>OY754939.1:8960755-11360755 GCA_963576515.1 Cryptocephalus primarius
ATCATCTCAGGGTAACTAAAATTTCCTTGCAACTGTGACTGTATCAACGATCTGACAACCTTTATTGTTTTCTTACTTAAAGTGTAAGTAACACGTCATATAATGCCATTCAAACTTTTCGTAACTTTTTAATTGTAAAAATTTTTGAAATGAGCTTTCGTAAAAGTTATTTGGTGCATTTGTTGCTTAATAAATCCATTTAAATTGCCAACTGACCTAATATTTCACTTCAACCATTATACAACTGCATTGCAAAATAATTGCATCTTTAATAATAATTTAAAATAATTGCCTTACGACCCTTTGAAACACAGTTAGCTATTTTTAAAAAAAATCTGTACGGCTTGCTTAAATAAAATTAAGAAACACAGCAAACGCCATTTTGAAGTTGAGAACTGGTAGTGTTACTGTACAAAATTTATAAGAATTTCCTTTAAAAAAGATTTCGTGACAAAGCTTCAAACACGAAGGGCTTTTTAAGCGAATAGTTTGGAGCGTGGTGGGGAACATTATATCTGTCATATTTCACAATATTTCCCACAAACATATTCTTCCTGCTCACAGAGGACCTCAAAACGGCCAAACAAGCTAAAATCTCAAATCCTGAAAATCTACTCGATTGTCATCACTGAAAACGTAACTGGCAAATTTTTCGAAAAAATAACGATGAGTTAATTTAAAAAAATAACGATGAGTTAATTTATCATCATTATTCATTAATTGCTCTGAAAGATATTTTTGTGGCTTGTGGCTCCATCAATTCTCCAGGTCCAAAGATTTTTGAAAAATTTAAATATTTTAGAAAAATTAAACCTATTTTTTATACATTCACAAAATAGAAAATAAACGGAAAAATAGAAGCCACCATTGGCAGAATTGTCATCCTCACTCCTTTTGCTTGACACACTAACTTTAAAAATCCATAAATGTCAAATTTTGGCAAAAGTTCGCAGTTGGTTAATCTTCCCTTCTTATTGACGAAAATCCAAATTTCTCTAATTACAGAGCGACACTCAAATAATATCGACGAGATCCTTACTGGATCATGCCTAATTTTCACTTCACTAGTCCCAAAAGATTTTTACAAGATTAGGATACAATCTGGAATGGTTTTGAGCAATTTTTCGAAGCAACTAAGATTTTTCTTTGGATATGTTCTAAATAATTTGTGCGACAAATTGATTGAATAAATCGATCGAAATATACCTACGTAAAATATTATTACAGATTTTCTTATAGATCTCAAGTAATGATTCACGTCAAGTGTAGCGATTTTCACATGCTCTGATAAGAAATTTAAAGTTCCAGGAGTACAATGCGGGGCAAATTACAAATTATCTAACGTAATCAAGCCTAATTTACATTATTAAGAGGTTTTGGAAAACTTCATAAAAGCTGAGATAATTTTTCCAAAAATCTTTAAGGATTTAGATTTGTCTTGCACATTTTGAATCAAGCAAATCATTTACGTGGACACCTAATACCTGGAAAAATATCCAAAATAAGACGGTGCTTACAATCAATCTGCCATTACGTCAATCACTTCTGTGGTCCAGATTGATAAGAGATTGAATGTGTCAAGCAAACACTAACGGATTGAAGGGGTGAGCTAATGATTGCATGTATAATTGAATTAATACTGTCAATCTCGATTGAATTGTCGGCAGAATGTGCAATCGCTTTCTCATCAATCTCGCATCAGACAGGCAGAATGATACAGACAAATTTTTTGCAGCAGTTATGAACTTCCTCATACAGGCATCTTGCTCAGTTAAATATGCCTTAACTACATTCAACAGTTACTTAAAATAGGCTCCTTTCATCCGACAAGGACAAGGTCTACTTAGTCGTACCGAAAAAGATACGAGGCATATGTTATATATCAGTTAACAAGTACTATGGAGATTCTCATGAGCAATGGACACTTTAGGGTGATTTTCGTAAAAAATATTTCGAATAAAACGAAAAGTATTAGATAGAGAAGTCAAGTTACTTAGTTTGAAATAAATCACTACGGCTGTTATCACTAGATAACTGATAACTGACAATAAATCACAAGAAAATGAAAAAAACAACATTTTTGAGAGTAAATTGCCCTTTATGACAATTATAGAAAATCTGTTATGAATAAAATTTATTGACAATAAATGGATGTCACGTTGTGAAGGTTGACATAAGTCGCCAATGCAGTTTAAGAGAAAATTAAGAAATACTGAATGTTTTCCGTAATAAAGTGCCCTTTAGGATGCGTTTAAAGAAGAATATTTCTAATCAAAATTGTAGACATGCCATGTAAGAATTCAGATATAAACCCTAGTATAAATATATGGGACCAATTCAAAGAAAATTCAGAAAACATGAAAATTTATAAGAGCAAAGGTCGTTTTAGGGCGAAGGCAAGAAACATCAGAGAAAATATGGAGTATGATATTCAATATGATTTAGACAATACGTTAAAGATATAAAATTTAGAAAAAGAGGTAATACAAAAACTACAAGAGTTTAGCTTAAATAAAAATACCCTTTGTCCTTAATCGATTTTGACAAAAATCGTACAGATTCGAGTTTTCAGGAGAAAATACAAATACTAAATACAAAGTTTCAGCTTGTCACTATTTCCAGTTTTGTGAAAAGGTCGACCGCATATATATATATATATATATATATATATATATATATATATATATATATATATATATATATATATATATATATATATATATATACAGGCATTTTTCAAAAACATATTTTTCGGACTACTGGAATGGATCTTTATGCCTAATTTCAAAAATTGACCAAAAAAACAGTACTTCATTATATGAATACCTCATATGAGAAAACAAAAAGGAAAATGTGTGTAGTTGATCCTTAAGTTTTTCAAATCAACATACTAACAAAATTTTCAACATGATTTGAAAACGTGGATTCTTGCGAAGGAAAAAAGTTCAGTGCTTTTACAACACGATGCGACGAATTGTTGTAATATGCGACCGGAATAATTTTGATGCCAATTAAACCAACAAAGCGAGTTGCTAAAGAATTTTTGTTCTATCGCGACAACAAAATTCTTGGAAGCTATTTTGGGCTTCAGAAATTATTCCTTAATTATATCAAGCATACTAGAACCGTAATAATGAGGATCATAAAGATTCTAAAGAAGGTACCAGATAACCACGTCGAATACGTAATTACATTTCGGACAGCCAGCAGTAACGCAGAACCGAATCCCCCAAATAAGGGTGGTATCGATCCGAACGAAGATATCGTTTGTCCGTGTTTAACGGCCGGTTTGATCCAGTTCGGTTTTAATTTTTATTGGATCCGGCAAAGGGATTCCCTCCTCTTTCGTAGGGACGGAAGGAAAGAAACGACGCGTACGGGCGCGATCATCCTGCGGGAGGCGAATCTAACTCGATCTGAAATTCGAGGATTCTTCAGGCGAACACTAATCGCAATCACGTTAATAATTTGCATATCTAGGAGGTTTCCTTTGGGCGATCTGAGTGGAGATATATAAAGGGGCTTACTGTTGTGATAATTGATCGAAGTGATAGCCACATCGATTGGTTTTAGGATCAAAATGTCAACCAGCCAGTTTTCAATGGACAAACTTAGGATAATAAAAGCCGGTGTGGGAAAATTTTTTAAGGATCCAATTACGAATTACAATTATCGTTTGCACTCAGATGTCGAGTTATTCACGTCTACTAAGTCAGGTCATCCCTTTCGTAAGTCCGCATTCCCTATAGCACTATATTTTATCGTTAATTTATTACATCAAAAACTATTTTATTGTTTCACCCCTTTCCGAGATAAAGGGGATAATGTGGCTTAATACTTAAGTCAGGTCACCCACACCTATATTCTCCGGAACCAATGAAGATGCAAACACTTATAAAACGTCATATTTTATCGTTAATTTATTGCTGACGATATAGGCCAATTGCAATTTCCCAAAATCACCCCTTCAACCCCCAGCAGATTTCTCACCCCCTGAAATATTTTGGTAGACATTTTCTTTGCAAACATTTCGAGAGGTGAGAAAGGAGACATTTTGAAGGTGAGAAGTCTGCTAGGGTTTGAAGGGGTGATTTTTGGAAATCGCAACCTGACTTAAGTATTAAGCCAGATTATCCCCTTTATCTCGGAAAGGGGTGGAACAATAAAATCATATTTGACGTAGTAAATTAGCAATAAATTAGCAACAAAATATAGTGCTATAAAGAATGCGCACTTATGAAATGGATGACCTGGCATAGACATTTGCTGAGAAGTTTAAATAATTCTAGAAATGATGAAAATGAAAACTTTGACAGTTCAAAGATAATCTGAAAGGAAAGAAAATAATGGCTGTTTGTGGCGAGAGCCACTGATGTATCATTCGTTATGAGAATTCTGTTCACAACCATGACATGAAACAAACTTCATTCCAACAGTTAGGAAAGATTCAAAGCACACTAAAATTGAGGCTTAGTAATGCACGCTGAATTTGAAAGTGACACTCAAAGAAACTAAATAGGGCTATTAACATAGGCGGTAGCAATATTAATACAGCCTCAAGATGTTCCACTATGAATACTGGCAAGGGGGAGCGGCGTACGGAACGCTTTGCTCGTTTAGCGTTGTCGTAACGTGACGTTTTATTCAGAAAATATCTCCCAAAAAGTGTTTTCATAACAAATTCTCAAAACATCTGGGGGGAACGGACCGGGGATTCCCATCGAGGAGAGTAACCGGAGGAGTGAGCGGAGAAACAAGAGAGGGATATTATTATTCGAATGAGGGTTGCGGTGTATGAATCTAATGGACGAAAATAAACTGGAGTTTTAGACGAGTAATAAATTATTTCTAACACATCTCAAGTACAGATGTGGACCGTACAATTCCTTGCGTCAAAAGTATGATATTTTCAAAACATAAATGTCTGTCTAGTGATTTTCTTCCATATAAACGAGTTCACGAAAAAATAAATCTTTTCATTTCACTGTCTATATCCCAGATCACCCGTACACCCATTTAGACAATTTAACTAATCTAGCAAAATTTAAATTTAAAAACATCCTAGTGGGGCATTCCATGCCAACTGAGCAGTCGATCCCACGTCACCCTCTCGGATTTGGCTTAAAATTGGTACATCGATTAGTACCAATGAAAAAAGCATGTTCCTAAATTTTCAGTTCAAATGGTCACTCCCAGCGCCCTGGGGCTCATTTTTAAATTTTCAGGCATTTTTTGACCCCTAACTGCCCGAAATCTGTTTTGGCGTACTAACAAGGTATTTTGACGTGAAAAATGATCAAAAGTACATAGGAGATTCCAAATTTCCCGTAGAACACAATCCCGTAGTCCGTTTGTCGATATCCAGCAAGGAAGCTCAGAAAACGCGAAAAACTGCTTTTTTTTAAAAATCGAATTGCTTCAGGACGTACGCTTCAAATCGTTTCAAAATTTAGGAAAAGACTCTTTGATAGTTGGTCTTTCGAATGTCTATACGCGGGCAATCATTATATATATATAAAAAAAGTTACACGCGTTTTACGCATTTTAGAGGGAATTTTCGGTGATTTTTTTCATTATAATCCATGCATTGGCTCTATTCAGTTGGGTATTAGTTGGACTTTTTTCTCTCAGAAGGTGTTTTCTTTCTTTCTCAGTCCTTACAAACACAGAAATTTCTCTCAGTAGGTTAGAAAAGGAAAAAATTATTATTTATCCATCAATTTTTCGTAATTTTTTTGATTTTTGATGAAATTTACATTTTTTTCTATATATATATATATATATTTAATATAGAATTCGGTCTTCCTTCATGAATAATGAAAGGAACCTGGAAAAATGTGACTGATCAAAAATCAAAAATTCAAGAAAATTCAAGGGATCGAATTCTACGGGAAATTTGGCATCTCCTATGTACTTTTGGTCATTTTTCACGTCAAAATACCTTGATAGTACGCCAAAAACCGATTTCGGGCACTTAGAGTCAAAAAATGCCTGAAAACTTAAAAATGAGCCCCAGGGCGCTGCGAGTGACCATTTGAGCTGAAAATTTAGGAACATGCTTTTTTTAATGGTACTAATCGATGTACTAATTTTGAGCCAAGTCCGAGAGGGTGACGTGGGATCGACTGCTCAGTTGGCATGGAATGCCCCTAGTTATAAAGAAACTCTATCGGATGGAAATATTTTGAGCTTTGAACCTTCACCGGAAGTGGCCTAAACCAACAGGAACTAAATTTTTTTCAATCGAATGATTTGAGTTTTCTACAGTATTGAATTCCTGCCAAATGAAAAATAAAATTTTGATTGAAACATTTTTTTTGAACAGCCCTGTTTGGATCTAAAAATGACTCCAAAATCTAACTAGCACCCTCTTGGGTTGCATACAGAAATGACGGGTGGTTATATATAATTAGCTTGGTCGAGGTCATGGAGATTTGAAAAGTTTCATAGCCATATCAGCCAATATATTTGGGCAAAGTAAAAAAGTAAAAATATACATTTTCAACTGACGTATATTCATTTCCTTAGATATTACATATTTTTCTCCAGTCCTAAAATCAAGATTAATACAAAATCCATCCACCTCTTCCTGTGTACGTGTTTGTGTATAAAGAGATTTTTCTGCTTTAGTATTCCAAAAACAACTCACGCCAGACCGCTGCTCGAGATAAGCCCCCCGCTTGATCTTTCCATAATCAAAACGGGCTGAACGGGCGCGCCTTTACCTGCTGAAGTAATTAACGTCGCCGTTCCCGTTACCAAACTTTTATGAAACCAATAAAAGTTGTGATTGGAAACTAGCTCGAACGGGGATCTACTCCTCATCGAAGGCTTAAGAGTGTATCGCGCGTCGTTCCGGGGCGACCCCATCGCAATATTTCAGGATCTCATAGATTGCGAAAAAGTTGCCGGGGAGTTAGCGGTTTTAAAATAAAATTAATCTCTCTCATTAGTTATCCGGGTTACCGGTCCGCCTCGCCGGTACGACGGCGGGAGAAAAATGGAGGATTCTCCTCCATCGCTCAGAAATTTCAAGTGCACCATAAAGTTATTTTTCTTTCCTGTGACTGCTTTTAAAACGAATAAACTACATGACACGGAAAAAGTAACGTTCTCGCTCATCGAAAATTTATGTTTCCCCGACATTTTTCTATGTTGATGTTAAAAGGTTTTATCAATCAATCACTCGGAAGCGTAGGGTAAAAGCTGCGGCCGTGCACACCACTCTTTCCGTATTTATGTTATTAGTTTTGGTTAACGGATTCCATTTCTTGCAAGTCATTAATCACGGAACTTTAAATTTATTACAAATCGAATGGATGCCGCGCGGAAAATAGATACATGCCCATGCCTCATCACTCGTCGAAAATCCGGAACAGTTCAATAACGACGCGCTTCCACATTTGTCGTTTACATCCACACTTGCATTAAAAGGTTTAAAGTCTGGTTGGAGCGTCATGTTTGTTTTTATTACAAAAGTTCAAAATTTGGGGAAATTTATAGTTTCATAGAGAAACTTGAATGTTTTTGATACAAAAATTATTTGCCATGAGGGCTCTGATCAAATTCATAGGATACATTAGAAACATAGAATTCATTTAACTTTTTTTTTCATTCATTTAACATTTAACACGGAATATCCGTGTGGTCAATCAAATTATTTTTTTAAAGGCAGCTAACTTATGTTGTCCCAAGAGATATTGACGAATTTCGAAAAAACTACGTTACTTGAATTGCAATTGAGTTAAACTAACATGAAATATACCTTCCCATATGTCAACACCTTCCCTGGATTGCAGAATCACTAATTACGGAAATAACCATGGATTACTGTAACATTTAGGGTGAACCATATGACGAAAACTATGGCAAAAACCACTATGAATTCCCACTATCCCCACCATCCAGTGTTGCGCCACCTTCGTACTCTTGACAAAAGATCCGTTTACGTACCACCAACATTGAACTGCTGACTTATTCTTAAGATGAAAGGCGTAACAACAGAAATGAGGATATATAGAGAACTTGTATGAAAAATAAAAACAAGCACACTGAAGCAATTTGGAGGGAGTTCGAATCACATGCTAATTCAAATCATTCAAATAAAACTGTACCTCACAGTCTTCTTTATAACAATAGTATGGACGATATAAAGAACCTACAATAATTCTGCAATATCATTTGAAAGGTGAAGAATTATTCTGCCGAATTAATTTGTTAACTTATCAGCAATTAGATTATATTCTTGCTATTGCTTGTAGGATAATTTTTCTATTCAAAATGATGGCATTTTAAATGATTTAGCTTCAACTGTGGCGCTTATTAGGCGTTCTAATTGGTATAAACAAAGTAGCTGTGAATTTAAAAAAAAATTCTAACTTTGCCACATACTCACGACCAGTTTTTTTAATTTGCGTAAAAATGCCACCAAAAAAATAATAACTATTCCACAAATTATTACAAAAAAGATATCCTAATTGTTTATAAGTTAAAATAGCACTACTTTTGCAATGATTTTATAATACTACAAATTAATTTTTGTATCTCACAATTTGTTGTGGTAACAATGATTTTATAATACTACAAATTAATTTTTTTATCTTACAATTTGTTGTGGTAACAATGATTTTATAATACTACAAATTAATTTTTGTATCTCACAATTTGGTGTGGTAACATAACCTTTCTCCTTTTAAATGGTGTCTGCAGAATTATAATGTATCTATTATTTCGTCAATTTATTAGGTTTTCTAATTGGTATAAGCAAAGTCGTTGTGAATTTAAAAAAAAATCTAACTTTGCCACATATTCATGGCAAGTTTTTTTAATTTGCGTAAAAATGCCACCAAAAAATAGTAACTATTCCACAAGTTATTACAAAAAAGATATTCTAATTGTTTATAAGTTAAAATAGCACTACTTTTGCAATGATTTTATAATACCACAAATTAATTTTTGTATCTCATAATTTGTTGTGGTAACATAACCTTTCTCCTTTTAACTGGTGTCTGCAGACTTATAATATGTCTATTATTTTGTCAACAATATTGTAAAAAAGCAGTTAAGATAAACATTTACAATTTTACAGAAACTATTTCATGAATAGATCTGAAACTTTTATTACACGTTGAGTAGTACAAAACCCACCTTTCTGCGCAGCAACAAAATCATAGGTTGTTTTTAGCAGGCGTTTGTCCATTACATAATGTAATATACATTATCTAGGCTAATTTTAACGTTTTGTTGAAATTTCTGAGCAGCAAATTTTTATATCGATTTTCGAAAGCTGCTATTTTGAAAGGTTTTCCATAAATTTCAATATGGTAGTTTCAAAATTTTTATTAAATACTTAAATTTCAACTTGTCGATTCTCTCTCAACATATTGAGATACTACTATATCTGTATATTAATATTTAATGCGAATATTACCTACAAAGTTTAAACGCTGCAGTACAATCCATTTTTTAAATATTATCTTAAGTATGCTAATACCTGAGAAAATGTAAACATCTGAGACGTTGTGAAATCATTAACTCTGCTAAGGATGTTTGACGTAAACACGACTCGATACTCGAACATGCGAGGACTGCTTAATTAAAAGGTGTTAAGAACCCATATGAATTTTTAAGTCGATTCAGAACCCCTAACTCGAGATATAAGAACAACCGAATTCGTAGTCTTTTTCGAAATTAACATGGTACATTATCAGCACTTCAAAACATTATATCTTTATCGTTAATACGAAGAATTAAGTGAAAATTGGCACATTGATAATAAAATATTTCCCTTTTCGACCGATTGAATAAACATTACTTTTAAATACTTGCATCACGAGATATAATGGATGGAAATAACAATAGTGAGAGCAGCTGGGTAAACTTGGCAACGTAGCACATTCTAAGTGCCTATTAAAGAAAGAGGCGAATACTGCATACATTATTTTTCTCTTTCACGATAATAAGTTCGCGGCCAGTTCGCCTACTACTTATACTTATCGTCATTCACGACGTTGTCAAATGTAGAAAGAGAATTAGAGTGAGACTTTGTGGCTAGTCAATTCAGCAACTTCCTCTAGAAAATACTTAAATGGTGTATTAAATGCATACGTTAAATTACATGCAAAATGCATGTTGCACATTTTCTAATTCATATCGTTTCCAATGTATACTATCTCTTAAATTGTACACACCGTACAGTTGTTGTATTGGTTTATGTTTTGAATAGAAACAGTTAACAGTATAAAGAGAAATAATATTTATCTCTCATCTAATGTAGGTAGGTACCAGTAGTTCAGATATCTTTTACATCGATGAACAAATCATCATAATCACAATTAAAGATAATGCAAAATTAAGCCTTTCCATAACATAATAGGGAAAAGAACTATTTCAAACATAGCACAGATTCGTCATGGAATGCTATAGTAGACATATGTCCCAAACATTAAATCGTTTCAGTTAAATATCTCAAAAAAAATTCCGTGTATTTTTTGACACCCTGTATCTCAAAAATGCGTTTTATGACACAACTTCATTAAAATTTTAAGTCATAAGCAGTCACCTACAGTCACCTGCAGAATCACTCCTTAAATCCTTCGACAAATATTCAATTACACCTCGTAAGACCTGAGTTCATAGCAATTCAAGTTTTTTTTTTAAATATAAATAAACAGTAACAATAATTAAAAAACATGATTATTCAAAAACTACCGCGTTACCTGAAAAGCCGCCCGGCGAATGTCACCATCAACAGCCTCGGAAAACACTCGAAAACACCCTTTCGACAAACGATTACAGAAATCAAAATTAAAAAATTGTTTCGACACCGCACGTCGATTAAAATAATTAATTCGCGTATTCATTGACAAAGAACAACATATAAACAACGCCAGAAGATACTCAAGAGTCTCTCCAGAATTAAAAAATCGCACGTAGCCTAACGCGACACCGGCCCGAATACTTCTGAAACCTGTGCATGCTTGTCAGAAAATCTGTATGTACGTAGTACAAAAAATTGCGTTAACCAGTGGTTCCAAAAGTGGGGTCGCGACTCCCAGGAGGGAAATGAAACAATTTTTCATCCAAAAAATCATTCTGTTTCCCAAATATTTTATGACCTTACAGTTCTATTTAGAAATAAATGCAACTACACTTACTATAAATTCCATGATATGTGGTGCATATAATTATTTCAAATTTTATATTTACAAATTTATGTAAAGAAAGGGTCGCATTAGGAACAAATTTAAGGATCACTGGTAGGGTGGTAAAAAGGGTAAAAAGGACGACACTTTAAATAGGATTGGAAGATGAATTATAATTCATTGTATTACAAAGAATATTCGTATTAAAATATTAATACGTATTAAAATATTAATAATTAAATATGACTATTAAAATATTCGTAAAAGAATATTTGTATTACAAAAAGATTATTATATTCATTGTATTACAAAGAAAGTGGATTTTGTTTTAATGTACCCATAATGAAAATTGAAATCGTACGCTGTGTTATTTTATTTATCCGGTACATTCGAGAAATTTCAAGATATGATTATATTTCTACAGGGTAAATACATGAACATATTGTATGTTGTAAAATCGTGAAATACAAGAATATATGAAAAAGGCAAACTTATAGAACCCATACGTGAAAAATTGTATATTCATAATATTTTTAGGTATAAATTGTGCAATGAATTACAGATCAAACCGTATTAGGTCTCTTCACAATAAAAACCCGTTTCAATCGTATTTTGTAAACTTTATGTAATTTAGTCTCTATATGTAGTTCATGTGTTTTGTAATAATTATTTTCAATATTACATAATTAACTCAATAAAAGATTTATATTGAAACGTCATTTTCTATTTGGATGAGATAAGACGATATGATTATTGCTCGTATAAGCTTCAACATCATCCAAATAAAACAGTGTCATCTATGAAAGTGTTCCATAATGTCAAAGCCTCATACTGGATTTAATTGTACCCTTTGAAGGTAATTGCCATTTCCCACCTTCTTTCCCTCCGTACGTACCCTGATGATCGTATTATAGGAGTGGTTTCTATTAGTATGTTCCCTAATAACGGCACTTTTGTTTTTATATCAAATGAATGTGTCAATGGGTTCTTATTAGATGTAATTTTATAAATTACTAGTCATTGTATGTGACGCGATTTTATTAATCGAAACTGTTGTTTAATCGAGGATGAAACGTAGCCATTATTACTCAAATTCAGAGAATTCCGAGATTCTAGACTTACGTGTAGCACTTTATAGAAAATGTTGGACATGAAACGATGCTCTCACTTCTATGTCTTGGCCCATATCAAACCTACTGAGCAGTGGAACGTGAACAAGAATTATAGTAATAAACTTACTGAGTTAAATTTATGTCGAAACATGTACCGCAAATATAATCAAGCATGTACCATCATAATTAAATGGACTTATAACTGTTTTCGAATTTCAATCTTTCAAGAGGTCCCGGACAAAAAGTTTGAGAAACACTGGTCTAAGCGATATGTTGGACTAGCGAAACAAAACTAGGTCGGAGATATGTCAGAGGAACAAAAAATTGTTTGTACCACTCGAGTGAATTTTGAAACGAAACCGAAGTGAATACGGAATTTGCTTTCAAATTGTAGGTAGTTAATTGTGTTATATTAAACGAAATATGATATGTAATTGACTTTTGCGTTCTTTTCAAAATTCCTAATACAATTTTAGTACCTAATTGTTATTTTGAGTGTTGTTAAATGGAACGTTTTATGAAAAATCAAGCTGCTTAGATTAAATCACTTTCAGGTACACCTGCTATACTTGCTCTTTTGACTAAAGAACAATTAAATACATCAATTACAGTTAATGCTGAAATGTCTTCAAAAAATTGGGGTCTTTTCATGTACAAAACTAGAGTATAACTTTAAAATAATTTTATATGCAAAGATGTTCTTCATATAAATCTAAACTACCAAGTTTCATATCCCCATTAATTACTGGGATCCCTTAATTACATGATTATAGGAAATTACACAACGTACAAAGAAGTGTAAAACGGCAAATAATTATAGTGTCATGGGTTTGGCAATATTTGAGAACCATTAAACATTATCTGGGTAAAACTCAAAGGGTGTATTAAAGAGATCTCCCGTATAATACAATCGTAGTTACATACATCAGTAATTGTAAAATCCCAATTTTTTTTAGTATAATTTTTAATGAGTTAAGGAAAGTATAACGTTAACAAAGTGAAATAAAATTTGACATTCGGCATTATATAAAATGTTTTAAAGAACTTTTGACACTTTCAAATGAGTAGAAGAGTTCCTTAGAAACCTTTACCGAATTCTTAGCATAATTTGTATAGTATGTAACAAGTTGGCCCCCAAAAATATTGTCAGTCATCAAATGTAAATTTATATTTTCTGAACAATGTGTAATAAAACATACAATCGTGGTACGACGATACCAGTACTTCGATTAACAATTTCACTGACCATGTCATTAACATCCAATAAACTATTAATCAATTTAGGTACCTACCTGTTTTTAATCAAATTTGCAAAATTTATAATATTACCTACATTTGAACGCCCTGATCGCTTCCATTATTTGTATCGGATAATTATTAATTAATAATTCACCGTACCCAATCAACCATACACGCCGTAACGACCAATCGTAATTGGATAAATTTGCGGTATCGATTCCATTATTTCGCTGATCCAATATTTATGCCAATATAATTCACATTTGATTTGAATTACGGAAAACGGTTAATAAAAAATAATACTATTAGGGGGAAAGTTAATGTTGCGAGGGATCATATTACCGTAGACAACATGATACCATTTAATATAATTGTATTATTTGTTGAATTAATTTTTCATTTCTAATGCTATATTTTTTATTTCTCATATATCACTTTTCCGCCATGTTTAGAAAACCTGACTTTTATTTCACCATATACATACCACCAGTGTAAACTTAATGGTACATAAAAAATTAATCTTCAATTTATTGCCAGTAGGTTATGGCTTCCCTCGTGTCATATTAATTTCTGCATCGAAATAGTTTTTATTGAGAAAGAGGGAGTAATTAATATGAGAGTTATTTCGCAATTTACGACATTTTTCACTCGGACGTTCCACTGTTTGCTGTAAATACGTTTAATGGAATATAGCTGTGATTTTAATTAGAGCTGTTGAAGGACAAAAATGAGCACTTTAGTTTTATTTACATGTCGCGTAAAGGCAAAATGTTTTATATTTTTGAAAATTCGTTAAACAATTTTATCTAACGACATACAACGTTTGGATAATGCAATCTAGCGAATCGTACATTTTTTTACACACTAAAACGGCGAAGGGTGTATGTGTGTATGTGTAGTATGTACTTGAGCATCTTCGCGTTATGTTAGTTTGTTTTAGCCATCACTGAAACCGAATAAATTTAATAAATATACAATTTAGTTAAGTTAATACGGTCGACTGTTGCAAGAGAAAACTTAACAATTTTTCAAGTGGTGTACTTCAATGTCAAATAGGATATAGACGCTTTATTAGATTATTACAATTGATGCCTATTTATAGATCTAACTGATTCCGACGGACTCCGGAAAATTCTAAATTTTCCGACCATATCGCAGTTTCTGATCGCGCATTTTGTGACCGCAGCATATCCGCAGAAGTGCGATTAGTCGATTCCGAGTGTCCACGGAAAAACTGCGAATTTTCCGACCTTCACGGTTTGTGATTGCACATTTTTCGTCCGCATAGTACCTGTGAGAGTCTGATTAACTGGTTGCTGTGACCTCCGGAAAATCTGATGGTACATTTTCCGACCGTATCCACTGAATCCCGATTAATCGGTACCGAGGATCTCCAGAAAATCTGTGAATTTTCCGACATACGCGGTTTCTGTTTGCTCATTTTCCAACTACAAAGTATCGATTGAAGACCGAATAACCAATTACGAAGGGCTCCGTTAAGTCTGCGCATTTTCCGTTCTATGTGGTTTCTGAGTGCGCATTTTCCTTCCGCACCGCATCCATTAGAGTAAGATTAAACAGTTCCGCGGGCCTCTGGAAGAATTTTCCGAATTTTGTGTTTTCCCATCGTGCATTTTCTGAGAGCAGCATATCTGCACGAGTCCGATTAACCGATTCCGAGTGCCCTCGGAAAAGTCGGAAACTTTCCGACCTTCGCTAATTCAGATCACGCAGAAGATGCAGAAAATCTGCAAATGGGTATTCTACAAATTTTTCAAGCCCTGTTATTATACAACCTATTTACAAAATATGTAATTTGTGTTGCTTCCATGTTTTAATTACATCTCAATATTATAAATGCCTGCATTATTAAGATTTCGTTGAATGAATTTTCCATTAAAACATTTTTTTTTCTGAAAAATCAAAGCATTTTAGACATGATACTAAAACACATCGTAGTTAATCAAAAATTTCCTGTAAATATTATGGCCTGTTTGTCATATTTATGGGACTTACACCTCAATTTTTAATGAGCAGCACTAATTCTGATTGTTTGAATTTCTTTGAACGTTTATACGGCTACATCAGCCGTCGTCGTTAATGAACTGTTTTGACAAACCTTCCTCATTACCATGTTCGACTGAAAATGTGCAATGTTTCCATTAGTATATATGTGCTACCTTCAATTTTTGGTAAGTAAAAATTTTGTGTTTTTGAATTCGGTGGTGCCAAATATAATCGAAAGCATGCTCAGCCAACTTGGATTTGTCCTCGTGATTTGAATCGTGTAATATATTCTATTTGTGCTTTCGTAAGTATAATGGGTGAACGGCCACCTCTACCCAGATGCTTAAAATAACAAATATTTCTCACATAACAGACAACAAAACACCTAAATTAACATTTTTTAATCCGAGTGGGGGTAATTTCCTGAAAGTGTATGCTGAATATTTTGTAAGAACGCAAGTACAAATTTCAAGATCAAAGTAGCAATACGTCTAACACAGGAGAGATAACAGCTCAAAGTACCAGGCTCAATCAAGACTTTCCGCAAAGGAATGGCCAGATAGCTTTGTATGAATTTTCGAATATAGCCATTTTTGATAATTTGTTACCATTTAATCGCCTATTGGGAACTTAAACTCGGGAAGAGTGCATTTCTCGAAAAAAAAAATAATAGCAACAAAAAGCGTTTATCTTTGATAGATTTACCTAAAAAATGTTTGTAAAGAGTTTTTTTTTTGTTATTTGGAATTCGACAAGATTTTTATCAATAATACTTACCTCCCACTGAAATAAAACAGTGTTTATTAGGATTTTTGTAGTCAATAATGTGACAAATCGCATTCAAAAGTTTTTTAACCTTTCATAAGGGGTTAACTTGTCTATTTAAGTATTAATATAATTGGGTGTGAGTCGCTCGCCTATAAGGGTCTAGACGTTTGCCTCGTATTAGATAGATTTGCACAAATGAACAGTAATGAAATTTTTCTTTTGTTGCACAGTAATGCAATTTTATTCTCGTTAATAATGCCCTTAAAGTGTGTTCCGGAACATGGCTGTATCTTTTGAGCTTTTATTAATTAATAATAGATAATTAGATTTCTATTTGAAAAGTATAGATATTGATAATATAAATTGTCTTTAATTTTGCGCTATAACTTAGAATCTATCTGTTACTACCCATGTGCATTCTCTGTGAATTATGCTTCGCCATACGTTGGAACAGCTTACTTGATTTTGGGATATTTCTGATCCGCGCGATGAAATCACTATAATCGCTGCCTATCTGCCTAAACTAAAATATCTGATTGTAAATCATAGAGTGGGAAGGAATTATTTAGTTTGCAACAAACTTCACTAGAGACACCTAGTGGAATTCAGTTGTCTACGTCAAATTTCGAACGTCGTTTAAAATATCTTACGTCTGTTGCGGTTGTAACAATATTGACGGTATTGATAGATGCGATAAATAACCCTCTACATGATAAAAATTTCTCGAGGAGAGGTAGGAGAGGTAAATCTGTAAAAGGCAACGGGGGGATAATGGGCGCCCGATAAACCCAAAACGGTTGACTCGACCCTCCCGATATCATTTCCCGGGGCCGCAAACTCACCCCTCAATTCCTAATAATCCGTCTCGGGAACATCGTTAAAACACGTACGCTAATAGATGTAAACAGTTTTGAAGCGACCCGACAACGACCCTTTGACGGTATGCACACAAACTACAAAATGACAGGTTTATTATGCGCACGAAATGAAATATTTCCCCATCGAAACCCGAATCACGGTGGCGCGACTCCATTCCTCTCCCTCTCTCCCGGAGCCTAGGAATCCAGAAGTATTTCATTGGGCTAACTAGCAGTTTCGTCGGGATATTTATATGCCTGCCCGGAATGCTGCGAGGGGAGGCTAATTTCGACGTTTCGGGACGGGTTTATGTCGGGCGAAATTCGGTGAGAAGGTTGTTTTTTCCTTTCGTGTCGGCGGGACGTGGGAACCGTGGGTTGGTGCGTAAGTGGGATTGATGGAATGAAGATGAGGAAATAGGGGCTTTGTTACCTGTTGACCCGGAATCGACCACAACTTGTCACTATCTACACGTCCGTGCGGTAAAAGCGGCGAATGAAGAAATGTGCTCAGAACGGAGGGATAAAATAGGCGACGTCGATAGCCTCTCTCTCGGCCTCTATCGAATAAAACGTTCGTTAGGAGGACCTTTGATACAAACATAAATACGGTCGATAAATCTGGATCTGGGGGATATGGTTTATATCTCTGTTCGCTCTACTGGACCACAATTTGGACTGAGAAGGTCTTACGATTTTCGATGGAAAATTTGATCCAGAATTGAATCGGAGAGATAATACACATAAATTCAAAAGAAACATATAATTTGAACCGAGCAAGGCGGGATACGGGATAATGGGATTTAGTGCACACTTGATAACTTGACAACAACCTCTCTAAAGGACATCTAACTTTTGACAATATTTAATTTTTTCCAACATGAAAGCCACCCATTATAACCGAATATGAATTAATTATGTCTGTAGGGTATATTGAATGCAGTCAAAAAGCGAAAAAAGTCTCTTACGAATTCGCTTAAGTAACAATTTCAATCTAGAGTAAAATTTAAAATAAAGTGGACCCTTATGGACTCCAATAAAAACTGGAATTTATTACGGGTCATCCTGAAGTAGTAGAAGAACCTTTTTCAACATTCACTTAATCAGGAAATAAATGTACAAATACATTCCTTTTTTCGCATATTTCAGGAATCCACGCACGTTTTCCCCTATTTTGTTTATGAAAATTTTCTTTTTCCAAAACAATGGAGATTTCTTTATCGCTTGAAGAAATTATCATAGATTACACACCATACGGTAAACCAAGCCATTTTACACATTTGTGGTTCTTTATGGAAATACCTATAATTTATGCTAAGAAAATTAAAATAGTATTTTTGTGTCAAACGACATGCACTTTTAAAAGTGCAGAGTCTTTATACAGCCAAAATACTAACCAAACGATAGCCTAAAAGATCTGAACGTCGACTAGAACATATCGAAAATTCAGAAAAATCGTATTTTCTTTTTGCAGCTAGTGAACGTCGTTAAAAATGCGCTTCGACGTCATAGAACCGCATCGAGTTGCATTATCTCATAAACTCCTCGTTCAAAGCCAGACCAATATCGGATTACCTCCAACGTTGAAAAACAATATCTAACAGCTACCATCGAGCGATCCTCGATCGAAGTAAATCTTTATAGACCCTATTAACTTTTTAAAATCTCATCCAGACCATTCATGAAATTTACGATCGTACCCAACTCCGATATCCCCAAAATCTCATCCCGAAGGCTATCGTGGCCGATATCAAGGAATATGATTGCTTCCACGGCTCGACGTGGAAGAGAGAAAGAGGGAAGAACGGAGGGAAAACGAAGGACCCCCGTGACCTGCAGCCGGGATCGGTTCGGGAGTTTGGAAAATTGAAAAGGAATTGCAGGAAACGCGGAACGGTAACCATGGCGACGTCGTCATTAACTACAAGAAACGGAGTATGTAATCAGGTTACGGAACCCTCCTCCGACGTGTCACGTTACTGTGACGCTATTTATTTATAAGTTTTGGCGGTTAACTCGCCCCTCTTTTCGGTCCATACCTACCAGTCCTGGACTTTGAATTATTAAACTGGCGTACCCGACCTTCGTCGTCGGATAAGCAACCGGAGGCGTCCATCGGAGACATATTCTTTGAATAATACAAATCCACAGTCGATCTAGGGGGAACCGAGAAAAATTTTAAATTCTATGCCATATATAAAATATTCGACGAATGTATATCACTTGGACATTTAACACGTACGAAGATTCGACGCAATACTTTACCTACATATTTTAGAGCAAATGCATGGCAAGCTGACCAGACTGAATTTAACAAAAACAAAAGAAGACTGTGGATTGTGAACACTAAGGTATTAACGAAGTGATAACGGTGAAACAGCTAACAACAACTTGGAATAAAGGTGGCGAAAGACGGTTGAAATTGAGAAGATGCAAATAGCTGAATCATTCAAGAAAAAATCGGTTATTAGAACAGCTAAATTAGATATAAATTAGCATTTAAGTTAGGTAAAAAAATCAAGAACGTACACATACGACCTCATGTTATAATTAAAATTGAGGAATAATACTACAGCAGACAACCTTTGAATGTCATGCTCAAACCTTCGTTCCACACGATGATAGTGGATTTCAATCAAACCAGCAAAACTGTAACGTTGCCAATTCTCTTATAAATATACGACAGAACAGTTTACGTAATGTTTCAACAAGAATATTATTACTACCACTCATCTCTTTAGAAGCAAAATTATTAACGTCAGGCAATATGGTATCTAAGCGAAGAATTCTTAACGCATGGAGTCTTACAGTACTGTTATAGTCACAATACAATGATGCCATGTATGAAATACGAGGCAAAGCTTCAAATTTAAAAAACTCTTACTGGAAAAACTGACAATAAGTTAACTTTATAAATCCTCCATCTGAACCGTTACGTTTGCTCAACAGTCTCTTATGGTGTTCTTCAAAGGATCTTAAAACCATTGTTGGTTCTTGTTAATATAAATGCCAATTTTCTGGGGTTTTCTGCCTGAAGAGAGCATTTGCTGACGATGAAGATTAATTTCTATTTAATCAATGAAGCGCTTTCAACGAAGAGTAGAAAGCACAGCGGCAACAAATTTCTCATGTAAAAAACCCCAAACCCAATGGGCTTATTTTTTCCGCACCCAAGATGGGCACCAGTAGTTACTGAATTGTCTGAATCTACCATCGTCATTACGCTACATCACAGCAACGAGGTTAGTAATGAAGTAGTACCTTTAGTATCTTTCAATTGCTTAGATTATTCTTTCCTCTACTATATTGTTGTATAATAGTTCTTCGAATAGTTTGTCTTCCATACATTTAATCATTTCATTTGTTATTTCGTCCAGTTGTAGTGATTTTCTGTTCTTCAGTTAACCGGCCTTCGTAAAGTGTGTATTTTCTCTTCTTCCGAATTGTGTCGAAACATTTCTTTACTCGATTTCTCTACTCTTTACCATTTGTTTGTCCTATCCATTTGAATTGTAATTTATGTAAATTAGATTTTTGACAATGAGATTGTAAATGGCAAGTAATGATCGTATGGAAAACCTTTATCGATGTAAATCCAAGTATGGACACCGTGCACTAAAAATTCTAGTGAATGCAAATGCGAAATGAGTCTCTCATTATAAAACGATCCTGTCACGTAACCGAAATGCATTACAAACGAGGATATTGTTATGGGTATGAAGACTTTAAAATAAAATCTGGCGTTTCTATCTCTATCTAAATTTATATGTGTAGTTGTTGCTAGATTGATTCAGAACAGACTGACCATTGATAAATGTTTTAAAAATTTTGGAATAACATGTGGTGGCGGTGGTGGTGGAATTTTCCCTCCACTCGGGACCACACAAAATACAACCTTCGGCACCTTTAGAATAATCAGCGGAAACTTTCATAAAGGTCTTGTTCGCTAAATAAACTTGAAATGTACAAAATATGTAAAAGGACAGTTAAACAATAAGATAACAACTATTTGAGAGGAAATGGGTAATAAAAGTTTTGGAATTGTTTACTGGGCGTACGGCAGATAACAATAGCAATTTCTAATGAAAGGGACTGATGATTTTAGGTTTACAAATTTAAGTGTGTTTCAACGGTTATACTAAACGCCAAACAAAGTTGCGCTCGCGTCATCACCATTTTATCACAGGTCGATTTAGAGTGTTGCCAGATTTTCGGTAACATATCTGTATCGTATTGTACGTATATTATATAGTCATCAAATAATCAAATGTAAATATATGTCTAAAAAAATGTTTTTTAGTAACATGATGTATGCGTATTAGCTTGGTTCATTGAATTTAAAGAATCGGCCATCTAAAATTTCCTGAAAAATATTAATCAACAAGTAAGTAATGGCAACGTGTAAACATAGGTACCGTGCTACGTTGTCGGATTTAATCGAACCTTATATCGACCGTGAGAAGGTCTTTTAAGGTTATGTTTAGGTTTTGCGATTACATTTACACGCTTTGTTTACACTTGTTATCAAACGATGTTTGCCATCAGATATTCTAATATTTAATTCAGCTGCACCATAAACTCCATAAGCGAAGCAGCATTTTGGTTTTGCGGTTACCAAAATGCCCAAACAAATGAATAGCAGATGTAAGGAACTCATGGTGTCCTTAATTCAATATTTTGAGCAAAAAAGGGATAATAATGGGCCCTTGTTTCCCTTAAATGCTGTTCGAAAGGTAATATATTTTTAATAATAAATATAAAATAATAATACTATTTTCATAATAAAGTGATTTTTCATTTAAAAACTAGTACAACACATTTTACTGTTACTGTTAATTACTGTCACTTATGCAACCAGCCATTCAATAATTCTATAAGTGCGGCGAAAAATTCGAGATTTCCGAAAATCTGGCAACACTCTAAATAGACGTGATAAAATGCTGATGACGTGAGCGCCACTTTGTTTGGCGCTTAGTATAGGTATATAATAGCGAACATATTGATAATTGATAATAAGTACCGAGTATTGGATTACAACACATTTCATTACTCGATTTCTGTACTCTTTACCATTTGTTTGTCCTATCCATTCGAGCTGTAATTTATGTAAATTAGATTTTTGACAATGAGATTGTAAATGGAGGTATGGGAAACCACTATCGACGTAAATCCAAGTGTGGATACCGTGCACTAAAAATTCCAGTGAATGCAAATGCGAAATGAGCCTCTCATTATAAAACGATTCTGTAACGCAACCAAACTGCATTACAAACGAGGATATGAAATCCTCTCTCCGTTCCTGTCGCACGCGTTTGCATGCATATCCTCCCGACACGGCGTCACCACGTAATCATTTACCATAACGCGGGCGCAACGTATATAATCGGGGTTGTCATTTAAAACTTCATTTATAACAATCACCTTCAAATTTTCCTCTTCATTAAATCGTCGGTAAGCCGCAACGTGACACAACACAACGTGTGCCATATTATATCGATTGTTTGTGACACACATTCGCCCGGACTCGATTTTAGTCCGACCGGACGGCGTTTTGTTTGTAGCCTCGCCGGTCCTTGGATACCATTAATAGATGAAACGCAACTTAATAATTCATACACACGATACCATAAAAGATGGATAGTGCGTGATCGAAGCGATCCGAACGGAGCGGACACGACGTAAAAACACATTTTTAAATTAAAAGGTTCCGATGTGGGCGGTTCGAGAGTGAAACGTTTGTGTGCTTCGCTCTCTCGCTCATTAAATCGATTTGTGTCCGTTCTGTTCAAAAGGTCGGATTGGGTTTTGCTACATGGAGAGAGTAAGAAAACATTCCGTGTTTACATTCGACGTTGTTTTATTCTGTTCCCGTGACTCAAAAAACAATTCCAAGATAAATCGGTATCCCGTAATGGCTAGGAGTGAGTAATCCGTCATACGACAGAGACGGCAATTAAAGTTCATTTAAGCGAACTAGTTTACCCGCTTACCGAAAAAAATAGTTCACGAAACAAGTTCTTTAGTTCATATTAGGGCAATTATGTCAATCGTGGCACTAAAATTCTTGAAATATATTAGAAGAAAGTTATTAACGGAGTCTATATACAACAACTGCCTTATACGCGGGAGGGCTTTTCTTAGTTCCTTCCAGCAATAAAGAAATACAATTGTAAAAATAATGCTGAATGTAAACCTCTTGCAACTATGGTAATAATCTGTTGTGGTGTTTCTTCTTCTCCAACTGTTGTATTGGATGATTTAGGTCTCAGAGTATTCATTCTCATACCGAGGCAACTGCGATGCTTTACACACAACAGGGGTTGCCTCGGATCTATACCCTGGATAGGAATAAAAAGTAACTAAATAAGGATTTAGAGGCTAATAGTCTGTAAAAAACGTGATTGGTTTTACCTTTGTTAAGGTGATGTGAACACTTTGGGAATTTGACTGTGTGCCTTGCATAATTTTTCATATAGATAGAGAGGGTTGGCTATTTTCTTGGGGCATTCGAAAAGTAGGTAATATAGATCTACTTATCCGCATTCGCAGCGTAGTTCGTTCAGAATTTCACTTTTGGTTAGGTCGGCTTTTGTTAGGCAATGTCCTGTTCTCATACGAGGTGTGGCTATTAGGTTTTTTCTTTTGATAAGAAGTAAACTATATGCTGTTTTCAAAAAAAAATGGTTTGAATTTTTTTTTCTATAAGCTCGTTTTTAGTTTACGGAGTTTGTAAAGCTCCTATTTTACCAGTATACCAGCCTATTAGTTTCCGTTCATCACTTTTGAAGATGAATCTTCTTAGGGTAAGACCGGAGAAGAGCTGTTTTATGTCTTTTGTGATTTGGTACAGTAGTTTGTTTTTGGAGTATTTGACATGCACTCATTTTGCTTAAATACGGCAAAAGCCGTTGGTAGTTTCGTGAAATCTTCGTAATACAGGTTTTCTTCGTGATTTTAGTTTTAGTTAGTTTTATGATGATGAACCAAATTATGTAATGTCTCTATAAATCGGCGAGAAATATATTATTGGTGCCTCTTTGGGACCATTACTCAAGAGGGAACTTTGATCAGATCAGATCATCATTGACATCATTGACATCATTGACAACTAAAACGCATTTAATCGTGTGTAACATATAAAAATTATTGAAGAATTTTAAATGCAATTGAACAGTGAAATATCCAAATTATAAATAACCTGAACTGTACATAACCTGTAAATTTACCATAGGTAAATACCTAAATACTGTACAAACGCCCAATAATAGCTGATCTTACTGCTTTTTTTACTATAAAACCATAGTTTCGCTTGTTTCTACTTTCATGGTCCGACCACAACACCATTGATTTCTTAATTTGGGATCGTTTGTGACCCCGTCCATCCCAATTTCTGTATGACTGTAACATCAATCATAAGTTCTTCCAACTGTTTTATCGCTCTAGGAGCTAACCCAAATCTAAACCAACGTAAGGTACATGAGAGTGCATAATATGACGATAAAATGAGATAAAAGAGAGTGTTTTTGGGCCTGGATGGCCACTTAATGCGCACGCAGTCCAGGTGTGGTAAGGCATGTTCACTTCAATTTTATGTTCGTCTTTTGAAGCTTATTGCTCTAAGCTTGCTAGGTTAGTCTTGTCTTTGTGTGGTTGTTTTATATATATATAAAAGAAATAGAATTCACAGTGGTAACTATGGTAGGCTATGGTGGACAGAACATCACTCTTGTTGAAATTTCAAAATTTTTTGAAGATAAAAAGATTTTACTCGAGATATTCGTCGTTACCTTTTCCCACACAAACCTAACGTCTTTGAATACACACACAAAAATACAAAAATATATCTACTGACCATAACATGAAATATGAAAGATACCAAATTGTTAACCTTAAATTGGAAACATGAACGTACCCTGATAATCTCGACACTAAACATGTTAGTTCGATTTTGACAACGAAGACAAAACAAACAGCGAACACGATTCGTACTTGAGTTTAATTGATTTGAAAGCTCCCAGGTTGAATGCTCACCGCAAGCAATTTCATTCGATCACTTGACGTCATCATTGAGGGAGTTGTTCAGTACCACCTCAATACAATAAACAATGGCTTGTCTCCGGAATGTGAAAAATTGCAGACACCCATTTAACACTCGCTTTGATATAAAACGTCTCGTGAGAAACGTGTCGCAGTTATAAATGTCAGACGATATAGATTAAGATAGGAATCGCGAAGCAGACCACGGTTGATTGTTCAAGGAATGAAAATTGAATGGAAAAGTCGAGATAATTAAAAGTAAGACAATGGTCCCACTTTATCAAATAAGTGTTGGTATTATTAAAGATATGAACGCATTTGACAAAGATTTTTATAATAAGTATGACGGAACTACTACTTTATCTATAATCAATTTCAAAAGAAATTATTTTTATTGTCAAACCATTTTTCCAGTGCCACATCACGTTCCAATTTACTCATTATATAAGCTAATACCATTACCTCGGCTTGAACATTGTTAACAACCTTATCACCCCTAATCCTCTCGGGTTTGAAATGGGATACATCCCTTCCCAGAAAAAAATTAAACCGAAACCGGCGGTAATTGAACCCATCGATACACGTTCATCCCGATATTAAAATTTCATTTAAAAATTTCAGCAAACCCTTCCAATGACAAAAACTTGCTCGTCGTACCAATGTATGAGCATTATTTACATCAAACGTCAACAAAAATGAGTTGTTCGTCATCAATTCCGGATTGATATCAATTGTTTTATTCCACGATACCAGCCAACGATATCTCGATACTCCACCGGTTGGGGGCGCTTTTTTCCCATCGAGCACACGCTATTTTTAAGCTAGAGTATACGGTCATAAATATATGAGTTTAATGGAAAACGTGATTTATAGACAAAATATTGTATAAATAAAACGCATATGTGAGGCAACCAATGACGTGAGGGAGTATTAGATTCATAGCGATGATGCGATTGATTAAAATAGGTAAGGGAATGTTAAATTATTACAAGGCGGTTTTATAAAATTTAATGCTTGCCAAATTTACTTACAGAGTCGACAATCATATTCAGCAGAAAGATGAAAAATATTTAAATATCCACTTTTAAAGTGATAATTTTAAACACAGCTTACCGAACGCTTTTTGCTACTACCAAAGCTTATTAAAGTAGAAATGAATAAACACACGAAAAAAAAAGCTTTTAAATAAATTTTAAATTTAAATCTTGTGATTTCTTATCCGGGGTCGTTTTATAAAAAATAATTTTCCAGAAACGATCATAACTGTTAAAAATGTGCATTGAATGCTTGAATTTTTTAATGAATTTATGATTGAATGATTGGCAAGAAAAATGTTGAATACTCCTAATTGTCTACATACAGAAGGTTGTTTAAACATTTGTAGTGAAGTTTGAAATAATTTACCTCTATGACGTTCTTATAAAACCCCCTGGTAAATAAAACCTAAACTAAAATTACATTTGCTATTCACAACTGGAAATTCAATAATCCAAACTTTAATATTCATGTCCCTTGCCAGATTATCTAGAGTTCAGTTCCGAAACCAGCATTAAGAAAGTTTGTCGTAAATCGATTTGTGATTTAAATATTTCATTCGTTGAAGAAATACGCTTTAAACCCTTTAGTGCACAAGTTTTCCCTGCTTCGTTTTTCCCTGTTGTAATACAGAAACTATCACTTGTATTTCATATTTATATACTGTATGTAAGTACAGTATATAAGTATGTAGTACTTTTCTTTACTATTTGTTTGTTAATTTATTTGTATTCAACCGACAGTGCACGATTTAGTACACGATTAGGTTTAATAATTAGAATAATTTTTTAATGATATTCAGTGCAGTGTAAAACTTGATTTTTGTTCCAGCCGCCAATACATTCGTCAATTGTATTTTGGAAATTGTCAGAAGTTATATTTTTGTTAAATCTCGAACATCGTCTTATTAATTGTGTTCTAGCTGATTTTTTTGTTCCTGTTTTTTGCCTACTGTTACTTATTGTCCTTTATTATTTCTTAAGAAGAAATTGTACAATACTTAAGCACAATATTCGATATTAATATTATTATTATCAATTGTATTATAAATTAATTTGGCGCATATATTACCAAATATATATTTGATTTTTCAATTGTATTTTAGAAATCAATAATTGTATTCCGACAACTTTAGAATCATCGATCGTATCAATTGTACTTCAGATTATTTGGTTGTACTTCAATAATAATTTAATTCATTTCAAGAAGCATCAATTACATTTCAGGTTCTAAACTATCAGTAGTATTTTAGATTATTAAATTGTGTTTCAAAAATATCACTTGTGTTTTTAGATTATCAGCGTTATTTTCTGAAATATTTCTTTTGAGATAGAGCAAGGGCTATGCTAACTGGATAGATCGTACAACATACACTAGCTAACAGTTAACGACCATCCCTTGGTGAACCTAATAAACCCAATCCCGTTTACCGAATATCCGATTTCGGACAATTAAGGGAGGGGGCGAGCAATAATTGAAATAAGAAACTCGTGGGGCAGGAGATGCCGAGCCCGGACAGAAACTTAATTAGTTTTGTTCGAAAACGTCCATAATGCTCAGGGAAGTGGACAATTACCGCGCAACATCTACGGAAGTAAGATTCACGCTCGGACTGTTCTCGCGTGCCCATCCGAGGCCTTCGTTTCCGGATTACATACGTTTGAATTATTTATGGTCGATGGTTTACTGCGTCCGCACGGCCGCTTACTTGCTTCGTTATACCCGTACAGTCTGTATGACAAGGATGTTTTTAATAGGGGAGGGTTCACCCTGTAAAAACTCCCCCCACGTTATCCCGAGGATGGAAAGATAAAGCGACGAGCCTAAAGCAAGATCGGTTTATATCAACAGGTATTTGTCACTGGATAATAATTCATTTTTATCCATCTCGCACTCAAGTCTTCTTACCTTCAAAATCTCCCCTAAATTCCAAATGTTTCGCGTGTACAGTGAATGCAAAACAAAATCAAAGAACCTGTAGTAGTAAATCAAACCAACTCCATTTTAAATCCACGATCCCACATCCGCTTTCCTAATGGCCAATCCGCTTTGACATGTATTTTTACGATTATACTTCATAAGCTTCAGCTTTACAAGCAAAAGGTACGTTACAGCTTTATTTCAACTCTACTTACAGCTTCGATAGAACCATAGGTTGATCCCGATTATAATGAATAATCCACGGGCTTAGTTGATTTGTTAAAAGCTCCAATAAGCCTATAACATTTCGTATAAAACTTTCTCGACTTATTAAGCCGAGACTCGAAGTCGGGAAGTTTGAAGCTTCGAGCTTTTCAGGTCAGGCGTTCGAGCTCTTCATTATAGAGTCAAACGTGGGGCCGATATAAAAGAACTTTATGACGATGAAAATAATTCTTACATGCTCGAATAGCTGCTAAACATTTCGTTTATCACGAGTTTTATCAAATATAATGAATAAATTTTCATTCGAAACCGTTTTTTTGCTTCATCTGTTGGTTCTATTTTTGAGATTTGTCAACAAAGGGGAAGGCTAGATAAATTGATAGACTAACTTAATGTCATGAAGTGTTTATCCTGTATCCTTTACCCATACGCATTATGATAGAAAATTATTTAATTCAACGCTACAGGAAAGAAGATAAATTACTAATTACTAATTACTTCGGTGGAAATTAGCCTACACTCCTATCTTATTCGCTGTTGTAACGGCTCAATGTTTCCCGGTTTGGTCTTAAAAACTTTGCTTTTCAAGTACCCCCATAAGAAACAGTCTATTGGTGATAAATCCGGAGACCCGGGAGGCCATTCTAAAGGTCGCCTTTTACCAATCCACCTGCCTGGAAATACATCATACAGATACTCATGGACAGGTCTTGCAAAATGGGGAGGTGTACCGTTTTGCTGAAACCAGATGCTTCATCGGCTTCATCCGGATCAGAAAACAGAGTAGCCAAATTCGGAACTACTTCTTCCTGCAAGAATTCTAAAAATCCAGTTCTATTGAGATTTCCTTGGAACAAAATTGTCCTATTACTCGATCACCAACAATACCTGCTCAAACATTGACTTTGTCTTGATGTTGGGTGTAGCCTTCCTTCATCCAGTGTGGGTTGTTGTCTGCCCAATAACGACAATTTTGACGATTTACCTCAGCATTTAACGTAAAAGTTGATTCGTCAGAAAACAGGACGTCTTCTATGTTCAAAACATTTCTGTCTGGTCGATCCATAATTTGTTTGCAAAACTGGAATCTTCGAACAGGATCATCTTCAGTAACTTCCTGGAGGATTGTCATTTTATAAGGATGAAATTTCTGAGTTTGAAGAATTGTCGTCACTGAAGGCTGGCTAATTTTGAGTTCCCCAACTATGTGCCCAGTGGGGACATGAGGATTTTCTTGAATAGAGAGGAGTACATTCATTTTGACATCTTCACTGAGGGCACTCTGACGATGACTATTTGTTTTTCTTAAATGCCAATTTTTCTTTTCTCTCTAAATAAATGAATAACTTTATTTTGTGTTCTTGTTCTATCTCCACAGCCAATCACCATTAAAATTTCAATTTTGGGGGTTTCAGTTAAGTACGGCATTTTGTTCCAATTTCCAACAAACGTTGTTTCTTACAAAACGACAAACTAATAAATATCATCGCTAGATACGATGCTGCTTTCTTTACTTGTTTTCATTTAACTTTTTTTATGAACATTGCCATCATCTACCTAGTTTGACAAAAAATGATAAACAAATACCTCTTGATATTCCATTTTTTAATTGCTTGAATTATTTCATTGAGTTGAATCAGATTCCTTCATTTTTCAAATTAATTTATGTTTGTTTAATATCCTTAAAAGACAAGGAATAAAACTTTATTACCAGTCAAAATGTAAATAAGCAAAAATACTAGGTTACTTCTTAATTTGGTTGGAAAAAGGCATGTTTCATTCAAAAAGCAAAAAAATATAATTTGAGTTGCTCTAAATCTAATGAAGAATTTAATTAAACCAATAGCATATGTGCATAATCATTCTAGAATGGATACAAAAAACCTAAATTTTTCGTTGAACGCGATTCAGTATTGTCCCATTAGCTGTTTTTTAAAATAAATTTTACAACTCAGTATTAACTTGTATTTTTGATTAGTTTTTATTCAGGTGTTTCACAATTCGACTTTTTCTAGCAACAAGATTCACATAATACGTTCGAATGTGACTCACGCGCATATTAACGAGAGAAAGAAGAGCGGTGATCATTTCGTTCAGCCGAATTTGCTGGCGAGCTCGGTGAACGGGCTCGGCCTGCTCAAGAGAGTGTGAGAAAAGCTTGCATTGTGAGAGTCCTTGTAATCTGGATTTTAAGATCAGCACCTTCGGATTTTACTACGCTAAATTTCATTTTCTTAAACAAGCAAGTTTCCCTTAGAGGATAAATAACCAAAGAAACAAGCCGTTTAGCAATCGTTTTGTTCCTTCGATCTCCTAATATCTGAGCCCCCTTTTCTCTCCCTCCTTCAACCTCTAACGGTCTTCATTTACATTGATTGAAACCGCCGAGCTTAATGTAGGAGCTGTGCAAGCTGCAGGCGTGCCTCGTCTCCTTCAGTTTATTGCCGAAACGAGGGACAATTCTATTTGAATTTAGTCTCTTGTTTTTAGCGTCGTTCTCCGGCGTCGCGTCGTTTCAACTTAATTATCGTCGAGACGTCGAAGACAAACGATAAACACCCTAGTAATCCTGGTGAGAGTCGACGGGATGGAACTAGGAAGAACGACAACAGATCGATACGGTAAGGATCGGTTCGGTTTCTCAATTCAGGACGGGGTAGATTGAAACGGTGTGGCGTCCTGTCGTGTGGATTTCGAGGGAGAGAATCGCTCTCTTTTAATGCGTCTCTTGATCTCAAGGGGAAAGATGTCCTCGAGAACCACAAGAAATTTGAGCAGAAGCTCAATATAGCTCATATAGCATATAGCTCAATACAGCAATATATCAATTCTACACTTTCACTGCAATATTCTACACTTTCACATTTTCAAGGAGTGCGGTGCACAGGGGACGCGTGGTAAGGAGACGCCGATAGAAACATTTGGAGAACATGGCATAAAAGCTCATAAAAGCGCATAAAAGAAATCTTTGAGCATAAAACTGCTTAAAGATTTAACATTTTTTGACATTAAAACTTCCACAAAGTCCAACTCAACTAGAAACCACCAAGACAAAAGGTTAGATAGGCTGCTGCTTCGGACTGGAAGTTAGCTGCAGAAACATCCTGGCCAAATAGAATCAGATGAGCGACAAACAGGTTCAAACCATACAAAGTTCTACCTTTAGTAAGGTTGAGAAATGTTAATTTTACATTAGTGCCGCAAATGGCCTGGCGAGATGTTTCAACAGTATGTACATGTGCGCATAAATAAGTGAATAGCATCGAATAATAAAGTAGAAACAATTGAGACAGAACCTGTCGCATTTCTGTGAGTTATAACGCTTTACACGCCAAGAAGGTGGTGCTCTTTCTGCATCTCCTAAGCCCCCGGATCAAAAATTTTGAAAAAATTCCCCAAACTCCCTTATCGGATTATTTAAAAACCACTATTTTGATTGTGAAAATATTTCTTGGATTAAAAATAATGGTTTTTTTTTAAGTTTTGAACGTTCATGGGGTAATTATTCATTGAATTTTAACCAAATTGTGTTGCACAGTCTTCACAGTTTGTTTAAACATGTTACAACTGAAATGTACCTCCTCATTTCAAAGCATTGCTTGATCCTCAAATAATAGAGCCAGGGAATTTTCAATTAACAATATATTCATTAAATCAGATAATATTAATGCTGTCATTTAAATGTAGCATATTAAATCGGGACCGTATATTTGCTTCAATTGAAAACACCTGCTAAAAGTGTCTAGGTGCAATCTTCCCCCTTTTTTTTAGAGTGGGAAAGAAAACCGCCGATATCCATTGGGTACCCTTTGTGTCGCCCTGCACCGCTCATTTTATCAATAACAGGAAATCATCGGATGCCACTATTCCCAAATTTTGCATGAAGTTTAAATTGAATAACTTAATTTCGTTGGTTTCTCGGTGTACAACGCTTTCGGTTAATAAAAAATTCAAAAGTATCTTGAGTCCGCCACTTTAACACAGCCACATACAAGATTTTTCAACGTTTGACGAATTTCACCATTTTATTACTACATAGCTTTGTGAATCCTTGCATAATTGCGCATATTACTAATAACTCATTAAGTTCAATGCTAAAAGATGTAGCACGAGACAATTTTTTATCCAGTTGCTCTTGAGAGTTTTTCTCGGTAGAAATTATTCAGAACCCTCTAGGGACCTTGTTTTTTTTTTGCGAAAAACACCATACTGAAAACTACAAAAATGGAAAATGACATAAAAGTGTGATATTCAAAACCGCCCTTGATGTAATGGCAGTAAGTTATTAGTGAAATATCAATGTTGGTATTATTTTAGTAACAAACGTCCTCTCGCTACAAGATTTCATACACGTCACATTTTTATTTTCCCATTTGAATACCCTTGAGTTTCAAGTATTTTACATTCCCATGAGAAGTTGCCTCGAATAATGCACAACAACGATGTGGCAATTTTGCCCCTGACTAGACTCAACCACTTAATTTAATAATTCGACTCTGGCTCCCGTAAGTCTTCCTATCTTGAATGGCGTAATTAGTGCGGTGACGTCTGATTTCACCGAATGCCCATCTAAGGACGTGCCCTTTCATCACCTTGCGGTCAGCCAACAGATACAGAGAGGACAATGCCTTTGGAAATTCCACGCCCGCCCCCTGCATACAACTGGGGTAGGGTAGGGTGGTTCGATATTGTGTGTGCGTGTATTTGTACGACAGTCAAGTGCCTGTCTTCACAATACCGTCGATATACAGTCCAAACAATAACAATAATATCTGTTATATGGTGATAAATTGCGCCTGGGAATCAATCATGTTAATGGGTTTGGTGCTGAAACGGACGGACGGGGAGCGAATTAAATTTTTTCATGCGGCCTATGGTTTCGGTGGGAAATGTTGATACAAAGAGATTGGTATATTGTAGATACAGGCATTTTAATCGTTTCATAGATGGGAACGATAAAACTGTTTTATACGACGGAGGAGTAAAAGTGAAATTATAAAATATTGCGCAAATCTAGACTAAAAGCAAAATAATAGCACGAGAGATTAATTGAGAGATGCTTTTCAGAAACGTTATGAAAACGTGTTTGTTACATCCGCTGTTTGATTTAATCATCGAGGGCTTGTAACCGTTCTGCATTAAACAAAATTACAATTACCATTATTTCTTCTTATTTTCCTCAAAGGAAATTTTCCTCTTCTCGTTGATAATAAGTAAACACATTGTTCAATTCCATTCGTCGATGAAGACACGGAGCGTACCTACGTAATAACAACTTCATCCAATTAACTTGGGCTCCCTTCACTCAAATATTAAATCCGATCGAAAACAAAATACACCGACAATTTTCCCCTTCGGCTACATTTGCGGTACAACTACCGGCATGGCTATATATGATACCTACTCGATTAAATATACTATATAACTTTTTTCCACAAACTAGACTAGACTGGAGATTTGCTCGCGAAGGAGACTTTTTTCTGGCATACGACGAGATTGAAAGAGAAAGCCTCCGAGAGTGAAACAGGTGGATTTGCATGTCATTCTTGGCTAGTTTAATTAAACGCAAAACCTACTGAACAGGGGGGAATAGTGAACGCAATTTATATTTTATGTGAGGTTTAAAATCTTTCGTACAGCCTAAAGGAGTTCTCGTTAATTGGAATCATTTTTATTCCCCTTATCCCAACCGATAAAATAAATTGAGTAACGCGGAAATCAATACCTTACCCGAGTATTTAACCGTACGACATTAAAATTCGTCCATGTAGACGTTGGCGTGTAGTTAGAGCGTATCACGCGATTAAAAGCGGCTTCGAACTACTTAGTATGATTATTAGAGTTCGTGTAAGCACTGCAAGTCTTAAACGTAAAATAAAACATGAAGTTAGATTTGATAAAAAGCAACAGTGTTATATAATGTGGGATGTTTAGATGATTTTATTTTACTGTGGTCTCAGAAGCTGAGAGTTTGAAGCATACGTGAAGAATGGTTTTTGATTGAACTAAAATAGTTTTCTATAATAATTGCGATTGTGAAAGCAAATTATTTGCACATGGAATGCGTCATATTACGATGCGGCCATGTCTGTTACGAAAGAAATTAAGACGGGAATTATTCCTATCATTAGAGATTCTATATTATGTGAACAAAGGGAATTTTGTGACTATAACAGTGTCCGTGGCTGAATGAGCCGACATCACTATTAGTCCTATTATTTCAATTTTCTCCCCTCTCTTATTTTTATGAATTACGCCACGAAACTAGCAGTCTAGGACAGGAGGGCGCTTTATAGCTTTGTTGCGCAGTTTGGTAATTGCAATAATTTCGTAATTGTTACGATTTTTTGAATATAGTGAAAAGATAAAATTCAAAAACTCATATCACTGAAAGTAACCAGCCTTTTCCCATATATGCCCTTTTACTTGTTTCCTCTATACGGAAAATGAATTTTGGAGCTTTTGTTGGAAAAAATGCTAAGGGTTAACCTTGTTTCATTTGGAGATTATACATAAAATTCCCACATTTGTTTAAAAACTCAAAAGTGGAAGTCAAAGGAATGATATTTACTTCTATGGTCGATATTTAGTTCGTTCACTTTGATATTATCGCAATTAAAAAAAATACCATTCAAATAGTGATTAGACTTCTTAATATACCACTTATTTGTTTCATTTATTTCTGTGTATTGGTTCATTTCTTTAATTCTTTATCTTTAAACTCATATCTCGCTAAATATATTTACTAAAAATTTATAAACTAAATCTCAGTTAAAATACCGGTAATGACTGGAAAATTTGGTCAATTGGATCCAATAATTATTATCAACACCGAACATTTTCGTATTGATTTCCCTATTCTAATATCATATTAAAAAGCAGCAGAAAATGGCTGAAAAATAAAAACGCATTTCATATAACCTCAAAGTTGCATTTTTTTTTAAATTAAACAGGCATACAGCAACAACAAAAACACATCGACATCCTCGCGTTTTCATAAAATTGCGCTTATTTTACTAATAGTTTTTCTAATTCTAGGTATTTGCTGATGACGCCAGTGGATATTGCTGACCAAACGTTAAAAAACAGATAAGGTGGCATGAGTAGTTAGGAAACTTCAGTGTTGAAGTATGGCTGGTTGACAACATAGCGATTATGCAGCCAGCCCCTTGAAACTTCACCAAAACATCTTTTTTAATCTATTAATTGTTTCAGTGAAAGAGGAGTACACCCAAAATATTATTTTTTGACTGTTAAATACGAATACCTAATAAAAATTTCATTAGTTTCCAGTCTTCGGCAAGTCACTGAAGAACATTCAGAAAAATGAACAATTTCTATGTAATACTTTGTGAGAAAAAAGTTCTATCACATGTATTTTTCCTGATGAATACGAATATGTCATTAGAATTCACCCATCGTTTTTTAGCTCTCAGCGAGTCAGTGAAGAACCTTCATAAAAATTGAAAATTTATAGTAAGACTCATTTTGTGGACAAAACGGTCTACCTTATTACAATTCAGAAATGAATATCCGGTCTTCAACAAGTCATTAAAAAACCTTCAGGAAAATGAAGAATTTCGCTCTTTGTACTCTTTCCATGAACCACATATCCCACCCCATGTTTTCTCGCATCCTGAACACGAATTCAAACATTTGATGAACCTTCAAAATAATTGAAGAATTTCGCTGGTAGTACTTATTTAATGTAATTTCATAAAGAACACTTTTGATACCATGTTTTGTAGATGCTTAACAAGAACCTGGTATTAGAATTGATCCATCATTTTTCAAATCTTTAGAAAACGTAGTACAATGACACTTCTTTATGAAGAACCTATACCACAGCAAGAATATGAAATATCGTTTCACATTTTCTTTACATGAAGCTCGAAAAATGTTGTGAGCCCTATACACTTGTTATAATTAATAATAAACATTTTTTACTTTAGTTCATCTCAGTTTTGATTAATTAATAATAATTCGGTGCTGCATTTAACATAATTGCTACTGTTGTTAAAATAAAATATCGAACAGAGAAATTTTACTAAAATCCACAGTTTCACTAGGAAAATGCCAATTTCCAAGTTCATCAATCTGATTAGGATTATTTAACTTTTCAATAAAATTCAGGGTAGTCTGGATGAAGTGATAATTATGGCTTCAGCCAATAAATAGATTTTTCTCAATCCTTCTTACTATGCAAAGGATTTAAATTCTACTTAGATAAACTACAACAAAAATAACCTAGGAATATTGAGATCTGCGGCTTTTATACACGATACCGATCATTCTAAATGGCTCCTATCATAATCTACTTCTTTCACATGAAAAATGAAACATATAATTTCATTTTTATGGGAACACACTTACGAGCAAAATACAACAAATTATTTTCTGATTCAGTTCAAAGCTGTATATAACATTATCGCTTACGTTAATTGGTTGTGTCAAAAGTTCACGAAATAAGCTTCAAGATATTTAATTTTTCTGTTTTACTGGGTAAAACTATATATCTTTGTTAGATTTCGCTTACAACTATCCAAATTCTAAATTTTCCTAGTAACTTGCTGACAACTGAAGAGTGATAGTTAAATTCTAATACCACATTCGTATTCAGCAAGGATTTATTTAGTGTCAAGTTTCGAACATTTTCTGAGGATTAAAACTTGGAATAATTTTAATCGCAGAGTGGTGCTGAATCAGAAATTATACGATCGATGGTGTTTTTCATGAAATTACCTTAAATATGTACCACCAGCGAGGTTATTACATACAACAGCAAAAAACACAGGGTAGAAAATGTTCTTATTCAGGCAGAGAAACCCGAAAAATAACTTGATTCTAACAAAATGAATGTTCCGAAGGTTTTTCAGTGACTTGTTGAAGACTGAAGGGTGATGGATAATTCTAACTTCGGATACGCGCTCAGCAGGAAGAAATACTTTGGATAACAAAAATGGCATGGAAAGTAGTCACTTTTTATTATTATTGCGTGGCTGTTTAATTTTTCACAAAAATCTTAATTCATGGCGGATACAAAGAACTTTGAAAAAAATATTTGACCATGCTCCATATAGTGCTGTCAAGTTTAGTTGGTAAATGGATCACAGAGGTAAATTGAGTCCAGAGATTCGATTTTCCCACAAAATATTCTCGAACGGTATTCATAACGTTGATAACTCATCAAAAAGAATCCCTAGAACCTACTGATGTACAAAATATTGGTATTGGAAACCTGAAGAATTTTTGATTATGCGAAAATGTTTTCATATGACTGATTTGATACTAAGCGACATTCCATTTCTGTGTTTTCATGAACTGATTATTCAGCAACGCCTTATATCTGCTGGCTATAGGGGCGAGAAACAAGCAGGCGCAACTGTTGATGTGATAGTGATGGCGATTTTAACCAACACCGAATTTAACAACTTTAAAGTTATTTCATGAATTGGTGATATTTTTGTCATGGCGTAAATTTTCCTGGGGCTGCGTCATGAGAACGCATTTCCCGCGAAACAGAGAGATTCTACAGTAAAAAATTTTAACGGCAACAGCCTACTGTATTGATAAATAATGTAACAATTAATAAAAATTGAATGCCTGTAAAATGAATCGTTCTTTTTATGAAACAGTCCTTGATTGCATAGAAAATTAAATTTGACGAGCAAATTGTCGCAATATTTTTTATATTTGTCTTTGTAAGGTGCACTGATATTTAGTTGGTCTTTTCGCAGTTGTGTTTTTTATTTTTTTCTCGTCGCCAAATATGTTAACTTCTTCGTTTGATACATTAAGTGACAATAATATTCGATCAACATATTAACATACGTTTAAAATCAGCTATAGTTAATAAAAGCCGCCAATCAAAATCACGTACTTCTTTTTCACGAGAATCTTGATTAATTGGAACCCAAGACAACAAAGCTAATATAAACCCGTTAATGATGGCAATAGTTTAGCCGATGTAGTGAAACAATAAATCATAATCGCGGCTCATCATCGCTAATTTAACAATTATTTATGCATCACAAATTCAAGTGATACTTCCCTACGTTTAATTGGTAAAATGGTAAATAATAATGGTAAATTGGTAAAATTCATGGTAAAATAAAATTAAATTAGTTTTACTTACGCTTTAAAACGACTGATTAGCATGTATACTGTCTTACCTGAAACAAAAATAATATATTAGAAACAAAATCTTGGAAGTCTGGTAATGCACGTATTTTCTTAGTACAACAAAATGGCCCAATTGCTTTATTTTATAAATTGGACTTCATAAGTTTAGGAAACAATCAGCATTTTTATGTTTAACTTGCATGTAGTCCACTATATTTTCTCTCCATCGGAACTCAGAATTTACCTCAATTTCAACAACTGGTGAGATGTTTTAATAGTGCTAAGATCGTCTGTACAAAAACCCAACTTGAAATTACATCACATCATTACATCAAGGGTGAAATTACATCACCCTTTTTATTTTCTCCTCCGTATTTTTTTTGTTTATGAAGGATATTCCCTTCATTTTTTAAGATTTTTCGCTTAAAAATAGACTACTATGGGTGACATCTATTGTATCTACGGTGATATATTGTTTTACGAGAATGAGAAAGCTCTATTAAATTTGTAGTTGTATCGATTGATTCGGTTCTAAGGGAAGCCAGTAAATGTGTAAATTAGTGGTTTGGATTAATTATTTGATGGTGTAATTGAATGTTCTTCTGGAAATCATGTTATCTGTTGACAGAATTTTTACAAATTGTAATGTGCCAAGTGTCTAAAACCTTCTTTTGTACATGTTAGGTTCTCTTCCTAAATTTTAATATTTTCCATATCAAAATTAGGATTACGATGAGAGAACATTCTATTAAATTCTAATATAGGGGATTGTAGTTGTTAATGTTAAAAAATTCTTTTACATGCGTATTGTCTTGTTTCATCAATATATTTCGATTTCCACCAAGGTATTTTCCATTTAACACATTTTGCAAGTTGCTTAATACACCACACCGTGTAGTCGTAAAACCGGTGAAGGATCTTTATTGTTGGTAAATAAAATTTAATTTAAATCTTGACTTAAAAATATAGAATGTGCTAAGCCATTTGTCTTCCCAGGAGATATAAGAAATTTTTAATTTCTTTTTAATTTTTAGGAAGACAACAAAACAAAACGTAGACAGAAGATGCCATCGTAGTTAGCATACCAGGAAAAACACTAATGGAGAAAATTAAAGAAGCAACTATTGAAATTAGTCACAATGAGAAAGAAATCTAAGGCTAACAGTAAATCTGCAGGAAGCGATCAACCAAAAATATCAAGCAGAGAGGCTAAATCTTCTCAGAAAGTCATGATGCAGAAACCATATATGAAGAATTTATGGAAAAGAACTGGATAACTAAAAATACCATTTCGTACCCCATTGTCGTATAAGTAAAAATGATCCTACCCAATCCTGTTGTAGGAAAGAAAACAGAACGACAGTGAAGAATAATTACATTTGAAAAGATTCGACCTACTGGACAATGGATAATTTTTTATGATTTAAACAAATATTTCTCCAAAAATATTTTGTTTTATTTTGCCCTTTTGGCAAATTGACTATTTCGTCTCACACAGTCAAAATGGGTATTTACAGTCAAAACATAATTACTCAATTTCCTTATTTAAGTAATTAATTTGACCGACATTGAATAAATTAAAGAAAATAAGTTTCCACAAATGGGTTTCTACTGTTTTTGGTAGAAACGAATGAACGTAACATAGTGCATGAATGAGAAAAATACCAAGAAAAGGTATTGAAAAATGAAAGCTTCGAAGAATAAATTCTTACTTCCTCTCAAAAGTAAAGAACGATTGAATTATTGTCAAAACTTGCTGGCACTACTAATATTCTTTATAATATTTACTCATTGTTAAATTGGGAGTTATACAATAATATATAACACTTTTTAAATCTTTAGGTACTCTCTTTCCACTAACACTTTTTTCCATTTCGAGTTTCCTTGAATACGACAACAATTGAAGGTGAAGACAATCCAGAATGAGAATCAGTTTGAGATTCTGGGGAAGTTCATTAGAATTTCAATTCCACGATTAGTAATTATTATTTTTTCAAAGACTAGAATTTCAATAAAGTTCACTCCTTAGCGCCGATGATTTATTACATTTTCAATGGTTTTATCCATTCGAGGATTTTTGAAGAAACCTGAGAGAGTAAATTTACCTGCCAAGGCATTTCCGGCATTCCTTTACCTAAACGTATAAAAGTAAATATTTCATTTGAATGACGAAAACGTTTGCAATTAGTGAATAATTTACGCATATTGTATAGCTTGTCGTAAAGTAAATAATACTAATACTGCTTTTGTAAACAATGTACATTGTTAGAGTTTTGTATCAAATAAATATTTTTATATTATGTTAGGAGTGAAGGCTGCTTTGTGTGAGTTGTTTGAAAAGAGTGAGTAAATTTTTCCGAGTCGTTTATTTCAAGAGATTATAATCTGTCCGCGACCGTTAATCTTGATAAAATATTACATTTCGTTCCTATTTTGTTATTTTTCCATGCATAAATAAATCCGGCGATAGGAATCGTCGCAATTTTTTTCAATAAACCATAAACATGTCGGGAGAGTTTCAGCGTGACGGTACGTGTAAAACTAATCCATTATTTATCAACTGATAAGGGGCAGCCTTTCCCCAGATACACAAACACATTTATTTTTTCCAGCTTTCACTTTTTCTAAAAGCTAAAAAACTAACAAAAGATGTCAAACGTCCTCAAAGGTTCCATGCGAACTCGCGTGCTTTCCACGATACGGGCATTTTCATATTTACATTACCGCCGACATTAATATTAATTTGGAGAGATTGCAGAGAAACGTGCGCTAATGTGGGGGCTTCTTAAGGAATTTTTCGAGTCGGGTGGGTTTGCGATCGGTCAGCTGTTGTAATAATTAATGAAGAAAAATTGTGAAAGTCGATTTGGGTTTGCTTTTTGCTCATACATTGGACAGCCGTTCTGCTTTGCTGCATGTTTCAATCGAGAGAACACGGAAACACGCAAATAATATAAGAAAGGTATGAAACAAGAACGTCTATTGTGAGGAAATGGAGTAATCTGCATTTGCTTTAGTTTTATCGTCCCTATTTACTCACACGCAGGAAAAATTAACATTTAAGCCGTAACAGCATTAAACTTTAAAACCCAACTTTATTGCTGCCTTTATTGGTATCGCGTTATGTCGCAATTTAGAACTAAAACATTACCGCTCCACCAACTCACATAAAATAATGATTTATAGCACCACATTTGTGAGGGTAATTCAGGGAAAACAAATAACATGACTTGTTCAAAAATGTGTCATTTGCTATTTCTCTGAAATAACTACCTCCAACATTTGCTCGGATCTCAATTGCCAAAACGAAATAAATTTAAGGACATTTAACATTAGCTGGAGTTAGTAATGGAAAACAGGATAATGGGCAATGGAAAGGATTTGCAAAAGATAAGTCCAGAAGCCTTGGAACAACGAGACCTGCAGAGCTAAGAGCTGACACTAATTAAAAAGCCTCGTCTCATCCATGAAAGCTTTAGATTAATAATTTGCTTTGTGTGAATGAATACCCAATGCATCCAAACTACTTCTCTAAACCAATTCAATTCATCGAACAACTTTACCTGCCGTATTGCCAAGGGCAGATAATGAAAACAGACGCAAACTAGGGATAAACTTTTGAACATCGGACGTATTCCTCTTTACGCCCCGCCCCGACTTTTATTGGCGTTAATAGTATTAAAAGTTTTATTTACGGCATCGGTTCCATTTGTCAGAACCGCGCAATTGTTTACTGTATTACATTGTAAACTTTAACGATAAACTTCGCGGAAATGTCCGTTTATGTGCCAGTGAAAACTGGCGCAACTTCACATACAGATACAATCTCGGTAATTTATAACATATTCCCTGCCCTTTCGCTAATGCCGACGATAAGTTGAACGATAAGGACTCTACTGTGGGATTTCGTCATTTAATATTAATAACTTTGGAGGTCAGGATGGGAGAGGGTAGGCTCGTTGACCAGAAAATCATCGCATTAATCTAACGCCCATAACGGGACACAGGCTCTGTACAACGGAGGAAAACCTACGTCCCAGAAACGTAGTGGCTTTTCATGTAACTTTCAGAGATAAAAGGAAACATCACTCTATTATGTCTAGATCTGAGACAAAATCGATGTAATAACCACTTCCGGCTTTATTATAAAGTACAGAGCTTTCGAATTAACTTCGATGCAGGTTTGATATTTACTGCTGAAATGTGTAAACGACAATACCGATATATGTTAAAAAATAGCTCCAAGCTAAACAAATTATTTGGGTGATGATTAATTTACGAAACGAAATAAAATACATTAATGGTCGTTCTTTGTCTCTTCGTATTTTTAAATTCTGTGTATTAACAGCTACCAAAATTTTGTATGAATACCTTAGACAAATGCTCCCATATGGTCTATTGTGATATACAATGAATAAACGGTGTATTGGTAGTTATTTTCAGTGGAGATTATTTGAAAATGAAAGTGTTGAAATGGCAAATAATTTGAAAGACAGTATTTTGTTTGATCATAGGCATGCTAGGAAATTCCATGAAAGCGACAAAAATTGATAAATACTTATCGTATAAGTGTCAAGAAGATATATTTTGAATATAATGAAAAGTTAAAGGTTATATAGTACATTAAATATACAATAATTAGCGAAATATAATGTAAGGAATCCCGCAGGACGAGTCCCCGGATAGGATAGTTTCCATGCTGCTTGATTTGCTTGTATGAAAAACAGTGAATGTCAATGTTGACTCAAGTAGGATAAAATGCCTGAGTGTCACTTCGTGCATATCTCTTACAATAATGTAAATGATATAAGTTAGTTAAATACAATGAATACTATAATGGGTATGTTTCACATGTATACTTTTTGCTTTGTATGCTCAATAATTTTAACATCACTATTTAACATTTTAAAATTTTTAATTTTCGTTAATTTAACACCAAGTAGAAAAAATAAATAAGTTTAGGAAGCTTTCTGTTTCTTCTTCCGTTTCTGAGCTCTTGTTTAAAAATGAAATCTACTTTTTTTTCATACACCTTGAGAAAAACTACCATTGAAGCTGTGATATCGAGAGATCTAGGTTCGAGTCGTGGTTAAAGTCAGTGATGCTTTTTTCTTAAATTTTCTGAAATTTAGAGAATACCTGAATCTGAGTTGCAATAATATTTTAGAAGGTACGAAAATACAATTTAAGAAACACCATGTATACTTCCATTGGTCATAAAGCGATTTTTTTTAATTTTTAGCCTGATACTGGGAAGAAATTTATAAAATTTGCAATGCCAACGATATTGATGGAGCTTATGACCTTGGTTGTAACTTTTGTATAATTAATTCAAATGAGCGTCGCAATGAAAAGAACACTACATTTTTTTATCAAAATCTTCCCCTCTTCGCAGAGAGATGAAGATTCTCAAGTGCTTCCATCACAAACTTCATAACAAATTGCTGATAACAGCGATGACAGGCATGTTGTGACTAAATAGGTTAGTTTTCAACCACACCTAGTTTATTCAAAAGAGCTAAACAATTTAGGTAGAGACCTGAACTTTCCTAAACCTACGTTTGACGCAGCTTGAAAGTATTTGATGCAGGGTAACGGAAGTAATCAAAGAATTCGCCATGAATTTTTTACTTGCTTTTTACTATAAAAGACGGACTTTGTTATTGCAAGATGTGATGGGCTTGCTTAATGAAATTAAAACCCCTTTATGTTTTTATCTGATTGGCGTCATTTTGTCCATAGTTCAACAAAAGGCTTACAAGCTGCCCACCTTCATAATGGAAACAAATTACTTTCCCTTCCATGTACTTATTCCGTAATGATCAAGGAAAAGTTACTATAGTGCAAAAATGACAGTGGAAATTGTATAGTATAAAGTGTACACTTGGTCAGTGATAGGAAATTTAAAGATGCTTGGCTTTTTCATGGGCATGCAAGGCGAGTTCGCTTAATATCCATACTATATTTGCTTATGTGATAGTACAGCAGACACAACGCATTATAGTATTTCTAGACAAACTTGAAACACCTAAAAAAACCTTCATGATACGGCCGTGCAGGTTCAAGATAAAAGGTACCAACACTTTAATGATTACAGTGTTCCCATTGTAACACTTGACACAGATATGCAGTTTCAATTTCTTGTGATCATTTGCCCATTTAGACTCACTGTACTTAGTCAATTGTAAGATCTGCTTCACGAAGTAATGTAAATAAATACCGAGCTTTGATAAAGATCAAAAATCATCTTTGTAAATGCAATTGATACCCATGCTTGAAAGGACTGACAAGCAGCGAGAAACAATATATACGATTAAAATAAGAAAATTACGACAGCCAGAGAGAAGAATGTCCTGGCTGCGGTTTGTGCGGCTGGTGCGGCAAAGATAAGAACTGCATTGATAATTGCCAACCTTCGCAGCGGAGATGGCACGTGAAGAAAGAGATACCCATGCCTTGTGTCAATTCACTGAAAAGAGTTACACCAGCAGCACTAACGCCTCAGACAGACCTAGTTTCAGATAGGAAATCATAATGTCAAATGTGCCCATTGTTGATCTTAAAAGTATACTGATGCTTCCACTGTATCATACAATATTTGCAACAACTCTTGATCAAGACTAGGGATAGTTCTTAGGGCAGCCACCAACACCAAAATATCAAAAATACACAACAGATACGAACCCTCTCCAGACAAATTTTAAAGATGATTACTCATCATAAAAATTGAAATTTTTCTACTTTTTTCATCACATTTTCATTATATTTTTAACAAAATTATAAAGGATATTATTATGTTTATTATGCAGATTCATCATCAAGTATGAATCTGGAAAAAATTAAATAATGATAACCTACTGAATTATAGTTATATTGCATTTCCCTTCATTAACTGATCATTTCATTCAATTTTAGTGAATGGAAATTATTCAATAACGATAAAAACTTAAATATGTAAATATATATATTTTATATTTTAAATTTCTGGATCGTATTTCAATAAATAATGTGAAATTCTTAACCATAGTGAGAAAATGTAGGGACAGGTTTCGACTCAGAATTTTCCAATTAAAAGGATGTTTTCCTCTTAATATATTATAATTGTTATGTGTATTTCTTTATAGTTGTATATTTGTATTTTTCATAAGGAAGTTCAAGCCCTTACGAAGACCGTGAGCCCTGATTTTGTTCTCTAGAACAAAAAACACTTGGGGCTGATTTAAAAAAAAACATTTTTGAGGAAAATTTTCAAGAACTATTCAAGTTTTTGAAATAAAGATAATTCTGCTTATTTGGAATTAAAAAAAAAAGGATAATACTACCAAATTTCATAACTTCGAACTTTAAAAAAAATGGAAAAACTTGGTGTTTTGTGTGTTTCTCGAAAAACTTGAGGTTATGTCAAAGAATTGCAATCAGGAAAGTTGTAGATTTCTGAATTATCGACAACTTTCATAATTAACTTTTTTCGTTAAAAGACATATCTACGTCACAAATCGTAAAACCATTTTTCACACTTTCCAATCTCCACTTTTCTTTGATTGTAAACATTCAGATGTATTTCTCTTCCTGCATTAGTTATCACTTTTCAAACCTTCTAAGAAATTAATTTATAAATTGACCAGTTGTACAGGTGAATTACCAGCACTATATAGTTCGATTTATTTTAATCGCTCTGGTGGTCAAGTAGGAAGAGTCCAACTTTAGGATTTGATATGTAGATATCAAACCGAAAACCTATAATCACCCCTCAAAATATAATTCGATCCAGTATTTTACGCTCTGGGAGTTCCCCGATATCGCATATTCCCCCCGCGACCTTTAATTACGAAAAATATACGCATGACTTTGGTAACAGCCAATAAATCAGGACGCACCTCGTCCGGTGCGCAACTTGCCTAAAAGAAAAAATATAACCAGGCAAAAATGGGATTCGATCTGTCAGCTCCCAAGCGCGGTCTGGTTCGAGTCCGACGATTTCGGAACTCATTACCGGGTATCCTTTTAATTAATTTAGTTCCGGGGGCCGAAAGAGCGCCGCCACGTTTCCACTTCCATGATAAAGTGCCTCGCGTAAAACTGAAGCGGGTATGCATTCCGGTTGTATAAATATGTGAGCAGATGAGGAGCGGCCGTGAATATGAAGCCGTTGGATAAGCACTTGATGGAAGCGGATCGGGTCGGGGACGGTGATTTAATTCGAATCCTTTACGTTAAATGAATCGGGTGGCGTGTAATATGTGATTGTATCCGAGTTAGGGTCTCGTTTATCTTCGTAGAGTAAATCGATTTATTTTACGGTGGAAGACCGCTGATTAAAGTTGGTAACTGGTATTTTAAGTCGCTTCTAGTAAATGAAACGAAGTTTTACACGAGAATTGCTTTGGGTTGCGGCGACTCACCAACTCATCTAAGGAAAGCAATCCAATTTCAATTTTCAAAAAACAAAATTACAAGTTTATCATGCCCTAAAACCATTACCCAGGTTAAAACTAGAATTACTGGCAAAGCTGTTGCCTTGTTGTTGACTTCGATAGCAACAAATTACGTGGTCCCTCAGGTTGTAGGTTAAGTATTTGGAAAGTAACTACTTCAAGTAACCTTAAAAAATAACATGATTACAAAATCCTACAGAAGAAATTGCGGATGCAAAGAACGGAAAATGAGTTTACAAATGCAGATGATCAAATTAACACTCGTGCTTTTAGAGCTGGAATGGATAATATTTTTAACCTCAACGAGATCATAGAAAACAGAAAAGAAAAGAAACTTCGGTACCCGCCTTAATTTGTGGACCTAGGAAAGGCCAATAATGAATAATGACTATGAACTTCTTGACATCGACTACAACATTTAATTAGATATTAGGGTCAATTGCTGATAATAAAGTATACATTCAAGTAAGGGAAATGAAGTTTTCCCTCGTGGCTTTAACAGTGGTCTGACTGGTTTTTTGACATTTTAGGTGTATAGTAACAAAAGTCATATGATGACGTCCAAAAATTTATTGTATCTTTTTAATTGTAGACAGTTAACGGTAAAAAATGCATGATTTTAGCGAGTTTTTGTTTGTAAAATTGTTTTACAAATTTGTATTAATTTGAATACGATTTGTACATATCATTAACCAATAATCAGTATGCATATTTGTTTTGGTTGTTTTTCCAGAAGCATAATATGTACATTCGGGACTTTTCCGCTCAATACACAATATAATTTCAATGTTACACTTCTGCAGAAAACTCCCTCGATTTCTCTTTCATCTAGACGCGATTATCTCGCAACCCTCGCAATGGGCAACGTTAGACGAGGCATTCAACTTCGGCACGAAAAAAATCACAGGGTGCCAGCGTTATTTCAGAAAAAAATCCGAGAATATTTCGCAAGCTCACGTAATGTCATGTTTGCTTTTAAAAGGAAAATTCCTCTTGTGATCTTGTTAGTGACTTTGTCCCCGAAAGCTGACGTAAAAGTTTGAACTGCTTATTTTTCCGTGCAGGCAAACTCCCCTGTACGGATTTACGAGATGGATGATTTTTACGTCGTCATAAAACGCCCTAAAATATATTCGAAGAGGCGTACGTCGTCGTGATTTCCATGCCGAGTGAAACTTAGTCTGCGATTGACTATCAGATTAACTCGACGTTATCTCGATAAGTATTTTACTACCGCCACTGTCAAAAACAAGCCTGACTGTTCCCAGAAGAAGTTTCCTCGCTAACGTGCGCCCCCAGCCCCTTCGGCGAGTCATCCCCGAGGAAAACAATTAATCGGATAAGACGTGACTTTCCCCTTTCGGCCCACCTCCTCGTCACTGCCTACCTAGCGATAAGGGGAGATCGTTTTATTATTTTATTATATTGATGCGGTGACAGGCGAGGCACCGGTTGACGTGCTGCACAAAAAAATATAGATCGCCATGAATAATACATCGCGTCCTGGCCCGGAATGGTACAATGGGGCCCCCGGCCTGGATGCGTGTTCGGGCCAGATAGTAATATGCTGAATAAAATATATATTATATTATTTAGGTGGATAGGTAGGGTACAAATGACTTGAGTAACTCACGGCATCGATCTGGAAAATATACAGATTGGGGGAGGTGTAGAGCCGGTGGGAAATGTTTGTATACTAAGTCATTATATATAAAAAATGTTGGTACACAAGTGAAAAGTACAACTTTCAATTATGTACCATAATATCGATACACGATAGTTCCTTGTTTCCATCACTGAAAGAAGACAAAAAGTACTTCGACATATTTTATTAATAAAAACATTCAAACACACGGTATGAGAAAATATGTTTAGACGATTAGTATCATATTATTTCAACGTCTATTGGTAAAAAATTCTTTTACAATTAGATGTTTTTATCAAAGGGGAACGATTGCCTTCTGTATGTAAGCAAATGCTTAAAAATTCAGTAGGTATGTTCCACGTCTACCGAAGGACATATTTCAAATTTGCAGAAATATTTAATTTTATGGTCATTAAATGAACCCACAAATACATTTGAGACTTTTTAAGTGAAAATTTTAGGAGCGCCTTGGAGGGTTACCTTCGGTAGTGGTAATCCAAGCGTCACATAACCGATGATTCCCTAATTTAATTATTTCTTACTGTCAGTACCTCCTGTTATTTATGAAGTAAAACTTCTTTAGGCGTGCCTTAGATAATAGGTAAACTTTTTGAGGCTAAGTATTTCATTGAAGGTGATGGCAAAACAAAATCGTCTCATAAAGACAGATTTATCACAAGTTAAAAAGGTCTAAGAGTCCAAAATGTTACTAGTCAATTGTCGCAGTAGATGTGCCGTTTAACCGATAAATGACATACGCTACCTTGCAGCGATGGCGAAACATTAAAGTACTCAAAATATTCTACAGAGCCCATGTGGGTTTCTGATTATTGGTGCTATCTTGCGGCGAAGACATAATTTCAATCAATTTTGCCTACAAAAATAACTGTATTGGTCAGGTACACTTAAAGGCCAAAAAAATAATTTAGTACAGACTAAAGAAATATTCGGAACGAGCGAAGAAAGAAGATGAAAGAATCCTAATAAGTGAGCAAGCGAAGCTGCATTGCACTTACAACCAACTATCAAGTTCATGATATGAATATTGTGAATTATATGGGGCTTTATAGTTAACTATGATGTTACTGTTATTTAACTGACACTTTTATCGGTATTAACCGTTAATATGGCATCGAAATGCGTACTATAATATTTAATGGCGTATAATCAAAATAACATGTATGATGTATGCTCATGAATATAAGAACAGTTTCTATATAAATGGGGCTATGACTCGTAGCACTGCATTATCTACATTAAATTCAGCATGTACACATTCTATGTGGTTTATGATGCTGAAGTACGGTGGTTTAACACAGATAAAGCATATCGTTAACAATGGATAGAGTGGATCGAAGCTTAGTTACCGAGGTATTAAAATAGGGCTTTCCACATGTAATAAAATGTGTATAGGTACGGTTTATAGGTAGGTAGTTGGTTTAATAGAACTGATAAACATTAGTTAAAACAAGAGAATATTAATTTGTGTCGGGAGACCAATTTTCAAGGACAATTTGCTGTTAATGTTTGGATATAGACAGTGGATACTGGATGTTACCTGGACCATACTTTTGTAATGGAATTTTTACTAAGTAGAATGTTTAACAAATTGTTGTATCTTCTTATCGTATAGAGATTTATGAACACCTTCATGTTTAATCGCTGGATCGGTTTCAACGGTTCAATGACCTGCTAGATCACCTGATCATACATCCACAGATCTTTTTATATGGGGTTACATGCAAAACAAAGCGTGTCTGTCGACACCTACAGCTTTGGATAGTTTCGAAAATCAAATAACTTGCTCGCCAAAAGTATTATGCAGGTTTTTACTAATATTATTGACACAGCACGTGTCTGCATTAAAGGAAATAGCAGTCATGTTGAGTAATCCAAATTTTTATTTTGTGTCTTTTTTTTCATTTCCTTAAAATAATAAGTTAAAGTGCTCAGCAACATTATGAAAATGAAACGTGTACTGCAAGCTTTAGTCGATATTTTGTCTGTACTACTAAGAAACATGTTAACACCACATGGAAAAATTACTTTTTTTCTTGAGATAAAGATAGGTTTTTCGTCATTTGCACTTATTGGTGTTTTAATCCAATCCAGAGACACCATCTGTATGCATGTATGTAACACTGTTATTACCCATTACTATGTATTACCTATTTTGTATTGTACTTTGTAAGGAAACAAATACTTGTAAAATATTTCGCCATAGCAAACACGACTTTTACAATTCACGTGAACACTCCCTAAAACGTACAAATTCCAATTTTCACGGGACTCCCCCGAAGAAACTCGCCAACCTCCAAGGATTCTCACTTGATCTTTAACGATCCGGCGCCTAGAGACTACTACGAACAGTTTAATTTGTATTTTATGGTGTTATCGAAATGGAATACATTCTCTTTCGATTCTTTCAGGAAATCAGAGATATTTTTCCTCGGAAATTTTCAAGGTGCGAACGACGTGAATTCTCCCCTTTCACACCATCTCGATACGCCGCTCCCGACGCCGAAACTTCCTAGTTAAAAATTCACTTATCCCGTTCACCTCCGTTTACCCATCGTCCCTCACGGACTCCGGGATTATAAAATATTTAACGCCGATACCCTTCGGAAAGTGGTAAGTTTCCAGTCCATTCCCTCGACCATTAAAGTGGGACCCGTTCGCAATGCCCGCTCTTGTGTTTCCTTTATTACCGTCGGACAAATGAAAAACTTTTCGACAACGTAAACGCTTTTATACGTAGATGTGTTACAATTCGTCGCAGGAAACGCCTGGGGGTTGTTTTTTCGGACCGCCCGTTCTCTCCATTTATACCCCGCGACGTGTTTTCGTTCGATGAAGTTCGGGAATCGGCGGGGAGACTTGTCCCGTGATTAGTTTTCCGGAAAACAACGACGGAAATGCCGGCGGATATATCATCTTTCCCGCCGGAATGAATTAATATTGTCAACAGTCAAATGTTCCTGGTTTATGTTCAGGGAGGCATTGAAAGTTTTATGAGAACTAACTGTGATGGAGTTTATTTAAAATTGGTTGGGTACCTAGTCGAATTCGAGAAATTTCAGTTTCTGTTTGAAGCGTAAGTATTCAGTATAATAATCATTTTAAACCAACAGTGCTGCCGCATATAATATTGAAAACGGAATTGAGTATACCATAAAAAACACTTCAGCTAGTATTAGTTTCCAAAAACGGCCCAAAATTGCATTAACGATTAAAGTTAACGAAAAAAGGTTCGCTGATCGTAAGCCTACAAGAATTTCGATCGTAGGGTACATACTTTCCAAGTTACTAATCATTGAAAAATTGTTACCTATGTTTTAACAAAAATATTTCGTTTCAATGTTTCAACAACCGTTGGCCTATTGAGGACAACTATGTTATTTAAGTTTAAGTTCATCTATATTTAACGTTTATCAGCTCAGTACGTCAAAACCAAATGTCAGTAACAGTAGATAACAATACGTTCACCCCATTATTAATTTACGGAAAAATACCCATTTTGTTTAAAAAATACATCTTGCCTTAATCGTTAGTTTACTTCTTAAGTTTTCTCAATAAGCTGTAAGACCTGTAAGCAATATGGTGAGAACAAAATTAAGTACCGTTGAGGCCTAACAGCTGAAAAAAAGAAATAAAGAAGGAAATGTTATCAACCCAAAAAACCAAGAGTAAAGTACCATAAGGTTAAAAAAATCAATTAGTGCTAGGAGTGCTGACGGATTTGCAATTCATCTTGAAAATACATGTTAACCAAATTAAGGTATATCACATCTTGAACCAGGAAGTTGTCCAGGAAGTTGCAGAAATAAATCTTATCAACCCTAAGGAAGAAGGTTATCAAAATGATTCATGAAAATATAGATTCCAAATATACTGCTGCATTTAACTCAATGTGGTAGATAGTAGAGGTCATAACGATCCCCAAACGTGCCAAACTTGGTATATGAAGTTTACTACCACAGATCAATCCCTGTCTTGAAACTATTCAAAAAATTCCTCTCACATCAATTTGGGTTCAGACACAGACACACTATCGATCAGATGCACACAATTACAAATATAATAGAAGAGGTAAAAGTCGGTCCCATGAACCTAATTTTTGATATAGTCTTTCGATAAAGTTTGGCATAAAGATGGAAGACGGTACTAGATGGTAGATGCATCTAACAGAACCGTTTTCAAATATCTTGGAATCTTTCACCTGAGAAATACATTTTGGAATTCGACATAAGGGACCTATTTCAAGCTTAAGAAAATTAATGAAGAAGTACCGCAAGAAAGTGTACTAAACCTCTTCTATATTTTTTGCGCATAAGTGATATTTCTAGACTAGAAAAATGGACCACAGCAAGACCCTGTTATATGTTATTAGCAGTAGACCATGAAGAAGCATCAGAAAAATTAGAACACACTGCTACATTATCAGTAGGAAAAAATCATTATGAAGAAGCAACAACATTAGCCAACAAAATTACGAAAGTAAAAGTGGAGAATGAAATTGTACGAATCAAAGTCTGTATTACATAAACGAATTCTATTTTCAAATAGAACAAAATACACTACACTTGATGGTAAGCTACCTATTAATGCCCATATTAAAAAGGGTAAAAGAAGAACTAGTGTTTGAATATAGAAATAATTGGGAAACATTCCACTATCTATACTTCTATATTAGACTCTATATTAGACTCTATATTAGACTATCTATATTAGACTCATATGGACCTACGGAATTCATATGTAGGGTTGTGTCAGCCAGACAATGCACACATTATCCAAAGATAAAGCTAGTATTAAGAAAGCAAACAAAGGCTCATGTTTGGTCATTATGAATATGTGTGATTATAATAAAAAAGGGTTATGATTTTTACAGAATGACTCCTTTAAATTACTGAGCTATCATTACAGTATTACAGTATTACAGCAATTACCAGTATTACAAGTATTACAGAAACAATTGTAAATTTTGGCTAAAATAACATAGTATAATAATGTATTCGTCCTCATATTAGTTTACAAAATTACTGTTGCATTAAAATATCCGTTTTGTCCGAATCAATGCCTAACTTTTTAATAAGTTTTCTAATTAGAAATTTAATCAAGGATTACATAACCGACCGCAAGAGAAGTGATAGGGTAAAAACAAACTGAAAACTCCAATTGGAAAACCTGAAAAGATTACATCAGCCTTGCACAAACCAAAAAAAAACAGGAGTGAATTTTCACAAGTCATTAGAAAAAATAATTCCTAAATTGCTCTATAAAAAATTAATTTGAACGTCCTAATACCCGTAGGGAAATAAATGTGGGGCAAACCTATCAAAAGAACATTTAATTGTCACTTTATGTTATTAACTGCCAACAATTCGCGTCAGATTGTAAATTTCCAATCAATTAACAGCCTATTAATTAACGATCCGAATACGACTCTGTCATTCCCTTTCTAATTACTTTAATTTCTTTCTTTCGATAAAAGCGTTTACGTTAATCGCGTTTTAAAAACTCCAGAGAAACTTCGCTCAAGTATTTTTCCTTCTGGATATTTTTATTGGACGGTAGAACGTCAAAGTGTTGACAAACTTTCCGGTTAAGTGTGAGCAGTGAAAATATGTAAACGAGGTTTCGAAAGTTCGGAACTTGTGATAAATTTTTAATAGGTTAGTTAGTTGACGTGCTACGTTCCCTTCTGATCCGTAGTAATTACGGAAATAGGTATTTTTTCGACTAATTTAAGATTTACACTCGCACTAAATTTGGGCCGCATAACTCGAATTTGTTTTTCTTTTTTGAAGACGTCAAATGGAAGACCAAACTTGCAACTTCTCGCTCTATTTTCGATCTCAACTAATTTATGGATGATGTGGGTTTGTTTACATTTTTTGGAGGAAAGGAGATTTTTTTCTTTAGAAGCTGCTGTGGAGCAAGCTGCTAGACTTATTAGATTTATTGTTTTGTCGGTCATTTTACAAACTCTGTGGTATTTTTAGGTACAGGGTTTTTCATCATATTTTTACTAGTGCGTGCCGTAATTATCATTACGAATCCAAAAAATTGTATATAAAAATTGTGTTTACATCCGAATCAACAAAAAATTTTATTATTTTCAAATTTCATATACATGGTGAGCTCAATAAACAACCTATCGCTGGTGGGCCTGGTAAGAAACCTTCAAAAGGCGGTCATTCTGGAAACCTATTAACATGAAAATGTTACATATGAAAATATAATCATGGTGGTGACCTGACCATACTAACAGACACAAAACCTATCTATTAGTGAAGCGTGAAGGAAAAAAAAATCTCCATTAGAGTGAACGTTTTCAGCTGTAAAAGTATAATAATGAATTTACCATCAGGATCGAACAGTATCGCAATTCGATTTTGCTCATTTGTAACTGCTCAAACATATTTACTGACTGGTAGCATAATCAGCCCTCTAAGTTTCTTCAATTATTGAATTTGACACCAATTCGAATTTAACTTTTAAACCTTTTGAAATTTACACGATTTTCAGGTTTCACTACTTGTCAACTGATCGTTCGGAAAAATTTTATAACTTGAATTTTTAAGCTAAAATATTTTCCTCTTGTTGCCATCGCTAATAACAAATCATGATATTTCTTGTAAAGTGTGACTTCCACTCTACCTCGCTGCATTAACGTTAGATAAAATGTACCTTACAAATTATCAACAACAAGCGAATTTGCCTCTAAGGATACATTTCCGTCCTTTTTCTTTTTCACTCTAAAAGCCGAACACGCACATACCGACTTATTTGTCGTAATTAGTTTTATTTAATGGTTACATGCGGCAGGTTTGAGATTTTCTGGAAAACCCACGTTAATTTACTGTGAAATGTATGCGTTCGTTGGCATCGAGGCATTACTTATTCTACTCTGACACTGCAAACGGCGGTTACACAGGCTAAGAGCTTGTCTCCCGTTTTTAGAGCATTAAACTAATAGATAATTTCTGCCGTGTGTGGTAACAGGGGTTGGTTAATTACGGCGTTTGATATGATTAATATATAAAAATTGAGTAGTAATTAATGTTGTCTAATGAGATTTAAATACGCTGTTCATTTCTAATTAACTAGCTTTTATGGTTACACAACTTTCCGTTTAAAAAATGAAATAGCAATCGTCTTAATGATACGTAATTATGTTTTTGCGCCGAACGTAGTTCGATATTGTCTCGAAACCGTTTTAAATAAGACATTGTAATGAAGGTTTTAAAATAATAACTAGGAAACTTACTCGTTATCAAGCGGGAACATTTATTAAACAAATTCCAGCATTTTTCCATAACGACACACGTACATTGTGCCACGTACGTAATTACGAGTGTACGTGTACAAGTACATACCCTTTGTCTCGTCACTACGTCTATGAATAATAAAAGCGGCACTTCGTTAAAACTAATTAAAAACGAAAATTAGGTTAATGGATTAACGTGGTAGATTTTCGCTTGGGAACGTATGTTACCTGTACACACTTTGCGAGTGTCGGTTATTAAAAGATTTTACGGTCTTTTTCGGACTTGCGTGAGGCTAGAGAGAGAGCAAGAGGGAGAGAAAGAGAGAGAAAAATAAGTAAACAGTTTTGCAAAGCTTTTGAAAACTATTAAAAGTTTTATTAGCTTGCAGGGTAGCTGTAATGGCCGACACAACGACGCAGCTGTCAAAAGTATTATATGGTGGAAACATTAATTTGGACAGCGTATAGCGTTTTTACTAAAATGGTAGCAATATACTTCATAATTTCATTCGCTGTCTGCACTACTGCCTATTATTGACTGCTCACATTTACTCACTACTCACTGTGGAGTGAAGGTACTACCCACAGTAAAATTACAATCATTTTTGTTACAAAAACGTTCCTGGGGAAATTTCTGTGCGAGTACATTTTCCAAATTGGTTTTAAATTTGACATCATTTTCCTCGAAAATAGATTAAAGATTGGGAAGACTCAGTCGTCTTCAAACACTTCCCGATTTTTTCGAAATACAATTATCCTGGTATTCCTCAAAATAGTTATTTGTACCAAGCATCAATCGTGTAAGAATCGTTAAGAACACTATAGCCAATTTATTGACACATATAAAAAAGTAATGTACAGGGATTTTCATTATACTTTGGCTTCATATACAGAATTCATAATTTTGACTTCATAACGATTTTTGCAAAATTCTTTGAACAAATAAATCGAGTAATGAAAAAATAACAAGACAAAGCATAATCAATCAGCAAACTGTAAGGCACCTTCGGCTCGATTAAAAATAAATTCAAACTTGTCAAATCCCTTTTCTTTTTAAAAAAAATAAGCGAAAAGCTTCCCCGACGACGGATAACAAAGTAAAACTTTTCCGCCGGATAAAAACCATTTATATTCCCTCACAATTACGTAATCAATTTAAGGTAGTGAACAAAAGCACCGAGCTAAGAAAATGTAAACCGCAGTCGATTTTTATTATTCATCCATCTCCATTATATCCACATTTATTCACCCTTCTTAATCGAGAAATGCGCTTTATGTTAAGTCATTGTAAGTTTCAATACGTTATAAGCTTTTTAGGTCCTGGGATAAAGAATAGGTTTAAAGGTAACCTGGCGACGTTAAATTAAATTCGCGGGAGGGAGTGTACGCGAATTCTGTTGGATTAAGCTTTATCGAAATAACAAAATTGTCTCCACTGGCGCAGGAATCGTAGAATTGGAGAGTGTATGGGAAAACGTAACTGGCGACAATGAATACTAAAGCACAAGAAAATAACTAAAATTAAATTACACGTTATAATGAATACAATTTTAAAAAAATAATGTTTCGATAAATATTATATCACACAAGTCATGTAATGTGGTGGAAGTGGCTCTATCAATGTGGAATATTTAAGAGAATTTAAATTTTTCACTTAATTTTAGACCATAAAATTGCAATAAAAATTTCAAGACCAGAGAAATAAGATTCTTACTGTCACATATATTTGGATATCAGAAATATATATCGTTTTATTTCTATAAATAGGGAAAATGGAGAAATGTGTGATTAAATATGGGTTGTGTCAAGACAGATTTTTATTTTATGAATCTTTGTAGCCGCTAATATTTTCAATTTTCCAACAAAGAACTACAGACATGGATGATTCTCAACCTATGGGAAATATTTAACTATAGATAGATATTGATGGGACAAGTCGATCAATACAAAAATTGTTATAAATAGTTTATAAAAAGCGAGAAATAAACGTCAAAGTTGCTACAATTTTGTCATAAAAAACGCAATATTTCAAAGAATGGCAATTGATCAAATAAAATATTAGAAAACACGTAGTCTCTCAAAGAGAGCAGATGGCGAATTGGGTACACGATTTTTATTCCTCCTGATTGAGCGATTAATGAAGTCTCTGTGCGACGGTTAATATTTAATAAACTTACATGAAAGAATTTTTTCGAGAAAAATTACATTACATAAACCATGATTTAGATTTCGTGAAGGTTTGTTCAATGAACATGCCATATCTGTCGGGCGTCACAGAGACAGAAGCAAATTATAATAGTGACGTTTTGTATTTATGTTGTTACAAGTGTAGGTTTCATCTCCACAATTTCTGGTTAATAGACATTGTTTTGACATAAGAAGAAGCTGAGCACACCTTGGTAGCGGCTTTTCGTCTGTAGCCAAACGATTTCCCAATAAGAAACAGCTTTCTCCTAAAACATTTGCTTCTGTTGTAATTGTAAGTGGAAATACGAAAAAGGTATTATGATACTCGACTGAGAGTCGAACCCAGATCCTCATGATATCGCGTCAGTTGCATTACCAATTATGCTACCCAGTATCGTACCTATTTCTTTTTTGGTTATTCGAGTTTAACATATCGGGAGCAACGCATATACGGGAGGAACGGGTTAATCGATATTTGTGTATAATTGTTTCTGTGGTTTTACGTGGATGTGCCCATGGAAATTTACCCCTAAAAGGTTTTCACGCGTTTAAAATCTGTGTTAAATGTAGAGTAATTATACCTCTAAAAAGTGGCGCACCCACCCGTTTGCGCTCTTCGGGAGAATACGTGTTGCTTAATAACGTATTTGAGATGTTTCAGGATTTTTTACAAAAAAAACGCTATTTTTAGAAATATTGCGCTTTTTGTGATAAAGTTGAGGCAACTTTGACAGCTTATATCTCGCTTTCTATACACTTTTTACAACAATTTTCTTTTGCTGATCGATTTGTCAACGCAAGGTCTATCAATGGCTAAATTTTTTCGAGTAGGTTAAGAATCACACTATATCATATTTATTGACATCATTTTCAACAAATTATAGATTTACGAAATTTGTCCACACCAAAAGAACTCCGTCATTATAAAGGGCCCCTTTTATTATCTAACTTATTAAGTGAAGAACTCAACAAACGTTTCGAATGAAATTGCTTGGTTAATAAAAATCTTAATAACAATACCAATGCCAAATACTCAAGAAGAGAATTTTCCATTTTGAAAAGAGTAGGAGAGTAGTAGAGGATTGGGTGCAATTTTAATTTAAAACAAAAATATGAATTCGCAGTTTTCTAATTTTAATGCGAAATGCTTTAATGCTTCTGGGCAAACTATTCATTTAAGTCTAAAACAAAAACTAACCAGACTAAAAACCCAGTTTCATGGCTCAGTTACGTACTTAAAGCTCTAGCTTTGAAGTAATAAAGCAGTTACTCAGTTAACAATTTCTTGAAAACAGACTTGTAGATTAGTTAATAGGACATAGGTTATGTGAAATTCTAAATCGAGTAACTGTAGATTTTTTCATTGAATATGAATAAGTTAATGTATCAGGTACGGATATGAATCTGGTTAAAAGTTCTGAATAATCGATTAGAAACGATTAAATTTTGGGAAATGTGTAAAATCTCTCTAAAGACAGATTTATGGAGGTTTTTGATTAAAATTTGGGTGGACTGCATTTAAATTAACACAAGTTCGTCAAACTATTAGAGAAAATACTGAGCTTAATTTAAAATCCGACAACAATTTTTTCTGCAAACTTCAAAAATCAATATTTAAATACGAAAGTCGTATTCATGGATAAAAGTTAAATTGATTCCCGAATAATTAATTCGAGTTTACTACACCTTTGGAAAATCTGCCAAATGTGCTTGCAAACACAGATTCAGAAATCAGATTTTCAATTAAAATTTTGATCAATTTCTGAAAAATTAATTCGAGTCCATCAGGGTGTTAAGGAAATTACGAAATGTTGTTTAGAACTAAAATTCATGGATTAATTGCTCAGTTAATTCAATATTATAATTCCTGGACACTGTCTAGGACACTAGTTTCCTGGACAAAAGTCGTGATTATTTTGGATAATTGAGTCTAATTTATATAATTTTTGAAAAAGTTGTGAAAAAAGGGCAGAAAGCTTAGAAAACTGTAAAATAAAACTCCTATTCTTTTCTTAATTTAATTTCAGTTTCTTTTGGAAACTTGTCTTTATTTAAACTAAATCCCTTATATATAGCCCCCCCTCCCCACCTGATCATCCGTTTTCCGCTCGAGATGTGACGATTCCGACGTAAGTGTACCAAGCACTTATTTATAGGAAAGGAGCTTATCCGTGTACGTTACTGATCCGGCTATCAAAAATTTAGAACACAAACAGGCATCCAGCAATCTGTGCTCGGTGCAAAACTATCGAAGTGTGAACTTACAGATACATACACTTCAAACGTACACACACGTACGAGAGATATGCGGCATAAATTTATTTTTCATAAAAGTTGCAGGCTGTCGTTTATGGGGCCATAAAATATTTAGTAAGGCCAGATTATTTATATTAAACGTATGGGATCAAATATTTTTAGTTTTTTGTGTTGATGTTGCGACGTTTGTCCGTTCGGTTGATTGTTTCCGTAAGTCGACTGTACATAAATATGAAACATGTTTCCCACACACCAGTATTAAAAACTAGAAATTGAGATATAAGTACCTTTTATCTTTTTTTTTTAGAAGTGTTCGTTTACATTTTTCATTTACGTTTTTTAATCCTTCTCGTTGTTTTTTGGATAAACCGCTTAATTTCCACTTCTTCAAAATTTAAGAAATACCCACACAAAATGGAGAATATTATATTTGGTGTCAGTGTATGGAGTAAATTGTTATTTAGGATGGCACCAATATTGTTATTTTGGTGGGAATGTTAAATACTGATGCACAAAGCGTACGGTAACTGTTACTTACAAAACAATTTTATTAGAAAAAATGAAATACATTTATATACGAGTAGGCGATTTTAAATTTTTTCTGTAATTGGAAACTTGGAAACTTTCTTGCCTGACTATCCAGTTATTACAAAACATTATGAAATTAGTCAAATTAGGTTGAATAAAGTGCCTCTGAAACTGGTTATACTTACCACATTTAATGAAGAAATTAAGGTAAGATGAAAATGTGCCCATTAACCATTAACTTCAAACTCAAATTAGCTCTTTACTGAATTTCAACAAAACGCCAAATAACCGTATAACAACTACTCGCTAAATACTGCCCTTCACCTGCACTCGTACGTGTGTAAGAACATAATCGTGCCATTCGACGTCCATTTTTTTTAATAAAAGGAAGTGAATGCTTGTACGTTGATCGCGTATAATAATTACCCGTAAGTGCGCGTAATTAATTTATTCGCTAGACTGCAAACGTCATGATATTAACATACCCGTATTAGATGCCTAAACTCTAATTATAACTTTTGATTGGATTGTGCTTGTGAAAGTGACGCTAACAGATTGGTATCGGATCAGCAGCGGCGCAGCAGTGAATCAATGCGATTTCATAACAAATATACGCGAACAATTTTCAATTTTAATACATGAATGTATATTCCTGGACAGACATCTAGCACGTTTATTATGAACAATTAAAACAAATTGTTTGAAATTACAATCAAGTTATTCATGTAAATTTCAATGTTTACTTTTGGTAAAGTTTGGAATAACAGGGTAGTAAAACTTTCTATCAACAATTGTTACTGCACTGCGTATGTGCCTCATACATTGCATCCCTTTGTAATACAACCAGGCATGTCGAATTGATTTGCCACATTTTACAATTGGTTAAAGGAAAAATTGTCTGGTCGGTAAAGAATTAAAGACAAGACAACAAAAAAAGCAAACTTAAATCATTTCCTCACTTTCGCCAATGCAGTATAGGAATGAATTTTAGTTTTGGAACACTTTTATGAACGTACTAACACTATTAAAGGTGGCGATGAGCCCATTGAACAACTTCTTTAGATAAGGCACGTGCTCTACATAAGTTTACAATCTCTAAAGTGAACTAAAACAACACAACTGAATATATTTATCAATTACACTTATGCAACTTTAAGTCATTTTGAAGTACTGGTGATACAAACAAGTTTCCGCCGATTTTATAAAAAGTTATCAATTGATTATAAAAAAAAATGTACGTTAAATTTTATTCAAAATATTATCCGTCATTAGCTACTACTTTTAGGAAAATTAAGGTTTTAGGTTAGGTAAATTTTAGGTTTTTTAGGAAAATTAAGAAAACCTGAAAAAACTTTAATGTAGTAGTTCAGATGCAAACATTAGTAAAAACGTGTAGAATAGTTTGGGGAAAATTGAGGAAATTAGAAAATTCACGATTTTCACTGAAGATCAGTCAAGATAATAATTATGATCTTTAATGGGGATTCAACAGGAGATTAAATATGCAAAAATTGTCGGAAGAACAGTAAAGTGCTCTACGCGCTTAACTGATTTTGATCAAAATCGCATGGATTAGAGGTTACGAAAAAAAAGCACCAAGCCCAAATACAAATTTTCAGAATTTTAAAATTCGATCACATTTCGTACTGTGGTTACTTCAAAGCGTCCAGAATTGACAATATTTCAAATTTGGAAAAGTAATCCGAAAATAGTTCTTAGTCATCGTATGAGTACCTCATACGAGAAATTGAAAACTGAAGCCACCAGCTGGTATGGGCATAAGTAGTCAGAGAAGTTGTGTATTGCTGAACTGAACTGAACTGAACTTATGTATTGCAAAGCTGAACATTATCTTACATTTCAATTTAGACCTCCCTAATACAATTTGAAATAATAAAAGCCATAGAACGAATCTTTTACAAATATCTTTTCATTCTCCCTCCCGTGCGTCACTGACAAAACATTTCGCGGTATCACATTAGAAAGTAGCAGTAAAACTACTCGCACTTGAACTTAAAACGTATCAGACGAAACGTTCACCTTCCACAGCCGTCGAAATAACGAACTCGTACAATTTTCAATTACCGCTTGTGGTATTACATGGGCACGCAGGACTCGTTTCCGATGATTGGTCCCAATCTTTGATGAAATGCTGTTGAAGTCCCACCGCCACTATCATCAGAGCCAGACTGATCGCCAAGAGGTACGAGAACAGCATGACCAGTATCCAGAAGAGGAGGGTCGTGTACGAGAAGAACGACTGGTAGAAGTTTCTTTTGCACATGCTCGTCTCTGATTCCTCGAGGTCTATCCAGGATGGATTCTCGACGGGTATTGCTACTATTCTCTGGACCATGTCGACGAAGGAGTTTTCGAGGAGGAACAATTAAAAAATTTGTCTTGACTGATTGACCATGTGACATTTGTGACGTTTGTCTGGAGACTTTATACGCCAGTCGAATTAGCTCAGAAATGAGGTGATTCTGATATTTATGGTCTTATTCATAAACGCATATTAACGTTAATGTGGGTTTTAGCTTAAATTGCGTTTAGAATGTGTTTCACTGATGTCACTACAGTGTTTTGTTCCATGTATTTTTAATATGGAGGTAACTATAGTTACCTTGTTGAAATGCATTCTAAACGCATTTTAAGCTAAAACCCACATTAACGTTAATATGCGTTTATGAATAAGACCATTAGTGTTTTCAGATATTTCAGAGAAGTTACAATTTCGTTTTTGAGGAAACATTTTTATTAAATAATTATGACGTGAAAGAAGAGTTTTTTTTTCAATTGAATAAAGAGCTATTGCCTTTTGAAAAAGTTTCCAACAAAAGTTGTGAAGTCTAAAAAAATTGAATCCTAAGACACCATGCACATGTCATATTCCATAATCTCCAGCGATCTGATAGCGAGAAATACTAAATATTCTCCAAAATTTTAATTGCATTGGGATATTATGAAGCAATATAGTATAACAGGGCACGTGTGGAAATTAAATATACCTGCTTGTATTATGTAGAATAGGAGTCAATGTCGAGAAAATGTCAAACTGGTAGATAAATTATTTGTAACTCAATCAGTCTAAGTAACCAAAGCCTACCTGAATATTTTACTTTGTAGTACCTCACTGATAAAACTATGAAGAATATTATTATTATTAAATCTAAATAATTAACATGAATAGCACATTTTCGTGGAAAATCAAGTTATATCTGCTATACCTCATACACAAAAGCCACACAAGAACGCGTTCCGTATTTCGAACAGGACGACATTAAACGGAACGAAATTAGCGAACCCGGAAACGCAACCTAACAAAAAACAAAATCAGATTCCCCCGGGAGGATACAATTTCCAAAAAGGTGATAAATCAAGCGGGAAGGGGGACCGAATCATATTCGAGCTGTGCCCAAACTTGAGAAATTCTGTACGTTTCCGTTTTTAAAGGGATTCGGGTGGAGATAGGGAGACAGAGAGAAAGAGAGAGAAAACGTGCCCTCGTTCCCGATTCATCCACCGTCTCCTCACGCGAGTTACGAGAATGGATGTTGCCCGAGAGCGCCAGAGAAAGAGGGAGAGAGGGATAGGTCCCGACTCCCCTTGCGGTTCGAAACTTTCTAATAATATCTCACTTCTTATGAGTTGAAACTATCGACAGGTCGGATTGAGGGGATGAATTATCGGCGTCAGAAGTTTTTAAACGCTGGATACAATAACGTCGTTATGAAACGGGAAATTGAAATCTCAATCCTATGTTATAGTGGAATCGGTGTAATTAAAAATTAGGAAAAGCATATGATGATTCAAAAGTTTTTGATTTAGTTTACAGACAACTAAAGAGGTTTTCATAAATTTTGGCGCTAAATGTCTATTAATTGTTTAAACAATGACATTATTGTTTTAAAATTAATTCAAAAATCTCGGTGAATTGTTAAGTGTTTTTTCCCAAATTTGTTGAACATGTTTTCAAGTTTGCTGGACCCAAATTCGATACAACAATTTCAAAATTAGAAAGGGTTAATTCGATATGGCCTTTTTCAAAAAAATTTTTAAAACGTAAATGAGGAAAACTGGTAAATTTTTACATAAAAATTACTAAAAAAATCAGTAAGGTTATTCGACAAAAATTAGTTGGTACTAAATATTGAAAATAGATGATCCCATATGCTGGATTAGATAACCTTCTCCAAAAAGTCGATTTTTTTGCGACAAAATTTTGTAGGATGTGAAAACTAAGTAATAAAGACAGAAAGATGGTTATTAAAAAACTTACAATTTTTTTAATGACAACTGTATACCAAATATTAATATCTTAAAATACATTATCCAAAATAATCTGTGGTAACAAACAGATGTGTTGTATAAATTTAATTATTTCACTGAGAAATCAATTAAAATAATAAGATGGTTAAGCAAATATGGCAGTTTTTTATGGAATACATGCAGTTTCTTATGCCTTTATAAGTTTTAAAAACAGCAATGAAGTGACATTGTTGGACTTGGAGAACTTGGATAAAATATGAAAAAATTTATTTTATTTTATTTTATTTTATTTGTTTTAAGTTATTTTAATACGGATAGCTATATAAAAATACTACATAAACAACTGTTTCAAATTCCAATAAATTTTACAATGTGAAGTCAAAAAAATTTTTTATGGCGATTATTAACTCTATATTAAATGATGTTTAAAGGTTTCATCTTTCTGCTCTTTGCTTTAAAAATATCTATATAATTGTCAGATGTATACGAGTTAGTGCATTTTTGAAACCACATCTTAAGTTTCACAATATTCACCTGCAAACTGTATCTGCATTTTTAAATAGCGTAGCAGTCTGATGAAGTTCAGAGAAATGTGTACGTTTTCAAGTTCGAAAAATTTCTACTTTTTGAAACTCTTCAGATTTTTTGAAATGAAGCACCATTTATCAGTAACGAATTTCTATCAGTAAAATTTTATTAATAAAATAATTAATACCACTGTGAAATACTGACAAACTGAATTCATATCAATGTGATTGCATTAAATATATTTATTTTAACAACAAGCACATTTCAATTTCTATTCATTTTGAATCGTAACGAACGAAGCTACGAATAACGTGTGATCATAGCCGAAAACCAACAAACTACATGTCTCTTGCTTAACGATTAATTCTCTTTGAAGTGTAATGCATTCAAAAACTAAACGTTTATTAAAGTGAGCTTTACGCGACGCAACGCTACTACGTGATTAATGGTAAATACTAACTCCATACAAATTACCATTAAAAATAATCGCAACCTTGATACCCATAACAATATTGTTATTAGTCTCTGCCGCGACCACGTATCCTTTCATATACTACGTTTAGTTCCTAGAAAATAATACCGCAGTTATAGATACTACTGCCAGCTAAATACGTTGCATGTTTTGAGGTCATTTGGTTGATTGATACTTTAGTAACATAATGAGATCACTAATACTTTTTACTACCACACAATAATGATCACGTAAAAACATCATCACAAGCGATGACCCAATTTCATTCAGTCTGCTTTCCAAAAGTTATTACACAGAAGTAAAAAGGCATTTAATACATATTTTATTAAGCATAAATTATTATATGATTGATGTTATCCAGGAAATGATTAATCTATTCGTAATGGCTCGAAATTATTGAACGCTATTAGAGCACCGAAAACAATATCTATTCCATTACTCTGTTAGAAACAGGAACGCCGAATAAAAGCGAGGTGCTTACTACGTTCTATACGCAATTATTGCCAATATTGTGTGCCCTACTGCCTGCTATTAGTCCCCGGAGGAGGAGCCACGTGACATTGTCTCCCAACAACTACTATATTAATTACTACTGGCGAGAATACCTTCATAACGTACAAATTGATCGCCTTATACGTTGGTATGCACGTGTACAAGGTGGAGAGTAGGAAACGAAACCCAGGAAATTTACGCCGATATATAAATCTTTAATTTAAGGGGAAAGCCATGAAATTGCTGTGTCGTCAAAGTAAAAAAACTGATGTTCCTCTTTTACCTCGAAAATCGTTAAATGATCCGAATATATCATCATAAAACGAAAAATAAATTATTTCGCACTTTAAAAAAGTTACAACGATACTTTCTTCAATTCGCTTTACCTGTACAATTGCCGTCATAAATATTTTAAAACTAATTTCAAACTTGAAGTAAATTTACAAACTAAAAAAGTATGTAGTCAACCCTGTTTCGGAATATTGCTCCGTTCAAACGTTACATGGATTCAAAAACCTGCGCACTTATACACGTGATACTACAAATATTGGATTCAAAACTTTTACCTTTAAACTGCACCGGTGATCAAAGTCCTCTCGCTTGTGTTATGATAGCGAAGAGGAAATTCCAGGCACAGAAACACTCCCGAATTAAGGAACCCGTGTGACCGAACGTGTTATTTGCACGAATGCGAACTAAGCATAAACGCATAACGCACAAAATTTTTATCATAGCGGCGAACGCACAAAAAAAACCTACAAAAAATTGTTTTGCTCGTAAAATTTGAGCGGACAACGCACGTTAACTAACGGGTATATTTTCACAGATTTAAAAATATATTTAATAAAATAGATGGATCATAATTTATTACATTACAGTCTTGTGGTCCCGAATATAAGAATAGGGAAACAAATGTAAATCTGTTCGGATATAATTGACCCAGTTAAGATTGATTTTTGGACATAATTAATCAATTCTTCCAAGTAGTTCACTGTAACTAAAAAGAACATAATGAGATTTTATTAAATACTGAACAAAAAACATCCTTCTCAATACCAATTTAACAACAATCGTCCTTATAATTGAACTGGAACGAACCTAACTAGGTAGGTATGTACTACTACAAAGGTCCTTAAGGAAATTTCACCGAAATATGATCGTTATGACTTAGAGATAACTGCATGTAATATGAATTTATAGAAGAAATTGAACGAAATGCCTTAGTTGTTAGCGAATTGCTGATGTTACTCAATCCACTTTGAATGCAGTGGCCGTTTTAGATACTTACATACCGAATCAGAATTTAAAAACCAAAATTTCAGACTACCTCTTGTAATCATGATTACATATATTTAGTATCAATTATATATTGTGTTTGTGAATATTTAGCGTTAAATACAGTACATCAGTTACAAATATGTAGTCACATATTTCTTTATTGACATCCTAGATTACTAATCACTCGTACTAATATTGTGATCTTTTTCAAGTAAATCGGATATAACTGACTTCAATTTTAATGGAATGTTTTGAAGTGTCCCTTGAAGTAAATTGTAAGCGAGGTCAACTGTATTTGTAAAAATTGTAGTATTAAAACTATAAATTAAACTAGATTTGTTCACTAGAAACTAGTGAATAAATTACAGCTATGGAATTTATTAGGGCAATTAGTCACCCCCTCTATTTGCACTATTTTTCCCGCGGTTTACCTTACTTACACGTATTAGGCACCATTTGAAACATCTGCAGTTGTAGATTTAAAAGAAAAGAATATTTCCTACTATATTTTACTACTTTCCACATAAGTGAAAAATTCTAGCGTGATTTTTCCGTGCGTGCCGCTATATCTTTGCGACTCAACCCGGTAACCCCATAGGGGTTGTATAGTATGGTAGCCGTCCATGAGGAAAGTTTCGGTATGGAACTGCAAGGTTTCGATCGGAAGATATGGATATGGTTCGAGTGTTCGAGAACCTTGTATAAGGCTTCAGAATATTATAGAGGGTCCCAAAATGTTATGGATCATTCCAGAAATTTCGAGAATGTACCATAATATACTAATAATGTTCCAAGATATTCTATAATGTTCCAGGATATTTCGGTTCCAGAACGTTCGACAAAGGCTCAAAATGTTCCTGAAGGTTTTTTAAACTAAAATCCTTTCAGGATGGTTTGAAAATATTCTAAAATTTTTCAGAATGTTACGGACTATTTTGATATGTCAGAATGCTGTAGAATAAAGTAAAATGTTCCAGATCTTTTTATAATCTTTCAGGATGTTCAGGACTAAGATAAAAATTAATTGCTAAGAAGCTTTGTAAGGGTTTTATTTCGAGCAGTTCCTATTAGCCTATGAAATGCCTGTAACGTTTTCTTTCAGACCGCATGGCATGGAGCGCATACCTCTCATCGTCTAGAACTACTCTAAAAACTTCATCATATTTTAAACTTTCGAGTTGTTTAGTAAATTACAATCTTTATAAATTACTTAAACTATAATTGTTTGAAAGATTTACAAAGCCTTGATTTACCAGCTGCACACTGAATGTCAAATTTGTCTTAAAATACTTGCGACTGCTCTAAAAATGCATGTCTTTTTATTTGAAAAGAATCCCAACAGTATTAATAAAAAATATTAAAACTGAGTTTCAGTGAAATTTAAAATCGGGGACAGGTTTTAAAACGCCTTGAAAATTTCGAATGCATATTTTCGAACAGAAAGTTATTCGAATGGACAATTGTTCGAAATATATTAATAAACAAAAATAATATTAAAATATTAATAGAAGTTTGTAAAGCGGTTATTAAATAATATATTTTGTATTACATTATACATTATAATTTTGCGTAAACGTGTCTATGGTTAAATTTGAACTGAATATAGGTTAATAATTTTAATCTGAATTTGAAATGAAATTAACTTGTGTACTAATTAAACATTTGTGTGAGTTTTAAATACATTAGTAGTACCGTCTTTGAATTTTGTTGTGCGTACACTATGTCTAAAACACTAAGCAGAAAGTGTATCTAATAAATTAAACATCATTTTAAATATAGGGAAAATATAGGAATAAAGCGAAAAACTTTATTTTGTTCGTGACACCTAGCGTATACCCAATCGAATAAAAATTTATTTATAATTCGGTAACTAAGACAAGACATATTTATATATAGACTGACATATTTAAAATTTCACCATAATTACTAAGGGGATTTCGCTAATAAAATATAAGTACGTATCACAGCGTATTCGGCACGTTTCACACACAAATATCGCCAATAACCGATTCCAATAATCTCCATAACTAGAACACTAATGTCGAAAACAAGACATCAAAAGTGTTATACAGCCCATTACAGTTATAAGCCCATTGCATTCCGCGGTATTATGATTTAATCTCGGAAACTACCTCTCGTTGACAAATTTGGCAGATATGCTGAACATATTTTTCATAAATCCCCCTCGTGCACAACAAAGCATTTCCTGGAACACATTTCATATAACACTGGGAACCAATAATTCGCGTGCATCAACAGTTCATGGTTAACTGTAATGTCCTATAACCAAACAAATGGAATCGTTAGTGATTTTATCGAACGGTTATGCGTGTTGATACGATGATATGAAATATGTTATATAGAGTTTATGATACTAAACTAAATGCTGGGAATTTGATCGACTATGTATAATGACGTGAGAACTAGCATAATATGCTTCACTAAATACTAATCGCATAAAGGTCTAGATTACTCTACTTTTAAAGAGTGTATTAAAGTTGTTCGATGTGATAAAGTATAGAGAAGTGTATATTATACATTCCTTTACTTGAGCAAACTTTTTAATTAATAGGAATTTTCCTGATTACGTATGTTTGGAATCGTCTGGTGCAAAACAAAGCAGAATATAACTAAAGCGAAAAATGTGCAGTTGACGTAAATTATCCCGGTCACGTTGATAATGTTCAATGTCCTTTTCAGAAACACCCTTTGACTCATCTGAAGTGAGTAATCAAGCAAGTCACCAGAAACTTTTACATTATAGCGAAAATGCCAACACGAGCAGAGGCCACTACGAACATGCCCGGCATGCACTTATCCCTACTTCCCTAATCCCGTAAACTATCCGATCCCTCTTCCACCCACTTTTGTCTCCTTTGATGAAAAACCTTCGGGTCTCGTTGACACATTTCCATTGCTGTATCGGATTTAATTGGAAATATGAATTGCCCGCTACCGAGTCGAAATAATTTCAAACGCAGCGGCCTCTCCACTCCTAAGCTGGATCTGACAGGCAATCAGTCGATTTAAACGAGTTTTAATTATTTTTCCGAAGAGCCGCAGATTAAGCATACTGGCGGAAACACCTCGGGAAATAGTTTCCGCAGGGAGAAGAAGGGCTCGCTCGAGTAATTCCATTTTTCCAGAAAAGCTCGTTTAGCATACAAAACATTTTAATACAGAAATCGCAGGAATAATTAATTACGAGTGTAGTAGGAAAGGAAATGCAGAATACAAGCTACGAAATTGAATATTATCACTGAACAGTAAAATCTACCAGGACTGGCCAAGAATTGAAGCAAAAAAATACAACAGTGATTAAAGCTGCTGCAGCAAGCCATTAGAGAACATGATGGTCAAGAAATCATATACGGTGTACGTTCTATACAAAAAAGTTTAGCAAGAAATGTAAAATCGCCGTACCAACTACCTCATGTGGTGTATCAGTGGGAAATTTAATGCTGAAAAGCTATCTGCATTATGCTATATTTGTGAACTTGATCGTAGGTAATACCGCTGAAATAATGAGTATAGATAATAAAAAGTCCAAAATCAAGTTAAACAATTGTTTCTATCGTAGATAGGGGTTTCTACGAAATCTTCAAAAGCAAGAAGTTGGGTGAGAATACAGGTAATTGCTGTGCACTGGCTATAGCTAAAAAATTCAAAACCTGAAACAAGAACATGCCTCGAAATTAGAAAGAAAAGGAAGAAACAGAATAGCTGTTCGTTTTTTTTTAAATTATAACTGTGTTAATAAACTAACTAAGGTTGATAGGCTACAGAAATTTGCTTATGATTATTATCTGGTGAGCTTCTAATAGAGATTTATTGACATTCCTATTTAGACAAGCAGATTTTTAGCAAACTGAGGAGTAACTATTAAATGACATGCATCCACAAATAAATGAGAAATATCCAGGTTTCTTCAAAGGTTAGGCCACTAAAAGGTACCGTAAAACAAAAGAAGTCACATTCATAGCAATACCATCAGTGGTGTATACAATTGCAGGGAGCTGTATCCCAAGGGAAGTAAAAATACAAAGGTTAGTTCAATGCTCAAATTGCCATAAATATGGGAATGTAAACTTACAATAAAGAGGCAACAAAAATATTGTTCTACCTGTCAAGAGTGTGAAAAATATTATATCTTCTGAAGCACTAATGATCATTATAGTACCAACAAAAAATGTTTGTAGTATGTTAGCCAAAATAATATCAAGTATGTCATGGTAGTAGAGAATAAAACAATTTATGAAGTAAACGAAATATACCCCAACTCCAAATTCAGAAATAATACAAAATTCAGTTCGGATTCCTTGGACCAACCATTTCACATACTACATTTACTGAATATGGTATTCTAAAATCAATATCACAATGGAAAGTATTACTAGTTCAAATGTTAAGTTCCAGGACTTATGCGGAAGCCTCACCTACGGGAAGAATAAGAAAAGAACGTCCATAGAAATGAAACAGCAAGATATAAATCATATCAGAAATACTAATATAAATAACCCCCGTTCATCTCTGATCCGTCGTCATCCCTTAAACATCACGGTTCTGGCTAATGAAAATTCTGGCTAATTCTTAGAGAAGGGAATATAGAAAGTTACGATCAAAAATATCATGTTACAATGGAATATTTATTAGGATGATTATAGTTAGTTACAGTCCACATATAGTGGTTTTAACAATTGCTTAGTATTGGTATTATTAAAAAAAGAAAATTTATAAATAAAACCTCAAGTTATTAAGAAGCCTGAACTCAAATAGACTGGTAAATTTAAAATACAAAAGAATGGTTTACAAGAGAAGCTATTAGCGTTGGGTATTAACCTCATAGCCTAAACCCACCAACTGAAGAAAATAAAGAATAGCTTATAAGGCAGCAGTGCAGTTGTAAATTAATACTTCTTCAGTCTGTTCCTTCTGAAACGAAATGCCCTGGAATTGTATCAATGCTGTGAACAACTTTTGTTACATTTCTGAGAATATGTCTTTTGCAGTCTAGAAACGGAACTTGAGCCAACTTAAGAGTAATGTAGACAATCATTATTTTAATGTAAAGATAGGCACAACATTCAACAAACGTAGGCTAAGTTTGGAAGCAGCGTTACTGCAAAATCATACCATGCTTCCAATTGGGCATACCATTCACATGAAAGACAAAAATGAAAGCTCTCCTTGATTCAGTTAAAAATGCTGACGCATATGTGTAGTGGTTTGAAAGTTATTGCATTGCTTTTATATAGTCTTGTATCAAGTATACTGTAATTTTGTCTCAAATAAAATGCGACGTATAATACATGCCAAATATTTCTGAACTAGTGTCCACAAATTCAGGTGCGTATACAATTACTATAAACAACAATCGAAACAACTACGAAGCAATTCCCACGATATAAATGATGTAACCAACATTTATCAATGTTTTTCTAGAATCAAAGACTTGCTTACTTTTTACATTTTTATTTAAACGACTGGAATCGTCAAAATAACCAACCGTCAAGCATATCATGAGAGTAATCCCATATTTTGTACTGACGTCTCGGAATCTGGGAGGAAAAATAATTACGTCCGAAATAACCGCGGTCATTCATTATAAATATTATTTCCAAGATTCGTATTTTCATCGTCTAATAAAAATCATAAGGTACAGTAGGCACGAAATAGATTGTGTAGAATTTGCGGTTATTGCGTGGGACGGATGTAGTGATCAGATGAGATTAAAAGCAGTTAAATTTCGGAAATGTAGGTATTTACTTTTCGATTTTCATGTCGTGACGTTTTTTTCGTTGGATGTATTTATAATTTCGAACTATGCATTTAACGCAATTAACGAGATAATTACCAAAGTATCTACATGATGGTCAGAAACGAACGACACCAACTTTAAATGTACAATTTGAAACTAATTTATCCCGTCCTTCTGTCTTTCAAAATAAAAGTATATATAGTAAAGAGTACAACAGTCATAGCAACTATTATACGAATTTAATACGAACTAATATGAAATAATTCACATTAACCCATTTTTAAATTTGAGCGTTTCAAATAATGTTTTTTCCATTTTCCTCGATTTGTACTGGTTGCAATTACCATCCGTATTAATAATTGAAGAAAGTGCTCAGTTATTTATAACGCTGAAAACTTCAGCCTATGAAGTGTTTCAGATTTATTTCATGTCACGTATCCTCCCCTATCCCGAACCCACTAACAATTTCAAGAATTTTCTCCAAGTTTAATACCACAAGCCTGCATTGCAAATCATACAAACAGAAACAGACGAACGCGTCTATTTCCAGAAGTTACGATGGCAACAAAAAGGAACGGCGATGTTTTCATTCGAAAAAGGTATTAGACTTTGAAGAGCTATAGGTTTTAAAAAATCTTGATTAGAATAGCTAAAAATATTGGATCGGTTAATTTATCGTAAGAGCACATAGTCTAGTCAGACTTTTAACTAAAAAAGTAATACATTCATTACAAAAAGTATTACTGAAAGGGTACTGAAATTTTTTAAAGGATATACTGCAAAGTTTTCAGTATGAAAGTCACTAAGAACTTACTATTATTTATTAATTTTACAGAACTAATCATGAATATTGTAAATCAAGTTTTTGAAAACTCACGTTACCTAAGCTTCGAAAATAGCCTAATCGCCCCAGTAATTTATTGAAGTGTAAAGTGACATGTTTTAGTCCTTGTTTATCGCTTGTATGCTAATTTATAGTAAATTATCGATGATACATACATAACGTGTATCATATTAGTAAGTTGTGCAAATGACGGTTAAAACAAAAACTTTGTTATGGTAATATCAGTCGATTTTATTGAATTAATTACCCCTATGTTGCATAACAAAATAATTCAAAAGTGAATTAAAAAAAGTTTGATAGGTAGCGCAAAAACACGAAAAAGGAAGCACCGATGACCACAAATGAAGTATTTTTGCAAGCGCATTTCTTCAAACCCACGGGTAGTGAATGGTAAGAACGCTATATTAGAGAATTGAAAGAATATCACCTGACCACCACATACAGGGTTTAAATGTATCATTTCATAACATTGCACAGTTTGTCAAAAAAACGGTCAAAAGTCCAAAGTTCTTTTAAGCCAATTTTGTAACATTCTTGACGCCCTGGTGCTACCTGGAACATGTAATTACTGAATACCTGTTCCTAATTACCTTACTACTAACTGAACTATATTTTGTATTATAATTAATGCAGTGAAATAATCAAAAGTGTGAATTTTCACATTAGACAGTAACTATATATTGGAAGTATTTTGAACTTTGCGTAAATTAAATTTTGAATATTTCCCGCTAAGCAGAAGAATCAAAAGTAGTTTGAAGCAGTAGTATTTGCATACTATGCATATATATATATATATATATATATATATATATATATATATATATATTTGAATCACTTTTGAAGGAGAATTTGAAGGATTTGAAAAAAATAATGGATGTTTTGAAACAACTTGCTATTAACAATCGTTAATTTCTCAAACAAATATTTACATAAACACAATTTAACCTTTCTCGCCACTTATACAACTTATACTTCCAGATAGTCTCAATTTAGGAAGTTCACCCCATCGGGCTGCATCCCACCTCTGAGTAGCAATCCCCTTAGCGTATACCCTCGGGTGCCTTCAGGCCCCTTAGACATGACCATATTAAAAATGAGCATGACTGCAACACATTTATTCGGCAACTGAAATCCATTTTAGTTAAAAGACATAAATTTGCATGTCATCTGCAAAATCCACTATCTATTGATACTGCTAGGTATCGAGTTAACTTTATATAACAGGACTTAAGGTCCTTGCAGCTTTCGGCAATGATTTAGGAGATGGATAAATATTATGGTACAACACAATTTGTTTACGATCACCACAAGCTGAGAATTGAAAGGTTTAAATGCTGTTTTTTAATTCAAGTGTTGTAATTGTAATTCTTTGTGTGAGAATATGTTCGTCATCTTTCAACCTTCTACCATGTTTGGAAGTAACTCACCCCACATTGTATTACAGACCATGTCCGCCCTGTAAAGCTTTGATAGCAAAAATAGTGTACGAAGTTTCACCAATGCGACATCTAATGAAAGCTGTCATATTCCGGAATTTATCATATCAACGTTCTTCAGAAAGCAATCAAATCAACCGATCGGAATCTGTAATTCCGCCCGCATTAACAACTTACCGTAATAAATCTCGCGATCGGAGTCCGTTTCGCTGGAAGGAACGGAAGAAACTTCCCCCGATAGCACTGAAAAACCCGACAAATTTCCTCGCGGCCCTCATTTCCCAGAAGGGCCCTACGTTCTAGGAGAACATTAGCGGGAGCGGGTGGAACGGAACGGCAGACGGGGAGCCTCGCCCGGGACGCCGAGCCTCGATTTTACATTACATTCTTATTATTACGGGAAGAGTACACCACACTCAATCGTAATGAAATTTTACTTAATAAAAGACACACCCACTGCGCCAGGTAAATTGTTATCGCTGCGTCCCTTATTAAATAATATTTCAGGGGAGATGGTCCATGATGGAATTTACTTTGTTACGCCGCACCGCGGGAACTGGGACAGAAATGCTCCGGTTAATAATGAAATAGTTGCAGGAGTACATTAATTAATAATAGCCGACGTATTACGAAGAAAGCGAGTTAATCAGGCGCTTCTGGGGGAGATTTCTAAAACTAATGAGATTTAAAACGTTAATTTGACATGGGTAATCCCTATCTCTTCCACATCGTACAAGTAATTCGTTTACTTTTATTAGAGTCAATTTTGTGCGTCAAAGAACTGTTTTGTCTTCAACTTTATAAATGTACTTCTTTAAGGCAATTTCAAAGAAAGCAAATATATATTATCCTTTTGTAGGCTTGCTGCATGAAACTTTTCCCCTGCCCCCCTCCCTTTTGTTGTTGTTTTCTCCATGTGACCAACATTGTTTACCTAAACATGAATTTATACCACCCTGACTAAGCTAATAAGCAGAAACACGTGTTTCCCGAAGATATAGTGATTTTGCCTTAAACTCATTTCTTCTATTTTCCGTCATTCTATTTTTCATAAAACATATATATTTTTTGCTGTTGAACATTTATTGTTAGCAAGTGTCGATGTCTCTATTCGCCGACAGTTGCAAAAAAACAATTTCATCCCCCTAAACCAACTGTATTTCACCATTTTTCATGATCTCGCGTTTTATTTTTGTTTCTTCTCTTTGTTTTAATCTCCACTATATTTTCCTTCTGGTCCTTGCCTGCAATTAAATTTTTTCAAACAAGTATTGGCACTGTACTAGTTATGATTGTAGGCATTTGTGCATAAGGCACAAATTAACCTTTGATAGAATTCGGTCGTCTTCTTAGAGGATTTGCAAAGAAAATTATTACACACACTTTTTCAGTAGGTATGTGTATTAAATTCGCACGCAAGAGCCGCGTTAGGAGCCGGAGCAGAAAAAGTAAAAACACACCACTTTAAAAATTAAAGCATAGTTCCAAAAATACTTCTAGCACTGATTTTTCAAAAAAAAAAATGGTTGCTTCTTTAACATAGGCTATCGTTGAAAAGATTTTAGAGAAAAATTCGACATGATCAAAAAAATCAATTTGGCACCAAAGTGCCCACAGACCATACTACAAGACTGTAATAGTTTTCCAAAGAGAAAGTTGATTTTTCAAAAGTTTTAAGTATTTTGGCATACTATATAAAAGAGATATCAAAGAAAAACAGTTGGTTTTAAGAAATAAGTTACTGCTTAAATAGACACATCCTCTTGAAATTGAATGAAGTGAAAGGAAAATATTTGCCATTTTTCAAAAATAGCAATTTGACATTAAAAATGTCATAACTGATGCAGAACTAATAAGCCTGACGATTTTCTATTAATTCACTAATAGACATCCACAATTTTCAAAATAAGTTTTACTTTTTAAATAATGCATTTTAAACACTTCTGGATGAACTAGACAGTTAAAGCTTTAAACATAGCTCAGAACTGCATAACAATGCAATATTAACTCGCTAAATAGAAGAAGGAGCTTGCGAGAAGAGAAGAAAAAAATGCTAAAAAAATAATAAGATTGTCATAATGACAATATTGTAAGTGAGTGCGTGTAATCTATGAAAACCTATTATAAGCACATAGAATGACATAATGATTTATAATAACTTGTTAGTAATATATATAACCTGTCACAACCGCATCCAGATTTTTAAAATCGACTGCAAGATTTCAGACAAATAAATCTAAAAAGCAGAAAATAATTCGATTTTTTAATATACCGCCTTTTTAAATACAATAAAATATGTTTCTCTAAACTATTTCTCCTAACATACTAGAGATTTATAATTAATCCTATAAAGACTGTCCTGAAAAATTGTAATTGTTAATTTTTTATAGCTGTAAAAACAATTGCAAAATTTAAAAAGAAAACATTTACCCACACACATAAATTATCACCAAACAGCATAGTGAATATATCGATATGTAGATTGGCACTTACGTAGCCCTTATCTAAACCCAAATGACTGCATAGGTAGTTGCCTTAAAACTTCTGTTAAATCATATACATAGACGATATATCAAATCATTAAAATTCCCTTAAGGATCCGTGCAAATCCTAACGACGACGCAATAGTACAGGACAAAGTTGGCTACTATCACAACCACGTCCAGTATTAATTGTTACTTTCCGGCATTTCTCCTATGATTTACATAATTAATTTAAGCACATGTGTATAATTTTCCTTACAAATTGTGTTTAAACAAAAGGGAAGAATCCAGAGCATCTGCACTAAAACTTTATTGCATATGTGATTTTCTCTAAAAATGGATTTACTTTGTCCGAAACTGATTTGTATTTCCGTGAACTCTCCTCAAAATTAAATCCACCTTCCCTCGAATTCAAATTCGAATAGTTTAGAGAAACTGACCAAAGGTTTACGAGCCGTAGCGCAAATTTTGTTTGAACACCCTCCTTTCGAGGAAATTTAATATTTTCAACAAATCTTGAAGTTTAAATTAGTTTGGACAATATTAATTTGCCGCGCGTTTTGTATCGCCAGTGACATTTTATACCCGATAGCGCCGGACTATCGATTTTTAATTGTTCTCCGTCAAAAGTTAGAAAAACTTTAACGGCGAACGATGGGAAATGGGCGTAACAAAGGACACTCGGTCTCTCGAAGAAATGTCAAAAAATACGAGATTTCCACCCCATTGAAATGATCGCAGGAAATGGTGAAATCGAGGGTATTTTTTACAACAAGTATGTATCATAGTGTATACAGTTATTATAAGTGTAGTATCACTCTCCGAATTGCCGAAAACCATCCCCTCTTGTCATCTCTACCCCCTCACCCGGACAGATTACTGGCTGAGCAAGAGAAGCATGTGGTTATTTTGCACACAGTGCGACAAACGACTAACGCCAAATTTAATGGAAAAAAGTATTCTTTTGCAGCACAATAAATCGTCATCGTGGAAACAAAAATCAATTTTAGCCATTGAAACTTCAGACTATCGAAATTTACAAACTGTGGGAGGTGACGCACTTGTATATGTCGGTGGATACTTTTTACGTAAGTGTATTTTAAAACACTCATGTGACATTTGTGTCAATTACAGCAGCAATAAAAAATCCGATAGAAATACCAAATTTTGCGAGCTAAAGAAATATAAAGGCAGTCGTGGTGGGATATTTGGAGGTTTAAAAGTCCCTCCCAGTGATTTTAATAATTATTTAGTAGCATTAGAAGAAATTTTTACATCCAAATTCAACGACCTCTGTATACATGAGGGCGTAGGGATGGCATTGCTAAATCTATTTAAAAATGTTAAATTTTCACATCCATGTCCCAATTTCCCTCATATTTATTTTATTTCTCTATATGCAAGAGTAAGAATCTACTATACATTAAAGTTTGCGAATAGAGAAATAAAACAACAAAAAAATAATAAGGAAAACCCTAAAATAAATGTATTAAAAAACATGTAAAAACTGGAGTAAGCACTTGTAAATACACAATAAACTTGTACTTCATTATATTTATACCTAATACGGTCATTATGTATGTACTTATATGTTGGTTGCTGTTATGTGTTATCTTAGCAATGAAATATATGTATCTCTAAGTACATTGTCTATTTAGGGTGTACCTATTATGCGAACCTTTTTCAAGTCCTGCAACTGATTTCAATCCTTATCCTTAACAATTAGCAAACAGAAATTACTTCAAGAAGTACTGATAAATTCCTGATTACAATTGTTTATGGTGTACTTCGACCTTATACGTTTGTAAATAATCTTGCGCCGACAAAATTTCAACCAGTCTAAAACTTCGAATATGTTTAAAATTCGTTCGCCTCTCGTATGTAGACGGTTTAATGAAATTATCGATTTCATAGTCGCTTTACCCCTGTACATTGCAGTTTCGAATCCTTTACGGGGACTATAAAACGATTTATGATAGGTAGCAAAAAATTCCGGTTTTTCGAGGAGATCAAAGGAGTGACCTGACTAGTTGTATGTATAGACTGTATGTATCTTTGTTATAGGCAGCATAACCGAGGGGTGTATCAAAAGAACTGCTGAAGTTGCCTTCGAAAATCATTTAAATTTTACCAGCACTTCGGAAATTACCAGAAAACATCCCAAACCTGGAAAGGCACACAACCCCTAATGCTCATACGTATATTAAATCGATACCAGCACTGTTTCCCACCTCTTAAGAGATTAAATCGCTACCGTGCATACACACCAAGAATGAACGATATAAACAACATTTCCTTTGTCGTGAACTGTGCGTTAATAAAATATTAACGATCATCAACAATGGCGGCGTCGGCCAGGTAACAATCGTGTCATTTTCCTTGTATGTGTATGCCACCGTCTGTTGTTATGGCAATAAAAAAAAAATAGGTCGGTCCGTACGAACTACCACAATTAACTGTAAGCCTTCCTAATGTTTTATTCAGCGTTGTTATTGTATACGCACTGTTTGTCGGACGTCCCACACCGGTCCGATGGGAGGAGCTAATGGCGTCGTTATCTACAGGTGACTTACCTACAACAAACAGAAAAAGTACAATTTAGTATAAATGAGGTCACCTCGGCTAAAATGTAGAAACTAATGATCGGTGTAATGACAGCAAATGATAGAGACGACACTGATGGACAAATCTGACAAAGATAATAAATACACTAATAACATTAACTTTATTGGGTTCCTAAGTATTGAGCTCGATTTATTCACAAAGCGGATAGACATTTCGATTCCAGTTTTATCTGTAGAACTTTTATCAAAACTAAAATCAACTGTAGGTTAAATTCCCAATCAAAATCAAACATCATCTCGCTATTCATCATAGAGTATTTTGGAACTTCGCCCCTTTCGACGCATCCCGAATTCCCAAGTAAGGGAACTAAGGTGACACCTTAACGCCAGCACTAATTTAAAACGTTAATGATTGCTGACAGACTAAGAACCTTCTAATGAATTAGCGCTTGTCTGAATTAGTTCAAATGGCGCGTGAAAGCTTACGGTAATGTCAGGGCTTCCTTCGGAACGCCAATTTGTTACGTCTCACGCTACCATGAAATTTTAAAATTGGCCCTCTAACGAGAGAAAATACCGTTCCTGGAGACGCCCGACGCTCCCAAGGTGATATTTATGACGGGAATTGTCGAAAATTAAAGTTTATAGTACTAGAAACTTTTACGGCATATAAGATTAGGGGGGATGGCGTCGTTTGTGCCATACGGGAAATCAAAATTTAAAATATGACTATATTTTACCATACGAACTGATTAAAAGTAAACTAGAACAATATTACTTATGTACATATCTTCAATTAGCTCAAAGTTATGTCTATTACGCTGGAATATTCATTTTAGAGTTACTCTATTGGACTCACCCCATAATTTGTTGCTAACACGTATCGTCAAAATTACTTTTGTAGCTGAAGCCGTTTTCGAGAAACTGTCGATATTCCAACATAACATTGTGCTACAACAGCGACCTCAGTATCTCCAAAACGCGATAAACTATCGACATGATTGGAGTGACGTATTTTGTTGCTAACTCCTTGCTAACCTGTGGCGTCAAAACTAACTTTGTTGCTCGTGTCGTTTCCGAGAAACGGTGAATATTCCAGAGTAACTTAACCACTGAAGATTTTGTTGTTAATTTGTTGTCCTGTAGGTAGCTTGAGCTCACCCGGAAAATTATACAACTACACCTTTTTTCACCATATACAAACAATGCAAGTGGAATATGTGGTATAATTTATTACTAATTTTTTGCGTTGTAGTTAGCTTAATCGCACCTTTAAAAACTTGGCAGCTACCCCCTGAGACAGAAGTGCACTCTCGCTTTCCGCAACAAATGCACAAAAATGTGGAAAACAAACTGCAAACAATATCAGAAGCAGAAGAGAACCTACCTGTCTTTAATACATACCTGCAATAATAACTTTCGACTTGTCATATCCTTTTATTTGATATTTATCAATTGTTATTGCTATCACCAAGCTGAATATGGTTAGTCAAAAATTTGTTAACCTGAAGTACCATCAAAAATTTTAATTATTTGTGGAGAATATCTAAATCACTAATTATTTCTTTGTCAATGGAACCGTTCTGGAAAATTTATAAATAGATCCATGAAAATAATGAAACTTCATAATCTTAACGTTTCTTTGAAATATTTTTTTTTGGAAATCAAGTTTTACTCTGATCATTACTTGATATCAGCACTTACTACAGAGGTACTTTACTACAGAACATAATAATTTTGTCACCTGAAGTCCATAAGTAATTTTTAAAATAATCACTTTTATAGGCTGTATTTTTGTAGATAAAGTATAGGTTTGAATGACTATCTAAGTAAGTTGTGCTTAAGTTGATTGGTTAACGCAACACCGCGTTCAACCTTCACATATTATAAGTAAACCGCATATCCGATTCGTGACACATTATCATGAATAAAAACTATTGCGGGAGTATTATTTTTTCTGTCATTTGTTTCGTTTCCCCAGCTGGTTGTTATTACCCCATTTAAAATAGAGGGCACCTTGTTGCTGTTTCATATAATTATAATTTGAAAAGTTTCCTTTGATTGATGACCGTATTTAACAAAAAATATTTGTGAACATAAAACCAGCAAGTCGACAGGTACAGTTCGTTCGAAACGAATCTGATACGACGTCATTCATGGGGAGGCTCACACTGTGTCGAGGTTTTCAAAAGGCAACTTTCCTAAGGTCTATGATCTCTGCCCTTATGTCTTTTGCACATTAAATAAATATTAAATCCATTAAAAAAGATAGTTGATAAACTGAACAGCCTTTACGATTATATCTTATGCAACTTATAAAGTTTGAAACTATGAACTGTATGTAAGCAAACATCAGATCCGCCGTCCGGTCGAACATACAAAGAATCCGACAATATCGCTCACTGCAAATTTGAATCTGCATATAACGGTAGTTTGCCTACGCCCTGCTATAGTTGGTACATATATGACGTCACTGGTCATGTGATCTCAGATTTGTTTTGAACGGACTGTATTGTTATGTACGAAGTTGTATTAATTTAATGTGGAATCAATCAATAACTCTATAGCGTAGAGTGTGTTAACAAAACGTATCAAAGGAAAAGAAAATCAATTTTAATTAACCACTATTTCGACGATTTGTAACATTTTTAACGGAATTATTCTAGAAGTATTTTACAGATTCTTAATTTTTCTATAATAAAAATAGAGCTGGATGAATAAAAATATCCGGGTTACTGATGTAAAAGTTCTTTTTATTTTCATTACCTAAAATTTAAATAAATCTTTTTCGTATGTACTTTTAATAATAGGACAATTCAATGATACAGAATAATTTATTTCTTTTTTATCTTTTTTTTTTTAAATCGCCAAATATTGAATAGTGTCAGAGGATATATTACGAAATATCCTTTACAGGACAATATTGAATATAATAAAAATATATTTCGGGAGCAAAATTTAGTTGAAAAGTCAAACTTCATTGCTGGCGTTGCGTGCATAAAACGAACCCACGAGAACACTGCACACATTTACTTCGATAATGGACTAAATTGTATTCTTTTTTATTTTAATACCACTGGTTTCTCCAAGATCAAATTATTTTTCCCAGTACTTTACTAAGAAAAGTCTCAATTTCTGGCGCAACATTCAGTAAGCAAAATGTCTATTACATATACTTCACAAATTCACAGCTCTTAATAAATTATAGTTTCATTTAGAGTTGTATATTTTTCTTTAGGAGTAAGTATAAATTCGCTTTGATTTTAAATGTTAGTACACATTTTACAATAGGTGGTTCGAAATGTCGCCACGTAAAAATGACAAATGCATTACAACTCAGTTTCTACATTAACAATTCTTTATTTTACTGAGGGACTTATGATACTGGTAAATATTTATTGTGGTATTTTCCTTCCCTTCCTATTTTATTCATCATCTAGTAATAAGCATTGCTGTGTAGAGTTTTAATGAGATAATGAATCTCTGATCCCAAAAAAAAATTGGTGCACCCAGCCATCAATCCAAGCGTAATTAAACTCAAAATACATAAGTATACTTTGGAAAAAAAACTGTCACACTAACCGCAAACCATAGCGTTGCAAAGCATCTACCGTATATCAATTTTGTCCTAAAATGAAACACCTTCGGTAAATACCAAAAAATACAACACCGTCGCTCAATCCATTCCCAAATTAACACCTAACTAATTAACGTTGCGACCCGATCTCTATTTGTCAACGTCCACATACGTTCGCCAAAGCGGTTCGTACCTGCAACGATTTGTTCAGCTAATGACGTACCACGGAGAAAGATGATTTACCATGATAGAGTTCATTTTAGAGAAAATCAGTCACGACTCGCATAATTTGATGCATCATTAGGGAGGGTTACACGGAACGCGTTACTTGTTAGGAGGCAAAATGTGCTCTAGTATCGTGACTTTGCGTAGAATGCGGGGGGAATTCTAAAGGAAGCCAATCGATGGGAGAAACTGAGAAAATTAAGATGTTAGCAACTCTGCAACTTACTAATGACATAAGACACCAAAAATCATACTTTGGTCCATGATGAAAGTACTAAGATGGCTTAAAATGTGATTGAATACGAATGAAAAAATTAACAAACTGATTGTTAACACTTGTGACACAACTAGTACAAATGGGTTTATTTTTTTCGGTTATTCGAGTTTGGTAAAACTTCTTTAATGTCTGTTTAAGATCGGTTTAAAAATAAAGGAAATCTGATTATCAAATAAATTATAAAAATATTATTTTAAATTTAAATTAATTTGCAGTTATAAATGCCAGTCCTCTGCCTACATTTTCACTGTAACTGTAATTTCCATCAGAGTTGTGTTATTTAATAATGGAACATTTTCTTCTGCACAAAAAATATTGGATACCAATTAATATTCCATTAAAGGATTTGTGTTGTAATGCTACACAAAAGTTGTCCTAACAAATAAAAAAAAATTTAATCCCTTTAAACCCTCTTTCTTATGTTAATCCCCATCCTTCGAGCGCTTATTAAAATCCCCTTACTGCCCGAGATTAGCTTATAAAAACGAAATTTATGGGACGTAAGCGGCAATTCAACAGAAAAATTGGCAACTGCTCTACATCATTTGAATGTTTCCGAGGGAACGCTGTAAAACCGGGTAAAATTGTTGCCGGCTTTCACACGTTCCTATAATATTTCTTACTAGTTACTGCAGGACACTGCGGTCTATTTGGACAATACCGCCAACAAGGATGAACCTACATCGATCCAAACGAGAAACCAAATTTCTCGGACAGACATGGAAGTGTAGGGTTTTTCTGACCTATGATTTTTCCCAATTAATCGATTGAGGGTAACTTGGTGATTCCAGTAAGTTCATTTTTACACGAAAAAATAAAAACGGCGCAACGAACTTAAAATTTTTAAGGTTGATAATTTGTGCGGTAATTTTTTGAATAATTTCGTATATTGGCAACAGTGCATACAACGCTAGGAATGGAAAGTTTTATGTCCTAAGAACCATAGACACATTTATTTGAGAGTTTTTGCATTTCACATAACGTCGGGCGCTATTAGCGTTTACCTTATTTTGACAGGAACGCATGCGTATTAAGCAATAGCGTTATTGAAAATGCTTAATGCGCATGCGTTCCTGTCAAATTATGGTAAACGTTAATTACGCCCGACGTAATGTGCAATGCCGAAACTCTATTACGTCCACGGTTTTAACATATTCACATACACTGTTACCGTTGTAGCATAAAATTGAAGATTTTAGGGAAATAATCCAACGAGTCATCCGACTTCCAAATTCAGAATTTGGTGCATTGTTACAATTTTTTTACGTCAAAATGGTCTTGCTAGAAACTGCAGGCTTCCGTTTATCCATTCAAGAGAGATAAACAATAGTTTCGTATTCTAATATCATATAAAATACTAAAAATGTGGCAACAGTGAGACATAGAGAATAGTGAAACGTCATCAAGTTTTGAAAACAGCTTTAAATAAGTTTAAGACAACGTCGGATTCGGCGCAGTGGCCATTCGTGGTACCAAAATTTGGCAAATAGAGTTTCATTTAAAATAATACGGGATTCTGATTTCGCGCACTTCCAGTTCCTTAAGGTATCTCTTTTTAATCAAAGTTGACACCCTTTCGGAAATCCCAATGTATCGACGCATTTGAAAGGTGGCTTGTGGTCTCATACCAGAACACAGTATTTATTTACGACACTTCGTGTAACCCATCCTCGTATAACTGACTGCTGTCGGCCAGATGGAGCGTTAGAAATGAGAGTTGCACATGTCCAATGTTACAATGGGAACACTATGGTCATAAACACGACAGTTTAATTTAAACCCGGCGATTCCGCCGTGTATGTAAGCTCAAATGACTATTAATGATTTTTTTTGGGTTAAAATTGTGCCTGAGGGGTCAATAAGTTACATTTTTTTTAAGAGTTAAATGTGATAATCAAAGAAACTGATGAAAACCCCTTATTGTGTTTTAGTACACATTTACCTAATTTCATTCAAACACATTAATATATTCTCATAACACAAATGCATAACATTTTGAAATTTAAGAGTTCTTTGTGGTAAAGGCACTTGCTGATTCAAAACTATTGATAATATTATAAAGACATATTGAAATACTTAAAAACCTTTTAGACATTAAGATTTGTATTAAAATATTTTTATCCATTTTGACGCATTTGAAATATACAATAATGCTCAAAATTTACAAATTTATTACTAAATTATTACTAATATTGCTTTATTAGGCAATTATAGGCAAATGCATATAAATCCGGCCTTTTCATCATTCTTTAGAAATAGACAGATTGTACTGCCCCAGAACATAATTTAAAGAGGCAGGTCATGGAAACTTCGTTAACATTATCGCAAGTTTCCTTTTCTCTTATTTCTACTTTCCTCTTTTTACATTTCAAGCGATTTTATGCAACAAATGTTTCAACGTTGCTCAACATAATTATAGCCATGATATTCCCTGCTGACAGTTAAATTTCGACCGAATCCCTCCCTCCTTATTCCTACTTTGTGGAAAATGTTCATTATCACCGCTAATTACCGAAGAAAAACATAATTAATCACAGAAACGAATTCCGAATCAGCAAAGGGTAATAATTAAATAATTACCTCGTTGTGGATCAGGAGCCGGTGCCCCTCCTTTAATAAGGAAATTTTCCGGGATTTTTTGTACCGTTTTCCCTCCGCGATAACTCCTCGATTCCGGCGCGCGCGAGAGCAGATATTGATTCGTTTGTTTTCCACGTCGTTTGAAAGACAAATCACTCTTCAGATACTTTTCGTGTTGGAAAATCTTTTAAAAGCTTAAGTAACACCTCGCAGTGTGTTTCTCTAGCTGGAAGTTTAACTTATGATATTTTTTCGCGGAGGGGAGTGTCTCACAAAAGAAAATATCAATCATGGTTGGGATTTTCCCGCGCGATTTTCCACGGTTTTTCCTCTTGTTTTGTGAGCGCTTACGACGAGTGAAGAAAAGGGCGACGTTCGACGGATCGTGGATTACGTTAATAAAGTCGGGAAGAGGAAGATAAATAGAGATGAAAAAAACCGATCGGCCGAGACGAATTGGAAACAATGCAACGTCGATTGGATTGGAAAAAATGTATGTTCTTTGAAGAACGTCAAAGGGAGGGTGATGAGGCAGAAATACAGATATAAGACGAATTATTGGATTACAGAGTTCAAATGTGGCAAGGTATTGTAAGAGGAAGTGATATTTGAGATCGACTTATGCAAGACTCTTATCTTTTATAAGTGTTTCACTGCTCTTCAGAGGCAATGGTCATAAATCAATTAAGGGAGCGATATCGCTTTCAAAGTTTAAACGTGGACCGTCCTTCAGTAATATTTCTTATTTTTATAAATGTAAAGGTGTTACACTTAGAAACAAACTTTTGTTCTAAGGGAACGGTTAAGAAAATGTTTGTCAGTGAAATTCCCAATACCGAACACCTGCAAAACTGTTATAATTGGTGATTAGAATAATGAAACCATAAAACCACCCACTCACCCCCACGGTCTTTTCCTAGGTAAAAACGCAACAACTATGTGTATTTGGGGAGCGTTATAAAAGAAAATGAAAATTTTACAATGGATAAAACTTAAATTATTGATCTTTTTTCGAAAGTCAGTGAAAATGACCTGCAACTTATCACTGCTAATGTACGTCTATTGTTAAATGATAGTCCAATTCAGACAATACGAATTAACTAAGCAAATGGACACAAGTGGGTTGATTAACATCAGGTAAGGAAAAGAAAAGGCATAATTGCGCTTACTTAACAAATAATTCATTTAAATTACACTATCTGCTTTTCTAGAAAACATAAGTAAACCACATTAAAACTATAGTTGTTTGTAAAATAATAATAGGTTAGCTAACAGTCATAGTAACAATACGATTTGAGTGTACCTAACTAATTATTAATTTAGAAACAAAACATGTAGTGTGGACGGACTAACTGTCGAAGCTTCGAAGCGAGCTTGACGGCTATATAATTTATGTACATAAACTATCGTTAAATGTGATAAGGGCCGATACAGATCTACAAAGGACTACTCAATTGGCTTAACAATGAGTCTCAAATATTTCCTCCTCTTACATTACAATCTGTTTTTTAATGCATTGTTTATGGCATTGATTTGAATGAAGGATAATACAAAGTGGCCTAAGGTACAAAATATACAATATCCTCGCTTTCCACCACCAAGTGCAAAGGGGCCAATTTGGTTTTAGGATCTACCCTTGCACCGACCAAATTATAAATAAACCATTAAATAAAGCAAAAAGCTAGTTAAAACAGTAAACTATAGCTTACCTAGTTTTATATGCTCTTAACCATGATTATTTGATTTCAAATAAAATTTAAAAATGGGAATTACATCGGTCTCACAAATATCTAGGTATTAAAAATAACCCCGAGCCTCGCTAAGCCACGCGTTGTCGACAAACCTCCTTTAATATTTCACCCAAACGGCTCATTTTTCTGATTTTCCCATACATTCTAAAGAAACTCATTTTCCCTTATTATGTATTTTTTTTACGGCCGTGTCTGATCCATTAACCAAAAGGCTTTCCGAGTGTACCCCGGTTGTTTTCATCCCCATCTAATAACGGTGGAATCGGCCCGGCCTCATGCATTTTTAAGGCTCCAATTAAAGCTAAAATTTCGGAAGGATTGTGCAGACGCGGCGTTCCGATCAATGAATATGTGATGATCGGTTGTTTATTTTGCTACACACTGTCGAGCGGTAAAAACACAAGCTTGACATTTTAATGAATAAATCTCGTGGAGGGTCGGTCATAACGGTGTCGAGGGTGGGAAAGATGAGATACACCGCGACCGTAATTATTACGTGTTTTTTTTTGGTCGAGTTGCGGCTCGCAACGTCCCATTCCGTCCGATAGATTAACCCGGAGTATGATTGACGTGAGAACATTTCAATTTCCCCTCGATAAGAGGATCGAAAACGGGGGCCGCCCCAACATCCAAATTAATCTTTATGGCGTTTCGCGGAGTTTTCGAAATTACGAAACTCTCGGTCCAAACAGAGGATGATTTCCATTCGTGCTTACGTCCCGGGAAAATTAACGCTAATTTGTTTTGAGATCTCGGCGGCGGAAACGAAAGTTCAAAAAGAGCGGCGAAAAAGTTTTGGCTCTCCATGAGATATAATGCCTTAATTAAAACTGTTTATCTTTCACTGAGTTTTCATTATTAATATACTAGAAACGAAAGTAGCAACAGCTATTCATTATAAAAATATGATATAAAAATGAGAGGTAAAAATTTCAAGTGTGGAATAGTGAGTTAAATTAATCTGTAAAGAAATTGTTCTGAAAATGGCGAAAAAAACAAAAACGACCAATTAGAGGACGGGAATAGAAAACAAGAATTCCGGCAGAGGACGCAATGGCGACGGTAAACAATCTCAAGTAAGAGAGAAACAAGAAGTTACTTCAACAATTAATAAAGATCTGACAACGTCTAACAAACCCTATTCCTTATTTGATTCAGAGGTCAAGCAACAGGTTTCGTCAATATCAATATAACTCATATCACCCATTTTAACACAACCATACTCAAGCTCTAAGTTCCACCATATTTAAACCTTCGAGATTTGTCTACGTGTTTTAATGTCTGACAAAAACCATAAAATGCTATAAGATTTTGTTTAGCCTTCACATTAAGTCAAATACATAACCAATATTGGTAAGTACTTAAGTACATTTATTTGGAATTGTATTTTAAATACTTTTAATGAATTTAAGTACATCACATCATTCAACTGTATTTACTGTCCATTTAAAATACGATTTTTTCTAACAATTTAAATACTGTAGTTGAAGTTGAAATACATCTCTCGGCCATGTGTTGGGAATTTTCAGTTGCTTATCTCTGTCGATTTTCTCATCGGTCTCAATTTCAAAACCGAGTTTTCTTTCAAATAATAGTGCATTTCGAATCCAATATTTTACAAAAATTCCTGGAGTAGAAAAGACAGACAATGGACAGTGATTGTGCTAAATTGCCCCCTACTATAATGAATAGAACTTTTCAAGTTAAGTCATACGTTCCAAACTAAATTACCGCCAAGTGTCGATTATTCATTGGTAGCAATAAAACTTGTATCTTCGAATGCCGCGACAAATTTTTTATCTCTCGTTCGGGTATATACCAATGACTATTGTGTAAAACGAATTACTGAAGCGTTGTATCACTTTTATTAGTTTTCTCGGTGTCTGTAAATACATGATAAATATATAAATACGTAAGAAGTTTGTAGTAATTTCTTGGATATACTATATTATGGATATGTGTATTCATTTAATGAGGTCTTGATAATTAAGTACCTGTGATTGTTATGTACCTAAGTAGGTAGTAATTTGTAATATTAAATATTGTTTTGTTTAATTATTCGGCATATTAAAAATAAACTTTGCTTCCTTCGCTCCGCCTCGCTTGCAGGTCGACATAATCTCATCCCTTTTCTTTATCCCCTCAAAGGCTACTTATACTTAATCACTTAATAAATTAATGACAGACAGTGCCTACTGCATACCTTCTTTATCAATTAGTGTACAAAATAATGACTAAGTGTCTATTAACCGTACACTGCGTCGTGCCCTGACGAATCTAAGCAAAATGTGATATACTTATTCCTCATAATGAACTGATAATAAAAACAAAATTGAGGACAGGGGAGGACTCGGGCACAGACAGAAGGCCGAAGAACGTAGGAGATTGGATTTACCACAATTTTTGCCGACCTTTATTCAATAAAGGTCAATTTACACGTTGAGAAGAAAATTCCTTGCAGCTATGAATAGAATCTCCACACATTTTCGCATTGAAAATAGAAAAAGCTATTGTTTGATTACCCTCAAGTATGTGCGTTTGTTCGGCAGTTAAATGACAGGTGTCATCCCGTGGCGTAGACAGTATTTTAAAAAACTCAAGTTATGTGACAGCTGCAATACATACATATATTAAAAGTTTTCTGTAATAATGAATATTAAATTAGTATTTAAACAATTTAGCGACTGTTCGATGCACGCGTAAAAATACTCGTAATTAAATATCCTTTAATATGCGAATAAGTAAAATTTGGGATTGGTGAATTTTTCCGAACCATCTGTGAGCCCAATTTTAACTGCAGTCAGTTCACAGTTTCTAGCTATGTACTAACTGTTACATAAATTTCACTTATACGAAAATTGAGCTTACTTAGGAAAAGTCTTACACAAATTTGGAATCACTTAAGTTCTGGACACACGTTTTACTTTTAGAATAGGGGAGGCGTCTATTGATATTGAAATATTTACTGTTACTTTTTGTACCTGCATAAATTATTATAAATTCGTATCTTTGCAAATGGAAGACATTTAGAGGTAGAAGACAAATGTCAACGGAAAAACTGAAATTAGAACAGTTGGAATATATATAGGACGATAGGCGGTATCATCAGGGAAATAGGCCCATAGTAATATGTCCCATAGTAAAACAATATGGCCCATAGTAAAACAATTAATGCTAATCATACGAAACCAGATCGATGGGAACATGTGCCTACTCTAGGACTTCATGCAGCAACAGAAAATTCGAAATATTTATGTTAATTCTTGTAAAATAAAAATCGAATTATACCATAAAATTAACGAAAGTAAACCCAAATTTAAATGGTATGTTGCAGGCAAGGTGTTGGCATCATATGGCCACATATACGACAACTTTCCTATTACGCCGAAGTAAATCCTATTGAGAGAATGCGGAGAGTAGTTAAAAATTGCGTACCTTCGCACAATGTAACTTTTAACCTATCCGATTTAGCTGAAAATAAGCTTTCTGAAGAACCGAATTAGATCCACGAGTTTTCATCATTTTTCAGGACTTTTCTGATACCTAAAAAAAATGTCGAACAAATAATTTTTGTGAACCGAGTCCACTCATAGAGTGCACCATTTCAAGAACACCATGTAGAATGCAAATCAACATGTACAAGATGCCCTAAAGAAATGTTGACTCAATGGATTAGGATAAAATTATGCAGCTGATTTTTACTTAATTTTTATAAACGCCGTGTATAGTTAAATAATAATTTGGCAAGGATACTTTTTTATGTAGTTGTAACAGGCACACGACACACAATAGGCACGGGCACTGCAACTTAATAAGTTATTATAAATTCACCCTTTAGTCCTTCGTTAGCCACGCATGTATCCGGCAGATACATGAGTTTGTTATTTCAAATTTTTCAAATTATTATTTCAATTATTTCAATTATTTCAATTATTTCAAAAACAAACATAGCTAGAGTAGTGTATTTCTCATAAGTAATGTACGTTTCTCACAGGTAGAGTATTTCTAGTTTAATGTGTATAAATATATTATTAATTAATATTTTTAATTATTTCCTAGATAGATAAACCTCAACCTCCTCTATCCTCTGTTTTTTAACGAAAAGTGAAGCCACTATTCTTCTGAAAATTCTTTTACGGTACTTACTTACCCAAACATCCTTACCCAAACGGATGTCATTTTATTTTTCGCCAGATAAGGTGTAACATTACAATTCTAAGCGACTTGTTCAGTGAAGACCTTTTATATTGAAAATATTTGTTGCCGGGTGTTTCTTTATTCGTGATAATGATAACAATGAGTAATAATAAGTAACACAAATACACCTGTACAGATCAGTATATACCAGTGCAGACCAGTAATCATCGGTACAGATCAGCACAGACTACGACAAATCAGTACACACCTGCACCGAACATTGCAGACTAGTATACACCCGTGCACACCAGTAAACAGTTATGACTCATGTGGGTGTAAATTGTTAACACCTTCATTAAATAACACTTCAAATATATACATGTATCCGGGAGATACAGCGTGACCAACCATGTTACAAAAAGCCATGAGCATAACTGGCAAGGTTGAAAATAAAAAACATTACCCTCTTTTGTTTTGAAATTAAAACCCTAACACAAATTTCAGCTATAAATTCACCATTTAAAGGGCAGAAATTTTCCACCCTCGACACAACCCCACATACATTTCTTTTTGCAATTAAAACAATTATACATATTTTTCCGTATAAGTTTCAATTTCCATTCCAGTTTAAAAACACAAATACATAAACTATTTCGGTAACTGATTCTACAACTTTCGCCGACTATGATTCAATAATTTCGAATATCGAATCAGTTGACAGTGAATTAAAGAAGCTGTTTTTAAAAGTTTATTTATATTTTTCGGGCGCTGCCTTCGACATCCTACACGGATCGCTAATTGGACAATTTTCTCCTATCCTAACGACATCGAATCCCCTTTCTGTTATAATCGGTCACTATTAAAGCGCCTACATGCTCGTTATTTCCTAAGAAGATCCATGTAAGACCTTTCGCTAATGAAACAGATACCAATTATTGTTGAAAAAGGATCCCATCCGCTAGGTTCTGAAAAGTGTCCTCGCGTTAAAACAACACAGATTTTTTTAATAAATACGTTTGTTCTGTTCTCGTTTTTAGGTTAATTTCGTCTGAAACAAGTCTGAATGAAACAATAAATTAATCCGAGTCTTTCCTTTTTGGCAGGAAATTGTAAAACTTCGCAGCATTCGGGTTGAATGAAATTACGTGACTAAAATTGAAGTGGAGCCTGAATACGATTCCGTTCATTGTTGTTTGGGACAATGAAATCATTATTTTGCTCTGGAAATTGCGAAATTCTAATTCTGGCGAATTTAAAATTCCGAACGATGGGGAAGATAGTTCGTTTTGAATATGAAGCGAAGTTATATTCGGGGTTCGTTCGGGGTGAAAAAATGCCGGGGGTTTTACAAATACCACCCTCACCGCGTTAAATGTGTACTTTAATGTTAAAAGTTATTTTTAGTAAAGAATCGCGTTCTCCACCTTTCAAAACTCACTTAACCTCGGGTGCTTTCAGCTCCTTTAACAATTCTTTTTAAGTGTATAATAAATTGAAGGCGAAGCACGAAGGATCCAGTAATACCAGCAGTTCCCACTTCAACACGTAACTGTAAACATTCGAGCCCTCCGAGAACGTTAAGTCTAGAAAATGTTTACAGCATCGATCAGTCATGCCCGGATAATAAAAATAAGAGCTCCAATACTTAAAAGACGACATAAAATGTGGAGAATTGAAAATTACGTTTCATATTAGATTTTAATCTACGAATACGTCTTAATGGTCGTGTTAAAACCGTAAATCTTATTACTTGCAGCAAGCGTCTTCTATAATTAGCGGATCTGATGATGGCACTTAACGTCGACTATCTATTACTAACGATCTTAATTTGTTACTTGAAAAAAAATTCGTAGACGTTCTCTTAGAACGAAGAAGACATAACTTTTTATTAATCCGCTCCCCTTCGATATCGCCTAATCTGCTTGCTCCAGATTTTTAACGGATTGCAATTTCGTATTGGGATCTCATCGACTTTCTACTCGTACAATCTAAAATTGTGATATGAGTGGCGGTTTAATCAACTCTATGGAATCGAAAAGTATAAGATATAATTGAAGAATAAATGAAGGTTTTATTAAAAGGTTATCGACATTAGGAAAAAGTAGTTATCGTTGTCCAAAAGTAAGCCTCATCTTTTATATAAGTGCTTGGAAGATTAGTAGACATCAAATTTTGACTGCTCGGTCATGTTATGGGAAACAATGGATAATTTATTTGATAAACGCTGTTAACAAAATTGTTTGTATTGTATTGTATTGTATTGTTATACGCGTAAACGTTAAACGTTTAACAAAAACGTCTTCCTATATTTGTCAAGTGCCAGTTGGTGACAATGGTTTTAACACCGTTACCATAATTATATAAGTGACGGAGGAAATACTGAATTTCAAAAATTCGTATAAGTTTTAGTATAAATTTTTCGATTGTTGTCATCAGAGAAACAATGCCATTCGCTTCCAATTTTTGGTGGAAAAAACTAAATTTTGAATTAATTCTTAACATAAACATGTACTCAGTATGTTCCTATAACCGATTAATGTTTCAGGTTACGTGACACTGTTGTATCAAAGTAACATTCTAGTATATTTCAGGCTGAAATAAATTCTCAATAATAGTACATTCTAGTTATAGATTCTAAGATCTTCCATTGGTATTTTCTGGATATTGCACAGTGCACATCCTCATATATAACTTGTTTTTAATAAATTCCACATATGAACTTTCTTCTAGATTATAGTACTGTCAGGATTCACGAGTTCCATATACTAATGAACTGTATGTTCTGGTATATTCCTTACTGGCGTCGTTCTGATAAGATACTCTGGAGTAAATCAGATTTGTCCTTGAAATAAGCTAGTGCCTATAATATTCCATAGTTTGTTACACGTTCCAACCTATTACATCTACATTGCACCTTACTCCACGACCGTGTAAATTCTATATTTTAGTAGTGTAGTTACCGGCTAGGCTGCAGATCTTCTACCTGAATATTTCGTTTTTAGGAGAATCTACCAATTTTTCGATTATAGCAGTGTTTGGTTGCGATTTTTCCGACCGCACCGTCTCCGACCGCACCGTCTCCATGGGAAATCGATATGGCAGTTCCGAGTGCTACCGGAAAATCTTTAGATTTTCCGACCTCCGCGGTCTCTGCTTAGGCATTTTCCGACCGCACCATATCCATGTGAAACCGATATGTCGGTTCCTATAGCATCCGAAAATTCTACGAATTTTCCAACCTTCGCGGTCTCTGATTGCGTAATTTCCCACCGCACCGTGTAGTTTCATTAATCCCTTCCGAATTTTCTAACCTAGACGGTTTCTGACTGCGTATTTTCCAACCGTACCGTATTCGTGAAGACCAAATTAACTAATTTCGAGTGGTTCTGAACATTTCATGAATTTTCCGACCTTCGCGGTCACTGACTGCGCATTTTCCGACCGCAACGTATCAGTGGCAGTTCGATTAATCATTTCCGAGTGCGTCTGGAAAATATACAAATTTTCTGATGATCCCGGTTCCATACCACAGGTTTTTAGACCGCAACATAGACCGCGGGAGGCTAACGAACCGAAACCAAGTGTCATCGTGAAAACCTCGAATTTTCCGACCTTAGTGGCTTTCCATGATGCATTTTCCGGCTGTACTGTATTCGTGGAAGCTCCGTGGACTCAATCCGTAGATTATATCTAATCCGTCTCAAGCTGTGGTCGCTTATCAAGCCTTATATATAACCGTTGTACATAATATTAGAATTATCAAACCAATAGAGCGGTCACAGAATGACAGGATCAGTCATGGTACAAGTCCATGGTAATAAAGAAACAAATACAATCAGTGAGCTTGAACAATAGTATGAAATATGGACTGAACTGAATTGAGGGGTGAGATTAGTGATTTTCATTTTACTGAGACACCTTATAACATTTTCACATCACAATATGATTAAAAGATGTGAATGACGAAGGACAAGGTTTGTGCAACTCGTAAATAAAATAGTGAACAGTGCAATCTAAATAAGGCGATATTTCTCCACACCGGAAGTACATCTGCAGGAAACCGTCCAATTTCAACATTCAATAAGAGGAAGGTGGGCCGTTATTAAACGTGGGAACGGATTAAAGGGACGTTCAGTGATAATTGTCGTCGATTCAATATAAACTCAAATTAATTCGACAGTTATAATTTCCTTTTACCCATGTAATCCATGATCTAATGCAACAAAGTAGTAGTAAACATTTTGAGAAGAGGAAGTATTTAAAAACGGATTTCAATTCAATCTGATTCATTCCGCAACGCAAGACAGTATGTCACCGGATCGTTCCCACCGGCCTGGGAACAATGATATTGAGAGTACGTGAAAAAAATACCCATCCGGCCTATTTTGAACAACATGGACACACATGGTCAGTCAAGCGCCGAACGCGTCGGAGTTTCAACTTCCGCTAATGACATTCCGGGGACATTCCTGGGCCCCGTCTGTTTGTTACCTTGACAACGTTCATTTCAAATAAATGAAAACGGCTGTGATGAGACCAACTTATCAATACGATTCGAATGGCGCGGATTTTAGTGACGCACCTCTAACCGCACACACAAACATACTAGGGTCGTTTTATTCTAATCACTTCAGCCGATGAGGCAACAGGAAAATGTTTAAAATACGAGAACATACTAGACAGATTTAAAGTCAATCCATCAATAAATTGTAAGCACTATGGTATAAAATAAAATTTAAAAAATTAAATAAACAATTATGTAAACGTTGATATGTGAACCAAAAACCTTTTACAACAATATTCTATTCACGATCTGTCGCAGAGGTCCAACATTCTGTGCTATGATAGTGATTTGCTTTTTTATTTTTCATCACTTCTGAAATAAGCAAATCAAAATTATCAATACCAATTCTAGTAAAATGAATAATCTTAAATATAATGGTTAACTGGCACTATGGGGTACGTCACTGAACTAGTGTACCTCGGCCACTTACATTTCTATTATTTAAGAATGATATTGACAACGTTTAAAGTCAAATTGTTTGCTATATATGCTAAAATAAAGATTTCACATGACTGTGACGATCACAAAAGATTCAAGTGTCGTTTTTAAATAGAGGAAGGCCAATTATCTTCTATTAAATTTGGGCGAAGTATAAAGTTGTGGCGTTTTCTCGGCAAGCAGTGTCCACTTTATTTTCTTATGGTGTTGATGATACTGAACGCGAACTATGTGAACACATTATAGATGTGATATTTTATTTGGCACTAAGCTAAGTTTTATTGGCCATATAGAAGAAATATGTAGAATCTACATCAGAGGTGTCCACTAGGATTAAGAGATTTTGCGAAATGACAGATACAACCCATCATAAACGAGCCCTAATGAGCTGATATTCGGAATATTAATATGCATGCCGTTTCCGTACATCACGCTAAGGGTCGGACTCAGAAAGCGAGTTGAACTCTTGCCGAGGAGAAGCTATGAAAAGCAATTACCTAATACTTACATGATTGTAAATAGGTACTAATTTACAGATTTTGTAAATACTAAATTGATGACTATATTAACTAGTAATTCTAACGTCTTTTATCTATGAATGATTAATGAAAATTATATGTAACGTTATGTTTCAAAATAAATTTATTTCGTTAAATTAAAAAAAAACACTGGGATGGATCCATTTATGTCATTTTCCCTTCACACTTTTCCAGGTTTTCTGGTGTCCAGGCTTTTCTGGATCGTGACGCACTATCTAATGGAAAATCTTTATAAAAATCCTGATGCTGTTTTTGATAATGCCGCTGAACGTTATATTTTTTGAATATTACAAAACTTTGCCCACATATGACGCATAAAATGGTGTTATATACATTGAAACCCTCAAATAAATCTCTCCATTTAGTATCGTAATCTTGCCCCCTTCTGATTCCATTACGCACAGGTTATTAAAAAAACGAGGAAATGAAAATCGTTTCAAGTCAAAATTGACAAACAGAAATGGAATAAAACAAATACTCTGTAAAATCTTTACCCATACAAAGCACACTAGTACAGTCACTCAGAGACTACATATTATTAACCATAAGATGGTAATTTATAGATTTTTCTAAAGTGATGTCAAGATTTTGTGGTAATCACTCAGTTACTTGCCCTATTTTTACCTGATCATAACGACGCATCGGGTATATTTTTCTTGAAAGGATGAAGGATAATATGTTTATTCGCAATCATCCTTACACTTACTAGTTACTGGGAACAATTACTTAACTACATGTACACGATTTTGTGTACTAACTAAAATCATGTTAATTCAACCTTGGATTTCCTGACTGAAAATGCCCAAGAGACGAGCGGTAATAGCTTTATGGGTGCCATAAATTACCGGGTACCACTGATAAAGCTTGCTCCCGGAAGCTCGGGAAACACGGTTAGTGTACACCCTTGACGTAGATACTCCTTTGGCGTACTTGATTTCTTGACAAGAAATACCAAACATTTGCAAAGCTAAGCATAAAAAAGTTTTTATAATGCATTCATGCATAGCAAGTGTGCATAGCAGTTTTTATAATGCATTCATGCATAGCAAATTTGAACGTTGCGCAATTTGTGGAACCTTGGTTATAATAAGTACAATGATGTGATTGAAAATGTACAAAGGAAATTTATTAAAACATTATGCTATCGCAAGCATCATATTTACCTGGGTCATAATTACTCTTATGACGTCTCATGCAAGGAATTCAATTACATATCCTTAAGTGATCGTAGACTTGTATCTAATATACACAAGTGATATACTACAACTTACAATATACAACTCAACGAAATATTTGTGTATTACATTAGCAAGACTTCGCTATAAAATGCATGTGATAAGGAAAGGGCTAAATATAAGATTCAAGAAAATGTACTGGCCTATGGGTACAGTATGGGGCTATGACGCATTGCTCTGCAGTTGAACTGAGAACAGTGACATTCTAAACGCACATTAGTACGTCAGAATCCATCGTGATTTTCAGATGGGTACTGTGGACCAAGCAATTACCAAATTTGTAAGGAATCATAAATAGCGATTTCATCAACATGTAGCACCAGTATTACAAGAAAACTCAAACTAACGATTATTACTTAGTGGCAAGTAAAATATTGTGCTGTTTCAATGCTACGTTAATATTTGTAATCCAAGGAGCACTAGTGAATAAGTCCTTATACAAATTTTGGAAGTAGCAGAGTAGGGTGTATAATTTAGAATCAAATTTCTCGTTAGTCGACTGAACGACTTGGCTTTAATATATTTGGTGTTACCGTTTCGTCGCTTACTTATAACGTAATCTCTTTCTGCTTCCGAAAATTTCGACTCGGTCCGCATCGGTCCCTCAATTACTTAAAAATATCTTCCTTAATAACGTTAACATGCCACAAATGCCATTCTCTTAAAGAAACACCGGAAGGTCTTACACCGACGACATTCCCAAGCCCCGAGAACGTAAAACCTTTAAACTTGGAGCGAGTCACAGCCTCTCTCTCTCTGGCTCTCTCTCCCTTTCTCTCATTTTCTCCCCCTTCACGCAACTAATCTGTTCTCTAACTTTCTGGATGCTCGGCTAATTTGCATTTCGGATCTTGGCGGCCGATTAGTTTTGAATTGATACGTCCCACGGAATGAGACGCGAGCTTTTATTCATGAGGAAGTGTTGTTGTTGTTGTTGTTGTTGTTCCTCTCTTCACCGGCAGATGCACGTTATTTGTTTCCGTAATGATCGCTCTTTGGGCGTTGATGGACTGGAGGGAACGTATCATACGGATAGCACTGCGAAGTGCGATTTTATAAAAGTTAAATGTAGCAACGTCGACATGGGAATACTAGAAATTAAGTGTCTCGCGGAAACTGTAACGAGTCGCAAGTTGTACGTCGAGGGAGTGAAATGCACGGTTTTTCCCGGGCGTTGAGTTTATCACCCGCTTGAGGGATTAGGTGCTACTTCGTATTTTTCGTGCTTAGTTTGGATTCGAGACGGAGTTCACAGGCAAATACGGGAAGAGAGTTAGAGGGTTGAAGGCTGGTAGTTAGATGTAGTCAGCTAATTTGGGATGTCTTTCGCAACATTCTAACTTTTTGGATACGCACGGTAGTTTTCGGCTGTTCTATCTTTTGGATTTACAGTGCTATTTCTTCAAGTTTGCAAAGAGGTATCTCTGTTGACGAAACCACTGATTTCGTATCAATTGAGATGATTTTTTTAGTGGATTTAAATCTTTTGACTATTAACTGTATCTCGCACGAATTAGGGATACCAGGGTATTTAAGGAACAATATGCAGGATCTGAGCACTTACTAGTCGTTTCAACCATTGACACTTATTCCAAACGGAATAAAAGAAAACGAACAAGACGTACTCTCTTCCCATAATCACGATTCCCTCAGGATTTAAAAAACACCAGTCGCAAAAGCGCATAAAGATGCCCATACCGCAGCACTCGACGGACAAGAGGAAATGGTCTCAACATCTTTACGAACCCAACGGAGTTATAAGAGGATCCATTCGTAGATAAATAAGCTACTGACCGATGAGTTAAGCCAAAGCCTGCATCAGGCAATACTTAACGACAAACTAGAGCAAACCCAAACAGAACGACATCTACAACAAGTGAGAGAACATTATGAAAGATGTAACAAGAGGCGCAAATGAGGCTATAGGAAGAAGGAGAAAATACAGTAAAGGTGCTGAAATGTCTTAAATTTTAAATCTCGAATACATCAGATCGCTCAGACCGTTTGTACATCATATTTGAACTGTACTTCAGCTTATGGAGCTTCAGCATAAGTTGCTTTCTACATATAACATAATGCATTATATTTGCCTATCTTACACATTCCTTACATGCTATCCCAAATAAAAACTGAATGCAAAGTTGTTCAAAAGCTCGAAGTTGGATATTTGATCAACAAATGAAGGAAGGAAGGCCAATGTCTTGACCAACTACTATATTATCTCACAACGTCTGTATTTCTACCTATTTTCATTCTCTTTTAAATACTATGTCGTGCCATGAACATACCCCTTCTTTTTGGGATATTTTACTGTGCGATGAAATTACAATCACCTTCCGTCCACTTCCCAAAAATAAAATATCTATTGTGAAATCTAACTAAGTACGGTATATGATCCTAAAACATGGAGTGGAAAGAAATTATGTTGTATTGTAACATTTTTATCTACAACGACACCTTGCACAATTCACATGTCAATACAACGTAAAGAACACGCTGAAATGATTTTCTTAAACTTTAACTTGAAACAATTCGTAAAAAGACACTTCAAAAATCAATGATCACTGTTTCATGACGATACCGGAATGAAAGAAAATAAAATTAAAATTGGCCCCTTATGATCCCCTTACTGGTCCCTTATATGTATTGTATATGTACAAGAATAAAATGAGAAACATGAACTGCAACTGACAAAGATTCAGAACGCTTATGACCCACACACTTTTATATTGCAGTCATTTAGCGATGACACTATTTTCTATTTTTCGGTACATTTAACTCCCAAATGTCCCACGAGAGGACCCGCGTAAATGTTGGCGCTTTGAAAAAAAAAACGTTCCGAATTATAGAAACTATGTTTCACTTCCTCGTTATCCTCTCTAGATCTTCTCGAAAGTCTATTTTCTGGTGTTCCGCCTCTGCTAAACGCGTCTCGGTCGAATAACTCCGTTGGAAGTTTTTTCACGTTACATCTTCTTATTGCAATATCTAGATGGCTAGCCGGTACACTGACCGTTCCACTCTTACTGCCACCATTTTCCAAGATTGATGTTATCTAATTCAGGACACGTGCATCGAGAGTCTCGACAGGGGCGGAATTGAAATTACGACCTGTTTCCAGGAATTCGATGTTCCGCAGGAGAGGGAAGTTCCCCGGACGTAGACGCGAATAAGATTAACTTATTCGACGAAAAAGATGGGATTTCGTGCGAGTTTCCGTTTTCCTTTTCCTCCCGCCTTTTGTTCGAATGTCCGTCCGTTGGGTGGAGGAAAGTTTCGTTATTACCGTTCAGGGGGAGGTTATCGGGACCGTCTTTCATATACTTAATACGGATCTTATAGGGGAGGGTAAGTTGGAGATCGTATGGAAACTTTAATGGGACTTATAACTGCTGAGTCGAAGTGATAGAGTTCAAGTGAGTTTTCTACACCGTTTCTGACGGTTCTAAATTTTTACGTTTCTCTTTAACAACGCAGACCTATTACATTTACCCTGGGATATGATAATACAAGTGACACATTGCCATAGTTTAAGTAGCAATTTATAGCTTATCTGTTCCTAAAAGAGTTTCTAAAGTCTAAATGACTTTGACAAACCCATTTATAGACTTTAAATCAGTTCGTAAGGACGGTAATTTGACTTTTGTTATGTCTGAGGTCAGAAAAAGTCTCGTGTTGTTGCTTGTCTCGTGGTGGTATGTGTATTATACGACTATAAATATATGAAATTATGAACAAACAGAATGATCAAAACAATGCAGTTCACAAAACCGGTTTCAACAAAGTTTTGTGGTAATGTAAAAATGCATAAATGCAAGGCCAAAATGTACAGAAAGAAGGGTAACAATTTAACGCAGTTCTTGCTATCAGTATTTTTTCCAAAAAAGAGAGGTGCCTATTGTCACTGCTACATGTTTAAATTAAGATAATCGACCACACTTGATTGATACGTATGTTTCAGTATCGAACCAGCTGTTTTTGAGAAAGAGAAATTATAGTTCCTGAGGAGCAAAAATTAAAATATTTTCCAGTCGGTAAAGCAACGTTTTTATGATTAGTGGAACACACACAACATTTACAGGCACAAAATACATCTATTCAACCTGCTGTAGGAATTGAAAAAGGATAAGCCCGATGAAGAAGTCCTGGACGCATTGGGATCACCAGCTGAATATCTGACTACAGCCAACATTTTTGAAATTGGAATAACAAGATTGGGAGAAACAGTACTCGAATAGTACATTTTGCAATGAAATATGCAAAATAGTCAAACAATATGTAAACGGTTAGCTACCAACGGAAAGAAATGTTAGTGAATTATTTCCTTATTCACGATTTGCGCTGTTGTTAGAACTTTTACCTTCTTAAGTGCTCCTTGGCGGAGGCTAGAAAATTTTGTAGCTATCAAACAGCTTATATGAGGTTCCACCAAGGTTTCCTCCACCACGGCTTCCTTAAGTGATGGATTATAAATATACCCCTATATCACTGGTATAAGAGCAGGGTATTTAACTCTATAATTTACCTATCATATTTCAACATCAACGTCAACGTCAATAGACATAAGCGATAGTACCGCCCCCTGTGAGGACTCGGCGGCAGGACGCTCCACGAAAGGAAGAGTTCCGTGTCTAATTTCTATCTCATTCCCATTCGAATTATACTCTGTGTAGCCTTTACAACAGCCACTAATCGCCGGGGTGCCACTATCGCCTATTTGACGTCTATTTGTAGCCGGAAAAAATTAGAATATCTTTAGAATTCATGGATTTATCGCAGACAGATAGCAGCTTTAATTGTACTTTGTTAACAGTCACAATGTGACAAAATAAGACTCGTTCTTTCACTGTTTCTGTAAACTTCCTCGGGAAAACGCCACTGGCCTCGACAACAGTTAACCTTAAGGTTGATCCAGTTCGGGCGCTTCCATCATTCCCACGGTGCTGACGTTTGTATCTAACCGCATTTAATTCGTCATTGCCTCTATTTTCACTTTTTTCTCCTCTCATCTCTTCATTCTTATCGTAAATAAAGAGAAGGAAAAAAAAACAGATTTATCCGTCTAGATTAAACATGCCACCGGAGGAGTTGCGCCCGAAGAAGACGAAAAAGGAGAAGGTAAATAAATGTCTCATTCTTCGACGATTGACCGGATAAATCTCTTAGAGTATGAGGAAAAAGGTACGAAATAGTGGGAGTGGATTTACAGCAAAGTCACCTTTACGGGAGTGGAAATAACGAAATTAATAATGTTAGTCGCGGAAGATGTGTTTTGCGAGGAACGTGAGCGATGATTTAATCGCCGGAAGGTAATTAGAGGAGGGAATGAATGGCGAAAGTTGCGTTCTAGTTTTTGTTTTTCTTTATGCATGAGGCAGTTACTGGCAGATTTATAGGCGAGATACGAAGGGGTAACTGGCGAAGGAAGACAATGGTTTCAGGAGGGGAACAAAGTTGAATTTAATGACCATCGTGTTTTGACCCTGATGGAGAATTCCAGGGTAATCACAAAATGCCTCTTTATAACTTTAGTACCTCTTCCTAAAACAAATCTCTTTTTTCTCGGGTCAAATGCGCCATTAAGAAATTATAGTCAATGCTCAATTTTGGCTTCAAAATATGTTTACAACTAAAGACGAGATTTTATTGTAAATTTAATCTAAAAAAAAATTGTTTGACATACTGATGACGAAACTTTATCAAATCGAGGCAGACATTAGAATTGATGACGATTATTAAAAGAAACAGCAAGGCTTCCTTTGGATAATTCTTACAATTACCGTAAATCCTTGCCAAAAATAAGCTGCGTTCCGAATGTACTTTATAACGAAATTATCCTTTAACGACAATTATGAACTGATAGCTTAATTAACGATTACCCGGTTTTGGTTAGTGGGACAGCAATATTGCTCTTGGAAAAATTATTTTGGATTCTCAGGGTCTTATTGATAAACGCATTTTAACGTTAAAATGAGTTTACAAAGTGTTTCAATTAGGTAACTATAATTACATCCATGTTAAGAATACATGGAACAAAATACTAATTACATGTGTGAAACACATTCTAAACAAATTTTAATCTAAAGTCCATTTTCTTCTTCAATATGATCGTACACATCAGTTGTGCAAGCCCATTTGAAGAATGTCAAAACTCAGATAAAAACTCATGAGGAGTTAGAGTTAAATGAACATACTTTTCCACACTGTATTCCTGAATATTTTTAATAGTAAAAATATGTCGATCTACATTTTTAAATATATTCATACATGCAGCGAAAATTCCTTCCCTTGTCACATATAATATGTGGGTAGATATTATCCACAAAAATTTGAAACTTTGAAGATATTTTTACATGTTTTCAAGTGAACTTTTCCCGCCCTTTAGTTGTTATTACAGCAAGGCATATTTGTACGAAAATAGCATATATCAACTATATGACACTGACAACCATCTAGCCGCCTAAAAGGGAAAATTTCTCTTGGCTTTTTCAAAAAATATCGTCATGCATTACCTCACAAGAGTAAACGCCCAACCAAATTTTCAGACCACTAGACTATAATCTCAAAAAAATTCAAAACGTAAGTTTCAGGTTGGTGACGATATCCCCAGAACCCATCTTAGAAGTCAGCGTGTTATTTTAAATAGAGTTTTTCACCACCTACAAAACTGTTTTAAAAAATACTTGGCGCGAAATTCAAATTTTGGCACACTTTCTAAATTTACAAGATGCTTTATCTCGATATAGAGAATATCAGAAAAGATGCAAACAATATATGTTACGTATTATTGGGCCGCAAATCGAAACGTTCTTTCACATTTTTCAGAAACATAATTAAAATTGTCAAAAATCACACTTGCGCCCATTATGTGTTTTTCATCCATTACAAGATTCTAACAGATGGTCGATTTTGTTTCTTACTTTATATCTGAATACAAAACTACTCCATATTCTTAGAAAAGAATTGGAACTGAAAAATGTTTTTAAATATTTTTTTCAGAAGCTACTCCACATTCCAACCACATTCTCACAGAGCAATTGCAGCGGTGGAATGTCATAAAAGCATCAAAGATTACTTTTAACCTTCTTTATATAGGGATCTGTCGCATACTTTCTTAAGATATGGTTTAGGTATCTTTTAAATATACAATATTAATATATTTTAAAAATCGGAAACAATCCCTTTTGGATACCCTCGGACGGTATAACCTATAAAATCAGAGTCAGATTCCAGAAGAAGGTTTTTGTTTACTTTGACACCTCAAAATATTCGCGTTCTAACTTTCCATCGAACGGTATAACCACATTTCAGACAACTATATCATGTATGATTGTAGAGGGATTTCTATGTATCATCCCAAATAGCAAAAGAACGTCTTAACTGCTTTTCGTGTTATAAACTCTCAATGCGTAGACCCAAACCGTTGAGTCTCTATATCGTCAATAAATTAAAAAATTACGTTTAATTATTTGGTTTTAATTATGGAAGGAACTATAAGGATCTGATAGTTCGGCTACAAGTATACTTTTTAATGGTACGGGAAGACCATATTTATTGTTTTTTAAAAGGGCTGAGGGGTAATTTTTTCGGTTAGGCTCCTTACCTAATGTATGCAACGGTAGTTCAGAATTGCATTAAATAAAAACAGCAATAATTAAAAATTAGTAATGTCATTATTCAATTAAGTTTGGAGAGGTAAACTAATTGTAAAAATAATAAATAATTCAATATTTTAGATAGATAAAAATACGTCCTTACAATCAAACTAAAGTAAAAGGAAACTATATATCAGTGAATAGTTAGATCTACAGTATTCAATAAAATTTCTTATTTACAAGTCATTCTCGGCAAACAGTGAATCATCACCTGCTATTTGTTCAAAGACGTCTTTAAATTTTCTTAAAAATTTCTTCTCAGCATTATCCTCAATACTTTTAAAAACGTTTCCTTGCCTTTTATCATTTTTATATTTTGTAAAAGTGATAATTTAGATCATTCAAGTCAAATTAACGTATTTATATCCATAAAATCCATATTATCCATAGTTTGACTTAACAAATGCTTATTGTTGTTCAAGAAAATTACTTTCTAGTTTCAAGAAACTGGTAACTATCTAATCAACAATCAAAGCAAATTAGGATTGTCCGGGTAATTAATTTAATAAGCCCAGACACAGTCACTTGATGAAATATATTTCACTACCAAACACTTCCACTACTGTACTATATATTCCATTACGTACAGTTTTTAAAAAAGTATGCATATAACTTAAAAATCGCATGAAAGATGCAAAAGAGGCAGTTGGCATAAATGATTGTCTATAGTAATTACCAAAATTTAAATTTGAACATATTTTACTACATCTTTCATAACAGCATTATTACTCTGAAAATTTAGAAGTAACTCGGAAGAAGCTCAATAAGAAATCTAAGCTATAAGTATGACAAGCCTAAAGGTTCTAATTTTTTGTGCATTCTTAAATAAATTTTATTTCTACTTTTCATCCGTTTGGAAAAGGAAAGAGCTTAGACCATAAGCGTGACAAATTTTAAGTTTCGAGGTCTTCGGGCACCGTGAAATAAATTTTCTCCTATTTTGCACCGTCTCGAAATTCTAACAAATATTTTTCTAAACCATATACGTTACAAGCGTGCAAAGTTTAAAGTTTTTAGTTGTTACATAAATCTTTTCTCTCTTTTCCACATGATCGAGAAAGGAAATTTTGGTGAAGAATCTTAAAGCATAAGTTATAAATGTGCCACGTTTAAAGTTTCTAGCTAGTTAAGGGCCGTTACTTAAAGTTCACCCTTAGTTTTCACATATTCGGAAAGGGAAATTTGTAATTTCTTAATTTTTTGAACCACTTGGAGTTTTAAGGGACAACCATGTAGAGAATAGTCTTTAACTACTCGAGAAGTACCTCCACATAAATTAAATTCAATTAAATTTTCCACTTCGTCGAAAGTGTAAATTTGGGTTGTTTTGGGTCTATTTAGGTAACTATTGAAGTGCAAAGTTTCAAGTTTCCATGTAATGGATTGGGAACAAAAATACCTGCATACAAATAGAGATGTTCTCTTTAAATTTCAAAACATTTTTACTAATTAACATAAGTAGAAAGTAAAAAAATGAACACAGTGACTGATTTTAAACTCGTTTCAAACCGTACTGAAACACGTGTCAAAATTATTCCGCCCACATTACACATTGTACACAGTAATGTTCAAAATTGAGATTATAAGCAGGCGTGAAGCATGGTAACAACAAACGGCGCCAAAAGTATGGTGGCTACGAGTTTTATTTCCCAAGGATATAAAGTTCGTATGTGTGATTCGTCGCGGAACGAATCGCTATGTATTGTAATTCGCACCAATCGTAATTTAAAACCGACAAAAATACCGCTTAATTAATACTTGTAGGTCAAGAGCGAGATCGGCAATAAATGAGCCATTGAAATATCGTCATTCATTACATGGCTGAAAACTCTTTTGACGGTTATTAATGGTTCTGAATCTCTTTGAAACACATTTTATGTCTTCCAGAAAGTAATAAGATTCCAAAATACGGGACGCGAACAAATGAGACGAGATTAATCCCGACGCAGAGTTGCGCTACTAAAATTACATCAAGCTCACTTGTTGCCCAATTTTCGGATTCCCTTCGGTTCAGGCGCCCACGCGCGCTAGCACATTTAATTCATGTTTCAGAAAATTGTTACGAATACCACCACTAGAATAAACCGAGGCAGCTGTCTCTGGCGGAACACCAATAAATCTAGTGAAACTTTTTCTTCAAATTGGTGTCCGGATGGATGAGATCACGATGTTAACTGATTGTTTTAAGGTGCTCGATGTAATTGCAGTTGGAACGGACAGGTAATTTAGGTTGGAGTTTAACACTTTGTACCTTTTCACAGGTTTTTAAATAGATAGTGAAATTTTATTGATGGCAGTTCATGTTTTGATGTTCCCGGTGTAATATTTTAACGGATTTATTTTTACCGAGTTCTTGTTCAGGCAGAACTCATGAATGTAAACAGCTGGTCTACACAATCTCGTAATTAGCGAAATGTTGATATAAGTATGTGAAATTTGTATATGGAATGCTATTCCCGTGTTAGAAAAATGTAAAATATTGGTAAAAGATATAACATGGAAATATTCGTGTTACGTCGACAGCATGTTCGCAACACTCTTCTCCTAATGAATTATTATTGGCACTTTTTACCGCAGAGCAAATATAAAACATACGTCCTTTTCCTATATCCTGCGGATTTCACAATTACTCACATTTTTAAGTATGCACGTACATTTCAAATGCGATTTTCAAATATACGGCGAAATTAATTTTAAAAACCATGATATCCAAAAAAAACAAAGTGTTAGGCGATAAAAAAGTTAATTCAAAAAATAAAAAAAACAAGGTATCGATTCAATGCACTATAGAAAAAAGGTGTTGCATAATAATTACCACATGCTAATGAGCCCTGAATAGAATTACCTGATGGTAAATAATCTCCTGAATGTATAACAATTTTTTACAATTTCCTACAGTTTTATTTTTAATATATTTACATGAATTTACCATCAGAATAGAAAAAGCATGTATACTAAAACACATGTTCTGTACCACCGCATGCAGGTTATGTTCAAATATTGTTATTGCTACTGAATCCTAGTTGAATTCAAGCTAGCTCATCCATTTCATAAGCCCGCATTCTTTGTAGCACTATATTTTATTGCTAAGTTATTGCTAATTTAATACACCAAAAACGATTTTACTGCTTCACCCCTTTCCGAGATAAAAGACCAGGCTTAATACTTAAGTACCAATGAACATGAAAACATTTACTAAACGTCATATTTTATTTAAATTTTTTAAAGCGTTTTGAAGTGGTTTTTTTTTATGTAAGCCTGAGGCTACAGAACTTCATCCTTAGCAAGATATATTTAACGATTTTGTTTTTCTTTCTTGAGTTTATGCAGGGGTAAGCATTTTTGATGCCAAAAATAACTGAAATTATTTGGTTAACGGCTGTACCTACTTCATTTTCTTTTACTTAAGAGCATTTACTTAACTTAATTATGTAACTGTATCATCACTTATTGAATTGATCCTAGCTATGAACTCGGTTTTACTTGTTATCATAGTTTAAAGTTTGTTCAAACAAGCAAAACAGAGGCAAAACGAAACGAAGATATGAACTTTCATGAGCCCGACTTTCTTTACATTTGAGTCGATAACATTGTTCATCTACTCCTTTTGACAGGTTATTAGAGGTAATAACCTTCCCTTAACTTAAAGAAGATCCAGCGAATCAATGCTTCCTTCGAATGTAAAAAGAAAACCAGAGCGAGAGACAAGGCGATTTATTAAATGAACGCCGTTAAGGACATAAGAGAAAAGAGACAATAACGAAGGAAGCTTGGAACGTAGCAAACCTTAATTGATACGACTGTTCAACTTTATCCTATATTTTCCTTCGTTACTTTGTCATAGCTTTATGAGCTTCATATGCTCGTATATGCGTGTCTAGAAAAATTTAATAACCTTGCAATCGGTTATTGAACAAAGCTTTCCGCAGTGTTCTGAACCTCTTAACATTTAAGATTAAAAATGTTATTAACTTGAGATACGTTATACGACTATTAAGCTTTACATCAACTCCTTCTACATTAGATAATCGTTATTTCTAGAAAGGACGATACGATGGTCAAGGGTCGAAGATATGAACATATTCCTCGAAAAAAATCCCCTATGAAGTTTTCCACGGAGCACGATGAGTAAAGAGCCTCGTTAAACACTCGGCCGAAAACTTTGCCGATAAATTTAATGAAAAGGTGAAGTTCTTTGATTCTGCACCGCAAGGCGGTTTTTTCTCGACTCAGGAGTTAGGAAGTTGACGTTCAATAAGTGTTTCGACACCGGAGGCGGCGGCAAAGGGGGGCATAAACGACTCGTTTCACAAAAATGAGCAGAAAATTGTAGCAACAATGTAAAAAGAGAATGAGGGAGGCATTACAGCAACTTTCATTGGTTTAAAAAGATCACTTGAAACAGCAGAAAGAAGTGTTTTAATGCAAAAACTAAGATATCGTGATTTTTCTGGTTCTGAACTTAAATAAGTAACTAATTATATCACAAACCGAAGACAAAAATTACATAATTGCGCATTTAAAAATACGAAAATAGGCATTGGGGTACCACAGGGTAGCGTGATTGGTCCACTATAACTTCATTGTAATTTAAATAATTCGATTGTGCGGTCATTGAACTCTACGCTGATGATATAATTCCTCCTATCTGGAAATGCCGACAGAGGCAGTCTACGAAGCAATGGATAAATTAAACAGTAAACTAAAAATATTTTGCCACTAATAATTGCTAAACCTAGTAAGTCGACAGTAATAAATTGTAACTAGATTTTCTTTTTTATTTAATAAAGGGGCAATTAGAAAGGAGTAGAAAGTTAAGATGTTCAGGTGTTATCAACAACATTTAAAGTTTTAAGAGTTATTTTGCAAAAAACAACTGTTTACTATGGTATCAGTAGACTTATCATCGAAGACAAAAGTAATGGTTTGCAAACATGACCACAATTTGATTATTGTGCCTCAACAATCAATTTTGTTGACAAAATGCATAATGAAAGCAAAATAGCATTACAAGAACTTTAAAATCGTAGACTCTCAATTGTTTCTAAATGTAATGGGTACATATCGATTGAAAAATTTTATCGAAAAGGCAAAGAACTATTGAAACTAAAAATTCATAAAATTACTTGTGTATTTAAAGTATTGCACGGCTTTATGTCAGAACATCTAGAGCAATTTACTGCATGTAACAGAGAAGTCGACCTTAATTGTGCTAGATCAACAAATCATTTTCATAAAACTAAAACAAACATTGTACTAAGACTTTTTTTAAACGTGAGAGGACTAAATTTTTGTCTATCTCTATGAATTCCAGACAATTATCTTGAATAATCACTGTCTTAAGGTAGGAAATTAAATTATTTCCTTCGAACAACTATATCCATAAAATACTACAAACCTGTACAACTTCTAAAACAAGCACAATTGTTCCATTCTTATATACAGTACTTTCGACGTTGTTGAGCTATCGAACAACATTACTCTAATTATATTTTCTGTCCAAATGAAAATAGTACCGTTTTCCTTACGTTTTATTTCTAAGAATAATGACTACTTGTTTAATCCAGTTCATGCAGTGCTTTGAACTTCTTAAAGAGATTTTCAGTGAGTTGAAACAATACTACGAAACCACTGGAACCGCGTAGACACGAGAGAAACGTACGGTATGTTCTGTTTGAGTTTGAATTTATGTGAAGTGTTTTAACGGTTTCCAGTGCTTTAATGTTCGATATGTTTCAAACTTATTTAGTATATAATTACTAATTTAAAAAGTGACGTAAAATTATCTCTAGCGAATTTCTTAGGAATAATTCGAATTTCATAAAGCATTCACTTGTTATATTGAATAATAATAGAGGTTGTAAATAAAGTGATGGAAATGAATAATGAGGGCGATATTTTACAAAGACTACGCTCGGGGGCATTTTACAACTATCTCTGTTTCTCATTAATACTCATAAATATACGCTTCTCCATTTTAAAACATGCCATGGCGTTTTTGAAAACAATAAGGAAATTATAAAATCAAACGAACGTCTAGGTATCGAAATTCGTCCCGTGTGTAGAGTGCCATAATATAGGCAATATGTGACGCTTTCAGTTTGACTTAAATATACAATTCCTCGTTTAACTCAAGTGCCTGTCACAATAACATGGTCGTTAGCATCCAAGATAGAACGCCTATGGGTTACATGGTCGAAGTCAATCCTTAACAATATCCTCAAAAACCTAACCTTAAAATTAATAACAAGTCCACCGATAGCGCGGTCACCAAACAGCGAAGGGTTAATTACAATCTCTCGATGTACAGGAGAAGCAGAGTTTCATAACCTTCAGGCAACATCTGAATGAATGAAGCCTTTACTGTCCCTTTTTTCGGCTGAATGTGTTGAGGTTGAGTTTAAGAGGAAATGAGATGTATAACTTGAAACTTGTAAGTATTGTAACGCCCAGAGCCCTAAAGGAGAACTTGATGGTGCTTTTAGGGTGCTTACAGGTCAGAGGGTGGTGGCTAATATGAAGGTTGAGCGAAGACATGCGTTTATTTAACGAATCGCTAGAGTTGAGGGTGGCCCTATTAGCATTTAAGTTAATTAAGATAATGGTATTTTATTTTACATGGATCCAGTCCCCTGAATAAATATTAAATTTTAGAAATCCAACTCCATGTTAATATTTTATTTAGCGGTCAAGTGTATGGAGGTCGTATTTTTCTCGGATACTTACGAACAGTGGGGAGAATGTAAGTAAAGTTAGATTAACTTCAGACTTTTTTGATCTAAAGAAACCGGCTCGTGCCTTTCTAAATTGTGTCGCCTTCAGCCGTTGTGACAGTATGATCGGTAGTTTCTACACTTTCCACTTAGGACCTTGACATCAAACTTAGCTCTAAAATCAGTAATATCGATTAAACTTGTTACGATTGTCACGAGGGTAGGCAACCGATCTAAGTCATCAAAGAAAGGATGCTCTCTGAAATCCTCCAATTCATGAATGACAGATCAAATAAGACAAATTCTGTTTGATGAACTCAACAGAAGAATACGGAGATAGCGTAGAGGTGCAAAAGAACAATGGAAGTCCGAGAAATATAACGAGGTCAAAATACTTCAAGAAGACCATGACACATTCGCAATTTAGCAAATGGAAACGGAAAACTGCAATAAGAAACGTCAACACCCCCTCTACGGGATAGAAACAATGATACCATTCTAGGAATTAAAAATAAACTACCCAGATGAAAGGAGTACAGAGAGAAAGGAGAAAGACCCAGAGAAAGAGGTATAGATGAGTGTTTCGATGGCAATAAACCAACAGGACTATGAAAATAGAGACAAAAGGGCACCTGAAATGATCAAAGGCACCTGTGAGACGATATTCGCTTTAAACGTTCTAACCCAACGAAACAGAGATGTGAATATCAACGCAGTGGCCAGTTCTCAGAAAAACTGGAACAGACAGAAAGGAAATTCAATTAAAAAATGAAGAAAACACGGGTCTAGGAATTTTGTTCATCAACGTTTGTTCATCAGCATTTGTTCACTGAGTAATTTGTTCGCATGAGTTATAAATTTCAAGTCGTGGAACTTATTTTTAAAAACTACTAACTACACTTTAATATGAATTTTACTGGTATAATACTTATGATAATACAAATTAATACGTATGATATGATACATTGACGATAAACTGGCTAAGACTGATACGTATAGTATGACAAACTGACCAAGACTAATACGTCTTCTACGATAAACTGACCAAGACTGGCTATGCGCCTTACAATACCTATATTTATATTCTTTTACAATTGTTTATGTAAGTAATTCCTATCTATTACAAGGGTCCATTGTTATAATTATAAGGGTCCATTGTTATGGGCCGACATAACTCATGGAATATTGTTCGCCAGGGAATAGTAGTTCGTCCATTTCCAAGTAGGGTGATTTTCTTTATGGTAAATGAGGTAAATTTCTTAAAAGTACCACTCATGCACTGAATTATACCTAATATCAATTTATTACATACGGAGCACTATTGGCAGGTATGATATTACTTAGCGCTGCTAATCACTAATCCTCCTTGGTTCCACATAAAGTAATATTTCTTGATGACCCATTACTTATCTCGTTACATGTGTACTAGGTGAAATAGGCAAAAGGCAAAACGATTATGGACCATTTAAAGGAAAAGCAAAATTAGAAGCTAAGTGACTCTAAGCTCTTAAAATGGACTCAGTATTCAACTGTATGTTATTTTAATTTGTGGACAATTTATAATAACGCTTCATTATGAAAGTGAAGTTCGTGAACAGTTCCAAAAATTAACCAAAGTAGTTACTCGATGAGTACATGTACGTAAAAGATAAAGTAGGGCCAAATTGGAAATTTCAGAAAAACATCTTGCAAATCTCGGGTGAGTACTACTAATAACAATATTGTCAAACAATTATGTTCTCATAATCACGATGATGACGCTGCCGAAACTGAAGCTGAAATTGTTATGAATGATATTCGCGAAGACGTGAAAACTTCTTGTGGCCTTCCCCATATTATTTCCACTGAATCAATTAATCGAAGTAATGTAGCCCGTTCAAAATTCCGTTGGCAGTATGAAAAGAACAGTTAGAAACATTCGCAGTAAATATATGGATATTCCACCTATCCCAAGGAACCGAAGAGATATTGTTTTTCAAACAATTTTAAATTAACACGAATGAACCCTTTCTACTCTACGATTTAGGATATGTCGACGATAGATTGTTAATATTTTCAACAAAAAAAAATTACAATTAACTGCAGAATATTGTAATTGGTATAGTTAAAGTACCTTTAAAACCAGACACGAAATATTTCATCAGGTTTATATAATTCACGGTTTGCAAGGAAATATTTTTATACCATTAATTTACGTCTTCTTGCCTGATAAACGTGAACAAACCTACTTTCGTCTGCTTAATGAAATTAGACGCTTGGAACCTCCTATAAATCCAAAAACTTTTATGATGGATGTTGAAAGTGGAGTGATAAACAAGGTAGAATTTCCCCAAGTAATGAAACGTGGCTGCTTTTTTCGCTTTTATCAGTGTATATATCGGCGTTTACAAAATAATGGCCATAAAGGACGTTATGGCACAAACAGTGATTCCGCTTTGAAAATTAGGATGCACTCATCCTTAGCTTTTGTACCACCAGAACACGTAATCAATTAGTTTGATAAAATATTAGATGAAAGTATTATTCCAGAAGAGGCGAAAGACGTGCTGGATTATTTCATAAATAATTGGATTAGTCGTCCCGATAGACGTAATCGACGTGGATCTCCTGTTTCCGATCCAGGTATTCAATTGTTATGAAGGTGTTTCACAAGGATTACTGAAGACTAATAATTTTGTCGAAGGTTGGCATCGAGGGTTTCAAAGTTAAATTTTATGCGAAAATCCCTCTATTTGGAAAATAACATCGGCTATGAAAAGAGAACAAAATATAAATGAGTTGAGTATTGAGTACTACAATAGCAATTACGTAATACCCATCCAAAAGAAAAAATATAGGAACATTAAGGCTCCAAAATGTTGATACTTTCGAATTAAATTTAAAGGAAATCGTTTTCTTACATGCTATGCCTCATAACATTTCATACTAACTGAGTACTTAATACAGGTTTGTATCCGTAAATGCCAAAGTAATTTCTGCATGTTTCAGGCGTTTTTAAACGTTTTTGGTTAATCAAAAATACTAAAAAACGAAAACAAAAAAAATCAAAACATCTACTGACAAAATTGGTGAACAAAATTCCGGAACCGGGAAGGACACAATGCAAACAACTATTTATTCATTCAAAAAAACTTCGTAACCTGTTGTCATTTGTAACATCAGAATAATTGTAAGATAATGATTGGTAACATAATGTGTGACGCATTATACATGATACATGTAAAAAGCATTGAGTATGCCAAAAAGACCTTTATAAACATGAGGCAACTTTGCAATGAGGCAACGCATGTTCATATGCAATATATTTTCTCGTTTCTCCTGTACCGAGACGAGAATTGGACACTCGATCAATCATTAGAGAGAAAAATAGACGCCTTTTAAATGTATTCTTTTAACCGTTTATTGCGAGTATTCTCTGTCCAAGCAATAACAAAGGAGCAAGTTCTTTACCGTGTAAGAAAACTAAAACAACTCATGTTTCCCAACAAAGCAAGAAAAACGCGTTATATATTGCGTTATATACTGCGAACTGAAAAGTGATGACTTCTGAGATTGATGATACAAAGCAAAGTCTAAGGCAAAAGGTGTGTCGGCAGACGCCAAAATTCTTGGCTGAAGAACATCCGTAGATGGCTTGGTTGCTCATCGCTTGATATATTCCATATGGCTGCACCACATAAATTGAATTACAGAATCTTCCAGATGTATTTCGTGGCATCTGGTGAATTACCGAAGGTTCGAGAATCAAGACACTGTACATCAGCTCTGCCCAGTCCCAATTGGTCCAGTTGAAAAAAAAAGCAATGAAATTTAATAGTCATGTTAACAAGATACAAAGGCGAGAAACTGCTTCCATAGACGTGCCATATTCAAAGATATATAAAAGATTGTTAGTTACTTTGTCACATTTGGGGCTCATTTGTTTTTGTAGCATTATTTGTATTGTGTATAATTTCTATATCATTGCCATTATTAATTTCGTCCACGTCGAAAGGTCTTCAAAAAGCCATTTTAAAATAATAATTGTGACTCTCCTTACGCCAATGAATTCTACTGACGACTGAAAATGAACACCTACCGGCGCTCAAATTTAATGGCTGTAGTGGACCTGCTCTAATTCTCGATATTAATATGCATTTCACATATAAGCATGTATTCTAGCACTTAACCACATTTCTCCGCGCCAAATGTACGGGGGAAGGTTTAAACGGTACGTTACATGAATATTCTGCTTTTGTATATGATAAAAAGGTATTTTTTGAATGCGCTCGGTATAAAGTCGGTAGTTGTTTTTTTTTTCTACTGGACCAACTGGGACTGGAAAGAGCTTACGAAGATCGACTAGTGATGACACACAGAGTCGAACAAAAAGACATATAAATTTATCTAATATAAATTAGGTGTGATAATTAATGAAAGTGTGTAAATAAATTAATTAGGAGATTAGTATACTTTCAACTTAAGTTAATTAATTAACCTGATTAATTAATTAATTAATCAAGCAGAACGGTACAATATATTGGCGGTAATGACTAACCTAATTTTTAACAGAGGAACACAAGAATTTAAATTTTAATTAACTCCCCGCTTCTATTTTTGTTGCTGATATATGAATTGATTGCTACATGCACTTGCGAAAGGTGTATGTATCAAAATAAAAATTACCTCAGGCATTTTTATTTAATCGCGAATGCAACGTTATTTAAAAATCGAGAGTCGCAACGGTATGACCAAAAAACTTGTGCATACATATTTGCTATTAAATTCAAATTATGAACAATGATAACAAGCCTCCCATCAATCGGTTTTCGTAAACACATCGCCTGATCCTATGCACGAATGAATGGCTCCTTTCTCATTCATGGTGGCTTAATCTGAATCCGCGGTAGTGACTAAATTTATATTTTTACAATACCTGCTGCAGTTTTTACGGGTGAAGGAATATAAATTACGTTAGCGGTTAGCCTACCGAATTATTGGATATGTCGGTATATAACAAGGCTCCGGTGACCCGGAAGTATTTTTGTTGAAAATGCGTACCGAAATGGCAATAGTAATTATCTGAACGCGATATATGCACGTCGTACCCGTATAAAAATTATAATAAATTTATCCACCGAAAAGGTGAACGGAACTTTGCATCCGTAGTCGACCCTATGCCGATCGTTATTTCGACGTACGTGCTTATACCAAGGTTTCCGGATTTTTCGCAACGCCCTTGTCTTATTGTTCCTTTTTTAATTAGACATCGAGAGCGGCCATTTCCTTAAGGAAATTGCATTTGTTTGTCGCCTTTTATATTACGGCAAAATTCGAGAATGCTCCACCATTTAAGGGGAACGGTGCGCGAGTCCTGAGCACACTCTAGACACAGGGTATTAAACATACCCTGGCTCGTAGCCAGTTTTGATGCTGTTACACCACCTAGCACCGAGTAATGAAATTTAAATTAAACATGTGATATAAATATACGACGACGTTTAAGGGAGACCGAAGGAGAGAGGACGGGGGAATATCTAACTAATGCGGTTAGAAGCGAGATTTAGACGGAATTCAAGAGATCGATTTAGCAAACATCCGCTATAATGAATATATTAATACTTAATACATACCGTTAGATTGCGTATTATATGAAAACCTCAGCTTTATTTACTATAAAGTCTCCTTAAATTATCTTTATAGAGATATGAGCTGATGATGGTCACAAGCAAATCTAAAATTTGCCTGAATTTTTTAAAAAAAAAGACCGCTTGGAAAAATTGCAATTGATTCATTTTGGTGGAGCAATTTAATGTAGTTCTTTGATTAGCATCCATAAATTTTAATATTGAATTTAGTTTAATGGGGTATTGATGTTACCAACTTCACCAAAGCGTACAATATCTCACAAAATCTTACTAAAAGAAGTACGTCAAAACTAATGAAATTTTCCAATAATTTAGTTTCAAAACTTATGACATGACTTATGACAATGATTCTCTAACAAAATTTCCTATATTAACGGTTTCAAATGAGATATTTTATAACAATCTGTGTACAAATATTGAACACGACAAAAACAGTTCTTTAACCTAGTTTGGATTTATATTATCTACGTTAATAAAAACTCCAATAACCCCAGTATACATGGCTCATAAACAAAAATACATAGAAAAGTCAGTCTGTCGAATATAAAAACCAGATCGTATGTTAATGAATTTAAAATATAAACAAAAGGATCTTTCATGCATACAATTTGTTTAAGTTGTTGAAATGAAAATTTATTAGTGGTTTGATCCTGGAAGACACTGGAGAACCAGAACATTGTATTAAAGTGATCCTTATTTTGGGTACTTATGAATTTTTATGCTCCTAGAGGTCTATATGGTTTTTTCATGGATTTGAAACTTTGTAGGTTTTACCATTATAACAACAGCTATGTCTTAGCATTTTTACAGATTTTGTATAGGTATTGTAACTTTAGAGTTACAGCCGCATAAAGAAGGTATTTTTTAAATAGTTTTAAATAATAATAAATAAGTCCCTATGGCTATATTACCAACAAACCGCAAAAATGAATCATCTACCATTAAAGGCAAAAGCATTCAATTAAAAAATATATGATTTAATTCTTTATATAGTACAATAATTAATTTTCTTTATATTCACCCACCATCCTACATTTTCGAGCACCTGAAATATTTTGTTTCAATTCTGATATAAGGTGAAAGATAAATTGTGTTATGGTAATCGTTTCCAGTCGTTATATTAATCTATTCATCCATTAACTATACATGTCCTCTCTGGTACATCATTAGCAACTTTTATGTTTTTAACTAACTTCAATCCTTTATTCAAATTATCATTTAAACGCCATTCTGTCGCGTCCAGCGTTAAGAAGCCACAATTCATTTCGGATCCTTTAAAAAAATCTATGACATTGAGTTGACAAAAAGGAATCAATGTTTATATATCATTTAGATAATTATATTTTTATCATCTATGATATTTATCATAGCATAAATCATTTTATTTATTATTTTATATATTATATAGCATAAATCATCATCTGATGAATTCGCAGATGACCGCGGCAGATACTGCATTTAAATAGCATAAATAATCGCGAAATTTTTTGTGATTATGGATTGTAAATTTTGATTAAAAGTAGCGATCGCCAGAGAATATGTAAAGCATGCTTGGAAATTGACTCATACAATAAAAAAAAACCTAATTTTGTTGTAACGGTAAGTTGTTATTTTTGTTCAATTTTTTGAACAAGTACTTTGCCCGAAATAAAACATGGGCCGTTCACGGACAAAATTCTCATGTTATTTAGATGAACAAATTATATCGCTGCGCAGCAAGGGTTAAAATTGAGGTGGATACTCGAAACTTTGGAGATATTTTCCTAGTTATTTCGAACCATATGAGCCTCTGAAACTATAAAAATTTAACAATATCTCAAATAATGACCACCCTAGTATTGTATGGTATATTCATACAATGATTGTAGTGGACTGTATTTTTTTCTACTCATTATATTAAAATACCCACGAAGGCTTACTGGGATTACAAAACTTATTAAAATAAAGTGTTCTTACCTTTAATAATATTAGTCTATGAATTTTACCATTAGTGTAACAATGCAGTAGCATACTGCAAGTTTGCCCCTAAATATAATTAAATAATAAGTTGTGAGCTCCTGAGGCTCATTGATTTTATGGCCTTAAAATACAAGCTAAAAGGTTTTTGCAACGACTAAACTTTTTGCCAACCAAGATTGAAATATGTAGAATAGAAATTCTACAAATTCTTCTGAAACCTTAAAATCACAAAAACTGATTTAACATCAAATCTAGAGGTTTCAAGAAGTTTCCAAAAAAAAAAACAATGTAAAAGAGTTGAAAGTTTCGAATGGTCCAAAATTATTTTTATGAAAAAATATCTGAAACTGTCGTTTCATAGTTTTTCTGTTTCATTTTAAGTGCTATCAAGGATCTAGAATAAAAGTCCTTTGCTCTTCTAAACGTTAAACATAAAAAAGTGCTTTAACATCTAATTAACATGATAGGACTGTTAACGATATTTAGATTTTTTACTTTCTCCAAGGACCACAAAAAACATTCCAATTTGATTTCACATACTACAAAGTCTGAATCCTGCCAAAAAATACTCGAATACTTAAAAGGTTTTAAAATTGCACCTAAAAGGTTTATATCAGTTTTAAACAAATTCACTTCAATTTAAAATGTCAGAAAGGAAATAAAGTAAAGATGCCAGAAGCTTTTCAAGAAATTCAAATAACCGAAAGTATCTTAAAATTGAATTTAGGATGTTTATGCGTTTAGGAATGTCTCTTCGAGGATCATCCAAATAAAAATTAGATTTTCTTAAATGGTTTCAGATAGGTTCTGGATGTTTTGTCGTTATAATTTTAAACATGAGGAAGTCCGAATCATACAAAAGAAAAATCTTGGAGGACTCAGTAGTTCAGAAGGCTTATGGAAATTTAAAATGTTTTATTTTTAATTCAAAAAATTAAAAAACCAGAGAATCCGGGATGAATTTCTTGAACCTTCAGTACCCAAGTCAATTTTGACTTTAAACCTTAGAACGATTTTTTTTATTCTCCCAGGACCACAGAAAACATTTCTAGATTGATCTGAAGCAGAATCTAGAATCGTTTTCATTTTAATTTCAAATAATACTTAATCTGAGTCATGTCAAAAACAACTAATAAATAAAGAATCCAGAGCTTTTCTTGAAATAGTACCTGGAAAGGGCCTGGAAAGTGGAAACGCTACAAATCAAAGCTTTATTCCAATTTCAAAATGTTTCCTTCTCTGAAGACTAAAGAAAAGCAACCTAGGTTTTCCTCAGTAATCATAGATAGACAGAAGCTTTTCTGTTATAGTTTCAAACATTAGAGTCTTAATTATAAAGTTGCTTTTAGAACTAGAATTTTGAAACGCCAGAATGGGTTAATTCTAACATTTCTAAGTCAATTCTAATCGTTAGAAAATTCCAAGAATATATAACAAAAAATCCAGGGGTTTTTCTGGTACCTTCAGCACCCAAACTTGTCGCCAAAGGAAATCTAGATTATTCACGGAAATCTAAAATAGTATCATTTCAGTTTTAAAAGTTAGGGGAACTTTTCGTGTTCAGTCTGACAATGGTTCCATCTACGATAATGGTTGGATTGAACAGTGCAAAGGGCCAGGGTTCGTGTATTTTGCACACTGGTAGATACGCTGTTGAGTCTGACAATATGATGTCACATATTTTATGACACCATGATGCGTCATACGTTAAAATTAGTTTACCAGACAAATGACAATATTCCTAAAATGAAAATTTGCCAATTATGGTGTATTAATCCTCTGATAAAAAATATTGTGATTTTATGTAATTTCTAACACTTCTTCAATTTGACGTCTAATTTAGAACATATTTCCCAAATACCGACCTTTCGAATATGGCAATCAAAGGCAAGTCGAAGTTATTTACGCCAACAAACGCAAAAGGCATTGCCAGCAAAGCTCAAAATAACCGGATTTTTAACTCCATTTGTTAAATCCACGACAAATTGTAAAAGAATTATACCAACAAATTCCACAATCCACCACTATTTTCAATATACTTTCCCACCATATAATAGCCATCACACCAATAACGTAATTTGAATAGCCATGATAATAGAATTACCTAACTTGCTTTTTTATGGGAACCATTCAAATTATCTAATTCGGAGTAATTTCCCTGACATGGGTCACTTTTACACGCCAATTTCGGGTTAAGTGGAATGGTTTGTTGTTCATGTCTCTTTACGTTAATTAAGTGTTAAATTTAATCAACTTACCCAAATTAGGTCGATGAATGTAGATAGCTCGCGTAATTAAGTTATCATGAGTCACTTACCTGAAAGGAAAAAATAAATATTAGATGGAACGTTAAAAATGTAACTGAGTATTTGAAATCGAATTTCAATCTTGAGATGAAGTAAATCAAGGAATCTAAAAGGTTTCAAGCATCGGTACCTTCTAAAGTAAATTTTTTAATAATTTGAACTAATGGTGGGGCTAGGTAACATCCTGTAGATTTCGAGCATGAACATCAAAGCAATGTCGAAGCTTTTAAGACCGAAAATTTCATAAAATTCGCTGCTCCTAACGAAATAAGAGATAAGTAACGCTCGACCGAGAAACTCGTGAAATTCGATAGGAGGACTCCAAATTGATTTCCAAATTTATTGCTCACGGTAAAAATATTAATAGAGTTTTAGTCGAAATTCAATACTCGTCGCGTAAAATTGGAATTGGCAAAAGTTATTTAGTTTTCATGTAATAAATGCACAGTCGCCATTAATCAATTTTGTCGCAAACGGTACGTTCAAATATCGAGTATTTTAAATAAATGGTAAATTCGTTTTACAAATAAACTCCGCTGCATGAAATGGACAATGCCGGTACACGTTTTATAATCAAAGGTATATGAAAGAACTTACATGAAAGCAAGAGACCGACAATTTAAAATTATTTTATTTATGTGTGTTACGTTACCGACTAGAAACGTTCATAATTCCGTTTTAAGTGATCTGATGAATATCCAAATATGCGGAGCGATAAATTCCCAAAGAGCACTTGCGCCCCCGACTCGAAGATATACCTCAAAATCACGAGAGCCCCGTCCATAAATTATAATTCATTGAAATTTCCTTGCAATCTGCATAATTCCAGCTCAAGGAGCATAGACGATAACCATTATGCATATTTTAAAAGGCCATAAAGTCTAATTTACTTGCTTGGGCTGCAATATTTCATCAGTACACAATGGAATATCGATACACTCGAGGAAATACATTAAACGGGCACTTATTTTAATGAATTAGGGCGAAGGAAACATACTGCCAATAATGCGGGGAGAACAATTTTAAATTATTTGCTCGGTAAACACGACGTAAGGGCGAGGGATGAGTGAAAATCGAAAGAATAGGTAAACAATTAAAATGAATAATACATATGAATAACAAATAAATGTAAGTATATGCAAATTATGTATAATATAATTATAATGTAATACGTATATATTGCAATTATACAAAAAAATAGATATGATCACTGTGTAACCAATAGTTCGGTAATATTATGTTACCTTAGTTGTACAGTACTACTGTCAACGCAATGGATCCACTTTTCAAAAATCAGGACACCAGATTAACAATTCATCTGATAAATTATTCACCGAAATACAATTCTTGCAGTAGTAAAGTATGCCATATGTTCTTAAAACGAAATGGAACTTGACAGACTGGTATTATTGAGATAACTGTGTAGGTTTCAAGATTCTATTTCAATATGTTGTTGAAGTGCAGGTGCACATTGAAAAGTTATTAAATAAAATTAAACAATTGAAATTATAATGAGTGTAAAAGACAATACAATGCGTTCCGTGAAAAATCAAGAATTCTCAAACTGTTCTATAAACAGAAAACAATGTACTAATATACTTAAATCATCTAATAAATCAACCAACAAATGTAGTTAGCCAAATAATGTATTCAAATATATACAAAACAAAGACCGTTGTTTAGCTAATGAATTTTATGAGGCAATTAAAAAACAGGCCTTGAGATAATAACTAGTAGGCTGCCTCTATCATCACATTCTTCAAAGTCAAAGAAAAATGACGAACAGACAAAGAAAAAAAAATAAGAACTTTCATTTCCGTTTTTACTTTCCTTACTCCAATTATACTGCGAGGTATAAATGTAAGATTTGTATTGCTACCACCCCACAACTTAAAAATCGAGATTCCGGCTTCCCTTTGGGTTTTAGGGACCTGAGTCGAAAAAAAGAAGTTTTGGGAATGGACGCCTGCTGTATGTAAATATAGCAGCGGATTTTCAGCGTCGAATTTTGAAAGTGTCATTTCAACCAAAGGGTATTTCACATGTAATAAAGTTATTTAATGTGCTGTATCTCTAGCTGTAGCATAAGCGTCCAAATGATTCAAATGTAATGGGATGACTTAATGTACTGTAACTCCGGAAGTATAATAAGTATAACTCTCTACATTTCTCTTCTTATAGCAGATACTTGAGGACCAAATAGAATTACTTAATGTAACGAGTACATCGATATTTTAACCCCATGCAACACATTTGAGAGTAAATCGATGCTAATGGTGCAATAGCTCATTTATTTAAAGTTTTCAAAAACATTTTAGCTGTCACTTTTGTCATTTTGTCCTCTACCACATGGTAAAAGAAGAAAAGTGTAAACAGTTACAATATCGGAGTTACAGCACAGTAAGTGCTCGTGCTATGGTTCAGTTATTGATTTTTTTTTTGAAATAACTACTATGACAGGTTTGTAGCCCTGTTGATTTTCTATCTCCTCTTTTAAGAGAGAGATATAGAAGGGTATACTTAAGGTTATACTCAATACTCAATTACATGTGAATCTGAATCGACGCTAGCCCGTAGGTAAGTTATTGGCATTTTTTGGAAATTCTCACTACAATAATTTTGTAGGGCCCCATCTCCCCTAATATATGTCCCCCAATAAATTTTTGAACGATATTACTTTGACTGTTTTGTAAACCATTTGGTCCTCTATCTTCTGGTATAACAGGAGATGTGAAGAAAGTTATATTGTCGGAGTTACAGTACATTCAATAACCCTTTTACGTGTGTATCTCAATCAACGCTCAACTATTGGATTTTTTTTGGAAATCATTACTAAGACAATTTTGTAGCCCTTTTCGTCCTCTATGTTCTGCTATAAGAAAAAGGGGTGGAGAAAGTTACACTTACCGAGTTACAGCACGGTAAGTAACTCCATTATATGTAAATTTCAATCGAAGCTCATGCAACAGCTCAGTTAATGATATTTTTTATAAATCATTAGTGACAGTTTTGTAGCCCTTCTTGCCCTCTGGGATAAGAATTTTAGTGTAGAAATTTATACTGCCAGAGTTAAGCACATTATACAGCTCCACGGCATGTGAATTTTCGATGCTGGCGAAATAACACACTTATCAAATATTTGGAAATCATTACGAAGATAGTTTTGTGTGATTTTTGGTCTTTTGCCTCCTAGTATGAGAAGAAAAGCGTATAAAGTTACAGTAACTCCGGAGCATAAACATAAACCTTTAGCGACATGATACATGATGCCTGTTTGTACGTCGATATCCCCAAAACCACTAAATGACTAGAATTTAAATTTGAAATTCAGATTTTTGTTAAAGATTGTACGACCATATAAATGTGACAGTCTGTCGAAGTATTTTTCATGTTCGTTTTGGTTTTAAAATACCATGTTTTTTCTCATCCTTTTATCATCTTTAACTTTCTAGGTTTTCAAGTTTTATCGATGCACATATTATAGAGTAGTTCGTATCATGTAAATTAGTCAAGGGGCTAAGTGTAAATAGCATAGGCTAGACTTTACCCCCTCAACTGCAACCTACATTGTAAAATATGGTACCGATAAAGGCGACTGTTATTATTACATTAGATGTGGCGTTAACATTTATCAAATGAAGATTTTAGTAAGGTAATTACAATTTTACGCATTACCCTTTTCATTAACACTGACTTTTATTTGTGGTTGAATTTCTTACTAATAAAACATCTAAGGCTGTAAGAAAAATTACACCATACACCAAACATACACCAAACACCAAAAAATTTCATATCCAGCGTGAACTCTCCCGAAATTAAAAACAAAAACAGGCAAAGAAAGAAGAGAAAAGACACCATTATTTACTGTCCCTAAATTAGCATCGGGCGGCAATCCATTGTTCATAGAACTGCCAGGTTAGAGGCGATTTAAAAAATTTATCCAAGCTTCCCACATATTATAGGATAACGAGCGCTCTGCAGAATACGTTAATATAATAACATGTAAATCTGCTCCCCTATACTGACCGAATGTGCCTTAGGGGTGTGTACTGAAGTAATGGAATTTCAATGTGAATAATTGATAGTCGAGACATCGCGCTGTGGATTACTCAAATGGGGGTCTTTAAATAATTCTTCACGTACGAAAAACACGTCAGGCTGATATAAAAATAATGGATTTCCGTCGTTTATATTCAACTAACTCAATAATTATACGTGTAGTTCGAAATGCGCAAACTGATAGTTTTGTGGAGAATTACGTTCCCGACACGAAGGTGTTTTAATAATTAACACGTGACCAACTGATCTCCGCTAATTATACCGATGCGATTTCTTTCATGTGGCGGAAAGTGAACGACTTTCTTTAGACGCTTTCACAGAAATCACCGTTTTCCATTAGTTAATCCACTTATTCAGAAAAATAACGCATACATGCATAAGTAGAAAGTCTCAAGTAGAAAAGTAACCGCGTGGTTTATATCTTTGTTTCGATTAGCCGCGATAATTTATATCGATCGATCTATACCCAATAGAGAAATAGTATTAACCAAACAGATTAATGGTGCACATGGGTTATTGGTATCGACTGTAACAATCTGGCAAATGGAAGTGAAGTTACAGGCAGTTAAGCGAGGTTGTTCATTTAGATTGCAAACATCATTTATCAATGACTAATTTGTAACTAATTATTTTGATTAGTTTCTTGGAGTAATAGTCATAAAATGCAAACACTTCTATTTGTTGCCATTAGACTTCTAATAGGTGGTTCACAGTGGGTTATATTATTAGACCATTCGCTAGTTGTGATCATCATCCATTCAGATCCATCAAATTTTCAATAATTGTCCCTACACAACAACGAGGGACTGTGAGACGTCCAGAGGAAAACTTGACACTTTAACTCAACCAACCACGGAATTATAAATAAAACCAGCGGTTGATCACCTAACGAAAAGCGTCAAAAAGCCGGCACAGTTTGCTACCAGTACCAAGGAGGTAGATCTCAAGGATATCTAAGGTCAAGGATATCTAGGAGGTCAATCTCAAGGAATATATGAGATACTCCACACAAATAAAAAAATCGCAAAAAAAGATACCTACGGAAACAATAGCAGCAGGAAACAAAAGAAAATTAAACAAAGCAACTAAACAACTAATAAAACTGATATAGGGAAAACAGTATAAAGGTATCCAATATTGCCTGGAAAGTATAAAACCAACGCAGCAATGATCTACTCATTTTGGAATGCCACTAAATGGTTAAAAAGACTCGTATAGCACAACACTCTAATCAAAAATGAGAACAATATTTAAGAAGGAAACCATAAAGGAAATGCTGAAACCCTGCGATAAAAGTTCATTGCTCAATAGTACATGGACAATTATTCAAATGAGGGTGCTCAAAATCATTCTACCATACAAAGTAAATGTCTTCTAACAATCTTTTATTCACAATTAGGCATGTCTCGCACCACATGTGTCTATCATTAGTAATGATCTATGTACAAAAAGAAAGGAAATTGAATCATATCGGTTCTTGTGCATCTTTTGATCTGACGTAACTTCCCAGCCTTTACACAATGATTATCAATTTTGAAATGGGTATTCTCCGTTTGACCAACCGTTCAATCTTACGCGGTTCAGCTAATACAGAAAACTTACAATTTGGGCATGAGTACTCTATATAAACAGTATAATGAAAATCGTAAATGATTATATGATAAATGATGATATTCTTGATTTGTCACATCAGATACCAGATCCAGATCCAGATACCAGAGCGAGTGTTCACCTTTCTAACCAATTATTTGATAGAGATAACAGGGAAACAGTTACTTTTCTACCTATATTATCGGGTTCTGAATAAAGTCATTTGTATTTATTAACCAACCCAAAGCAAATCAATTTATACGCATTTTTCATTGTACTTATAGGCTAAATATTACTAATGTGGTAAAAATACTTTCCGAATATTAGTGTCTCAGAAATATTAAAATTCAAAGTATAAATACTACGGTTATGGTCAAAACAAAAACACAGGGAAGGACAAACAAAGCTCGGAATAAGATAATTATGTAGTAGTTGAATATGATTTTGTAAAATTTGTTACACTCAAATATAAGGGGCGGTAGTTAAAACTGTATATTTTAATTTTGTATTACGTTGTAGTACTACCTACTCATCTGTGTTTATAATTTCTCATATAAGAAACTTAAATGATAAGAAAGTACTGTGATCTGATAGATTTTTGGAATGTGAGGTATTGGCTTTTCTAGAACTTTTGAAAAACATGTTTTTTGAAAAATGTCGGTGTAAGTGGTGCACTTTTTCTGAGAAACTGCCAATAGTGAAAAGTTTAATACTTTCTTATACGGAGTACTGTTTTGGGATTGATTTTTGGAATCTGAGATATTGGATTTTCTGGTCGCCTGTACTTCAGTAACTATTCGCCTATTTTCGTCCTGTTGTAATTTGGTCCACAAGACTATCGCCGCATTTCTCACCAATAGCGGTCCATAGACCTGCATGTCTGCATGTCCATAGAGTTGCGGTTTCTCGTCTGCTTTGCCTCTCGATATGGCTGTTCCAGGAAAGCTTGGCATCCAGGATCACGTCCAGGTACTTTACCCCCCACCCGGCCGCCCGTGTTGGTTTGTCACTGAACAGTGGAGCTTTCCATTCCACTTTTCTTTTATGATGAACGACACCATCACTATTTTGTGGAGATTAACATACAGTTTTGTCCTACTACACCATTTTATCCAGGGCTCTTTCGATGAGCTCCTGTATTGTCTGACTTCTGCTCCGACGTCTGTATTTCTGCTTTTTCTCCTTAATATACATTGATAACATATTATAGACAGTATGTTACAATAGTACACAGTATAGTATACAGTACTATAGACAGTATAGACAGTCCAAACATACGACCAATTCCCAAGCCTAGTTAGCTTATCTCAAACTATAAAACGAAGCAACTATTTGACATTTTGAACAGAAAACTGAACATTTCCAATAAGAATTAAACATTTAAACAACCCTTTTCTAATATATTTCGAACATACTTCTAGTACCATAGTTTTCTTTTTTCCTGCACGCTAATGCGACCGCACCAATAAACAGAAGTTATGGCTGTTGACTCTCCTACTCGCCAGACCACGCTCGTTTCTCTCCAAGTCGCGATAATTAACGTTAATTAGGCGCGTTTCTAGTCACCGAAACGATACTGGACATTAGCGAGTAATGACGAAAAATTAATAAAAAGTGTGTAAAGCAAATCGCCTGGGGATGATATAATTACCGCAGGTCTTCCTGCGAACGAGGCAGGGAAAGGGAGAAAAAAAGCCGCGTTTGTTAACTGCAGATTTGTGACGGACGTTAGAGCGGAACAGACCTCGATGACGGCAGGGAGGGTCGACGACTTTTCGGATTTCCTATTGCTCAACATCTAAGAACAATGTAACGATCGAATGGATTGTCCCATTTTGCGTTATGTTCAGTTTCAAGTAGAAAAAGGGGCAAAGGAACGTCTTTCATGATGAAACGTCACGGTTGTGGTTGCTCGTCAATCAGAAACGATAGACAAGTTGTATGGATATTAGTTATATTATTGAATTGAATTCATTATGAAAAAGATATTAGTATCCACCGGAAATAAGCAAGTGGAATAACTCCAATAAAACAAAAACAAAACAAAATTCGCTCCTTCCTTTTCCGACGCTTTTCAAATACGTTCACAGTTTCACCATATGAATACGATGAATTGCACTTGTGGACAAAACATGTGAACCGAAAACGTAACAGATAATACTAATTATATCACAGGTGATCAGTTAAGTGTAAGATAGGTAGTAGTAGTTAGGTATACAGGGTGTTTGATAAGCATGCGGCAAAATTTTAAGAGGCTTTTCCTTGGACTATTCTAGCAATATGTTGTTCTTTGATGATTTTTGAAAAACCGCTTCATTTAGAAGATAGAGTTAAAATTATTAATGTATATAAAAGTATGGAGTACGGCAATGGGTTTCGTAAGTACAAAAATCATTTTTGCAATGAGATGTTATCTTGTATCAGTCGCATTTATTTATATAGATTGAGTGACGTTTCCTGACCGTAATATCCCTGACCGAAAAATCTTCTAAAACATTCATCAATGTCTTCATGAAGGAAGTCATTTTCACCCTGTATCTTCGAAATAAAGCGATTTTTCAAGAATCATCAAAGAACAAAATATTCTTAGAATATTCCAAGGCATAGAATCCAGAATTTGAAATTGGAAAACTGTAAAAATGTATAACAAAACAATTTTTTCAGGACATATGTGCTTGAAATTCAAAACATTATTGATAAATTCAACAGCTCCATTGTTAGTGATTTTTTTGGAATTTGCTAAGTACTAATTTTACGGAAACCAGTTAATGTGCTTAACGAATTTATCGTCTGATCTGCAGTTGCAAAAAATTTATTCGACCATTGTAAGATTTATTACATATAGGTATAAATACGTATATGCAAACTATATAACAAAATACATTTTTAGTGCAGCAAGCTGAAGGTGAAAGTTGTGTATCCAATTTACGATATAACTGCTTGCCATCAAGTGAATTAGACCATTGTTGGAAGGCTCGCACCAATATAAGATTAGATAACAAAGAATTCTGATGGAACACGGGAAACCGGCAGCATTTCGTTTGGTAAGGCTATTTTACATTTTTATTTTCGTGTTTAAGGACGGATTAGATGGACAAAGGTTTAATTAAACAAGTTAAGGGTTTGATAGGCAGATTGATTAATTTGCCTTCAACTCATTTCATTAATTGCTGGATTTTAATCCATCATTTGAAAAGGCTTCTGCTTAATTGGGATATTAATGGGACAAATTCCTAAGTAATGCTAAATGCAACAAATAAAAGATAAACAAAGAAAGCAATTACTACCGGATCTTTTACCGAACTACTCAGAAAATCAGTACCAACATATATACATATAATGCAGACATATAAGTGAAGGAACTAGCGGGCAATACCATTTTAAAAATGAAGACAATAATTTCGTTCATTTGTACTAAATACCCTTATTATTATTGTTATTATTAAGTATCCTATTATGTACATAGTATATATATATATATATATATACATAAAATATCAATTAAATAATGTTACTTTAATTATTAATTAATACATCTATTATAACACTAATTTCACGTTTTAATTAATGAATAAAATTATATCACTTTGATGATTAATTAGTACATCTACTATACCACTAGTTTCACGTTTTGATTAATCAATTAAATAATATTACTTTAATTATTAATTAATACATCTACTATACCATTAATGTCACTTTGTGAATAGTTTTGAATTTATTTACAGTTAGTGGCGATGCTTCAGCTTTTTATTGTTTGAATTGATATTTCATACCAACCGATAAAGGTTGGATAAAGGACCAATAATGGACAACTACGGCGAACAATCGACAATAAAGTATACGATCAAAGATTCTTGGAGTCTTTATGTTTATAGCTCCATCTACCAATCTGTCGAAGGAATATATTCGAAGGAATATATTCGGCCTTGAAGGGAAAGGATAACCATATCCAGCTCTTCATAATGTGTGATTGTAAAAAGTTTCAATGAATAAGGGAAACAATTTCTACTCTTACATAAAATACGAAATAATTTTTTAGCGGGCTGTAGATGTGGGTTATAATTTAATAAAAATTTGTTTTTATAAATTTAAAGGTCAAAGTAAAACTGATTAAAACTCATCCCAAAGCCCATATTTTCAATATTTATCTTATTCAGACATGAAAGTTTTGAGGTTGATTTAATTATGTCTGTTTTTTTATTATTTTGCTTGTCTCCATTTTACTTTTAAAGTTTTTTTTTGTGCTAGCGTTATTATACCGGTTTACCATTATTTCAAATTAAAAATCAAATATACTTTTTTGAGACAGTGTTTTTTTGAACGTAATATGTGATTAAAAATATATATAAAAAATATTTTTACGTAATATACGTTTCACATTTTATCGATACATCTTCGTTTCTTAATGCATAACATAACGATATGACCTTGCGATTTCGATAATCAAAACGATAATACCAATAATACATAAAAAATGTATAATAATTCATTACTCAATAGAAAATATTCGTAATAATAACAAAGAAAATACGTTAAAATATCGTAAAATTGTTCGTTAAGTTCATAAATTCAATCCGTTATGATGATAAACCGTAATCATGAATCAATACAAATATCCATAATATTAACAAAACCATTGTGTTAAGTATCGTAAAAATATTCACTATATTTATCAATTCAATTCGGTGTTGAACGAGCGAACATTTGTTGTTTTACGAACGTACATTCATTGTAATAGAGAACAAGTATGTTACGTTCGTGACGATATTTCGTCACATTTTTGTCCATTAATGAGAAAAGAAATTCATTATGATCCGCACCATTCATTACTTTACGAAACAAGTTTCGTTCGTATGATGAACATGAATATTGCACTAACGAATTTGTTAATTTTCCTACGAACTTTTTCATTGTGATTGCATAAGTTTTTTGTTCAGCCTGTCAGTTTTCTTTCGAACAACCCTTTTCCGTCAATTGTTTTAAAAAGTATAATGTATTATTGTTTACGAATAACCGAAATCAGATCACAGCTGAAATCTTTCCGATATGCAATAGCTTTTATTTAGTTGTCGATGTGCAACATAAATGTGAACCGTGAATATTGCAAAGAAGGATACTAAGTCCCATGTTAAGACGTCTCACTTTTTTCCCTCAAAGCCATGGGCGATAGTAGCGACACGGTCGCGCTTGGTGGCCTCCTACTGAAACTAATAATTGAATGGGAGGAAGAGAGTCAGCGAATGAGATGATGAGTTCTGACACCAAGCATAGGGCGACGCTACTATCGTCCATGTGTGTAGCGTCCATTCGTCGCTGGAAAAAAGATCGTTTATCGGCCCATAAAGCTTAATATCCTTACCTATAGCATTATTGAAATGAAGAATTCTTGAAGTTTCTAAGGAATTTGTAATGATTGTAATGACCTGCAATTGACTTAAAATAATACAAAATTTGAGAAACAATCCACGAAGTGTTTTAAAGTAATTTTGGTACTGATTAAAGGAGTTTCTAAGAAATTTATGTGAACTATAATCAGCAGATAGCGTATTTAAAAAAATTAAATTTGTCTGTTTAAAATATAACTTAAATACTATTTTTAATTAAACCTGGAAACCACAAGAGACCTAGCAAATTCACAACGCCGTCTATGTTTTACTAATGATGAAAAACGCACAATTTGAAAAAAAGCAGGTTCCCATGTTTCATATAAGATGTCTGTGGAGGTGATACAGTACCAAATACATCTCATAAAAAAGAATCTCTCTAGAGAAAGAAGTCTTGAATCTGGAAAGTAAGTGTTGAGAAAGTTCTCCCCCAGCTCCTCATCCACCAATCACACCACGGCAAATAACAGTGCAGATAACATTCCTATTTCAACGATAGTTTTGATGCTGACATTTATTCTGCCATATTGATCATAAGAAGCAAATCAATACCAAACCAAAGCACGTGGAAACTTCGTTTGTCTAGACATTTGCAATATAGATGGAATATCTCAATAATAATCAATTAAACGAACATGTCTATCAATTTTCTCATTTATTGAACGACAGACACACATTATTTAATAGCAACAATGTACTCAGTGATCATTTTGGAACACTAAATTGTTGTTATTCCTCCTTCAGATTCTTTTCCAAGCAACATATAATGATATTAACAGCAAAAAAATGGCAGTTAAAGCTTTTCTAACCCATCCAAAAGAAGTTATTTCGATACCTCTAATTATTTATTAACCACTTTAATTTTACTGGTAGGCAAAAATATGCATTATCTGGCAATTTGATAGCCACTATGCAGTGGACGATCCTTTTAGAAAACCAATTTATTGTTAATCCCTCGAACATCGGAAAGCGTCCCTAATCCCGTTTCTCTTTCATTTTTCCGAAAAATCCCTCGTTACGGCCTCTCTTTCTCGATTCTCGGTCTCAATTCGTCGTTAGCAAGCAAAGCAGAATTTAAATAGCAATAACAGCAACTTACGAAACCTGAATAATTTACGGGGCACCCGTTCACTTATTAAAACGTATTTCTTTCGTGCCAAAGTCATTCTCTTTGTACGCAAAGTCGCAACCCTACATAAATCGTCTTGTAATATTTAATGAAAGAAACGTCTTGGTTTGAAATTTACAAGGGCGGCTCCGGACGCGGAAACCTCAAATAATTCAGAATAGGTTTGTTCCGCAGGAAAATTTTATTTTGTTAGCAACACGATAGGGAATTTGATGCGTCGACATGAGGTTTAGGTAAAGTCCAACGTCGTGTTTAAAAGCGGTACGAACAATATTGAAAGTAAAAGTTTTATGGAAGCATTAGCAGTTACCTAAATGTTATTAGGTGATTTGTTTTTCGTTCTATTTAGGTTAAGTATGTTTGAATTTGTAAAGAGTATTCTGGTATGGAATTTTCCATTCGGAATAATTCTGGATTGTCTCGTTCATTAAAACAATAAGAACCACTGAAAATAACCTCCACTGAGTAAACCATCCGAAAACGTGAAATTCGCTCAGGTTCAAAGTAACCCGATTTACTTGGGAACGTGCTTGCTTTCACTTGGCATAGGCGCACGTTTGAAATTATATAAAGCTGTGTGTACGACGCGAGGACAAAGTCCTTAAACCGGGAAACGCGTTTTAAAAGGAAGCTGTCGGGGAATACGACCTTTTCGGCTTGTTCGTTTCAAAAATCACTTTGAAACACAATTATTATCGCGAGCACTCGGTCCCGCTTGTTTACCGACAATACAATTGTTTTATGCATTGTCATTTTCTTTGCTGTCTTTCATGTTTACTGATTTCGTACCGTTACTTTCCGGACGCATAAACAAATCGTTGAGTATTGTTGTACGAGCAGGGGTCTTGTTAGGAGCTCGACGTAGCGGAATGATGGTTTTATTAGGTAAGGAAGGAAATCGCAATACCTCAACTCTACGTACAATTGTATAATCACCTTTACGTTTTAGACAATCGTATTTCCAAGCTCACGTTAACATATTCGATTTTCTGAGAACAAACTACGTGTTGCAGATTTTCATAAATTATTCCATTATGTAACAGGAAATGCAGCGTTCAACGTGTAACTTTATACTGCCCAAAATATTTTCTGGATAACTATATTACCAATTACGTTTATTTAGTTCGTGTAAATCATACTGCCAAGGAGGAAATTAAAAGCAATATTGCAAGCAATCTTAGGCCAAGCAAACAGTAGGTCTAAAAATTTTTGCATTAACCAACTCACAACTGAATAATTGCTGTACTCTTAACGATGGTTGTATCGTAATTAAAAAATATTTTATATAATGGAACTGATTTTAAGGTAGTGGGAAATGAATTTAAATGTATAAATGATTTTTATTAAGATTCCTTGTAATTTTTCGGAAACCGGAATATATTTGACAACTGCAAATTCGAATGTTTAAGTTTTAAGGGGACAAATATAAAGGACAATATTGGACATTGGAAAATTAAATTTTGAAACCAATTTTGTAATAATTTTGCTGTCAAATGCAATCATTACATATTAACCTAAATAAATTGATGTCAATATTTATTTCTTAACCGCTCAGTATTAAATGAAACTTAATAATGTAAAAACCCTATAGAAATATACCACTAAAATAAGCCAACAACAAAAAAGTGATGTGAAAATAGTAGTTTTAGTATAAGGGTAAAAGCTCAAATAAAGTAATTATGGGTTTGGTGTATTTCGTTTTTTAATCTAGTTTACCTATGTAGTACGGCACAATATGTATAATTATTATTTTATATATTTTTATTTCACTAAAATTATTATATATTATTTGAACTGTGACATTGATATCATTAAATCTTATTTTTGGTATATTGTGACGTCATATGATTAAGTTATCTAATTAATTACATTAAGGAAAAAATTCCAAAATAATATTTTTGGGTAATTATGGGTAATGTGCAACAGAAAATTTTAATTTCAAACCTTTCCAATTGATTCTATGAAGGTTTTTTTTAATTTGTTTTAAACAACATATAAAATATTGAAGTAAATGAAATTCTCACTCAAAGTTGGTTTGATCACAAGAAATTAAACGTAACATTTTTAATAATAATTACTTATTAAATATTTTATAAATCTGAACTGTTATAAAATTTACAAAGACTATGAAACATTTGTAGTAATAAGTTTATTACTGGCCTGTAACTTTTAAAAAGTGTTCTTTCTTTACACTGGAACCAGTGGAAATTATGAAAAGTGTGGTCTTTCGACCAGAACTTGACAATTTTGCACGTCTTAACGTCACACAAATTCTAGACGAAAAACATCCATTGTAGGTAACATGGACTAAAAATGGATGTTTTACAGAAATATATAAAACTTTGTTGTGCTGCCTGAAAATAGCAGCACAAAATCCTTTAAAAGTCGTAAACATCCTTTCTCGGCCTGAAAAGGGATACTTTTGGACGTCTTATATCTTTGAATTGGCAAAAAACGTCCATAAGATCCCACTTGGACCAAAAATTTACGTTTTATAGACGTCCTTAACGTCCAAGTTCGATATTCTTAAAGTCCATAAAACGTTGTGCTGTTGGGGATATAAATTGCATAACCTTTTTAATGCAAATCTTATTGAAGAATTTGAATCAGTAAAGTCTTCTTATATAACAATGGATACAATACGCAAGAAAATAATTTGATTAAATCTATCGTAATGTCTATTGAAGACGGGAAGCCGATACAATAATAATGCAATCATTGTGAATATATTTATTATAACAATAATAATAATTTAAAATAATGATTCACAAAAAATGAATAAATAGATTTTTTATAGATAGGTAAATAGATTTATAGATAGGAGGGTGCACCCTCCTAAAAAATTATACTACTTGTACTACTATACCATTACTTATATTTTAGTTTATCAATTTAGTAGAGAGAACAAGAGATTTGAAGAATTTCTGTTCATACGAGTATAACTTAGCACTGCATAAAGTAGAAAGCTTCCTAAGGAAGACAGAAACAATAGTAATGGAGTGAAGAATTTGACAAACCAAATACCTTCTTTAATTCCTATTGAGAATCGTACTTTGAGCAACTAAACAACCTTCTGTCATTTCCGGTTTCGTATTCTTGCTCAGGTTGAATCCAATGATACAAAAGCAAAAAATCATAATATCTGATATTTAATTAGAATTATAAATTTTCTGGTTATTTGTATCAAAACTTTCTGCCTCCTTTATCTTTCTTTCTGCCTTCTTTTGAATTAATCAATTTACCCAATTTTTTAGAATCATTACTATGCCTACCAAATTTAGTCATGGTCATATTATTCTGGTAGTTAACCTTTTTTCCTCATTATTTGGATCGGATTTCCAAATTGTGTTTAAGGATTCTTTACCATTTCGGTTAATAATATTTTTTGTTATCGAGTTACTTCTGGGGCAGATTTAGCTTTGGTTTTATTATACTTATCTAGATCAATACAATTTCGTTCGAGATTAATTACATCATTAGTAGCTTCATTTGAATCATGCACACCAGTTGACATTTTCCAGTATCCAATATAAATTGTTAAAACCTACTGGAATGCAAGATTTTGTATAGTTTTTATATGTAATACTGTTCATTGCTGGAAATAGTGAGTATTGATAGTTGAATAAAATTGAAACTTTGAAAGGCAAATTGAGGTAATTTTGATAAAAATCGTGGAAGATCCTTGGCGTATAACAAGTACTTCTTATTAGATTCAATTCAGCTTTTAATCAAGGAAAAATGGAAAATTTCCAAATAATCCTACGTTAGCCCTTTTCAATCCCTTTGAACTTAAACTGTCAAGTATTGTTACCTACACACTCAACCTTGTAACCCCGACTCTGATGCTATTACAGTACGCCCACCTGAATAATTTAAACATAGATGCAAATTATACTTAGGCACAAAAACCTAAACTATACTTCTGAGCATGTATATCAACTATTTTAAATTAAATTCCAAACACTCCCCCATAATCTGTCGTTACGGACTAAATAGTGCATTTTACCATTACCCCACGTTTTAGGAAAATAATGACTTTAGAAATCCTTAAATTGAGTCTATCATAATTTCCAAAGTAAATTAAAAGTTTCATCTTAAACCAAGCAAGTTTACTAGCTATTTTAGCTTCGTAAATAGAGCTTTCGACGTTCTCGTTCATTAAACGCCCCACTATTATATTTACGGTACAACTTTTTCAATTATCGCAACTTGCAAGTCTACCACGAAGAGAAGTCTTACGCAGTTAACCTAAACTAGGTATTATTTAACACATCCATTTATTAGCATTTACAACTAAGCGTTGATGCATTATTAGTTATAAAAGTTATAAACAGTTTTCACTTTTCTCTCGTCGTCACAGGGCCTTTGTGTGTAAGCGAATGCTCAGTTTACCGTTAATCGGCTATTAAACCGAAACCCAATCGATAAGTATACTCGTAGTGTAAGTGGTAGACATGCACCAGTTGTTAATTTTCTAACAGGGCAGCTGTTATGGGAGTTGGCCAGGTGAAACGACAGGTTGTTGCCCAGCCACACACACACACTTACATACATATACATACCCCATTGACAGATGCTTTTTACAGAGATGGAGCGACAGAGGTTATTTTTGTCGACGAAATTGACAAACGTAACTACGAGACGTTCCGATTATATGAAGTGGTTGCAAAAAACAGGAGCGAATACTAAAACTTTTGGAGCGTGGGAGCTCCGACACGGAAAATTTAGATAAAATTTTCGAAAAATGGCAGTTAACTAATAGCCGCATGTTCGTGATAAATCTAGAAATTTACCAATGAAGTTTCTCATTCTGGGGGAAAAGGTTGTTTAATCTCCCGAAGGATTAATTCATTTGTATTACTACAACATCTACAAATAGACAATATTGTCATTAATTTCAACAAACAATTCAAATCCATTTGACAATCCAGGTTTATCCACTTAGAAATTTAGGACATAACCTGTGATGTAATAATGCAACAGCAAGGCTGTATTGTGGCAGCAAATAAAATACTAAATTGCCTTGCGCCCCTGGATCATGATCTGGGATCATGGAATTAGACCAATAATCCCATTGAGAATCATATAATTTTTGAGAACCCAACTCGAACCAGTAGAACCGAACCAATTCTCAATTATCCTTACACTTACTAGTTACTGGGAACAATTACTTAACTACTTGTACACGATTTTGTACACTGTAACTATTTAGAAACAGGTAAAAACATTTTTGATATGCTCGTATATGTTTCATATATGAAATAATAAAATTCTAAAATTTCAAACACGTGTAACTAAAATCATATTAAATCAACCCTGGATCTCCTGATGTAAAAATCACGAAAATGCCCCAAAAGACAGGCGGTAATAGCTTTATGGGTGCCATAAAGTACCGGTACCACTGATAAAGCGTTTGCTCCCAGCAGCTCGGGAAACACGGTTAGTGAATACCTCTGCGTTAGTAAGAGTCTAGGATACAAGTTCTAGAGGTTCTTCTAGAGCTTTTAGAACGACAAACATCCAAAATTGCCTTGGATGCCTCGAATTTAATTTTTGGTTAAGAATTTTTCTAAAAGTTTTCGAAAACACTGTTTAATTCCCCGAGGACCATAGAAAAATCTAGACTTTCCCAAATGGTTCCAAATAGAATTTCGAAATTTTTTCGTTTCGATTTCAGATAATACAACGTCTAAATCATGACGAAGGACCATTCTAGAAGTTTCTTTATATAACATTCAAGGACAGGCCGACAGAATTACCGCAATGAATTTATCAAATTTGTTTCAAAAGTTCTGATAAACTTGGTAATACAAAAATAACTTACTAAACTGTAGAAACTAAAAGAAAGAAACTGTAGTTTAAACCCTACGGTTAGAACTACAAGAATTGCGTTTTTAGATTTGTGTGTGCACTAAACTAGCAGGATCAGCCTCTGTTTTATGCAAGTATACCAAATATATCCCAATCTCACATTAGTGTTAAAAAATATCAGTTTCCTATCATAGGGATCACTAAATTGAAGATGAATTCTGTAACAACGTGGTAATTATGTTTTAAACGATTACACTATAGTGGTATCTGTGCCCTAAATCCTGATGCCTGCACAAAATAATAAAACCACGTCCAACGTTTAAACGTTTGTCTACCCATAAGCATTTGTTTTGGAAGCATTTGCACAGTAAATGTGCACAATATACTGTTGTGCAAAATTTACCTATAAATCAAGTATCTGTTTACCCTGCCTATGCATCTCACTTGTACAACTACTGCTGAAGTTAATGCAATTGATAAAGATTTCAGGTTATTATCAAAATACAGCTTTCCATAGACTTTTATATTTTTGGATTACTGAATGTACCCGATGACGACCGCACAGCCTTTGCCACGCAATTCCATTAATAAATACCAAACGACTAATTGATACTCGGGGGCGCGAGGCAAATCAAAGCAATCGCTCCGCCTCGTTACACGATACATTTAAACTTTTCAATGAATATTTTAAATTGGGCCGTTTTTCTGTACAAAGAGAACAAACGGTTCAGGATGTTTGAACTGGTGCCATCGTTTTTTCCTTGTCAGAGATTAATCGTTCGCACACAGCTCGGAAAAACGGAATATTCAACAAAGAATTTATGCTATCATAATAAATAAAAAGGTTTCTTTTTTTAGAGGAAACCCGTACGAAATCTGAATAGGTGTGGTGGGGCGTGGTGGAGGAGAGAGAAATAATGGCGAATATCATTCAAGCGTTGCGATGGTCTCGGTAAATCGTCGATCAAGGAAGTGTTTACAGGAGTTTCATCTCCTGTCTATACACACACGCATTGGAAAAGAGATGGATGTCTTTTTCGACTATTTTTTGTCCCGGTAACTTCCGAAGGAATTAGAAAAACGTTGCTGAAGTTAAGGAAACTACGTGGGGAGTAAAAACACGATAAGACGTATTTTGCCTTAAGCCCTGATAGTAAGAACCTGCGAATAACACGTCACTTTCAGCCGGTATATTTTTACAGTCCCATATACAATATTGATATACCGTCAGGGCCCACGGCCCTCAGGGTGTGGTAGTGGGCGCTTTATGAAGGAAACTCGGGGGGTAGTAGATCTAACAAGGGCTGAGAGAAGACTGCGCTTATTGATAGTTGATACAATTATAACACAAACGGCCCTATTGGCCGTCGAGCCAAGGGAAGAGGGAATTAAAAACTTCATGGAACAAATGTCCTAAAGTATAACAAAATTCAAAAGACACGAAAAGCTAGCAAAAAAAGGCATCGAGGTGTTAACCTATATTATTCTCTGAATTAGGAAGACTATTTACGGGACGAACAGTGAACTGATAGCTGAACTGTTGCCTTTTTATTTGGTTAACCATATATTTCCAGTGTCAACCTTGTAGATCCAACATATATCGTTTGCTTTTACGAAAGTCATGTCACTAAACTTGAATGACTCCGTTGTGCTTTCAAGCATGAATAGTGAAATTAACTTCCGTCTGTGTTTTCTCCAAGAGATTCTTATAAAAAAATGCAAGCAATGGATGTTTATGTTAAGCTTATTTTCAGCCCTATACAGGCTGCTACGTTGTAAATTAAATTAGGTAGCATTGATCATTGTGACAATATGAAAACTGAAAATATCCCAAGAAGCTACGTTAAACGACTCGTACCCGGACAACTACTACAATAAAAGTTCAAATAAACAGCTGCCCATATATGCATGAGTTCAGTAGGAAAGTGCAGACTTCTCTGATTTCAGCAAAAGACCGGGAACCTCATTAGTTGATTTAATGGAGCACAAACGAGTTTATAGACGCTTTTGTTAATTTTTATTCCCTCCCTAACTAACTTCTTAACTTATACCACAGCATAATGTGAACCTTTAATCTTCTCGATGCCGTTGTGCCCAATTTTCTCTCTCGCAGTCTCCATAACGATATCAGGTGAAGTTTCCTTGTGTTGTAATAGAACTGATTAGATATTCCCAAATTAATTAAACAGGCTCGGTATAGCGAACGTGTTGCTGATAAGGTTTTGTGACATATTGCCTCAGGAGCAACGTTCTACGAACGTACAGCGAACGCAAACCGAAGGGCCTTCGTTATAATATCCATCAATGAAATCAAATATGTAGAAAACAAACGATACTGAAACTTGTGGCTTAAATAAACAAATATGGTCGATTTTTGTGGGAGAATTAAAGGATTTTTACTAAGAAGTAGAGAAATAAACGTGGGAGCAGAAATAAGAATAACCCACAAGTTGTCACGGGTTTATTTTTCCAAACGATCGGTTAGGGTTGAAATTACGTCCCGTGTATTGAGAATGCACTTACCACGTAGAGGGAAGTAAATAACGCTTCACTACTGCGATTTTAGCTTCGTGGGCTACAACACGTTCTTTTATGCAGAAGAGCACTTTTCTTATTCTTTACATAATAATAACTTAAGTAAACACAGAATACAATTTTCATAATACCTGATAACAATTTTATATCAGCATATAATAGAAGAAGTGATGGTAAGAACTATTTGGTGGAAAATACTACTAAATTTATCTGCGTATACTGTCCGGATACAAGTAAATGTGAAATAAAAATTTATAAAACCATCATCAACCCAACAATTATGGCTTTATAACACAACACAACAAGACTGAAAGTATGGTAAACCAAGATTCTTTTGAAAAGATTCGGAGCAAAGCAAACAAAAGGAGCTAAGGAAAGAAGACCAAACGGTGAAGTGTATGAATATATTAACCGATTCTTTTCCAGTGATACCAAGTAACAGCCTCCTGAAACATCTGTAAGGTGAGTTGCCATACATTTACTCTTTAGCTTTAACACGTTCCATTATCTCAAAAGTGTCGATAGTGTAAAGACTTAATAATGATTCCATCTGGAGCCGATGCGAACTGTAGCTCCATCGTATCAAAAAGCATTTTCAAAACTTATTTGCTTCAGGTGACATGTGTTCCACTTACTGAAGCAAAGAAAAAGCGAAGAAAAAGAAAGTGGAAGAAAAGTGAAATATATGATACAAAAATTAAATGGTGCAAGAAAGAATATTTTGGTTTGAGTACAAAATGTGACACACACTTGTCAAAACCAAACCAATCTTCGGAATAGTTTAAACACTTATTTGGTGACGATATCATCAATGTATACCAAACAAATTTGGAGTTAACCCCGTGAAAACGGGAGTCCCTGTTATTGTCATTATGAGAATTACCAAAAACAAAAATTGTTTCAAAATATTTCATGAAATGTAAATTTCGAGAATATTGTGCTTATTTGGTATGCAATGATACACTCCACATGGCTTTAAACAAAATTTTGGAAAGGAGGTGTGAGGAGCACGCTGTAGCCTAATTCCAAAATCATTCCAAGGCAAAGAAAAAGATCGCAACAATTACAAGGCACGTTAGTTATTCCAAAAAACACGACTACTCTCTACAACCCTGTCGAATAATCACAATAATCAATAAAGATGTGTATAAATAACAGGTTAAGTCAAAGGTAGAAGTTATTGTATAATCAAAATTTTAATCTTGCGAGTCGTGGTCGATTGAGCGTACCAAAGCCTCTTCCATATTAAAGCTGTAAGTGCGATAAACCTTTTGTTCGTCAAATGATTAGTTTGCTTCATCTAAATTACTAACGCTTATTTTCTCTCCACCTGCCCTACCTAAATAACATTTTGATTATTGTTCCTCCCCCTAAAGGAATCGTTGCTCATTAGTCGTCATATATTCCAATGACATAGAGAACCTGCATAAATGTATTATTTAGGCTTCTCAATACGCACCCCAAGTGCGGTAATCTAAACGCGACAATGTGACAAAAAAATTTATGCAATTGTTCTTCGTTGCTATTACTATAATTATTAGAAGGTTTTCGAAAAGAAATTCAACTTTCTATGTTATTTTGGGGTCCTTGATGGCAAAAAGGAGAGAGGCAGAAGTTTCGGATTGGAGGCAAAAATTAAAGTAACTTGAGTCAGTCATAAGGTGAGATCGAATTCTAGTTTTATGGATTAAACGTGTGAGGTATTTGGAAAACGTGGCCAACACCCAGCTGGGTCAGACTTGCCAAACACAGGTTGAATTTTCGTGAAACATTCCCCGACCCACAGCCTATAGTTAAAAACTCAAAAAAGGACCTCTTCTATAACTTTTCATCATCGACTTTCTTCAGACTCTTCCACTGTTCTGTTAAATATAGTTAGATATTCCATTATCAGGATCAATTTACATTTTTAACTGTCGTCACATCTCGTTAAGGTTTGAGCTTGGAATAAAATAATTTGGAAATATAATTTCGCGGAGGCAAAACATTCCGCAAGTATCGAAATTAGCCGCGCCTTAAAATTTTCAGGCGAAACTTCGCTGAATTGTATCAATCACACTCGAAGGAATTCGAAATTGTTCCCGAGTGTTCTTACCTCTCTTCTCGAAAGTAAATAACTCGATTAAATCCTAATACGACTCTCAGACTAACCCTCTTCCGGCAAGTTCATGATCGAGTATATTTACATATCCAAGGAATACGCGAATCCGTCGCAAGCACAGCAGAAAGGTTAAATTAACATAGTTAACATCTCATTACTGCGGTCGATTCATATTTTAAAGGGAAACCGGGGCTGGATGGAGAGTAGTCGTCGTGGTTTCCGAGTTGTAGGTGCTTTTCAAACATCCGAGGGAAGGGTAAGCATCACGCTTTCAATTAATTTAATGATAAAGATCGGAAAAGTTTCCCTAATGAAACTGAAATTCAATCCAAGGCGAGTATTTGCACCCGCAATGCATAAGAGCGGAGCAGAGTTGGAACGGATCTTGTTAAGGGAAGTACCTAGACAAGAGCAATGCATGAACTATTCGAGCCGGTTCGTCGGAAAATCAGAATTTCAAGTGACAAAGAAAACTATGTTATAGCAGATTAAGTAAGAGTAGAAACGACTTTTCTTTGGGCGTCGGGAAATAATAACCACGGAAAAAATTTCCCCGGAATACAGATCACCAGGTAAGAAAATCAGAGAAATAAAAATCCCCATTGTATGCTCCATAAATACACATATATAAACACATTATACAATAACGGGAGGTACCACAATGGAAATTAAAAAGACACGTGTTTCTGATCTTTGGTCTTCATCAGTACTGCGGAGCTCGTTATGTATCATCATCGCTCGTTCCAAAGCTTTCGAACAGCCTACATTGTACTGGTGTAAACCAAGTTACAAAAACGTGTGTTGTTTTAATGTCGTTTAAATGGCTGCATTTCTACACCTTTCGTGATACTACCGATGTTTTTCTTCTATATATGCATTTAAAATATGAATGTTGGGACTTACCACCACTACCAGCTGGATAGTTTAGATGATGGGTTATACAAAGCATATAACTTACCTGAAATAAAAAAGAAGCCATAAGTTAATATAAAAATGTGATAAAATAGATTTAATGTTAACGCATCACGTATGTAAAACAAATCGAACAGGAAAATGGTAATTTAATGAAGAGATTAAGATGGAAAATAAATAAGTAAACGATTATATGTTAATGCCTTCATTTCTGAACGCCGAGCTAGTTTGTTCAAGTAGATAAATTACTCGTACTTGTAAAACAAATAAATAAAACACAAAATTAGAATTAGAATGACATTCAATATATCAAACACAAGCTTTCAAACTGATATCATATCCTAAAGGAATAATAATCAAACAGAAAGTCCCGAGAGCCTTAATATGACGAACTGTTGGATATTTCCGTTAGAAGTTAAACTTTGTAGGACTCTGAAAACACTTGAACTCTAGAATTGCGTTTTGAAAGCCTTCTAAAAACGTGAGGGTAACTGCTTGAAATACGTACAGTAAGTGAACTGAATAAATACTTTAGGATAGCATCGATGACATTAGTAATAACATCCTGATTATATATAGTATAAAGTATAAGTATTGTGTCTACAATTTTATCGTGATAACTCAGGGCGGAATTAATTATGTTGAATGATGTATTGTAAATTTGGTAGCCCCATCGTTATTGTGGCATTCGACAAAAGTTACAATAGTTTTGTAATAACTGAATAATAAGTGATAACTGTAATAATGATGTATGGTTGAATGTTTCATGTTATTGATACACCTTGAAAATACTGCAACTATGGTGATACCGTGACTTTGTATTGGACTGCTATTCATTGTCAATTGTAACATATCAATGGGAGATGCTTTTATAACACAAAGTTGATACTGAAATAACTCAGCGATACTTTTGACTATTACAGTATTTTCACCCTTGTTGTGACACAAAAATTCATAAAAATTAACATTTTTTTGAAACAAAGATGTTTTTATGAAACTTTAAATTCTTATTACTAGACTAGGATTATTACTACTACTTACTTACTGCACTTACTAAACTTTATGCGGGGCCAATATTTTTGCAAATGTTAGGAGGTTATTAAATGTCTGTTTTATTATTCAAATTATATTGTTTTAATATCCAGTAACTGCTTTAATAACTCGAAAAAAAATTTCGGGAACTGCGATGCTAATTTTTATACAAACCACCTAAATACATGATTTTATTTCGATAGTTTTACTTTTAATTGGTGTAACAAGTATTAGTGGGGGTTATAAATATTGTGCAACATAAATATACATAAATATACATAAATATACTTAGTATATAAATATAAATATATTTCGTATAAAATATATAAATATACTTAGTATATAAATATACATAAATATACTTTGTAATACAATTTTTCTCATTATTTAATAGTATATACTTATTTTCTCATATATCATTCGGTCAAAAGATTGTCCTCGATGGAAATAAACCTTTTAGCTTTTAATAACTTTCATAAAGTATACGGCGTCTTTCACTATGTCCATTTAAAAATATGCCTTTAGAGAAAAAAACTACAAAACAGTACTTCAGTAATAAATGAAAATTTACATTATTTAACATTTGTAAAAACATCACTCCAGGATAAAATTTATAGTACGATAAGTAAAGCTCGGGAAATATGCACTTAAAAATTCCAAAAATACGCATCCAAATATGCGCTAAAAACATTCAAAATATGCACTTAAATATGCTTTTAATATGCAAATATACATTTATAAAACAATTAAATAGGCAGTTTTAATAAGCACTTATTACTAATAAGTACATAAGTCTAGTAGAGTGATAGCAATTAAAGTTCCAAAAATATTGTATCCAAAAATTAATTAAAATTCCAAAAATATGCATCCAGATATGCGCTAAAAACATTCAAAATATGCACTTAAATATGCTTTTAATATGCAAATATACATTTATAAAACAACTAAATAGGCAGTTTTAATAAGTACTTATTAGTAATAAGTAAGTCCAATAGAGTTGTAGGAATTAAAGTTTTATAATATAAAAAAAAATAATCAACATTAGTTTTGACACATTATTTTGGCTTCTGTCCTCTCCACGTTACTCATTATGTTGTTCGCATTTCTATTCATAAACCTTGCTTTTACCATTTTTGCCAGAGTCCTTTTAGCAAATTGCAAGAACTGGGCTTTCAAGAACCTTTCATGAAAACACAAACTTAAACTGGATGGGCTAGCCTTTCTGCGCGTAGATGACGTAAGTGCACGAATGAAATATTTAAAGACCGCTCCAGAAGCACAATAATTTTAGGATTTGATACATTATTTTGGAGCTACCTACAATTCTGGAACAATTAGAAAATACGGAATAATCCAAAGTCTCTAAGGATTCGAAATATTGTTTCCTTGTTCGCCCCGGAGCTATGGAATGTTCTGGCAAAGACAGAACTAACAACGAAACAGGAGGATGGAGCAACAGATCTTCCAACCAGTTTGGTCAAGACCACCCGTCTATTTGGTAGTTAATAAAAAAGATGAGGATGGAACTGGCTGTGGTACCAAGTAGAAACCAAGAATTGTAACCAAGACAATGATATTCAATGTATTGCGTTTATTTGTTTGTTTTATTATAAAACGTATTAACTTAAAGAAAAAGTACGCTATTACAATATCAAAGAAATAGTCAATTCTAAACTTCTTGTAAATTCCAAATATCTTTAGATATCAAATCTCACTTATAATCTGAGTACGTGAAGATATTTCCGTGTTTCCATATAAATCCAAAATTTCCCAAAATCTTTACTGAATTTTATTAATAACTGGATCGTCTATATGCCGCAACTGATAACATAACCGTCCTGTGTTCAATAGTCGTATTAGTCTACTTTTTCTTTCTCATGAAAAGAGATGAAATTGTCTATTGAAGGGGAAAGCATTTAACGACAGTAAGACCATTTAAAGCAGAGGGAAAGGATATTTTTATTTAAATGAAACTTAGATAAAGGAAATCATACGGTTTCAAAATGTTAGGTAGATATACACGAAAATACTTGAAAAATTACCATCTTTGTCCCGGAAAAAAAGACATCGTTAAATGGTTGCAACAGAAAACTGTAGCATTTGATACTACAATGATAAAAATGAAACTAACCGAATCTGCATATCAACATTAACTAAGTTACAAAAAGTAACATAACTCAATAGAGTTGATATGGGCTCTAGTTAAGGGTGAAGTATAGTGTCATAAGACAATATTTAAATTAAACAATATATAGACAGACAGCTCGAAAACTTCGTATAACATGTTATAAAAGAGGAACAACGGATGTGAGGACCTGACCATATTACTTAGGAACACATTTTAGAACCTGTTCAAGTTCATATTAGGCCAGACAGCGACACAACAGATTCAGACGATTTTGAATTGGAAATATTCTAAAGAATATACCTTTAATATTAATACTTAAGCTTGCAATTATTTTAGGGGAAAACCCATAATAAGACCAAAAAAAATTCAAACCTCAAAAACAAAAAAAATTAAAGAAAATAAAAACTCAAACAATTAAAAAATAGATAACAGTATCAGTTTTAAACGTGAATAAAGTGAGACGATAAGTTAGACGTAATATTTAATGAGTAACATATAGTTCAATTTTTATATACTATATTAATACTATTTTTATTGTTTATAATATACTATTATAATTCAATATACCGATCATTAAAAACAATTTTGCACTTTCACCCAATACAACGCCACTGCCCCATTTTTATGGGCAGCATTTAGCGGCTTTTCCTTTGTATAATGCACCCTTACTGTCTTAATAAATATATTTTTCTCGTGCAGTAACGTCGCAGTTGTTTAAAATTTTATGAACCACCCCTTGCTATCCATTGCAAACAAATGAGGTTTAGGAACTGCATACTCGTTTGATTTTGTGCTACCTTGTAATTAATAAACGAGAATAAAAGTTTAAGATATGTTCTTAGGAACTAAAAATATTCCAGATCACTTGTCGCCATAAAATCGAATACGACAGCTGCAGGATAAAGCGTGCGACTAAGGTGGAATATTAAATTTTTTGTTCAATTTCAGTAATTATCTTCGTTATTACACTTACCTATATTTAAAATCAGACGTTGCCTCGGAAAGATTTCTAATTAAGAAAATAACTAAGGCATAATTTATTTATTACGAGAATTACATTCATCAAAGCTTTTCAGAGCAGGACGGCGAAATTTTGTTATTTCTGTCGTCGGTACTCGCAAAGCGAGGAGGGTTCGAGTTAAAAAGTTATTAATAAGACGGGACAGAATTTTAGCCGTCAAATATGCTTTATGCAATATGATATGAAGCTTTATGAAGTTCTGTGAAAGTCTTAACTTTATTAGTCCGGCTTATACAAGGAACTCCATTCTCGAAAGACCCCTTTGAATACACGACACGATTTCCTCCAACTATAAACTATTCGCGGAAGTTTTATTAAACGACTTTATTGCCCACGTTCAGCGATAAGGACGTGAAACGTTCTGAAATGACCCCTGGTCGACTATAAAAAAAATACTCGAAAAATTTTAATTTCTGCTCTGCCCCTCCCTCTCGCAATTTGGTTTAGTACCACCCTGCCGAAACGACGCATATTAATTTCGAGCATAATCGTAAAATTATATTCCACGCAAGGTATTGTTGCTTATCGGGAGCGTTTTTATGCACGTGCTGTGTTGCCGACTTTGTTGTTGTTTTTACGCCGCAATATTAATCGATAGATAAGGGCAGGGAACGGGATTGGCGTATTAATACTTTCCTTTTTTGTTAAAACACGCCATTTATATATTAAGTTTTATTGGTTCGTGCATTTTTACGAAGGGGTAACAAGCAAGAGCGCAACATACACACAGTGTTAATTAGTGAAATTGAAAACAATTTTAAAAAATTAAAAAACACCACGGGTAAGTCTAACTAAAGTCGATTTAGAAAGTCGAAAGCAACGTAGTGAAATTAAAATCCGATTAGATTTAACAAGAACGTTATAAATGGTTTAACAGTCATTCTGTTAGATTAATTTTTAGTGCTGAATATATGTTCATGTAAAATGAAAATATATATATATATATATATATATATATATATATATATATATATATATATATAGAGAGAGAGAGAGAGAGAGAGAGAGAGAGAGAGAGAGAGAGAGGGAGAGAGGGGGGGGAGAGGGAGAGAACAGTTAAAAGAAAGATTGCGACCATATTCTTTAATTTTCAATATAGTTGGTAGCTGTTCATAAATGAATTTGTCCGTTCCATTAAATTTTTCATCAAAAAATTTTTTTACTCTATGAACACATGACTTGCGCAAATGTTTGGAGAGTGGAGGTTCCGCTTCCTATCCATATACATCTATATTACTTTGAAGTCAGCATAGAAGCATGCAGGCTTCTGTAAAGAAATACATGAATGCCATATCACATCGGTCGTTCTTCCAAATGATAATCAATTTATTTCGGGTGAAGCTCTCAAATATTAACACATTGTATGGGTATGTTAACAGTTCAACATAAACTTATTTTTATTCAATTTTGTTAAAACAAAACAAAAATGTGGCACCGCAAGAGGAAAATCTACGGTATATCCCCATTGGGGAAGGGGGTTAAAATACGTTTTAATTAGATCCCCGTGATTTTTGAACGATCTCTAGGAGAAATGTTTGAAGAAAGAAAAAAATGGCTGCTGAGCACTTGAATAAGTGAGCGAGCGAAGCCACGACGGCTAATGATAGTTGCATATAAATTGATTTTTGGACAATGCTAATAGCAACACTCTGAAGCGAAAACGGTATTGATATCTCTTTTCACCATTGAGAAAACTGATTATAAGTAATATATATTTTCGCACACGTATTTCGAATCTGTTAAAAGCGTGAAATTATTATTTTGCATATTATTATTTTATAGTAGGTTCTATTGAAATAAAAACGCTGTTGATACCAATTCGGTGCAGAAATATGCGTGAAAAATGGGAAATCCTTATTAGCACGTTTCTGCACTTTCTCGGTTTACAATGCGAATTCAGAAAATTGCAAAAATCGACTTTTAGACAAACTAATTAGGTACATTTTTAGTAACAACGCGTTCAATACCTCGCTTATTGTTTGAGAAAATTAAAAAATAAAAATACACAGTTCGCTAAATTTTCATAGAAAAGTTTACACACTTCTAAATAGAATTTTCAAAAACAGAGAAATTGCTATTTAGTCACTAAGATGGGGAACATTTTGCAACAAAAACGACCTTAGTATCTCGTTCTACTGCAGATTTGTGCGTAAAAATGTGAAATTCACTTATTGTGCGTTTCTAGCGATCGAATGGAATTTTCACAAAACACTTTCTTAGTGGAAGCTTTTGTTGCGAAACACAAACTCTGTCAAAATTTGGTACAGTAGTTGATACAATGTTTGCTATGTACTTGTAAATGATTTAGGCCGTTAATCAGTTAGGACATAATATTCTACACACATATTTCCGAAAACCAAGTTTGATAAATATAAAAGTAAATATCAGAAATACAATGTAAACATTACTAAGTTGATAATAAACTTTAGGCTATATTTCCTGTATTTTAGTACACTGACTCCTGCAGTTTTTCTAAGTTTCTGTAAATTTGCAAATGTGTCTATTTTGAATAATCCCTGATGAAAATGTACTTTACGAGTCTACACGACAGCGTGTACGGTTTCCCATATATACATTGTATGAGATGACTTCCAACTTCCAAGGTATTAGTAAGTTCTCATGCTTGCACACTATGAACGAAATAGGGAGTGAGGGGGGCATCGAAAGTTGACTGTGTGGCCGTGAGAAGTAAAAACTTTCGTTCACGTTTGCGTTTTTATTTATCATTATTTATAATTATTACATATTTCCCGAAGGAATTCCGAGGTAAAAATTTGTTTTTACCCTCATAGACTGGATTTTAATGATAGAGAGTAAAACATTATTCTTTATTTTCACAGAATACTATAACGTAACAGAATACTTCGTGTGATCAAATTAGCTGAAATTTTTTAAATGATCTAGGGCCTGTTCAGGTTTGGCGTGGAGAATTCACCAGAAAACACACTTTTCATGGAAACTTGTATAACATACTGTAGCTTCTCCACGAATGACTTACTATTGATTTAATTTGTTTTTCTTGTTAATTTCTATTTTTATATTTACCGCCTAACCTAAACAGCATTAATTTTGCAAAATCCTCTCCGATGTTCTTTTATGGAATTTTAATCCGCTGTAACAATGTGATCGCTCGGTTAATCGCACTTCATCCCAGCTCAGAGTCCATCGACCCAGATCTCTTGGTTAGGTTAATGCCGTTACTTTTTTGATAAACCCTTTCCCGTTCAACGTGTGTAGAGTGTAATCGATATTAATCTCCAGATATTTTACACGTCCCAATATCCGATCCGCATATAAATTCACCTAACGGCACTATTTCGCGTCCTTTCCTGTCAACATCCTCGACTAATATATTTTTAGCACATTGTGTGCCCCGCGGGTGAGTTTTGACCACAACGGGCCAACGCCCATTGAAACAATCGCCGCTTTCGTGTGATCTTTGCTGAAATAACATTCCTTGTATATGCGTTAGAACGCGTAAAAGTGAAAGTTTAGGAACACGATTTATATTCTTTGCGTGTGCTCTGGTACCCTGAATGGGTTTTGATTAACATGCGAACGAAGAAATTTTAGCGCTCGACGTTAATGAACAATTGTAGTTAACTGTTTCAGACTCCGGGATTAATTTAAATGAAATAGATGTTTGTCGGTACGAAAATGGTCGACGAGGTCAACAACTATGCAAACGTGTAAACAGCCTAGATGTTATTGAGGAAGATGAAATGGTACAAATAATGCAAAACATGAATGTTGTTTTGTTATGTAAAGTATCAGAGAATAACAAATCACATTGGATTAACCTGTACCTATTTCTGTAAGGAACTTATACGGAAAACGCAATTTAAATAAAATACGTTTCTTGGTATGTACAAGCATATATACCGGCAAAATAGTAACAGAAGCTGAGGGTATTGAAAATTGCACCAGAAACAAATAAAATAAGTGGAAAATTGAGCGGTCCCCGTGGTGCCATTCTTGTGAAAATTGGGTTTTCTTTTGCAACAATTTATGGCGTTGTGCGACATTGCTGCGGCAATTATAAAACGAAAATAAAGTAGATGACTTTATCACCAATAAAGTAGGCATAAGTGCAGCAAGGCTAAGGCTCCTAGGCCCTAGAACCCAGGGTTAAAATAATGGTGTGGGGGTGTAGTAAAAGATAGGCGATTACCTGTGATTTCCTGATCGCTGCCAATTTAAAGGACGAAATTATTCAACTAAAAGATTTCATAAAAATTATTGGGATAAGGTCTGATAGGGGTTAAATGAAATTAGGCCTCGAAAAAGTTGTTGGTTCCGTAACTTTCTCACTTATGCATTTGAAACCGTATGAGATTTATGACAAATTAAACCCTTTCATTGAAACCGCAGAACGATAGAATGTATCTACTTTGAAGGCATACATCGTAAATTAGTTGGAAAATGTGGGTAAATGTCGACCATTTCCTCACTTGTGCCATTTAGCATGTGAATAGAAAACGCTACCATAAGCCCCTATAAAAAGAGGCATAAGTGCTGCAGACCTCTCGCGTCGAAAATCATTGATGAAGTTACGAGTGAGAAAAAATTGTATTCAAAAGAAGCCTGCGTTAGGCTCGTTGTAATGAAATAAAAAGTGTGTAGGTAAATTTTTAGCCTTAATCAATAAATAAGTTTTCAAGAAAACCGTGTATAACAAAAACTGTACAATTCATCGAACATTGACTAGTTATGCATACCTATAGTTCTTTCAGCATGCATATATATATATATATATATATATATATATATATATATATATATATATATATATATATATATATATATATATATATTATTTGAAAATGGTCAGTGCCATCACACGAGCGACAATCAACTATAATTTCATTCGCAACTTTTTTATGCGTTGATCTGTAATAAATATTTTTACGAAAAATCGAGATTTTATTGGTTTACTGCTCATAAAATCTAAACCAATGAAGCAATCTTGAGTGCTAAACGAACGAATTGTACAACGTGAAAACGGAACACATTGAAATTCTAATCGACCCGATTGGATAATTAGTAAGGGATAAAAACAGAGACGTCGTTTCGTTCAATTATTCATAAGTTTACCACTTTTTAATTCACAGGGCTCGCCCTCTGCAAAAATGCAATGGTTCATATTTACTTTATGTGTGCAAACAACAGGTGCAGTGGTCAAATAGCAATTTGAATATTTTAGCGCATCTTTTTGCAGCATGCCTCTATGTATGGATGGCTCGAATTCCATTTTTCAGACAAATTTTATAAACTGAAGTATAGTACTAAAAAACGTACATTCTACATATTCTAAAGTATGCATACAACTGTTATATGGAGATTTAAATTCGCGCGCATATTTTATGTTGACGACAATGAGCGATGTTGCAGTTTCCACTCTTGGTTTCACCTGCCTGCAATTTGACTTAAATCTGAATGTTGTTTTACAGTTAGCCATATTATTTTTATAGTTCGATTATAGTCAGGCCATATATATTACATGTTGTTTGCACGTAATACATCACGTGCCAAAAATAAGGTTAAGGTTATTCACATCCCATCTAATTACTTTTTGAAAAGCTAGGCAACAGGCTTACCTTCTCAAATCATATGCACTGAATTTGATTTTACATAATCTGTATGTACATATACATGCTCTGCCCCTTCGCTTCTACCGGTTGTTACGTTTTAACCTCGGCTGTCAGACTTTTTGGGATAATCGTCGTTTTTAATATCAACAACGCGCTCTAATCAGCGATAAACGACTCACCAGATCGATATTGAAATCATTATTTAGTTAGCGCGTAGTGCAAATTTGCAATTGCAAATTAAACTCATGTGTGCGCCTAATCGTCAATTAAATGTTGTATTGCTGACCTTTTATTGGAGTTTGGTCCGTAGGGCCCTTCAGTCTCTCTGGAGCTTATGTTTGTTTTCTCCACACGAATCGCAATTTTGCTTACATAGTACTTGTTGTAGGTAATTCGTTCTGGGGCGTATTAACGTTTCGTGTTTTCTTCGTTCCATGTTTTGACAAAACGGGAATATTAAGCAGTTTTCGCTCAGTTGTTCAGATGGTCGAAGCTTCGCCTTTTCTAGTACTTGGAGCTACGAGTCGGGTAAGGGAGAAATTTGTCGTCGAAGGAAGAGTTTCTGGGATTTTCGGCGAACGAAGAGCTGCAACTAATCGCCTCTGCGGCATTGTTTGCTGGATATGAGGCAACGGAAGGTTACACCCCTCTGTTTTAGACAAGGGGTTTTTGCTTTCCATGAAGGAGCGTTCATCCACCCATCGACGAACATCTACGACGTGAGTGCTTTGACCCGGAGTACTCACCTCTACATTATGTTAAAATAATGCAATTGCGTTAATTAAAGCGTAACACAAATAACCGCTCTCGCGTGCTCGGCCGTCACGTCCACAATTGTAATTGTAATCTTTTTCGCAAAACTTTAACGGAAACGGGATCACATGGTTTTTAGTAGTATACTTCTATTTTCGAAATGTGTTTAAATAATTTAAAAAAATTCGAACTGCAATTCTGTCAAAACCAACAGTCATAGGACCTACTTTTTGCATAAGTGAAGCCATACAATCCACCACTTTCTTGCAAAAGCCAATCCCTGCTATTTGAAACATGGCAGAAGTATAAATTTTTAAAAAACATTGAATTTTCCATTTTTTCTAATTAACCGATCGGGTCGATTCGAATTTCGCCCTTTTGGCGCGTAACCCCGGTCATCCTTTTATTGTTATAAGCACAAAAAACCAATAAAACACGATTTTTGCATTAAACTGCATATAACAAATTAATACACCACAGCTGAAAGTGAAAATATAATAAGTAATATAAATATGTACGCAGTGTTTCTCATGTGATGGCGTCATCGGTTTCCGTGTGGCAAAAATATTCTTCATACTTCAATATTTATCAACTTTTATTGAGTAGATACACTTTCGTTGTTAACAAATTGTGCCATTTTCAGCTTCTTCAAGAAAATCTGACAAACTGAATGTCTATTAGCTAAAATGGTCAATTTTAGTGTTTTCATCCATAAAATTTGAAATTTTCCTTCATTCCATCACATAGTTTTGCTTTAAAGCCAGACGTAACGGAAAAAATTCTGCAGCTCTTTTGCATTCCGCAGGATTAACGTAAGAGAAGACAAATGGCGGTGTAATATAAGGACTATAATACACCCCATTTCTCTTCATAATAACATGTATTAACTTGTTGCCCGAATCTGATGGCCAAATAATCCAAATCCAAGAATATTTTCATCCGTCTTCAGGTCAGAAATAGGTCCTTTGTCATGTTAGTAACGCTCCTTCTTGTACTCCAACTCCCCTGGTATGTAATTTCTAAATGTTAAAACAAGCAGCTACACAATCGCACACAGTTCCATGAAAAGGTGTAATGGCGCTGTTATATTTCATAAACCTCTTTTTCTAAACGTAGAAAACAGACGTACAATTTAACATTTATAACAAAGACCGCAAAAGAAAAACGAACAAGCATTAAAAGCTAGCGAGGTTTAGAAGTCGCAGGCAGCAACGATAAGAGTCGCGACAGAGTACCCTGAAGATAAAGAAAAATGGTTGGATAAACTGAAATGGGTGAGGTGGGGGGATAGGTTCACGTTAAGAGATCCTTTCCTCGGTTTTTCTTTTCACCGTTTTTGTAAATACTGCGGAAGAAGCGGGACTCGCGCGACTATTCTGCAACGCTCCAGATTTGCATAACGAAGTGGAAATAAAAGTAAAAAGGACTAACGACGCAATGAAAGGTTGACGGCGCTTAATATAAATGACAGTCATCATGAGGTTTGCGGGTTACTTATATCTTGTCATTATGATACACCGGTTGTAGAACACTCACCAATTTGCTGAGAAATTTAAAGGTGTACTTAAAATCTTTCACTTCGCACATTACGTTTAATAAAAGCGTTTAAAAAGTAAAACGAGTAATTCAAATAAAACTGTCCTAACTCGCATGAAAATCCGGAAAACCCGGCTGTAGCTGAATGTATACATTTTGTTAAAAATGTATAAAATTACCAAACTCAAAAAACCAACGGAATTGCACATATAAATAATCCTGCCATCACAACAACCAAGTGCTTTTCAGTGTTTTCGATTAAAATTATACACCAGACACTTTGCGTTGCTAGTTGTTTGATTAATGCGCTTAATTTTTCTTTTTTTTTTTTAGATTATACATGAGGTGCATGCATGTACTCATTTTAATAGTTTTTCCGCGAAAACTGGTTAGGTACTTGAATTATTCAAAACGCTGGGCGGGAGGACCGTGAAATATGTTGCAATAATAAATAATTCGCAAAACGGAAATGAGAGGATGTAAAACGTTTATATGCGCATACCCATGACCTTATTTAGTTAAGGTTTAAAAATGGGACAGATAAGGAAGTGTCTACAGCGCAGAGTTTTTACAGCACATTTACCAGAGGCTAAGTATTGAGGGTCTCACAAACAGGCAAAATCAATATCCAGATCAAATAGCAAAGGTAAACAATGGTTATTTCGATATCATTAAAAAACCAAGCTTAGATGTCAAAGTGATTGTTCCAAAATTTGAACCGTTCACTTCTTGATAATACCTACGTATATAATCCGGTAAAATTTTGTGAACTACATCCTGATATTATTATTTTTAGATCTTCAATGTTAAAGAATTGTGTAGAATACTTCTGTCCTAAGTAGGCTTATAGAAAATAACCTACAGGTGTAAAGCTGGGTGATCTAGCAATAAATTCTACTGGTCATCTCCTTGCGATCCATTCTAAAGGAAAACACAAGTTTATGCATAGAAAGGGTAATATTTATGTAACGCAGCAACACTTTACTGATACCAGGGAATACTGCCTGGTAAATATGAACCCTTCTGAACCCATATACATGCATCTCCATACTTCTTTGAGCATTTAGACACCACTAGCGGCATATCCACATTCCCAAGCTCATATGCACTCTTCTGGACGTCGCTACACCCTTCAACACACACTTTAAACCCATCTAAACGCCTCTGCACTCATCTGCGCGCATCTACACACTTCTACGAATTATGAACAGTTATACGTGCATCTGCAGGTTCTAAATGCCTCTTAACGTGTCTACACGCACCTAGACGCGTTTGCAGCTTTCTAAACGCACTTAAACGCATCTGTATACCCCCGCACGCTTCTATAGCCCTCCTAACGCCTCTGCACCTATCTGTTTACCTATTTTATTAAATTTTCATTGCTAAAAAAAGCGAAAGCACACATTTGTCTAAATTTTGGATTTTTAACATCTTTGTTTCATTTTCAACAAAAATTTTTGATCACTCTGCTGTTAAATTGTATCTACCAAAAAATACTCCATAAACTGGGCTATATTACTGATAATACCACCATTACTTAGAAAAAACTAATCTCATGACTCATAAAGACTTGATTAGACTGAAATAGATCATACTTATATGTTGATGTGTTGATAGAACCAATATTTCGAATCATGCTTCGAATGCAATTTATCCGCCATTTTCTTTAACACCTCAAATATTAAAACTATTTCTGTAAGTTGTTACATTTTATTATTGACCAAGAAATCAACTGGTCAAATCATATCGATTCCTTGGCGAAAATGGTTTCTTCTGTGTGTTTTGCTCTAAAGACGATCTCTCAGGAACTCAATGTATTGAAATGGAAATAGCTGAAATGGTTCTAGAAACGGGTCGCACCAAGCTATATTTTCCCTTCTGTGGACTTTATTTCACGTTTCAATTTAATCAAAATTTTACGTTTTTGGTTGAAACTCACGTCCTTTTCATCTTCGAAACAATTTAATTGGTATCGACTTAACATGGAACTCCACCTATCACTGGTAAAAATCTAGGCTATCGAAGGGGAATTATTTTCATCTTTCCATTCCAACCTCTGAATGATAAGTTTCGTTATTTACAAGGCGTTTAAAATTTAGAACCATCCTCCATCGTTCACTAGTTACTAGCTACAATCGATCGAACCGATTATACTGAAAATTTTTTATTGGGACATATAATAAGACGTTTTCTGTAGTTAAGTATGAAGATCCTACATATGTTTAGTTAATGAAATTAGCCGTTTTCCTCGCTACTTTAGCTATTTTTGCAATAACAAAAGTGAATTTCACCAATATCAAGTGTAAAATTCAATTACGAAACTTTTTTCTTTTGAAATTTTCTCTAAAGTTAATAGTTTTCGTGATATTTGGCGGAAAGCACAAAAAATTGTTTAATAAAGAGCTACGCTTACCTTTGTGAAGTGGCGCAGAGTAAAATAGCATTTCTACTGACATATTTGAGCCTCCATAGTAAAAATCAGCTCCGCTATTTGAAAGTTATTAGAGAACCCTCCCGTCTGGATTGAGAGTATAAGTATAGATAATATAATATATAATAAACGCCGCGTTAATGACTGAGTTAGAATATCAAAAGTGTAATTTAGAACTGGAACTTTTTCCGTGATATCTTTTATCTGAATTCGTATCCCTGACATCACAGCAACCTATTGTGCACTCTAAATCATAGACATGACTGAATCAAGTGCCTGTCATTTTATTAATTCCGTTTTTGTCCATAGAGCTGTCTCTTGTGGTGCCTTCCCACGGCTCCCGTCGATATTTCATCCCCGGAATGAATACGTCCCGTCGTCCCCTATTCTTTATCGGGCGACACCATAAAACAATAGCGAGGGACCAGTTAGAACAGATATCGGCCGTCCCTCCTTCCCCGTAGCCGCGACTGAACCACAAATTTCCGAGGTTTTCTCCATTCAGAACAGAGCGGACGAAATTAAATCAAAACACTGGCAGCTCATCCATATGTATTGTGATTTCGTTTAATTGTACGTTATCAACGTTGCCAAATGAAATATTTATACTTTTCCAGAAAACGCGTTAAATCTCAAGTTTATCGAGCGAAGGACGAACGTAATTACGTACGAAACTCGTTAAACAACGTTTTGATATTACAAATAACGGTCATTAGGTTTTGTTCCATTGGAAACTTCCAGAAAGTGATTTGAATTTCATATTACATTTCCAAGGTTCTGGATAGGACGCACCGACGACGCAAATCCTCCCTTGAGTCATAAATTTACTTTTACAAAAGCTGTAATTAAGGCTTAAAACGTAAACAATTAAAACGGCGTGTCTCGATCGGTCTGATGACGACGTTGCGTGCGAAAGTTCCTATTATTCGCGCATTCGCCACCGTTCAATCACGATGCAATTTATTTCCGTCTGGAAACTTGAGGCGTTATTTTGAAAACTTTAGCGGGCATCACAATGCGGACTTGGTGAGCCAGGAATTCCGCTAAGGACGACAATGTCGTGGTTGAAGGCAGCGCTTTGTGGATCAGTTTGAAATCAAACGCGACTTAGTGATTAACTTAATGGGATTGCGATTTGCTCTACTTCAACCGACACTAGAACCAGACATGCATGTAATTGAAGATTGGAAGGATATTGGTTATTCTGTGCCGTATTAGTTTTGCCATTGTTGATAGTATGTAGATAACCAAATTAGCGATGCACCTCGTTAAACAATGAGACTACCTTAATTGCCGACATTCCTAGGATGGTGTTGCTAATTGTTGGGTTATAACTCACACAAATGTTGTTTAAGGTGACTCTGACAAACATTCTGACAACAAATTAAAATAATTTCCACTCATCACACTGGTTCAACAAGCATTAATTAAAGCAGTTATCAAATAATCTGAAAATTGACACTGTAACGTGAATCTCAGATTGTGCCCGACTTAAAAATCATTAACAGGATTTGCTGACGAAAAAATATTTTGTTCTTATCAAACCGGTTGCACTTCGTTAAATATATGGGTCACAAATCCGAAGAATACACGGGGCATATCAATACTATGATAATAATCGGTTTAAAAGTTCTTTTGCTGTTGTCCTCTCCACTCCTTTCTATCATTCCCTTCTTCCTTCAGCACCCCAGTACTCTTCGCCTGAGTCACTCCTTCCTTCCAGCTTCTCCTTGGTCTTCCCTCTTTACGTCTTCCTTCTGGTTGCCATTTCATGGTTCACTTTGGAAATTTTCGATCATACATTCTTTGTATATGGACGTACCATATCAGTTGTTGCCTTTCAATGTTTTTTTCCTTATATTGTTTCAGTTATCCCCACTCGCTCTTTAACTGTTTCATTTATGATTGTCTAGCCTTGATATTCTCGCTGAACGTCTTATGGTATCCATGTCTACTGCTTCCAATTTCCTTCTATATTCCTCTGTAACTTGCCAAGTTTCTGCACCATATAGTAGACAATATTTCATATATTGTATGTTATACTATGTTCTTCACATTACAGGATAGGATATTGCTTCTTTAGTTACATTACCTGTAATTACTGCAATTAATTCCTGTGATTGTAATACTACAACTCCTAATAGTAATAATAACTAATAGTACTAATGTACTAGTCCTTAGTACAAATTTACAATGACCCTTTACTCGCGTCGAGAATAATTTTTGGTATTTTACGACTGAAGTATACAGTGTAAACAACTTTTTTTTACACTATTGTCTAAGTAATTCGAATTTCTAATCAAAGTATGAAATTACGCCGCGAAAAAAAATTTCGCGCTCAATGGGCTCAATTTAAACGACGCTTATGTAATAAATTTAAAATTTGAGGTCTTGTGTTGACATCTGGTGAAGTTTCAGAATTCAAATGTAAATATGAAACTGAAAGAGAAGTCAACAAAATAAGCATAACACTTTCTTCAATTTACTGGAGACAGAATTTCAAAGCTGATTTCATTCCAGATTTATTTTGGCTACAAATCCAAGTGCGATAGAGGGTGTTTGCTTTATGAAAAAAACTAAATAACTTTTTTTCGAAAATTGGACAGTTAGAGAGATTCAAGACAGTAGCAATCCATCGTTTCTATTATGGCTAATGCCAATAAAAGTATTTTGTAGAAAAGTTGTGAATCGTTAGGAAACATATGATGTTTGTATGAAGTTGAAAAACGTGGAAAGCAGAGTTAAAATAAATATGAACGTATCGTGACAGGTTATAAAACAATTGATTTTTGAAAAATGTTGGAAAAGGTGTTTGTTTACTTATTTTGGCGCCAAAATTGTTACAATTTGAACTGACGGTTTTAGAAGTTTGTAACATTTTGTTTTGAACCTTATAACAATCTTCATAAGACAATAGTGCAGATAAAAGTCAGATCATTCTAATTGGAGATTAATTAGATAATAAATTAGATAATAAATTAATTAGATAATAAAAAATAGTGGAATTTAAAAAAGGCTATTTTTGACGAAATTTTAAATTTCGCCTTTTCGATGACTTGGTACCTAACTGTTAAATTTTAGCCATACTCAATATCGAATCAAAGGAAATTCTGTAGTCGTAGAAATGTATGAGCATTAATAGTCCGTAAAACTGATGCAAATTTTACCTTGAATGTTATACGAATGAATTATATACGATTTCCTTTGTGTTACTAAGAGACACGCATCTGTCATAATGTGCTTACACATTTTCCTATTGTTGGTCGCTAAATTCAGAATTCACTTGATCTCAAAATATGGCGTTAAGGTGCATCTTAAATTATAATTAATATTATTTAGTTAAAGTTAAAAAAGCAAAAAAAAAATCATTTATTCACGAATTTTTCTTGAATTTTTGATTTTTGATCAAAGTCACATTTTTCCAGGTTCCTTTCATTGTTCATGAAGGAAGACCGAATTTTATATTAAAAACCGATCACACAATCAGCAAATTCAAAAAATATGAGGATCAAGGGAATTTGGTAAATGAAATGGACTGCTGAGTCATGTACAAGAACATTAATATGGGGATGTGCAGCGGAGCCAATGATTGTAATGTAGAGTTTCTTGTTTCTTACTGTGATTTTCATGTCTTAGATTATATACTATATATATATATACAAATAATAGAGGTAAAAATCAAAAAAAATTACGAAAAATTCATGGATAAATAATAATCTTTTCCTTTTCTAACCCACTGAGAGAAATTTCTGTGTTTGTAAGGACTGAGAAAGAAAGAAAACACCTTCTGAGAGAAAAAAATCCAACTAATACCCAACTGAATAGGGCCAATCCATGGATTATAACGAAAAAAAATCACCGAAAATCCCCCCTAAAATGCGTAAAACGCGTGTAACTTTTTTTTATATATAATGATCACTACGCGCGTGTAGACATTCGAAAGACCAACTATCAAAGAGTCTTTTCCTAAATTTTGAGACGATTTGAAGCGTACTTCTTGAAGCAATTCGATTTTTGAAAAAAATGCAGTTTTTCGCGTTCTGAGCTTCCCTTGCTAGATATCGAAAAACGGACTACGGGATCGTGTTCTACGGGAAATTTGGCATCTCCTATGTACTTTTGGTCATTTTTCACGTCAAAATACCTTGTTAGTAAGGCAAAAACCGACTTCGGGCACTTAGAGGTCAAAAAATGCCTGAAAACTTAAAAATGAGCCCCAGGGCGCTGGGAGTGACCATTTGAGCTGAAAATTTAGGAACATGCTTTTTTTAATGGTACTAATCGATGTACCAATTTTGAGTCAAATCCGAGAGGCTGACGTGGGATCGACTGCTCAGTTGGCATGGAATGCCCCATTAACTTTAAGTTTAGTTCAGGCATGTTACTCAGTATTGTCTTCTACTTTTTTCTTTACATTGTTGTTTTTCTTTATGCTTGGTCTGATGATAGCAAAGTGTCGAAACCAATGAGTTATAAATTTTAAATATTATTTATATGTATTTTAAAAAATTTCATTTCTATGTTTAGCCACTTTGAAAAAATGTTAACGCTACACCGTCTTTTACAATAAAACCGTCCTGTAAAAGCAAATTTCTTGTCCATACCAATAACGTATTGCGCAATGGTCATCGTTATTATTTCTATTAAAAGTCAAGAGCGTACCGTTTGAACCAACTCGTATCATAAGGTATGTACAAGGTATAGCGCTGCAGGTTTTATTGCCTCGAAGTTTTCCGTACCGTTATTTTGCCGGAACTTATTATTATTTAACGTAGCAACACCTCATCCATTCACAATAGAAATTTATTTAAGAACGACAACAGTTTACGCGGCGCGAACCAGCGAAAGAAATTGATTAAAAGCGGTTCCCGGCCCATTTCCATATTGCGAACGATGATGATGATAATAGTAATAATAACAACGCACAGATAGCCGGCAACAAATTGCGGCCCGCTCCAAATACGCCACCGTTATATAAATTACTGGCACCGTCTCTGCTACTGCCGCCACACATACAAACACACCATTCTAATCGATTACGTAAGAACGTGGTGCAGTGCAGAAAGCCCCCGTTTCGGGGCCGCCCGCCCGGACCATGGTCGGATTAAACCTTAATTCAATCGTTCTGTGAGTACGAAGGATCAGATCCGGGATAACTCTTAATCAGTAATGTTGACAGTTGAACGGAAACTTCTATGATACATTACGAAGGAACTGGTGCAATGCCTCGTCGTCTCTTACCAACTAACCCCTCTATTTTGGTTTAATTAAAGTTCGGACATGTCATGGAAAATACAAAATTATACCATTTTGTATTAACCGAAAATATACATGCACGTACATCAAAACTTCTACGAGACTCTTATTGACAGCAGATAACACAGGTCTAGCTATTTTGGAGTCCAGAAACTTGATTTAAAAGATCCCACGCAATTTCTGGCAATAAATCAGAATCTGGCAATGTAACTTCGCTGGCATGTCAAGATTTAAAGTATCTTCACCTAAAAGTGCGGAACATGTTGTTGTTGGCTAAATTCAACGACAACCTCAATGGATTTCCATAAATCAAAACAAAAGAGCGTTTTGCTACAAGGTATAAATATCCAGATTTCTAAATAATTTTAGTTTATTCAGGCATAAAACGAACTTAAATAAAAAAAAATCTAAGGAACATTTTCCATTATAGCAAATAATATTTGGCTTTCATAGATGAAGCCAAAAGTATCCAAACCATTACTGCATTAAACTCTTTCAACCTAAAACCTTTATGTTTTAACCACGAATCCTGATCATTAACCTAATATCGAGACCGTAGCTCTCAGAGTATGAGAATCTAAATTTTTAACTTCGGTTCGCTGTAACTTCAGCGTAAACAATTCAATAAGGGCAGGATAAAATAAGTTAAAGGGCTTTAAAGTTGAATAACACCTGTTCACATTATTTTTTGTCTGGATTTAAGATATGCAATTACGATGGATTTATCGATATTCACCAAAAAAAAAAGTTACATTGCCTAAAATTGCTTTAGAAACATTAACGAAAATCTTTGATTTTTGCAACAACGTTTTGAATGATGGCATTTCGATTGCAAACGGAACTTCAACCTGGATCTCCTTAAACTTGATACTTAATCTTTAATCTTCAACCTAAACCACTTCGGTCATAACTTTTCGACGTTCACATTTCATTCGTTTTAAAGACATTTTGCAACCCATGGCGTGAATCTAGATGATCCTTTTGGCTAGTTCTCAATAAACGGAGTATTGCTTTGAAATCATTTTAAGCTTTATTTTTAAGTAGTGGCAAGCAATGTAGGAAACTTTTCATTGCCAAATTATTTTTTTTGTTTTTGGACCAAAGAAAATTCCACCTTTGACTTTAGCTTCTGGCAACAATTTCTTAAAAATCTGAGGGTTTTAGCTTTCTCAATATTCTCATAAGTAAAAATAACACGGATATCTTGTATATTTAGTCATATTAAGAATCGCACTGTTTCAATATATAAATACTGTCACTTACACTTTTGATATCTTAAAGGGCGTAAAGGACTTTTTAACGTTTTAACTTCTTTTTTTTTTACTGACATAAACAACAATTCGAAAATGATACAAAAACGTGGATCATCAAGGGAAAAAATTAACGGTCTAAAAGGTCGATTTTAGAGCAGTATTACAGGGCAATAGGCTGTGTTCATGATTGCTCCGAATTGAAAAACTCTGGAGACTGTATCATTATTGTTCTGTTGGAGGTAATAAACTAGGCAATAAATTTTGAAAATTGGAAATAGGCATTTAGGAGAATATAGCTTTAAAACACTATACGGTTCTAAATAGAATGCTCTATTTTTAGTTTGATATTGCAGTTTTCTACAAAATCACTCTTGAAACTTACTGCTTTATAACCGGTTATAAAAAGTTTATTGTCTCTCTCTATTGGTAACTGGAAACTAGTTTCCCTTAAAAACTGAAAACCGCCTGGAGACTCTAAATTTATTGCTCTATTGTGCGCAATAAACTAGGCTCATCTTTGAAAATTGGAGCTAAAATCGGTTGCTCTTTCTGTAGTTCGAAACTGTAGTATTCTATAAAAACAACTACAAACTAGCAACTCTAATTTTACTGATTTTTAACCGGTTTTAAAACCTATGTTGCCTCTTGATTATTCTAGTCTTCTTTAAAACCTGAAAACGCCCTGGAAAATTTAAACTTATGGTTCTGTTGATGTCATTTAATTAGACTCTGAAAATTGAAAATGGTATATTGCAAATTATAGCTGTAAATCATTCTACATTTCTAAATAGGTTTTTTTATTTGTATGTAAGTTTTCTTCTATAAAGGCAACTACAAATGCTCTTGAGAATCTAAGCTTATTGCCTTACAACAGACCAAGTCCTTATTGCGGCTTTATTGACAGTTTGAAACTATTTTTTTTCTGATAAAATGCACATGCTCTGGAGATTCCAAATTTAAAGCTCTACTGTTGACTAGAAACAAAATTATACCATTTGCTTAAAACCAAAACAGCTCTAGAGACTTAAACTTTGATAGAAAACGATCTGCTGACTCGAAACTTATAGTATTATTTTGGTTCGGAAAAGTAACTTTTTTTTGGCACGAATGGTTATAGCGATTTAGATTTATCACTCTATTTCTGATTGAAAATTATATTGTATTTGGACTTCGATAAAGTTTTAGTTTTCTATTATTATCTTTGCTAGATTGTAATAGAAATGGTACTTTTCCACTGCTAGCTAGTAACTAAACTTCTCGAATCACTAAAACTGCTTTACAAACTTCAAATTTACAGCTATCAGTACCATGGGTAACAAAACAGAAGGGTTAACGTATTCTAAAAATAAATAGCGTCTATAAATAGCAGAGTTAAAATACATTCAAATCAGGAAATCCCAGAACATAGGGAATTTGTAAAAATATGGAGCTTGAGATTATAAGCTATGATAATATAAAATGGAAAACGATGTATATCAGGTATATTAGGATCTGAAAACACAAGAATTGGAATAACTTACGCAGAAAAACATGATACTGGACAAGCTTTAAGGCAAACTCAAGTCCAATCCCGAGATTAATGAGCTTTGTTATTAATTTTCTGAATAGTGTCCTTTAAAATCGGAACAATTTTAAAATAAAAATTGAAAACTCATCATTTATATAGCCTATTGTGTCAAAAATAACCACTAAATCTACTTAATCAACTAAACTTTTTGATCCATCAACTAACCTCAATACATCGCTTAACTGATTAGGACCAATCATTGAGTCGGCAGCTATTCCAAGATTATTGTGATCAATTCCAAGATAATTAACATTTATATGAAATAAATTAATCAACAATTAACAAAAGTAGCAAAAGTTAGATTTTCTCCTTCAGAAGATTGGTGATTTAGATTGCGTTTAAAACATACTAAAACAGAAACCATTAGGTTGTTTCCTTACAACTTGAAAAAATTAAAACATAATGGGACAATTAAAAAAGCTGGCAAGTTTTTGGCGTTAAGCAAATTAAAAACATCACATTATTTTCAAGTTGGCTGTTTGTAACCTTTTGTTGTCCCTGGTATTGCAAATTGGCATCGGTGCCCCACACAACTTTTTTAACACAATAGATGCCAAAACACACGGCTTGTTATGTTTTAGTATAGAAATCCAGATACTCCGCGGAAATATAAAATACGCTTTCTCCATTGAAGTAATAAAAATATAATTTTTAGGGCGTTCGAGCTAGTTTTTAAAGCTCGCAAAATGTGTTCCGTAAACAAAAAGCGAACGGTTTAATGATTTTCTTAATAATAATATTCTATCCGACATTTATCTAAAGGATGTTCTAATGGAAGGATCTTCGCGTTTTCTCTCTTATTAGAAATATTATCCTACAGGAATTTTCATTTTTCATTTGAAACATATCACGTACGCAACAAATAGTCATGGTGTAATTGCAAGATTCCAGTCTATTTATAACGCCTAATCATGAATGTTGTGTATTTTCTATGCTATCTGTAATAACATCTCCGGTATTTCCATCGAATTCTTAATTTAAATGGAATCCGGTCATGCAGGACTCGGCCTAAATTACATTGCAGTGTGCTACGAAATACTACATCTAAACAGCGTTTGCATTTTTACTGCAGTTTGTCACTTTAAATATGACAAAGTATGTCACTGGTGGAATTCTTAAACATCCGAAGTTTCCGAATTTATTAAGGCATCAAAAGTAATTGCGGCACCAACAAGTTTCGATTGTAAACATCGTTTTGTTTCTTGGAATTTATGGTTTCGGGATGAGCCATTTGAACGTTCAAAGCATAACAAACCCACAAATAACACATTATGAAAGAGTAATTTCGAATGGGTAATCGGTACCGTTAAAATTCCGAAACCGGAGAAGAATTCCTCGTCATAAAACAATGGAATTAAATGTGTTAAAATTTACGTTATTGCAAAAGCAGAAGCTGTCAATTGATAGCATCGATTCCATTTGAAACAAGAACTCAGTAGCAAACTAAAATTATTACATGTTGCATGGAATTAATATATGGACGCAATTTATAAAATTTAATTAAAAATGCTATAAATTGGCCGAACGTATACGTGTGGAATGTGTAGGAAAAAACGCATCCATACACACACCAGTTTAAACGCCAATTTATATTATATGTACGAAGGTATATCTGTTAATTGAAAATGCAAATCGACCGTTTTTGAACGTTTAGAGAAGCAAACGATGGAAATAACGCGTGCCTGTATAAATGTATAAAGTCTACGTATATGTTCAGCCAAACTGAAACACGTATGGAATACGTTTAAAAAACAAGTTTTTTTATCCAACGCGAGATTTTTATTTTATTTCAATTCGCAATTAATTCCATTTGATTTTGTATGAAGATCAAAATTTATTTGGAGGCTCAGCTGAAATCATTTGCATTTGGGTAAAATAATTTTTTTGAAACCATACTTTCCATATGTAATGATTATGGAATGCCACTGAAAGAACCTTCGTTTTTTCTCTCAACGATTTTAAATTTTATATAAATATCTCGATTTAAAAACGCCCCCAGTTTTTCATTAGTATCTGTAACGACAATTACGAACAGGCGGCAGGATATTTGTCTACCTAAACAGCTAGTCGACCTAATAATTATCAAAATTACGGATGATGCTGCTAAATTAGACGGACGCTTTTTAATTGGTCGCGACATAGCGTAATTCCTGTTTAGCGATCGACCCAGTTTATGGAAAGTTAACAACAACGTTAAAATTAGACATTATAGAAAAATCGGCTGCGGCTTTTTAGCCTGAGCGGAAGTGTCAATAGACGTACGTGGATATTTATACCAACTAAATTTTATTATTAAAAGTTTTCTTAACAACATGAAAATACATGTTTCGTGTGTTACGATTTCGCAAATAACATTTCGAAAATACACAAATGTTATATTGGCTTGAGCTTGAAACTTAAACTGGCATAGGCAAAACGACATTGTTACCTGGCAGGTACAAGCATTAACAGACTTCTGCCATATATTATAAATGGAATCAGACGCGGAGAATACAATCCCAATTTTTAAATTTCACCGCTGTACCTCATGTACGGTGGAGAGCTACGAACTCTAAAAATATACTTACTGAATAAACATAACGCATTCCAAATGTGGTTGTTAGAAAAATACTTTAAATACCTTCGACAGACAGATTATCCAATTCGGACGTGATCTATTTGCACAAGTGAAAGCAATGGAAATCCTCTATGGTTTCTATGAGGCGCTTCAACTTTTAAAATTTCAACAGGTGAAAATACAACTTCCAACACATTACACGAAAAGCTGCAGTTGAAGGAAAGAGAGTACAATAAATTCTCCTAGTTTCTAAATTTAGTCAAACAGCGAACCCATTGAATTCGAAATAACAACAGTAATTATAAACAATTTCAATGATTGTCTGGTATTACTCTACTATATTTGGACCATTTAGAATATAAAAGTGGTTGATTTACCCCACGACTTTCTCAAGTAGTCCAGTGCCCCTCTTGCTCCTAAATTTCCTATATTGTCAGTTCTAATAGTTATCAATTGTTAAAAAAATAGAGCGTATGTTTTGAGTGGTATGTATGTATGTTTATTTCTGCCACCGTAACTTCTTAACAATTCTTCCGATTCTGATGTACGAAGGCTCATTGGATTACTTACTTCAGCAGGAGTATCACTGGTTAAATCTGTTACTACAGTGAGTAAGTGGTTAAGTTGAATATTGTTCAAAATAAGGTAGATGCGCTAAGCACGTAAGAAGCAATGAGGTGGTTTAATTGTACTGTATAAGTAGCTAAGACAGGTATTGCATCCGAATTATGATATCCGTTATTACCAAACTTTAATTTTTTACATCATAAATAGTTGAGTTAATTTAATCAAATACAGTTGTTCATTCAATCGGAGAACAACTGTCTTATAACAAACTTAATCAATTATTCACGCCTACTGAAATGCACAAATATTTTTATTGGTGGCCAGTCACGCAAATCAAGTTGTGTTTTTTGTTTAATCGTGTCATAAGTCCCCAATATAAACATGTAATATAAATGGGGCTCAATACCATTACCACCATTAAATATTTAATTTGTCGTTATCAACTCATTAATCAGATGCTAAGCAATTGAAGCCAAAAAGATAAGCTCTCCAGGTAAATTATATTAATGACATGGAACAGAAAAAAACTTTTGAACGGTCGCCAGGGGGTCTTAGAAGTGAATTGGACCAAGTTATACACATTCCTGATAAATTACATTTATCGCTATCAATGTCGAATTGGTATATAGATGGATGGCATTCAATTATTATTGTCAAAAAAATTCCTCCTACTTCCGAGTATGGTAAAAATAAAACGACCTAAATTTTTTTATTAAAATTTGTCACAATTCTAGTTCTCATTCCAAAACCTCACAAATAAACCATTTAATCATCTGTTCAAGAATTTCCATGCTTCTCACTTCCCTACATGCCCTAGAGGTACTTCCCCACTTGGTGTAAACAACCCTTCTAGACGGGAATCTTTAACTATGTCTCCAATCTCGTTTGTTGAGGTTTATTGGTAAAACCGTTTGTGGTATTAAGAAAGCCCTTTCTTACTTAAGTCGATGGCGGGTAGCTTGATTTCCATACAAAGCGGTAGTAGCAGAGGTAAGCGGATTAGATTTTTCTTTATAGATATATATATATATATATATATATATATATATATATATATATATATATATATATATTCTTTATATACATTCTTTTAATATAGCTTACTGGTCGCGTTGGTCGAAGAAAACCTGTTATAATGCGACAGCATTCATGAAGTGGAAAATATTCGGTTGTTAAATATGGTGGAAGTAGGCGTGCATATTGTACGACTGCAATTCTTAAGGTCCTCGGTTGTGCACCTCATGGGCAGGGTTCCAAGGAAATACCCTCCCAGGCCATCCGTAAGATTCTCGCGATTTCTCCATTTCTCAGTTAAAAGACGTGGGTTTGTGTTTGAGTGGTTTCTCTGTTAAGTAAATAGGAAGTTGGTTAATGACGTCTAATAGTTTCTTATCGATGGACTCAAAATTATTTGCTTAGGTAGTAACGCCATAGTCGACAGCGTATATAGAATTTCAAGTGGTCATTAGTACATATACTGATAAGTAAAGGGGCCAGTACTGTGCCCAATAAATTATAGATCATTTGAGTCAGGTCATAGGCCTTAGTTATTGCACACACTATCCTTCGTTTGCAGTTATTTTCCGGGCAATATTACTTTAATAACATTTTTTACCACACAGGGATCTTTCGATAGGCACTGATAAAACGTTTGTGTGTATGGTTAAAATTCAGTTCAGTTGAGTAAACTAAATACTGTGTGACTCAAGAAAATGTAGATCTTCAGTTCAGAACGTACAGTCCTGGGACTGGAGAGCAGGAAAACTGTACGTGAATAGGTACCTGAACACTATGTTATACTTGGCTAGAAATGTCTAAGTAGAAAGTGCGGTGTAAGCTGATGTGCTGTCATGATGAAGAACCGATGACCATTAATCGCTTGATTTGGCAGCATGCGTTTTTTTATCAGTTTCCCAAAGTAAAAGGTGTACTAATGGGACAAGATTTCAGACCATTGAAAATGTTAAAACAAATGCTGTTTCTAAAAAAGACTTTGCACAGTGTATAGAAAAAGTGTAGTGGAGAGAGAGGGACATCTATTTTACAGCATTAAATTCGTTTTTATTTAGTTACACTTTGTTTACACTGTGGGTTATTAGTTAGATTTTACGTTATTATTTCAATTAAAATTGTTGGGTTGTCACAAAACCGTAGGCATGTATGCATTAGAACATTTTTAAATTTTTACATATCACCCTTCGACAGTTTCTTACAAAAATATGTGATATCGTTATACGTATCATAAATTTATTGGAAGATTTACTCCGCTTGACAATCAAGAGCAGACTATAAAAACCATTTCTTATTGATTTTTAGGTCTAGTTCTATATTTATGGGATGTGATTATTGGTTCCTTTAGTGAAGCGATTTTCTTAACCAGTTTACGATTTGTTTGAACTTCCTTAGACTTTAACAATCAATGTAAAACGCAAATCGCTGAAATTTCAAGTCCTGCTTTATTTAGCCTTACCCCGACATACTAGTATTCGTTTCACCCGTGTGCTCGATAATGCGAACCGACCTCCATCGAAGCAATTAATTTCAACGTTAAACCTCGTTACATCCCAAAAGGAAAGCCTTTCCTCTCGCCCTCGCGAACGCACTCGGTGTACGCTTAACGGAAAACCAATCAATTCACGAAAATCGCCAGACTTTTCCCTCAAAAACCCGTCGGAAGGCGAAAAAACCCCATCTACACTCTCGGTGCGAACAATGTACACAAAAAGGAATACACGAGACGCCGCCAGCTCTGATTCGGGACGTTCACGTTCCTCTCCGTTTTCAATTTTTCCGTTCACGAAAAAGGCCTCTTGTTTACCGAGTGTCGCTACATCAATGGGGAATTTTCGCCACGTGAAGCTTGCAAAATTCCAGCTGACCGCTGCGGGGCTTCTCCTGAGTTACCCGCGTGAAAAATCCGGCCCAATTTAATTACAGGCGGGGTTAGGTTATGGCCGTAGGTGAAAGGTCGTCAAATTTTCGTCCAAGGTGACGTTTTATTAAGTAAGTGGATGAAATTATGCTGCAATGAAAAGTTACAGAAATGAACCCACCAAAAATCCAATATTAGGCAACCCCCGGCAGAAAAAATTCGACAGGCTTGTAAAACAACTCCTGCCAAGATTACACTGTACAGCAAGATCGGTATAGGGGTTCAATGGGGGAGAAAATTGGGGAAATATCACACCTAATCGTCAAGCTTAGGTACATATTTAGTAAAAATTACGGTCACAAGAGGAGATTACTGGAGAAAATAAAGAAGAATATGGTAGGATCGAAATTTTTCACGACAGAATCATAATTTATAGTAATTGTAGACTGAACGTTAAATATTTTGAATTTGAACACACGTATAAAACTGAAAACTTAGCAAATTCTATAATTCTTGAAAATATTTTCATAAATTTTGAATAAATAAATTTCATATCTAATTTGTTTAAATATTCGGACGACGTAGATATTCACCGGGAAAGAAAATCTGGGGCACCCTGTATATAGAAGAAAATATCATTGAAATATATGCATATTTATGACACAAATGCATATCTCGCACCAGTGTTATAAATTCTTTGTAAGTATTCAATTTGGGTAGGCGTCCTGAGGATAATCGTAACAAAAACCAAAGACGACTATGATGAATCAGTGTTAAAGTCACTGCTTAAAGTCAGGCTTCCCGTGTTTCCACTAAAAATACATAGAATGATATTCACAGTATTGAATAAATAAATAGTAAATGTAAAAAGTTCGATTCAGTAACAGCAAAAACAACAAAGAAATTGAGATCCTAGAAAAAAATTCCATCACTTTGGAAGAATGAAATAGCGGAATTTCAAAGCAAACCTAAATGGGAAATATGAACCCTCTGAAAAAAACTCGAAGAAATAGATTCTTATTTATAGAACATTGAAAACCTAACCTCATGCCACTTTCAAGATCGCCTCGGCTACATAACAAATTTTCTTTTTAAAATCGTCACCGAGCTTTCCTCAAACGTTCTCTTTTGGATTCATGAACATCTCTCGACAATATGAAGTATTGTTTGGAATATCCTCCTAAGGCCTTAAATCTTTGTCCGGTTCGCGAATAGCTAACATTTCGCTCGTTCGGCGGAATAATTTTGGAAATGGACTCATTACTCATTTGTTATTTTCCTCGTCTGTTGTTCGGAATGAGAGAAGATAATGAGAGGAGTCTTCTGAACCGAGAACATCGATGGAGGGACGAGGAAAATACGATGCGAATAACTCATGATTTATATCAAGTGAAAATTGAATATTCCTCTAAGGAAGAGGGAGTAAACGGAGAGCTTGCATACATACATATTTACTAGCTGATCGAAAATCAAAGTATTCAGACGGACTAATATTGCTTTTTCTTTTGTTGGTATAAACAGAGCGAGATGCAAATGTAAGGTTTATTCATACATATGGTCGAATTAACTTTGATACATACAGGAAGAGCTCCGCATTCAAACGTAATATGTATATCAGTTCCTAGACCTATAAATCGATCTGACATAACGGTACGTTCTCTTCGACCTCTTAGATACGTTCGTACATTTTAGAATTTTTGTTGCAAAACCTGCTATCTCTCGATACAGCCTGCGTGAAAGCATAACTTACACACATATATTCTAGTTCAAAGAGATTTAACTCCAGATCCATGGATTACAAAACGCAAACAGACGTGAGTTTATTATAAACTCTGCCGGTGTTAATGTGATGTGTATGTTACGAAAATATGGGGTAACGATTGAAAATTCAGACGAGGATTCCGATGAAAAAATTTCAACAAAGCCGAAAGCCCTCTTTTTCCCCTCTCGTTCGGAAGGAACGTTGGATTATTTTCGGTGCGTTTTATTATAAACTTTTACGGCTGTTGAAATATTTTTTACAACATGGACGTATGTAGATATTTACGTTTTGAGTTAGGGAGAGAACGAATTTCTCCGCTTGGGTTACGTGAACGGTCGTGGGAAAATGGATGGGATGTTTTTCTTGTTTGCATGTTTACGTCCTCTTTAGCAAATTTACATTTCTCAATTTGTGAAAATTTGTATGAAGCGGTAAATAAAGTAATAAAAAAGATGTAACATAAGGAAACGTAACATAACTTCAACAGATTGTCACGGTTTATGATTGATGGAACGCTTTGCACTTAGCTCGACATTTGGGGAGGTCGACATCCTATTCAAGTTTAAATCTATGAAAAGTTCTTCTTCACGAAGATTATATTGATGCCCATTGTAGGACACAACGTTTTCAAGAAATAACAACATTGGGGCAGTCGCTGATATCATGTTGCCTCCCTATCTGGTAGGTCTCTGCTCCTTTAATGTACGCGAATAGGATCATGCAATAAAATATCATGGATCTCCAAGAAGTCGTTATGGGTCTCATAAAACATCGCATTGACACTTTCCATAACAAAAAAGAAAAGGAGGTAATATGAGATACCATCAGCAACACGTCGATAGTAACATCGTACATTCACCTTACACTGAAATTTGCCAGTTTGATCATTCACATACTGCTCGTATATGCACCACGCCTATCTAAAGTTTCGGAAGGACTTCTGCACACAACGAGGCAGTACGGCAGCAGTAGATGACTTTTATTATGTAGTCTTTTAATGAAGGTGAAATAAACGAAATCGCTGAAATATTAAGCAACAAATGGATCAAATATCAGCTCATTTTGGAGGTTTTTTCATGAGCTATAAGATGGTCATTTCCGTTTTTTAATAGAGTATAACAACTTTATTTAGTTATTAAAACTTCGTTAAAATCGTGTATTTTTGGCTCTTAATCGTTAATAAATAAATAAATATAAAAAAATTGGATGATTTCGTATGACGTTTATTTCTCTATACCTAAAGTACCCAAAAAACTGGTCAGACTTCTGCCACAGCCACAGTTCTCTGATTTTTTGCTCATGTCCCTATATTATAAGTCCTGCTAAATATTGTATTATTCACATTAAAACGAAGATATGAATTATATCTTATTTGTGTGCAAAAGTATTAAAATCCATAAAAGCATAAATACTAAAATACCCATAACTGACAACGTAAATAACGAATACATGCGACAATATATTAATGAAGTAAAATGTTTCCATTAAAACATTTTGTCATATATATCTAAGAATATTCAGAGAAAACAATATCTTTTATACTCTTCTCGCATGTTACGATGGTCATAGAATTGGACTGTAAATACCTTTTCTCAAAGCAAATTTAATTAATGCGTAACGTTTCATTTCATATTAACCAAGAGTAATAACGCCTCGACAATTATTACCGTATTAGCTATTATAAAAAAAAATAAGTTATGTTATTACCTCTATAGGTCGTATCAGTTTCGACACGCTGTATCATACTTTACGGCTTACTGTTTCTGCTTTTTATTCCACTCTGGCAAGATAGGTATTACATCATAAAACTGGCATGAATATGCACGGTTTCAAGTTTTAATAGTTGCATACTTCATACCAGAGTTTTACAAGTTCGTAAATAAGTGATGGAAGTAATTTCTTAGGACAATGAAAAATATTCTAGCGGCCACACAAAGGGAATTTTACGAGTACGACATCGGGAAATGTGAAAGATGGTATATTTACAGCAATGTTGTAAAATCAGCGTCGAGCAAAAGTAATTTCAGAATTCTCAATAATTTAAACATGCCAAATTTCCTAACAAAATATTGCCAAACTGAAAATGGCAAAAATTACATTACCTAATCGATGTCGATTCTTCTGAGTGGATACGTTCTACTTGATACGTGCGTTACTTCCTTGATACCAATTCAAACACGTGTGCTTCCCTCATAAATTCCACCAACTAGAACCTCACACTTTGAATGTAAAGCAACAAATAGGGGGGAAAACAATTCTCTGAATCGAAATGATGCGCCCCGCGGTAATTTATCGGCGGTATCTTAATTGGCATCGGTGCCATTTAATTATTTATTTGCTGGTAATTGTGTGGGCAGGCATTGCGTGTTAAACAACAATGCGAACATGATAAGAAGGCGCACAGAAGAGCGCAATATAATTGCGGATCCAAGGGAATATCGGGCTGCCTTCATTGGGTTACCCATGTGATGAATTAAAAATGAAGCAGAGGAAAATTCCATTTTGGATGTACGGAGACAAAAGATGTTCCGGAATTAAGACGAGAGACAGGGAAACTCGGGGTGGAAAATCGAAGAGGCCAACACGAAATAGACGATATGCAGTATGACAAAGCGAAGTAGGAGTTACAACTATTTTTATACAAAATACCATTTAGATAAGCAACAAAGCAAAAAGATTCATACAACTTAGTTGTAGGTAGCGCCGTAGGTACAAGTCTTTTCAACCAAAAAACGTATTACATGCTTGCTAGATCGCCGGTTAATTTTATTTCATCAAATCTAGTTACTGGTAATTCGAAATCTCATAATGTAAACCTTGGTAACTAAACTACTCAAATAGCTATTATGTAATTAACATATTCTAATCTATGAACCGATAATTCCTGAAACTCCCACCTTCAAACTTGGGTGCACAAAGCCCAAATACCTAAGGGCAATACAGGGTTAGGTAAATTTTATCCAAACCTGGGGTAAAGTGGCAATTTTTATCATTTAGCATATGCTTCATACAGAAAAATTCTTTAACTGTAATTGCAACTTGTTTTGTAGTGTGTTATGTTTAGAACATTCTTTAAAATAGTCCCATTGTTTGGGGCTGACGTTTCTAGTGCGGAATGTAGTTAACAGAAAAAGAGAGAGAGAGAATGACAAAAGAGAATATAGATTGTGACAAAGAAATTTTGACGGACACCACTGTATACTTACACCGAAAAAAAATATTTTATTTCACAATTTAGGGTAGATGAAATCAAATTTGCTAGTAAAAATATCATATTACTTCACAAATAACCACCTAAAATAATCATTGTTCAAAGGAAGGTTTAAAATAATACTTATATTTACACTGGGGCTGCTTTTAGTTCCTATCTACAAAAATATTCTTAGGTAAGAGATCCACTGAAAGAAATTCAGTTATGCAAAACTTAAAAACATGACTATAAAATATGCCATGAGGATACCCGAAAGGAACTCGGGAGCACGGGTCTTAATAATAATTAAATATTATATAATAATTATCATTATTATACTGTATATTATTATATTTAACAAATATGTTGGACCCGGTAAAATTATCAAATAGGAACCTGTTGGGGCTTTGCCACTGAGAGAAACTTCAAGAATCTTTTAAGTATTTGAAATCAAAATGAAAAAGTTTCTAGATTCTACATAAGATCGCTTAGGGAAATCTAGATGTTTTACGTGCTCTTCAGAGATTTAAAAAATTTTAATTTCTGCCCAATTTGTAATCTAAATTTCTAAAGAAAATTCTATTTTTCTAATTTCTAAAAATTTCTAAAGTAAATTGAAATCTAGGGACTTTTCGTTAACGAAGGTTCTAGAAAAATCTCTGGCATTTTTATTCCAAACTTCTTCTAACGCTTAAAATTGAAACGAAGTTGTTTGAAACTTCTGTGAAATATACAGATTTCGATTGGGTAGTTTTGGATATTAAAGATTTCAGAAGATAAAAAATCTAAATTTTCCTGTGATCCTCTGAGAATGAAACAATTTGAATTTCCATAAACATTCGATTTCAAGACACGTTCGATAGAACTCCATGTAGAACTCCATGAACTCCACGATGAACTCCAATAGAAAACTTCAGCTAAAAGTCTAGAGCATTTATTTTATATTCGTTCCAACGTTTAAAATTGGAGATAAACTGTTTTCATAAACGTTCTAATTTTCCTTTGAAGACAGTTTTAGCTGTTCAAGGTTCCAGAAGTATCTGTGGAATCCTCCGTCTAGGTTTTTAAATTGTTGTAACGTTTAGATTAAATTGAAATATTTGAAAATTTCACAGTCTCTAGATTCAACTTGAAACCATTCCGGCTTTCCAAAATTTTAAAGAAACATTACAGAGTGTTATTCGGAATATTTCTAGATTCTGAATAGCATTTAGGAAAATCCAATTTTCTGTGGTCCTCGCAAAATAAGAAAATGTAAAATTTCCTTAAAATTCTACAATCGATGTCAAAACTTTTTGACGGATTAATATTGTAGAAGAGTCAAGGTACTCAAAAATGCTGTTTTTAGATTCTCTATAGCGTTTAAAATGTGTACACCCTCCAGATTTGATCTTACGAAAACCTGTGGTTTAGACATAGAATGAGGCATGTAGAAGCTCCATTCTATACAATTTCAGCTTTATAACGGTTAGAATTAAAATGGAAAAGTTTGTAAGTTCCAAACACCATACATCTGTGCTAACAATACATTGGAAATTGATAACAATATAATAAGCGAATTGGTTCCCGACAATTATTTTACATTGGGGATGGTATTGTGATGCTCTGCAACTGTATTTAGAACATTCCAACTAATCATTTAACCCTGTTTTTTCATTGCAATTTGAACTTCTTGGCTGCTTTCAGTTGTCAAAGTAGTCCAGCTTATGACCATTTCAATATATTCTTTATAAACGTTTAACAATTATAAATTCACATAAATACACTTATAATCATAACATATATCAATTATCTGAAAAAAGTGAGGATATCTGTTAAAATGTTGGAGGTGTTGAAAGAAAATCCCCAAACATTTCAAGTAGTTACCGACATGTTATAAACGCTTGAAGTATCCGTTAAAACAACGTCAAAAATACTTCCATTATACAACTAGCAATACGGTAAACTGTAATACCAAACGAGCATCATCAACTTGCACCAAAGACAGGTTGGGGTAAACATTTTTCAACTAACCCCTCTACCTTATCATGCATTGATAAATCTGCCCTATGAGATCCTAGGTGTCTAGGTTTCTAGGGTAACCCAGTTTCATGAAATTATCTCTCCGTCTTGATGTCATAAAACAAAGAATTGGAAAAATAATCTCAATATGATTTAACGCTGGAATAACCCCCGTTAGATTATTTTTACGAGCCGAATTCTATCAGCAAGGCGATAAATTAATTAGGTCGACCAGCCATCATTGAAAATCTGCAACAAATCGGCGGGACGAGCACGTGCCATTAACGTCGAATTAAAAACGAATCGCAGCATAAAGCGTCCCGCCGAAGATTTATGCGCCCCGAGTGGTAAATACGAGCCAAACACAAAACTTGTTATTTTGACACATAAATTTGGAATCGAACTTTCCCGTATATTTCAAAATCCTTAGTGATCCATTTGTGATGCAATAAAATTAAAGCGTGTTGCTGTTCAGAGTGCCAAAAATTCGCTATCGCCTGGCAAGTAAGCGCGGATTTATTTCGATTCCGGTTTCGAAAAAAAACTGAGATATTCAAGTAATATATAAAGTACAATCTATGGGAAGCCTAAAAATTTAATAGTACAACTACTTGTAATGCTAATATTGCAAGCGCAAAGTACATAGGAAATGTACAGACTTGTCTAATTTTAATGTAAAACGTTGGTATCGAGCCGCGAGGTTAATTAAAAACAGTAATATTGCTACTTATTATAGTAATTGGCATGTTCTTGGTCTATTTAAGCATCGCCACTGATAATTATTTTCTACAAACAAGCATTTAGTTTAAGTGAACTTACCCGCGTTTCATTCAAAGACTGACAATAAAACTTGATTTAGAAAATATTACGATTCGATCAATTCAGCGTTATTGCCGTTATTACATTTCGAAACATTTCAATTACAAACATTACATTTCAAGCGTGAATGGACACGTTGATTTACCACTTTTTATGCGGCCCATTAAGAATCATATTAAATCCAGTCTATAAATCCGATCTATAAATGGATGACAGCGCATCTGTTTACAATATGGTCCGTGGAATATTTTAGGCAGCTACTAGCTAAGAAAAAAATTAATGGTTCGGTGTAGAGATGATGTTTATGCATCTGGAAAACGGAAAGAGAACTTCCACAGATATTTCCGATATTTTATGTCGAATAAATATATTCTAAACAGTCACTTTTATGACGAGACCGAGGTGAATCATATGGAAAGTTATCCAAATATGCAAGAGTGAAATCGCTTCCAGTAACAATAATGTCTGGATAATAACAGTTTAAACAGAAGACAAGTCGACAAAACTACGTGTTCTGCACACCAATTCTCAGGTTGATTGGCAGGTACTGCAATTTTTGTGGATCTTGCCAAAGCATTTGGAATCATATGGAAACAGAAAAGGAGTATTCACAGGCTTAAAAAGTTATTTAAGAAGGTGTATATTAAGCCCAAGAGCTATAAGAGTACCACAAGGTACAGTACTAGGACATAGGTGCTACAAATGCAGTATATAATACAGCTTTGTTACATTCTACTGCCATATTCGATTCAATTAATAAAAAATAGTCTCGTGAGAGAAAAGCAATTAGCTGTGCTAAAAATAGATCTTCCTATACACACAACTCAAGAAGATGTCTTGTCTAGGACGAACAAGGGGAGAAGGGAACCTCAGGATCTCTAAAGTTTTGCTTGTGTTTTACTCTTCCATTAACGTTGTTTTTTTTTTTAGATGATTGGTTCCCTGTGTAAAAAGGTTTCAACACTGAACGAGTAAGTGAAAGAAATAACCAATTGGCGAGTTTATCACCCAGCAATTCATTCTCGTATTGTTCAGTAAATAACTAACTATACAATTGATAATTAACAATTGGTAGAGCACATATAATAGAGTACTTTGCTTGTTTCTCCCTCTCCATTGCACGTCTTGGGATAATTTCCCCTAGTAGATAGAGCGGCACTTGCGCATCTCTCCTTTGGTACGATTGCACGCTAGGTGGTAGTATATTGCCTACGAGTTCATGTTGGTATTTCGCGAGTCAATCCCTTAGTACCGCTGCACACTCGACCCCAGACGTTTATGAGAATGTCGGTTACTAGTAGTTGGGTGGATGCTTCACACGTCATTCCTCTAGTACCACCCAGGCAGACATTGGAAGTTAAATTGATTGTACAATTTCTGCGAGAATTATACAACATTCTATTGTTTACTATAGTATTTTATTTTATTTCATATCTCACTTTCGACTTCACAAGTCCACTTGTAAACCTTCATATAACGAACATAAGAGAAACTATGTGCCTTTACTTTATATATTGTTATCAAATAACATGTTTGCATATTTTAATTTGTTTGCTTGATCTTCTATTTAGAACTTTGGATAAATCAATAGGTTTTTGTTCTTACAGGTGATTAATCATTTTCCTTCCAGTTCTTGTTTTGATGATCTCAAAATCTTACGTCACACGAGTACTCCCCTCTTAAGTGATTGAGGCTTGACCATTTGATATAGTACCATTGTTTAATTCTCATAAAAAAATCACTGGCCTAGTATTCCATGTATTTTTTAAAAATAATTAACCCTCTATTAAAAATTTCATGATTATTTAAGATAGGTAAGTAATATTAAATTACCTTCTCACTAAATATTTGCCCTGCTTCCATAAGCATTTATAACAAATACAAATACAAATACAAAAATTTTAAGCTTTCCATTCATAAGTGGCAAACTTATGTTTAAATTTTCACGGCTCAATTTTCTCCATCATTGTATTGAATAATTTGATTTAGTTTCGGCTGTTTTCTTCTGTATTATTTGTAAAAAATATTATAGCTCTTGTGGTTAAATGCATATATAACGAGCTGTTTTAGCTAAAAGTTGCTACAACTGTGCTCCACTCTACACCCCAAGTGCAGATAAAGTTTTAAAGTTTTAAAGCAGACAGACTTTTGTAAACAGACAGATTTTATACTAATTATTACACTAGTACGATTCAGTTATCCCAGCAGTCTCATTTAACCAATTAACCGTCGGTCACTTAATTCTCTTCAAATTTTTTTGACCACCACGCTGGTAACATTCTCACCTGTTGCCGAGTTCCAAGCGAGGCACATAAAATGCTTGATCGTGGCCTTTGATTCGTCAACGAATTCGGTTATGTAACTTTCCGACATTCTCTAGTATAGTATAGTGTGTCACAGGATTAGTACTTCAAAAAGAGATCTGCAGTTGTTTCCATGAACTCGAAGAAGTTTTCAATTGTAGTCCACTTCAACTAATTAGCCTTCCTAGAGGAAAGATGGACATTAAAAGGAGTTTATAGTTTTCATATTTGTTACTGCTCCCGTATTGAAAACGTAAAATTATAGAATCTAACGAGTAGTGTCCAAATAAGTTATGACATACATTACCATCGTATAGTAGGTATTTTTCGTTCAAAACTTTTACTTCTGTTCTCAAACGAACTTGCGATTGTGCGATATTACAATATACTGCCAATGCTTGGTCGATGGAATTTTACTTAATCTTTCCACCCTACATACTTTATCACCCGTTTTATCACTTTACACTTGCGACGTATGGAGATAAATAAATTCCGCTTGCATCATCACGAATCAAATTATTCCCTTTATTACGTATTCAAATTTTGACGACTAGCCAAAAGTACTAAATTTGAAAGTTTGTGTCGGCATGAATAATGTAAAGGGCGACAATTCCAGTTAGTTCGACATAAATAAGTTCGATATATAATACAGAAAGTTAAAGCGGTTTGGAAAGTTTTCAAAAACGCTCAAATGGAAAAATGGTGCGCAGAAATATTTTGCTGATCTGCTGGTTGATCAGAATGATTTGATGCGATGTATTCTGGACAGCAATTCTCCTTATAGAAACGGTATCAAAGTACACAAAATTTATTTGAGAACGATTGCAGCACACCCTGGCATAATCGCTCTGATATAAGATTGTTTTGGAATTATAAGGAAGGCTTGATGTGAAAATTTTAACAAAATACTCTTCCATTCTCTCCAAAAATGTCCACATAGAGTATTCTTTGCAAAATAGATTTTAGTGATGAAAAAATTCTTATCAATTCCATCGCTACACATTTGCACAGCAATTTCCCAAGTTATAATTTTGTTTTATGATACAATTTTGTTAAAAAATAGAAAAATATTGCTATATCATGTTATCCAGTTACACGGAAAATAGGTAGTGCTAAACAGAGACAGAAATGTTAGAATTAAGGGCATTTATGTAAACTGTATATTTTGCGCATATTATGTGGTTTTAAAATTGTTTGGATATTTCTTTAAAGACCTGCACAAAATATTTCATTAGTATTAGAGTTTCACTAAAAAACACTTTGAAATAATAAATCCCTTTCATTTTCTACTTTCAAAATTATCGAGAGAAGTACCTGGGTATCCATTAATTACCGTAATAAGTCCCTTGGTAATGAGGTTTAGAGTGATCAGTACTAACGATAGAATCCTTTATGTGACATCCCTTTGTGAAAATTGGGAAATAAGTTTTTCAGTAGTATAAAGTGACGTAGAAATTTGTGTTTATTTCTTCAACTAAGACCAACCCTTTATGTCTTGCATTTTTTTTTAGTTTTTTTGAACATGAAAGTTTTGAAGTTTTAAACATGTTTGTTTAGTGTTTTAATAATCAATTATATTTCAATAAATTCCATGAAAATGCTATATTTTATCTCTTGCATATTTGTTGGTTTTTCGAAAATTTTTGAGCAACATGTGGTTGCCTATTTTTCACACGCTACAGTATCAGTAGCTTACACCAATTTGTATCCAACACTGTCTTAGTACCCAATGCTAAATAATAAATAGTAAGCTATTATTTAAATCAAAAATATCTATGTTAAGTAACTGGTAGTACACACTTCGTCAAACACGTGGCAAATCTGCAAACACTTCAGAAACTATTCCCTCTTTAGTCGATTTTCCAATAATGATAGTTACTCTGTGAACTAACGAAAGTTCTTGCTGCGTTGTGTTAAAAATTGCGCGAAAACATTATTTCCTAATGCATGTTTCTAAATCTTGTAAGAAAATTTAGGAACTTAACGTTTCATGAGTAGGTTAAGACTTCCAATGGTTTTATTGCAGTTATTTGTATTTGCCACTGAAAAGAAAGACTTAAAATGTTAACCGCTTTAGATATTTGATTTTATGGGAATTACACATGAACTACAATGAAATCAATTTTAAAAATACCGATGAGAATTTAAAATTTTAATAAGAAAGTCATTCTAGAAAATTCAAAATTCAACGTTATAAAATAGAAATGAAATAAAATGAAGAATAAATCGAAAAAATGAAATTAATATGTAATTACAATTATTGTTGTGTTAACAAAGTTGTAATTCAAAAAACAATTTGGTTCGATCCGACAATTAAAGTAATTGTTATGCAACAAAATTATTTCTATATATATCAAAGGATAACGAATTTCTATAAAAGCTTTTAACATTAATTTAGCAAACAATTTTGACAAATATGCGAAACGAATACATCGTCGATTATTTTATTTTTATGAAATCGTCCCATCGCATTCAAACATGTAATTTTCCGGTTTTTAAACAGTCAATTGATGATCATTATGCCGAATAATTAAATTTAAAACGTATATTTTGATGGCAACGAAAACACGATTCAGATTTAATTATAACAGCTCTTCTTTCGACAATTCGACGGGGAATTACAAAGTCCGGAATTGTGTCGCTTAATCGAAAGTTTTGTAAATTATATCGTAGCCATAAAGGTGTGAAATTCCGAAATCCCGTTACGAACTCGATTAAAACATTCCTCGTTGTGCCATTTAGCGCTTTATCAAATTCGACGGTGTCACTCAATAAGCGATCCCCGATGAAAAAAAAGGAACCCAGCGACGGGCGAAACTTCGAGCCTTACCTGCTCGATCAATTCCCCATTAATTAGACCGTTTCGCGTAGAGTTTCAGAATTTAATTTCTCACTCAAAACTTTCAGAAAAAGTTCCACCCGCCGCCCCGTAAACGCCCCCCTCACCACACCTCCTCGCGCTTCTTCGCCCGCGTTTAACGGAGTTTTCCGTGTGTTTGTAACTCGAGTTGTTATCATCTTTTTACATAAACATAGAATATATAATTAATTTTGAGTTCGAGCCGTGGGGCATTCCCCAACTTTTCCGAGCTCGGTAACTCAAAATGGGAACAATGGAAATTAGCCGAGTGATGACGGTACAACGATTTCCTCTAAACTTCGTTTTGAATACGGCAATAATGGGATTATAACGAATGCCTCTCGTAACGTTTATCCGGGGACGTCCTTTTTTCAACACGGAAGGTTCACCCTCAATCAAGAACTTCAAAAGGGTGTTTTAGAAATTACAGTTAAAGTCCGTCAGATCGGGAAGAATTTAGTTTCTCCAAGAAGATAAGTAACTGTAAAGTAATTGTAACAGTCCTGCACTTCACACGATAAAACTGATACCCTGGAGGCAACGAAAAGCTAAAGTTTATCAACTGAACTTGGACATTTCAAAATAAGCACTGTCAAAGCCGCTAAAACTGTAACTGTATCACATTGTCATCTCACTAAGAACATCAAAATTATCCCCGAAGATCCAAAAGTCCCTATGCGACAAACCGATGTCTTATTTTTTTTTAATCCAAAAATTTTAGATAACGAAACACTTGAAAATTCACTGATCGGTAATAATGACAAAAATAACGAGGAAACTTCCGACACCTGCTCATGATAAGTTTGTCCAGTTAAATATTATTATAGTACACCTTATTCATCGAGAAAATGACTTGTACAAATGTCCTTAGGTATAGGTAAGTAAGTACCATGAAAGAATTTACTTGCTATGATAGTCGGGATTTGTGGGGATTGTCGACTCTTTTACGACACCCAACGGTCACAATCGTCGTGTAATCTTCTAATAATTCTTTATGACCTAAGAAGTCATTTTATTTTTCACATGAGAAGATGTCATATTTAGGTTTATTGTGAATAAAGTTTATGTAGATGTTTATATTTTATTTTTATAGCCTTTTTTAACACTGGGAGACACCGAGAATATTATTATTCATGCCTTACGAGCAGTCATTAATGGTTACGCAATTTATGATTATACTATTATAACCGACGATTCCTTGATTTTGTGTTGATTATTCACGTACTTATGTTTCCCTCTTTATTTAAAACCTATAAATGTACGCGATGGTAGTAGATGATAATATTTTATGTACAACTAATAATTGTTTTTAATAACAAATAAGTGATATCTTAATTAGTCATAAATAATGTATTATGTCTAGTCTAAAGATATATGTAGTTAAAAATCCAGTGGCACTAATTACTCAAAAAATAAACGTTAGTAAATCGTTTATTCTTCCCTTACTGGGAATTTTTTGTCTCTATGAAATACTAACTGAACACCCAAAAGAACATTGTATAGTGGAATATTCCAATATTAATTTAATAGAAAACCCCCATGGTCAAATTAAAACATAATTCACCCATATAACTTTAAAACACATCAGCTGAGAATGGGTGGCCTAACCATCAAAATTTTAGTTCATTTAATCAAAAATACTGCAGATTTATTCTTTCCCGGTAGGAAATCTCGGGGAAAAACGTAGTTTTTAAAAATTGGAAAGAACTACTTTTATACAAGTAAGGATGGACGTACTAAGTCTACAGAGCGTTATATTCAAAACATTAAAAAGAAACAAGCTTTTAAGAGTCAAACTAGGATTGTTGCTATTGACTTGATATTGGTGTTAATACAGCACCTTACATAGTAAAGGCGAGATAAAATTTAAAAACATTTGAATAAAAATTGAGACATGTAATATGGCAGTATATAGCCTAAACAGAGTTACAGAGGAAAACAAAAGTTACCACTTGTGAATACTTTAATTTCTCTCACTCACTCACGCCAATGCAGATTTAAAAATAAAAGGAGACACTATCTGTCAGATAAAGAAACTAAAGTCAGGTTTATCAAATGATTAATCTCTGAATTACTTTTAGAAGCTGAAGAAATATATCAAGATCGTCGAATTAACCAGCAGCTTTCGTTTATAGAAAGCAATCATAGTTTTGCCTCTAAATCACAGACAATAGGAGGCCCATAATTTACTACTAACCGAGAGCAGACAAATTAGGAGATTTCAGGGTATCAAGAGTAAAACTTAAAAAAAAATTATTCTAACAAAAAATAACGTAAAAAAAAATGTATCTCTAAAGTAGCAGACGTAATGAGAAATTCTATTATTATATTTAAATCCTAAAATTTTGACTAGCTTAAAAACTTTTTCATTACACGATAAGTGAACGCGCCGCGAGATGGCGCCTGTTATTCATGCACCAAATAAAGCACATATACGGAGGCAATCGAAAAGCAGCCCTTTTGACTTTTGAGTTGCTTCGCTACGAATTCGATTTTTGAAGAAAAAAATACGTGGAGGTTCCATCCATTGGTACAAAAAATAAGTATGTCGAGATTTGCAGTCGTTATTTCCTGCAGTCAGTTTGTCAAGCGATTTAGTATAAACACCTCCTGAAAGATGGAGAAATAGGATGAGAAGCATTTCAATAGAACTTCAAAATTTTTGCTCTGAAATTGTCATAAACTTGAAACCATTTGTTGCTTTTACAACTGTGAACTTACTTTTACATTTAGTATAGCCAATAATAATAACTAAGCGATGTATTTTTTAAAATAACTTTTTGCACATAAAATACATGCACATTTATGGACATATTTCTTAAATATTTATATGCATAAGATTCATTATATCTATCTTTAGTGATAACTAAATCACTTTCTGCCTATAATCAGTTACATATTAATATTAGGAAAAATACAAAGTTAATTATGGAAAGTGAAATCTTAGGGCAGCATCAGGAACCAAAAAAGAAGATCGAAAGCTCTTCAAATAAGACAGTTTTATCGAGGATTCGTTCCTAATCTGGGACACTTTCAAAAGAAGAATAATATCATAGTGTGGTATTATTTTAGAAACACCTGTGGTGAGTTGTTTCGTTCATTTTACTTAAAGAAGGCCCTCTAATCGTCCTTCTGTCAGGAATTGACTTTTGTATGAAAAAGACAAAGGGGGAAAATAGGTGTAGTGTAGCATAGGAAAATAGTGAAAAAGTGATAGATAAACCTTAATACTTTCTAACGAAATGACTTAGTTTAGGGACTAAGACTAAAGAGGGAAAGTTCTTTAGTGTAACTGTTAAATAGTTCACTAAAATTTTTCTGTTTTCAGCGTTCACTGTTATTCAGCAAGTTTGGAGTTCACCAGTAGTCGGTGAGTCAATGTAGTATAATATGTTCTCAACATAAAATGGGCTAATCTTAAGGCACGATACTTCATATTTACTTATGATAACTACAGTGTGAGTATGACAGTGAACTCACTATGGAGGTTAATAGTGATACTGTTGACTAATTATAATTCAACAAGTTTAAAATCAATAGCAACAAAACTCAACATGTTATTTAAGCAAAAAAAAACAAGTAAGTCCCATTAAAATTTTAATAAGCAAAATAAAGCATGTTTAAGTTGCCAAAATTAAAAACGTGGGTACTATTGTTGGTGATGAGTTACATTGGGTGGATCACATATTGTAATTACCTCTGATCGGTGCAAAGTATATTGTAATAGGAATTGTTAAAGACGAAAAATTAAGTACTTAGCGCACAATATCTCCTTTCGTATTTATAATCATTTGCTTTCCACTTAGAGTATATGTAGTATAATCAAAGTTTTACAAAATGAAGAATTGAAGATATTTTACAATTGTGACAGGCTCACTGGTTCTACAATGTTGTACGAAGACTTACATATACACAAAACAGAGACTTTGTTGGGGGTTAAATGATGTAAACTAATACATGAAATCTTGAACAAACATCAAAAATTAAAATCATGGCTCGCCAAGTAGACACTTTCATGCTCGTATACTCGAATCGTAAATAATACTTACAGAATCAAAAATATTCAAGATATGATTTTAACATCCCATTATTTGGGCATTAAAGGAATTTAATCAGAATTAAAGATATCCATTCTTACATACTGTTTATTCATACAACCAATCACAAAAATATTTGGACGCCTGGGCTAATTACTCACTATTGGTTGAAATGGCAAACTTTATATAGAATAAAAACTTTATTTTCAAGTATTTTATGTCTTCAGCTATGCAGTTTTAAAAATACCTAAGAAAGGTTCACAAACAAGCCCGCAAAAGCACCAAACAAAAAAGTTAGGTAACAATATTTTTACAACGTAACAAAAATATTTGTACACGTGGTATAATTGAACAACGAAACACGCCTTTTATATATGAAGTAATAAAAAATTTGTAATTCTTTTTTTAAAATATTTTTATTGGAAATGGTTTTTCTTTTTTGTTGTTCTTTTCGTAGGTTTTCAATGTGTCTGATGCTACGTAACTGTAAATTATGTACATACATCTTCTGTTAATTAAATTTAGTTTTTTAAGTCTTATTATTCCAACTAATTCACATTGTACATCTCCTCTAGGCCAGAAACTAGGTATTGTTTAGAAAATTCCTGCATAATGTATATACGTAACGGTATGATCACTAAAAAAAATTTAAATAGAACTTTCATGTTTGAGAAATTTAAATACCGGAACAGAAAATTTTGTGATCCATTACACTTTTTTTTTTTAATTAGATAACCAATCATTTCACTACGATTGACAAACCTTTTTAAAACAACAATTAATACGGTTACTGTTACACACAACAATACCTCAACTAACTTCCAAGCGATAAGGAGTAATCCATGAAAAATATCCATATCACCAGAGTCGCTTATTTTAATCATTTACGATTCGAAACACGTTTTTAACGATTTCTCGGGTAGATCTGCCATCAATGCTTATGCAAGAGCAGGCTCACTTTCGAGATAACAAAGATGTGGAACTTATTAATGTTCTGTATTGTTGAACACGTTCTCCGGGTAATAAATATCCACCGTTCAATCCTCGCGACGACGATATAACACGCGGAAATAACTTTTCTTCGTAACATTTTTTGAAAGAAATTTTTTATTGCTCGCGCGAAACAATGGGCGCTTCGTTAAGACGAATAAATCAATGTTTGGTTCGATAGGTATTTGATGAATGAGTGAAGATTGAAAACGAGAGTTTATGGGACTTCGTGGAAAACCTATGGCAAAATCTCTGACAACACTCGAAGCGCCAAGATGTAGTAACTTCTTACATTACTGATATCAGTACTGCATGTAATTAAAAACGAACGCTTAAAATTCAAGCCAGAAGATTAATGATGTATTGCATTAAAATGTGCAATTTTATAATGATGTTGTTTCATAACACAACGAATTGGGAATGAAACGTGTTACGAGTATTTTGAAAATATTTTCAATTTCACGGTTCTACAACCACAAATATAGCCTATATTTAACTGCAACGTTCACATTAGCTACAGGCAGTTTAATAGATTACTTACATAGAAACAAAGATGACAAAGTGAGCATTGCTCACCAAAAATAATTAATACTCCAATTAACAGTGTTAAGTAGAAAATGATGTTATTGCAAGTGAAATGCACTATTTAAACACTAGAAACAATAATAAAATGAAGCAAATTAAAATGTCTAATTTTAGCTTTTTTACTGACATCACTTCCTCCGTACAAATGTTGTCACAAGACGTGTTACTCAATATTTTTTCACATTAACGGAAATTGTATAACGTTCCTGTTATCTACAACGTATCGAAGCATCGCATACGATAAATACTAACATATAATTGATAACGGATGCGATCATAACAAATTAAACTTTAAAGACAGCAATTAATTCTGCTCAGAGCGCACATACATCAACCGACATCTGGACAGAAACTCGGTAATTTCGCAGCAATTGAGTTTACCAGGATGACAATTAATACCGCTCAAGATGTTGATAGAAACAGCACAGATAACCGACCAAATTTGCTCTGGAAGGTGGAAAAGACGAGGGGGTTGTAAGTTTGAATAAATAAGTATGGTTTTATATAATTGTGTGAGTGAGTACACGGGTAAACTTTAGATCAGGTACTAAGTTTCATCTGCGGAAAGTTGCTCGAAAATAATTATTTCAAGTAAAATTATTGGAATAACAATTTATTTCAATGTTAATTTACTTAAAAATTCACTATCCCTTCTATGGTGGTGGAATTATGGTGATATCTAAACAGTCGTAGATTTCAGAGTCAAGGTTAAAACGATCAAATAGGTTTGACGTATAGTATCGTTTTTAAATTAAATTAACGGAATTAATAAATCTAAAATAAATTATTAAGTTATAATAATAACTTAAAAATTTAACCGGGTCTCTATCGTTTCACAACAGGATAAATACCCATGTTTGGAAATAAATTTTTACTTCGTGACAGACTTGTTTATGAATGAATACGATGTTAAACTTGACTGGGCATTGGCATTTGAACATATTTCACAATAGTGGCATTAATACCTAGCATAACTTTATAAAAAAAATATGTTATCATATAAGGATAATTATGGATACCTATACATAATTAATCAACTCCTTTCATCGGTGTCGATATTGTCAAATAGCGCACGATCATCGATGTCGGCATAATCAAACTGCAAAGTATTGGACAATGACAGTGATCAACAAATTCAATTTTGCAGAAACTGTTTGACGAATCCTTCTAAAAATGTTCCCACTTATTAAGCATTATAAGACGCCACCCCCTTTACAACGTGAAATCAGTTTTTGGTAACTTCGTTTAAAAATCATTAATAATTGAAAAATGACTATTGAAAATGTCAGAAACATAAGAAAAGTAAAAATATCGTGAAAATTTGCAATTTTTGAGCTTTAAACGTCAATAAAAAAACATTTCCAAAAATTACACATCAAATATCTGTCCCAGGGAGTTATCAGAAACGGGTATTTTTTCCACTAATTTCTCTGGGTAAGGGACGTAATTAGCAGGTCATAACGACCTTTTTGCAGTATGTTTCGAATGACGTATTTCGAGCTACCTGAGTGACCAGTACTTTATAAAATTAAATTCCGGTAATAACCCTCTTAAATATAATTATTTCATAAATAATTTTATTTCCCATTGTTATTAAATTTGTATCAACTAGTTATCAATTTACTTGATAACTGCTAATATATTCCCAATACGCTGTATCCGATGGAATCCAAACCCATACGTTCACCCTCCGTTGATATCTTTTAAGGCACCCCGAGTTGTTAGTAATAATAATAATGGTATTAATGGCTGGCCCTTTGTCGTCGGCGTTCACGTAGTAAATAACAAATGTTGTTTGTACAAGCATAAGTCTTCCTATTTTCTTTAGAACAATTGTCACACAACCGTTCAGTTTTTAGTTTAGAAAACAGTCCAACAGCTCTGGAATATAGTGGAATATAAATGGCGAAAGCTTGTAAGTTGTAAGAACACAGTTGTAGTCCAAATGCGGTCAAAGTTAATGCATGTAGGTTTAAAAACAAATACAAAGAACCCGTCGTACAAAGTTAAGATATGCTCCACTTCACAGTATCACTCTCGAATCAAAATCTGGAGCAAGTAGCCAGGTTTCCTCAAAGCCTTAAGAAAAAAATCAGAAATACACGAAATAAAGTTCATAACAGATTACTTGCCCCAAAAAGTGTAGAGGAAATTGAGTTTCCAGAATATATTACAAAAAGACCGAAAGGGGAAAACTTTACTTTACATAACGTTGGGCTGACATCCATAATCTCTGGAACCTAGAGGAAAACTCGACCATTTATGTCACTTATTTCACTGAGATATTATATATATAACATTTGAAACTGACCCTCTGTGAATTTCCAACTACACCATTCATTATGTAAAAGATAACATTTTCGATCCCTGAATATGCGTCGTCCTACCAAATAAATCAGAGCAAGTATACATCACCATGTTTATGTTACAAGATTTGAAACATCTTAAACCTAATATGCCTCATTCCTGCCTGCCTCATTCATTATGTAACTAAACGTTCTATAAATCGAGCGTTTCCACAGTCTAAACTGCAAGGATTTTTGTTTCATTTTTCGCAGTGGATTTACCGAAAAATTCGATACATTTGATTGATACACAAACATGATACTGCAGCTGATTTTTCTCAGATCAGACCCCTAACTGCTCTTGTCTGTATGACAGGTTAGTGAAGCTTTTTATCTATTATATGAGAGTGAAGTGATTACTCCAGCAGCACAAGATTTATTGGATTATTTCGAATTGGTGCTGTTCGTCGTAATCAATGCTGAGAATTTAAATTTCCACTGGATCTATGGAGCTGTCAAGATACTGTTATAGACGAACTTCCTATTTCTTTTGCATTTTTCATATATGAAAAAAATATAGCCATTCTAAACAACGCTTGGAGAAAGTTGTTCGCGCATGTACCCTTATATGCCATGTTATAACGATGTAACTACATACCACTAATATGGTAACATATTTAAGAAATACAGGTTTTAACATTGGAATGTAAAAAAATTGAACGATCACTTAAAAAGATGTAATTAATACGTAGATATAAGTTTTTGACGAGCCAAAGTATATACATATTTTTCAAAGATGAAAGAACAAATCTTCTAGATAATGTTAATGGGTTTGAAAGTTTGGAATAATTGACAAACGAAAAATCTGCCATTCAAATAATTTTGCTTTCGAATAATTTTCTGTTCGAGGAATATTATCTTCAAACAATTGTCTCTTCCAGTAAGTCTTTGTGATCCAATTAAGTTTAAAAGTTAGGATTTAATATACATGTTTGTCTTAGTATTACACAATTGGCTAATGAGGTTATCCAGCTCGGCCTCTCAGGCTATCAAAAACTTGTACCAATTTATATGTGCTAGTACAGTGATCATATGTGTGCCGCTTGGTAAACCCATTGGAAGTTTTTCTAATTCATCTCGAAAAAAATAGAAATTTTGCTGGTATTAAAACATGTTATACACAAAAATTTCAAATTAAATTCTCGCACCCAGTTTTCATGTCACTACTATCCAAAACTCAGAAATGAATTTAAGTGATTCATTATCGCAAGTTGAGAAGGGCACGTGCAGAATTTGTAAAATTATATCCCAATTCTAGCGATTCACCGCTCCAGAGAAACTTAAAAATAAAGGGAGAAACAGATAATAGAAGTTGCCAAGTTGCGAGAAAAATTTAAAACCCCCCTATAGGAACATCAGTCGAAATCGGCAGAATGGTAACGTGGAGAAAATGATTTGGTACAAGTACTAGCAGTGCCAAAAACCCGTATCGTTTTCATTTTTTAATGGATATTTCTACTGGTCATTTCTATAATAATACTACAATTTATTTTCTATTACTATTTTCCTAATTAACACAAAACGTTGTATAAGATTCGTCTCTTCTGAAAAGAAATAAAATATATGCAAAAACACAATTCGCATTTAAACATGTCAATTCAATAAATGAAATCTTTCATTTAGTGCACCTATATCCAGAATATTCCATATATTGTGTCGGGCACTATTGCATAGTGAAATCGTAAATCTCCTAAAACCAATTATCTGCCACAAATTTTCTTAGTTTCTTTCTAAATGTTTTGACATTTACAGTCTTCTTTATATTATTCTCTAATCTAGGATATAATGTTGTCCCTAAGTTGAATGGAGAATTAAAATATTAAATTACGTTTACTCAATGGTTATATTGAGCTATATGATACTGAGTTATAGTACGAGTATATAAAGATGAATGAAAAGAAAACTACCTTGACTACCTAGACTTATAAAAACATATGTACTTAGTTCTAAAATCGCTACGAATCATAATGGAAATATGCTATGCTTTTTAAAAGAGCTTCTACAACTCGTTTTACTTGATACTCCAATCACACATCTTACAATTCTTTTAGTGCAATAAACACCTTCTAAACTGATAGGATGACGTCCCAGTAGAAAATTGCATATCTTAATCTAGACTCAATGTGCACGTAATACAGACACAAGACATTCCTCAAACTTTTAGTAGATACGAGACTGCTGACTAGTGCTTCACAATTCTCACCGGATGTTATATAATAGAGATTAAATAAAATGTAAAAAATTGCAAGCAAATGGAATAAAAGTATCAGATTTAGAAAATAGTTTGCTCAAAAAAATACCACTTCGATCATTTTATGCAACTAGCAATATTTTTTTCAAAAATCTTGTCTCCTGAACAAATTGTCAAACATCGAAAAATCCAGTTGTCAAACATTTGAATTCGGCGCTCAGAACACGCTTTTTTTGGGCCAAACACAAATTTTTTTTGCATACCGTCATGCTAAAATTTCAATAAAATGTTAATTAGCTACTAAGAGACAAGGAGGGATTTAAAAATTGTGACACTTGAGTTTGTTTTTGTTAATCATCAAACAAACCCACAACGTATTTTTACAGGCCACATTAATAGGACATTAAAATTGCAACACTCAACTTGTTGATGTATTCATGCACACGTATGTCCCCGCTAACCGTCTCCAGATTTATTTTAACCGTTGGCATGACGCTCTTTCGCTAATTTATACTTTACACCCGCATTTCGTGCGCGATCGTATATCTAACTCTAAGCAGATATTTTGAGACGATATCTCATAACTCTGCGGAAAATAGATTTTTTCTTCCCAAGCACACGGAAGTGAGATGTTTGTACTATATACATTAGATGGTATCGTGATCATAAAAAAATAAGGTGGAAATTAAGCTGATATCGACGTTTTAGCTAATAATTTGATGACGAAATACAACTGCAGAACACGAAATGTCGTAAATCTAAGCTGACTGTATAATTATGCGGATAAACTATAAAAAAATAGGTACTCAGGGTGTGTTATTACGTTTTTACCTTTTCCGGTCGATCATTGTTCCTTGTTGAATTCAATTGGTTGGGCGCGCGATTACACAACACCGAAATCTAATCTAGGAGACTAAATTACGGAAATTGTAACTTTTTCGCGTTTTATCTCAACCGTTCTATTACCATTGATTGGTAAACCAACGTGGTATATATATTTAAACTATCTACCAACGAAATCCGATAAAATTATGCGAAATTGCTTCTTCCATCGGTTCCATCAATTCCACTAACCGCTTATTACTGAATTACGGATAAATTGATAGTAGTTGAAGGGAAATTGGTTGCAATTGTGACAATTTTGCAATTTGTTCAGCATGTTTAACGGGTTTTAAGTTGAATTAATACTGACCTGCTGTATTTGATCTTTTCATAGCAAAGTTCCAATTGTTAGTCAGCTTAATCAGAGAAATTTTCCCAAATTTTTACGAAGTGAGGTACAATATTAACATTGTATCATGCAGAGATACATGCATCTGTACGCAAGCATGGCATATAAAAGACAATATAAAATAATTTTCACATGATTAATAAATTATAACTAACTTAACCTATAAAAACAAAGTATCTATTATATACCGGGTGACAATTTAAAAACTTTAAATCGGGTTTACATTTAGAGCTAACGATAAATATAAAAATTGGCGAGACAGGTCGATTTTTATTTCGAGAAGGAACCATTTTGCGCATAGTTTCAACCCTGTCGCTTCAACTCTTTAGGACGAGTTCCACCCCTAAAATTTAAATAGGGAAAATGAGACAAGTGATACCTCATTTTAAAGCTTATTAAATTCTGAATTCGACGGTTTTTTGAATTTGGTTCAGTAATTTTTTAAAAAATTAATTCAAGTGGTAGAGTTTGCAGTTCCGATTAGTGTTTTATTGACTAAATTTGAAATTTTCCTACCTTTGCAGTTTCCGATTGCGCATTTTCCGACCAAACCGTACCCGCGAGAGTTCCGAGATTCCGAGTCTCCCCGGAAAATCTGCGAATTTCCCGACCTTCGTGAATTACGATCGTGCATTTTCCGACCGTGCTATACTAACAGAAGTCACATTGATCGAATCTGTAAATTGTACTAAATTCGCTCAGGGCCACGGCCGCTTATAATGACTTATCCGTTGGACATATTGTTACAATTAGTCGTTCATCCGTTTTATGCTTGCACCCGCTCTTCTAATTTTACTGGCCAAGCTGTATATTTTGCTTCAGTGCTTTCAGCTCATATACATGAAGGTATTAATATTTGTTTAATTTTTGTGATACAAGAAAACTGTTACACTTGTAAATATCTATTTCGGTATGACTTAGCATAGTACTGCTAAGTACTAATCGGCTTCCAAATATTGTAAGTACTCTATAAATTCATTAAACTCATTATTCATAGGTCTATAACTGCAGCCAGCCACTTTGAAACTACACTAAGTTTTTTCTTATGTATTACAGGAGAAGAAAAGTCTTAATAAAATATGGATATTGGAAAATTATGTCGACGGAAGCCCAAGTAAGGTTAAAATTCCATCAACCCACGGAGTACTTATTAATGGACTTTTATAACTCGGTCTTTTTTAAATGAAGTGTAGTTGTAAACGTCGACTGCAAACGTATCTGAAACGGAAGACGAAACGAAACGATGGTCCAAACGAAGTTATTAAAACTTCTTCCATTGCCGTTCTCCCCAAAACAACACCGACGACAACGAAAAGCGATACTCCGCCTCAATAAGATAAAACAATGCAATTTCCTTGGCGATATAGACGACAAAAGACTATCGATATTACCTGACGTAAAACAAATGAAGAGTTAAAGTCCTCTCCTCTTTCCCTTTCTCATACACGCGCACACACATTCACGTTCCGAGCGTGTATCGACTGCGCTCTTCGAGTATGGGTTGATTAATGAAGCGCGCGTCAGCATCGTTTGTTCTCATCATCGTTGGCCCGGAGCCAGTTTCTTGAGCAGACTGCATGTCTCATCTTCGCGCCTCTTTAAGATGCATCGGCGTGTGTGTGTTTGTGTGTTACTACGGGTACGGTATACGGCGTATGGCGCCTAATCCACCGGTTTCTCGGAGAAGCCGGAAAAACATCCGGTAACCGACAGATGTCTGCGTGTACGGCGATTATAATAACGTCGGAATTTCTATCGAGTCGTTTCGGTTATGTCAGGACAGGTAGAAAGTGTTTTGTTGCTACCGGTAAACGGATGTAATTAATGGAGGGAATCGAAACGGAAAAGTTACGAGAGGGTGTGAAGAATTGGCGAGTTTGCCTCGGCGCAATTCTAGCGTTCCGATGCTGCTTGTAAAATTTATCAAAATATTTGAAAATATACGCCGAGTACAAATGTATTTAATTGTGTTAAAAATCGATACAGTGCAATTCTATTTGTGAATAGTATTTAACATTACCTTATTTATTTAATATTAATTGGTATTAGCCATGACAGTAGTTTCGAGTTGGCTCATATGTATTATTACATAATTGATTTACATATCACCTTTCACACTTTTTGATAATAGTTTGGGTTTAAATACTTGTGCCAAAATATTTTTCTTAAAATAAATAAACAAATAAATATATTTATATATTATTATTTATATATTTATTTTATCGTAATAACTTTATATTCTTCATGTGTCAGGAAAACGTTTCTATCGAAGTACTACTAGTAAAGTACCACCGGGTATAAAATACCCATGTGTGTATTTTACGTAACTTTTTGATAGTGTGTAGCTAAAGCGAGTCAGGCATGCTTGGAGGGATTATATTACATGAAATTTATTCTAATCAAAATTTCGTGTTCCCATTAAATTCAACAGGATGCCAGATTAATTAATACAGCTGAGCAAGGCAAATTATTTTGAACTTAAAAAATATCTAAATATGAATCCCAGGTACTGACTGTCTTGATAGGTCACATATAATTATCATAAATTGATAACCGAGAAATCAGAGAACCAATGACGTGTTAAAAATATACTTTTGAGATAAACGGACAACATCTATAGACAGATGATAAGAATTTTCGCTTCATCAGCGGGTGTTGAATAATTAAGCTTATGGACTCGGACACGTACGGCAACACCAGAAGGGGCAGCGTTTTGAAGCTCTATTGACAAATTGGGGTGGTGGCCTTAGACCAATTTGTTGCTAGTACCAAACTAGTAATTTTCAATTCTTCACTTGAAGGGATTGTAAATGAGAGAAAACAAATTTTTTCAGGTCCCTAATAATATACCCACTGAACATTTATTATCATTACTGACTATTTCCATGGACAGCTATACAGTACACAACCTAAAACTGCTCCATTTCTGGACTTGGCCAAAGTGTTTCATAGTGTTAATTATAAAACTCTATGAACATCCTGCAACTTTGTTCTTCATTCTTAGAAACGGGGTTTATGGCGAAATATGGAAAGTTTTTTATTTAACAGTTTTATAACAGGTTTATTAACAGTTTCAAAATTCCAAATTTTATTAAATTTCTCAAATTCTATGAACTGGAGAAGGCTACCCAGAAATTTTTTTACGAAGATTTGAAAAATATTTGAGTTTCATACCGTAACCAAAAATGCTTTTCAACACTTAAAACTGCCATCTAATTTTTTTATTCCAGGTTGTACTTAATGTACCTAAAAGGCCCAAAGTTCTTCAACCTTCTTTATGTTTTCCAGATTCTGGAAATTACCAAGGACTATCTACAAATCTTGGAGGCTCAACAGAAATTGAGGCTTTCCTGATCCTCCTGTCTGATAGAAATGAGTTTTATTACCTAAAATTTTCCCATTTAAAACACATTCGGATTTACTTCATGTATTTAAAAACATGTCTACGTTTTGTCCACTATCCTGGACATATTCATTACTATTTGTTTTATTATTATTATTATTATTATTATATTTATGTATTTGTATTATTTACCCTTTTGTAGAACCTTTGTCTTATAAATTAGTTAAAGATAAGTAAATATTACCCTAATACGTATCCTAAATAATATTAATATTAAATATTTTTAATTATCTCTGGTAGCAGTCAATTTTTCATAGTTCTTAAACGGACTGTACCTTCCTCCGGGTTCCCAGATTCTAGAAATTATTAATGATTATTACAAATGTTGGCGGTTCAGTGGACATTAAGGCTTTTCCGATCTTCTTGTTTGATGGAAGTGGGTTCTATGACCTAAATAAACTAAATGAAGTGGGAAATTGTTAAAACAAAAGTTCTCAGGATTGTGACATCCAAGATTCCCTAAGGTTGCCTTGAATGTTCTTAATAGTTCTACCGCATTTTTTCTAGGTTTTTCGGATTCTATGTACTGGAAGAGGGATACGGAGATCTTGTAAGTGTATAGGGAATTGGAGATTGATTTTAATACCGTTTGGTGGAAATGGCTTTTAAAATCCAGTCATACCAAATACTGAAAAAGTGAAAAATCGCCGTGTAAAGTTTAAAAACAGATTCTGTAACACTAAAGAAATTTGTAGGAATTATCTCAGATTGCACTTAATAGTTCAAAGCTATGAACGTTACTGTATTTTCCTCAGTTTTTCCAAAATTTTACCATCATCAAACACTGTCTAGATATATACTGAAGACTTGCTGGAAATTGGAGATTATTCCAATTTATTTCTTAATTGATGGAAATAGGTTTTATTGCGCAAATATGCCATATGGAGTAGAAAACATTTACAGTGGACATTTTTATATTTCTGACACTATCTAATGTTTCCTACGAACTCACTAGGTTTAACAGTAATTCATTCAGTTTGCCTTGAATTTTTCAAAATTTCTGACTTTTCTTAGGTTTCTTAGATTCCATAAACTGGGAAAGTTTACCTAGAAATCTTAAATATTGTCTGACAATCTGAAATTCCTTCTAACATGGTGCACGTTTCTTAGAATTAAATATTTCAAAAGCCTAAAAGTTATTGTACCTTCGTCAAGTGTTCCAAATTCTGACAATTATTATACGCTATAGAGAAATATTCAAGACTTGCCAGAAATGGGAAGTTCTCAACATTCTTTCTGATTGATGAAATTGGGTTTTATGTCCCAAATATGTCAATTAACGAGGAAAACTTTTAAAGCTGAACTCCTTGTGTTTCTGACCCTCCAAGGTTTAAGAATCCTCTAAATTGCGTCCAATCTTAATTCCATTATACTGGTATTAATTTTCTGAGATTCGAGAAACTATGGAGGGCTACCTAGAAATCGTGCAAGTTTACGAGGAATTAAAATTATCTGATTTTCTCTCCAATAATATTTTTAAATCATCCAAGGTACAATGGAATATTCACAATTAGAATTACAATTCTCAAATTTATTATTACTTCCTCAGGTTCTCAAGATACTAGAAATTTCCAAAGTTGCTTAATCTGCAATAAATGTTCAACACGACTTCCTCCAGCTTTGATACAAGCATTCAGTCTTCTCATCATTGACTGTCAACTTTTTGAAACACCCCAAGTTCGTTTCCAATTTAATTACACCCAGCAATTATCAGATTTCGCAAATTTTCCAAATTTTCCCTTGGAGTAGCCTAAACTAATGACTTTAGATAACTCCATAAGAAATAATCTCGGGGGTTTAAGTCCGGGGATCGAGCAGGTCATGCGTGTGTTTCACCTCGACCAATCCAGTGATCTCCGTATGTTGCTGTTAAAAATTCACTACCAGCCAAACTAAAATGTGATGGTGCACCATAATAACTCATTGTAAAAAAATTTTTGTACTTGCTAAACACAGTGCCGTACGCTATACGTTATTTTTAACAAATATGAAAAATGGTTGTCGCAATTTTTTTCAACCTGTATCTTCGAAATGAAGCGGTTTTTTCAAAAATCATTAGAGAACAAATTGTTCTTAGCATTGCCTAAGGAATAACCCCTTAATTTTTTGCCGCATGTTTACCAAACACCCTGTATATAAAATATGTAAAAATATTTGCGACTATATGATTTGATCTAATGACAAGCATTTATTTTTATATGACGTAATTTCTGATATTTTCCTTTTTTTTTCTTATATCCTATTACTTCAACTCACTTCATAAGACTTCCTTAGACTCGTTTTATTATGTAGCTTTTCTATAATTAATTATTCAATTGGTACGACACACAAAAGTTTTTCATCGTTACTACCTAACCTTAAACTTCAAGACAGACGCCATTTATTTCAGTTATTTATCAATAACTACAAGATGAAAAGGCGAAGCTTCAAAAATATGGCTCATGGACTCGCTACAAAAAAAAAATCAAGAAAGCACGCATGCTCATTCCAAATTTTGTAAAAAATCTCGTTTCATATCGAAATTATAAAGCGTTTCCTCCATCGTTAACTGTCGAGGACAGTTCGGTTGGCCGCCAGGACGAGATCCGTCAAACGTAAATCTACCTTAACAAACGGATGCGTTCGGATGAGCCGATCTCTACGTTCCTCTCGCTCTTGCGGAACTGAATACTGCTATGTCCGCGTCAAATCGTATTAAACTAGATCGAATCAGTCAAGATTGAAGGACAAGTAATAATAAACGGCAGTCATCCAGATTCGAGACGAGAGTACAGTTATTTTCGTGGCGCAACGGGTATCGTTTCTATTATAATTTCGGGTTTTTTCCCGCGTATCGGATCTGGATACGATAAAATTTTCACGACAATAGCGACGTTACCGAATGTTTGTAATCGGGCGATTTGTTTACTATTTCTGATCTTAGACTGATGACTTTATAAATAAACTTGCACAACTGAGATATTCTGGAATATCGAGCACGGCAAGATGGCGGATTAAAAATTTTTAGCTCCATCGAGTCAGTTCATATCTGCATTAACAGCCAACTTCTATAGATTACGGCAAGAGCATTTAGCTAACTAAGCTGGGCCATAAGCAAATCCGTACCAACAACATCAAAGATAATCTTCTTAAGCATTCATGATCCAGTTATACAAAATGATTTCTTAAAACTGTATATTACAAGAAAATAGTGGTAAGAGCAAGTTTACCAATTCTTGTCTCTATTTTCATATACAAATTTGAATGAACAATCGTTGAAATTTTCAAGCGTTTGGAAAATTAAATGATCTATAAGTTGAGTTCAAACTGGATCAAATCGTATAGAAATCTTTCACAAAATATCTCCACAAAAATGGTTTACCTTAACACCATAGAAAACTCCAAATTATGATATATTAAATGAGCAATTGGAAACTCGTTTCGAATGGACAATAGGAGCGAAACCAATGAAAATGATCAACGTCATGACCATTAAACATAACGATAACAGTACAGAAGGCACATTTGGCACTGTTGAAAATATTCGTGCCCTGCGCAGGTTCATCTAAACGCCTGCTAGGTGCTCAAAATAGATGATCAAATGCACCACAAGTAAATCAACGCTGAGGCAAATTTGATGACAACGAAAGCAATTTTGAAAAAGTTTATAAGAAGACGTTATAGATTTATTCAAGAAACAGAGAAAAGAAATAACAGCCATATTTCTGCCAACTGGTGCACCTTTGAAAAAATATTAATGCTTACGGATGCTGCAACGTACATGGTCAGGCTGTAACACATTTGAAAGTAATTTACCCAACTTTATTTCATTGCACACGCCTCACGCATGGTATAAACCGCGTTTCTCAAGAGGTACGTAATCAATTTTCATTAGCAAACGATTTAATTAGTACCGCGAGAAAAATAATTATAAGAGCGCTGTGGAAATTACAGGTATGGAGAGAAATATTGCCGAATATCCCACTTCTTTCCAAACCAGTGATTACTCGATGCGGTACTTGGCTTGAAACCGCTTTACTTTATTTTAGACAAATTCAAGAAATACTACGTAAATTTGAAGACAGTTCTTCAATGGTAGTAAAGAAATAAAAAGAAACAAATTACTCAATATTATAGTAAAATTTAAGCTTTCTAAATATAGCAATCGAAACCAATATCGACACTATTTTGCAATTAAGAATATAAAAATTTTGTCTACCTGAATCGATAAGATTAGTGGAAAAACGAAATCAGGCACTCTGGGAATGACCGAGAGGGGAAGCACAGCTTTCTTAACGCACTGCACCACAAGTGGATCGAATAAATATGTGAAAACAGCATGACGTAATGTAAATGTATTAATATTCAGAAAAAAAAAACAAGAAAAAAGTTAACTGAAATATGGTTTTATATTGATAAAAAGTATATTAATAATAATACGCACGTACCTGCGTGTACCATGCGGTATAATGTAATGGTAATGGAGCGTGTGTGTGAAAGAGACGAGGCTATATTTGAATCTGTGACTACATATATTTCATAAAGGAACGAATATTGGTGCATATATATAGTGTATACCTATATACCTTGCTAATAGTTCAGATCCTTCGTTTATTCGGTATTCATACCTCTCAGAGATCCAGCGCTTCGAGCAAGACCCGCCATAAGAAAGCTATACTTCCAAAACTTGAAAACAATTCGTAGCGCACGAGGCAATGTTGCTAAAAAATTTAAAAAAAAAAACTGAAAAGGGGTTTCGCAATTTTAAATACCGTTTCAAAAGCTTTATATGGAGAATTTTCACAAGAGCTAATAATGGATCCTAAAATAATCTCGTATTTAAAATATGCCCCAGTAACGTTCGTCAACCTAGAGCGTGGGTTTTCTGTTTGCAAACACTTTGAGCGACAGTAGACGGTTGTTTACGATTGAAAACTTATAAAAGCACATGAATTATCATAAATGAAAGTAATTGAAGTATAAAGATGTACGATTTAATTAGAACTATACCTAGTTATACACATTAAATTGTGCGTAGGTGTCATTTGTACCTTTAATGTTGTAAATAAATTTATGTAACCAAATTTCTCTGTGTTCGAGTTTGTAACTGAATAAAGCATTACTGGTAATTTTCACTGGTTTTTTAGTAATTAAATGTTCAGTTTTGCACATATTTACGTTTTGTTACACATTTTCTCAAAACTTAGTTGATTTTTGGGAATTGATTTTTGAGAAGTCGAATTTATATTGGCAATTATTGCACGTAAATCCGGGCATTAGTTATTACAGCTGACAAAAATGATTGTGACAGGCTAAATATTTCTGTCAATATCGTCTCGATCAAAATAGTTCAGGCAAAATACGATTTGAAATCTGACAATATCGAGCAAGAGTAAAATGTAATGAAAAATATTCGTAAGTGGGTATGCAATGAATTTATGCAAGTTAGTACCTCAAATGTTTTACATGCAATTTATTATTAAAAAAATAATTTTTTTTCCGAGTTATTAGCTTATATATCGATTAATTTTAGGTAATTTTTTTGCAATTTTTAAATTGAGGTAATTTCACACATTTTTGTCTTATGCATTTTTTATGAACGAAAGAAAATACGTTAGCCAATTTGTTTATCTTATATCTGTTCACTTCGTTACTGCTGTAAAAGGATGTAAGGACATTAAGTAAGGGATGATGCGCACTGTAATAAATGGCCATAATTTTTGTTTAAATGAACCAAATTAAATGTAATCAGAAATATACGATTTTTTAATACTCATTTAAATGTAAAAAGTACACAAACAAGACATTTTGAGCAATATTTTCTGAACAAATAGATTGTAACTATAAAAAATATTTAAATTTTAAGAATTTCCATAATAATTGCATTTTAAACAAATTCTACAATTTATCGCCAAAATCAAATTCGGAGTCTACGGGTCAAAATCTATAAGATAAACTTTGATTTGTTAATATTCGTTCTGGTACAGAGAAGAAAATTAACGGCTTCCGGATTGCTATAACTACTGCAAAAACCATGTGTAAACAATTTACTGTACCACCCTTGTTTTATATGGTGAAAAAATATTTTAATATAAAAATTGTATGACATTACCTTAGTTTCAAAATTGTATGAGAAAAAATACCTAGAATGAAAATTATACGAGATATAAGTAAACAATTAAAAAAAAAATTGTTAATAAATTCTACGAAAAAAATATTTGAGTATTTCTGTAGTTCGACTTGGATTGAAATTTGATACTTTTTTTAGTGTATTGACTGAACTAAATTTTTTAAGTATTTAAACAGACAAGCTTTTAGATTACAAAACGCAAGTGCGCCGTAGTGATTTTTAAATGAAATTCACTAACATATTTGTTTCGTACCATGAAAATCATTTTCGAACAGTTGCGCTAATAGATATATAGGCCAAAAAATACATAGTATTTTCCAAAAAAATTTTAAGGCATGGAATTTTAACCGTACTGCCATTTGATGTGTTTTAATTATGTTTCTTAAAGGAGTGGTGTCATATGGCGCTAATTTTCCTGCCCCATTGTGGCGTCCTGTTTTCAGACGTAGGAATTCCTAATATTAATGTGCCTGTATAACCTAAACGAGCTTTAGAGCGTTTATTGCGATTACGATTACGTCTATTACTTACTTTGTTGTAATTTAAACTTTGTTTTCTTTTGTTAAGTTTGACGAATGCAATACAATCATCTCTATTGCCCAATGGGCAAAATGTAATATTACTTCTTACAGTTATAAATTAAGTAAAGGCAGCGTGGGTAACACCAACTCGGCGTTCTGACCGCAAACAGCGCAGATTGCAAAACACAAGGTCTTACTTTGTTTCCTTCGACGTTAGTGTTGGTTGTTTTAATCACCAAAACCAAAAAGGTGCTTAAGGTACTTAATTCCCCAGTGACGAAACGTTTAATTTGATCGAGCGAGTAGGTCTGCTTAAACAATTCGTACAGAGGCTTTGTAAAGTGAATGTGGGTAATATTAAATTGGTACCGTAATTAGCAAGAGCAAAGGTCGAAGTTCCTTAAAAGTCTTCGACAACTGTGGCGAAGTATCAGGCGAAGGGGTCGAATTCCCAGCCCTTACTTTCGCCAAAAGTTCGAAAACGGTCATTTTCCGCAATTGTAATTTTTATGATCCTCCTTTGTTTTCTTCAGATCGGATCAGCAATAAATGCCAATCAGGCGCTTGGAAATCCCAACAAACGCCAATTTTAAATCAACAAAAACGACCCTTACCTCTTCCTCTCCATTATTAGTGTTGACTGAATCCATGCTCTGGCTCAGCGTGACACCTAGTGGCGCTTCCATGTCTTGCTCAGGAGCTGAACCGGTGCTGATGCAGGCTGTGCCCGGCGAGTCGTGCTTAGCACGTTTCTGCTGAGGCGGTGGTGTGGCGGCAGGCGTCGGGGACGTACTGTCTCCCAGAGGATGCCGACCTCTTTTCGTACTGGGCAACACCGACTCCACGATTCAGGATGCAGGATGGTCCTGTCGGCGGTGACGGAGGAGGGAACACGGGCGAAGGGAGAAACGAAAGAGAGAGAGAGAGAGAAGGGTGAGTTTAGTGAGTTTGCGTGCGTGTCGAGTGGTCGAAGGAATTTGGTCCTTAAGCTCGGACGCGGTCAGTACCGTTTCCCGAGGGGGTGGTGGGGGAGGGGTTGTGAGGTTACGCCTAGGAAATCAACCACTAGGAATGGGGTGATTTGGTTACCCTTACGGTACCATTTTTCGAGCAAGATTTTCAAGAGCCTCGTGATTACCCTTTCGTGGAGATAACTAGGATAAGGTGTTGCTCGAAAATTGGTGGTAGATTTTTCGGTGGGTTCCCGAAACGGTACTGGCTCGGCCCCTGACAGAACGAAAAAAATTGCGTGGCGACTAGCGTTAAGTACAAGCAGAGTTAAAAGAGTCTCGTCCTTAATCACTTTATTAGTATTTAATGGAGCTTCGTTTTACGGTCGCCTGAGCACGTGGTATCTGTACCAGTAGCAGCGTAAGGATATTCAGGTCGAGTTCCCACCTTTGTCTTTCGTCGACGAAGGTAGGAAAGTGAAACTCGTACCGTCGGCAGTACCAGGCGGTAGTGATGGTTAAGAAGGGTCGAAACAGGTGTATTGTCGAGAAACAAACCTGATAAATGAGCGAATGCAAGTCCGGACAAATCCTAATAAAGCGAGAGAAGGACGAACGAAGCCGGGCTGAGAAGGACCAAAAACGTGTCGACGATCATCCCCCACCCTCACCTGCACACAAACTCCCCAACAGAGTTCAATCACATGCACTCGCGTGGCGGCGGCGGCGCGTCGGGTTTACTCTCTCGTAGGATCGACAGTGGGAACAAATGAAGAGACCGAGAGAGAAGAAGTGAATGAAATGAATGACGGCGACGGTTGCGAGAACGAGAGCGACAAACGTGACGGACGACGTAGACGAATACGGCGGTGGCGGCGACGGCTTTGCGACGATCTCCCGGTGCGCCTTTCGATGCTCGACTGTTCCTCGCCACGGCCACCGCGACTTCCTCGACGGCTCGAGGTGGGGGTGGGGCACTTTTCAGGTGAGTGACAGACAGAGAGAGGGGGGGTGGGGAGAAAGAGAGAGAACGCGAGACTGTGAGTTTGTATGTTGTTATAGTGTATATATGTGTGAGTGAGTGAGTGTGTGTGTGTGTGTGTGTGTATGTGAGTGAGTGTAGTGGGTGGCGGCGTTCGGCGTGGTGACGACGCAGCCGGTGCTTGGCAAGGACTGCCGCCCCTCCGACGTCGCGCCGCCAGGTGCCAGACGCCGGGACGCCGCGCGCAACGCACCCCCTGCGCAAGGAACGCACCGCCGCCGCCTGCACCTGCTGGAGGTGACGTCGCCACCGCCGCCGAAATACGGCGACATCGGAGGGATGGATCGGCACCCCAAACGTTTACTAGGTTTACCCCACATTACTGATTGGCTATTAAATAACAATTTATTATTTTGTAATTGTTAGTCCTAATAATAATTATTAACTGTTATCCACAGAAATAAATAACGGATTACCGTTTTGAAGTAAATACCCACCGAAAACTTCCCACACCGCCTTTTCTTTTCAGATAACAAAATGAAAAACGCTTAGGCCCCTCGATTTTATTTGTTTAAGTGACACGTTTTTTCGGTATTTTCAATCTAACTACAATAACTAACCGCAGGTAACACAATCCCGAAATTTTAAAAGGAAAGAGGTATTGAGTAATACACCATTTTAATGGGCTAAGTTCTCATTTCAACGGCACTTACTTTTTCAAATGTTGATCAGCAGTTTAAGAGGAGTAAGGCCAGAAATCTCAAATAGCTGCCAAAGATATTAGTACACAAAATGTTGATCCATCTTAATCTCCAGGGAATAATCGCAACATAGCGTTAAACGAGGTGGAAGCATTTTTGACATCTTTTACATACATTCTAATGCACAAAAAAATTTTGACCACAGACAAGCGGAAATCCATCAGTCTATTCTCGTATTTGGTACATTAAACATTAGAACTCCTTTTGATTGTCAAAAATGCCGTATACCATTGCAGAGCTAATTGAAATTATGTCTCTTTTCTTCAAAAACAAAAATAAAGTCCGTTCGTTTGCGGCTGACAGTTCAAATTATGGGTCCCAACAATAACATGATGATAAACCAGAGGCGTTAAATAACTCACCAAAGTGTAACGTGGAAATGCAATGGTATTACGAATTATGGCACACAGATTTACTAAGAACAAATTATGAGTACCTATACGTGTTGTGTAGGTATATGATCATGTTCATACGTAGATACTTAGTTGTGATGGATGAGAATAAACTTCGCTTTTTTATATTTCACTACTTATAAATAATATATATTTATAAATAATCTGGAACAGAATACAATTCTTATACCTAATGCTTCAATTTTATTTCATTATTAAAGAATTAAACCCACCACTTTCCGCCTGCTTCCCGGAATCGAGGGAGCGAACTAACAAAGGGCATTGGGAGCGAATTAGGTTGCTACTTCAGCGATTATCAGACCGCAGGAACGATCTCGTATGTCTCGGTTGAATGCAATCGCTACTTTAAGCTAAATAATCATGTCATAAACTAGTTAGGTACCTTCGTGAACAATAGATACCTACGTACGTATAGAGAATAATGACGGTAAAGATGGAAGTACCTTCATTCTTGTAGGATCACTACTTACCAATAAGAATTTATGAGTGAAAGGAATTCGGGGATTGTTTAAGTAATTTTACTGATGGAAGGGTAGGACCTACAAAAATTAGTAGAGAGACGAATTTTATTTAAAAGGTTTGTGACCTTTCAGCAGTGTTTATGAAAATGGCATCGGTTTTACACTTCACACCAGTTAAGCCCAATAGTAGTGTAGCATGCTCTCTAAGAGAAAAGGCTATATTGCCTAATGTACACGACGCACTGTTCATCAAAAACCTTCGAATTTCGTTAGTGAAATAGTTTCTACATGTTTCAACATGACGGGGTATGTGAATCAAGGTTTTTACGAGAGAGGAAAATGGAGATATTAGTGCACCAAAACGGCCTCCAGGAAGAATTCCACTAGCAATCGATGACTTTGATAGAACCGCCATATGAAGGAAAGCTCACTCTTATTTTTTTATGATGATTTACCTCGAGTACGCAGAACCCAATTGTGGAAAATTCAGTACAAATTGGGTTCTTCGTGGGCAAAACAGAATAGAAAATCTATCCTCCTTGATAAAGAAGGGATTGTCTGTTGGAGAAGAAATTATTTAAGGGCCCGAAGGGAGGGATATTTATTATTTGCACGAAACATGGCTGAATGAAGGACATATTTTACGAAAACAATGGGTAGACACTAATATTAAAACTTTCCGCCAAGCAATGATGGTCCAGTGAGTTCACTGCACCGATCAGAAAAGGGCATAGGCTGATTATCACCCATATTGGAAATGAAAGTGGTTTTGTAAATGGTGGTTTGCTAGAAATCGCCTCGAATTCAAAAAAGATTACCACGAGGAAATGAATGCGGATGTTTTTGAAGTTTATTTTAAACAAATGTTATAACTGCTGCCAGAAAACCCTGTTGTTGTAATAGATAACGCTAGTTATCATTCTAGATTTTTAGCAATCATTGTCAACATCATCATGAAGGAAAGCAACTATTAATGATTGGTTACAGCAGAAAGGTCTCAATCACGACGATGAGATGGTAAAAAAAACAATTGTTATTTATTGCGAGGCAACATAAAGCAAACTTCAAAAGGTGCTTTGTTGACGAAATGTTTAAAGAAAAAAGAAAAACTTTTCTACGATTACCTCCATACCATTGCGAACTGAATCCTATCGAGCTCATATGGACTCAAGTAAAAGTAAACGTTGCTAGACACACTACTTTTACATTGAATGATGTACATCATCTTCTCTTTGTCCAAAATGACCAGCGAAAATTTAAAAAAATGCTGTAGTCCATGTAATAAAAGATGAACAAAAGACGTGGCATCTTGATCTGAAATGTGAAATCTATATATTTTACGGAACTAACAAACCCTTTCGTTCTAATTTTAAAAGTTTAAAACAAAGATTCCAGACCTAATATAAAATTTTATATTACAGAAAGTGCCTTAAAATCGAATCTACAAGGTTTATGGAAGTATCTGATTGTTTCACCCTTCAAAGGCCACAGAAATAATCTAGATTCCTCCTTAAATAGGCTGTGGAAGCTCCCTTGATGTAACTTAAAACCATAGACAATCTACAGTAAACTAAAGAAAATCTCTGAAGGTTTCCTAAGAATTTTGGAGACCAGAATAGGTTTCAATTTGAAACTAGAAGTGTTTAAAACAAAGATTCCAGACTTAATATAGAATTTTATATTACAGAAAGTGCCTTAAAATCGAATCTACAAGGTTTATGGAAGTATCTGATTGTTTCACCCTTCAAAGGCCACAAAAATAATCTAGATTCCTCCTTAAATAGGCTGTGGAAGCTCCCTTGATGTAACTTAAAGCCATAGACAATCTACAGTAAACTAAAGAAAATCTCTGAAGGTTTCCTAAGAATTTGGGAGACCAGAATAGGTTTCAATTTGAAACTAGAAGGACTACGGCAACTTCAAGTGTCTTTAGAAAACTAAGGGCAATCCAGCTAAACTACAAAATTACTTATTGTAGATAATTGAATTTTCTAAAATATAAGCGACAAACTCTGCCAAAAAAACCGCTAAATTTTTTTTGTGCATTTTTGCCACAAGTTTTTTCTGGGTAAGAGTGGGCACAAGAGATAAAAAGAGAAGGAAAATAGAAGGTACAACAACAAGTGTTTTAAGATATATTAAAAAAACTTAAAAATAACTCTTTCTGCGTTTATCATTCCTAGAGGTCCAATACGCGGTTGAAACAATAATACCCATTTAACTCAATTGTTCCTTTCTAGAGTCGCTCCTTTTCCTTACATAGACAATAGCCTATTAGAAAAGTAGTCTATCGGGGGTCCAATTTTTTATGTATGTTGACTTGTTAACTGTTCCTATTGTTCGTATTACTTAATTTGTCATTATATTGCATACATGTATATTAGATCTGATGATGACGTAGGCCGAAATCGGTTGATACCTGTGATCTGATTTTAATTATGCGTTTACAACGTAGTAAAAACTTCATCGCCAAAACCTTGTAAAGTTAAATAATGTTAAACGTGGTTTTTGTATAATACCGTTCAATGTTCTATTGTTCGTTCAATTACGATATTATTTACTAGTGTATGGCTATGGTAATTTAATTAGTACCTACTTTTATATCGATTTTAATTGGAATTGCTTTGTACAAAATGATTGGGTTTTTTTTTAAAAACATTACAGCAGCGAGCTCTAATTAAAAGAAAATATAACTGTTTATATGATTTTATAAGGTAAGCACAATGAAAATAAGTTTTTTGTTGTCTAATTAGCGTTGTAATATTAAGTTCGTAATTATAAACATACAAAGATTGTACATTTATTCATTATAATCGAATAAAATTGTGAATTTACAGTTTCTTCTATTAAACAGATAGGTATTTTACAGTTTATATAAAAGTGAGTAATGTTTATGTGCAAATGCACCTTTAGGGTTATGTCGCAATTTAACGCAACTAAATTATTCAACTGTCAAAACAATCGGACATGATATGCCATATTAGCTTCAGTTCTGGCATCAAAAACGCTACATTGTCTTTCAAATGTAAAATCAACTTCGAACGGCGTAATTCCACCGATGACAATATATACCTACGAACTCTTTATCGATCCACATAAATGTATTGAGTATCGGTTGCCATGGTTGGTATATTCTATCGATTATCATTAATATGACATGTAGTCCCAGTTAGTTTTTACCGAATAAATAGCTAGAGAGGAATTTTCTGTATTTTTTCCATTGCCAGCTATTTCGAATACGTTTGTAAATTGTGCTTGTTTGTTATTAGCAGAGGGGGTGAGGGATGATATGGAGCGAAACGCGTCAAATTTCGTGGAATTTTTCAAATTGCAATACGTGTGCGTTAAAGTATCACTATCGCGAATTTTATTGTTAGATAATGGCGAAATTTTGCAAACCTAAATTAACGAAACCTAAAATCTATAATATTTCAATGAAATCCACGCATGGTTACGGTCATTGCTTCAATATCGAGAATTAAATCACGTATATACACCAAACGGAGTTAATTAATAGGGAATTCCAAATCAGTACCATAAATATGGCGTTTCGATTGTTCGTCGATAAAAACGGTGGTATGGAACGTTTACATTTATCCATACAATTACGAATTAATTAATTAACAAAATTCTAAAAGAAATATATTCAGGAATCGATTGAATATAATATTTGGCGATTGAATGTTTTGTAATAAACCACAGGTACACTCACTGACGCCTTTGGTGTGGCTCGCATTTTATACCCACTTAAAACCTAGACACTTCGCAAACATTTGCGCATGTAATTTAATGTCTTCGTCTGTTTTCCGCAATAAAGGTGTATTTACATATTGTGTATTTTATTTAATGCATTCCGTGCATTAATGAGCACATATGTACAGCCTAGTAGAAATAATTCTGTAAGTTTTGTACAGATATCTAATTTAACTAATAAAAGTTTTAACAACATTTACGCACCATTAAAAGCTTTTAAGAGGAAACCGGCGAATGAAAACAATACTAAGAAGATTTTTCCTCCGAATAGTAACGTTAAATATTTGAAATTAATTCATGATATCGAATTACAATTAAAAAATAGCATCCCTTCTACAAAACGTACAGAAATTTCGGAGTTTTTCATATATATATATATATATATATATATATATATATATATATATATATATATATATATATATATATATATATATATATATATATATATATATTTATTGTTTGACCACACAGGTGTAAGGCTTTCAAGGTTTCACTGTAAATGGCCTGAATTTCTACCAAGGCACGATCGGGAGTTTCCTGTCCAAAGTCTGATATAACGTGCGCATTTGTTAAAAAGATTTTTAATAAACAATACGAAAACTGACCTTTAGAAGACGACAGCTGCTGCCCTTTTGCACCACGTCCGCCACTACCGTTGGAGAGTTCGCCATTGCCGCTAAAGAACTGGTCCTGAAAAAGTAAATACCAAAATTTATCCATAACTGATTATGAAAAAAATGAAAGATTCACTATTAGAATAATTTTGAAGAAATGCTTCGACCTTTTGAGCATTGAAGTTAACAAAAAATCAGAGATGCAAAACTTATCATGCAAACAATTAGAAAAGTGGTAGGTAACAGATAAAATCATAGAATATTATAAAAATAAATAACAAATGAATAAATAAGAATAATTATAACAAATTAAAAATTGACAAGAAAGTTAATGTCATTTCGTTTCAATCACAACATTAATTAAATAAGCTTAATTGCTTTTATAATCATTATTAAAAATCAGGTAATTAAAATTTGGTTTTGTGTTTTACAGTGTTCTATTATGCCTAGTATATTTCACAAATGATAATAACATAATAACTGTTTTCCTATTAACTAATTTTCTAGTCAGTTTAACAGAATCTAAAATTTTAACCAAGCTCCAAATCTTGAATGTATATCAATTTCAGTACTTTCATATGACGTTTATTCAAGAAACTATTATTTTGTTAATTTTTTAGTAATTGATCTATTAACTGAGAAACTGTTCCATAAAACTATCTTTTGGATATATTCCAGCATATCTTCTAAAAGTCTTATCAACCCCGATCGTTTATCCAGGAATCAGTTTAAATTTTAACAAATGTGATTATTGTGACAAATTATATAGTTGCAAATAAATCTAACATATTTTAATCACTCTTTCATGTATCCACATAAACCCTTCCTGCCATCTTTCCATTTTTGCCATCATAATCTTTTTCCCTGACAAATTTTCCTTGAGTCAATTCACCAAAAACTCAACTTTTAACCAAGGCCCTCATTCGTAATTCGAAAAATTAAAACCTACTTAGTGGACAATTTTCTCAAAACTGAAAAAAAAATGGAGTTAATAATACAGAAACACAATTATGACTTTTGTCCAACAAATAAATATTCTATTCAATTCAAAGAAACTGATATTGCAACTAAGCAACTTATCTACGAATCTGCCTTACTGACATCACCAAATAATCTGATGAACTCCGGTCCATTTTCCAGAAGTCCGTCCAACTTCCAATCAAAAATATGATCCATAAATCAGAGCCAAATTTAAACTAACTAACTTGACTTAACTAAAAACTTAAATTTAAACTAAGTTTCTGTGATTTTCCCTAAATCAAATTATTTCTAGTCGATTATCCAGAAGTTGATTTAACTTTTAACAAAATTCTGACTTCTCTAACCAACTCCAGTAATTCTATTCAGAAATCTATGTATCTTTTATCATATTAACTAATATTCCCGTCAATTTCCTAGAAAACAAATTTTAAGAAAGCAACTGACACTAACAATTCAACATTTTTATTAAACATTACATAAACTCAAATAAATTAGCCAAAAAATTCACATAGATTTTATGCAAACTACTATTCTTCTCCAACTTCCTTTCTCTCGTCACTTCTCCAAAAACTAACATTTCATTCAAGCTAATCATATATACATCTGACTTTGAAATTAAATCTAACTGACTCAAACTAATTTTCGGAAAAATCTGGTTAACTTTTTACAGGAATCTACGCAACTATTAATTTAAATTTAATTCTGATACATATGTCTGTCATTTGAGATCAGAAACCAAACTTTTAGCACAGCAACTAATTATTATATCTATGTTAACTAATTTTAGTAGTTCTTCTAAACACATATCTAAGTCAAATTTCTGGAAAGATATTAACCAAGCGATTGAATCATGAATATGGAGTTTTAATAAATCACTAGTTTTCCGAAAACCTTTGAGGATTCACCATGTACCTATGTAGCCACTAGTGACATAATTTACTTCAAAAAGTGTTTAAATCTAATGTATCGTTACTTGACCATCACTTATTTTAGTATGTTTTTAAAATTGTTCTCAGGAATATAATTTTAGCAAATTATCACCTTATAAACCTATTCATAAATTGTTTCAACCGTAGAAAATTGGTTGAATATGGTAATATATGTAACAAATCTGTTTTAGTAGGTACATCCGGTTTTGTTACACCGTGTATAAGGTATTAATTAGTTTGTTTCAGTAAACAGAAAATATGGTGCAAATAGCCTATTCGATAGAGATCTAGCATGGTAACAAAAACCTAAGTGCATCGAACTACTCTAAATGATAAGTACAATAGTAATCTTTCTGGCTGAAAAAATATTTTACTAGGAAAAATTTCATTAACAATTTGACGAAAAATATTTGGGATTGATGCAATTTCATTTAGTAATTCAACGGGATGATTTACAAAAAAATATGACCTTGAAACACAACGTAACTTTCTTTACATCCCCACATGTTTCATCAGAAAAAATATTTCGAAGCAATGCAATATTTAAAATTAATAAAAATAATAATTCGTTTAATATTTGTACTATTTTTTCTCGAAATGAGATCATATTAAAGAAATTCATAATAATTAGAATATGAAGTAATAAAAAGTAATAATCAAAATATGAAGTAACAATAGGGAGTTCATAAAAATTTAAAGGTTTTGATAGAGATTCAATTAGAATCAAACGCCAGTGTTGCAAGTAGCACATTAATTAACTCTTAGATAATGATCACCATTTTATTTCAAACTTTCGTAAAACTTTTTTTTTAATAATATACGATTAAAAACAACTAAAGCATACAAAACATCAATACCTAAGTAAAAAATTAACTTCGAAATTATCTAAATTGTCACTTTATTTTTTATTCAAGGAATATTTTTGTTCATTTTCTCTAAAATTACTAAACCAAATTTTAAAAAGACCAAAAACCGTCGAATTCAGAATTTGTTAAGCTTTAAAATGAGGTATCACTTGACCACCCTTCCATATTTAAATTTTAGGGGTGGAACTCACCCTGGCTAAAGGGTTGAAGCGACAAGGATGAAAGTATGCGCAAAATGGTTCCCTCTCGAAATAAAAATCAACGTGTCTCGCTACTTTTTATAATTGTCGTTAATTCTAAATTAAATCTGATTGAAGGTTTTCAAATTGTCACCCGGTATATGTCGAGAAATTTGAAAAAACTACGACGTAAGAAAATGGTAAAAACTCCGCAAATACAAAAAATTAAATTTTGCAACTACCGTTTAATTGATATATCTTTGCACTATATGTTTACCTTACCTTATTTAGTAGGACAAAAAAATTTGCACTCCTGATTTTCAACTTTGTAGTAAATATTGTGTATATTTTATGATTTTCTAAATTTTTGTCACTTATTGTTTATAATTGACATTTTTACAGGAACATATAAGAAGTTCACATATATTAACGTTTTTTCAATTTTACGACTTCGTTATTACAAATTTAATAAATATTAATTAAATTAATTTGGTTGCTTTTATATGGGTACATAATAGAATGAAGTGTAAAGTAGAGTGTAATTTCATATTTTCTCAAAAAAACTTTAAAAAACTAATATATCCCCAGTTACATATAACCCCAATCAATAGAGTTTTTTTAACATGAAATTTAAGAATATGTGCCCTATGCCATCATTTAGGGAACCAATTATAGATATTGCAAATCCATGCTATCATCTCTAATCTATTTTATAGAAAATTGCTATCATTTCGAAAAAAACTAAATTTTCACTAGGAAAATTAACAAAAACATGTATTGTTAAAGAAAAACCACTTATCAACGGTTTTTTGGGCTATTCTCGGTGAAAAATCAATTTACAAAATTCTATAAAACCTCATTTTGAAGATTTTTCAATTTTATACAAGATTTCTAAAACGGTAACTCACCTTTATTTGTAATAATTGTCATTTATAAAATTCACAAAGGATGATTACTAGTTGCATTTTTTATTTTTAGCATTATGTTAGACGGTCTGAATGATCGCTCAGGTCGCATGCTGTTATATATTATGAAATGCCCTTTGTTGCTCTGTGAACTGAGGTCATTCTTGGAATATGTTTGTTCCTTGAAACATGGTTTAGGTACATTACCACTTTATAAACCGATTGAAAAATTGTTTCATCATCTATGAAAAACTGATGAAAAACAAGTTACGAATTTTGATTTATTTTAGTAGGGCCACGTTTCTGGGACACCGTATATAACATTAATTACAAGTAGAAAACATGTTGTAAAACATAGTCACTTATTTAATTGTTAATAATAACGTCGATGGTAAAAACGCAAAGAAAATAAACGGCTAGAAATAACACGTTACTAACATGATTTTTTGCTCGCTGGAAAGAACTTATTACTAAACGGATCTTATCGACAGAACTCATTTCCCGCGGCCAGTTTAAAGTCACGGAAAAAATCCGTGTCGTCCGGATTTCCCTCGGGACTTCGCCGGTAGTTCTATTCAACATAAATTATCGCAACATCCAAATCATTCTTGTTAAAAACTTCAGGCGAAGTTTCACGTCTGGTTTCATATCTGATCGAATATTTGTGACTGGAAAGAAAAAGCCAGGCGTGATGACCCGAATGCACGGAATATGCCAAACATTTCCACCAGAATAATGTCCTTGGTATCTTGCTTGTACCTGTCGATATTCGGTGACATGCACCGGACGGGGACGGGAACTATCACCTTTCCCCCCTAACGCTGTATTCCCCCAAGTTCCCCACTTCCCCACCAGATCCCTACTCTTCCCCCAGGTCCCCACTCTTCCACCGACGTCGAGGGGAATGTGTATGCGCTGTGCATAAGCCCGTAGAACTTTTATTTCATTGCTCTCATTTAATTAATATCCTACACGACAATTGCATTTATACATATCGGTGATGATTTTAATTTGACGCAAAAGGGAATTCATTTCGGCCGCGTTTTGACATGAATAGGGTGACGTTTTCAATTCGGATAAACAGGGGTTTCAACTCAGTACCTTAATGGAAACAACAGGGAGGTTTTAGGAAAACCGTGACAATTTTCATGTACCTAACACACTGAGTACATAATCATTCAACAATTGTAACAACTCACCTTCACTTTCTTCTTGTCACAAGAGTGTCACTATATCAAAATATTTTAGGATGCACGTGTTTTCACCACTTCCCGCGAGAGAATGAAGCGACGGTGAAACTACACGAATTCTTATCGATAGTAAACGCTTACAAGTCTCGACAGGATTCGAGTGTCTTCATAAAAAACTTCGTTTTTGTAACGCCGCGTCAACACTTTCAGTACCAGCGGAGTTGCCAAATGAAGTTTTAATAAACGGATGAAAGTTTAAGACAACATTGTAGTCCAGGAAAGTAGTGAAATAAATACCCAGACTAGGTAAAAACCCCAGTATAGGTAAAAAAATATTGGTATTTACGATTTTTTGCATACAAGTTGAAAATGGTTCACATAAATATACTTGTAAGGCTTCGAGAACACCTCAAAAATAGCGTTGGGACAGTTATAGTATATGTAGTGGTTGCTTAGAAAAACAGAAAACACTCAAAATTGAGTGTGTTCCAATTGTTAATAACTTATAACGATCGATAAAAAACTGTATTTCCGCGTAAAAATAAAGCTCTTGTAGTACTTTGGAAATGATAAAAATTTTAAAAGACTCATTTAATAATTTTTGTAAAATCGAATTTTTTTTCTCAAAACCTTTTCTTATATATACTATTTCCTATATACGCAATATTATTATGCGTAAACAATCGGGTTTAGGTTAGGTTCTGAAGGCATCAAATTGTAGAAGAAGGGTTATATTACTAAAAACAATTGTTTGATCAACAAAAAAGTGCGTAAAATATTGTTAAAAGTCTTTGTAAATATATTGTTTTACGGTCTCATTCATAAACACACTTTAACGTTAAAATGGGTAAAAATGCGTTTAGAATGTGTTTTACAGATGTAACTAGTGTTTTGTTCCGTGAATTCTTAATATGGATGTAACTGTAACTACTTTATTGAAACATATTCTAAACGCATTTTAAGCTAAAATCCATTTTAACGTTAAAATGCGTTTATGAATATGACCGTTAGAGTTTATAAACAAATAAAACAACTCCGTCATATTAAATTATAGAGAATTTTTCAGGTATCTGATTAGCTGACATTTTTACGTAACTTTCGAAATAAAATTGTGCTACAATCCTTGGGAACTTATATAGTTAGTCCTTATTTTTTGAATATTTATTTAATTGTTATTTTATGGTATTGTTATTCGTAGATTGACATAACAAGCTGTAGTTTCCTAAATACCCATTAGCCCAGTTTATAGAGCTTTTTTGGTACATAGAATTTAACAGCAGACGGGCCAAAAAACTTTGTTTAAAATGGATCAAAGATGATAAAAACCCAAAATCTATACAAATCTGAGTATTCGCTTTTTTATAACAATAAATATTAAAAAAGAATTGGTCGTTTTTCCGTTTTTTCACCATAGTGTGAAAACTATTGACAGAAATGCAATACCTTGTATTTGAGATTTGCAAAATGAGCGTTTTTATAAAGTGATAGGATCATTTTTCACCGAGAAAACTTGGAAAAACTGTTAAAATGGACCCTTTTTCAAAAATTCACAGCTTTGCCCAGTTTAATGTTGAAACACTAATTCTTCGTAAAATGTTAGGTGATTATGTCTACTATAAGCATGCAAAAGTTGTATGCTATCGAGTTTTTGTTTTTGCACAATTATGTTATTAACATCTAATCTTGAACCTTCCCTTCTTTCATCCCTAAATTGTGAATTTTGGAATTTATAGTTGAAACTCGCAGGATAGCTCCGTTAGAATATTCTAAGCACTACAGCGTTAATTTCAAGTCGATAGGTACAATAGTTTTCGAGACAACGCCATTTTACCAAAAAGGAAAATCCCCCTGTTCTACCGCACGTATCACGAAAATAGACGTTGTAGGAAAGAATAACTTTTACTCCTGGAATCAGGGAAATCTAATTTTGGGTAGATTTTTGAAAAATGTCGCAAGTGGTTAAATTTCTGTTTGCTCATCCCAAAATGTGAACTATGGAATCTCACATGATAGTTCCGATAGAATATTGTAAGTCCTATGACCTTAATAACAATACGATAGGAGGAACGGTTTTGGAGACATCGTCATTTTTCCAAAATGCAAAATCCCCTCTGTTCCACCGCCCATATCTCGAAAAGTAAACGTCGTAAGAAAGAAAAACTTTCACTCTTAGCACCAGGGAAGCGTGCCCTTTCGATTTTCACAACCTCAAACATCCCCACTTATATTTTATTTTAATGTAACAGAAAAAACACATTTTTTTACACAGAAATCCAAAAATTTTTACATGTAGAGTTTATAAATGAGTTTTTTAAGTATTTAATAATTTTACTTCTGTTACATCCGGTGCTTTATTACAAGTACTTGCTACACTTATATATGTTTCAAAATATTAAATAATAAATGTTCAAAGTTTTTTGCTAGAATTTTCCATTAACTGGTGAAAATTTCATTGGTGCAAATGAAAGTATACTTAAAAGGTGCAAAAAATTAAATGCATATGCAAAATTGCATATATTCGTACAATATGTAAATATTTTTCATATCTTCTTAGCTCTATTGATTACAGGAAATTAGGTGAACCTAAATTTCAATAACCAGTAAATTTATTGATTTATTGTTCAATCTGGGAATAAGTAAGATTTATAGAAAAGACCAAATAATTTATTGAGTTACAAATGAACTGCGTTATCGGTAGTTGTGTTTTATGGACCAATCCATGAATCCACGTCCTCCTATTTTTATAAAAAAAAATAGGTTTCACAAGAACGCTATGTTTATTTGTAATTAGATATATTCTATCCAACTTAATTATATGTACGAGAACCACAACTTTCACAACTAGTTCTTAGAGTATTAAATTATTAATATTATTCTACCTCTATGCATAGAACGTAAGGATATTATACTGAATTGATTTTTAAGTTTTAATATCAAATTTCGCGTCTTGTGAAACAAGCACCTTCCCCACAAGCAAAATTTACAAGATTAATTGAAAACAAATCCTGCATACAATATCACATACTTTAATATCTCAAGTTTCGAACTTTTCTTCGTGTTTAACTGATTGGACCTCGAACTTTAAAGAAATTTCAATATTCGATCACTCTTCATAGAGACTCCTGGAAAGTTGCCGGGCAAACAAAACAAGAAAAGAAAGGGAATATCCGTATCTTCAGCGACATCAATAAATGTAATCAGTACAGAGAATAAAGTGAGCCAAACTGATTATCGTATCACTATTTACAATGCAATAAGGTTGAGAACGGATACTCGATATAACGGCACTTCCGCATTTGATACTCCGTTCGGAATAATTTATTGCCGCTTTTATATAATACGCTTTCCTATTTCGACGGTGCCACACATACGTTCATAAAACGTTCCCGGTGTATGGGGGAGATAACAATATTTTGAGGTATTCCGGTTGACGTGCATAAACAATTGGGCCAGTGATGTAAACAACAATGCGCTTTTTTGATGTGTTTGTCAGTTAAAATTTGGACACGGAAAATATAATAAAATAAGGGCGTAATAAATAATTCATATAAAAATATTTGATTAAAATGCAAGTGACGGGTTGTTAAAAATTTAATTTATCAACGTTGTATAAGGCATTCACTTTTTACTTGTGTTCTAGTGGATTCTGGAATATGTACATTCCCAAATAGTTACTGGTAGTTTATTAAAATCAGTCGGATATCAGGAATTGCTTTATTTAAAACTGACGCAGGGAGCATCCCTAAACCAACCAAAGATCCAGGATTTCATAATAACTACCGTGCAAAGAATATCTTATTAAAAATCAAGTAAAAATTATACCGTTTCTGCATCTTCACTAAAGGAATAATTTAATATACGCAGGAACCAAATTTAAATTATTTTAAAAGCACAAAAGTAGTTCTCACTCCCTTTATAAATTGACTAGTAAATTATTTACAAGGTAATAACCCTAAGGTAAAATCAAATTCTACAGCAGAAAATTATATACAACGCGACTTTACAAAGTGTTCGGGTAAACATTTTTCTTATTGAACATTAAATAGTAAATGCCACTGATTTTACTAAAAGAGGACTCTATAAGTGTGCTGGGAAAAATAATTTTAACTTTAGAAAATCAGTAGTTTTCGAGAAAAATAATAGAATGTGAGAAATTTCGTCAAATTTGCCGGTTTTCAAAGTGAAATTTTTATATGTTCCCGTACGATATTCCCATTGGTTAAACGATAATGATAAAGTTCGATTATTCTACTTTACGCCGATACCGAAATTTCGCCAAAAAATACTGGAGAAATGCGTGAAAAAACGATTATAAACGGCGCGGTTTCGCGCCTTCGCCATTTTGAAATTTTAAATGCAGGTGTGCTTTGCCGAGATCTGGTAGTGGCTACACGACCGCGTCACGGATGTTGTATAAGTGTGAGAAACGTAACGAGTGATTAGATAGAATTTAAGAGTATTATTCGCAAAATGTCCAAATCTCTTGTCGGTAAGGGATGAAGTGTATAATATAATGAAAGTATTATCAATGTAATAAAACGTCGATTCTATTGGAAACGCACAAAACAACATCGTAATCTCACTATTGTAAGTATATAATATCGAAAAATTATATAAAAGAAATTTTTTATGAGGTTTCTATAAAACCAATAAAACCCAAGTACCTAACGTCACAGTGCGCTCAGGACTCTCACAGGAAGTAGTAGTCTGTCACGTTTCTATAAAACAAATAAAACCCAAGCACGTAATGTTGCATAAAGCAGTGAGTTGAAATGCGTTCCCTTTGGTCGATTAACCACTACCATTCAACTGTCAAGTCTTTGTGCTTAGTTTGGACTTTGAGGTTAAAATGGTCATGTCGATAGAAATTTGTTAATAAATATGTTTATTGTGAAATATCGTGTGAAAATTAGTGCGGTAGGTGAAGAAGACATCCCGCGGATGTAGCAAAAAGTGAAATTGGGGTTCCCTCGTACTTGCCTTATCGACTAGAGGTCGACGAAATAGCGGTTTGGAGAAAAGTGAGGTGAGTTGGAATATATTTTTTTTCTCAAAAAGTAAAAGGAACGGCGAAAATTGACCACGCACATCGTTATCTACGGTTTATTATTGATCTTTGGTGATTTTTTGGTGAGTTTTTAATTTTCAGTTATTTAATGTACTTTCTAGTAATATCGAGGTTTTTTTCGAAATTTAATATTCAATAGGGTAAAGATTAACCAGTGTTCGAAGTGAACTTAAGATTTCGTCGGCAGACATGCGCAGATCAATATGATGATTAATCTCTTGTATAAATTCGAAATTGGGACATGTATCCGGTTGAACCTGCTCGTAAGTAAGCTTTGTACCCCCACTTAGTCAGACTTTTTTTAAAATATTCCACTGTATAATAGCGCAGAGAAAAAAGTTAGTAAAAAGAAAAAGCGTTTTTGAGTTTCTCAGACTAAATATGGAAAATCAGGAGCGCCAGTTAATTTAAAAAATCATTATTCAAGTACAATACAATTTTTTCACAATATTCGAAAAAAGGCATTTCATCAATCTTAACAGAGGGTGTCCTTTGAATTAATAGACTTTATTACCTCAAACCGAATTATGCTGTAGCGAAATTTAAAAAGCGCACTTTTGCCCTCCAATAAACGACCGCCTACAGGTACAATAAATGTGAACCATCGAACATAAAAAAGTAAATAACCCGAGACGAACTTCCACAAATAATTTTCGACCTCGCCGGTTATTTTCCGACTCGGGAACTTTTTAATCCATAAATACTTGATGTCACCGGGAAAATTCTCGTAGCATTTTTTTCTTCCCGCATGAATTAATTATACCGGGTGGCGAAACTTGGGCCTCGTTTGCAGTTTCAGTCCCTGTAACAACGTTCATCTAGAAATCGACAGATGTTATTTATGGGCACGGTGCTGGGGACATTCTCCGTAAACAGCAATTTTTAATATTGGAATCGGTCTTTTGGGACGTGGCACTCGAACCGGCGCCATACGAAGGCGGGAGACGTATAAAAGTTTTATGGGATAGTTTTGACTTATCGTGTGTAAATGCGGAAAGTTGATTGGATTGTTTTGTATTAGATCTAAGTATAGTTAAGTTAATCACTATCTAAATTAAAATTTAACTCAAAATAACATGTAACGTAAAGTAGCATTACCGCAATCCAGATTACTTGGTGACTTGGTCGCTTATAACTAGACAATTAAACGCAAAACACATATTTTATTTCTTGCATGTCCTTAAGACTCTACCCACTTTGCCGGCCCCAAAAATAAGCTATTCTTCAGGAATTTATTATGCGACCTCTATAATTTACAGGATTCTGAACCTTTTACGTTCAATAAGTACACACTTCAAGTATGCAAAAAAAAATAATTTTGTTCATTTTAAAATAAAAAAATTTCTAAAACACAAAATTAAAAAAATATATATATACTTAGGATGATCGTGACTATAGTTGGAACTGAAAATTTCTATTTATTTGAAAATTAACCAAATGGCGATAATTTCGACAAAGGTTATCAAAAATTCCATTATTTTTTAATTATTCCGCGGTTAAAATAAATAGAAAAAAAATGAATTTTAACTAAATAGTAGTTTCAGCAATTATTTATATTTCCAGTAATATATTACTCGTATTAATACATCCTATTCTTTTTCGAATATTTGGGTGAAAGTTATCAAACATTTTCGTTTCTATTAGAAATTTTGCTCTAACTGGAGAGTATCGAGCTACTTTAGTAGAAGAGGTAGGATAAGATGTGTTTATTTTTCGAAATCATATTTTGTAACACTTAAAGTATCTTCTATTCAATCTACTTTCTTGAACAATTCGCTTAACTCTAAGTAATGTAAAAATGAATATTTAGTATACATCGTTCTATAATTTCACAACTTATGGGCAAGCAAAAGGTTTTCTAGCTTTGTAATCTCAATTGCCGTTCTTTATTTGTACCTGAAGGGACGACCACAGAGTCAGTAGTCTTCCGTCTATTATTTTCCTGTAAAAATTTGGAGTAATTATTATTACTTGGCTTCCTAAGTGGGCTTTTGCCTATCCATAGTTACATGAGCATTATCATCGTTTCAAACATGCACTAATTTAATTCTAAATAATTTTTTGCCCTTAATTATGGTTTTTACATACGCGGACGGCTTATTGATTCGAAAAATCCGGTGGTTCTGAACGTTATTTTATTAATTTTTTAATAATCGTGTCTTTTACCCCCTAATCTGATTCTATTTAAATCGTAAATCAAAAGGATCTGCTTTTTAGATGCCTTGATTCTATTTTTTTAGTTACCCAATTTCATAGTAGTATGTTTCATATGTGTTCATATGTAGTAGTTTCATTGCAGTTGCGAACTAATTTTTTGAAACTTTACTATTGCAGAATACAAGTGCATATTTACACTTCCTCTTTTAGAGATGCATTTTTACATCTGTTTCTTTGCTGGTTTGTAGAGCAAATAAAAATATTCAAATATTTCGGATAAAACGTGTAAGAGCCGAAAACAAGATGCCTAGCAAAGCATATTAATAAACTTTTCTATAATCGAGCCGTTTTAGGAAGGCGAAGTTGCCAATAAATTGTCGAACAAGGACCAAAATATATCCCGCCAGTATGAATTAGCAGGGTAAGATAAGATAAGTTTGTTTCCGCTCTATTTAAGCAGCCTGTCAAAATGGATCTGAAAGAAATAGAGCGCCTTGACACAAGAAAAACAACACATCTTTACTCGTTGTAGTTACAGAGGTGGATTAAGAGTTTTGAGTAGAATTTTTGATGAATCGACTAAATCTGGATAACAAGGGTGTACTTAATCGATTTTGTTAAAATTAACAACATCTTCTGTCGATTATAATTGAAAAACTTTAATCGTATTTATATGATAATTTATATCTACACAAGACCAAATAAATTAAAGACTAAGCAAGATCAAACAACCTGCAGTGCTACTGTACACAACATATTTTCATTATATATTACATATTTACATATTGCATAATATATAGTACATATTTTCGTTATTAACCATCTATATCTAAGTCGAATTCAGTTAAACTGGTACCAAAGACGTTCATATTAATAATAATGGGCTTAATATCAATATCAAATTGACTTTCAAATTTCCAATATTCGTTTTTAATATTTGCTCTGCGTTTAATGCCATTTTCCCAATTTTTCTTAGTTACTTGTGTCAATGCTTCATGCCACACATTTATTATGGTGGCTGATTATTGGGTACTGTACCCAAATTACTTTCATGGTATTAAACACAGTGATAATGTGGAATCCTAAAACCGCATAACCTGCTTTGTAAATGTGCAAATGGTAGCATAAAGCAAATTAGATTTATGGTTTTTAAGAAACGGCAATAACTCACACTTTTTGGCGTCATTAGGAGAATCAATGTTTTTGTTTTACCATATATGAATTATTTCCTCCTTTTTAGCACTTTGACAAGGAAATTTTCACTTTTTCTTGAACGACATCGTGCATTGTCGATTATTATTAAAGATTGTCCTTATAAATATAGCAAAAGCTTGAATTAACCATTTTCCAAAAAGATCTCCAGTTATATTATCGTGGTAATCAGCACTTGTACTTTTAGTTGAAAATATGACCTATGCTCCCAGTATAAATCCATTTTTAATACCTGCATGTATAATTATAAATCTTCTGTTACTATTTACCAGTTTGTTTTTTTTTTAAAGAGATTTGGGATTTGTATCATGCATTTCCATGCAGGAAAACCCAGGTTTCATTAAGAAACAGAGCATTGGAGAATTGAATAAAATATTCACAATAAAGTGCCTAAAAAATTGTTATTGCAATATCCACTATTCTAATGACACTTTCCTGTGTCAACAGAATATTTGAAACTTAAGTTTTTCGACATTTTACTTAAAGTTGATTTACCCACATCTGTGATGTACTTACCACCCAACTCTTTACAAATGACTTTCTAGTAAGAAATTGTTTTTGTAGAAATCACGTTATATACAATATTACGGATTTAAGATTTTTGCATTTCTGAAATTTTTCTATGCACCATACAACACTTTCGTGGTGTTGAAACCATTTTTTAAATTTCGTCATGTGGCTCGGGTTTTAAGGGATGAAACGCTTCAATAAGTCATAAATTATATTGCAGAACATATAAGAATGATTGTTTCAAATGTTCAAATATGATTTTATTCAAAGTAACGCTTAAATCTGTGATTTTTAAATTTTTTGTCAGAAGTGGTAGTTTTCACGCCCCAAAAACCAAAAAAAAAACATACCAGGAATATACAACTACTGAGATTGAGATTGGGATATAAGCTTATTTGACAATTTTTATCGAAATCGATGTAATTAACCTATTTTTACCGTCAAACACTAGACGACGTGAGAAACTCCCATCTGTTCGACGGTAGCAATACGCTATAAATGCCCGGAGAGTCCTTATTTTCCAGATTATTACCCCTGCACGAATACTTGGTCGAAATACTCCTGTTCCCTTTATCTCGTGCCTATTTCTCCCTGTGACCTAACGGAAATCGATGTTATTTAAAAATGCATCCCCATCACAGTTATACATTTCTACCCGGTTGTTTCATTCGACTTTCCTCCAAATGTTTATATCCTTGGCAGTTATAGTAAGGCACGCGATGGTAGCAGTTACAGCGTTCTCCGAAGGAAAAAATCGTTAAATTATTCAACTGTTCATTATCGAGAATATCAAGGAGCAGATGATTATACGTTAGAGTAGCTATTAAAGAAAATTCAGGGAAAAATTAGAACGTAGGGAGAAATGGCCGCCTTCTGAATCTTTGATGTCGATCATTAAAAAGCCACGATATATATTATTTACCGGCCCATTTCTCTGTTTCTTACAGTGATTTCGGAAATTTAGGAAACCGGCGTTCAATCCACATAGACATCGATCCAGCCGCTCTACGTAAACCGCATCTTCAGATCCACGAGTAAACCCTGGAAAACCGACAGGGTACTTTTAGTTCCCATTTATTCAATTGTCCTTTTCCACGCCTGAAACAAATTCCGAACTCCAAGTTCGCTCCTCTATTATTTCTTAGAGGAGGCTCCCTAACTGACTGCAAACACTACGTTTGTTTGCTCTATTCGGCCGGCTTGATGAGGAGTTTTGTTCGAGGGAAAGTGAAAGCGTGCGAATATTATGACTCGGTGGGCAAAAGATGAAACTTTCAAATGGGAGGGAAGTTGTGAGGAAGAAGGGCAAGAACACTAATGGCAGGGGCACAAAGATCGGTACAGGTGTTCATAATTCTACCATTCATATCCTTAAATATATTGTCATGAAGTCCTAACAGACTGAACAGATTAATTAATTATTTACAATTAGTCAAACTTTTAATTCCAAGAAGATTTTTGCAGGATTAAAAACAATCTTGGAGATCTGGAAGCCTAAAACCATGAAGTAGCTCAAATGCTACCCTTAAAGGGGTATGCTTGAAATAAAGCTTGAAGCGAGCCTTAAAGTAAGAAGAACCCTGCGGCATTTTATAGGGTACAACAATTCTGGACACTTATTTATAAAGAGGGAAAGTGTATGAAAATCACTTTAATCAACATCGCCTTATCAGAACAAATAAATCTGAAACCATCAAGTTGCTCACCTCACGGAAGCACACTGGAACAAAGTTAAGGGCAAGGCTAAAAATACGAAAGGCTGGAAAATATGTTGCCAGGCAAAAGAAACCTATACATCAAGATTCCTGGAACCATAATGAAATAAAGAAAACAGCTGAGACAACGCTAGGAGCGGGGTAAAAATAGGAAAGAACTGTTGATAGTTCTCAGGACGAAACAATTCTGGACATCTAAGAGATATGGAGAAAAGTGCATGATATTTTTTTTATCACTCTCTCATTGTCACATCCAACGGAAACGTAGATTCATCGAGTGTCATAAACACTAACGACATGAGGGTGTAGTTAAAAAATAAAACAAAACCAGAAACAAGGCAAATGTAGGAAAGCCTAGATGATATTTCGCAGGGCAAAACAATCTGGGGACTTAGATACGGAGAAAAGTGTATGATAATTATTTTTATCACCCTCCCGTTATCATAATAAAAGAAAATCTGGAACTATGAAGTAACCCAAACAATCACCAAATGTGAATACTGTTGAAGCGAGAACTTAAAAGCAAGGCTGAGCACAGGAAAGAATGAAAAATATTCTACAGGACCAAACAATGCTGGTGACCTGGAATACTGAAAGCATGGTTTCAAATAGCCTAAACAGTCTCCATACAAGAGTACTGTTGAAACAATTCTAGAAGCGTGGCTAAAATCGGAAAGGGCTCGATGATATTTGGCAGGTTAAAGTACTCTGAACATCTAACAATATTGGAGAAACGTGCATGATAACCATATTTATTTTCCTCTCATTATCACAACAACAACAAACCTGGAACCATTAAAAAACCAAACATCTACCCCGCTGTGGTACAACTGGGACACCAAAACCAAGGTTATATACAGGAAAGGGTGGGATATAATTTGTAAGGCAAAACATTCCTGGGCACCTAACGATGGTAGAGAAAAGTCCATCTTCATCCTTTTTATTATAGTGAATTACATGAATTCAAAAAAAGACGTTGAAAAGGGTTACTTGGGATTACAGCAAATAAACCCTGTGCTGTTAAACGAAAACGATCCGAGCAATCCAGGCAGAAAGTGACGAAGTGTAAATTTCCAGCCCGATTGAAACAATCGAGCAATCGTTCCTGTTACGTCTGAATCCTCTTAACTTATTTCCCGTCGCGCAGTACTAATTTAGACAGTTTTTTGTTCGCCCTCGGCGTTAATGGCATCTCAATTAAATATTTATCGGATTTTAATGCGACTCTCCGCCGCCGTCGAATCCAGGAAACTCCTTTCATTCCCTTGCACTGACATTAATTAATCTGACGAATGAAATTCGAGAAAGGGACTTATTAAACGTTTTGTCTCGCACCGGAAGAAACGTCGTTCATGATTTATGCTCGGAACGGAGCCATTGTGCGACAGGTAAAGCGTCACTCTACTAATGGCGACACGGTTTACACAAGCTAATTGGAATAAATGGAGTCGAGCTCTCACTGTTTTTGCGAAACGAGGTATTATTGGAAGATCAACAGTGGAAGAAGGCTGTTTGAGCTTTGTTAAAATTACAGCGCCCTCTTTCATTACAAAAAAAACACACCGGAAACGGAAAAGGGGCCGTGCGAAGAGAAAACTTCTGTTAAGTGGAGTTCCCTTTTCCTTTTCGAGACTCGCGTCTAAATGCTGGAGCAAAAAATCTTAATTGGAAACGGGAAAAGTTTTATCCTAAAGCAGATTCTTTAATATTTCGAGGTGACTGTAAATAATACCAAACTCGAAATTACACGATAAAAACTTCTTAACTCCTCATCAAAAAATACAAAATTGATTACGAAGAAGCTGTGGATAACAAAAGAGAATAAATTTAAAATAAACTTCTTCAGTTATATTCCGAATTAAAGATTCAAGTTTATAAACACCCACAGTAAAAATTTTCAGTTTCTGTAAGGCCCTTTGAAAACAGTCAGATATTGCTGAACTAGTTTCCAGTCAATATTGTGTCAGTGGAGGATCCAGGAAGATCTCGTATGTAGAAATAAATCACGTCTCATTGGACAACTCAGTAGGATCGAGGAGAGTTAAGACGAAGAAATGAGGAGAAGGAAATTCAAAAGGTGTGATTCAGACGAAGTGAGAAACAAATTAGTGGTGTGTTAGTCAAAATCGCAGTGTGTAAAAGAAGCTGCACAATGCAACTCTCTTAATCGAAAATGAAGATTAGATTATAATGAAAATTACATGATGTAGTCAGAATGCTACCAATGAAAGCTTTGAATGTTTTAAATTGAATCTGCCAAAATTACTTAATTGTTTTATATTCAAATGCTATTTTAGAATGCTATTAAGAATTTCATTAACTTTCCTTATTACTGCAATTAGTGGAAAAAGAAATTTTTCTAAATTAAAATTAATAAAACACTACTTAGGAAGAACAATACACCAAGCACAACTTTGTAGTCTGTCTTTGAGTTAGTTCGTCTTGAAGACGAACCAAAATCCATTAATTTTCCAGCAACTTTGGACTTACAATAATATCTTCCAAGATTTTTAGTACACAAGACGACCACATTAGCAATTTAGCCTTTATTTAAAATATCTATCCTTGTATCTATCTATCCTCACCTTCTAACAATTACCTGAATTGTTTTGGTCTGAATCCTTGAATTATTGTATTGGTTGTAGATACTAACGATGTTCATTACTGAACTTGCTTCACTGAATCAATTTAGACTTAGACAACATAGACAACTTTACCAACTAGACGATGAAGCAGTGAAACTCTACTTTAAATAAAATATTTACCCTGTTTGTCCAATGCGAGTTTGTGTCTTTCATGTATTTCACATTCCTACAAAATTTAAACAAACAGAAGTGAGATATTAAATCTCTTTAAATGATAATGACTGAGTGACTGAATCAATACAAAAACTACCAAAGTCATTCCATCATTCAAAGTACCGTGTCTACAAATTCCAGGGGAATTCCTTCTGCCCCATATTTCCCTCCAAAAAAATTTGATATAATTTACTAGAATCATAAACATCCATAACACGGCAGGTGTTAAAGTGGGCATAAAACATTAACGCTAAATAAAGGCAGGATTCTGCTCAAAATCGTAATGGAAAGTATACGAATTTTTGTCCAAAAATTCAAAAAAAAAAATTAAAAGAAATATCGTTCATATGTATTAAGAATTCTTTCAAAATTGTTCAGCATCGAGTTCTAAATACAATTTTCTTCTAGAAGTCCTTTCGGAACCTTAAACTATAAATTTTACCTCAAAATGATATCTGGAAGGTTTAAAGACGTTTCAAATAATTTCATTTTCATCTTAAACGCTACAAACGATCGAGAATAAAATTTGTGATTCTTCTAGCAACTTCTTCTAGAAAACAGCAAAAATGCCAAAACATTTAACGTAAGGAGTATGTGGAAATTTCAATTTTGTTTTATTCTCAAAGGAACATAGAAACCATCTAAAATTTCCTAAGTGTAGATATCAAGTAGAATCTAGAAGCGTTTCCGCTGTTTTGATTTCAAATACTAGAAAGTATGAAATATGCTGAAAAGGCTATGGAGTTTCGTTTAGAATCTTGGAAAGCTAGAATTGCTTTAAAATTTAACCTTTTAATAATATAATTTATTTAAAATTGTTTGATTCTCCGAAGACCACAAAAAAATTTAATTTTTTCTAAGCAGTCGGTTCTACAAGTTTCTAGTTATAATTTCAAGCAACAGAAAATTTGAAACAAACTGAAAAGAAACACTAGAGGTTACTTTCAAATCTTGAAAGGCCAGTATGGATTTACGTTTCAAACGTTTCAATTCTAATTCTTAACGTTAGAAACGTTAGAACTTGAAAGGACAATTCCACAGGCTCTTCTGAAACCTTTAACATCAGAAATTGCCTCCTAAAGATAAATGGTTTACGGAAGTCTCAAACAAATTCATTTTCATTTTGAACATCAGAACGAATCGAAACAAAATATTCTAGACATTTTTCTAAATTTTTAAATTACCAAAAGTGCCTTACAATCAAAGCTAGAAGATCTATGCAAGTTTCAACTTGTTTCATTCTCTGAGGACCACAGAAGAAACTAAGATGTGCAGAAAACAGATTTACTAATCTGTTCTAGAAGTTTTCTTGTTATGATTTCAAACATCAAAAAGTTGAATCAAGGTGAAGGGACACATTAGAAGGTCCTTTGAAATTTAGAACGCCCCAATGGGTGTAAAATTTAATTAAGGAGGTCCAACATTTCTAATTTAATTCTTAATGTCAGTAACTTTAGGAATCTAGACGACAGATTCCAGAAGTCCTCGTGGAACCTTTAAAATCCAAAAGATATGTAGATTGTTTAGGGACATTCCAAAAAATTTCATTTGCATTTTAAACCTTAGAAAATCGTAGTCTAGATTACAAATTGCAGAAGTTCTTCTAGAACCCCAAAAAACCGACAATATCTTAGAATCTGACATGGAAGTTTTGTGAAAATTTCAATTGTATTAATTCTTCGAGGATCGTGGAAAAATCTGGATTTTACTAAACGGTCGTAAGTAGAATCTAGAAGCAGTTTTGTTTTGATCTCAAACACTAGAATGTCCAAATCACGTTGAAGAAAAGTTCTAGAAACATTTTGAAAGAATTCCTACGGAAGGAATGGAAAATATTCGTTCTTCCGTACAGAAATCCATTATAAGCCTTTGCCATTGGAGTATTAATTTTCTTCTAGAATAATACCATCTAAGATAATCTTGTGTTAGTATTAGACCGATTCAAGGAAGTTTGCAGTATCTTTCTTACAGTTTAATTTGACATATTATGAATAAAAGCTTTAGATAAGTTGTTGAAAAAAGCTACTAACTCGTAAGAAACTTACATACATGCTTTAGAGCGAGTTCATAAAATTTCCTGGTTTACAAAGAATTTCTTGATTTTTCCATAACTTCCTGGATCGATAAACACTTTATACTTTAAAGGAATCTCGAAAACTCGTATCATAATGAGAAAATCTACCGGAAGGCTCTGATTAAGAGCAACAGACGAGCTCTGGGACAATCCTCTAATCCTATCCCATAAAATTGATTCAGTTAATTGTACTTTGACAGTTGAGGGTTTAAGTGCAGTCAGCCGACCAATCATCTAACTCTACTCCCACGAAAACATACCCCAAACAGCCTCGTTATCGGAATGAAAACCCACCTCGATTTTGTAGCACCATCGAAACCGAAGACTTGTCGATAACAATTCGAATCCCTCCGCCCTACCGGCCGTATTATTCGGCCCTATCGGTCGACGCGTCGCGACGCTGCGACGTTTGATGGATGACTCTAATCTCTATAAATGGAAAATTAATTAAACATTTGTACTTTCGACACCGACGGCCTCTCGTAACGGACGAGGCTAGCCCAGAAGTGGGATATCGAATGATCTATCAAATCACGATTATCTCCGGGCCGAATTTTTCTTCGGCCCAGGCGAGATTAATTCCGGCCGGTAAGCGCTTTCTGATAACTTAGAGAAATTAATTTAGGAATTAACCCATGGTTTTAGTAGTTCGAAAGAGTTGTTTTGGTAAAATCTGTTTAAGGAAGACATTTCAAAGTTTTAAATAGTTTGTCGAGTACCTTAAAGTTTTTTAATCATACTTTACAGATCGCAGGTTCGAGGATATCATAGTTTCAACGAATCTACAATTGTTAAAACGAGTTTAAGGCGAAAATAATCAAACTTCTCGCTTTTTCCTAAATTGCCGACGCTTCGATCTGTATTTATAAGAAATGCAAATATAATAAAACCGTCTTACAGTTGGGACAATTGAATACAGCAGTAAAGTTGTATGTATTATGTTAACATACCTGCTAATATAATCATAAGGTCTGTTAGATTTTATAAAACAAATTAAGTTGAAGATTAATTATTTTAAACATATGTTTAAATTAGTTGCATGTTTCCTTCAAAGTAAATGAACATGACGAAATACAATCTTTCTGTAGTATACTTGAGGAACATATATCGAAAATCACACAAAAAGAGATATTATTAATCCTATGGGATTGGAACGAGGAATAACTGAGTAGGGACGCTCATGTAATTCTGCACAAATAAAAAACTATCAATAATGATTACAGCTCTTCAACACCACCAGAGACAGTTATCGGCACACTCAGACAGAAAGCACCAAAAGCCATGACATCATATCTTAAATTTGGTACAAGCTGTATAGCATTTTCTTACATGAAAATCAGCGAAGTTCAAAATACTAATCGACCTGTCCGAGCATATTTCCAACAAAATAACTGTCTTTGATTTACTGAATTCATTCCAAGTTAGAGACTCGCACTGTATACGACAAAGTTAAATATTTAGCACGGGAATTCTAACCACAGACACAAATAATTAAGTACGAGAGCAGAGAAACAATTACCCAAGAAGCGGAACTATACAGACAAAACTGTGACCATAGTGTAGGCACAGAAATATTTCATAAGATATGTAAGGAATTATAGAACTCGGGCAAATGGCCAGCAGATTAGTGTGAGTCACTCATAGTCCCTATCTTTTAAAAGGTATCAACGATGGAATGAAGCAAGTATAGGACTATCACATTAATAGATCACGTAAGCAAGATACTCTTAAATCTTCTAAATGATCGGTTAAGGGGGTTTTACTTCCTGAGATCCCAGGTGAACAGGCAGGATTTCTATCAAGAAGGGGGACTAGAGAACAAATACTGAATGTTCGTCAAGTAATTGAAACAGGCTACGAATTCAACTTAAAAACGTATCTGTGCTTTTTAGATTGCCCCAAGGTATTTGACTGTGTCGACTGGCGCAAACTGTAGCTCAAGTTGAGAAGCTTTGGTACACTACGACATCCTATCATTCTTATACACAACCTTTAGGAATGAAGTTAAGGAAAAGTTAGAATGCAACCATTTAATATAACGCTGTTTAACACCTATAACGAGTTCTTGAGGAGAGAGGTCGTGAAAAGAAAGGTGGATTATCCATTGGAGCATTGCAAAAGTTAAAGTATTGGTTCATTTTTTTTTCTAAAATTAAAGACAGGATCCTGAAGTGTTGTAGTCCTATATAATCTATAAAGTTCCTTGTGTTGGAAAAAAGATTATATTGAACAAACAGGACAACATTTAAGGAGACGATGGTATCAACATCAATATGATTTTCAGGAAATCAAGACATAAGTCAAAATAAAACCGCATTGAGTGATCACCACTTTATTATCGGCCATAATTTTGATTTATTGTCAATAGAGGTTTTGGAAGCACCGAATTAAAAAAAAAAGGAGTTTAAGTGCATGTAATTTAAACACTTGTTTATAATAATTAATCTACCGTTTTCCTTGTGCTATAAGCTCTATTAAACTTTGTGACCAAATTAGCAGTTATGTTAACCTACTGAATCATTGTACATTCCACTAACTTCACTGGTGATTTGAATTGCCCCAATTTTAAGACTTTTCTCTTGTATTTTTAGCCTTGATAAAGATACAAAACACAGATCGAAATATCGGGGATTTGGAAAGAACGAGAAGCTTGATTTTTGTGCGTCATTAACCAACTATAGAATAATGGAATCAAAAATGTACTTTCATACACAAGCTACAGGACGTGTGAAATATGTAATTCTGGCCGCACTAAAAAATTCTTGTTGTGCTTCCTATAAATTTTTAAAATTTATTGGAATTTCTCCATTTCTAAATCCAATTTGAGAAATCCTGTAGAAATATTTTCCGGCGAGTCATTTGCAAGAGTGCCTCGACGACAATAATAGCTGAACGATCCCCGTATTATTAACTTTACGGGAAAGTTTAGAGTTTCTAGGGGAAGCAATTACTCGTAGGGGGTTGAACAAAAGATCAAATATGGTCGCAATTCCGAAAAGCTGAAAGCCCTTCGACCCCAAAGTACAACACCGATATCAAAATACCTTGCGGGGTGATTCATTAACGAATTTGGTCTGCTGTGAATTTCTTTTCCCAATGGAAATTAGAAGCGAGTCTTTTAACGAATCTGTAAATAATGTACACTGCGAAGTGGGGACAAATTATAGCTCCTGAGGGGAAAGATCTCGGGCTGTTGCATTCAGATTAAGAATAATATTATAATGTTACAATATCAAACAAAATGTATTTGTTATAACTTAATTTTTGGTTTTTGGATTGGTCATGTTGCTTGCGAAGTCTATGCGGAATATACACACAGCCATTTTTATACGTACTGATCGATAGCATATCGACTGCAGTTTCCTTCGATTACGCCATGGAAAACTACCCCTAATAGTAAATTTATGAATATAGTCAAGAATACGAAGTTAATAAAAAAATGCTGAGCCTAGAAAATAAAAGAGACGGAATAGATAACTGACATGGTAAAATTCTCTAAGCAATTTTTATCAGAATCTTTAACTATGTATCAGATTTGCTAGCTGGACTTATGGTTTAAACTAAATGGAGTAAAATGTTTGTTCTTTTGTGGGAAGAATCAAATAATTCTCCAAAATTGGGCTGAACTTCACTCTTTATTTATTACATTGTGTTGTCTGACACGGTTCGATCAATTCTGCCATTCTCCAGTTTCGTTTTATTACTTGTTAGAATTGGCTATATGCTGAATTTGCAATTTCCACTGATTGTTGCTATGCGATAAATTAATAACCCATATTTGCCGACTATTTGATTTTTGCTGATGTATTACAATACAGGCATATGTATAAAGCAGGCGATAGAACTATTGTTAATAACTAGATAAAAGCCAATATCCCTAATATTTAACATTGCCATAATATATGAGAAAGTAATTTATAATAGGTTTTATAAATTCTTTATTAAATATAATAGAACTAATCAAAAGCAGTATGATTTCCAGAAAAGTAGAAGCACTACCAATGCTTTTCATATTGTACTGTACTTATAGGGTATACAAATAAGTTTCCGCCGTTTTCAAGAGATGGCTCCACTGACAAGATTACTTTTAAATCACCAGATATAAGATGCCATATAGAAAGTTTAAACACCTGGCAACAACATAACCTTAAAATACTATTATCTTTGTACTGGTAGTATACATTTTTTTGTTCGAAAATGTCGAGTTTTGTTCCAAATAAGCGTCATTTGCGGGAAGTTTTGATTTATTTATTTCATTTAGAGAAATCTGCTGCTGAGACGCATCGTTCTCTTGTAGAAGCTTACGGTGATGCTGCTTTAAGAGAAAGAAGTTGTGAATGGTTTCAAAAGTTTAAAAACGACAAGTTTCACGTGGAAGATAAAGAACGCGAAGGAAGGCCAGTCAAGCTTGAAGACGCTGAGTTAGAGGCACTATTGGACCAAGACTCATGCCAAACTGAAACTCAAATGATCTTGTCTATTTTCATAGATATCTTTAACGTTTTTAATCATTTCACCCTGACATTTCTTATACTATTAATATTCTTTTTTATGTTCAACACAGTTATTATTTCTACATAATCTATATAGACATTCTTTATGATGAATTGATTCCAAAACTGTAGATATCATCCAAGGCTTTCTTCGCATAACATTTTTCATTTATATTGACAGGCGTCAGTTTAATACATTTTTGTATATCAGATATCAATTGGTTAATTCCTCCCTGATTGTTTGTAATTGGGGCATATTTATATAAATTTATTAGTTTAAGTGCTTCAATTAAACGTCTTTAATTAACTTCCGTATAAATGATATTTTATTTGGGTTTGTGGCCGGTAAGATTTGAGCATGTTTGAGAGCAGTTAATCTAAAATCAATTTTGACACACCTTTTGACAAATCAATGTTATTATAGTCTATTTTGGTGTTACGTTATAATATTTTATTATGTGAGGATTTAATCCGAGAAAATATATCCACGATAGTCTCATTAACACAGTCCGAAAAAAGATTCAGTCGACCATTCCATAGGGTAATTGTTTTAATTAAATTTATGTTATTATACTTGACGGCTTCTATACCATAAAACATTTTTGAATAGTACATACAATCAGAGTACCTAACAACTAAATAATACTTTAAGGTAGGTATTCCAAGGTTCGCACGATGTGTGTATTGACTGGCCTATTTTGGGAGCGCCCGGATGTCGCAACGAGTATTGATTAATTCATTACTTTTATAACTGCTAAGTGCTTAATCAAGGCAGTGTAATTGCAGTAATTAATCCCTCCCGATATTCTTCCTATCCGATCGACCTGGCATACTACAAAGCCACTAGGAAGGAACGGCCGTGCGTGCCTTATTGTTAATCTTCGCCGCGCCGCGCTCATTTAATTTCTAGATTTTTTCGTCGAGATTACAAACAAAAAAGAAATGGCTGCCGCAGACAAACATAGCGCACGAACAATCATTAAATTCAGCGACGCTTCCGGCGATATCGAGTCTCTTGGCCTCATGTCTTCTCGCTTGGCCGGCGGTGCGTGAATGGCACGATCCCAATTTTCATAGGTTTGTTAGCGTTTTACCGCCGCCCGAGAGGGCCCTTTTGTCCGACGATCCTGCTCGATTCTGGCCCAGCGGTTTTCCCGTTGACGGCGGTCGGGCGAAGGAAACAAACCCCGCGAATCGGAAGGAAATGGAAAGTTAATGGAGAAATTCGAAGCAGGAACACTTCAGTTTAGCGTGGGTCGCAAACGTATTTAGACAGATTTAACTGAACATGGCTTGACTAGTCCGGCACTTAATAGCAACAAAACAGGTGTAGGTAAAATCTACACATCAAGATGATGTGTAAAGCAGGCAGGACATGATGCAGTTTTTGGTGGGTGATTGCATGGGAAAAGGCATGGGGAGAGACGCTGGGTAAAATGACGTCACAAGGGCGAAATCGCTGCACATTTCCGTGAATAGAGCGTATGCTTATTTTGCTGCAACTTTTCTCGGGGAGTTTGAAGGCCGGCCAATGAACAACGAGCATTTTGTTACGTCGGCCACAACATCAAACGGTCAAAGTGGAAGAAAGGTTATGAGTACGATCAAATATAAACAACCCGTGGTTTTTGACATTAACCGTTTCGTGATCCTTCTTTTCGAGGGGGGCGAAAATTTATATGTTTGCCATCCAATAGATATAATAGCCAACAAAATGCCCTTGCGATTTTCCACCATATCTACGCAATAGCATAAAAATACCCACAAAACTGAGCAGCCGACTCCCATGCCTTTTTTCATGCAATCACCCATCAAAAAAATGCATCGTGTCGTGCAAGCAAGGAGAAAACCATGTCACAAACATGTCACTTCTAGTCATTCGCAAGCATTCTCCCAAGTAACAAATCAATGAATGACCAAGAACAAAATGTTTGTAATACGCTTGTTAAAATTGAGTTATAATGGTGCCAGGGCAAAGTCATTGCACTTTATAACAACCAAACAGACATACGTAAAGTCTGCACCAAGATAAGATGTTTGTTCCAGCAAGAAGAAAATCATTTTATATCTTATCCAGCAAAACTGAAATTACTTATTCAAAAATCCATAAGGATGTTTAGGTAAGTAAGTACCATAAAAACATTTAGCTGTTTCGAATGGGGCCTGTTACCTGTCACGGTCCATAATCGATAGTCCCAATTTGGGGGGATTTGCCGATATCTTTTACGACCCCCTATGGTAACTTTGGCCACTAATTCTTCTTGGCATAAAAGTTATTTCATTTTTCGCTAGAATGTCATTTATAGTCACTTACAATGTTTTCCCCCGCCTTATTAATGACATTATTTTAATCACACCAATGGAATCACACCTTGCTGGAACAAACTTATGACAAACTGATTACAAGCTTTATCACCTTATAGCAATAAAACTACCCTATAGCAATAAAATCAATTAACTACCAAAAACAATATGTTTACAACTTTCTTGCTACACATACTTATAATACTGCTATGACAAATTATTTATAAACTGAGATACTTTATAGCAAAAAAACAGGTGTATGTAAAGACTGCACCATTACGTCAGGTTTGTTCTAGCAAGGCAAAAACATATTACAAACGTATCATTTCTCGTTACTCACAAGTTTTTCGCCTCGACCTATTATTAATGTTAATATCAACAAAATGAACGACTAGAAACACTATGTTTGTAACGTGTTTGCTGGAATAAACCTATAAAAGCGATATGACAAACCGAGGCCGGGACAATACAAGATAATGATGTTCGCACAGGATTTCTTTCGAAATTTTTAAAGGAAATTTTGAAATAAATGCATCGATATCACAAACCGACAACACACGACTTACTTTCTAAAACCACAATTTTACAAAAGTTTTCTACTTGCTGATTTATCCCTCATAATTATTTCAAGTAGTAAAGTTTAATAATGGAATTTGTACATGTTAGGACGTGTTAATCAAAAAGTACCAAAACATATTAAGTGATGTTACAACGTTATTGAAACAACGTAACACATAATAAATAAATTAGTTTAGCATAAGTGCAGTCTCTCCATATTGAATTTAAGATGCCATACGAGCTAGATTAGACGTAACGGTTGCACAAGAATGATCGTAATTTAACGAGCTAGATTAAACGCAAGATCCTTAATTAATACAAAAAACTGATAAATGCAATCTTTTAAAATCGGTTTAGTTTAATGAGGTTATGTTAAATAACTGTAAATATGCGATGATGTTCTAGAGAGTTAAGACAGTGAAAATTGACCTCACCTCTATCAAAGTTGATAAATATCATGTAGTACTACGAAAACAATACCAATAACCAATTTTTTAAACGATTAAACCTTTCCATAACTTCAAAAGTAATTTTTAGTTTTTGGGCATCTTCAGCACTCTGATGACGAAATAAAACCTCAAATTCTGACATTGTAAATGTATGGAACTACTTAGGAGATGGAGCAAAGCAGAAACTGTAGTTGGATCCAGCAACCCTAAAAAATATTTCCGATACCCTAAAGGTTCTACCGTCCTGGGAACTTTGACAAGAAAATTTGCTGGTTTAATGTAATAAATAGTGTTCATAACACAGAGAGATTTTACTTGGCAAATTTTATTTAGATTAAGCAGATAAGTGCAATTTATTATTAATAATATGATATTAGTGAACACCCGATATTATATTACTCACCTATGATACTACTGCTATACAATACAGCTCACTCTGATACTACCTGTAGCGTCCTCTATCATCCAATAGATAAATATGTTTATGTAATGCTTTCATACAAAGCAGGTTCATTTTTAGTTGGTGTATCTTATTTTCAATACCACTAAAAGTTAACCTAAGAGTTTCTTTTACCAACAATCCAGCAGAAATGGAAATGTAATTAGTTTTCTAAGTTTTGTAAGTATAATCAATGATTATCTAATTTCAGAATCAACACAAACTGTGCAACTCTGTGTAACTACGAAGTACTGAAACACCTTCAAAAGACGAGAGAGAAAAGAAAGCAGAAAGGACAACTAGCCACAATCACTTATGAAGTACATATGAACCAATTAATAATAGTATATATTTGCATTACACATTCACGTTACGTTTTTTCTAGACTATTCGTTATTTAGAGGGCACCCCTTGCGCAAAGGAAGATCCCGAGAACATACGAAAATGCCTTCAGGCATTGGCCCCTTATAATCTCAATAAGGGAGAGTTGTTGATGATCATAAATACTCCCCCAACCACCGCAGTAGAAATACAACTAGTAGGTTTACTTGCTTGCAGCATGTGGTATATTTAAACTTATTCTCTTTTATATACTTAGATAATCGAAGAAAGTGAAGAGAGATTAACAGAGCAGCAAGTGCAGGAGATACTAGAGATAATTCAGAATAATTTTCCATTTTTGGTTAAAGAAGAGGCAGTTAATAGTAATGAAGAAAGTTCGTCATAAGGATGAAAGCTCAGAATATAATCAGCAGATGATGCAGTACCGTAATATCTGCTATTTTAAGGTTTAAATTCACAGTATGATTTAAAGGTGAACATGAAGTAAGTATGCAATTTTCCTCTCCAGCTAATTGCACATTTGCTGGATGTTCTCCCAATTTCAAAATGGCAGACACTGCGATATTGTATCATCGAATTAATGTAATCCAGAGTGGCATAACTCAGTTCCCACAGATTGACATACATGTGAGTAACCGTAAGTCGGTAATTATACTGAATAAATTGACAATGAGATGTTGATTGTTACCTGTGCTAGTATTGTTAATGTGTGTTGATTAATATGTCAATATTTTTGTACAAACTAGTGCCGTTAATTTAATGTAACTACACATGCAAATCGTATGAATGAATAAAAGATTGCTTATCGTTTATTTTAAAGTTAAAAATGTAGGCTTACCCATATTTAATGCAAATTCAAATTTAAACTCTTCCTTCACGACACAAGTCACCGTTATCACCACAGAACAGCATTTTAACCACAGGACATATAACTTCAGCTTGACATCAGATTCACCCTGTGTCTCGCTGGTTTCTTGTCCTATAAATAAAAAACTAACCTAAGATATAAACTTCTTTAAAATAAATAATGCCTAATCACAGTTTATTCCTGAAACCAGGGTTTATAAACGTGCCCTTGCAGAACGGCGTAGGTCGATATGTCGGTCAATTGCAGAGAGTAGTCCTGAAGTTCTGTAAAAACCATGGGTCCAGTCGAGGAATGCGGTAAGGTGACCTGTTCAAATCACTGACTAGCTATTATAATGTTTACATCTTGCAGAGAATTCATCGAGACCGAACTAGTAAATTATGCCAAGGAGAACCCTGGAACAGTCGTATACTTGAAGCCTAGACGCCACCGTGCGCCAATTTTAAAAGCCGAATATTGTACGTATGAAACACCATTTCCAGCTTTATTCCACAGTATTCTGGTTTTATTGATCTTTGTTGCATTACCACCTTTGCAGTGAATGGAGGAACACAATGGATGAGTTGCCACAACTTCTCCAAAGACGAGATACTCAAATGGATGAACCTCTTGAGGACTCAACAGATGAACCATGATGGCACTAGGATACGTAAACTGTGGCACACCGACCACCCTTCGATTCAGGGGCCCTGGACGCCGTTCACGTTTAGAGATCCAAAACTGAACCTAATCGAGTACCCAAACGAGGAGCAGAGCATACCGGATGAGAGGGACCACATCAGTTACGAGGAATTAAAGGAACTGTTCAAGAAGCAGCAGATTGAGAACAAGGCAGAAGCACCGAATTGAATTGTAACAGGTTTAGTTGAAGTTTTAGGTCAGTAAATGTTGTTAGACAGAAGTTGTTTGATTTGAGAGACTATGCGATTATAGACTTGTCACCTTGTGTGATTGAATATTTTAAGTAATACATATTACCAAAAATTAAAATTAACTGTTTACTATTTATTACATTATTATTATCCGTTTGTTCATACAACTATTAGTATAAGCGCAGCATTTCTTATAAAAAAAAATCCAAAGCTATTGGTGGATTGCATATAAGTACACATTAATAACTCATTTCAATAGAAAATTGTCTATAATCTGCATTGCTTTCTTCCATCATCATTATCAATCATTTTTGTTCTATCTGTAAAATAATTCTTGGTGATGAGTAAATCCAGCCATGCTTAAATTAAAATAATTCCTTCATTCCCAACTTTTCAGATATAATTATAGGAGGTTATACTTAATGTATGATAGTTTAGATCGAGTTTAAATAATTAAGTATCTACTTGAGGAGTATCTTCTCTGAGGAAAAACTGGTAGGAGTAGATTGTGTACCAGAATGTCGGTAAGCCAATTTGCCTTTAGTATAAAATCTCTACTACAGGGGCATCAAGTCAGTCGTATTGCGATATTTCTATTTGTGCAATCACATCTTTTAAGGTTAGTTGTATTGTGCAATTTATGTTACATGATGGCAACTACATCAATTTTAAGCCAGAGATACCTACCACTGGTAGGTAAATCTGCTTCCTCTTTATGGGAAAAAACCATTGTATTGAATCTACACGACCCATTAGTTCATAAAACTTCAAAAATTACTGTTAGGAAAACCATTAGTACTTGTTCGAATATGATGAGAGTTGGGAAATCAACAATTTAGCATTTTTTTAAAGAAAGAAAATATTAAAGAATTGTCGCGGCAAAAAAACGTAATGGAAAAAAATCAATTGAAACGGATGATTTAGGTAAAGTTCACTATTTATAAAAATAAAAAAATATTTACCTTAGGTAGAATAGGGGATAGTATTATGAAAGTTGATGATTTAAACCACACATTGGTCATAAAAAAATGTGGACGTGTCTAAAAGAACTAGGTTTTTGGTGGGAAAAATATAATAAAAAAACACATAGGGCTTTGTTCCTTGACAAAGATTATATTGTTTGTTGGAAAAGGGGAATATTTAGAAAAATTACAAGAGAAAAGTTATTACTATCAGACGTGGTTAAATGAAGGGTAAACTGTATCAAAATATCAGGTTAATAAGACTATTACATATTCGCGACTGGCTTTCATGAAAGGTACTGGGTCTACTAGGTCATGATAGGTCATAGATTAATAACTACGCATATTGGTGGTGAAACTGGTTTCTTAAATAATTGTTTACCAGAGTTTAACTCAAGATCGACTAAAGACTAAATGACTTCAGACGTATTTGGAGAATATTTTGCTCAAATGTGAACTTATAACTACAAAATTCGGTCATCGTAATAGATAACGCAAGGACCATTCGCGTTTTTTAAAATAATCACGGATTGTGGTATGGAAAAAGGAAGACGTAATAAACTAAGAAGACATTTTTACATGAAGCATTTATCTAAAATAATTACAGAAAATTGGATGTATAAAGCAAGTTTTGAAGAAAAAGGTCAAATTATGATACTTAGACGCCATTATTGATGAGCAAATGTAGTCGTATATCATTACACCAAATGACGAAACATCAAATTCTGATTACAATGATGATATGTAAATATTTAGTTGTAGTGTAGAGATAAATTACTTCAATTGGAAATTTTTTTAATTTAAATTATTTATTTATTTTGTATATATTTGTTACGAGGTAGTCAGTAGGATTGAGGGATAGGCAAAATTTTAACAGCACGAGTTTTTAAATTGTTAGTTCCAAGTCAGAAAAAAGTGGAAAGAAAATTTTGTTTAACCTAACTGAAATTATAATTTATCCTGTTAAAAAAAATTCTCATCTATACACATTCGCGCGACGTCGGATATGATTCTGCAGGTTCTGTTGCATTTGCTACCCGCTTCTGCCTCAAGAGGGAAGACAACCGAAACTTATTCCATTGCACATGGAGAAATGCTTTCGAATTTCTCATCTTTTTCAACCACCCAAGTGTTTCCGACACACTTAGGAATTTATAATGAGGTGCTGTGCTCTTAACTTCTCGGGAACGGACAATGTAAGGATAAAGAATGAAAAGTTGAATAAACAATTTCAATATTTCAATCTTTATTTTAATTATACGTAAAAAAGGCAATGTCACTGTAGTATACTTGCATTTATTCATTGTAGAATTAATACAAAACTAGAAATAATTTTATGTACAATGTAATAAATACTATTTGTAATCTAAAAAATCTATGATGCAGAATTAATCCGAATCAGACATTTGCAGCCTGAAAAATACTAACTAGAAACATTTTTTTTGTACACGATATGGGGTTGATTCTGTGTCCATTTATTTGCACTTTCGTTCCTAACAACAGACAATATATTTTGACAAACCAGCAAATCCACAATTATATTAATAAGTAATTGAACTATGAGTTTTGACACCACTTGCAAATATCTGAGTCGAATTGAAACTATTCTCACCTCATGGCTTTCGCCTACGACAGTATTACAAAATAAATGCTCTGCCTCAGTTCAGATGATTTTAACGGTAGAGTTGAAAATCACAATGGTTGGCTACGTCTGGAGATTTGTTGAAGTTTAATGAAGGTAAAGAATGGAGAGCAACTTAATTTATTGTCAGTGCTTTTAATAAGAGTAACATTAAACGACCTATATTATCACGACCCTCTGTTCCATAAATAAGTGGGGTTTTCCAAGAGTAGCTTTGACACAATAAAAAATATCTACCTAAATAATCGGGTTGGCGTTAAAGAACGAAAATGTAAAGATAAAATCACATTTACAACATAAACACTTCTGTATTTGACTACAGCTTAAAATGAAACAATGTAATATTTTGTGCACTTGGTTTTAAATCACTGTCAATTGCTTTTGAAAGCTAATCTGGAAAACTAATGACCAGTAATATCGTATTATATATGTATAACCAACAATTAACTAAGCAACATATACATACATATTATTTTCTTAACATGCAATACCTGGCTGACACACTTTAAAAATATATCACCCATAAATTCAAAAATACCTTCGAGGACTAGAATTACCACTTATCAGTTACAAAAATAATCATAATTAAAATAACAATCATGGAAACAAAAGAGATGAACAAACATCCTTAAAAAAATAGAACAAAACTGTTTAAAATGTGTATTCTTAGTGCCTATAACGAAAATTGGTGTTTTTGATGGCAGTTATGATTACTCCACTTTTAATCGTTTGCTAAATTCTTCCTGTTGCCTCTCCTTCCACTCTTTCTTTGCTTGTACCCTCTTTAACTGTCCGTCCCTGAAAAAAATAAATCATACATTTGTTTGATTACAATAACTTGTTTAATTCATAATTGTAAATAATAAAAAAAACACAGAAAGTAAAACCAGGCGGAATAATTTATTTGCAACAAAGGTAATTATATCCGATAATGAACTGAAAAAATAACAGCAATAAAAAAATATGCATAATCAACATATTGCAACATTATTATTCACGTCTGGTTTTATAAAGTCTGAAAAATTCCGATTACAATGAAAAGTAACTCAAGACTTATTAGGAAGTTCTTTGGCAAAGAGTCCTTACCACATTAAGTCGACGAGTCCGCCCTGCCTCGCAATGGCACTCTTAACCCTATTAGCGAAATCTATGGCGGATTCCCCCTCGCCTTGGTACATCGGGGGTAAGTACCAAACATCACAGACTATCGCCCAACTGGTCATCATCATGTACAAGTACTGCAGCATGGAATAACGACTGCTGTTCCAGAAGGCGTCCCCGAAACGGGGGTCGTACTTTATGGCGACTGGATAGATGACGCTGCCCACCTCAAAGCTGCCCTTCTTGAACTGCATGACCGAAGTGTTGTTGATGCAGGTGCCCTCGGGGAAAATTAAAATCGGGGGGTTCTTTGGGTTGGAGACATGCTCTTTTAACCTGAATGAACATTTGGGTAAAATAAAATATAAATAGAGGTAAGGATTGAAATAAATAGATTTAACCAAACTTGCCGACTTATTTCAATTGCTTTGAATATTTTAGGTTAGGCTTGTTTGGTTTGGGTAAGGTAAACTGAAATGAAAACTTTCTTAAAGCTCTTTACCTTTTTGCTACAGCATGTCGATCCCTTACTTCCGACCTCTCGAACCAAATATGAGGCGAAGCCCTCGCTAGTGCCCTTTGGAATATACCAAGAAAACCTCCATGTCGTTGTCCAATCTATTCAATTTGTTAAGTAAATTTAAAGGTGCACAGAAGGTTTCATGAGATGAGAAGGATTAAAAAGTAAAATGTAGTCCAAAATTTATGAGGATTCTTATCGTCTTTCATAAAAGAGGCGTTTATTTTTTTAAACCGTATCTTTAAATGAAATTGACCATTTTATTGAAGTAGATCATTTCAATTGGCTGTAGCTGATTAGATTGTTTAAAATTGTTTACAGAATGACTTTGCGAATTTAAAATACGGTTTAATACACATTGATATTTAATAAATGTCAATGCTAAGATATTTAAGTTATGTATATTAATTTAGTAAATCATATAGCCATATAGCAGATCCAAATCTACTACTCTAACTCCATATATATCATTAGGAACGTGACAAAAATAACACCAGATTTTCCGAGTTCTTACAGCGATGCAAAAGTAAAATGCAGAAAGTAAAGAAATGAAGCTTTGTATTTCATAAACTTGTTTAAACAGTACAATTTACAAAAAAAAAACCATGAAAAATGGTTTCTTTAATGGGAAAACCATGTGGCACATTGGATAAAATTGTAGATAATTAGAAACAACAATTAATTAGTCATGAATTCAATTAATTTCTTACTTGGAAAATGTAAAACAAATACTACGAAAAATTGCATGTTTTAGAAACGCTTGAAAATTGCATGATTTAATACTCAACACTTTTATATGTTATCTGAAATGGTAGGGCTATATATATGTGAAAAGTCGGAAAAATTGCTAAACTAGTCCAAACATTATTTGGTTTTTGCAATCCGAGCGACAGTGGCAGGGGATCGTGATTAGTAGATCATAAACGACTTTTTGCGTTATGTTTCGAAACGGTGTATCCAGAATCCGTTATGTGCACTGATACCCTGAATTCCCTTACCAATTTTCTACTACTGCTAATTAATTAACCCCATCCTGAGCTCCACTATGACGTTATTTTCAGAGTAAAGATATTTCGTGAAAGAAAACTTAAAATTTTACAAGATGTACACTTTACAAAAATTGAAAACAACCCAAACAAAAATTCAATGTATTACTAATGATTTTAGTGGGTATACCTTCTCTAGCGTAAAAATGAAATGACGTGTCATGTGCGTTATATCATCAGTGTTTTTATAAGTACAACTGTTAGTTTGAGTAATGAATTTGTGATTCTGATTTAATTATATCGAAAACTAATTGAACGTAACACTTTACTTTGAAGAAGTTCATTTAAATCATTCAATAAGTTTCGTCACTAGGAAACAGACGAATAGATGACCGAAAAAGAAATTCCATTCTTGTGTAGTGGCACAACCAAAGTTCTAAGCATCTAAATTTTTTTATGGTACTTACGTACCCAAAGAACCTTAAGGAAAATTGCGCGTCATTTCATTTTTCGCGAGATAAAGTATACCTACTAAAATAGTACGAGTAGGTATTACAAAAAGTTCGTTTAAAGTTATATTGAAATTTGAAAAACAACGGAGGGTTACATAGGATTGTCGATACAACGCCATTGATATAATGTATATTTTCTTCAAAAAAGTCCCATTTAATAACGGTTTATGCGAGCTAGGACTGCAAGTACAAGTGCATGGCGTTAATCCAGACTTACACATCCATAAAGAAGTCTAGAGGGGGATTAAGAGACCTTTCTACCTGTTGCCCCCTACTTTTGTACCCTTCATTCATAAGAGTTCGTGTACGTCCCTTTGAACGAAGCATTTCAGCTACTTTAGTGGTTCATATTTCATAAAGTTAACCGGCAGTAATAGCCTTTTAAGCCTCTTTGTTTCAATTTTAGCATTGTTCTAAGGTTCCAGGTTGCATACTTCCGCCTAGCAAGCAGTTTTCAAACTACTAACAAAATTATTATTTATTTATTAAGTATATCTGCATTTCACGGAGCTATCTACAATTTTTATACCATTTATCCTGCTGCACATTCATATTTCCCCTCCTCTGATAAATTGTCATAATCAATCCTCTCGTGTCCCATTATCATTCCCCTTCTAGCATATGTGTCTGTAATAACTTGCTGCGTGGTAGCATTTTTTTATAGGAAACATTATAGGAAACGATCGAACCTCTTTACACGTTTTGATGACAGAAATGTGGTTGATACATGAATTTCTCTTTGTAAAGTGTAGCCATTATAAGAAATCACTTCCACTAGTATGGATGATCGAAATTTCCTTGACGGAAGTGGTATGTCTATAAAAATTCATTAACTCGTTAGGTAATTTATTTGTACTTCTGTGGCTGCCTTTTTGACTCTGTACACATAGAGCTATATTTTCCTCTCTTCTCTCTTCACCTAAGTAAGAATGGAACAGGTCAAGGCAAATGCCATCTCACAACCCTTTTTAGAGCAATAATTGAAATTGGCGTCACCTTGTCCAAAATCGTTTTCCGACGAAATGTCACCAGACGCCATTTTTGCAATAATAGGTAGCATACTCTCAATACACCATAATCGACAGAATTCAACCCTCCGTTGATAAAATTCGAGGCACCCTGCCGTGTTAATAACCGAAGCCCTGGCGTCGCCGCTCGGGCCGTAAAAACCAAATAATGTTTAAACAAGCATAGTATTTTTGTCAAATTACGATATTGGTGTCTCGATCTTTGAAGTATACGATACTTAAAAGTTGACACTTCAATTTTGGATCTGGTAAATGCCTCAGCTAACCCTTAAGCGTAAAATTCGCCCAGATACTAAATATTAGCAAAACACACAGTAAAATCAAATTTCATAAACGTATAACGTAAATGTATTAACCTACCAGTGAGTAGCAGTTGTCACACATCAAAATAAGCACATCAATCGGTGAGGTATGATTAGCGACACAAATACCATTTTTCGGCCTGTTCTCTTCATTGTGATAAGTAATTACAGACGAGATAGCCCTAGATAGTATCCCAAAGCACATAATATTTACATACTTGTTTAGCTTCTGTTTGAAGTCGCCCGGCTTAACGTAACCCACCAATGCCGTGCACAACGTCAGCCATAATACCTGAAATGGGCGAAAGACAGGGACACTTACAAAAGCACCACATGAATAAATACATTAAGTAGTCATTAAAAATTTCTTTTAAATGATGCTAACCTTTAGTTTTGGCATTCAATCGGATTTCATGCAAACTCTTTCTTTCATTAGTTTAATTTTCCCAATCAAATTTATTTATGGTATCTGTGCGGAAAACAAATACATAGCTATCCTAATCGATATATAATTATCTAATAACATCCATTCGAATAAATTTCCCAAATTAGTCATCGAGTCATTCGCGACAATTCGCGACCTCAGCTCGGAAGGTGAATGTTATTTCAAAAGACGCCCAGCGGGTAAACAAGATGAGGTCAAAGTTCCACATTATTAATGAGTTTCTGTATTTGGATGAACATCAGCAACGACACATTAAACAGAAAAAGATCCATGCACTCCCAGCCCAAAGTGCAACACAGTACAAATATCCCCGGAAAAGCCCATTTCGCCTCCACTTTTCGGCATCTTTCCAGTGATCGTCTGACTCACCAATGAATAACAATTGTCTGTGGATAATATAGCGACATCTATTGGGGAAGTGTGGTTTGCGACGCATACCGACCCGCGGGCCGGCCTCCACTGTTTATTGTGGATCCTAACAATGTTCGACATGGCCCTAGCTACTATTCGAAAGCTGATTAAGTACGACCTGGTGGCAATCCAACGTTTCACTGCACCGTCCGGTAAATAACCTATCGGTGCTGTCGAAACTACCAAAAACAAGACCTATGGGGAAAGTTTTAAGTATCGTACCACTGAGAAAAACCTAACTCTATTAAACCTAACTTTGTCAATACAAATGGACCGTTCTAATCTGATTACTTACCCCGATAAAGCAAATTACGACCCTCAGTGGGAATAGGAAGAAATATCGGAATATGAAGCCGCACATCCAGATCACGGTTAACTTCCAAGATATGAATTCATAGCCGGTGTGGGTGCGGATCAATAGGTTCCAATTTTTCAACTCCTCTGCTTCGAACCTAGACGTTACCTGGTCCTCTATTATAGCCTCGATGCCAACTTTGGTGTACTCAAAGACGGTGGACAACTCGAAATCTTTGTACTGCTCCAGCTAAAATTATATGAAAGAAACTCAAGTTAAAACTGCACGTTATACTTTTACTTTAATTTAAAGAATGTAGCTTCTATAGAACAGCTTTTTAATTGAAAGGGAAAGCGAAAGTATATAAATATTCAGCTTATATGTAGAAATAAAATGTACCATGAACTATCAGAATTAGGGCTAAAAAGTGTATAACGAATGTTTTTTCACAAGTAAAACTCGTGACAACAAATAAGATAAGAAGTAAAACTATTACAAATAAAGCTATTCAGTTAGCAGGTCAAAGCAAACACCACCCAACATTTATTTTATTGCACATTCAATCTGCTTTTAAACACAATTTAAAAAAAGGAAGACGTGTCATTCTTTACCTTTTTCTCAGCCTCTGGCTCTCTATGGACAGGAGGTTCCGGTACCAGGATCAACTTATCGTCTCTACTTATGACGGAATTAGTGCCGTTCACAAAACCGTTCTTGATGCCGTTCGGTAGCGATTTCACCTCTGTGGACTTCTCTGGGATGATTTCCTCGCAGTAACCCTCATCTTCGTTCTCGGCGGATTTCTTCTTCTGGTACTGCAGCTCGATGTCTTTCCTGCCATACTGGAGAAATAAATCGAAATTTAAAAGTGTCTTGAGACGTCGAGGGAAATGTAGGTAGATTTGTCTTCTTAATTTGTTAGGAAGATGTTTGGTAAGTTGTCTTTTACAATGAATCAGTGGGTAAAATTCATCTAAATCGAATTTAAGACATATATCTTCGCACAAGCTACTACTGCAATTGTGCAGCATGAAGTGCAGCCAGCCATTTGACTAGACCAATTGATTGGATTCTTGTGTGAGGTAGTAATGGTAGCAATTTCTCATTACAGGAGTAACTAAACTGATGAACTGTACTAGATGGAAAGTCAGATAGAAATGAGAACGACACAGTAACGTTTTGAGATAGCCTGCCCATTTTCTCTGCTGATTGGGCTTATACTAGGCTGTTCTGTAGGGGACTATTTCAGGCAGCGTCTCTTCGTAGGGAGAAATAAAACCGTCACTGTATTGCCCCGCCCCATATGCACCAAACATTATTGACTGTTCCATTTTTATTCAGCTTTTCCTCTAAAGGTATGATTGCCTTTTTTATATCTTTGATTGCTTTTAGGAAGGAAACTTACAGCGGTTACTAATTATTAAGAAAAATCTAATTTTACAATCTAAAGTTTTTTTTCCGAGCTTTTGGGTCGTGATCTAAGTAGGTTTTTAGAATCTGGAATTTTACAATCGATAAACTTGAAATAACTAACATAACTCCTTCGTACAGTACGCTGACAACACTGCCTAAACGAACTGTCCCAAAATTTGGAAAATTTTAAAACGGATTCAAGCGGTAGCGCTATCATTTGAAAGTTAACGACAATATACTTATTAAATTAAACGAGTTAAAACGCGTCATGAGAAGGGACCACCCCCTTCTATTTCTTAAAATGCTGAAGCAAAAATTTTGAAAAAATTTTCTCTATTTTATTTAACTATTTGAGTTAACTAAAAACAGTTTAACAATTTTGCTTCGTTTAAAAGTTAGGATTTCTTTGAGTTTAACGTTGAAGTGATAAGTGTTGATTAAACTCTAAATTCAAATTATGCCATAATTTTAAATATAACTTAATATAAAGTTAACATTAAATATTCGTAACGTAGTTGGTGCATGCGCCACTTTTAGCAATGTTGAATTGAATTGAAAATGACATTTTAGAGGTTATGTAATAATTTCAAATAATGATGAAAAGAAAAATTGGCGAATTACCCCGCATATTTGGCGAGTTCGCCAATCATCAAAATGGCAAGTTCGTCAATTTAAATACACACACAATTAAACCAAGAAATAAGTAAAATATTAACTTATACGTGATAGCTTATTACATTTAATTATAATTACTGATGTAAAAAATAGAATAACTAATGACTGAATAATAGCTTTTAATTACATGTACAGGAATTTTTAAATTATAAGTTATAAATTATTTTCACTTATAAATTACACTGATAGGAACGTTTAGCTGGAAATACTTGATTAATAGGTAAGAATAATTTAAATAAAAAGAAAAGAAACAAAAGTTTAGTTTGTGTCGCTATGACCACTAACGCAATTTAAATAAACAAAATTATCAATTTTGTCTTTATGTGTGCCTATATGTGCCCACTTTTTACAAGCCATACATTAAACCCATTTTTCTCTTAGGCCAGACTTACTGAAAGATTCTAAACAATAAATGTACAGACTATGTTCCCCTCATCGTTAATATTGCTACAACAAATTTCAGTTTCTGTCTGAGTTTTTCATGATTTTTTTCTCTTTTATTTTTTGTATTTCTAGCCAGTTCTTCCTTTTTATTTTGATTTTTTTTTGTAGCCTTTTTGGCTTCAGATTTTTTCTGCAATATTGTTTCCCGCTTTCTAACCATATTACTGTTCTGTAAAAAAATACAATTCAATTTCTTGATAATATTATAAACACCAAACAACAACATAACGCGTCCTAACGCGTTAATTTTAATTTTCACAATTTGCGAACTAACTCCGAAAAAAATTGGCGAATTAACCCCAAAAAACTTGGCGAACTAACTTCGATAAAAATGGCGAACAAGCCACGGCGACATGGTTAAGGATCTCACCGTATTTACAAATAGATAAGGACACAGAATATTTTTATAACTACGAGTCGGCAGAGAAATAGCGCCCACAAAATAAATTTTATGAAATCTCACTTATTTTTTTACGTCCTACCTTTTTAAATCGAAAAATATATTTAAAAATTTTTATTTAACACAAAAAAATACATTTTTGAACATAACAGCATAATCACCTCCCTCCCTAGAGGTGTTTAGCAAATTATGTGGAACTTTCGCAAAAGAGGAATTCATAACACTTCAAACCTATCTGGAAGCGTCTAAGGCGCCAATTACTACTCGATGGCGAACTAGCCCCGGGCTCCTCTACTTGTATCAATCTTTAATTTTTGCCAGAAAAAAAGACATTTCAAATAATAATTACTACATGTTTGAAACACTTTGACTTTTTCTGCCACTGCAAAAATACAATTCCATTGTTTTCAAAGTACCATTGTTACAAAATCATCTTTAAGTGGGAGAAAATTGTTCGAGATTACAGTATTTAATACCACTTTAAAAATTAGTAAAAGTTATTTATAACAACCGAAATTTTCTGCCATTCATTTATTGATATTTGCAGCACTTAATACTATTTTAAATAATTGTTAAAAATTATGTATAACATCCAAAATTTTCTGCCATTCATTTATTGATATAACACAATGAAATTGATTGAAATAACACATCCATTTCATTTGGCAGGTGGAAAGTTACTGATCCATATTTCCGTCATTGGTGTCATTTTGAAGTTAATAGTACCACAAAAATAGAATTCCATTTTTCCAAAAGTTCTATTGTTTCAAAACAACTTTTAAGCGGGAAAAAAATTGTTCGAGATTGCAGCATTTAATACCACTTACAAAAATTATTTGTAATCGAAATATTCTGTCAGTCAGTTATTGATATAATACTCCGAAATTGATTGAAATAACACGATTTCATTTGGTAGGCGGAAAGTGATTGATTCATGTCCAACTTTGGAGTAATTTTGAAATTAGCATTACGACACTTTACACCAACCTGAGGTTTCTGCCATGGAATTTTCCTCAAATTTTTATTGTTTGAATTTAACAGTACAAACTGGGACAGACTGGATGACACTGATTAAAATTTCGATTTTCATATTATTTTCAAATTTGAATATCAGTGCGTTGTCACACATGATTTTTTAGTAACATGTGACGTTTTTAGTGATTTTTGACATTTTTCAGTATAATAAACTTTTCACTTCGTGTTACATAAACCGACCAGACGCAGACAGCAGAAAATCGTTTCACAAGAATCTATCATGAGAAATCTATCATAATATGTAAATAATATTTTTTTATTATCCGAACGTAATAATTATTATTAAGAGTTTGTGCTTTACATACGCAAATCTAGAATATGTTGGATTGGAAAAAGTCGGTTTAGATTTTCGGCAACTATCCATTTACTGAAATAAGCAAATCATTAAAAGTAGTTGGCAACTATCCAAAGCGATATCCAAATTTCGTCGTATGCATATAACATGCAGCGTAGTTATTAAACAGATTTAATGAAATATTTGACCACATGACCCACCCCACCCACTACAACTGTTTTTAAAAGTATCACCTTTTTTAATACAAGATACAGTGCTCATTACTGATTAGTGGTACATCACTGATAATGATTTATTCCTGATAAATCAAAGGTAAAATGGTTCCGACGAACCCTATAACTGCGTATGCGAAGCCCCCACTTTTCACGGCTAAACATAAAAATACCTGACTGCAAAATAAATTCTTTTATTTTGTTAAACAATTCTCCTGTTTACTGAAATTCAACTCTGTTGCGCGGAATTTTTATTTATTAACCCATTCGGTCTCCAGTTTCTTTGCTCTCTTCTCCCTCATTTCCTGTCTTCATTGTATCGAGGCAAAACAATGGAACTTTGCATTTATTTATTCTTGGCATAAAGCAAACCCAGTTGTGAATAAATAAGATCTGCATCTTATAGAAAAAAGACTGGCTTTGATCCAGACGCTGAAATCATTGTGAAATGTCGTCTGAATTAAGATATATGGAAGTGTTGGTACGGTTCATTCGCTTTTGCATCACGGTCAAAAAATTCGGATAAACAATAGTAATGACGCTGTATAGAGTGATTAGTGAATTAAGATAATAATACTAGTAACATTAAGGAAATAACTTCCTATCGACGGGATTGTTATATATTTAATTTCCTAGTTCTCCTTGAGACCAAACTACACATATTCTAATTCATTTTAAAAATTTCCAGACTGTCGAACCAAAATAGAAAGCATTGTTGTAACACGAAATATAAAATTTTCCGTGCGCAATTAGATAAGATCAGTTATGTTTATGAGTTATTTCACCGGTTCAAAAATTTAAGTGGTCATTTTGGTTGTTTCAAATATTTACAAGTACCTGTACATACACATTTTATGGTAAATTGCAACTAAATCTGCAATACTTTCAAGTAATTGTTATTTTTACTAAATAAATCAGTTAAATACTTCCAATAATGGAATCCCTTATCAAATCACTTGCGAATGGAAATGACGTTAAAATTCAAACAACCAATTTCTGAAATATGCACGTTAATTTTTAATTCAATACTGTTTTACGCGTTTTTGGCAATCCCAGCGGGAATTATAAATAAAACCACGTCGCCTGTCGACACATTATTACACGTATGAAACGCCCAGTAAAATTAAAAATGCATTACGGCCTTAAACTATCAATTTACTTGCGAGCAAAGATGCAAAATACGTTGTCGATCCTACAAGTAATTTTGTAAGTACTCATTAGTATTTCCGTTGAGGTCGAAATAGCAGTTACGAGAAAAATGCTCGTTTAATAATAAGGCCGTCCACATACAACCAATTTAATGGTATTTGTGGATTTAGGTGTATTAATAACGCGAGAAAGATTAAAAGATATTTTTCGGGCGCCTATGTTTGCTTTTAGACCACCGAAAAGATTACCTTATCGTTTATGTCACGCGATTTACGATTTTTCGAGCAATTCCGCTGTTATCAACTTTTTGACATTCCAATCATACATATTAATGAACGCCTTAACAAGTAATCCCACGTGGATTTCATAAACAATTTTTTATCTGCCTGAAATTTTCGCAATACTTGCTAATTACGAGCAAATAACTAAACTATTATAATATTATTCAAATAATTGCGGTAATTAACTTATCCAATGATCAGTAATATTTTTTATAGATTTCGAAACTGCATCGTACCTAAGCAGCTGAATCGAATCTTTAATCTTCATAATCAATTATTGAATATGTGCAGAGGTACAAACTCCAATTATTACTGAACTTTGGACGATCAGGTTTTTTTGTATCAAACATCATATACAAAGCAAAAATGTTAGAATCTGCCTTTTATTAAATTCGGTAGAAAAGTGAATACACACAGTTCACAGGTAAGCAAAATTTCTTTACGAATGTGACTAAAAATTAATTCTTAATAATAATATAAACCTGTCACATGAAAATTGGTACCATTATTTCTGAAGAATCTAATTCGCATGTCGACAAAATTATTCGCTTCCCTTAAAGGTAGGCATTATCTTACGGTAATTACATAGTATAACACAGATAATTAATAAAATAATTACATCAATCATTAGTTTACAAGTTAGTGATAGAAGCCGGTTTTCTACAAAACATCTGTGACGTCTTTTGACCACTTCAACGTACACTGATTAACTATGATGCATATCGAGTAATACTGTCATCATTATGAAAGGAAAAAAAACACGCTTTCTTCGATCAACAAAAACTTAATTTAAACATAAGTTTAAATATGCAGTTGCGTAATAAACTGCATTAACTAATGATTAGATAAAATAGTAAATGTTAGTGTGAAACGTTTGATCTTGGAACTTTGAACTAGCTTAATAAATAAAACTGTCACCGCGTTTGAAGAAGACAAACGGTTTAATACGATTCGTTCAACGTTACTTAATTTCGAAATATTTTTATTTATTCAGACAAAAGTATTTTTATTCCTTTGTGCTTTAATAAGATAAGGTATGATTTTTCCATGCACTTCCAGATATCACAAACTAGACGAGATGTGTAATAATAAATGAGAAAAGAATTTGACGGTTATACTTGTTTAAACATTATTTGGTTTTTACCACTAGAGCGATAGCGACGGGAGGTCGGTTGTTAACACCATAGGGTGCCTCGATCAACGGAGGGTGAACGTACAGGGTTGCATTCTATCGATGATAAAGTGTTGAGCAACATGTAAAATTATTATCTAAATTGACGGTTTAATAAAAATTTAATGACAAACGAAAACGAAAATAAATAAAATAATACATTTTACTCCATAAAATCCTTCTGTATATACTTATGTTAAGAAGGCTAGTACGGTCGTTTAAACTTAAAAGTACGGACCACTCAAGTCCACAATGATAATCAAAATTTAAATTCCTCCAATCAAAACATACATAACATATATAAGTAAAGTACGATAAGTTTAGGTTATTCAGTTATATGTTCAAAGGAGTTGATTTGACTTATTTGTGGGCTCCTCGTATAATGCATTGCAAAAAATAAGTAATCATTGCACATGACTAACATTTCAAAATGCTATTTCGTTGTTACTGAATATTGGTATATCAATCCTTAATTGGCGTTTTGCCAATAAAATGTATCTCACGAAAATAAAGGGAGGAACCTATATGAAAAATACTGTGATAACGAAGGACATATAACGAATAACGAATATTATTCTTTGGTAACTGAAAACTGACGAGCTATGCCATAAGCTAACTGACAAAACTGAAACCGAAAAATGTTTGACGCAAATTCAATGTGTTCTATAAAAAGATATGTACTATTCTGACACTGACTTCTCGATTATTAATTATTAAAAAAAGTTATGTACACAACACCTGGCAAACGTGACAATATTAATTATTTCACTATGTTAATATAGGTTGGAAATAATTATATTTTTTCACATTGATTAGAATAAATTGTAATTCTCATATTTTACAGAAACAATTTTTATTCTTAAACCAACACTGTAAGAAACATGTAACACACAATTTGAATTTCAAATTAATTACATAAAAAATGAAGTAATACAAAAACTCACCAGAGATATACAGTATGGAATAAATAATTTTCATTTTCTTTTGGAATTTCTCTACTTTATACCACTTTGAAAAAAAAGAATAAAAAATAACAAAAAGAGAAAATCCCACCCCTTGCGATTGTTCTGGGTCAAACATTTTCATTGGCATTAGAGGTTTCGCCAGGCGGAAAAGAGAGGGCCGGAACTAATTTATTTCACCGCACGTATCCAATTTATAACACAGAGTCGCAATAAGTGCTACGCAATAAGCCATTCTTGAATATATATTTCTGTATTGTCACTAAAAAATCTGAACTTGTGAAATGAGATCTGATATATATCAAAATCTTGAGTAAAGCTTATTTCATTTTGCAGAATTTGATTAAAATTTCCTGAAACCTGAAGACTTATTATAATTTTCAGTCCTTGTTTTAAATTCTTACGGCCTTATTAACAAACGCATTTTATTCAACGTTAAAATGCGTTTATGAATAAGAATGTTAAACTTTTGACCTAAGATAAGAGAGAAAGAAGGGGGAAGGACAAGAAGGTTCACTTTAGTAATTAGAACTGTTTTATTTTAAGACAAATTTCCAAACATACATAATAACATTTCCAAGAAAGTAATAACCTTTTTTGCAAATGACGACCTTAGCCAATAACAAATGCACATCAATTATAACAAAATGTACATATTCGTATTTTTATAACAAATTTATTTTGTTTGAAATAATATTTTTAAAGTGTATATTACTTCATCAAATAATTTCACCCTTAAAAAAGTTGTAAAACACAATTGTGAGGAAAATAAGTATAGAGTGTTGAAACGTAGTATTTCAGCATGTGGGGACCATTTACTTTTCCCTTATTTCCTCATTTTCTCTTATGTATTCTACAAGTCTAATTTAACAACATATTATCATTGCCAACCTCATAATTTTCACCTCTAGGTTATAAATTTAAACATTTTAGTATTTTAGAACTGAGGAAACACTACTGTAGCAACATCGAGTCTGCCTCTGAGACCGAGGCGAACAAGAGTAGCCAAAGTCCTCTGTAAGGAAAATACTGGGGCTGGGCTACCTAAAGAAGACAGACGGTAGTAACACAAAAATAAAAACGAATCGATGAAACTATTAAGGGATATCCATTTCATGGGATTCAGCGAAGGAAATACAGCCACAAAAGACCAAGTAGTCCCTAGGGTCAATTAATGCCCAAGGGACATTAAGGGGCAAGGGACGGGATAATAAAACCCCGAGTAGAATGGGCAATAAACACATTCGATCAGGGCCATTATGACGATGGCAGACGTCATTTTTGCCAGGAAATATAAACCCGAATATACTGACCCTTTGAGGCTGTGGAATAAGGAAATAAAATAGTCCAGCTCAGTAGAGCACCTAGCGGTACACCTGGATGCCAAACTGAAGTGGAGCATATACCTCGAGAAAAGAGAAAAAATATTTATGCCTACTTGTGAGCATCCAAGAGAGCCGTGGGAAAGCCCCAGGGTCTCAAAGCGAGGGTAAGCCTGTGGCTATGGTAGAAGGGTAGAAGGGACATGGGCTATGAACCTTTTGAAAAGCCTACAAGGAAAATTCTTAAGGGCTGCAAACGGAGGAAACGAACACTTCCCACTGAAAGAAGGCCCTCAACACTCCGCCTTTGGACCTCCTGATCAAAGACCTAGCCAGGATGACTGCATATAGACTAAAGCGTCAGGGAGAGTGAAGGAGCAAAAGGGGTTGGTCACACCGAAATCGTGGTCCTCCAGAGGTACCCCTTTACAATAAAATCAGGCAAGATTCCTTATAGGACTCTGATAGAAAAGACCTACAGGGCAAAAATACCAACCAAAGAAGATTCGTACTAGCCGGGAGTGAACAGATAGTACACTGATACACGTGACAGGTCTGTTTGGAGAAATCAACAACTACAGGGAAAGCATATCCTTGTGAAAACACGCCTTGGTCTTCCAGGGCGAAGTTTAGGCTATCTATAGAGACGCCACACACCTAATAGGAGATAAGGTGACCGATGACAGGATTAATATCCTTACCAAAGAACAGAATTATTTCACTCTGCGTTACTATAGCGTGAAATAAACTATACCTGCTTATTTTTCCGCGACACGCAATTGGGGGATGGGAGGGACGCCCTTAGGAAGCATGTTCGTATAAGACAATTTTAGTTAAATCGACCTAAAATTACCTCTAGTATTGGTGGGTTTTTGTACATATTCATTTAACTTTCCTTGAAATGGTTTGGACTTCGGCCCACCACTGTTAGCATTTGTTATCTTTCAATCATTACCATTTTTAACAGTTACACATGTTATTACACATATTAATAACTGAAATTAGATGTAGTCTCCACTCCCTTGGCATTTTTAACTACAAAAGATACTTTTTTACTCAACTCATGTACATGCACACTATATGCATCATATTGCGCTCTTTAATGTCTGTTTACAACTGAATCGTTATTTTCTTTAACAACAGTTTTCCATTACATATAAAATTATTGTTGTTTTGCCATCTTGTAATAATTATATTCAACCACAATAACTATAGTGCTTCCATTTCACTATTTTCCATTCCCCCTGAGTCGATCGCAGTTTAAAAATAGACGGCCATTCTTGGCTTCGCAGGGGTGACTCGCACGTTTGCTTTTATTCAAAATTGATTGGTATCTTCCTGATGAACTCGACTATTTCCTGTTTCTTATGCACTCGAAACCAATCGATGCGTAGTACATACATAAATTAGTATGTATATTCATACCGAAAGCAATCAATAATAACCTGTGATAAAATGGATCGATGAAGGTGATAATCGACGTACGTACGTTATGTTTACGAACTTGTCTTTGGTGATTGATTCCAAATTGATTGTGCTTGTGCGTGCACTTATTATGTCTAAAGTAGAATTGTGACAGGTCTCGTTTGATTCGAAATCGAGCATCAAAATCAAAATTACAGCACGACTAAAATTACTACTACAATTTCCGAAATCCCAAAAGGCTGAAACTACATTTGAAAATACAAATATGCTATTTCGGAAGTGTACGCAATCGTCGGTAATTTTATTACTAAAGAAAGATAAGAAGTATCTCAAAGGCAAATATCGCGTCCGATCACGCACCGCGGTCGTTTATTTAATAAAAGCAATGTATCGAGATTATCGCGAAGGTACAAATGTCAAAATGTAGGAAAAACTTTGGAACCTTGTACCTGGGTCGTGCGTGACGATTGTAATTCAAACGATTTGTTTTTAGAACGAATTCAGGAAATCTGAAAACAATGGTTTTTGGACGGTTTTAAAAAAGATCCGCAATGCGTTATTTGAATTTATTTTGGAATTGGTTTAATCATGAAGGTATGAACTGATTAATTTACTTATACAAGCATAGTAAAAAGATCGAATCTTTATTTGGGTATCTTTCCGAGAATATTTTAATGGTTTAGAAAATCCAATACAATTTTTGTATTTACAGGTAACATATATTTTAAAAAAAAATAATATGACAGGGTAGAGGAATCCATTAAATTTTCTGTCCATCCAGCAGACTCTCAATCCTTTCGTGACATAAATTTTAGGTAGTAACTGCATTCACAAAACTTTAAAATAATTTCAGAGCTCATATCATGCGTTCTTTGTGACTAATTTCAAGTCAAGATAAAGCTGCGTCATACGTATTGTATCGTCAAAAAAATAAAAGCATACTCACTTGCCATGAATTATCAAGCCACTATACTAAATAAGCATCCGTCGTAGAACGGTAAGAAACTGTCAGAACATGCGGCGCAAGCGCATTTCGATAAAGGCGTAGAAGTCAAATAGTAAACCTTCATAACAGTTAAAAATGTAAAGAAACAAACACAAATCAAAATAGGAAAAAGTATGGATTCCACTTATTGGCTTATTCCTACGACATTGCTTGCAGCTTCAAAATCTTTCATTCAGTACACTCGGCCGAACCTTTTAAATTCGTTAAAGAAAATATCTATTACATAGACTGTCACCAATCTGCATCAAACGTATTACCGTGCTTTTAGCTGGGAAAAATTGGTCGAATGATGTAGAGTAGGATCGCCTAAAAATATATATCCCCTAAGAGTATATCTACTTAATGTTATGTTTATGTTATGTTATCCACTTTAGAAAAATCAATAAATTGCCAACTTAAGGTTAATAATATGTAGTCTGTGAGTGACTGTACTAGTGTGCTTTGTATGGGTAAAAGATTTTACAGAGTATTATTTTTATTCCAGTTCTGTCTGTCAATTTTGACTTGAAACGATTTTCATTTCCTCATTTTTTTTAATAACCTGTGCGTAATGAAATCAGAAGCGGGGCAAGATTACGATACTAAATGGGGGAATTTATTTCGGGTTTTCAAAATATATAACACCATTATGCGTCATATGTGGGCAGTTTTGTAATATTCAAAAAATATAAAATTCAGCGGCATTATCAAAAACAGCATCAGGATTTTTATAGAGATTTTCCATTAGATAGTGCGTCATGATCCAGAGAAGCCTGGATACCAGAAAGCCTGGAAAGGTGTGAAGGGAAATGTCATAAATCGACCGAACCCAGTGCTTTTTTTTAATTTAACGAAATAAATTTATTTTGAAACATAACGTTACGTATAATTTTCATTAATCATTCATATATAAAACACGTTAGAATTACTAGTTAATATAGTCATCAATTTAGTATTTACAAAATCTGTAAATTAGTACCTATTTAAATCATGTGATTTATTACTATCTTGCTTTTACGAATAGGGTATACTAATGAACAGTTTTATTGATGCGTTAAATTTATTCAGATTATTTCACCGGTTTACAAAATCATTCGTTTTCAGATATATATCTCGAAAATCCTTGGTAATTTCAAAAAAATCGACGTTCTCGGTTCGTTCCGTTTTGAGATAAAAACTTTCAAAATTTAAAGAGTGTATTGCTAAAGAACTTTAATGGCAAATTATTGAACGCCATAAATTAAAAACTCGCTTCATGCAAATCCTATCTGAATTGATGTCAATGTATTATCTAAAAATTTATCAGTGATAACCACATGCAAAGCAATTTAAAATCCCCTCAAAATTCGAGTTTGTATAACCCCCTCTCGTTGTTTTATTAATGACAAAAGTTCAATTACACTTGAGCTTGGAATTTATTGCTTCACTTCATCCTTTAATCCGTTTTAATTAATTCGCAAGGTGTATTTTGAACCCTAATTGTAAACTCTACTTACTGACGAGAGAAGTAATGGGCTTTTTCCTGTGCATCACAAAAATGTAAATACCGTTTATAATAAGTTGAATGGGGGGGGGGGTATCGCAAGTAGAAGAGTAATTTAGAAGTAATTTAAAAGTTTTCATTGCATCCACTGTTTATTAAATTTAAAGAAACCTAGAAGAACAGAATGGGGGAAATAGTTTTCTCTGGTTCCTTTTTTAAAGGTTTATGCACTGTGCACTAACACATCTTCAGCGCAAATTGATAAAAATCACTCGGTGTTGCTCCACAAAAAAATTTTCGGGGCTGCAACATTTTACTAAACGAATTGTGAACAAGAAACAAAAAAATTGACATAAAAATGATCCTTTAATGGGCCAGTATTAATGTGTAGCATTCTTTAATCATTCCACATTTGAGCCCAAAACGGCTGGGTTAAAGCAAATTACATCAAAATTTGTATTGGTCAAGACCAAGAAATTGTATGCGTACATACACAGTGGTATTTGAAAAACACTAAATATTCCATATTTGAAATTTTCAAAAGTAAATCAGTAAATTTCATTAAAGGGCCAAACTTGGCCCATGTAGGAATCTAACATTTGGATTTTGATCAAAACTACATATCTGTTTACTTCAGATTGCAAAGCAACACTCTTGTAAAGTCGACGAATAAATGAAAATTCCCCAATACTTTGAATCATCTCAAAAATCGTGGAAGTCTTAAATTTCAACTAACATCAACTGAAAGACAAGTTACCACCAACAAATTGTTCTTTCATAAATAATTGTTAACAAATCGAACTGCTTCATAGGAGCATCGACTCTTCTCTCTGATACACAGAAGAAGTAGGTGTAGACATCAATTTTCGGACAATTACAAAACTAGAGCTCTCACCTCGAATATCATAAGCAGGATCTTCACGTAGAGCCTCCTGACCCCGAGGGACTGCCCGATCGAGGCCAAAAATAAGATGCACACCAGGAGGGCGATGAAGGGGGTTAAGAAGATCGACCCCACGACTGATATCACCGAAATTAAGTACGACATTGTCTTTTCTACCGGTCGGCCTCACGGCCACCTAATTACATCGTCGACGAGGGGATACGTTCGAGTTATTGTACACGTTCAATTTCGACTGAATTTGGAAATACGACACGAAATGCACACCACCACGCACTAACCGCTAGTGACATCACTGACATCGGAAAGTCAGAGCCGTCAGAGGATAGGTTTTTTGACAACCAGGGAGGGGGATGGAACCGAATATCGACTCTATTAAAAGATCTTTTTTTACGGTAACTATTTTAAGAAGGCAACACTAAAGTGAACTATGCCGTTTTATACCCTCAATTATCAATGAAAGTCACCCATCCGACACATTCAAAACAGTCGCCATCACTCCATCGCCTCTTCTCGATACCAGTTCCATGCATACCATTCATAATATAGATGCTCTGTGATGCATACTATGTGTTCCATGCCCAAATGTGGTAACCTTCACATTTCATTCAAAATATGATGTAAAATATTTTGGTTAATTTCGCTTTGAAACTTTGTGTAAAATGAATTTCCTGGCAGTGTCGTTTCGGAAAACCTTACCAGAAATAATAAACAATGGTGCGCTCATGTGGAATCAGTTCCCGAGATTTCTAACCTACAAGAGCTCCATTTCTTTGCAAAATCTGTACCCCAATAGCAGTTTAAAATTAACAACCCCATCGGTAAGAAATGTTACTTTGACTACCCTTTCTAGTTTGTAGGACGTATAAGCTTTTGTAAGACACGATAATCTAAAGCAGTATGTAGAAGTATCTCAACAGGTTACCCACCTTGGTGGGAATCTGATTAACAAAATTGAGATTATAGCTGTTAACTGTATTGTCAAGTATTTAAATACATGTATTTGGAGTTATATTTTAAATACTATTAATGTATTTGAATATGTAAGCTGCATTTGTACTTACTGTGTATTTTAAATACATTTGTGGCTTACATTTTAAATACAGTTAAAGTTCAAGTACATTTCTCGGCCATTTTTGAGATCTTCTTGGTATCTACAAATATTTTTTTTTAGAAACGTATGTTAAAAATTTGTCACAGATAACAACAATTAACACGCCGAATTCCATCTCAATAACTACAACCAGTCATTTTTAGTCAGCAAAACTTTTTAGTAGGTAAGGATGCTAAGCACTATACATCATGTATGTTCGTATAACTTATATAAGTTGTATTAGTGTATGCAAGAAGTACCTACTTAAAATAAACATTGACCCATTTATATTTACCTGAAAACCAAAATTCCCCTTAACTTCGCAATTATCCCCTGAGGCAGGTAGAAACTCTTTCTACATGGCGGGGCGGTTGTTTATTCTACAAACTTTAATATCCTGTTATCTTATAGGCTATAATTTTATGGAAGTCTTAACAAGTAAAGGATTTTAATTCTATTGCCTATTTTCTTGATTTCTTATTGGCCATGATTTCGAAACCTAGTATGTGTTCCAATACATTTTTCAAAGTATTTTTAACAACACTTCTTGTTAAGACCATATTCTAATCTTACAAAAGTACCTGCTTACGGAATATAATTCCCATTATTGGTTAATACTTGACAAAAACGCAATACTTCGCCATTTTCCATAGGGACTCACTAAGATGAAAAATTTTGCAGCCTCCAGAAAACTGTGAATACTTCATACCGATCGATCAACTCGAAATAACCTACAGCCGAAGTCCTGGTCCAGGAGGTCAGAACGTTAACAAGGTCAACACCAAAGTGGACGTCCGGTTTCACCTAGCAACAGCTAATTGGCTCAACGACGACGTGAAACAAAGATTAAATGAACAGGTAATCCTCACCTATAAAGATTCTCTGATACCGTTGACTACAACTTCCTCTTTTTATTTTCAGTTAAGGAATAAACTAACGAAAGATGGCTACTTGATATTCAGGTCGGATCTGACCAGGTCTCAGCAGCTAAACCTGGCAGATTGCTTGGACAAAATTAGGAAATCAATCAGAGAAGCAAAGGTGGAGAGACCGGGACCAAGTCCCGAGACCCAAGAAAAGATACGAAGGAGGTTAGAGGCTAGTTCGAGGGAAAGACTCATCGTGAAGCGGCATAAGTCACAGATAAAAGAAGCTAGAAGAAATAATATTTCTATCGAGCAGTAGAATTAATAAAATCAGTTGAGTTCTGTATCAAGTTTTTTATTGAAACAAATCACGTGAACTTTAAAATTTGTTACAATTTCAAATAAATACTTATAAGCTACTTTTACTCAAAAACTGTGAACAACTTGTTGTAAACCTTTATTGAGAAAATGCAGGAAAAGTTTTGACCGTTCGTAACTGTCTTGTGTTATAATTTTTCAATAAAAATTCACAATTACGTATTTTGTACTGCCAATGGAAATTCATAGGTATACATCATTAATGACAGTTGCTTTTTTTACAAAATGCCCAAATATTAGACAAAGTTCACACACTGCCACATTTTTCATCATTAATATAAATGATTACAGATATTGAATCAAGACAATCTTATCCACTCCTAACATGAATAACTGACTTCCTGAGTGATTAACTTAATATGCCAAAGGCTAATTTCAGTTATGTACATTAAACTCAAGTGCTTCGTTAAGTTTAAAACGTTTTATGCAAAGTAAAGAATGAAGGGAAAAATCCAAATTGCAAGTAACAGGATTTTCGAAGTTTCAAAAATCATATTCCTTTCAAATAACTATAGGATTAGTTTAATAAATCATTTAATCAATCACGTGAAGACTATCTACTTTTAAAAGTTTACACTATTAAAGTGTCGTTCGTGTTCCATAATGAGCAAGAACATTTTATCATATTTATAACAATAGAAATAAAGAGATAAACTATACATAATTGTAATTTACACCATTCATAACCCAAAAAAATAAATCGGAAACTAAATGTTTAATCTCTATCTCTACGTTTTTCGCTGGAACTTGAATGGCGAGAGTGAGAACGGCGATCTCTGTCACGGCTCCTTGACCTGAAATGAATTGAAGTTAGAATTTATAAAAAATGTGGTTATTAACATTTTAAGTACCTGGATCTGTAAGAACGGCTGCTTCTGCTCTCCCTGTCTCTGTCCTTTCGATCTTTTGATCTTGACCTGTGACGTTTTGACCGTCTATCTAATTCTCTACCACCCACATAATGCTCCCGGTATCTTCCATATCTGTCTTCCCTGTCGTCTCGTCCTCTATCCTTACCAGCCTTCTTCTTGTCTTCTCGCCTTTTTTCAGAATTTTTCTTTAAAACGAAATGTGTTAGTTAAAAACATTCTCACTTTAATAAATAACTCATTACTTCCAATTCGGCTAGTTTCTCACGAATTTTTATGAAACCAAGATGTAGTTTGCCACCAAAGTGATCTGCAAGCCGCCTGTCATTGTCGTGGATTCCCAAATAGGCAGAACAGACCTCACATACTCTCAGCTTTTGCTGCTGGTAGCTACTGGCTGGCATTGAATTGCGGTATTCTTGTTCAGCTTCCAATTTCCTCTTCCTGAGCTCATCGACCTTGCAAATAACACAGTTTAGCAACTTTAAAAAAAGCCAATGTCCTAAATTATTAACACCAACGTGCCAAAATCCTTCAGCTTTAGCAATACTTATTTTACCTCTTCCATGAGTTTCATGCTCTCCTCGACGAAACCCTCCTCGCCGAGTTGCTCAGCCTTGGCCAGCTTCTGCCCGATCTGCTCGGCCAACTCGTGGACGCTGTTCGCCTTGACGGCGACCTCGGCCGAAAGCTCCTCCTGCGTCTCGGCCAGGCGCTGCTTGGCCGCCTCTGTCCTCCTGTCACAGTCGCCGATGAAGGCTTGTAGATGTTCCATCGCCTATGAAAAACATATTTTTAACACAACGTTATGACAGGAAAAAATTAGTAAGAGGTATAACGGATAAATGAAGTTGTTTGATGAGGCAATGACTTTGAGTCATAGTAGTCCTCATCGAGTCATAGTAGTACTCATCTAATGTGTTCTGACCATCGTGAAATATCATTTTGTTTTAAAATTGTTACTGAACATCGGCAATCAGATCATACAAAACATAACAATCAGTCATTCTACATAGATTGAAAACGTTGTTGGTGAGGTTCATTCATATGTAATTACAGGTCACTTAAAACAAATCTTGTTACATGTCGTTGATGGAGAGGCTACAGTTGTTGCCAAGGTTTTCAAAAGGTAATTCGATCGAATGTGCTTAAGATCCAAGATCTTAACCTTACTTTTTTTGGCACATTAAATACATATGTATCCATTACAATCAATTCACAAATATGTTCTTAAAAACGCACAATGACGTCGTTCATAAGGAGACTTTTTATAAATGTTTTTTCCTTTTTTTAATTTGAAAATGTATCAAATTTTACCTAAGAAAACAATGTTGTGATGACTTTTGTTTCTTTTAAATAAATGTTTATGTTAAATACCTAGTTAGATTCACACTGCTAACCAATTGTAGTGTATTGTAGGGCAGTGTAATGAAAACGAATAGAAGTCTTTGGAAGACTCATGACCCACCAACAAGTGCAACCACTTCCAACAGGATGGAGACTAGATACTGAGATGAGAACATTGATAATACTAATTGCGGATTTAACCATCAATTCATGTCACCAACATGTTGGATAAAGAGACAAAAATCAGAGTTGAGTAGTGTTTGAAAAATGTTCACAGTGGTATGGGAGGAACTTCCATAAAGAATTGTCCTATTGTGAAAATTGAATCAATTAACAGTTTGGACAATGAATGTAACTTAGACTTAATAACTAGGTTTTAAAGAATACATTTCCAGTAACTCAGTCATCTTATTTTAGATTATATTAGTACATATTTAAGGCCTGGGCAACTTCCTCAACAGCTCAAAGTTTGTACAGTAGTCTCTGTGAAGCAATTCTAAAATTACTTAGGGAGTCATAGTTTGCCAAAATATGTAACTCTCCCAGAGCGAAAATAACATCACTACACAGACTCAGAACTAGACACTGCCTATTAAGCGATCATATATTTCAAATCAGAATCACAGACACTAATCAATGCGAGTGTGAAAGTTCTGATCATAAAACATATTATGATAGAGTGCCTGCGAAATATGGACGATTCGGAAGGAAATTCGGGTGTTCCATGAAAAAATTAACATAGTATTTAAGTTTGTGAGTTAGGCTTTGTGACAATTCTGGTTTTTCGCTCATGACATCCTTATAACAAACAAATAGGCCACTTCATATATTATACACCAGTTCCTATGGTCATCAGATTTGAAGTTGTAACCAAATAGAAAAGTTCACTTTTGATTAACTTGGCTGAACTGCCCCCTTTTTTCGTAAAGAAATTTAAATATTTAATGGCTACTTACATCTAGATCATAGAAATAATCTTTGGATTGCTGCGCCTTCTCATAATCTGCTCTCAGAGCTAGGTCGTGTATTTTTGGGCATTCTCCCAGATCCATGCGCTGTGGGAAAGAGACAGTTTAATATATCTTAAAATTTTTATAAAGAAATGGAATGTAGTTATATCAAGAATTTTTAAACCACTAGAAACTAAATTTTGAGAATAAGAATTTTAGAATGCTCCTAAAGTAGCAGTTTTAAATAACATATTTACTAAGGAGTTATTATGATCCAAAATAAATGAGATCATATTTCAAACTTTTCTGTTATAGTTAGCAATTTCTAAAAGTAATGTCTTAGATCGGTATAAGTATACCACAGTTTTTTTCACAGGAAGCTCCAAATTCCCTGGAAACACATTTCAGTAATGCACCATCTTAACAATTCTAGTACCTAAGCTAAGACAAACTTTATTGCAGTCATGGCCCAAGGGTTATCCAAAAGAATATCTATAAATTTTTATCATCATTTCAAATAAACAGTTTTCTACTGGGTGATCCATTTATTCACAATTAGAGTAGACTTTGGTAATAGAACCTTTACAATAGAAACTATATTGAAACTAGTTAAAAAGAAGTACAAATGACAGTTTACTCCAATTATGAATGAAATAAGACACCTATTAGTAATGTTTACATCTTAGTATTCTTGATATAGCATCATTCCTCCAAAAATTTAAAGAATGGACACACATTTATTTGGTTTAATTGTTCAGTGTAGTATAATTGCTTGGAGCTATTTTCTTGACACTAATTTTACAATAATTAATTTAATTTTAAAATAATTTTACGTCATTGATAAAAAACCAAATAAAACTGCATCCAACTTTATACATAAACATTGATAAAAACAGTATCTGAACATGAAATTGAGTAGATTTTAAAAGCATTGAAGTTTATAAATGTTTATGTATAAAGAGCTAAAACATTATAAAAAAAAATATAAATGAATAACTTACAATTAATGGTAAATCCAAATATATGAAGTGTTCTTTTTATAGCAGAAATGTGCTAAACGCTAATCAACAATCAAGGAACAGAAAAACGTACAACGCACCAATTTTCACAATATCAAGTGGAGGGTACCTAATTTCTCTTCAATTTCTTTTTTTTAAATACTCACAAAATGCCTGTGTCGATGGATTGATTTTGAACTCATACTCACAATTAAATATCCTGAATTCTTTTCTATTTTTCAAATTATTTTGTATGTAGTACATGCACCGATTACACCATAAAAGGTTAAAAATAGAAAAATACTGTTTGTGGCAGCATTTTTGTATTTAAAGGACCTACTTTTTTGAGAGGAGGCTAATCAATACAAAATAGTTGTTCTGTTTTGAATGTATCTTCAACAAAACAATTATTTGCCTTCGATTAATGATTCATTTAACATCCCAAGAATTGAATTCAAAATGATAAAAACTGTAAAAAATATAGTAAAGTGGGCTCCTCTGTGAATATAGATAGATTTCTACACGCGGAAGATTCTCGGGAAGGTTCTCAACATCGGAATTATAGAAATAAGTAAAAAATCGTTACTTACCAAAATACCCCTTTCAAAATGGTTACCTTTAGCTAACTTTTCACTGTACCTTTTGAACCAGAAAAATTAATTAAGAAATTAATAAAGTACAATGAGATTAGAATATATTAAACATCTGTAATGATCCGAAACATATTTATTAATTTCTTAATCCAGAAATATGATGGATATTACAAAAACGGTACCTTTAATATATGTAAAATTTTGAATTCAACAATTAAATATACCTTAGTTTATATACTTTTATACGTACGTCAAAGTACTTACATACAAAAAAAACACCTAAGTTTCCTCATCTTATTATAGATAATTGAAGTTTCTGAAAACACAGTGCGTTATTAGTCACTGACAATGACAAGTTTGCAGTATTATTTAAAACAATTTTGCTTCTGCGGCAATTTTACATTAAAAGAAAGTAACTTCTCAGAGTGACTTTATACATACCGTTGAGGAGAGGATCTCATGAGGGCAGCAGCTTAACAAGAAGGACTTGCAAACCCGGGGATCACTGAATTTTACATGGAACTTATTGTTCTCACCTATAGAAAGAAAAATACACTTTAAACCATTTAAAAGACTATTAAATTATGATAATGTATCATATATGTTATACATGCTTTGGTGAAAAATGAAATGAATACTTAGATCAAAAGGGGTTAGTAGCCACAGTCTCCCTAGGAGATTCTAAAAGGTAATGGCAAATCCCCACACTACCAAGTCCTGTTCACAAATTCTTTTATGGTACTTACGTACTCAAACATCCTTGAGGACATTTGCAAAAGTCATTTCGTTTTTCGTTAGATGAAGTATACACAACACTTGATAATGTCTTGTTTATACAAATATGTAGGTTATAACCTGAAGATATACAGGCTCTGTTTTTGTAAACCTTCCTTAGTTTAGTCCTTTTGGATAAGTTGAAATGCAATTGAATTTCAGATCCACATCCAAGATAGTGATAAAATAAATTAGTTCAATCACAATTTTGGTGAATAAATTTTAATTTGAGCTTTGGGTCTTTGGGTCACTGCGTTCAATCAAAGATCACACAAATAAGCATGTCAAATGCCAAGGCAAAAACGACAGGGCAAATGCTACAAATATTTGAGGAAAAACATAGTTCAAGGAGATCCAAACTGAAAAATTTCCTATTTCGCTGCCTGAAAGGTATAAAAGAGAAAAGCATGGGGCAACATATAAATAAAAATGATAAGGGAACAGAAGACACCTAATAAGTAAATTGACAATAAATGGCAAGAAACCTGATTAGTTGGAAACATTTAATTGAAGCCTTCTTCCTATATGGAATTATGAACCACTTTGCATATTAACCCCAGCTTGATTGTATTCTGTGAAACACTAATCATAAAATAAATAATAGTGAAACATCCCATAAAAAACCTTGCCTTCTAGGCATTCTCAAAATCTTGTACTAAAGCAATCACTAAAGTTCTTTATTTATAGATATACTGTTCGTTACATTGAGCCTACCTTCCATACCTATGGAAGGTATGGAAAGCATTTTATTTATTTGGCCTTTTTAGAAACATTGAAACCTAGAAGGTCAGAGAAAATTCCAAGAAGAGCTCTTACTATATCTTAAGTGTATACCTCTCCCCCTTGAAACAGATATCCTACAAAGGACCTTGTACTTCAAGACTAATCGAATTATTGACAAATATTAGTCAGTATGGCTGGAAGAAATCCAATTACCACAACCATTGATAACAAGTAACTTCAGCTTTTTCCAAAAATGTATTATTAGAACCTTAGATAACTTACCGTTTCTTCCAGTCCCCATGAGCTGATCGAGCATAGCTCTCATTTGATCGTGGGCCGTCATCTCGTATGCCTTCCAATTCCCAGCACGAGTAACGTGGATCCCTGAACCTCGTCGGTAACTTATCCGATAACAAACCGATACGTATATAGTACGCCAAAGTACATAACAGCCACGAAATCAGCGCACAATATGGCGTCTTCTGCGTCTGCCTTTCGTGACAAACGAGCACGGAACACTTTAGAATCGAGTCGAAGTAGGTTAACCAATGGGTTCGATAATTAACGTCGAGTCCTACTGGGCCTCGCTGGTCACGTGAGTGAAAGGTATCGACGAATTTTCTGTTCCGTGTCATCGGTGTCATTACTCATTGTTTGATAACTGGATGCTTCCTGGAAAGTGATAAAATTCATTACAATACCGAGAGCTAATAAAGTACATGATTTGCATTCTTATGCCTAGTTAATCAATTTGTCTGCATTTAAATTTCGTACCAAACGGCGTAATTGTACTACTTTACGAGATGGAAAATTTACGATGAATTAAACCTATGGATTATTTTCTAAAGTGCTCCCACAGCAAACTTAAATGGATCAGAACGGAACGGAAACAAAAAATGTTGAAAGTCCAGAAGGTAGTACCCTCGACGTATTTCGCATTTACCATTACTCTACTTTCCTCACTTCCAGAACTACTTCTGCAAATACAAGAGCTTATATCCGAAAAGGAAAAAATTAAGGAGGAGTTCGATATCCAAAGGGCGAAACTGAAGGAACTGTTTCTTCAGAAAGAAGGTGAATCGTAATTTATTACTTGCAGACAGATATAGACAGTTAAATATATTTCAGCTGAACTTGCAAAATCTAATCAGGAGAATGTTTATTTGAACGAACAGGTAATGAAATTGAAGAACGAACTGGACGATTGTAAAAGCCAATTGGTTGTGGATAGTATCTTGGGGTCGAATTTCGAGGAAGAGAAACGCAAGGCGGATGAAGAAATAGCTACATTACAGAGATTAATACACGGTAAGTAACTTTTAATAATACAAATGTCCTTCAAGGTACATTTATTTTAGCTACTGTTGATTTGGACTTCTCAACTGTAGGAAATGGTCAAAATTAACTTTGTTCAGATTAACTTTAAACATGATTGCTATAAGTAATCATTGTACTTTAAGTTTAGTACCTTAAAATTAGTTTAATTGTCTTTTTATTATTAGTCCTCTTATTATTACGATGGGAATGGTATCTGTTAATTACAATTATTAAATGATGACTGTACATTACCACTGTACTGTGATTTTACTGTGTGTTACTGTCATTCACCAAATGTATAAATTTTGTTATAGAAACTGTAGAAGAATCCAGTTCCTCGAGAACTCTCTACGACAACGAGCTTTCCAAGTTAGAGTCCTACATCCAACAGCTTCAAAAAGAAATTACCGATTTAAGGAAGGAAAAGAGTCAGACTCATTCTCCCTTCCATTCTACTCAGGTTTTTAAACTTTTTGATAAATTTTTGCCTCATGTAATTTACAATTAAATCATGTAAATCATAACTTATAGCTATATTGTAAAAAACTGGAAGGTAGAAATTGTTTCATTTAAAGATTTCAGATTTCAGATTATAAATGTATAATGGAGTTTTGCGATTTAAAAGTATCAAACATATTGAATGTTAAATGAAAATTTTTGTTATAAAAATGCGTCAATTTCCAGGAACATTCCAGTTTGGCACCGAGTCAAATGTTAAACGTGTTAACAAAAAGTCTGAAGAAACTGGGTGCTGACTCATTTTCTTCACAGGACAGCGATGATGGCATAAAAAAAGTAAGCTGCTATTCATATAAATGTAATCAAATCTAAATTTCACTTTTCAGCCCCAGGAGGACACCGAGCTGCTCCATTCTCTAATGGAACCCTTGGCTGATCAAATCAAGGCTTTAAAGGAAAAACTGAGGGCTACCGATGACGAATTGCAAAGATACAAAGGTGGGACCAACCAAGGAGAGGTAAATTAGGTCTAAATCTGTCTATGAGTAATTTAAATGTTTCTCATTTGACAGAAAATAGTGGAATCCAAAAACATCAACCTTAATGCAACCACAGCAACAAACACTTCTTTTGACTCCCAAAAGTTAACAACTTGTGATATGTGTAGTAATTATGAAGCTCAGCTTGTCAAGGAGCAGCAGAGGGCTCGAGAACTGGAAATCAAAGTACAAAATGCAGAAAAAGCAGCTGAGAGGCATAAGGAGGAATTATTAAAAGAAATTGGCTTCCGTAAGGACATGGAAGAAAAATGGAATGAGAAAAAAGAAGAACACAAGAAACAAGTCAGTTCTAAAAGTTATATTTCATCTCGGTACTTAAGTTGCATCAAGTATGCTAAATGGTTTTTCTGGCTCATTACAGAAGGGTCTAAATGTCCAATTTCAAATCAATACCATTACTATTTACTGTATATAGTAATCTCTTATTTTAAAGAATTTATTGCTTTAGTTTATGTGGACTTATTCGTGTCTTATTCAATTTTATGTTGAGCTCTAGTATAGCATGCTGGACTATTTCAGGTGGCAGAACTTACTAGAATGACAGAATGCACCGAACAAGATCTGAAGGAGCTTCGACAGCACTTTAACGAAATCTGTGGAGAATTGAAGATGTCACTTGGCAAATTAACACACGAAAGGGAAGTTATACAACAACAACTTCACAGGTGTGTTGAAATGAATTCTCCCCTACTGTCATTATATTATTTTTCCTACAGGCTACAATCAGAGAACGAAAATCTTGTGGGAAAGTATGTGAAACATTCCCAAGAGTTGCAAAGTGAAGTTATTGATCTTCCGAACAACATTGAGGTATACTGTTTTCATTCGGTAAGGTGTTGTTTATTTATAATTGTTTCTTAGGAATTACATGAGTTAATACTAAAGAATCAACAAAATTTGATCCTTACAAAAATGGGTAAGGAAGCAGCTGAAGAAACTGTGAACAGCCTGCAGCTGGATATCAGTTATTGGAAGCAGAAATTAGTCAGTGAACAGCATGAAAAGAAAGCCATTGAGGAAAATTTAGAAGCTGACTTGAGGCAGCTTAGGTACTATTTAACATTTTGCTAAACCTAAATATTATCATTGGAGTTTTATAGGAAGCAAGTTGATCAACTGGAAAAGGAAAAGAAAAGGTTTCTTACGAACCAAGAAAAGTCGTCAAGCGCAGAAAAAGAAAAACAGGATGTGATTGGTGAACAAAAAGAGAAAATTGTTAAAATGACTGAAACTATTGTGAGTGTAGTCAAAATAATATTCAAACAGTATAATGTGGTACACTTTTAGGCATTGTTAGAAAAACAAGTCAAAGAATTAAAGACTAGTAATTCTGCCCTCCAGCATGAGCTGGATAACACTGAGGCTGTTCAGAAAGATTTTGTTATTTTATCCCAAAACTTGCAGGTAAGTAATAATATCATTTACTCACTACGTTTCATTCGTATGAACTATTATTACCCTCGAATGTATTTCTTCCCAGATTCAGTTGGAAAAAATTCGTGAATCTGACTGTAGCGTCCGGTGGCAGCATGAAGAGGACGTGAACGATTGCCCATCGTGCCGGACCGGCTTCACATCAAATAAACAGAAGCATCACTGCAGGCACTGTGGCCAGATATTCTGTCAGAGCTGCCTAACGAAGACGGTCCCGTCGGGGCCGCACAATCGACCGTCGAAAGTCTGCGACGTCTGCCATACCCTGCTAGTCAAGTCATCGGCGCCTTATTTCAGCGAAACGGCCCCCGTCACCGATTAATCTTGATTATGATGAATAAGTTATTATGTCGATTAGTTGTTGAGATTTTATTTGAAAGAAGATTCATTTATCTTGAAATTGTGCGTTGAATAAAAAATGTTTTCTTGGAGGTGGCGTTTGAATATTTTGGCATAATCGTGTCAATGTGTCGCATATCAATTTATGTTTTGCTGAAGCATGAAGCAATATTTTTAGTAATAACCCCACTTTCTTTTAGTTTATCTGGTGGCTTTCAGGCATTTTAAGCACAAATTTATTTGTACGTGATTTTAGCTTACATCAGAAATTATACTTATGAGAATACTAGAAAGTACTAAAAGTTTTGAGATTGTTTTATTTGGTTATTAGCGCAAATTTTAATCATCATATGTAATATTAAAGAAGTTTAATATATGTATGTTGACAAAACTACTATTTAAACTAAAGTTACCAAAATAAGTATAGGTATACCTACTTCATTTAGTAGAAACAAGCAGTACAACACAGTTACATCAGAAGATAAAGAATTAAATAAACAAAAGCGAAGATGGTAAAGAAGATTTTCTATCAACTGCTATGAACTCGAATCAAACTAAACTACCTGAACAATCAAGACCCATTACTGTAAGCAAAAGACTGACCAAAATATATGAGATAGACTAAATTATTGAGTATACTGAAGTATTGTCTTTGCTACTGTTAATGCTAATGACAAACTTGAAATTTCTGCTATTTGTAAACCACATGATTTACCTAAACCTGAATGTATATTTAAATTAAAGTTGTTTTTTGTCATTAAAATGCGCCTTAAAGAAATAGCGTTAATAAGAAAGTTATTGATGCCAGAGTACCATACGAGGAAAATAAATTAAAAGCAATATCAATAATCGTAAAAAACCACGGATATTTATACATTATAAATTAGTTAACAAAAGCAAGAGAAATGATGGTAACAACATAATTCCCATGAACCCGAAGGAATATGCGAAGTTATGATTTCTTAATTTTGTAGTGTTGAAGTGTAGTTTGTAGTGTTGTAGTGTTAATTTGTAGTGTTGAACCTTCGCTGTAAAATTTAAAAACCATACATAATTTAAAAATTGAGAATGATGGCGTTGGTAATATTAATAGCAAATAAAATTTTGTTTTTTGAAAATTTCATCGTTAAACCTCTTGTACAGCTTACAATACTCCATGTAACCTGCAGGTGCTTTAAAGGGAGCTTAAGTGATACCTTACCACCAGGCTAATAATAAACTCACTATGACAAATTATCGACCAATTCTTTAATATCAAAGTTAGCCAAAATCGTTGAAAAGCTTTGTATACCATAGAATACTGAATTTTGTGAATAAGCATTAAATTTGATTAAAAAATTCTTGAAAAATATAGCTACTATAAAGATGTGTTAAATTGCTTGACTAATTGTGTATATAAAAAAAATAGATAAAAGAGTACCATTGTTGTTAAGTGTTTAATTAAATACACGTATTGTGAGTTTCAGTTTAAATACTTTCAATGTATTTTATGTCTGATTGTACATTTGAAGACATGGGAATGGAATTTTAATGGCAAATTAGCATTCTAGACTGCAGCTTCTCCTTAAGATATGATACCATAGTTAATAATACTTTAGAAGAAAGTATATGTAACATTTTTATTGTTTCAGTGTACATAATGAAAATTTTTTGAAAGTATTCCACATGTTTTATTCCATCTACATCATTCTACAATCAAGTATAATACCAAGATATTTACAATATTCCACTCTGTTTAGAAATTTATTTCCTATAAATATGGGAATAAGTGGGAACGGGATTTTAGATTCGTTTTACACACTTTCCGTGACATACACCAACGCCCATCGTACTCAGTGGGACTGGAACCCACGGCTACCGTGACAGTCTAAGCTCTCGTTGCTGGTCACACAAGCTGCTTGGTCCAATAAAAACGGGTCTGAAACCGAACCGATTCGTATGTAGCTATCAGGATAATAGGAGAGCGAGTAGGTGAAGAAGTGGGCGTCCAGCCTGTCCGGAAGGTAGTATACATACAGGGGTATATTTCCACAGCTAATCGTAAAGATCGCCCTCTAGGGAGTGGCAATCGTTTAATTGGAACTATAGTTGCAAAATTACTATTAATTATTAATAATTAACAAAATTAATTATTAATAATCAATTGCTATCCCGTAATTCGTTTATATATTTCCATTTAAAGGAGTAAAGTAACAATAGATCTATTTTGTCATAGTATTATTTTCAGTGTAAATCTTTATTGGTGAATAAATAAATAATTAAACAGATCTATTGAAATTGTAATCCTGGCACCCCTCTAACTCTTTGGGGACACTGTAAATAGGCAATCTACTACGAGGACCTAAACTGCAGTTTCTACTTGAGTTAGGTACTGTACAAATTTATGAAATAATCAATTTTTAAGAAATAGGAAATAAAACTCGATTTACTGCATTATGTGAAGTAAATAGCTTTATTGAAGAATTTGCATCAGACTTTAATATTAAAGCGATTTTGGAACAGCTCATAGTTTAGGCCAAAAACTTAACACGGTTTGGTTTAGTGTAAAGAAGTGAGAACATCAAACCTTGCATATTAAATTGAACAAAAAAACTGACAATGCAAATGTTATGTCATTTTAATTTTTAATATTCCTCGGCTCCTTCGCCCTCGCCTTCTCCGGAATCCATGCCAACTTCTTCATAATCCTTCTCTAAGGCAGCTAAATCCTCACGAGCCTCAGAGAACTCGCCTTCCTCCATACCTTCACCGACGTACCAGTGGACGAAGGCACGCTTGGCATACATCAGATCGAACTTGTGATCCAAACGAGCCCAGGCCTCAGCAATAGCAGTGGTATTGGACAACATGCAGACAGCACGTTGCACCTTGGCCAAATCGCCGCCAGGAACGACAGTCGGGGGTTGGTAGTTGATGCCAACCTTGAAACCTGTCGGGCACCAGTCCACGAACTGGATGGTACGCTTGGTCTTGATGGTGGCGATGGCGGCGTTGACATCCTTAGGCACGACGTCCCCTCTGTACAACATACAGCAAGCCATGTACTTTCCGTGTCTGGGGTCGCATTTCACCATCTGGTTGGCTGGTTCGAAACAAGCATTGGTGATCTCGGCGACAGATATTTGCTCATGGTAAGCCTTCTCAGCGGAAATAACTGGGGCGTAGGTGACTAGAGGGAAGTGGATACGTGGGTAGGGCACCAAGTTAGTCTGGAATTCAGTGAGATCCACGTTAAGGGCTCCATCGAATCTCAAAGAGGCGGTGATGGAAGAGACGATCTGGCCGATGAGTCTGTTCAAGTTGGTGTAGGTGGGGCGTTCAATGTCCAAGTTGCGTCTGCAGATGTCGTAAATAGCTTCGTTGTCGACCATGAAAGCGCAGTCTGAGTGTTCCAAGGTGGTGTGGGTGGTTAAAATTGAATTGTAGGGCTCAACGACGGCAGTGGAAACTTGAGGGGCTGGGTAGATGGCGAATTCAAGCTTGGATTTCTTTCCATAGTCGACAGAGAGACGTTCCATCAACAACGAAGTGAACCCAGAACCCGTACCACCCCCAAAGGAGTGGAAAATCAGGAAACCTTGCAAACCGGTACACTGGTCGGCCAGTTTACGAATCCTATCCAGCACCAAGTCGACTATCTCCTTTCCGATTGTGTAGTGACCCCTCGCGTAGTTATTGGCAGCATCTTCCTTGCCAGTAATAAGCTGTTCGGGGTGGAACAATTGCCTGTATGTACCGGTCCTCACTTCGTCGACCACCGTAGGCTCCAAGTCGATGAACACGGCACGGGGCACGTGCTTCCCGGCTCCCGTCTCGCTGAAGAAAGTATTGAAGCTGTCGTCTCCACTTCCGATCGTCTTATCGGAGGGCATCTGGCCATCAGGTTGGATGCCGTGCTCGAGGCAGTAAAGTTCCCAGCAAGCATTGCCAATCTGGACGCCGGCTTGACCGACATGGACTGAGATGCACTCACGCTGGAAGGAAAATAGAAATACAGAAATTAAAATACGTACTTAGAGGACCAGGGTAGTTAAGTGGTTAAATACATGTATTTTGAGTTGTGGTTTAAATACTTTTAATGTGTGTGTGTGTATATATATAAGCTTCATTTGTATTTACTGTGTGTTTGAAATACAATTTTGTTAAGCATTTCAAATCGTAAGTACAAAGTAAGATGTAGTCGAGGTTCAAGTACATTTCTAAGTAATACAACATACCATGATGGATAGTCCAGGTACTCTAGGCTATAATACATATTTATAGCTAGCCTACATATCAGAGTAACTAGTATAACAGCCAGTTTTTACAAAACTATGCCAGGTACAATCTACTAACACTAGTGCTAGTAACACAAACCATGACAGGTAAGGTACCTTGTGCAGTTGATACAAATTAAATTACAAGGATAGTCAGACAGCTACTTTAGGTTATAATCATACACGTCACAGTATCATACTCCATTTATAACTGTCACTCCATTCTTTCTGATTTATTAAAATATAGCTAGCTTGGACTGATAAACAATACAGTGAATCAATAAAACATATTAATGTTACGTCATTTCAATTTACTGCATTATATCAGAACCATTATCCTATCTTTGTCCCTATGGATGAATCTACAAGCGAATTAGCTACCAATTTAATTACTAACTGAGTTAACTATAAGTATATAGTATAATTAAACTTGGTTCTATTAACATTATAGCAAATTGTATAATTTTACTGGCAACATGGATTTGCATCAAGCCCAGTGCAAGACCCCAATCAAGGCACACGAAAGTTAACTGATATGATTAGTAACTGTACTAACATACTACCACGAGCTATGATTAATTTTTGTAATGACTTATATAAAGTGTGAAAATTAGGCAGAAAGAATAGCTGTTCAAAATCCGAATACAATACTTTTACTACAATTCTTGGTAAAGTTATTCTGGGCCCCAAAACGAAAAGTGATACTAAATTTATTTATGATGAAAATAAATCTTTCAGAATCAAACGGAAATTGACAATACATTTAATTGTTACATCTGTCAAAACTGAAATAAACTAAATTCTAGTATAAAAGTACAAAATATATTTTCCTAAACTCTACTGACCCCGCTGAAGTCAAGAAAATCATATTAGCATGGAAGGATCACTCAGGAGGAATTGACAAAGTTAACACTAAATCAATAAAAACCTTGGTTGACTTCGTTGCAAACCCACTAATCGCCATCTTTAACACATGTATTCAATAATGAATATGGCCAGATTTATTAAAAAGTACCGAAATAATTTCGATTCATAAAAACGCACAATTTGAACTTCAAACTATTGCCAAGTTTTTCTTTTTTGAAACTTGGTGAAAATATTTGAAAAAATAATAAGTAGAAGGTTCTTGCTCTTTTTCTTGTTATAGAAAATCATATCAAATCCTTAAAAAATCTTGGCACACAACAGGCCCTTAACTATGTTACTAACATTATTTACAACAGCCTAGATAATATTAAACCAACTATAGTCACATTTTTAGATCTGACAAAAGCATTCGATACAGTAGATCATGCCTTACTACTAGACAAATGGTATCAAAAGGGATAAATATCTTGGAGTTTCTTCGTTTATAAGTTGAATTGTACACACTGTACATTGTAAATATTATTTTTAATATTGGGGTGGTGCATACAAGAATGCCCTTTCCTTACTTCAATAATACAGAATAAACTACTTAAAATTATTAGTAAGAGACACTTCTTTGCAGATAACTGTCAACATAAAACAGCAAGGTTCATTATAATCACTATTTTTGAACTTTCTCTGTCTACAGCAATAGTTCTTAAATTTATTGAGTATCATTAGAAATATGAGCATCAACATATTAACAAAAAAACTAAGACTGTCAGTAATAACAAACTTTTGTGGGTAGCTAGTAAACTATTCACCAAAATCCCTAAGTCCTTATGAAAGAAGTATCCAAAGAAACATAAGGAAAAACCTTCAAAAATTGGATTAAACATAATATATACAGCAGGCTCTGAAATAGCTAAAGTAAACTGACTGATGAGATTGTAACATTTTTTCAATTCCTTTTGTAATAAGATTATGATTACAATTTTTATATTAAAACCACATTAAAAACCAACTTTTGTTATTTTAGTATATGTCACCAGTTCTAAGCATAGGTTCCTGTATGAACCTATTCAGCGATTGCTACATTCGAAATATTTATACCGGTTTAAGTAGATATATAAATAAATGAATCTATGAGCGACAGATTCATAATTAAAATAAATTAAAGTTAAATAAAATAAAATTTAAAAGGAAAATAATTTACAAATTGAAGTACTATTTAAATAAAAAGAAGAAATATATGTATTTAAATCATAGTCAATTGAAGTATTTAAAATACACAGTAAATACATTTCTGAGAGTATTTTTAACAACACCGCAGAAAATGAGTAAATCAACTCATTTATTGAAGTAGGAGTATATTTGTGAATTTCAATCAATTATGAACAATGTAGGTAGTACAATTGCTTATATCTATAATTATCATTTCCGTTGTGGCATCATGTACTTGAACATTTACATTTAATAATTCATTTTTTGATAATACAAATGGGCGTGCATGTCTCAAGGCTATTATCATATAAGGTCGCTCGATAACAACTTACAGAACCAAGCACATGTCCAGTAATGGATTATGACTCAGGATTACTCATCTAAATTGAATACTGAGGTTCGTGTGTAATGTAGGCTGATTAAATCGTTGAAAATTAGGGAATTAAACCTAAATAAAATATTTTATTTGGAAACCGAATTTAGCCGCAGCTAATTTTACTTTTTTAAATTTGTGCTGTTTTTTACAAATTCTCAATTGATAGTGGAATCATAATTTATCCTAAGTGATTTTCGTTATCAGAATTAAGTCTAAAAATAACTGTAAGCGTAAAATTCGTTGTAATTACAATGACCTCATATTCCTGCGGTTTATTAGTCAGCAAACGAAAAACCCTACTTTCAACTGCCGGTTAATAATAATAATTAATAACAGCAAAGTGTATAAAGTAGAGCAATATAATAGATATACAAAGGAAATTTGATAACTGGGACAAATACATTTCACCGAAGTAAACCAACCCAAAAAGCCGGTAGCAAGCCGTCTAGTAAACCCATAACACGTGGTAATCAATCTTAGCAACTTCCTAGCTGGAATATTGGAGATGTTACAATATTAACTCACCATTTTGGATGATTCTCTTCTTCAAATGACTCGAATAAAAATTTGCTTAAAGCGGCGGAGTGGCGTTTAGGTAAAACCTGTCAAGTAGCTTCCCTAACCGACGTTGCGACCACAATCATTGATTTTGAAAACGGGGTCCCGGTTTTATAGCTTTCGTGACGTCATGGAACAACGCCTCGAGCCTGGCGACTCGATTGGTACGGACGGAGGCACGTGATCGAACGGGAGAACGTATGTCGCGTAACGGCGGTCCCCTTGAATTCCCTTACATTCGATCGAAATCTCTCCTTAAAAGGCAATCCTTAGACAGCCGTTAAAGGAAATTTGTTTTTCTTTATTTAAAGGGAAGATTTTCGGGGTGAGTTTAATGCGAATGTGGAGCTCTTCGAGGAAATAATCGTTGTAGTAAACGCCGGTATTAAATTTCTTCGGTTTAATTGAATTACTGGGTATTTAGGTTTTAGAAAGCCTTGTAGAGGTGGTAATCCGGTTCACATTGCGTCTGCAGATTTTCAACGTGCTGTTCGTGAACATCTGCTTCTCGACAGACGTCCATTCAGCGTGAAATGGATTCTTTTGTAGAGCATCCTAAATCTAAAATTAAGTTTGAGGATCATACCCAGGGTAGTACTCTCCTACCACTTTTAAAAGTCTACGCCTTCAAAAAATAATAAGCCAAAAACTAATGCTGTACGCTACAACCCTTTTCTTGTCCCTGCCACACAACAACTGAAGATAAGATAAAAACAACTACATCAGTTAAAATGTTTCCAAAATGTAAATGTTAAGTAGTTTTATTATCATTTTATGCAACGACATCAAAAAGAATTTTGACTTCCAGGGTGGGAAACGTTTGTGACACCTTGTTGGCATCAACCGATCTTAAATAACAAAGACAAGAAAAATTAGAATGGACACCCGCAAGAAGAAACATTCATTGAAATTATAATAAATACAAATAATGTAAAAACGACCAAGGGCGTCGCCAGGGGGGGGCAGGGAGGGGCATCTGCCCCCCCCCCTAGAGATTCTAAAAAAGTTGCCAAATATAATGCAACCAAAGTGCTCGTGTAGCTTTACACATTGGACTCTGTACTGTCACAGAATACCTACAATTCATACCTACTTTTCTCATTCATAGAGAATGAGAAAAGTATGAATTGTAGTATGTAAAGTCAACTTGCCCCCCCCTGCGCCATCGGCTGGCGACGCCCTTGAAAACGACTAGACTATTCTAATGTAAAAATTTTTCCCGCATTATCTATCGATCCTTGGATATAATTCTCACACGCTTCGACCGTTATTAAAAATATTACATTTTTATGGTCTATTTTCCCAGCTATTATGTATAATACATCATAAAAACAATATAGAAAGCGGATGGTTATTACAGGTATGCAGGTAAATTTACCATAACGGGACTCGGCGATAAAAATCACCGTATTTGCCCGCATCGATGAGTCACAGAAAAGGCATGGGCGTTGTACTCTTGTGCAGTCACGTTATGCCAACCCCTAACGGTTTTATTTTTGCAGATAAATCGTTTTCTATGGAAGTTATTTGGCATCATTTCAGGACGATGCGACAATTAAATTAAATGGTCTTTCCAGTGGAATTTATTTCTTATTGGGTTTAAGGAAACCAGATCATTTGTGAAAAAAATGACATTTCCTACATTTTGTTGAATAAACTGAAAAAAAGAAAAGTTTCAAAAGCTGATTTGAGAGTATTGGTTTAATCAATAAGTTTCTATATATCTTTTAACTTGTCAAATATCTGTTTCTCAACATAGTCTTGTTAATTATGTGAAAAATAAATTCAATGTTCAGAATTCAAATGAGACTATTTAACGTACCAATTGCTCAACATAGCATTGTTAATTATGTGAAAAATAAACTCGATGCGCAGGATTCAAATAAGGCTTTATTTAACGTACCAAAAGTAATTTCAAAATCATTACAAAAAAATATAAATAAAGGACATCGCAATCATCCTCAGATCATTAATACTCCTCGGCTCCTTCGCCCTCGCCTTCTCCGGAATCCATGCCGACTTCTTCGTAATCCTTCTCCAGAGCAGCCAGATCCTCACGAGCCTCAGAGAACTCGCCTTCCTCCATACCTTCACCGACGTACCAGTGGACGAAGGCACGCTTGGCATACATCAGATCGAACTTGTGATCCAAACGAGCCCAGGCCTCAGCAATAGCAGTGGTATTGGACAACATGCAGACAGCACGTTGCACCTTGGCCAAATCGCCGCCAGGAACGACAGTCGGGGGTTGGTAGTTGATGCCAACCTTGAAACCTGTCGGGCACCAATCCACGAACTGGATGGTACGCTTGGTCTTGATGGTGGCGATGGCGGCGTTGACATCCTTAGGTACGACGTCCCCTCTGTACAACATACAGCAAGCCATGTACTTTCCGTGTCTCGGATCGCATTTGACCATCTGGTTGGCTGGCTCGAAACAAGCATTGGTGATCTCAGCGACGGAGAGTTGTTCATGGTAAGCCTTCTCAGCAGAGATCACAGGAGCATAAGTGACCAATGGGAAGTGGATACGTGGGTAGGGCACCAAGTTAGTCTGGAATTCAGTGAGATCCACGTTAAGGGCTCCATCGAATCTCAAAGAGGCGGTGATGGAAGAGACGATCTGGCCGATGAGTCTGTTCAAGTTGGTGTAGGTGGGGCGTTCAATGTCCAAGTTGCGTCTGCAGATGTCGTAAATAGCTTCGTTGTCGACCATGAAAGCACAGTCGGAGTGTTCCAAGGTGGTATGGGTGGTCAGGATGGAATTGTACGGTTCAACGACGGCAGTAGAAACTTGAGGGGCTGGGTAGATGGCGAATTCAAGCTTGGATTTCTTTCCATAGTCGACAGAGAGACGTTCCATCAACAGCGAAGTGAATCCGGAACCAGTACCACCACCGAAGGAATGGAAAATCAGGAATCCCTGCAGACCAGTACATTGGTCAGCCAGTTTGCGAATCCTATCCAGAACCAAGTCGACAATCTCCTTTCCAATAGTATAATGACCTCTAGCGTAGTTATTAGCGGCGTCCTCCTTCCCAGTGATGAGTTGCTCGGGGTGGAATAATTGGCGGTAGGTACCAGTTCTCACCTCGTCCACCACGGTGGGTTCCAAATCGACGAAAACGGCCCTCGGAACGTGTTTTCCAGCTCCAGTTTCGCTGAAGAAGGTGTTAAAGCTGTCATCTCCACCTCCCACGGTCTTATCAGACGGCATCTGACCATCAGGCTGGATACCATGCTCAAGGCAGTACAACTCCCAGCAGGCATTGCCGATCTGGACTCCGGCTTGGCCGACGTGGACAGAGATACACTCACGCTGGAAGAAGAGAAGAAAATGGGAATTGCATTTAAAATCAGCTGGCGAGGTACCAATTTATTGGAAAATTTTATTGAAGTAATGGCGTCCACATGGCATGTAATCCATGGCATACAAAATGGCGTCCAAGTTACGCCCTGTAAGTAACAAAACTAGCGTCACCGGATATCCGTTAACGTTACTGTTAAAAACAGTACAAAATTAAGCAAGTGAAGCCCTTCAAATAGTGAAATCGATTGCAGACCGTACACCGGAAGCCGGCGTCTAAATATAGAACGCTGCCGGGGAACGCCATTGCCCTCACAAAAAAACCCTCGACGGCATAAAATCACACCCATTACATTATCCCTTAGAAAACAGCCCTGTAACTATACTTACCATTTTGCAAGATGATTTCTAACTTTCACAACCACAAACGATTGAAAATCTCTTAGATTTTTAACGAACGGATCAGTCAGCGATGAGACACTCCAAACGAATTTGTCGATTTTTCGGTTGCCGTTGCTATTTATAGTCTATGTGACGTCACCAACAGACCCTCGACGCTATTGGTCGTCACCGGGCACGTGACTTAACGGAAACCGTTTCTTTGTTCTCGATTTAAATTTGTTTCACCAGGCGGATGTACATACGAGAACGCGGGAAAATATGAATCGGCGACGGTGCAAGGTCATTGCAGAAATATCAGGTGTATTTACTCAAATCAAGGCATAAAAATGTTTGTGAACATGTAATTCACACTTATACGATTGCTCTACTAGATGAAAGATGAAATTTTGAGTATTTATTTTGAAATAGAGCTTAAGTCCATGAATTAAATGAATGGGCGTGAAAGCACTGATGGGTAGACAACCATGTTGACAATTTGCACCATATCGACTTTTGTTCGAAGTTAAACTTTATAGAAGTTCATTTTCCTATTTAATAAAGTAATGTACAGTAACTATTATCAATATTGTAAGAATTGTAACTCATTTCAGTGTTCCGCTACACACTTCCAGTACCAAATTGATCTTTTTAAAAACTACCGACTCATGAATATCCATACCGATTTGCAGTGCAAACGCGATATTAACTAAAAACATATATAATCATTCTCCTCAGTGAAACCGTCACGTTCCGGTACCCACGTAGCTAATTAGATTTCAATGTACCTAGCAGTAAACCATGCATTTCTTTTAGTCACGAGGTTATTGCCACTTGGTCTGTTCTAACTCGGGAAATATATAAGTTATTTATAGTATCAGTTTATGGAATTTTCGTTGAAGAGACACCCTGGAATGTCTTTTACATGCCTCACAGTTTAGGGATTCAAAAAAGGAGACCTTGTATCTTTTACCACGCGATAATCATTAATTATTTCTACATAGTATTGTGGTATTGATAAACAGTATATTTAATAAATTAACGTCACTATTAACTTACCCGCATATTTAGCCAATAAGACATATTCACTAACTTTATTATTCACGGCCCTCCGGTGATAAAACAAATTTTTAACTGGCGTATCTGGGCTACACAAATTTAATATACAAATATTGCAACGTTTAAAAAGTACTTAAAAAGATAATAAATGATAATCTATTAGATTGCTCGAAAGGACATGCTCTCATTGGTGCAAACATGTAATATCTGTAACATGTTTGTCACAACGGTAGTAACTTTATTGAAAAAAATTAGTAAAGTGAGTCATGCTCACGTCATGTATTGTTATCAATTAATTAATACACTGTTGAATATTTGGGGTGCTTATCAGTGTTTATGGATCTAAATTTGTTTGATCCTATTATTTTATACATAGTTCGTCCCCATTTATAGTCTGCATTAATGCCTAAATCGAATAATTTGTTGAAATCATTTGTATACATCTACATTACCTGCCATTATAAATAAATTGAGAATTCTTTAACTCGATATTCATTTTAATAAAAACTGAGTTAACATCTTGACCTAACTATTACTTCAAGAGCGCCATACCCTTGATGAATCAATGGGAAACTAAGATATTTTGTATTGTACTTAGGGTATCGCTCTACTCATAATGTCTAACTTGCAAGAATCATGAATTATCATTTTACTCTTAATTATTGTACAAAGAAATGTAAGTGTAAATTATTTAAGAATGCTTTAAAAATGTTCTATCAAGTATATCAGTAGATTGTCGACAATTTATTATGAATTCTAGCATGTAAAGTATAACATATTTTGTCATTTTGATGTATCAATATTTTCAAGATGTGAGGATATCTAGAAGTGATTCCCTTGAAGTCTATTCTCTGCTCATTATAATCAAATTACAGCATTACTAAACACAATATTTTATTTAAACAACATGTGTTGAACAAGATTTGTTTTTTAATGAAAGGGAAATTATAATTTAAATCATTAATAAGCCCATGTTAGTGCTTTAAACATATAATAAATTTTATCAGTTCTACCAAGTTAATCATATTCTCAAAAAAGTTCTGAAAATAAAGGACCCTTGCCCCTCCTTAGAAAAATAAAAACCAAATGCCTCTTTACATTCTCAGCAGGAATTTCAGATTTCCTAATACACAATAGTTTCAAACCATCCTAGTATAGCCTACTTGTAACTTCTCTACTACTTTATTTTGTAAGTAATCATACTCCACAATATCTCACCTTGGGAATAGCTTTGCAAGTCCCAATACCACGATACAAGTTATGATGTAAAGCTCTACAAGAACCATTCCAATTTATTCTACATCAGTTTGCACAGCACTACACAGACTTTTACCAAATGAGACAATTAAATGAACATTTTATTACATAAAGAAAACTAAGGACAAACACATGTACACCTTATTTAGCTAATTTTTCAAGTTCTGCCATTTCCCTTTCAGCGGCAATCTTCTTTTCCTCGGCTAGTTTAGCGTCGCGTTCTGCCTTACGCTTCAGCTCAACTTCCCTGTAGGCGGTTTCCTTCTTGGATAGCCTGTTCTGGTGGAAGGCTCCATAAACTATGCCTAGGCCTAAGAAACTCCATCTGCCGAACTAGGAATGAAAGTAGTCAATAGAAAAGTGCTTTCAACTTAAAATGCAGGTGCATGATTGATACAATCGCACCAGAGCTGTAATTCAGAAAAACAGAACTTTTTAGGTTATAAAATAAAGCAGAGATATTTTCGGAAATGTTTAAAATGCTTTCCTGCGGTGGTGCTGCAACTTCAGTAAAAGTTTTGAATTTATTCTGGCTTATAGTAATCAATAGTATAATAGACTTTATTATTATGTAATATGGTGGTTGATCCAAGTGTGTGACTAGGTTAATTGTTGGTATTTACCTTGATTAAGGGCGATACCCTAACTGGGGGAGGTAATTCTGGCATGGTATTCGACTTTTGTTTAACTAGATAACTAGATACCGGAAAATTTCGAAAAATTGAATAGAAAGACCTGAAATGTCAAAATTCTGGAGAAAACTCAGAGCACGTGGAATGTAGACCACACACGAAATGCTGTCGACACAAAACGTATACATTAGGTTATCGGACATATTTCTTCGTTTTGTGTTCTATGTTCTTGCATTCAATTTTCTAACCTATAAATAAGTTTATATCAAAGAATTATGGAATTATTTTGCGTTTGTGTAGTCAATAATAGCTGCAGCTTTTACCGTATTGGCGTATCATGTGCGATTAACTAAGTAAGGCACTTTATCAGCTTGATTATCTAAATTGCAACTATATCTTATCTGTGATCCCATTAATTTGCTGGCTAATATGAACAACAATGATTCAAAAGTGTATTAACCGTTTATGACAGCACAATGGAAAGGTATGTAAAACTAATTTGTTTTGTAATTTCTACAATCTATTGATTCTACAACCCATGATAGATTTAGCATTTGAAACAAGTTGCCCTATAATAAACTTCTGTTGTTAAATATTTTTTAGAAAGCGGCCTTCATTATTTAACGTCCCATTTGGGAACCCTGGGCAAGCAGGAGGGGCCTCAATGGATCCCTATTTCCATTATCATCAGAATCAAAATGAGCATTCCTCCTCTTCTGATAGAGGTCGTGATGAAACCCCTACTGTTCCCTATTCTAAGGGGGTGCATTCCATTCATCGCCATAGAAACATCAGTTCTCAAAGTAATTTAATGAAAATCTATGAAGCGAGGGTAGGTGGAAACGGAGCAAAGTCCATTGCGAGATATAGAAGAGAAAGTATGTTAAAACCCACTAAAATTAGAGTTACATGTTGATTTCGGATTTTGCCACCCATGAGTCTTCTAATAATACGGCACTGGGCATAGAAAAGTGTGAGAGTGTTTTGTAATAAAAAATTACATTGTGGCTCCTTTAAGCTGCAAATTAGTTAGCCTTAAATTAGACAGTAAATATTCTTACGATGAATATTGGAATGCAATAAACCTTTAAATCCGAAATCGGCATTCACTGTTCTTTTTTTGGTATACATTTTTTAAAATAACTCTTGTTGTAGTGAGTAATTATGATGATTTCATGGACAAGCATGCAGACTTCATTGTTGAAAAAATGGAACAAGATCCACTTTTGATGGAGGACACTCCAATTTCGGAGGATTTAAGAAAGTAAGCTTTACCAAACACATGCTGGATTGTTTCAAAACTAGGTTTGTTTCTAGTCAAACCTTACGAGATATGCCACAGTGTTTAACTTTGAAAAGGCAAGTTAAGGTAAAATTACAAAAATCAGTTAGTAGAAAATCAAAACGGAAACCTTTGAGCTGGTGGAAACAGTTCAAGTACAGAACAAGCATTACAGTATCTAAGGTAAGCTTATACTAGTTCCGCTTCCAATTTATGAAGCAATAAGAACATTTTGTCAGAATTACCAACCAATGAAATCATCCACAGGGGATGGTAATTGATAACGATTCATGGGTACCACATTTTAACCTCATTTATGAACGCTATTTAAATTTGAACTTGGAAATTGATTGGACAAAAAAAAGTCATTTTTTTAACTATTGTTTGTAAACACTATAGCTCAGTGTTCGATGCAAGTTTTAAAAAATTTCTTCACTGAACTACGCTACGAACAACGACCATGTGTTCAGCTACTTCAAATAGGTGTTCACAGTCCGAGATTTTAACAGTTATGTTGTAAATCCGTATGGCCATAGATCTGCAATAGAAAAAAAGTCGTACTGTTTGACTTTTTCAAACGTCATACTTGAATGCGATTCCACTCATTTACTCCCTTTATGCTCACGAATCGATTGCAGTCTCTGACCTGTTAGATGGATTTACTGAATCAGATCATTATTTGGGCTTTATCTCACTAATGGTTCATGTTTGTTTAACGCCACATATACCACACATGTACTATGTACTATTAACATTGTCTTTCAACTATGCTTCTGGCTTGTGATAATGATGAGAATTCGATTCCTTATAATGTGAATTCAAGGTGGAACTGGTAAAAATTACACCGTAACCATTAACTTCTAATAGATTGTTTCTTAATTAATCAATACATTTTTTACAAAGTTAACTTCAGGTCTTCAGTTCAAAACGAATTTCAACTTAAAATATGTTTCAATGTGTTTCACTGATGTAACTGCTGTATTCTTAAGACGGCGGTAATTATAGTTTCCTCCTAGTTTCTTAGTTTGTGAAACACATTCTCAACATATTTTAAGTTAATATCCATTTTGCAGTTAAATAATGATTATGAATAACTCGATAAGTATCTAAACTTGCTTGCTGCTTATCTGATATAAGGCTGATTGAATGTTATTGAAATGTTATGACATTCATCGCTTTTTAAATTATTATTATATTTTCTGTTCCGCATATCTATTTTTTTGATAATCATATATTTGCAGGTAAAATTGGGCCTGAAGAATATAATTTATGTCCTGGAGCTGTGGTATGATGCTTTAAAACATATTGAAGGGAACTTTGGATCTGAGATTGGATCATTCTTTAAATTTTTGAGATTAATATTTATTATGAATCTTTTCGTGTTTGTCGTGTCCTTTGTTTTCATCGTCTTGCCACAAATATTAGCTGATAACGAAAAGAAGGATAACGTTACCTACGTTATGTTTGATTGGAAAGATATCTTCACAGGAAGCGTGAGTATAGCTGTGCATGTAATTGTTATTTTATTTGCAATTTTTATTTAATTTTCAGGGATCTTTCGAAAATTCGCTTTTGTATTATGGTTTTTATTCTAGTAGGACTTTCAGTTTTAATTTTATGAGTTACAGCATGCCGCACGCGTACTTTTTCACTATGGTTTTTATATTTTTCAGTTACGTGGCGTTTTTCAGTTTTAGGTTTGTTATATTTCTTTATTTGATTACATAAATACACTACCTATTATACATGAGAAAGTGAAGTAAAAATTGCTTTATTATTTCAGTGCTGCAAGTTCTTACAGAAAAAGCTTTATTGAGACTGAAGGTGGCTTGAAAAATGTATTCGCACACAAAGTGTTTTGTAGTTGGGATTATAGCATTGCCACCAAAGATGCTGCTGAATTAAAGTCAAATGCTGTCTACAACGAATTACGAGTAAGCTTATTTTAGATGTATTTTAATATTTGGTGTTCACAATGTCTTATTTAACCCATCGAAATTTAACTTATATTTTTAGGAGCTACTCTATGAAGACATGAAAGTGAAAAGGAACCAGTCCTGCATGAATGTATTTTATACAATAACTATCCAGATATTGGTAAATTTACTGGTGATTTCATCATTAATAGGGGCTGGTTACCTAATGTGGTATCTCATGGATAGGTCATACCAAAATGATTGGACACCTATCTATGCTGCCCTGTCTGCAAATACCATTATGACTGTTTTTCCTATTATATTTACCTGGATAGTTAAGTGGAAGTGTTAGTCAAATTGTTAAGGCAATTTTCACACTATTGCATTTCAGGTATGAAGATTACGGAAGTCCCAAAATTAATTTATACTTATCTTTAGTCCGCACATTTGCATTAGGATTTGTAACAATAGCAGTGCTGATGTCCTTTTGGTTAAAAGATTCAGATGGGGTAAGTAGAATGTTTGTAAATAAATTAAAATAGAATTTAAAAGGATGGGGTTATTAAGATAATTACTTGGGTAGTAGGGGAGACCAGGGATGATGTGGACATTTCTTAGGTTTTATTTATTTTTATTTTTTCTCAACATTTTACCTTTTTGGTTTTAGCATATTATTAAGTTATTCTTCAGTTTTATTTGCTTATATCGTAAACTTTCCAAACATGGAAAGTTTGGATGGCACCTCGGGATAATATGGACACATAGTTGGTGATCCGGGAGGCAGCGACATGTTTTGTTGGCCATTAATAGCAACACATATATTCACTTATATAACTGATTTCTAAAAGAAATCACAGTCAGACAGCACACTAGCGATCGATGCCACGATGGCACCCTCTCAAATGTGTAGGAAATTAATAAAAAAAAAGTAATAATAGCAAATCTGAAATTTTGTGTACTTACAGTTGACATATTGTAATAAAGAACGGTTAGTCAGTCAGACGCATAGCGGACGTCGATTATGTATCAGCCAACAGGCATGCAGCTGACTATTATTTTTGTATTTTATGCGGATACATGTATAACATGTTCAAATTTCAACTTTGCTGCTATGACTAAAATTTTTTGTTTTTTTGATTTTACGTGAGTTTTGTATACAAAATTTAAGGTTTGCTATTTTTTTTTCATACTTTTTTTTTAAATTCATCATCAATTTCATTAATAATTAATTAAGTTTCATTAATTTTTCTACTTACTGGAGAGGGTGCCGATGTATCAACCACTAGCGCGCCATCTGACGGTCATTTCGTTTAATGCTAATAGCATAACAATCATGGAAATAGATATGAGCTTTGCTAAAATGACTACAAAAATGTAGCTGCCTCCTGCACCATACGGACGCAGAATCAGTAATAAAAATTGTTTTAATTTGTATATCTGCTAATATATAAGTAGAAAAGTAAATTCAAAATTAAGTCACTGGAGGCAGAATACTGATAGATCACTTTGTCCAGATCCCGGGATTAGATCCCATTTGTCTATTGCTTTTGGCAGGATAAAGAACTCCCAAGGAAAATTATGAAGTTTCTTCACTGGTAGGTTGAAAGTGATTGGATGGAAGCAGTTGCATGTAGAATTTACTTGCAGCTGTTCCGCAACTTAGTCTCTACTTTTGTTGAAAAATTCATACCAAACTTTCCTTTGAAATTTTGTAATAAGGTATTCAACAGCATCGTTTAAGTACCCATCACTTTCTTCATCCTCTTCCCATTCTGGACAAGAATCCTTTAAGATGACTAGGCCTGCCTTCACCAAAGAATACTCTTCGAAAATTGTCTTCTTTTCCTCAAACACTTTTTTCCACGATTCCACGGACTTCTTTTTCACCTTCGTTTTCTCCTTTTCTTCGATATCTTTTTACAGTGTATCTGACTCGCTCTATCAGGAGTCACTCGTAATACCATTGATAGACTCCTGATTATCTTTGAGGAGTGTTCATGTGATCATGTTATTATTCAATAGTAGGCGGTAAAAAACCGATGCTTCTTCTTTTAGGTTTCTGTTCACTAAGCACTGACTTTGATGAATCTTGCTGCACTGTTTCTCAGTTCACTGTCCAATCTGTTTTGAAACGCATTTTTACTGCTAGCTGTCATTGTACTATTTTCTTTTGATGCATTCAAGGAATAAACCACATGGTTAGTCAAAAATTCCTCTTGGGAAACTTGGCAAGCTTTTCCATAACCAACTTTTTCAGGTGCCTTCGAAGATGTCGGTATTGGCTTAGGTGAAATATTTTTGCTATGCGACAGCTGTAGTGCTCACCAGTTACTTTGTATGTCTCAATTTATTAATCTATTAATGTTGTTATTTGAAAAAAATTTAATCTCATGACACGGTAAGTTCTGTAATTCCGCATTTCATGCCAGATTCGACATTACAGTTACTCCTGGATCATGTTGTTCCGTGGCAGATGTTAATGTTGTATCCTTCAATACATATTCTTCATGGTGTTGGGCTAATCCGAAGCTCGGAACATTTAGACTCATTAAGTTTCATTCCCAACACTTTTGACGATTTCAGTACATTCAGTTACTTTACTCTGTTACTGTCTGCTTTTAACTGCGCCACATTGAGAAGGGGATTGGCATTGGTGTTCCCATTACTTGCAAAACTGCTCATTCTTATTTCAGTGTGGTAAATGTGGAGGCACCGTGGAACACCTGTTTACTTCGGAACTTCTTCCTTTGCAAGGCGTCATCTAATTTGTCAACCCCTAAGGCTGTCATTCTTACAAGGAAGTTTTAATGGATAATGTAGGATTCCTCGTATAAATCCAATAAGTCAGTCATTACTAGCTTGCCCTTTCTTTTTCCAGGATTCAGGAAATTTTGGATTGTTTACTTCAGAAAATTGTAATGATTGTATTGCTACTTGCCTGCATTTTTTAGGTGTCACACCATAATACATTGTGGAGCCTTGCAGTAAATTCTCCTCCGGTAATTTCTCCATTTCATCTGAGAAATCCTTTCGTCCGTGTAGGTTTAGTTTCAACAAAATGGTGTCTTAACCCATTTTTTTGGCTTTTGTTACATAAAATGCCAGACAAAACTCGGTCACGTTTCGAAAAGCTGCCACATGGCGTAAACTTTCACAATTGTTTGAAACATCTACAACCGCCTACTTTAGGTCACTTTCAGGAAAAGTTCTTTCAGTTTTTCTTTTAAATACCCCTGGCAGTAAGTAATTGCATGTTAAACATTAACCTGTATATATGCAAATTATATATATATATATATATATATATATATATATATATATATATATGCATATATATGCATATATGCATATAAATATGCATATATATATATATATATATGCATATTATATGCATGATTATACCTCTACTAGCCACCATCACATGCAATTGTGATGTCAAACACAAAATATTAAAGTGTGTTGCAGAAAAACCTTATGATCTTCCAGTAATGTGCAACTCTCCACATTCCTTTTATGTGTAACTGAGTAACCTATGTGTTCATATTAGGTCGGAAAATTTGAATCCGTTCACTGTATTCCCATGCCCGAACCATCCCCAGTCCCTTACAATGTGACTAAATGTTTCTTTTTATTTTAGCAAATTTGGGAGACATCATTAGCTCAAGAGATCTATCGAATGATTATTTTCGATTTCCTGTTTGCAGTAATAGTATCCCCGTTTATAGACATCATGTCTTACTGTTTCTTAAGGTAAATTAAATTTGAGCTCATTTTCCTTTTTGTAACTAAAATCTTCCAGATGTTTTGCCAAGGATCATCTCCATTTCGACATTGCAAAGTACACAATGCAGATTATATACAACCAGTGCCTTTATTGGGTCGGCTTGATGTTCTCTCCGCTCTTGCCTGCCATTATCACAATTAAATTATTTATTATTTGGTATGTCAGACAGTTCATTCTGTTGAAATTCTGTAAACCTTCGTCAAAAACTTGGAGGGCTGCACAGACAACTGCATGGTTCTTGATGATGACTCTCCTGGGGTGTTTGCTGGTCTTAGGTCTAGTGGGATATGTCATAACTAAGTAACTGTTCATGCAATGTTTCTACTGAGCAATATTTACTTCAAATTGTTTTTCAGTATTCCAGCGACAAAACAAGGGCCCTTCAGCGAATACGAATATATCTATGAAATCGTTACTTTAGGTTTGTTGAATCTGAAAAGCAACAGTGTTATTTTCGACTTATTACTTTACACAACGAAACCTGGTTTCATAGCTTTAGTATTGATCGCCTTGTGGTAAGTAATAAGTACATAACAAGACCTGATAATTAAAAATAAACATTTCAGTTGCAGAGTATATTACATAAGAGCTAAAGCTCATGCACTTAGAGGTGTGGTTAAAATTTATAGGGAAATGTTGTTATGGGAAGCTAAAGACAAGGAGTTTCTATTGAAGAACTTGGCTGATTTAAGCAACGGAAGTAAGTTTTGTAACATTTTTTGGGATTGTTTATTAAAATTGTTAATTATAGAATGGCAGTATAAGTTACAAGAGGGTCGATTGTTAGACCCAATTTCATCAGCCCCTACGATACCTACAGATAAGACTGACCAAGACTTGACTTCCATTCAAGGTATCCATTAGAGTTGATTGTTGTTGATTAACACTTATCTTCCCTATTTTTAGGTGATTCTAACTATGAGCTGTCAAAGTCCATTCCCTCTACCTGTAAGTACTTTAGTCCTATGTTCTATGTATATGTAGTGAATTTAGCATTAATTTGCTGACACATATCTTTACTTATTTTAGCAATGATTGATCCAGTAATTTCTAATTCTGAGTCAAATTACTATTCAGAATATAAGAAGTTGTCATAAATACAGTATTTACAGAAAATATTTTTTAGTTGTGATAAAATATGTCGGGTATATCTGAAAGTTATGTTAGTAAATAAGGAAAAAATTACTAAATGAAATTTGTGGTATACACAAAAATAAACAAGATTTTCCGTATTTCTTTGTAAGTTTTATATAGTAGGTTATAAAAGCTACAGTTTAATCATCTAGCTGGCATAGTGCTGCCACACCTCTATTAATCCAATGTCGCTCCTCCAGATTTGTCTTGAAAGTTGTATACATGACAAAATTTGTCGAATGGCCTGTAGTTGATAAAATTCCTCTTCTTGCACTGGTCTTATAGACTGGACAGTGGTAAGAAGGTACAGGTTTATAATTCTCTATCTTATTTGGCATCAACCACATGATAGGAACAGTATCGAAAAGGATTTTAGGATAAGATTCGTTTAACATCTTGAGGTTTCTATCCCATCTTGCACCTTCCAGAAATAATCCCTGCAATTATGTAATTTAAAGTTTATATGAGTTACATAAAATTATAGGCCTGAAATTAAATTATGTGCCATAGCAATTATTATTCGGTTGAAATAAAGGTTAAACGCCTCCTTTTAAATGTAAGCAGAGTGCAGTGCTACAATAAAATAAAATTTCTTTAAATACACAATATGATAATTCAATACTATTAATGCATTGCCATGGTGGAAGAGCCCTTCTGTAATGATTAAAATAGGCAAGGTTTGCGATTTAAAACCGGAATATGCTCACATAACTCACTTGAATAATAATACTGAACTCTTCAGTTTCCTTTGTATGCTAAATATTAAATTTATAAATACATAGAGTACACGTGGGATAAAATGTTACGTCTTACTTTAACGTAGGATCTGAAACTTTCATCCTCCATGAGCTGCGTCCGATAGAAAATATTGTATAAGATGCTTCATATCGCTTCATAACCCCATTATATAACGAGGATTATTATATCTTCTGTAGGTGTCCTTATAATATTTACCTTGGTATAAACGCCAACTGGACATTCTTCCGCGTCTGTTTCGAATTCGGTCGTGTAAAACTCAAACTGTATCCAGTCTATAGGAAGTTTCATCTTTCTCGCGTAATTCTGCAGGACGCCAGTTAGGAACGACTGCGTGAAATAGAATCCCGATATCCAGAACACCTTCGGTGGGCCTTTGTCTATCCAGTTTTGAAAGAACTTCAATCTAACCATCATAAATAAGTATAAAATGCGGAAAAGGACAGTAAACTACCTCGATATACCTTGTTATTAAGTCAGTTATGTACGATCCGAGCGGTTTTAAACTCGGGTAACTCTTGCTGGCCCATGCTTCTGGAATTTTACCTACCATAAGAGCGTTGAGGGTACCTTCCAGTTCTGAAGACATCACCACCAGACCTTTCACAGCTTTTAACATGTCAGTGAGGGTTCTTTTGATCACTTGCACCAGTTTGTTGAATCTTATGAGCTCCTAAGTGAGAATAATGAAACTGTTTGTTTTAGTGAATAATACTGATGCTTACCTGTGTTAAAACGGTGTTCATAGAGTTTGTGTACATGACGGGGTAAGCCTTGCTGGTGGACTCTACATCGAATAGATCAGGTAATTTGGCTAGAATGTCATTAGCTAAGTCGATTATCATTCCTTGTTGAGACTCGTCGCCTCCACCTCCAGACGTGATTTGTGTTTGTGTCAGTAAAGCACCATTTAAAACCTGGAGGAGATGAATGTAACAAAAAACATTTAGTGTCCAAAACAGATTATTATAGATTGGTACCTAAATTTATAGCTATTGGATGGTTTGATTAACGTAGTTATTTCTCTAATGTTGTTAACTTGGTATAGAGAATCAAAGTGGACGTCAAAGTTGGCACATAGTTAATTAAAGATTTTGCTCTGGAAATGGCGAAATAGAAAGAAGTCTCGTTCTTGGAGTTTAATCATGGTACATAAAAGTTGAACTGTAGAGTAGTCCGAACAGTTGATTAAATTATTATTGAATTTATAGACAAGTAGAATGGAATAGTAAGTTTGTCGATTCTGTTAGGATAATAATTTAAATCTGTTTAGTAGGACTTTATGATTAGTCCCTTGTACAAGGTAAACTTCATAGAATTTGTAGGTTGTGTGAATCGTATTTGAATTGACTAAATTTTGTTTATGTGGACGTTATATATAGGTGACTATATTAAGGAACCATATTCCAATCTGGTTATATATGCATTGAAAAAGGTTATAAGCCATTCCTGGTTTTGAATGTTATTGCAGTTGAGATACATTAAGACCGAGCATCTTCTTGGCTAAACATGCCGTTTTATTATAATGGAAAGAGAAGTTTAAATTGGAGTCGAAAAACTTTCCAGATTTTTGATAGTAGAGCAATTTTCAAAAGTGATGTTATCGATACCGTATTCAAATTGTATGTAATTATTTTTTAAAGTGTATTGTGAATACGTGCATATTTTTATATTTACTGACAGATCATCTTTGCTGTAACAAATATGAATGGTATAGGTAGAACCTATCTAGGTTTTATCTGATCGTTTCCTTATATATAGTGAAGTGAATATAGTGAAATAGAATATACATGTACGGCATGAGTCATAATCAGTGACAAGAAGTCACCTTTGTCAACCAGTCCCACGACTGCCGCAAGTATTTGGAGGTATGTAAATTAGGAAGATAAAAAGCATTTGAATCTAATCTTGTAGCCAATGTAGCCAATCTTGTAGCCTATCTATGTTATAGAAATGTCCCTAGTGGTCTGACAGTTTGATTTCAATCTAACACTGCTAAGTATAAATCTTGTCACTTACAAGTTGTGTCTCTTGATTGTCTTTAGTGATGTCGGCATTCTCGTGTAATCCGAACACTTCAGGTTCAGGTATAATAGGCAACGACCTTATGTACGTCATACAGCCTTCATGGGTCGAGTCTTTCGGCACGAAGTACAGTCCGCTCGGCGAAAATTTGTACCTGCAAAAACACATTTTAATCTGGCACTGCTTACGGATCAAAGGAGGCGTACTCGGGATTTTTAACTGTATCGGGGACGTAAAATATGGATAGAAGCGAGTTCAAGAGTCTTCGATCCTTGTCGTCGGTAACTCTGCCGCCGTAGTTGCATTCTCCGGTTAAGTAAGTCAGTGCCTGGTAAGGTACGTCGGTGTAATCAGTTAAAAACATCTACAAGTTCACTAATCGGTGCCATGGTTAGTTGAATATTTGAATAGTTTCTTACGTCTAACTGTATTACAGAAATTCTCAGATCGGATTCGTTGAACTCGTATGGAATGTTCCAGCCTAATGGTCCGAAGTTCCTTCGTTCTTGGACCAAAGCGTGGAAAAAGCATAGCGCAAACAATAATGGCCTGAAGGCTTTGTAGTTTGGGCAGGCGTTGAAGAACTCTGGATTCGATATTGGATCAGACATGTAAGATCTCAACAGGTTTTGCCTTAGGCCTTTTGGAGCTTCGTTAGTCATCTTCACCCCTACAGTATAATCGGAAATGAAAATGGGTTCCTAGGATCATGGAATTTTCAAGATTAGCTTGTTAAGCATAACACACTTACCGTTTTGTAATATGGCGACAGGAAACCCCTTGCTTGGGTAACTCGTAAGCCACAATCTGAAATTGTGATTCGTCTTTTCCGGAATGATTACTTCGTCGCATATTCTGTCCAGTTCCGTCATCCAACTTTGTGCTAAATGGCAGTTCTGTAATACCACCCAGTTGCCGGTCTCTATGCCTATCTGGATCATGTTACTCGCTATGGGTCCCTACTCGAAAAAGTTTTAAAATCTATGTGGTATGTATTCGTAAATTTACCTGTCCTTGCCCCAAAGACACAGTCATGAGATTTGTCTTGGATATACCTTTGTCATGCGCGAATCTCACCAAACCCGCCATAGGATCAGAACCAGGAGACAAAATGAAAATTAGAGGCGAGCAAGCGTGGCTGTCCTGATAAGATTCGTCTAGATTGAACTGAGGAGGTTCCAGGTAAGAAGGTCCCATTTCTTCCACGATGTAGTCCTGAACAATACTCCGCAATAGTCACTTTATTTAAACCCAAGAACCACATACCCTAATAGCAGGTACAAGTTTGTCAGGCCTGAGGCATCTCACAGCAATAAGTCTGGTTAATCCGTGCAATTCGTCCAACGGTTTCGGGCATGGGTAGTCCTGGGGGTTTGAAATGTCATAGAAATTCTTCCACTCCTTAATGTTGGTTTCAACGGATTGTTTAAACTGTGCCAGCCTAAAAAAGTTACACAGCTATTGTGTGAATTTTGGGCTTTTGCACTTACCCTTGTACGTTGCTAGCTCGGACTATTTCAGACCATGATTTATCTGAAAGCCACGCTGGAGCCGGATTGGCGTACGGGTTTTCCAAAGCGACTCCTCCCGTCAAAAGAAATATCCAAGCATCTTCATCAATCTTACCCTAAAATCTACATACGTGAACATTTAATCGATTCGATTGATTGCTTAATAGACCTGTGATCTGCGGATCCCAACAGTCAACACGAACGAGAACACCAGCTTGTCCTTCTCGAACAACGACCTGCAGATGTTTCTATAGATGCTGTTGGTAAAGTGGTTGTTCAGGTTCTCCAATCTCTCTTCGATCACCGAAGATTTGGTGCTCATTTCGATCGAGAGCACATACAGGTTTATGAACCATACTAGGGAGTATTGGTACATCGGTTCTATGTTGGCGAGTTCTGATATGCAGAAGAACAGAACGGCGGAATGTTTAGAGACGGGGACGTATTGATTTCTAGCGTTGTCGATTTCCTTTTCAGTGATGGCGGCCAGCTTTTGTTTCTCTTGGATTTCCTCGGATAGGACTTTACTGGAGGTTAGGATTTTATTCGCAGTCTCGTCTTCCAGGATATTACCTTCCGATGTCGACAGGACCTATTGGAATTGTAATAGAAGTGGAAGAGATACATAAAAATTCTAGACTTCATAGAAATAAGCCAGTGACTAAAGAGAAATGGAGTTGAAAGTGTGCAAAAATACATATGTTATTTCGGTTCACACTCAAACGCTGCTAAACTAGGAATCGACATCAGTAGTTTCAAGCTTCTTACCTCTAAAATTTTATCCTCGATTTCTTTCAGTAACTTTTTGTTGTTAGCACTCTCGACGATCATGACGTTTTTCTTCTCTTCCAATTCTGGTTTCTCCCTAGCGACCACTATGGCCAATAATTGGTCCTGGAGCCCCTGTGGGGTTATCATGAAGTTCACCAGAGTCACCTTTACAGCCAATTCTGGTAAATAGTGCGGATTTCTAAGCCTCGTCGTAACGAACAAGCGAAAATCGAAGGAGTACTCCAGCACGTGTTCACCTAGCTTTATGTACCAGACGCCTTGCTGCTTGTAAATGGTCTTGGCGAATACCGGATCGAGAGCTGCATCGATCTCTTCAGAGATGTTTTCCAATAGTACCGGGGTACCGAATTGTATGGCGTTCTCAAGTACCCGGAGGTAATTCGCATCGGTCAGTTTGATGACTTGGAGACGATTGCTCTTTTCCATGTTTTTGACCCATTTGTTCGCTTGGCCTACGAGTTTATTTTGAGCAATGGGTCGAATGTGTCTTGAGAGCTTACCTTGGGGATCGATCATCAAGGGCCATCGCCTTGATGTGGTCGCTATGATACCGTTTTCCACGCTGTAGTTGTCTACAGGTAAACCTGCGATGTTCCACGCTCTTATGATGACCGGCTCTCCCATCGTTTGCACCAAGGAAAAGTTATCGGAACAGGGAATGCCTTGTTTTATGGATAGTTGGTTCCAGTATTTCAGCAAATCTTGCCTGTAAAATTTAAACTGTTAAGGCTGTTGTAGAATAATTTTTGATGTAGATTGTATGGGTGTACGTCATTCTCCTTTATACCGTGACTGTCAGAACTAATTAAATTAAGTTTATGCTAATATGGGCAATATGAACGGTGCTCGGTCTATTGTTGAGCGTAACTGCTTTTAAGGGTAGGATTGAATAATTGTAAGCTTAAGGTGACGTAAGGTAAGTTTTGGAACAATCAGCGGCAACATTCGTTTTTATCAAATCCAGAAAATTATTTAATACGGTAATATTAAAGCACGGAGAAAGTTTGATGCTGTTATTAGAATTGACTTTAATAATATAAAGTTGGATTTACAAATGTTGCAAATATCTATTTTAATCACGATGAACTTTAAAATTTCACCAAAAAATTATAGAAGCTCCATTTTTGACGAAACTATATAACAATATGAAGATGGATTTCACGAACCTCCTCAAAGTTGTACAGTATAGATTCATTGAATTTTTGATAAAATTTGGGGTTATAATTTGCATTTATTTTACTAATATGAATTGAAGTTTAAAAGGTTACCAAAATCTCGTTGTATAATGCTGAATTTTAGAAATTCACGAAAAAGTCGTCAGAATTCCAATTTTGATGAAACCCCTCGAAATTATTTAGTATGGTTTCGTTAAAACACTAAAGTTTTAGGCTAACATTTCAATTTATTTCAGTAACATGAACCTAGGTTAGGTTACGAAAATCTGCTTATTAAAATTCTCAAAAAAAAAACTTGGTAAACTACAATCTCGATGACACTTTTTAAAGCTATTTGATACGCTTATATAGTGCTGAATTTTAGAAATTTGCAAAACATTGATCGAAACTCCAATTTGATAAAGCTCTTCTAAGCTATTTCATAGTTACTATATTACTAAAGTACTGACCAAGTTTGAGCTTTCCATCAAAATTTGGTTCAATAATATGAAATAGGGTTTGGAATTTTAGTATAAAGAGCTTCTAGTATCACACTGAACTTTAAAAATTGGCAAAAAGGGTTATCGAAATTTTAAATCTTGTGAAATGTCAAAGTCATTTAATACGATTTTACTAGAGTACTGACTTGAATTTCAGTTTGAAATATAAACAATATTCTGGTTATACAACACAAGAATTTTAAAGACTTACAATAAAAATTCCTGGAACTTCAATTTTCATAAAATTCCTTAAAGTTACTTAATATGATTTTTTTAAAGTACTGTTAATCTTCAACGCTTCTACCTGAATTTGTTTCAATGATATAAACTAAAATGTATTAATGCAGTGTTTGGATAATTTTAGAAACAGCTTAGTTCTTAATAAGAAAGGCATTCAACTGATTCGTAATATTGTTGCCAATCCATCACTGTACCTTCAGAGAAGACCTTTCTCTGACTTTCATTGGAGGTGTTAAGAGGATAGTAATAAAACTTATTTAGATTGGGCAGTCACAAAGTTGCTACGGTATAAAGGTGAATGAAAATACCTTACAGAGGAATTTCGTAACTTATTCCAACTTAGAGAGATGTACATGACGTCGCATAACAGATTAGCAGTAAGTGACGAATTTGTCTTTTTAAATTTACCAACTGATAATTAAGTCATCTTGAAGGTGATTGAAAAGTTTTCATTTAACGGACAAATTGTTATTAGCGTCATTTTTAATAATAATAATAGTAATAATAATAATAATAATAATAATAATAATAATAATAATAATAATAATAATTTTAATAATAATAATTTTTAATAATTGCAGAAGCGTGGAAGAATTATATTACTCACCGGTAGTTAACAGTAAACGGTCCCAGATAAGCAATAGTCCCTGCAGATAACAAAACATCCCCTATAACGTTATTCAACAGGCTATGTAACTGCGCAGCAGTGGACGACCATCTCGCTTTCTCCCCGCCTAAACCTCCAATAAGTTTCTCAGCTCTGTCTAATTTTTGTGAACAAATGAAAATCTGATCTTCAAGATCTTTCTTGTTCTTAGTTTCGGCGGCGAATTCGTCGTTCAAAGCTTGAAGCTTGTCGGAAACCTGAAGAGAAAGTTGAATTTTATATGTTCGCTACGTACGTAATGGAAACATCTGACCTCCTGTAATTGATTCCTTTTTTCGTTCAACGTGTCCATCTGTGCCGCTAACTCGGCTTCTGCTTCTGCTAACCTCTGCTTCTTAGGCGCTACGATTTTGATGACTCTGTCGTAGACTTCCATGGCCCTAACCCATTTGCATAGACCTTCGCAGGCTGTGGATACCGTTTTTACCCTTTCCGGGTCAAATTCTCTATCGGGCATGTATCTAAAGAGGAACAGTAGATGTATGAGAATTTCTCTTACGACGCACTGGTTGTAGTAGAGCACAGGTCGACAATGGTTTAACCTCGGTTTAAAATCGAAATATGCATTGTACGCAATGGTAAGTTAATTCTGATTCAGCATAAAGTTTAGGTACCAATTTTGAGAAAGTTGAAAGTATTGGATATTGGATTATAAAACTGGAATAAATGGATTCATTACGAGACATGGACCCGACGGATGATAGAGGCATATGTGTTGGAATTGGAAGCTTTAAAGTGTGGATGATTTTGCAAAATGAATTGATCAGAAATTTAGGAGTAAGTTTCGTTTTTCTGAGGAAACAGAGCCGTTAATTGTAGAACAAAATGACTGCAACCTCAAAAGAAATCCAGAACGTCAAACGAGATTTTCTCAGTTTTCTAAATGTATTGGAGCAATATATTGATTGCACTCTAAGGGGTATATCATCACTCAGGGTTAAAATGGCGAAATTTATTATAATGGAAAAGGTTTTCTTACAACGTTCACCTCTGTACAGCTGATCTGAAAATATTGGATGTTGTGCAACGTTGGGAGAGCTCCGCTCAACATTTCACTCTTTTTAATAAATAGGTTAATAGCTAGAATGAAGAATAGGGTCTTCAGACATGGTGGGTAAGCATTTCGACTATATTTGTTAAAACAATTATGGAATCCAGAAACTCCCGCAGAATGTCTACATTCTGTCTACAGAAAAGCCACATTACAACCCAGAATCTCACCAGTAGGTGACCTATGCCGGTTCAGACTCAAACTCCCCCTTTTATTACTTTATCAACTTAACCTCCCATGTTATTTTAAAGGGAGATATTCGCTCTGTACTTTTTGGCCCACTAAAATAGCGGTTTTTTGGAGTAGGAGGGGTAGGGGAATGTTCAATGTTATTTTAAATGGAAGTGAAGACGCTGCAGTGATAATTTACCACTCTCCCCCCACCTCAAAAAGTGTCCATTTTAGTTCCGTTCGACATATCGTGATCTTGCCGTTCTGAGTAAGAACTGTTAAGTTTCCTTCTTTTTCCTTTTGGCAGTTTGTAGGACAGCTCTTCTCGGACCTTTTCCAAAACCAGAGCGCCATTTTGTCGAAAGTGCATTTGGGTTAAAAGAAAAGCGCTGCGGCTTGAAGCGTTACTTTATTCACGAATGAATGTCACCGTTGTGGGTGCTTGGACGATGCTTAGCTCCTCGGACGCCGTAGTGCTTGGACGAGGCTCAGTTCTTGGACTGGGCGTAGTTCTTGGAGTAGAACTTGAAACTTTGGACGATGAAGACCCTTGGAGGGAGAGCAAGTTCCTGGTTGTCTGCGTCGTACCCAGGTGTACTTCCCTGGTGAAGTCCCGTCTGGCGGTTTATTGTTTGGATCATTCAGATCGTTTTGTGCTGTTGTTCCCTATCTTTCTTCTATGGGACACATGCCGTTACGGTCCCGACTAAACTTCTCTCTCTTTTGTAATACATGTTCGTTTATTTCCCTATAATAGATCATTTGATTTCATCACTCTTGGAGGTAACTAGATGAGTTCAACGAATCATCCGTAACATCGAAGGGTTTCCTTGTTTTTCCAGGGTATAAGGTGACATCCAGAAATGCATGCAGCACAATTAATAATTTTTTTATGTTAATTTCAAATCGACATTAACACCTTGACCTGAAATTTTTCATACCATTGGGTTAATTTTATTGATAGTTCTTCGAATTCTAGGTATTTGCTGACGAGGGCAGTTATTGCTGCCGAAACGTTAAAAAATAACAGATAAGATGTCACGAGTAGTTAGGCAACTTGTGGTGAGAAACGGCTGGTTGACAAAATAGCGATATCTATCTGCAGCCAACCCCTTGAAACTACACCAAAATTCTGTTAGATTTTTGATGATGAGATGAAGATGAAGAACAAATTACGTGTAACTCACACAGAAACATGTTACTTAGGTTTTTTGATGAACAACTGAATGCATCGATTTAAAAAGGTTTCATCCTGGCCCACCCCTACCTGGTTGGTCATCGGTCAACTTTTAAGGGGTGCGCTCTATATGACGTCACCGAGATACGTGCAACCAGATTTGTTTTAAATGACCTGTAGGTAAGGGTAGATTTTTACTAACCTATCTCGAATCTTTTTCATGACAATAGGCGGAATGTTGTCTTTATCGTAAGATTTTAGATTCTCCAAAAACTTCATGTCTCCCAAAAGTTTCACCGACGGTCCCCAATAATCCTCAATCATACGTCCGGTGGTCAAGTCCGGTTTCCTTTCGGGTTTTACTTGTTTCATGACGCAAATCTACGGAAAACAGATGCGCAATAATCATATTTCTCGTGTAAGATTTCACTTACAGCTTCCATGACTAGTTTGACACCAGACGGGGGATTTTTCATGGATTTCACAAGGGTAATGTCTTGAGGTTTGAGCGTGTTCAGCGCTTCTATAGCTGCTTCCAATGCAGGAATCGCCTCTGATAGATCCGATTCGCAATCGTCTTTAATAGCCTGGGCCGCCGCCGCCGCTTCGTTGGCCAGGGCTTCGTCGGCTGCTACGATCTAAGACGAGTAAGAATATGAGACAAAGTCGACAAGTGCTTAGCATACGTTATTTATAATACTTGCTCGAACGGTTTCATTAGATATTGCCAAACTCTAAAGAAGATAAATAGATAGAAAATTTACTTACTTCTTTCTGCTTCTCGACTATAACCGTATCCTGCTCGATTTTAATCATAAGCTTCTCTGTTTTCGCCGAAGCCACTATTAGTTTCGGTTGCAAGTCGTGAAGCTCGCCTTGCATGATGCTGACTTGACCCGCAGCGAATTCCAGTTTCTCCAAGCCAGCCTCGTAACGGTTCCTTTGCATCGTGATCTGGTCCACTTTTAAAGCGTAGAGATTGGTGAACGTATTGATCAGCTCAAGGTAGGACGTCGGAGTGATGTAGGTTTTCCTCTTTTGTTCGGTGTAGAAGTCCTCCGACGTTTTAGTGACCGTCACGTGGAATTCCTTGCAGATCGTCACGCATATGTCAATAAGGGACTGGTCTATGTTGGTATTGGAGAGGAACATGTTAGCGACCTTCTCGAGCGCGTCGTCGGGCCAACTTTGGAACCAATCGATGGTACAACAGTTTATCAGAGACGGGAACATCCTGCATCTCTGCCTAAAGGCGTCTCCGATCGGGGACATGCAGAGTACGACGTGTAAATTGCTGCGAACGCGTTCGATGAAGAAGTTGTAGAGTGCGAGGGGAGTCGGTTCGATCTTCTTACCCTAAATGGATCAGAAATGTTAGATATTATATAGTTGAATATAACACGATCACTATCTATAAACTTGCCGTGTCTCTTGCAGCAGTTTGCATCTTTTCCAAGATTTCAGCCTTCTCCTCCGGGAGGTACAGATTTGGGACGTCGGCCGTATTCAAAACGGTGTTTATATCTTCTATGAACATCTCGTCAGCTATTTGCGTATCGGCGAACAGGAATATTACCGGTTTTCCTTCGAGGCCCACTCTTAGAAGCAACTTCTTCAAATCGTCCCTCCAGTCCGATATGCCGTAGTGTTTGCTGATCTCGATCTATAATAGGGTAAAGTTAGAGTTCAGGAGAATTTAAGGCACGTGCTGTGATTCAAACTTTCCAAAAAATAGTAATACAATTGTAGATATTCCACGCTATGCTACAGGTACGGTCCATCCAGTAAGAGTTGGTCCAGTTAAAAAACAAAAAATTTACCGACTTTATACCGAGCGCATTCAAAAAAATACGTTTTTACCCTATACAAAAGCAGAGTATTCATGTAACGTGCCATTTAGCCTTCTGTATATTTGGCGCGGAGAAATGTTAGTCGCTACAATATGCCTGTATATGAAATGCCTATTAGTATCGAGAATTAGACAGATCCACGACAGCCATTCAATTTGAGCGATGAGCACGTGTTCATTTGCAGTCGTCATTAGAATTCAGTGGCGTAAGGTAAGTCGCAATTATTATTTTAAAATGGCTTTTTGGAGACCTTTGGACGTGGACGAAATTAGTAATGGCAATGATATGGACATTATATACAATACAAATAGTGCTACAGAAACAATGAGACACAAATTTGGGATTTCGTCATAAAATTTCGTTGACAAAGTAAGTAACAATCTTTTATATTTCTTGGATGGACCTTAACTGTTGTGAAGAATTGTCCTGAACTCTTGAGAATCCCTTTAATACTTTATTTTTTACTAACTTCGTAAACTCCGTATTCGGACATGAAAGCGGCCAGCTTGGCCGCGCTGTGCCTCCCTGATCCGCCGATTCCTACCAGAAGTAAATGACCGTTGGGTTGCATTAGGACGCGGGATACCCTCGAAACGTGTTCTATGGCGAACTTGAACATTACTAGGTTCATTGGTGTCTTAGAAATCACGTTGTGTTCTTCCAGGTAATACTCCATTTTACTTATTAGATCGTCCGTATCTGTAATCTTAAAAAAACACATCGCGAGTCAACAGAACATTGCTTTTTGTGGCATGAAATTTTGAACATTTAAACATAAATAAGTGTTTACTTCATCGTAAATTTTGGGTTCTGCGTCTGGTTCAATGTAGTTTCCGAAAAATAAGTTCCGGATGTGCTGAGGATTTAAGAGCTCGTTCTCTTTGAGAAGATTGGCGCACACTTTATCCATGGGTTGCCTGTAATTCTGGTAACAAGCCGTCTTGACAATGTCAAAAAGCTTAGTTCTAAAAAGTACAATGGAAATATGGCATTTCAACTCTTTAATAATCTAAATACCTGTCCCTGTCATCGATCAGCCTATCGTGGTACACCCGGTAAGTCTCGTGGATCCAGAGACGAATGAATTTATCCGGATCGGTCATTCGAGCTGGAGGGGTGTGTAGCAATCCATTTATCACTCTGGAAAAATCTCGCAAGGAAAAAGTGTAATGGGACTTGGCAGGCGTTGGCAGGAAATTAAAGGTCGCTTCTTTGTACACCTCAATAGTGCCTCCAACGCAAAACTGCAAATACAATGACGTAAAGAAACAACTGCATTCATTACTCAGACAGGACAATGCTGGTATAAGATCCAAGAAAAGCCAATAAAAGTAAACCAAATCCTTGATAAAAGCGATGCAGAAGTGGACAATTTTTATGGTGCAATTAAAAACCAAATTAAAAACCGATACTGGTCCATGGGGTTTGGGTCACAGAAACGCTAGGTTCAATTCTGCCAGAAAAGAAACTTCAAAGTTGCCAGCACGTGGTTTTCGTTGCCCTCTCTGAAGAATCTACACATAGAGCTCGCCTCAGGACAAGGAAGATAATAGTATTTGATTTTAGCCTTATGAACAATTTTGGTACATTAATCAGAAGAGCATACACAGATCTAGGTGCGGTTGTGCCTTTTCATCACGTTCGTTTTCTGGCTTGCTTCAAATTAAATGTTCGGTTATACGTACAAAAAGCATAATCCAAGGAGACCTGGCAATAGAAAATGTCAAACGTGAGCTAATTGAACAAAGTTGTAAACAATATAACCAGCCAGTAAAAAACTGCTGCCAGTTCTGATGAAAATTTGTGTGAAGATTTGAAGACAATTCTCAGTATAGTACCATAACTGCAACTAGGAAACCAAAACAAGGCACCTAAAATCACTGTACTAGAATTCATGAAGCTATGGAATAATAGAATGGCGATTTTCTATATAATTCGCCAGAGTTTCGAATATTGTACATGGGGTTAAGTTGCAGTGGCGGACGTCCGATTATTTTAAATTTTATGATAACAAAATGAAGTCATTGAATTTAAACTTCTTCTAAAAGCAGAAAATAGGTATAAAAAATGCTAATATAAGAATTCGATGATTTACTGTTGGTAACAAAATTTGCTGTGCTGGATGAACAAACGTTATTACATATCGTCTTTTTCTGTACCGCCAATCGTTATCGTCTTCTTACTACGATATAATGAGCGATCCGCAACTCGCGTCACTAATAAGTGCAAATCGTTCCTATGAAAAGTTACTTCAGTTGTACTATAATATAAGCATTATTATTTCATGTTAATACTTCAGTGTAAAGTTTAAGAAAGTAATAACTTTTATAGCAAAATTGTCGGTCTGAACAAATTTATAGCGATGGAGATTTTCGAGAAATATCGTAAAATTTACTTTGGTATTCCGAGATATTTTTTTAAATCACTTTGAAACCATCGTAAATTCTACCGACTTAAATTTTCACTTTAACAAGTATCATCTTAGCTATAAATCATCCAAATTTCTTTAACAAGTACCCAAAGATAACGGAGAAAAAAAATGTTGTTGATGTGCCAAAGTAGACAGGGGAATGTGAAGAATTTTGCAAAATTCATTAAAGTAGACTGAGTTTTATGTCTTCTATTACATAAAAAAACCTAAAATAGCCCACCACATTATTTCCATATTTTTTGAAACGTTCGCCTATTACCTTCTACCCTTTGGAACATTATTTTTAATGAAAATTAAGACAGTTTCTTTATTAAATTTATTTTTATATTTCACACTGTAAAACTCAATGTGAGAATATTAGACTACTAAATTCGGTGTTTGTATCTCAAACAACTTATAACTTGGAGCTGAACAAATTTAAAAAATGTGCCAAAACTAAAATTCATATTAAGATAAAATGAACTGTAAAAACCCGCAAATGCATTAAGTGCAAAACAGAGTAATCAATAAACAGAAGTATCAGGTGGTGGACACGCCTCAGAAGAATCTGAGATATACAACGGCGGATATGGAAGTTTATGGTAATTCGATCGTCAGCATACAAGAGTGGTGAAGAAAACAAACATGGCTATCTTAGGATATGTTCTAACCTTTGATAGCCTTGCGACAGGTTCGACGTATCCTTTCGCGAAGTGCCAGTCGAGAATAGTGGTGAATATTTTAATCAGAGTGTTGTCCTCAAAAGCGTCTAAACAGACTATGTGCATATGCCTCAAAAACCTGTCGGTGACCTCGTTTCTTCCTCCTCCTGGTACTCCCATTGCTCCGATGAAAAGCTGAAAGCAATTCAATAACAATTTAATAAAACAACAGTTGGGTTACACTGTGGTTAACTTACCACATCTACTAACTGTAACGTGGAGGTGTCTTTGTCGAACCAATGGCCGTGATCGATCCACTGCCTCAACAATTCCACCGGAGGTTGGGCACCATAAGTTTCCTTCTGCGGCATTCCGACGTCGTCCACGAAAAGAATGCACTGTTTTCCCATAGAGGGTCCATAAACTCCCCTACGCCTTTTGTCCAGTTTCGACATTATCATCTCTTGAGTCTAAATCAATATTTCTTATCGGAAGAAGTGTGAGAGCTGATGTTCCTTACCATCGTCGAAGTGGTCCTGGCGCTGAAGTTTAAAATATTCGGCAGGAATTTTTCCTTGGGTACTTTTAGAAGATGGTCCAACACCACAGCGCTCTTACCGGTGCCCGTAGGCCCAATGAATAATATAGGAATATTGTTACTTAAACACAAATTCAGGAAAAATCTCTGGCAACACGAGTCGTTTGTTTGGATGATCAGCTCGCTAGGCTAAAATGGTCTTGTCAAACACTCAATAAAACGTGTAAAGTTCACCGATAGATAAATGGTGTATCTTAATAAGTAGGTTCGAGGGGGGTTCAACGTTTAATATGGTAAGTTTTCAAATACGGGATACTCTTCGGACCTCGTCCAAACATCTCACTGAAGAGTGATTTATGGTACTATAAGAACCCCCATTGATCGCTTATACAGTAGAACCAAATATTTATCGGTGAATCTTGTTCATTCAGTACCTTGGCGTTTGGAGGGATCTGCTGGACCTTATCCACGGTCTCTCCCCAGGTGATCCAGCAGCCGTTGTTTTTCTTGTCGTATAGGTAATCGAACAGGATGGACCTTTCGGGGAATATCTGCGCTTTGGTCAGTTTGAAAGATTTCGGTTTCGGGAAGGTTTTGTTCTCCCCGCATAGTATCTTCCTGTAGAAGGCGTCGAAGGATTTTTTTCCGTCCGACGTCAGGGTGGAACCCAAACCCCAGGCGAAGCAGAAGATTATAACGCATTGCAGCCAGACGGTGCTCACCTGATGCTCGTCTTTCAGGAGGCAAGTTAGAAGACGCGTGAAAGACTGAAAGCCACAATTACGTTAATGGTGTAAGTCATATAATTTAGATACAGGTTGATTGTGGTTGGAAGATCTGAGATGTTGGTTCAAAAATTTATTGGTTGATTGCTTTATGCATGGTCGCAAATGTGACGTATAGTTCTCGATATGCACTCATGGTGCTGCATACCTGTGGGCTTAAGACATAAACCACCTATATTTCGAATTCCGTAGTTTGAAGTAATTTATCAAATATTTTCATTGACCGAAACCTGTCTTGATCCATAAATATATAACATCGAAGGATTCAGCACGGATTTTTGTTTTAAGATAAAATAAAAATTTAGTGTTAGGTGATAAAAGAGGGTATGGTGGGACACTAGTAGTTGTACATGAAGATTATAACTCTCATTCAAATAAACCTTCAGCAATACTTATTTCCCACCCTGCTTCATGGATATTTTACTGATAAAAATTATCTGAGAGTTAATCTATACCTCATAATATCGCTACGAACATCCAATCAGGATTTCACAGAGGATTCAGCATTACAACTCTATTATTAGACATAACAGATAACATTGTTAGATCGTTGAATGGAAGTATGGCCACAGCAGTTACTCTACTAGAATTTTCCCAAGCCTACGACACTATAGACCATAAACTTCTTCTTTCTAAACTTAAATTCTATGGATTTGACAATACATCTTTCAAATTCTTTCATCACTATCTATAAGATTGCTTTCAACAAGTAATTCTGGAAGGAAACTCATCTGACGATGCCCATATAACCTCAGGGGTCCCTCAAGGCTCCGTTCTCGGCCCACTTTTATTTTCAATATAGGTTTTTGTTTTTTATAAATCATTCAAACATATCCATTCGTTTGCGGACGATACTTAACTTTTTTACTCATTCAGTTCAAATCATACCCGTTGGGCTACAGAAAAGGTAAACCAAGACCTGGAAAGCGTCTACCACTGCTCAAAGAGTCATAATCTAAAACTAAATACTAGCAAATGTAACCATCTTCTGTTCTGCTCCAGACATGTGGAGCAGAAAGTTCGTGACGAATTTAATATATTCATCAATAACGAAAATTTAAAAATAGTTCACGCTTGCAGGAACTTGGGCATCATTTTCGACTGCAAACTTAGATTTATAGAACACGTCTCGCTTATTTTATAAAGATCATATTTGTTTTTTCTCCATTTATACAGAAATAAACACGTTTTAAATTTTCATTTGAGAAAGCTGTTTTGCAAGTATATTGTTTTCTCTACTTTCATTTATGGTTTGGTAGTATTTTACCCATGTTTAGATCAATTTACGAAGAATAGATTGCAAAGGGTGCAAAATAGTTGTTGCAGATTCGTTCATGGTCTAAGAAAGTATGATAGTGTCAAGCAAAATAAAAGAACTTGGATGGTTAAAGATAGAAAATGTATATAAACTACATCTCCTGTCCCTGACATTTAGAATATTAACAATTCATACACCATTACATCTCAGGAATAAATTAATAACTATAAAACAGTTTTCAGAAAATCATTCACATATAATGCTGTGTTAATTTACAGTAGTGTACCTAGATCTTTCAAGGCACATACACTTAATTTGTTAAAGGCCAAATATAAAGAATTATTACTTAATTCACACTAGGTACATATATTCCATACTGTTAAAATACCATCTTACCTACTTAAAAATTTTGTTAATACCACAATGCTATGTTTAAATTTGTAATATAAATTTAATTTTTGTTCCATTTCTATTATCACAGGATATGTATAAGTACATTGTTGGCAAAAACTATTTGTATTGAACTTTTTGTGTTATACAAGAAAACAGATGTTAAGTTGAGTAGCATATATGCTAGACTTCGCCTCTAGCCCATTGTATGCTGTTTGTATATCACAAACAAAAAATAATAAAGGCATTTGTTATTATTATTATTATTATTATATTTCACCAAAAACACTCATCGATGAATAGGAAAGCTTATTTGAAGCACTGGAGTGCCTCAACTTCCTGTATGGTGCTAAAATTCAAATAATCGACGATTTCAATATCACTCAATATGCTCAGTCTGTCACTACTTCTCAGGCTAATGCTATGCTACTGGCCCTAAGTAATTTTACTGAAATATTGGACTTAACACAACTTAACTTGACTTAACTATGTCTTAATAATTTTAATAAACTGATTGACTTAATATTTTACAGTCATCCTTGCTTCGTAGAAAAGTCATTACATCCCTTAGTAAATGAAGATAACCACCACTCTGCATTGGAACTAAGTGCCAAATGATTCCTTGAATTGATAAAAGGGAACAACTTACATAGAACAAATGTATATCCGACGTTTCAACGAACGTCTTACAATGATGTCTGACGAAGTGGAGACACGGTGGAACTATCCACTCAATGCATTCAGTAACCAGTTCCATTTGTTCGGGGATCAGCACGTTCTCCAAAGTGGCCAGGTAGGACTGCATCAATGGCCTCCATCCCAACAACTTCGGTTCCATGTAGATCATGCCGCATCTCGATACGGTAGCAGGAGAGGCATGCTCCAGATCCGCCGGTTCAAAGATGAGGTTCATTTGGGAAGACATCTATAACGAACACTCATGGATAATAGGTTACGTAAGTCAACCGTTTCGTGTTGTTTGTTACCTGTATAATCTCCCCGGACATCAGGCACAACTTTTTGTTATCGTCTAACACTGTGTTCATGTTCTCTATCCAGACTGCGTCGACTGGACCGTCGAAGAGGATCCACTTGCGGTCTGAGCTCGTGTTGTTGGCGTACTCACGGAAAGTGGTCGCCAGTACCCCGTCGGTCCACTCGTGGGAGGCAGGATCGAACTGACCGTATAGTTGGCCCATGGTGATGGCTTTGGGGTTGATGATCTTGTAGATGACCTGGTGCTCGTGGAGCTTCGCCTCCACGTTATTCGCGAGTCGCCCCAGGCCGTCCGCCAAGCTCTAATAGACAGACAGCCTATTAAATACGATCCGGACCATTTGATTAGGTTTATACCTGATAAGCAGAAGTCTTTCCTCCCATTGGTCTACCGACGATCATCAAACCGTGTCTTACCAGGATCATTTCGTAGATCTGCATGCATTTTTCTATGAACCAAGGCGTCGGTTGTAGGTTCTTCTTTTTCACCTCTTCAACTATGCATTCGATCAGTTCGGCCCTTTCGAATTTAGGGAATTCGACACCAGGGAACAGGTCGTTGTAAATGCCGATGAAAAGCGGAACGTCCTACGAATATGACCCGACACTCACTTTTACCAAAGCTTGGGTAAGTCAGTACGAAATTAGTACCTGTGCTAAAAACTTCGGTAAATTCACATCGATGATAGCTCGTAGTACTAACTGGCTTTCATCGCAATCGGGGTAAGATCTCCTTAAAGCTCCTGCAGCCAATAAAACAGACTTGACTGCTCTCATACCATAGTCGTAATGGTTTTGAGACGAAAGCTGTTCAGAGCAAAGCTTGTATGTGTGTACGATTTTCTGCGAAAGGCTGCGAAAGTATGAAATTATTTATTAAAAGGGACGGTCTAATTGGTAATACCCATTTGCTATACTCATGTTTTATTTTGGGCTTTTGCTTGGGGGTACAAGTAAGGAACCCCATACAACACCACAGGCGCGCTAAACATCATGTATATGACATTATAACATAACACAACTCGAAATAAGAAACAGACACAACGGAGGAGATTTATCACACGTTATAAACTGCTTAAATTTTTTTACATTACGAAAGGTAAAAGGGTAAACATGCAGCAGTGATACGTAATACAATGGATTACATCAACAAAATCCAAGAAAATAATTAATGCATGAGATGAAGACAAATGACAAATTTCAACCAACATAAACGTTACTGCCAAATCGCCACTGAAAAGGCATCCTCAAATTTGATATTGATAAAATTGCCCAAATTTTTGACAAACAGACTTTAATCACAGTTATTTGAAAACGGCAACAGATAATGCTGCCATAACAGCAAAAAGCAGTAAATACAATATTGCTATCATGTCTCACTTCGTTTGGACCTCTTATGTGTTCGGAATAGCTGGCTGACAAACAGGAGAGTCCTTTAGTTATCGATATTTGCAGCCAAGCACTTAAAATTCCCCTAACGCTTCCGTATTTTTCTTATTTGTTTTAATTTTCAGAGGAGAAGTAACCCCAGAATAAAACATGGATACATCAAATACACATCTTCAACACGACTTTCTTCAATACCTATTTGCGTTATTGAATCCGTAGGAGTAAAGTGAAATTTCCCCTATCATAGCATAATCTGGCACCATCATGGCCACGGTTCGGAATAATACTTTGAGGTTGTCAGGGAGTTCTTGTCTCCCAGCATATCTGAAAAATCATTAGTCGACATATCTGCATTATTGCTTTCATATCATTTCATTCTCACCCTGGATTCATGGTGATGAAAACCGTACAAGTAGGATCTAAAGTAATTTCTGTCCCTTCAAACACAAATTTCTTCATCTTAGCCGCTACAGCAATCTGAATGCTCAGTATCTGTTGGGCGACCACGGAAAGCACCTCCAATTCGATCCGATTGAATTCATCGAAGCAGGCCCAAGCGCCGGCTTGTGCCAGTCCCTAAAACAGTTTTGTGTCATCGGAGTGAATTCGGTAGTACATAAATCCATTACCTTGAAAAACTTTCCCAGGGCTTTGTAATCCAAACCGTCGGAGCAGTTGAACACGACGCACTTCTTTGCCACGGCTTTCGCCAGATCCTTGCACGTCTCCGTCTTACCTGTGCCTGCAGGTCCCTCGGGAGCTCCCCCGAGGTTCAGTTTAAGGGCGCCCATTAGCGTTCTGAAATATTCGAAAAAAATTTAATTGGTGGTACTGAAATTTGGAGTGGGATTTAATCACCTGTAACATCTGTCTGTTAATGGAGTTGCCACCAATCGGCCAGTGTTGCCAAGGTATTCAAAGCCGTAGAAAACTTCGGTGGTGATCATGCAAACGCTGACGAGACTATCCCTCCAGTAATAACGTAACTGGGATATCCAGTTGAAATCGGCAATGGACCTTACCTTCAGATCTTTCAACATCTTCACAATATCTCTACCTAAAAATAATTTCAAACTTACTAACTTCGATTGGAACTCTCGGATTTTTTTACAATGGACATCGATGACAATCAGTGCTTCAATCGTGACTTGATTGTTCGGTTTAAGTCGCCCCTTGACCATTTTCACGCTCTGTTCTATCTGATCGGTGCAAAGCTCTTCTTCTTCCGCCAAAGTTCCGCTGGAAATTGAGTTGGTTACGTCTGTCGTCCACTGGATTATATCCACGCATTGGACTATTTGACCGGGCCAGTTCAGGATCCAGGTAGGCCTCTGTACTGTGGGATAGTTGACGATGGATTCGCGCATTATGTCTTTCATGGATTGGATCATGACTGCCTCGACTTGTACCAGCCATTTTTCTACCATGCCCTGAAACCCAATTATTTTTAGGACAAACCGCATTATTACTAAGCTTGCTTAGTTCGCTGCTGGGTATTTGTTTGTATTTGTATTGCAATAATCTAGGTGGTACCTTGGCATCGGCGGGGATGATTTTAGAGCTCATCGGCACCTTCTCCTTCTCAGCGCTGATCATAGCTACTATCTCTTCGTCCTTGGTGAAGTCCAGCAAGTAGATCCCTTCGAAACACTTCTTTAGGTGTGGTTGGACACGTAGGGGATCTTTAGTTTCGGATAAAATCTCCAACAGCTCGTCGTTGGACAAGAAGAAGAATCTGAAAGATAAAAGTAGCTTCAAAAAATTCGACTACGCTTTGTTGGTACCTGGGAAAGAAGAGCCTCTTCTTTTCCAAGTAGTCGTTAAGGCCTTTCTGGATATCGTCCAACAACTTGTTGTTTTCCTTTAGGAGAGGTAGCATGTTTCTGTAATCTGTCGCTACTAGAACGTGCGTGTCCTTCACGGTGTGATTCTGGATAGCCCTCCAAACTCTATCGACTGTTTTGAAGTTTCTCGCTTCGGTAGGCATCTGTCTCATTATGTCTTCGGAACTAAAGATGGGTTCTAAATACATCCACGTTCCTTGGCACTATAAGGGGAATTATTGCTTTATTTATTTGATTTAAGACTCAAAAGTGTTAAGATCCTGACAAACTGAGCTAATTGTCTTACTTACTTGTAGCCATTGTTCCAGAATATCTTGCATCGATATCAACTTCTCCTCCCAACTCTGCATTTCTGACTCGAATGCTTTGACAAATGGCGATCCTCGCATAGTTTGGGCTTTCAAGATATGATCATCCATCATTACTTGAATGTCGTCGACGGCCGTTAAGATATTGACGCCAGTCTCTCTGTAATAGGTAATGAAATTCGTTTCGTTTTGAAAAAAAGCTGAAATTGCTACTTCACATTTAGATAATAGTCCCAGCTATTTAACTTTGGCTGTTACAACAAAACTTCTTTAAACAATGCTACATGTTGTATTAATGAATCATGTTCATTGAGTAATGTACACGTAACATTAGTGCTATTAATGCTGTCATTCTATAATAAACACGATTTATTGATATTGTGACTGTTGTTTAATGAATGATTAAGGCAGTTCATTGATATAACGAATTTTTTCTTTTGTAATTATGGATATTATTTTTGACTATTCTCTCAAATTAATTAATTATCACCACTTTTCTCGATTCTAAAAACAGGAGACGAAAGAAAAAACGAATTCCCCACATCCTTAATCAAAACATAAAATTATCTGAACCGTAAACCACCTTCTTCTCCCCCAACTTTCTTCTCACCATTTACTCACCCCCGCTTCTCCTTTACCGCAAGCACAATTCCACAAAACACCCCCCATTATGACACAATACAGATTTCTACTAATAAACATAAAGTAGAATAAATTATACAAATTCTAAATAAATATAACCTCCGAATTCAACTCCCCAAAATGAATTCACTTATTATAAACCTTATCAATAAAACTCTCAAAATTCAAGATAATCTAATGGGATATTAATGGACTAGGCTTCTTCCAGAGCTTGGTGACCAACTTACCTTAGATTAATAACTATGTGCCATGAACATTGCCAACATTTACGATCCCTCACAAAATACCCTACCCTACTAATTCTGGACAAATTTCTTCTCCTATCCTCTGGAGAAGGAAATATGATTAAAAAATCTAACCAATTTCAAACAATCTAGCCCATACTTAAATTGACAAAACACATCGTAGAGCACATATCTACGATCTGCACTCTTCAACTTTCCCCATCAGGGTCAAATTTTCCTACCCCATCAGATAACCCTACATCTAAAAAAAGGCCAAATAAGTATAAAGACGCGCATTACATGAAGGAACAAATCAAGGAACGTAGTTCCAAAATCGGCTATAATCAAATTTGCAGTCCTAGAAGTGGCTGCAAGTAAATCATTCCAAATAAATATAAATTAAAAAAACGACCACTAATGACAATGTAAAGGAGCCCCTCAGTTAAAGGAAATGCAGTTAAAAAATTCAAGCGTAGCACTAACCATAGCAAGAAAACTGCACTACCTATACCTTTTAGGAAAACAAGTCTATTAACGAAGAGAACATTCTTTCAAGAAAAAAGGACACATTTCATCAACTATGCAGCTCCTTGAACAGAGAGTCCCCTCTACTCTATATTTGGAACAAATCAAAAATCTCAACTCTTATTACGATATATCTATACCAAAAACTTTCTCCATCTATCATAGCAGAAAAACCGCTCATTACATTCACTTCTCATATAGGTATTAAATGCAACTATAAGTCCACAGAAAATGGACTTAAAGGGAAAAAAAGGGAAAAGACTTAAATAAAGGGATGTAGTCACTGGCAATGACAAAATTTCGTATTCGATGTTAAATAATCTCCCGTTCATAGAAAAAAGTCTTTCATAACTCTTATCATATAACTTAACCAGTGGACCTCCACTAATTATAGACCAACTGCCCTAACTTCTTGCACTTTAATAAAAATATTCCAAATTATCCTTAAAAATCCTTAAGCCTCAAATGGTTCATCAATTAAATACTAAATAAAATGAAAATCCATAGTCAACTCGGATTCACAAAAAGTGCCATTTTATCCTTTAAAAAACCTTATCGCCATTCCCTTCTGTTTGTACTTGATCATAGAAGAGATCTGACCCAGAATACCAACTGCATGGGTTCCGTGGTATGAAGGCTTCCCAGGTAATCATAAAGCCGACATCCTATCCAGCTAAAGTGAGCTAAAGTCAACATCCCAGACAATTGTTTCCACTCATCTAAAGACATTCATTTAGTCTGCCTCAAAATGGCTAATCAATATCAAGAATAATTAAACGGTCTATGGACGAATGGTACAATACTTCCATTCAATCCACGGTTTTAAAAAATGCAGGCACCTCAAATGAAGTAGGCATATTTAATATACAGACTTATGTTTGAATATTCCCTTGCCCCTTACTCCAAACGGTTCCCTTTGTACAGAACGACGTCTGGACCTGGATCGAAAGGTCCAGGTTTAAATCCTGGTTACAGCTGAAATACTTTTTTTCAAAAATTCCAAATATAATATTAACGAAAAGTTCATTAAGTTAACAAACGTCTATGTTATATCAAAAAACGTGTAAATTAACTAACGAAAATGGTATAACAAATGGTTAATGAATCGTGTTTATTACTACTATTTTTAAGTGTAATATGTTTGTCTTTATTGTTGCGTGATTTGTTACTTTACCTGTACGGAACCATTTCGAAGCAGACATCTGCCCATTCCTGTTTCATTTTAACCAAATTCTGCTCCAGCGCATACTCTTTGGTAGCTGCGGCGCCAACCTCTTCTAATTGCGCAGCATATTTCGGCAGTCCCGCTTCAATCATGTCGTTTAACGTCGATTCATCGGTTATGATAAGGGGAAAACCGACGATTTCGCTGATCTAAAATTAAAAAATCAACGTTTTTAAACGTTGAACTGGGGGCTATATCAAATGCAAACCTTTTCCCAATGTCGTTTCTGCAAACCTTTGTTGCAAATGGTTTGCAACACTGGGAGGAACTGCCTAAACTTCTCGACTTTCGCCCTAACCATTTCTGCGATTCTCTTTGCACCAGGATTGTCGCTTAATGTTTTCGATAGCTTGTAGAGGGTCCTCCAGACGTTCTCTACGTACTCCGTGATGTCCTCGGCGTCCAACGCCTTAAAGGGGCCGTAGTACCTATTTAATAAAATAGTGAAATGTCATGTAATATGGCGAAAATAAAGAGAATATGATGGAAAACTTGCCAGAGATCGTAATTCTTGTGGAAATCTAAGACCGTATGCCACAGCTTGTCGTATGGGTCGACGACGTTCAACATCTTGGTTAAATTGAGGAAGGGAGACACGTCGATGTCGAGAAGTTGTTCTTCTTCGTTGATGTGATCAGCGTCTTCTTTGTCTTTCTACAGAAATCAATATTGGACCATTACATCAAAAAATCTGTGAGAACCTCATGCTTAGTCATATCTAATATAAACTACAAATTTTTGAACTTAAGTGCTCGGAAATTACACTTTTGGCCCAAGATTAAAATATTTTCCGGCGGCACAGGCACATATACCCATGTTTCACAAGGAATAATTACCATTTGTTTTATAAAATAAAGCAACCAGTGTATCTGCCAATATCCGAAACTTCAAGATGAGAACATTTAAACAATCTACTAACACCAAATTCACTGCTTATTGTAACTCAGATTTTTCATTTCTTACGGCTAGTAACGCGACTAATCCCTCTACGGTCTGCACGCACTCCTCCATTTCCTCCATGGTCAGCAGTGGCGGATCTTTCTTCTTAAAGTTCGCCAACATCTTCTCGTGTTGTTTCAGTCTGGCGTCGAACTGGGTACGTTTGTTCTTCAGGCTCGTCTCGGCTTGATCGCGTTTCATGTTCAAGCGCTGAATGGCCAGTTCTATCACTGCCTCCATGTCTTTCGGCCAAAGGAATACCCTGCAGTTGAGGTTGATGTCTTCGGCTAAAAAACGGATGTGAAGGTTCGAACAGGTTTTGAAACAGGACCAACTTGCCTGATAAATGGGCGTGTTCCATCAGGAACATAACGTTTTCAGCAGTTTTTCGAATCTTTTCCTTTAAATTATACATCGTGACGTCCCTACATTCTATAACGTAATTTTGTAGTTCTACGAGTTCGGCGACGGTCTCTGGGCTTTCGCTGACTTTCTGCGACATATCGTCGAAAGTATCACAAATTCTGGAAAGGACACGGAATGTAACATTTGGTATATTACCTCGACAGATCATACTTTCGGTTGTGGTTGTGGTTCTCTGTGATGAAGTAGTTGACTATCGTCATCCTGAGTTTGTCCAGAACGTTGTACAAGGTATCGTTGAGCTCGCTGCAGTCTAAGTTCACAAGGTTTAATGGTATGTTGCGTCTTAGAGATATAATTTCTTCCTTTAGTTCCTCGTATTTGTAGATTTTTCTGGAGAAGTCCTGGAACAAATTATAACTTTTCATCTTCAAGTTTGTGGAGAATCAATTTGGGATGGGTAGGTAACACGTGACCCACAGAAATCGGCGTGACAATTTTCTTCTTCTGCTAACATTCACTACTTTTGTTGATAGAGGTAAAGCCAACTAGAAAAGGGACCGTTAATCATTTTTGGCGCATATAGAGTGGGGTTGTAAGAGTGACGTTTTTGTTTCTTCCTACCAAAGGTGGCGTGGTTGATACAGTTGAGTTTAGTCTGATCCGTGACTTTGAGTAATCTATCAATGGTACTGTTGTGTTTAAGTTAAAAATGTTCTCATTTGTTTCAATTTCGATTTATAAACAACTCCTTGAAACAAATCCCCGTTGACCATCACATGGTTTCTTGCAGGAAACCTTCACTATAGCGAAGGCCAAACTTTTTAAAACGCCTCCCAGGCATAAGGAATATTAAACTGTAATAGGTTTTCCATTTGGAGGCTTTGAGCCTTCGAGACGGATAACTGTAACCAACTGTAAAAAGTAGCATGTTGGTTTTGATTCAGCACTTGGGAAATGTTAATAGTACTATGTGACGGATTATAGATCTCCATATTTACTTAATCACTTAAGTCATACTTTGGCAGTAAACCTTAACAAATAGAGGAAAGCAACAATTGTAAATTCCCTCTAATACTTTCCAAGAGAATCTCATGGATTGTCACATAGTAAAGTATTTCAGGGGGCTGAATTGAGCGATTCTAATGACAAAAGGGTACAACCTATACCAATAAAATTATCTCTTCCTTTGATATCCTTCGGCTGCTACTTTGGAATGTACAGCGAGATGTCATATGTCATAGAAGACTAGACTGCTAGGCAAACATTAATTAATACGCCTATATGAAACAATCTGGACCGGTCACAGACACCTTACATCCAAAAATATTAATATCTTATATCATCAAACAGGTACAATGTAAAGGGTCAATAACAATTCCAAAGCGAATAAATGCAAGGGTGATGCACTACATCATGTCAACTTTAGAATAATTACTATACACATTAGCGCTTTATGCCCCAACATTAAGAAGCTCTGAAGACGAAATAACAATTCCATGTTAAACATGATTAAAATTGGTTAAATAAATTCGTATATTCACAGTTTAAAAGCATTAAGCTTGAATCTAGGTAGGTAAAAATTGGTTCTTTAATCTAGAAAGTTATTTAGGCTATTTCAGAAGTGTCCATGATCTCAAGATACTTCCAAAAGTTTTCTTAACCTCACAAGGGTCGTAATAATTTTGTAATCAATTTATATAGGGAAACGTGGGGGAATTCTGGCCGCCTCCCTGATTCAGTGTGCGCATTATCCTATGTCAGAGAGGACGTCTCACGATTTTATAGCTGAATGTCCATAATTTAACTTCGTGATAGGTACTAACTACAAAATCGTACAAATCCCGTTTGAGTCCATTGGGAGAACCAGTATATTGCTTTAATTTGGTATACCATGCCATGGTACTTGAGGAATACCATCCATGACGCTTGAAGGAATGTCGGCCTGACCCACAACGTAAACGATGCTTAAATATTGCAAATGATTCGTAAATACGCCGGAAAAACATTCAAAGAAAAACATTTAAGAGACGTTTCAAGACCCTTCCAGATAACACAATTCAGGTTACAGGATCGTCGAGATGCTGGAACATTTTCTAAACCGACTTTAGGACGAAAGCCAGTTTTCAATAAGGATTTAGAGAAGGAACTACCCTATAAGTCAAACGACACGCTTTTAGTTAGGCGAAAATGAACGATATTCGATACCCTTTTCCGCAAATAAAGGACGATTTTGGCTTGAAAGAGTTTCTCGAGAGAAACCCGCTAATATCTCTGAGAAAAACGGAAAATATCAGTATCAATAGGATTCGATCTTTTAATGGAATGGAGGTTTCACGTTTATTCGATAATTTGAAATACTTATCAAGAAATTAAATTTTCACGATCAAGAATGTATAATACTGATGAGAGAGGTGTGGATTCAAAGTCACTGGAATTTTTCTTGTGAAATGGTAGAGTGTCTTTGGAAAGTAATGACAAATATGGTCAGAAAGAGAAGTCACCAGTTGAAGAAGTGCAAGACAAACCGTCGCAACAACAAATTTTTAATAAAGGACTTTAAACTCCTAATCACAAAATTATAGTTCCTGTTGATCTTTCACAACTTGTGAAACCTACCAAAAACCACATCATTTGTCGAATTGCCCCAGGTTGCTCTTGAAATAATGAAAATGATATAAAAGGGGTGAAAATAAACAACATTCTTGGATTTTCACATCACCCCCAATGAAATATGTTCTGGAAGATAAAGAGAGCAAAAAGCAAGAACGAAGTGAAAAGAAACATCAAAGTGAAAGTGTGAAGAAAGTTAAAAGAAATGTTGCAAGTGAAAATAATTTCCAAGTTGTGAAGACTTTGAAAATACGTCAATTCCTACATCGGTATTGATAATTAAAACACAAAACAAAAATTGCCAAATGTCAAAACGATGCTGGGTCGGACATTTTGGTTTCGGTTGAGCATCTCGAAGAGCCAGCAATTAATGATGATATTTGTGTGATATGCGGTGCATTTGGTGAAAATAGGGAATTATGGGTTAGGTGCATCAAATATTCCTAATGGGCACACAAGGAATGTACCAATACCAATAACCTCCACTGGATTTGTAGCTTTGGCCAGTGATCATGATGTAAGAGAGCAATTTTTTTACACAATTTATTTTCTAGCATATATTTGGAGACAAAGGAATCGTTGGGTGGTTTATTTCTTAAATACCGAACAAAATTGTAAAACCATATGTTCCTCAAATATGTCAGTCCCAAAAGTTAGTACATGATCGTAGCCGATATAAACATTTCAGCATCTGCCCAATTAACACACCTTTTTGGCACTATTTCTGAAACGTTTCTGCATCTTTCCCTTTTATATTTGGCTTTTCCTGTAATATTTTCATTTTAGGAAACTGCTTTCCAACTTTTCAAAATAAGTTCAAGAATATATTATTGACTGTAGTCGCTAAATGTGTTTAAAGCGGTTTTGTATCTTGCCTTTAAGTACGGAAAAGGATCCTGCTCGAAGAATTCTTTAAGTTCCTTCTCTGCCTGCCCGTTCAAAATGTACAAATAATTTTCGTATGTTTTCAAATAACACTGCGGTCCGCTGAAATTCGCTCTCACGTCGAGCATCACATCTTCATATATACCATCAACGGTAATGTCTGTTTCGTCTACTTCGTATAGAAATCGTTCCATTGTGGCAAATTCTGAAAATAAAGAAATCATGCAATAATGTATGAGAGGTAGGAAGAGGGAGAGAAAGCAATTCAACTAGTCAGTGGGTAATCAATTATGATAATCTATTAATTTTTTACCTGGGAATAAAATTATTTCTATCCTTATTATACTCTTCGCTGCTTCTAGAATTTTCTTGAAACACCTCTCCATCATATCCATCATTTCTTCCAGCGTTGGACTGAGGATCAATTCGTTCGTACCCAACTTCGGCATCACTTTTATAGTCAAAACTGGTAAATTGATGATTGCTAAATCGTGATACTCTTCTCCGTAGTAATTACCATACTGCAACGAGCAAATTCACAACCAAGCTAATTTAGTTATTCAATTCGTCCACCTGAAACTTTGATACGAAACGCCCGAAATGCTGCAAGCTCCTCAGTACGAGCCATCTTATCTGCATGGACAGCAGCATGTTGACGCAGCTAAAGAATCTCTCGATGATCTCGACGCTATCCGTTAGCTTCCTTGGCACGTACTGCCTCCAGTGCTCCTTGTGGTCTGCGAAAATGTCCGCGCACGACGGCATCCACTCCTGCAGTATGATCCTGCGGGACTCGGCGCAGATCCTGTTGAATTCCTCCTCGAACTGATCGGGAGTTATCGGGAAGGGCGCGCATTTTTCGAGTGTGGCGGTGTCGACGATTAGCATGTCATCGTACCTAAGGGAATATTGTAATCGTATAGATTGTTAGGGGCTCATTCGAGAAACCTTTTATCAAAGCGTGCATTGGAGAAAGTGTGGATAATGGCACTAGTATTATTGAGCTATTGTAGCTCTTTGCCAAAGATCTTTTATATCAACCATAGTTATATTAAAAATTCTCTGAGCAATGTGTGTACTTAGGGAAACACTCAAATCTTATGAAGATTTTTATCAGCTATTTACATTAGGAAATGTGCGTTCCTAGAGACCTAAAAGTGGATTAGAGGGGGATACTTTCCCTTTTCACAGCTGAGATAACCTTTTACGTTTATTTTACAAACCTAAAAAGAAAACTTATCCGACGAATTATACATTACTTAAAACTCTTGTATCGTAATAGCTATAAAGTGAAGTTTCCAAAAGGCTAGCTTAAATAGTAGAAACTAAGGAAGTAAAGGTAGTGAGGGCCCTGATATTTTGTAATAAAATGACAAGTTTTATAATGATATTTTCAGTTCTTCACAGCGTGTACCCTACACCCCATTTTTTTAGAATTGGTAGCAAGCAACCTCATTATACATGCATTCAGACTATTTTAGTGTGACTAATCTTATTCTGTTTTTCGTGCCTCGGTAAGGGCGTATTATACAAAGGAACGAATGAGTTTATTGTGGATAAGAGTGGTGCAGCGACGTGGGGTTGGGTGAAAGTGCAAAATCGTTTTCAATGATCGCTAAAATAACAAATAATATTATTCATAAGATGTGATCTCTAACTTATCGTCTTGTTTTATTCAGGTTTAGAACAGATAAATTTTGGAAATGGAGAGATTAAAGGTTAAGTTGTTTTTGTCTATTTTTTTAATTGTTTAGTTTTTAATCCTATTTGGGCATTTTTGTTTAATGTTTCTTGTTTTTGGATTTTTAACCTTTTTTGCCTTTCTTTTTGCTTTCGCCTAATTTAATTACAAGCATTAAATATTATATGTATTAAGATAAAAGTATATTGTTTAAAATATTTTCAAATCAAAATGGCGTGAATTTATTGTGCCTTGCGTAATATAAATTTCATTAGGCTTTAAAATGTGCTCTAAAAGGCCCTATATTTATTATTTCTTTTTTATGATAAGCAGTATCCAGTTCTTCCACTTAGCTGCAGTTATACTTTGCATAAAATCATTCAACATGTTTCGTACATTGTTTAATTTAAATGTATTATGTATCACTTCTTCACTTTTACCTATACCAACTCTATCAGGTTAAGGTGATAATGATAAGGTGGTAAACGAACTACAACTATTCTACGATCTTTGATTATTTCATCGACAATGTATTTCTTTGTAATTTACTATTGCTATTACAATTACTGTTAGTTTCATTTTTATCATTGTAGTGTCAAATGCTATCCCTTTCTGTTGTAACCATTTAATCATGGTTTAAAGATCTTTGACTTTCATCTTGCCTCATAGAAATGGTTTTTGAGATACCAAGTTATTTCATAACTGCTTAGTAAAATTGAAATGAACTTCTATTATACACTTCAAAACGTTAGTTTTACTTGAAATTATCGCTGATTGTCTTTTATGATTTTTTCAGATCTTTTGAGTTTTATCATTAATGTTTCAGATGCAAAAGTAATTCATAACTACTTTGTAAAACTAAAAAAAGAAAACATTCCATGATACACTTTACAACGTTCTAGTTTTCCTTGACATTATCCTAAGTTGTCGTTTATGTACCTCAAATTTCAAATTGAGGTTTTCCAGATTCTGGAATGCGGATTTTGCAGCTCTTCAAGGTTGTATAAAAAATTCTTACATCCTATTTGCGTTTTCCGTAAACGCTGCCTAACATTAAAATAGATTTAAGCTTAAAATATTCCAAATTCTGAACACTTTCAAAACCTGTCTACAAATTTTAATGGTTGGATAAAATTTCTTAATTCTATAACTTTAATAGGCTACCTACAAACTGTTAAGCTTTATGAAAAATTAGAGGGATTTTGACTTTCACCACGTCTAATGACAAAGTATTTTGATATACCAAGATCGTTCATTACTGTTTGTAAAATTGAACAAAAAAATTATATAGTACACCTTGAGACATCACAGTTTTCCTTGAAACTATCGCAGGTTGTCATTTATGTTCCTAAGTTTCTAAAGTTGCTCTAGCTTCCTCAGGTTTTCTAGATTCTAAGTTGATAACTTGTAGACGCTGAGTTGTAACTTGTTGGTAACTTGTTGACACTTGTAGATTACAAGTGTTCCGGGTTGGAAGAAAATTAGTAATATTCCATCATATTAAAAGGTTCACCTGGAAACCTTTTACTTTTAGGAATAGTTAGAGGTCTCTGATTTGTGAAATTGAAAAAAGATTATTTGATACACTTTAAAACGTTAGTTTTTCTTGAAATTATCATGGGTTGATTTTTACGATCCTAAGTTCCCAAAGTTTATCTAGTTTCCTCGTGATTTCCACAACCATGTCAAAATGTATCTACTAGCCTTTAGTTGGGATAAAACCTTCTCGTTGTAGAATTTTAAGAAAGTCACCTAGAAACCTTTCAGGTTTATGACAGAATAACAGATCTTTTGTGTTTCGCCATGTCAAATGAAAATGATTTTGGTAATACCTAAATAATCATGGTTTGTAAAACTGAAAAAAAAAGTTTATGATACACAATGTTGCAAGTTTTCTTGAAATTATTTCAGAATGTTTTCAATTTGTCTTTCTCCTATATGATTTGAAAATTTAAGTTAGTAAAAATTACTATTAGTTGATATAAGGCCTTATAATTGGTTTCTATTTTTTGGCGAATGAACATCTGCTTCAGCATAATAAGCAAGACTTTCGCCAATCCATGTAGTCAACTCGAATTAGACACGAAATTAGAGTTTTTGAGAAAAAATGGGAGATTTATTGTATATTATTATTGTTTTAATATAATATATATTATATTAGTAACAACTAAGGTAGAAAATTGAAAAAAATTGTATAAATAGATATTAAATTAATGGAAAACCCCTTTCATCTCCCTTCAAAAACAATTTATTATTGATAGTGAAAAAGTTGGGTATGAAAAACAACTGATTTCTGGCATTAATTCAATTAATTATAACTAATGAACTTCCGATCGTTAACATTTGTAATTACGTTCGAATATGGCTCTTAGCAAGTGCTAAAAATGTTAAACCAACAGATTCATTAGTCCCTGCAAAAGGTAAATTAGTGTTAAAAATGCTGCTTCTTAAAAAACAATGTCTACACTTAATAAATAATATATAAGTAACGTACAGTATTTAACTGGGGCTCATTTTACTCGTTGAGAGTGGGACTAATACCAATGCGTATAATGCGATATTCAGAGCTGAAATTGTTTAAAAATAGATTTAAAAACACCCGCTGAAAGTTATAAACTTATACTATGCCGCGAAATTGTTATTAAATTTTATTAGAATCTCTACATTTGAATTGCTGCTCCTCTTCTACAAATTTTAGAAAACCATCCATAAGGCTGCCTTGTTTAAAAGTCGAGACAGTCTGTTATTTTCGGAAAAACACTATGGCGCTAATTATCAATACCGAGAGCAGAAATTTAAGGGTAGCGCAGAGTAACTGTAAAGATGTAACAGCCAGATAAACGTTTTGTCTGGCTGAGTCTGCAAAGTTAATCTTATATCGGTAATTAGCGAACGTGTCATTTTTTAAATAAAGGTAGGTAGAAAAATAGCAGCTGTTCAAATGTTGAGGTTACAATAAAACATGGATATTATAGGAGAAGGGTATCAAAATTTATAGGCTGGAAAAGGTTCACATTTTTTTCTTGAGAAGTAGACATCGCAGACATGGCCGACAGTGGCGCCCCGCGCTATAATATTCATGGAATAAAATTTAAAAACATTTGCGCAGCGAAATATGAAAGTTAACTAGTTTTTAAGCGAGTGTTATTTTAAATTTGTTTTTAGAGATATCTTTGTTGGCACACTTTGAACAAAGGCTTTTAGAATTACGTTATTTAACCATAGTCGATCCATTTTTAAATATTGCGTGGATAACATCGGAACAATTTCACTTACATTTCAAACCACTTGTCTCTAATAGTTCTTATAATTAAGTTGCCGTTGTAGTAATGCTTTTCCATAAGTTGGGTGCTAAGACAGTACTGCGTATGCCATGGTACAGGCGCTCTGATTAACATCACCGGGTATACTTTGGGCAACGTTTTAAATTTCAATCTGCAATTAACGAAATTAATTCATAACAGGTCGATTAAATCAGCTTTTAAGTTATAATCTCTCGTTATCCTCTATACAAATTATGTTAATTGGTTAATGTGACTAACGGTGCTCGAACTAAAAATATCAAATGCCTGTTCTGTGTTCTTGATTTCACCTTTTCCACTCCTGTGGGTCTTTGAGATCGTAATACAGTAGCGCGGTTCTCATGAAAATGCAATAAAACTTTAACACGAGCCTCTCGTCCGCGGTCACCATAGATTTGTATTCGGGTAATTTCTTTAACTTTTCAGAGATTTTTGCCTTGGCGCACTCGAGAAGTCTTCTATCATACGGCGGGACGTTTTCTGGTTCGATGCCCTATAAGAATAAAAACTCTCAATGAGAGCAAACAATCTTTCCCCGTGTACATTAATAAAATTTTGTGTTTCAAAAAGTGGTAACGTTATTCAATATCACAGTGACTTGAAGTGGGACGCCAAATTAATTTCTCTAATAGTAAATTTTATGGCCTTGGTGTGACTCCGCTAGGTAATTAATTATTCATAAACTTACATCTGTAATGTAATACGCCATTCTCTCAAAATCCTGCTGTTTAACTACTTGATTCATTTCCCGTTCACATTGCCGTAAAAGGTAATGTTTTTGCTGATCGGGATGCTGCGGGAGAATCGCTTGTAATTTCTTGAGCTTTCTAAAAGCAATCATCAGACACATGTGGTAGTGATTCCAAAAAAATGACTTTCTAGAAGAAACAAAATAATTCTTACTCTGTATCATCTGTAAATGTTGCATATTTCAGCAATTCGTGCTTTTTCCTCATCTGCTTAATCTTCTGAAGTGTTTTTCTTTTTTCCTCTTTCTCCTTCCAATACTTCCCGGTTAACAGATCTTCCAAATCTATGAACGAGGGTACTGACTCTTTTTTCTTTTTCGTCATTTCGATACGTCTTTCTTCTTCTTCTATTTCTTTTCTGGTCTTCTTAGGGGGATACTGAAATTTTCCTGAAAAAAAGAAAATGTGTGAATCCTTTGTGTGTAGATTCAGTTTCCCTATCGATTGGCTTTCTTTTCCGAATGTTGATTCTTTGAAATTATTGAGTGGGTGGCATTTTTACTCACCGTCTGCTCCGAAAAGTTGTGGTATTTTTCTCTTATTTTTACGAGGTAAATCTTTGATCTTCAACATTTGGGCACTAGGGGTGAAGTTTGCACCTGAAACAAATATGTTAGCAATTTATAGCAATTGATCTTACTCACATACTGGGGATAGGTTCCTAGAACTATGCAATTTATTCACCTTAGTCGTACATAATACCGACCAGTACAGAACTAAATAGACCATTACAAAACAGTGCAGAAAAGTACAGATCAATTCTCACCAAGATAGATCAGTACAGAAGAGTACAGACTATTACTGCCAGTACACACCAGTACAAACCATTATACACATGTAAAATCCCTTTCATACTGGTATAGATCAAGTATTAGTAACTATGTATGTATTGATTAATTTTAAAGAAGAACTCGACCTCCTTATGGAGAAGGTGGTAAGAATCCCTGGAATAGATCAGACTGTCAAATGTATATATGAAGGTAAATTGGGAACGGAGAACAACTAATTGAACTGGAATATGAACTCAGAAAAATTAAGTGATATGTTGTTGGTATAGCGGAAAATAGAACGAAAGGCTGTAATATTTTAGACGATGGCCACATACCATTTTATAAGGGAGTAGAAGACATTAGTATATGGGGAGTAGGAATAATAATACATGAAAGAATGTTACCCTACGTTGCATACGTTACCTTACCACATAAGCGTAGGTGAAAACAACATATTACCAGAAATGCTAAAGAAAAGTAACGAAATAACAAAATAGTAACAAAATGTTATTGTATTGTCATAGAGTTTTAATAGTTGCTTACATGATTGCATGGGAAATTAAATTACAATGTTAATATTCAAAAAGGAAGTCCCCACTAATTTCGAAAATTAAATACCTATCCGCTTGCTCCTCAAATAATTTTTTATTGTAGATGACTATTTTTGCTAATTTATGTCCGATGTTAGACATTCCAAAGACAGTATAGAATCTGAGACCTGACCTGGCTCTACTCGTTCTACTAGTAATAGTGTGGATAACTTTCTAGCATCATCCCTACAGAATATTTCAGTCACAGTCTCAGATACAATACGATCTTCTTCAAAAACAGGTGAGAGAAATAATGCCAAAGGAAGAAAAATAAAATTCCCACAGAAACACTTGAAGTAGTAAACTTGCATCAAGAACAGATGGAAAATTAAAAGAAATGAGAGAAAATTGAAGAATAGAAAAGTGCTAGAAAAAGAATAGAAACAAGGGACGATTGTGGTGATATGGTATTACTAAACGGGTTCATAAAGAGGATTTATTATTTTACAAGAAAGCGGACAAGAAAAGAACCTCCATGAAGAGTATGCGAAGAGTACACGCGTTCTATTCATAAGCCTATTTATTCTCTGGTGTTCAAAACCGCCTGATCCCTTCACTCCTGAAGCATCGCAAGCAACTATTAAAGCTTACACCGAGCAAGATAACAAAATTGGAAATGTCTTTATCAGGAGTTCTAACGTTATTGCCATTTAAAACCGGGCGAAAATTCTAATGACCTCACAAATTTTTTAGTGCTATAGAAATCTGCCTAATCCCTCAGTAAGCAGGTTTCTGTCCGAGGAAGAGCACCACATCTTATATAATTTACCTTACTCATGATGATTAACCTTACTCAGATGGATATGAGAACCCAAACAACAGGTGTCATCTTCATAGATCTGACAGCTATATATATACTACATATATACCGTCATATATATTTATGAAAAAGCTATAACCCGTAACCAGGTGTGTTAAATTCTCATCTATAATTAGAAGTTTGCTACAGAATGGTGGGTTCTTTCTAGAATTCCAGAGAAAACAATGTAAGTGGCAGGTTCAGAAGAGCTATTTCTTTCAGGGCAGCGCACTGGCACAGTACACACCTCTTGAACACTGCTCATCTTAAATATTTAGACGTAACTCTAAACAGGACTTTTATTTGACATTAACATCAAAATAAAGGTAAGCGGCAGAAATAACATTCTGCGGAAAATAACAGAACTCTTCATGGAGCGCTAAACCTGGGGTAATGAGGACTACAGCATTAACATTTGGTTGCCAGCAGGCGAGTATGCGAGTAGTGTTTGACATAATTACACCCTCGCTAACCAGTTAGACGTTGCTTTGAACTAGACCTGCAGGCTCGTCACTGGATGTTTAAAATCTACTCCTACTGAGAAGCTATACCATCTTGCTGGAATTGCCCCTCCTTCTGTGCGAAAAGGGACTGCAGCCATAGAGAAAGGGTGAAGGCTAAATCTTTCGAGAGACAACTTTCCCACATTACTCAGTCAGCCAGCAAACGCCTGAAATCGAGAAGGAATTTCCTCAGTGCAACCAAGAATTTTCATTACCAATATGGGTCAATATTCGAGCAATGGCTGGGGTTGAGAGAACCGGACTGAATGGAACCAAAGGGGATCTGGCACCAGGTTACAATAAAGACGAGAGGTTTGGAGGTCACCAAAAAGACTACGCACAAACACTACATGCTCAAGAGATAGTATACATAAGTGGCAATACTCTACAATACCAAATCTCTGCGATTGCGGAGATGTGCAACCATCCCGACATATGTGTAGCTGCACTGGATATTCTTCACACTGCCCTATAGAGATTTTAATGTCGGCTACTCTCAATTTATGTCGGCGTCTTCTTAATATTTACATGTTGTTAGTAAGGTGAAACTTTTTGTTTGCAGCATATTTTTTTATGTACCTTTTATTGCCATGCTTCAAACACGATTACAAGAACACTTTAGCTGAGTACCCGACAAGCTTTATTGAAAAAATAAATTCTTAAATTATACTCACCTATAGTCTCGGATGGCTTAAAGTGCATCTGCGTATCCTTCTCTAACACCCCTTTCGTCATGGTGTGCTTGGCAAACAAAGGGGGATGCTCCCATTGTTGTATTCCTTGGAAAATAATCCTGTTTCTTTCAGCCACATCTTCAGCACCGTCTAAATTGTCTATAGGCAACCAAGGAAGGGTTGGCACGACTCTTTTCTGGGTGACATTGGTGAGGATGGTCTCATCGATTTGGGTGCTGGGATCGGTGATAATCTTTGTGAGGGATAATGTTTTGTGGCGACGGTCGACGTTGTGATCAGCCTCGGACATTTTTGGCTGAATTTCTTATCGTTTTCTCTTAAAAGTGTCGGAAGCTTTGTCAAAATCAAACTGTACTACGGGGAAGTCGCGTGAAAACGGATTAGTGACTCGTTTCCAAGGCGACCTCACAAAATATCATCGACTTGTAGGAATTTTACGAGTTTATCTTTTTAATTTTGTAATTATTTTTGAATTAGATGACTATCAAAAAATTTTGTTGGATATTTAATAGTTTATCTGACGAAGTATATTGTTCAGGGAGTTAAAATGAGGGTAACCTCTACAGGATTAACTGTTTTATCGATATATCGACTAAACAATTGGGTCTTAAATTCGAAGCGCGAATTTTAAAATGTTCTAACCCCTTAATAATGACAATAGGCAAAAGTAGGGTGATATTTTCGTTAATAACAATTTAAAAGTGTATTTTATGATTGCATGAGCAATATTAGCAATGATGTGCCCATATTTTGTCACGTGAACGGTTCGGACAAAAAACAAATGATATTATTGGATGGATTATTGGATTAAATTTCAGCTTGAACAGTTTCATGACGCATTTGAAATTCTCAAGTAGTACCAACAAAATTGGATGGCTATCGCATTTAGGACTGATCCAAATAGATAAAAATTCATAATTTCTTACAGCTAGTACCTACATAGTATCTACATAGTGTGTAGCACTTATAGAAGTTCCAAATAGAAGCAACTGCATCTCACCAAATGCATCTCAGACAGTACTTACATTATATAGTATTTCCCTAATAAACTTGATTGTCAAAACACTATTAACACAACAAATTTCCAAAATCCACCTTGGAGTTTTCCATGCTCAACGGTTTGTATTGTTATAAATTCGGAAAAGACCCATTTCATTCCCATTAATTAACGTTATTCACTGTAACTTTTTTATTCATGACCACCCGCGCATAATAAAAAAAAACGACAAACAGACCCATTAGTCCGGTTCGTTCACATCGCCTCCTAAATCTCTTAATGACAAGTCAGCCGAATGCCAATCTTCCTCATCTCTTACACCTTCTCTTGCCTGTTAGTATGGGAATGTGCTAAATTGTCTTGAAATATAGACCACTTATGATGGGAGCCCTCGGCTCGAGGGTATTATAAAACATTAAATCCACCGAGATGATCATTGATAATTTTCAGTTCTCATGGCATTCTTCGGCTGGCAAGAGAGATGCTGCGAGATGGTATTCGGTATTCTCTACCGATGACGGCTACCAATGGATTACCGCGGTAGGACCGGCCCCGGTGCTTAGCAGTGGCGTACTGTCTTCGACCATTAATCATTCAGCATCCAGATTTGACGTCGATCCTAGACGTTAAGTATTTGTACCAGGTATCAGAATTAGAAGCACAAAACTAGTTGGTACTTCCTAAGAACGCAACGTATCTACTGTATATTAAACTGAGTAAGTACTTAAGTTAGTCGGTAACTGTGGTATTTGTTAATCAGTGAATAACTCAATGGCTCATTAAACTGTGAAAGGCATACTGGCAGAAAATCAATAGTGTGCAATCTTTTTTTTTGAGAGGGTAGAATCTGCCTCAGAAGGAGTCACTCTCCAGACGTTGTGACAGATTATTTCGTTGGGCCGCGCAATCCCACATCCCTTGAAGAGGGTTATAACGACGCAGCTTAGGAAATATCCCGCTGAAGTTCCCCGGGGGGTGTGGAGTCCGGAAGGTTTAAGATCCACAGGGTAGTACCAAATTACGAGAACGTAGTGAAGGGCAGTTATGCCACGCATAACCGGAGCCCCCCTCGTCTTCACCGTGACCGAGAGTCTAAACCACCCCCGGTTCGAGTGTAGAACCCAGCCCCCGCCGACCTCTTCTCTTGATAAGCTTTTCAGGACTTATGGAACTGAGGCTTGGACGAAAATAGTGTGCAACCTGTAACCTTATTACTGACAATAGCTCTTCATCTCATGATAAAAATACGTAGCAATTTATCCACTTGTGTAATGAGTATGAGGTTTGAAGTCACGACTATAAAGTACAATGTAACTGACAAAACTGAGTAAACCAGTAAGTAAATATTCCTGAACATCCGTGTAAGGACCATCCAGTCTGAATCGGTTCAGTTGAAAAAGTAGCAATGAAATTTAATAGCCATGTTAACGACACACAAAGACCAAGAAACCGCTCCATAGGCGCGCCATATTTAAAGAAATATAAAAGATTGTGACTCATTTTGTCAACGAAATTTTATGACGAAATCCCAAATTTGTGCCTCATGTGTTTCTGTAGCATTATTTGTATTGTTTATAATGTCTATATCGTTGCCATTATTAATTATGTCCACGTCGAAAGGTCTCCAAAAAGCCATTTTACAATAATAATTGCAATTGCATACATACATCACTAAACTCTAGTGACGACTGAAAATGAACACGTGCTCGACGTTACATGAATACTCTGCTTTTGTCTAGGGCAAAAACGTGTTTTTTGAATGCGCTCGGTATAAAGTCGGTATTTTTTTTGTTTTTTAACTGGACCAATTCTGACTGGATGGACCTTACAGTGTATTCTCTCCAATACAATTACACTAATACATTTTACAATCATTACCTGCGTCTATCCTTCTGGTACATGTACTGGTAGTACAGGCATGAAAAATAACTATGGAGCAAGTCACTGTGGACATCAATTCAATATTTGATTGCATGGAAGTTGACTGGAAATGGAAAATAGTCATGAGTTATAGATTTTGAGTGCTATAGTTTATGTCACATAATTTTTGTTGATTAATATCAAATGGTGGTTAGATCCTCATCTCACCGCTCTAAGCTGCTGAAATCAAAACAATTTTAATTTCGAAAATTTCACAAAATTTGTTCAATTAGGTAAGCAACTAAGTGAATATATTATTTAAAATAATGTCCCTAAGGACTATATGCCTTATCACCATTGAATTGAAATAATTTTGCCTTTTTTTCTGGGTTTTCTGAGATCATAAACCCAGCTTAATAAATCCACTATAAATTATTAGTTATATTATGAATCTATAACCCAATATAGTTAAATTTATTTAGACGCATAAGTACATATTATGTTAATTATAATTACTGTTAAAGTCTTAAAATAGCGACCCGTTAATCCATTCATAAAAAAATTATAACCTAATTAAAAGTCTCCGTTTACTCATTTCGAAATCAAGCATTAAAGTCTGTATAATTAATACACCGTTTAATGGAAGAACGCACATTCCGGCACCACACGTAATTAATTTCAAGGAAAAGAAATCACTAAACTCACATCGCCTTATCTCTCTACTTATACATTCCGTGAGTTTATGTGACTAATTCCAGTCTCAATTACCCGGATAAGGGAATCGAGTAGATCCCCGGAAACTGCGTAAGTGATGCGAGATAGGATTTTACGACGTTCACACCTAAAACTCCCAACTTTCGTTATCGTCCCGTATACCCCTCCCCGTGCTGCCATTCATTACTAAACAATCCTGTAAACCTCTGATTATTTACTCTCGAGGAGATAAAGAGGTTCGACTTGGGTGGGTCGCCGCTTACTTATTGCCTAATTTATCTCTTTATCGGCAACTAAAATGTCTCCTTGCCACCCTGGTGGAGAGGTAGTTCTGAGGAGGGCACGTATATTATCACGCGTTGGAAATAATTTAATGCATCTTGAAGAACGATTCTAGTTTGATTGCTGATATAAGAACGATCCATTGGATGGAACCAGCTTAAAATGTTGTTTTTTAATTTAAATTTCATAGTGCATCAGTCACAACAAATGAAAGTTGTTCTAGGCTTCAGCGAATAGTCGACTTGCAGCACACCTTCAATTCAAAGTTCGACTCGGTGAAGCACGAATCCAATTAGTTCAAAAGGGCTTCTTTTGAATCTTTTGCAAGTTTATTATAAACGTTCCACTAGGTTGGCAAAAGCCTAGAACTTGACTCCCAGAATTGTACAAGTTTATTCCTTGTTAAACATAAATTTTCACTAGAAAGCTTCTCATGGCAATACTGAAGACTAACAAACTAACTGACTGACTGACTAATGTCACTACTTCGCTTGAGGGTAATTAAAGCTTAATGGTAATAGCCAGTCCCTGAAATCCTCTTGATTAAAGGTACAAGGCAGAATCGCCTATCTTTCTCCTACACCAATTTCATTGGCTTCCTTGATTGCCCTTGATTCCTTGATTGTGTCCTTGGCAACAAGGACATAATTGTTGATCTCGTTACATCGTTCATCGCAATTCGTATCATGATTCAATTACGAGGAAAAATTGCCAGATTTTGTTGATTGGCCAATCAACATGGTTGATTGGTGTTGATCAATTAAACTAAAAGTAGAGAGATGTATTACTGTTACCGACTATATTTCAAATATTTCAACAAGGGGATTCTAGAAAATGGGACAGTTCACATATTAAAATAGTGCGTTGGTAAAATAAAGTAATGGGGTGAAATAGCCCATGTTTATATAAACTTCTCTTTAATATATCTGTTTCAACTTTACATGTACACAATTCGAAATTTTGGTTATTGCAGACCCCAACAATTCATTTAAATTTTAACACAGCAGAATGACCTATCCTTTTGAATCACAATTTTATCAAATTAAAGTCACTAATCTCACTGGTTCTATTGATTCAAGCTACAAGAACATAATTGCAGAGTTTGTTGAGTGGCCTATCTCAATATTTTCTTGAATCAGATTACAAGAACAAATTCGCAGATGGGAATTATATAAGTATATCGATATTTATTTTATTCAAGCAGCAAAAGCAGTTTAGCAGCTTCAGCACCTTTTTAATTAAAGATACAAAAACCAAATTGGAATTAAAGATCCAAGAACCAAGATTTACTTGGATCACTAGTCGCATTTCATCTCTTGATTCTAGTTATATGAAGCACATGGCCCATCTTTGGAAAAAACATACTTCGGTGTGGGTGTTTACTTTTTCATTCAAAATTAAAAACTAAATTTAAATTATTTTTATTTAAAAGAAATTTAAATGAATTAAATTTATGAAATCACATATTTCAATAATGCGTTTCTCTTCTTCTCTCGAAGATACAACAGTGAAATTCTTGAATTACTTATTCTGGTGTTCTCTAGGTTCAAACTGAATAAACCAAATGGCATGCCTTTGGAGGTCATAAACTTCGTGATCGTTTGCTTTTTCATTAAGGATACAAAACTAAATCATAGTTCCATAGAATCACATCTTCCTTTAATTCTCTTGATTTTTACCAATTTCAGTGATTTGGGTTTATTCCAGGTACCAAATCCGAATTGCAATTCTGTAATCGCAAATCTCAATAAATAATTCAGTTTGGAATGAAATTTGGAATTTTGATTTGATTTGGGAAATTGATCCCCATTGATTGACCCATTCATCTGGGTTCAAATGTACCAAAAGTGAATCGCAAGTTTGATCAGCATAGATTCCAACTTTTCTTTTGGTTGAAAATGCTTGATCAGAATTGCAGGTTTTTCGGAATCACAATTTTGATTACAGTCGTAAAGAGCTGACTAAAGTCACAAATCTTGACGGTTCTCTTGATTCCAGTTACAACCAGATTACATCTCTCACCAATCAAGCAATCAAGGGCGTTCTTTAATAACAAATCTAAATTGTTCCTGGGATTCAGGTTACAAGAAACAATTCGGAAACAGGAAGTGTATGTGGTTTTATTTCAAGGTAAAAGAACCAAACGACGAAATCCAATAATGTTCCAGATTTAAGATACAAAAATGAAATCCTGATATCTTTTGATAAATAAAGAAAAATCCTATCGAAAAGGTTTATTGAGCGGTCTTCAAGTGACAAATTTTAGTAGTTTTCTTGGTGTGATCTAGAACGGTTTTGATGCTGATGAACCATCTTCATGCATCTTCTGAAAATTCAGTTCTTTGGAACCTATTATATCAATCGTTAAATCCACATGTTTGTGTTTGATACTGATACAATCTTACGTAGGTTTATTACAATAAATGAAGGTTTAGGTTTTGCAGTACTCAAAACTGCGTTTGACAGAAACAAGGAATACACAAGTGCACCTAATGACGAATAAATGATTTTTTGTTTGCATAAGGCACTATACGTATAACTCCTCCTGCGTTAAAGACATATTGGCGTATTAGTTATCGGAAATCCATGCCACATCGGCTACTTTCTAGTCGCCGTCACGATTTCGCCTTTAACAAAGGCGCATCTCAATAGATGAGCGGTCGAGATGAAAATTTAAGAAAAAGCGATCGAACCAGACACAGGGAACAACAATGCCCTCGGTTGTCATCTAAAATTTTCTGCCATTGAGAGAGTCGCGGCCCGCTACAAAAGACCGTCAGACAATACAAAATAAAACGAATACGAGAGGAAGAGCGAGTGAGTGAGATAGTGCCAGAAGTAGAGATGGAGACAGGAGGAAGAGGAGGAGGAGGAGGGAGAGAAAAAAGGACAATATCCTCACAGCCCACTTATATAGGTATACATATACACCGTGACTCCGTGCATGACCACGTGGAATATTTCTCATCATCAAAGTGAGTCTTGATCAAAAACAACGTTAACGGCTGCGACCAATCACGACGCGAGGCGGGTTTCCTTAAAGCACAACCTACCGACAATATTCTATTATTATTATTATTATCATCATCATTATTATTTATTCATTGTTGTCGGAGTGGCGGCGATATGGAAAAAAAATCTGAAATTCCTTTCTGTCAATGGCGTGTGACTGATTCGGTATACGAAATAACCTTAGGTGTCTCTTTAACGGCGAACTGTCTCATTAACGACTTGTGGGGACGATCCACCAGACGAATTACCCATAAAATTTTACAAAAGAAACGATGGAAAACATTACATACATTTAATAAACTCCATAAACGCTTTTGTACTCATACTAATGAATTTAATTAAAAACAGACAATAACAGGGACAACGAATGATCATTTACGAGACGTTAAGATGGAATAATTTTTAATCTCCTGGCGCTCGTGAAAGCCCGGGAAATTGTTTTCGAAAGTAAAAGCTTTATGTAAATATTACGCATTTATACGAGCGACTTGGGTTTTTGTACCTAAGTTGCTCGTACAAAATACACTTACCTACCGAAAGTGTACCTAAGTTGCCTTTGTGTGCGTTTAGGTACAATGTTTGTTGGCAAAGGTTTGCAGGAAGTGATGTGAAAAAAGTAACAAACCGTTACAAAATAACTTAGGTACCAAAAGTAACGAGTCTTGATCCTGAATAGGACCAACGAAACCGTTCTGATGCTGTTTTTGAAACTCTTTCAAAAATGATTTTTATAAGAAAATGGTATAACTATGGGGAAATTGATTTATCTTGAGATTTAATTTATAATGAAAGGCTTTACACACGTCGATATGTTAGGAAGGGCTACAAGAACAAATATAATAGAAATAATTAAAAAACTGTTCATAAATTTTACCGAAGACACTTGTAAGACACAACAATTTGGCAAGATTCTGATACGGTTATAAATTCAACTAATGCTAACACAGTTCAACAGCATTTAGAACAACAACTAAGAATGTATTGTGAAGGTGTCGATTTGAACTGCAAAGGATATGATCCACTTACGTGGTGGAAATACTGACAAATAATATACCCATGGTTGTCAATATTGACGAGAAAACATTTATGCATTTTTCAAAGACAATAGTGTAGAAAGTAAAGTTTAAAAACGTAGGAGATATTTTATATTTGCAAGTGAATACAAATTAAAATTATGTCATAAATTAAAAATATTACAATACATGATATAAGTTTATTTCAATTCGCGGAATTTCTATCTATAGTCTGTCTAAAAATGAGGCGAAGTAATAAAAACTCATTATAAATGCAAAACCGATACAAGGTGGCACCCACTAAATGTGTCGAGTTCTCTAATGTTTTGCACGCTACCTCCCCTAATCTCTTTATATTACGAGTGTTTCTCCCTGAACATCTGCTATTTTGTGCGTCTCGACACATGCGAAGAACCACTCACTGGCGTACGGTCGGGAAAAATGACGAAATGTGCAATAATCGATAACTGAAAAAATTACGTGTGCGTGCGCGTGTGTGTGTGTGCGTGCGTGCGTGTGTGTGTGTTTGTGTGTGGGCGCGCGCTTGAACGAGATAGAGAGGGAAAGAAAGACAACACGTCAGTACATGTATGGTCGTACATTAATTTATGAAATTTTGCGGCCCTGAGAAGGGCCAGTTTATGAAAAATTTTTCCCAGCCGTCACCTTCTCCTTGGTAACCTCAGTCGTCGTCGTCATCGTCGAATTCTTCCCAAACATCGGAATCTGAAGAAGAATCATCATTTGGGTTGATAATAATTGGTTCTATCAACGACTCCGAAATGTTATCTAACTGAAACATTTGGTCTTCTATTTTCAGAACGTGATTTATGCATTTCCGCCAATTTTCCTTGGAAACTTTACATATTGCTTCTTTAAGCAAATTTTTGACATCTGCTAATTTGAACGTTGTATTTGTCCTCGCCACGTCACCTTTTATTTGTGCCCATATTAGCTCAATGGGATTCAGGTCGCAGTGGTACGGAGGAAGCCGAACCACTGTTATTCCTTTCGCCTTGGCTAATCCATCGACGACGTGCCTTTTAAAATCACCTTTACGTGAATTGGCTAAACGCAAGAGTTCTACTTTTAATAGGTTTTCGGCACATTGGATCTTTTTCGAGGATAACCATTCTGCGATACGTTGTTTTCGCCAAGAGCTATTTGGTAATTTCTCTTCTAATCGGGAATGGTAACTAGCGTTGTCCATAACTATTACGGAACCATTCGGAATTAGATCGATCATTTGACCAAACCATTCTTCAAACACGTCCGCAGTCATTTCTTCATGGTAGTCTCCTGTCTTAGTTGATTCAAAAATTAGTTCTCCCCCTTCAACGAAACCATCCTCGCTTCCAATGTGGGTAATAATAAGCCGTCGCCCTTTACCCAACGAAGGCTTTAAACCGGTGGACCAACCTTCTAGAAAAGATTGCCTTCGATTAGTTACACTGGTATCTTGCCAAAATTTTGGTACGGAATGTCCTGCGTTAATCCAAGTTTCGTCCAGATAGAAAATTTTTTTCATTTCTAGCCTACTCCTTCGAATATCGCGCAGGTAACTTCTTCTCCACACAATGATGTCATCTCTTTCCATCAATACAGATTTTCTATTGTGCTTCTTCCATCGAAATCCCAAATCCTTTAAAATCGTCCATAATGTACATCGGCTCATTTTTGGAAAGTCCTCGTCTTCTTGGACAGACAATAGAATTTTATCTAGTGTTGGAAGTTCGTTGCGGAAAAAGAAAGCGTGAACTTTTCGACGTAGTCCCCTTTTTAGAAATTCGTCTAAGGAAATTTTCGGACGTCCTGGAGACTTTTTCTCCGGTTGAACAGGGCCACTCTTTCTTTCTTTTAATAACCTGTACACTGATGTCTTACCAACTCTCAGCATCGCAGCGGTTAATTCCACGGTTTTATCCACACTCGCATCTAAATTTTGTTTCTTGATGGAATCGAAACAATTCAAAATTAGAACTTTCTCATTAACTGAGAACGGCGCTAATTTTGGGCGTTTCGATGGTCCTGGTAAATTCTCCATACTCCAATACGTATCTCCGTACTTTAAAAATACCACTATGAACACACAGGAAAGTCACTGTCAAAGTCTGTCTAATCACACACACGTACACGTCTATAAGCAATGCTGACTGACTACTGTCTTAGGCTTAAATGGAATAAATGGGCCGATCTTATACACATAACCACCTGATATGTTAACGCAAGCATTAAGCGCAATCAGTTCCTTTAACTTACCTAGAATTACTGAGAAAATAATAGCCGTTTGGTCCCTTCTTGGAATAGTTAATCACATAATCCGAACTTTAGTATTTATCTGCACCTCGATTAGACAGCACCCACTTTTGTACTTCGGTAGGAAATGTTCATATCTCTTCGATTCTTCCATATCCCGAGGATTTATTAGACAAACAGTATGAAAAAAAACATTACCGTAAAATATTATAAAAAATACCGATTTCCAATATTGTAGTATGTTATATTAATGACGAGTTAACAACAATTCAGATAAAAAGGGCAGCGTTCCTGAGATGATAACAATCGCGGTCGTAATACCTACCTTTTAATAAATCAATTATACCGGTTTTAAGGAAACTCAACATTACATAGACAATTTTAATTCATTTATTAATATTCGTTGATTTCTTTAAGAACGCCTCTGGTTAGCTGCGAAATAATCGGTTTATTACTTCGCCTCATTCTTTGACAGGGTATAATATTTTTTTATTTTTTTTTGGGAAATTTTCGATAAACTTGTAATTTTATTTATAATCCTTTCTTGTATATCGTATACAATTTGCTTAAATTAAAGCGTACAATTTGTTTTTTCGTATAAATATTAAATGCTAAAATATACGACTGTTTCTTTAAATAACACAGTTTTGTATCCGGGGATTTGGGATTATGCTGAAAGCGCTGTTTATTCTTGAACACATAGGTAAAATTTTTAGAGCTTCTCAATGGAAGCATTGCTGATTCCCGAAAATGACCGCAAGGGGCAAAACCGTGCAATTTTGTCAGAAAGCCTTCGTTTTTAAATTTTTCTGCCAAGTTTTTCTTATGTTGACACTTTTAGATTCCTTAAAGATTTTACATTAAATAACGTTATAAAAATAATATGGGTTGTAAGGAATCTCCGCATACTCGGCCACTTGCAGTGGCGCAGAGTTCTCATTATTTTTTTCTCAATACGCCTTCCTCTCGCCTTTGGAATGACACCTGGTTCATTTATGTTTGCTTTATTGTACAAATTATTGTAATTTAGTGCACTGTGCGCCGCCGGGGAATAACTGGGCACGCGAAGAAGAGCTCCTGGGTGCGGAGATTTCGCAGGAGTCCGATTATTGTTCTTTTTCTTATTTCGATGTTAAAACTGCAAGGAATTGGATACAAATAGCAAATTAAAAAAAAATTGGGGGAATTGCTAATAATGAAGGTATTTTGAAAAAACTGATTTTTTTATCTGTGGTCTTTATCACAAATCAGCATTAAATCATTATCAAAAACAACTGAATCTTTTACATAATCTTGTGTTCAAAAAGTTTTTCCATTGAATCATGTCTCCAGAAAAAAGCGCTTTTGCCTTCATAGTTCCCCGATAACCGAGTCCAATATTGAACCTCTAGATGATCGAGTATTCAAAGAAAACGACCGTGCTGAATTCAAAAAGTGCAAGACCGCGTGAATTGAGAAAATACCTGTAAGCTTGATTGGTATGCCTTTATGCGCGTACACCTTTTTTGCTGCATTTTTTGAGTTACTGTGGCAATATTAGACCTCTAGATGGTCTGGTATTCAATGAAAATGATCTGACTTCATCGTCGAGGCTTAAGCTTCAGACCCACAAGAGTATTTTCAACCTTTACAACTTGGTTCTCTTGCTTAATGCACCGTTTCAGGCTGATTTGTCTATTTTCTGCAATTTTTCAAATGTTTGAACCCTTAAAACCCAAATACACACGGGAAAGTTAAAAGTACCTAAAAGTACGCTCAGAAACGAACATTTTGCGCGCCTGCAGAAAAATTCAAAAATTTCCACACGCGAGATACGGTAAATTTAGGAAAAAATTGTTTATTTGCGATTTCTGGCAAATGGAAAATTTTTGGCGCATTTCTAAGAGCGGGTATGGATTCCTTGGACAATTTTACATCGATTATAGGTCTTCTTGAATTTTTCCAGCTGGCGACGCGTTTCTGGTAACATTATAGAGAAAATTTGTCACCTAAAACGAAAAACGCGAAAAAACCGAAAATTGGCCGTAAAAAACTCTAGGAGTAGTATTTCTTACTAAAAATTTGGGATAATAATTGTATTCAAACCTACAACAGAATGAAATATTTTTTGGTTTTGGTTTGGGAAAAAATCATGATGCACCAACCTTGCGACAGTTGACACGGAATCGCCCATATACTACGGAAGTAACGTTTATTTTGTGATCTTGAACCAGTGGCCGATTTAAGACCGCATATGAATCTGACGCGTTTCCGTTTCAATTTCGCAATTACAATATTTATGAAATAGTGTGTACACTTCGGTTTTTAAGATGGATAGACATTCTATTAGACTGTGATAAAACTGTTAGCTGCATATAATTTGTTTGTTAGAGTGTTACCTTGTTTTTACCTTCGGTAAAGTGTTTGCATTGACGCCACTCACGAAAAGGTGTCACTTTTAAAGGCGTCTTAAATTCACAGACGAAAAAAGTGTGTACAGAAAGAGGAAGTGGACGTTCATTAACGTCCTCCACTTCAAACAATTACAAATTACACACAGGAACAAAAAGAGTGTCCCATCGGTAATAAAACAAACAAAAGACGTCGAAGGTAAAACCTTCTCTGTATACATCTCTTTGTCAGGAACCAATAATCGCGCATTATCGAGCCACGACTGACCGTATCCGAAAAACAGGAAATCGTACCGGAAACGGTCGTCAAATATTTAAAAGAACAAAAGAGAGGAGGTGTCAAATATTTGTAGTTAAGCGTGAAAACGATTATTGCCCGTGCTTTATGGCAGCCTAGGCGCCAAAATAATTTGCGGTTTTCAAAACTGTTATTATTAGGTGTACGGCTCTAAGTGATTTTTTATTGCGGTAATTGGGTAATTTTGCACCTTTCTCTGGCTGGCGGTCAGATACCGTTATATCTACGACTATATTGTCCATAAATCTTTGCTAAATAATTGACGGGATTATGGACCACTAATTGACAATGAAAGATGTTTGCGTAGATTGAACATTTTGAAATGAAATAATATTGATTCTGTAATAATTTTGACTTTTCCTACTTCAAAATATATAGTAGAAAACGCCAACCCAAGATTTGATTTCATCATGTACTTATCTGATTTGTGCAATAAACAATATGAGGAAGTAATTTCATTTATTGTATTATCTAATTAGAGTAACTGCGTCGATTGACGTATTATTGCTAGAAATTAATTTTCCCACTTTTCTCCAGGAATCCGGAGCTCTAGAAAATATACAAAGTAGTAGAAAGGAAAGTAAGTGGAAAATAAATTGCGAAAAACACGAAATATGTTAAATAAATTCATACTTTATTCATAAATTTACTGTCACAATAATTTCATGTCTCTAGCTGTTCAATAGACAATGTTTAATGTGATTCGAAATCACCAATTTTCGCCATTTAACAGCTGAATCACACTGAGTATCGTGAACTCTATTGGATTACTGGTACTTAATTCGATCGAAAAAATTCCGATTTCAATTGATGACTTGGAGCCGTTTTTTCCTCCAAAATTGGAAAAAAAGGCGAAAATGGAACTGATAGGCCTCGGGATGGACTGAAAATATTCTTTCAACATTGAGGTACAAAGCTGGAACGTGAAAAATGTTAAATTGAATGTATGCATGTGTTTTCACAGGGCCGAACCCGGGAATATTTCAATTCTTCGCGAAAAAATCAGTTTTTTGCGTGTTTTATTACTTAAAACCAAAATACACACTGATAATTTATTTTGACCTTAAAGTATATGAAGAAAGGAAGATTTTGCCGGCTTCCAAAAAATTTTAAAAAATGAGGTTTTTCAGATATTTCGGTTTAAAAAAAAAAAAACGGTTTTTCCAAGATTCTGGCTCAGGGAAGCGTCTGATCTCAATTCTGACGGTGGAAATGGATTCCTCGGAAAATTTTACATCGATTTAACATTTTCAAAATTCTTTTTAGCTTCAATCCTTGCTTTAGCAGGCTAAAAACAAAAATTTCTCATCGACCGCGAAAAAATGCAAAAAACAAAAAATTGGCCATAAAAATGAACTGGCGCAAAATGGGTGGATGAATATTTGGGATCCGATATATTTTGGCATCCCCAATACTTCCGGGGGCATTTTGAAAACCACCCCATTCAGTTGCTGATCAGTTGACGTGGAATCTCCCATATACATATTTTACAATTAATAGCTTTATTTAACCATTCGTTATATTCCATAACAGATACAATTGATTTGTGTGAACTACTGTAAGATACAAATGTTTGCGATTCAATTTTACTTAAGTTTAAAACACGTTTTCCTATGGAAATTATGTGAGATATCTGAGTAATAGTAATCATTCGCGTACACTATGAACGAAATAAAGAGAAAGAGATATGAGATGCTCCAGGAACCCAGTCTAGATCTGATCTGTCTAATTCAAATTTCAAAGATTAAAGTTAAAAAACTGAAACAAAACATTATATTCGATGGTCCCGTTACGAATTTCCTTTTGGAATAAATATATGGCAAGGGAAGAAAGCGTTCAATAAAGAGAGGAACAGTTCGCAGCTGTGACTAAAAATTGCCGACTTTATCTCCTCCCCCCCCCCCAAAAAATCCTCAGTTCCACACCTAAATTCACCAGATCTTGATATTTTTAATTTCCTCCCCACGTACACCTTTCTGAATCCGGAGGATCGATTTCGGCGCATTCGGCGCATCAATCAAAGAGATAAGCGGGATCGCTTATACAAGCTTATACGCGCATATACGTTATATATAGGTAAAATCGAACAGCTCGGACATATAAATATGTCTCCGGTGTAGGTACGATTTCTCTCCCGTCTAATTATAAAAGTGTTGTATTTAATGCTTCAATGTCAAGCCGCATATGCCGCTTTTTGGAAACGTTAAAGTGAGACTAATTAGGGACGAAGTGTACGGTTTCAAACCACGTCAAGGAGTCCGAAAAAAATTGTATAATTTAGCTCCGGACAGAATTCTGTCGAAGGCACAAAATTGATCGAAAGTAGAAGGGGGCGGGGGTGGATGTATGTTTGAATTACGTATCAGGAGTTGGCTTGCCTTCCTAATAAGAAATAAGCACCAATTATTTTTTAATCGCAGATTGATATGGCAAAATCAATTGGGTGGTTTCAATGCACTGTACATATGGTTTTAATGATGCAAAATAAATTATTTCATACATTAAATAATTTGAATCGAGAGGCGCCATTATTGCTCGACGTCACCAATTATGATTTGTTTGTCGTGAGTAGGAAATTTTGTTGCTGTTATTTTTGCAAACAATTTCGCTTCGTCTTTTGCTCTTTGTTGCTTCATCGTTTGAGAAATTGTACAAATATTGTATTGTATCAAGTTGCAAAAGTACAACCTTATTGGCTATAAGCTATAAGCAAAAGTACTTATTTTCGATGTTTTAACAACGCTGACAAACAGAATTGGAAGAAGAATTAAATAAATCCAGAATTATTATCCAGAATTGGACAAGAATGACAGAAGAATTGGATTATTATTATGAAGATTCAGATCTCATTCATATCATTCATATCATTGAAGATTGTTCTACTTGTTCTTATATCTGTATATAGGGTGACCAGCATGAGAACCGTTTTAGCTGGTTAACATGCAGGTGGTCCTAAAATATGATGGTTAAATGCAAATTATCTTCGTACCCACTTGCATTCCTTTAGAGCTATGGACCATCAAAATGAGGCTTCAAATATTGAAAAAAATAATTTCTTTGCAATTCATTAACTAATACGTGTCGAATTTGGTGTAGCATTTTGGTGAACTCAATGTCATAATTTATAAGTAGGAACAAATTCATTGAATTATCTCGAGGGGTTGATAGGGGGTGACCCAAATCTATAATTTTACTTGACAATTTCATCGTATGCATTCTATCGTAACCATTTTTAATCCTGTTAAATCTAAATCTGTTAATCTAAACCTGTTAATCTAAAGGAAATTTGTAGGTTTCAAGAAAAGTGGTATCAACAGAAGTAAGGTAACAAAACATGTTAATTGAAAAAGGATTTGCAACATTTGAAAAATTTGTCTTTGAAAATTAAACAAAAGGCTCAAAAACAATTAAACAATTAACATAGTAGTTAAGGATGCAATTCTGATTTATAAATTAAATGGAAAATTAAATTTTCTAATCAATTTATTCTTCACCGAGAATTAAAAGCAACTTTATCCAATTGTTTAATGTAATTCTTTATTGTAGCATTTATTTGTGATCTGAGCCCACAATTTTTCCCTGGAGTGAAACTGGCGAAAAAAACTGATTCTTTTATTGTCCCAAAAAAAAAATCACTTTTATTAAGATTTGGTGTTCGTGGCGGACAATTATTTCCTTGTTTTGTCCATTTATTTGGAAATTTTTACTAGAAAAAGGTGTGAATAACTGCACTAAAATGAGATGGTGCTCCATCATGCTTAAAATTAACTTTAATTTTCAGCCATAATGGTATATAGTCCAGTAGATCAGGATGTGTATTTCGAAGGAAATAAAGTCACCGTAGATATGCATTTGTTTGACAGATAAATGAGAGGTGACATCTCGCGATATTTTTATATTGTCATTTTTCATTTATTATCATTTATTTATGAACACATTTCAATAGAACAAACGCTAAATGATAATGAAATATCATCTCAATAAATCATTGCGAACCGCTTTCAAATTGGTTCAGCCAGTGTGAAAATCAGCACAAACAAATATTTAAACAGAAAATTTGCTTACGACAATGTGTAGGTATATATTTGAGAAGTAAACAGCAATTTTTTAATGAGACTTCATGGCTGATATTGAAGATATATTGCAAATTTAGGTATTGTTATCTATGGGTACTAATTTTAAACAACGTGTTTGCATTTTTAGTATTTTAACAGTTAACTCAAAACACCATTGGATGGATCCAACTTCTGCATATTCGCAAATTAAATTTTACATGTGAGATTTCTTGCTACAACTGTATTAACATCAGAAATTTGTCAGTAGTAATCGAGTATGACCGCAACATGTTCCAAAACAAGTGTATAATTGCACAGATTACAAAATGATTATATTTAATCACACTGGATTTATCAGAAGCCGTCATTCTCTTATATACTTCACACATGTCTCTAAGGAAGAGAGAGAATGCGCCCGAGAAGCCAGGCGCTAATTGGTTCGAAAATAGGCCGAGAGAGACGGGGAACCCTTCGACCAGTAGCTAATGTCCTCCGAGTGAACATAACCTTTCCCTCTCTTCTCTCTATTCGTCGAAAAGGCGCAAGTAATACGATCGCGCAACATCCGACCAAAACGGTAGCACGTATTATTGGCTACTGTATGTGCTGCTGCAGCAATTGGTCGAAGGTGGAGGGTTGTCCTCTGCCGTGCCGACGGGCCGTATGGAACCGGTGGGAAAACGTGGGCATCACCGTTTTTGGGAAGGGTGAGAGATTGTGGGGAAAAATTAAATTATTTTTGGAAATTTGGCCGGTTCCTAGGTAGTTGTGATTTATTTATATTTTTATAAAAGCGTCGACACTTATCGTTTTCCATACACTTTGTTTAATATAAGATTACCTTTATTATTACTACTAGGGTAATACACAGAGAATTATTAATTAACCAACAAGCTGTGGTGATGTGATGAGAACTCTTCTAAGTATCATAAAATATTTATGCCTCATTTCACCTGTTTAATTATACAATCAAGCTCGAATTTAACGTCATCGTGTGTAATGACAACCTTATTTTAAGAGCACTAACAATTTACAATAGAACGCTATATGGAAAACCTGACTGTGACAGCATTAAACTCCAGTATAACGACATGGTTTATGGACATTTTTTTAAAATTCTTGGAGTTTATATCTAGAATCAGTTGTAAATTTATTATCAGTTATTTTCCTAGTTCGCTGTAGGGTTGGATACGATTGATTGGGTAATAAAGTGTTAAAATAGGTGCTAATGTAGTCAGAAAACTTTGAATAAACTTAAGAAAACATCTCTCTGTCGATAAAGTATCAAATTTAAAAGGAAAAATTCTACTTCGGATAAGAAAATTAGGCTAATAAACTATGTACCTTTGTCTTTTTTATCGGTAAGTACATACTTATGTGTTTAAGTAGGTTACTCTAGTATCACTGTTCAACTTAAAGACTATTAAATTTTGCAGAATATATGGCAACGTTGCTTTGATCGCCCAGTATATGTACTGCGTATACTGCATCTATTAAGAATTTTTAGTACGGTAATAAATATTACATGTGAGGAACTTATGTCATTTGGCATAAATATTAGCAATTATCAAAATTAGCAATAAATGATCAATTCACAATTTGTGAAGATAGTTTTCTTTTTTAATTATATTGAAATAGATTTTGAATAATAAAATTCTGCTCATCCCTGGTCGAGCAAATTAATTATAACGCCACCAGGCTTAAAGCTAATATAGATGCTACATTAGTTGAAATAAAAGGTATATTCCATATTAAACCTAAAAACGGACTTAATATCAAATGAAAACTTTCTCCAACTTATAAGTAAAAGAAATTTTCGAAATTTCATAATCAATAATTCAGCTTAACAAAGTTATCACTTTTATTGATAGAGTATTAAATTATTGAGTTGCAAAATAATTCAACTTAATAATGATACTGAAAACACAACAAATGAAATAATTAATTCTATAGCCTTAACTGTAAAATTTCCTTTCCATAAGCCACTTAAACTAATACGAGTAAACATGTACCTAACTTACAGTTAACTTACAGAACCCTCGCTACAGTTATAACCGCTACAAATCTTAACTCTTGTTTTGTTATGATTTACACTCAAGATCTGTCATTGTATTTTTTAATAATATAAAAATGTTCCTGTCATCTCTTCAATAATACCACGTTGATATCAATCGTTGGTCTCAAATTGACCATTTATTATCAACTTCTAATCGTCATTTGCTTGCAATAGTTTCATTCAGGACATGGAATTACTTCGTATGAATATGGAACGGGTCTAAGAAAATTTACCGCCCGCAATTCACCGCCAGCAATTGATTGCCAGCAATTTACCGCCTATATAATTGACCGCGTAAGCAATTCATAACTTTAATATCTACTACACAGCATTTACGTGTCAATAAAAAGTATTATGCGCTGTGCCTCATAATTAATAATATCTTTTCTGTATATAGGTGAGTGTCTATCAGTCTTCTCCTCATCAAATGGGACAACTAGCTAAAGTTCACTAAGGTGTTTCCTAGGGTCTATATATACCTCACATTCACTTCTGATTAGTTGTTTCATTTGAAGAGGAGAGACTCACCTATAAACCGTTTCTTCATCTTAAGTAATAAGGGCTTCTTTAAAATCACCTTGTTCATTGTAAGACACTATAATAGGAAGATTATGGTGAAATTTTTTTGAATCTTTGTTTATTATTTTAAGCCTTTTGCGATGGAAATGTATGCTGTGTCTTAACACACGATTCACATGGATCAGGTGAACTCTTGTCAACTGTAGTTGACTTCGCTGTTGTTATTTTAATTACAACAGGCAATAACACAATTAAAGAGAAACCATTTTTACACTTACAGGATAGAGGTATTATCGAAAATAAAAAACTAAAATAGAAAATAGAGAAAAGGCAGAAACGCGAAAAAATATTTTGTCACATTTTCATCAGCTGCCAGGAGGAGACTTAAGACAAGTGAGTCATTAAAGAAAAAATATGTTAACATAAAGGAAAGATCAAAAAGGAAATTTGCTGACCACCAGCATTAAATGTATGAAACCGAGAAGGACCATAGCTACCAGATAATTTTTACAATGTGGATAATAACGTCCAGAAACTACTAGGAGATAGGATAGCTGCCTTTTCCTCTGAATTTGATAGGGACAATATAATGATAATACATACATTGTAGTAGGTTGCACGAACACCACAACAGAAAGTAATGCAACTTAGAATAACTCTTCCAAAAATAGCCCAATCCCTTAAAAATGGCCAAATCCACTTGTTTGAAATAGAAAACTCAAGGAGTCATTGACTTAAAAATGTTAAACGTTAAATTTCTCTTCTGAAATTTAATAACAAGTTTCTCATATATTCCAAGATGATGAGTATTTGACAAAATGGGGATACTTACATGTACATCATGAACTTTAAATACATCCAAGAACATGAACAGAAGTTAAAACTAGAAGACGAATACAAACAAAGATTAAAATGCCATGAATAAGAAAACGCTGCGAAAATGAACATTTCTAATTTAGAGAAAAATAATTAATTCTGGAATTGAATGAATATGCGTAATAAACAGTAAATGAAATACATGTACCATTTATTATAGTGATAACAAACATTTTAAATATAAATGTATCTTGGCACTGCAGGGAAATGTTTTCCATAATACTTACTCCATAATTGCTACCTAATACTACTGCCAATACATATTTTAATGGTCTTACATACAAATACATGATTGTATGGATTGATACTTTAATAATGTAATAGATGACTATATTTTTCTTTTGATTGTAGTGTCATACTTCTTTCAGTTATTAAACTGGTGCAAAACGTTGTGGAATACAGCACATGAAACCACACTAGCCTCAATGTTGAAAATATGTGAACTGGAAATCTTTTCTTTGATACTCCAAAACATTTTTGTATACAGTTAGGAGTTCTCATCCGAAATTCATTGAATAATGTTTCTGAACGATTTACAGGATTAAATTCTGCTAAAAGTAAATTGGTCATACAGTTTGGACAACTAACTATTGCATGAAATTCTTCTGTTGCGTGATTAACTATTATTTCATTAATTGACGAGCTTGGTAAGCAAATCATCTCAATAGTTTAAAAAGTATGCGACAAGTAGTCACCATACTAACCTCACAAAAGTCTATGTTCAAAAAATTTCCCGGGTGTTACTGCAACAGTGCTGAAAAAAAAACATACATACAAAAGTACAGTATGAGGGTTTCAGGTTATCAGTTATATATCGGTTATAATCAGTTGGATTCCGTATTTCACGGAGAGTTCTAGAAACCCTTCCAGGGAACCAATTCTAAAATATCTTCATGTGTAAGGTCCTCTAAATTTTTCATATTTTACTGTAACTACTGAATTTTATTATTGTACAACTCATTATAATCTATTCTAACCACACCAACAAAAACAATTTCTCCTGTGCTTTTCTCGATCGGCCAGTATCCACGTTTGTTTGGTTTAAACCAATATGAAACGAGGATAAGCAGATGTGTGCTTTAAATTTAAGTCAATGTCTAACTTTTCACTATACAAAATAATTTCGTGCCATCAACTTAGTTCAACCTTAAACTAGATTTAAACCAAGTCCATACAACCCACTCTTATTAGGTCATTAAATTTTGCTATTTCTTTGATGAAACGTACCCTTTCTGTTTTTAAAAGTCAGAGATTTGAAAAAAATCTTCGAATATCAATTCAATTTCTTTGTTATGCACGTGTGTATGTCATTTATATCTTACGGAATATAGAATACTTTGTGAGCATAGTACGAGAGATGTTAGAAGTTATTGGTAGGTATCCTCTAAGTTAAATGGCACCTTCGATGAAAAATTGGTTGTAAATAATTTTCGTTTGTTTCTTCGTATCTTTTGGCCAAGGTTTGGGAAGGTATGAAAAGTGGCATAAAAATTTACCCAAAACGTCTCACTTATAAAACATTTACCGTCGGCAATCGCGGTCAAAGGACAAGGAGAAGAGGGAAAATGAAAAGGAGGAGGAGGAATGGATAAGAAGAGTTATAACAAAAAGAAGATGAAGAAAAAGGATACCCCCTTGATGTGGCGGCGCGGTGCGCGCTGCCTGGCTGCCTGCCATCAGCCGACCTCTGAACCCGTCCGAAGGGCCGCTACTGGGCCCCCGGGCCGTTCCCAGCATTCCACCTTGTACCCCGAGGGAGCTCCCAAGCGCACTCACACACACACACGCTCATTATATTGATAAGTTGAGACCGTGCGCGATCGAAACGTACGTTTATATAATATAGTATATACAATCGCCTTTTGTTTTTTCGGTCTGATTAACTTATTATCGGTTATACGTGCGCGGCCGGGACGGACTTTTCTTTCTTTTTCGGGTCGCCATCTTCGGCCTCTCTGGCTCTGCGACGGTCTCTGAAGTTAGGACGAGTGAACCTTCCTTTGCTCTTAAATACTTGCTCATATACATGTGCTCTTTAGTTTCTATCGTAATAAACGAAACTACATGCAATCCGTACAAAATCTTGCTGCGAAATTTTCTGGTTAAATGTTAGTATCTTAGCTAGCTAGAGCAATAAGCGCCCTTTATTCGAAAATGAATAGTGGGTCGTGGTTGAAGAAATGGTAAAGCAATAATTTTCACGTGATCGAATTAATAATTAAATTTCAGTGCACATTATGACATAAAAATTTCCCTCCTGGCATAAATCTCACTGCTTTTTATTAGAGAGATCGTTCTCCTTTGGTTGAAATATTTGAGGAATACCATCACCTTAAGCAGAGGATTTTATCTTCACGCAGAGAAAGGCTTCTCACTGGAACAGGGAACGCTGCCTGCACCTCCTTCATAACTTGACAGGAACTCGCATACACGACTCTTACTGCTGGACGTTCACAAATTTAAAGTCCCCTTAAGGTTATTTCCCTTGCATTTCAAATTTAAGTCAAATCAATTCTTTTGACACAACTTCCAAAAATTCTTTTAGGTACACTTAACGTTTACGCCTCAGCTCTGACCAGGTTACAGGTCTGAGTTACAAAGTGATAGCTAAACTAATTACTCCTCTACCCAATTTGACACGTAGAATCCCAGTCTTCCTTCAAGTCCTCTTCCTCGCTTACTTTTCCACCATTTATCATTTCTCCCGTTTAAAAAAGCTCGCTCCCCACCAACTTACATTTGGAAATTTTTGATTCTCCCCAATCGAGTCACGGTTACGTCATCCTTTCCACCAATTCCTGAAGAGTTTATACTAGCCTTATCGGGCTAGTAAATTACAATTGTTTACAAAAACATTTTAGGGAACTGAAGCGGAATGTCTCCCTCAAAGAAACGTAACTTCGTAAAAATCACATTAATTTGTTACGAAATGAAAACGTCCCTCAGGCATTTTCAGTCATACCCTTTCTCACTTTAATTTCAAATTTTTTGGAAGGACGGATTTTATATCAAATTTCGTGATTCAAATTTGACTTGGATTGATTGAGGTAATTAGAAGTTTTAACCAATTTACTTAAATAGCATCATTATTAGAGCACCAATGTTGTGTCATTAAGACTTTAAATCATATACATGAGACTTCTTCATTTCGCACGAATCTATAAACCATCGCAACAATTTCATTTTACAAATTGTTATAAACTACATCTTCAAGTCAAAAATTTTTAATGTACGTAATCTACGTAATAACTCTAAAGAATAAATTTAATCCAAACTAATTTGCCTATAATATGAATTTTAATTTTTCAAAATCGGTTCATCATATGTTTTCCAGAAAATTGTTCAAAATTAGCTTTTATACCAAAATTCATAATCCTTAATAATTTCTTTCAAAACAAATAAATAATACTCTAGACTATGTAGTACATAGTACCTAGTACATTGCATATTTACATTGCTGTTAAAACTCTTTTCATAGGCAACGAAAAGAATTTAAATTTTTAATGAATGGTAACCACGTATTAATTTATGAAAATTTGAATACCATGTTCTTAGAGCATAATATTTTCGAAATTTATCAAAAAAAGGAAAATCAATTGTGTACGTTTTCCTAATAGCGATTTTTTATTCTATCTAAAAAGTTGAACTAATAGATTCAATAAGTTGAAGTATAAATCTCGCATTTTCTTAAAGCAGAAGAAACAATTGTTTTTATGCCCAATAAGTCAGGACAATAGTATTTTCAGTTGAAATATTGCTAACAATTATATAATTTTTAATTTATCCGATTGTTCCAATTCTTTTTACTAATTCTCTTAGTATTTTGTTATATTCAAAATGGCAACTTTTATTTGACTACCATGTTTTCATGTTAGATACATTTTTTAATTCTGAGAAGAAACTTAAATAAAAATTTGTAGGTAATAAAATCGCCTAAAATATAACACTTCTTTCTTGATTTACAGTTCATTTAAATAGAAAAAAAAATAATACTGAAAATAGACGTTTTCTTTTTGGCAATAATTATCGCAAAAACAAGAACGCCTATTTAACGTTTTCGTTTGCAATTGATACCTGAGTAGCTTGAGAAGCATAAACTGTTTGGTATATAAACATAATTTAGAAAAAAAGTACAAGCTTTCTATAAGGCTTCGAGTCAATCAAATGTGGAACCTAAACTATTTGTTAATCCAGAAGGAGGAACTTATGAAACTCATCAGATATGGGTAAATCACCCAATAATCTAACCCATCAACTTAAATGGGATAGGGGAGGATATTTTAATTTCTTCGTAACAGACCTGCCAACGACGCAATATGACACGTTCCTTCACGGGACAAATATTTACATCCGAATTTATTTAAAAGTTATGCTATTTGATAAACCACTGATGGTATTTTAGTACGTTTTTGGGACAAAAATTTAGGATTATTATAAATTAATTTTTAATTTCAGCTTAGTGAACCGAGCCCATTCCTCTTACACACTTGCGTTTACTCCCCTGTAAATCCTTACAAACCCTCTTGAAGATATTAGACGTAATACAAAACGTGTTTTACCAGATATCGCATCAAAGAATATTTGAATTAATTTTGAGCAATGTCAATATTTTAATTGGTGTCGAATAATTTTCCTACTTAATTTATTTCCGAATTTACAGTTCCAAGTATCAAATATCAAGTAGATGTAGATATCATATAACTACCACCGAACTCGCTGTAGGTTGGATTTCAAACCTACGTTTTTTTTTTAATGAATTACCAAATTTGGCGAAATTCCGCATAATGATTAAGTAGACATTTAATTTATTGACTCTTAAACTGTCATAGAATGAGCCTTCTCTTTGATGTCCAGTAAGGTTTTTGACTCTCACTAACGAAATATTATTTTGTTTAAAAATTCCGTGAAACTTACATATTGGTAAACTGCTTAATCATTGATTGGAGCCACATTAAAGTACTGGTAAAGTTTCTATGTGTTAACCATGAATGCTCCATAGAAAAATATTCGGCTCTGTGTTAGAGTATGGTGGTGCAAACTACGCTGCGCAAACTGCGCAGTTTGCACTTGAAGACCCATAAAATATAAAATACAGTAGTTAACAGGATGAAACTATTTTATAGATTAGACTACGTTTACAAAATGTACTAAATAGTACCAATACAGGTTTACAACCCCATAGAGATTCCTATGGGGTTATTCTGAAAATTTGTAAATGTGAATTTTTAATATCTCAAAATACTTACAAAGTCAAAAGAGGCAAACGTGTTTCACATGTAATATCCGCTCCTTACTACTTATTGCATGCCCCCCAGGATTTTTATTTTAAATCATACTAGCTACCAAAAATTCACTCATTCAAAAGAAATCCGATATCACGTGACCCAGTGAAGTCATATATCAACTGTAGTGGTGCTTGGAGAAAGCACTGTTATATGCAGATTTAAATCCGCGCGCTTAATCATGTTGGAAAAGAGTGAGCGAGATTGTCTGATTCACTGATTAAAAATAAAATCCTTGCGGTTTTCCAAAAACAGTTCGTTTGGAAACGTTAAGCAGAACGTGCGTTGAAATATTTAATATATCTTGAGCATTTTTGGGATGTAAACCCCAAAACGGGGAACTTAGGTTAACATGTTATCGAAGACACTGTAACGATGGTATCGGTGCATACTTGTCGAAGTCCAGCACTTTAAGCGTACCCAATAGTTCCAAACTCGAATGAGTCACTTAAAACGAGATACACTGATTCCGATTGATTATTACCCGACTTATTAAAATTTCTTGGAGATGCGTTGGCCGGGAAAAGAGAAAGGGAGGAAGAGAGTGAGCGAACGTCGATTTTTCTGTGTCGCTCCGTCACCGTGTACATCTTTTATTGTTAATAAATGGTGAGCCGTAAAACTTAACACTTTTTTTACTTCGGCCAAAAGCAGATAAAGACACTCTTTTAATCGAATTGATTTGTCAGGATGTCCTCTCCGGTAGGTATAAAAAGGTAACCTACTCGCATACCGGAGCTCGTTTTCGGGGCCGCTTCGAATGGGCCTCCTAATAGTTCAGGAAGAATCACACGAAAAACAACTTACAAGAGTGGCTTGAATTAAGACGAAAATAATGGGAGTGTTCAAAGCAAACTTTTCAGGAACCCTAGTTTCTGAGCAAACTATAATACATGGTTCAGTTACAAGGCTCTCAACAAATACTTGTAGTTTATCAAGATCAGCATTCAAGCTTCTTATATTGACATTCATTAATGCTTCGTACTCTAATAACAAACTTAACAACGTAATACAAAGTCCTTTACAATTAATCACTTCTTTTTGAATTTTTACAATTGTGCAATCCTCTTGCATCTTCTATAATGTTGTTTAGTTAAAATTTGGTTAAAAGTTTCATTCATAAAATTTTATACCGGCCAATTTTTTGATACCAGACAACTATTTGAATACTATAACCTTTGAACAAAGATGCCAAAAATAAGATACACGACTAGATCAATGTGGTGGATGGTCGTTAGGTTATGTAATAATTCAGTTGGATACCTTTGAGACCCGACCACTTGGGTGCTTTTGCTCTTTGGGAACATATAGTGGTCAATTATACCAAAGTTACTTAGCACTCGTAACTCATTGTTTTCTTTTTGAACTGGTTGGTCATTTTGAACGTTTTAGGTTTGTTTTTGAATGATTCTAAGTTGGTTTGGAGATTAATAGTTGTTTATCGTTTAGAATTAATTCTTTTGGCCATTTTGTGTCATTGAGTTTTAAATCAACGTAAATCGCCTCGAAGGTGGAACTCACTTAAGAGTTGAAGTGTCATGTGACAGATATGGAACCTGACCTGATGAAGGTCCTGACCTGAACCTGATGAAGTTGTGGATGTGCTAACAACTTGAAACTGCAATAAATTCAACGTGACAAACACACCTTCATTTCTGCCAGTTTGCACAGTTTGTTAACATTTGACGATGGAGCTCCATTTTCTGCTACTGAATACTCCAGTTGTTTTGCTAACGATATAACCGCCGTTAAAATCGAAATTTCATAGATTAAACCTCATTAACACATTCGTAGTGGATGAACGTAGCGTACCTTATTTAAAGATATCTACTATGTTATTATTGTCACGATTCTGACTTGTTGTGAATGTCAAAGTAGAAATTGCGTTCAATGATATTATCCTTCTATCTTCCAGACTTTGTCATTATTTTGCATTCCTTTAACCTGCGAGTATTTTCCCCTCGCACTCCAATCCTATATTCCGAAAAAATGAAAAGAATGAGTCTGGGTGTTGAACGGATCATAAATATTGCCTTTATCAATATTTGCGGTTGATTTTATTAACAATGTCGGCACGTACCACACACACACGCTCACACAGACAAACGACTCCTCCGACCGCGTTTTCCATTTCTAAAAACATTCTTTTCGCCTCCGAAACAGATGCACGGCCAAAATATTTCCACATTTTTCAAGGCGCAATTTTGTTTTTCTCACCGTTCGGTTAAGTTAGTAGTTGAAGATTCCCCCAGGAAAATAGTTTTACTTGGGTAATGACCAAAAAATTAAACATTCCCTCGGTTGCTTTTCGCCTTTTAATGAGAGTCAGTCAGTTCAACCCACGCCCTCCTCTTTTACTGATTAAATTTTAAATCAAATCCGTGCAACGAAGGAAATTAAAACTTAATGAGTTCTAACATGCAGGAAACAAACAGAAATAACGAACCCGTCTATGGTGTTCCAACGACGTGTGTTAGAATAACACGCAAATATTTGGAGAAATGACAAAAGAAAGCAAGCGGGGCCGAGGGAAAATTCTTCGAATCCGTATGTGTAACATACCAATAAAGAGCACAAGGGACCATAAATAAAAATAAACACATAGAGGAGATAATTCCGCTTGTATTGCATGCCAGAGTACGCCACTAAGTGGATGTCGTAAATCTATAAACTTCGTTTCAATTTGTCTTGGTTTCCTTTCTTTTCGGAAAACTAAAATCCCGTCTTGGAAAAAATGTCCTTTGTGGTGCCGACGATGTGATTGTTTTCAGAAACATCATTTATCACCTACAAACAGTTGTTTCGAGGCTTAACAACTCAGATTTTCTCCTAAACGTTTTAATGTTCTCTAAAAAATAAGGTCGTAATTAGATTGGATTTGAGTGTATTATGAGGCTTAATTTTATATGGTGTAAGTAGATATTTTGAATGGAATTTGAGTTTAGTGTCCAGGTAACATATGAACATATAAAATACAGTTCCTATTATTATGTACTACTATGTATCAGAAGAGAAACAACCTGCACTCTGCAGAGGTGTCGTGTCACTTGTACGCAGGTTGGGTTTGCATAATAGAAACTGAAATTAAAAATTAATAAACTAGTGACTCAGGCGATATGAACACACACTTGCAAATACTGATTGCAATAATATTTCTATACATTTTATAAGTTCGTTTTTCTGCATTTTCAACCAACCTTTTGAATTCATTGAGGAGTTTGTTTAAATAAACAAATGTGCACCTCCTCTGTTAGTTTTCTGAAAGTCAGCACGGCGGATCCAAAGGAAATTCGGAAGATAAAGACTAGAACTCATCCAATACCTTCAGGATCATACGGGAGAATTCGACATTGCCATCACCTCTATTAAGAAGAGAAAATCGGGCCGACCCCGACAGAATATCCTTGGAGTTCATCAAAAACTTAGGAGACACAGCTACGGACAGCTGAATGGAAGCTGACTGAAATTATATCAATCTACAAAAGAAAGGCAGGATATGGATAACCTTAGCAGTCACAGGCTTCATATCTTTCACTAGCACATGTTCCAAAATAGCAGAAAAATGGTTAAAGTTAGTCTAGGAAACTTCACAGAGATAAAAGCAGAAATCAGCGACAAGCAGGAGGGTTTCCTCCAACATCGTACAACAATTGACCAAATCATCACGCTTCCACAGTCGGTCAAAGATAGTTTCCATAACAAACAGTCCACTTTGGCTGTCCTGATTGATTTCAAAGCGACCTACGGTAAAGCCCCCCCTTGTGTAGGCTGAGAAACATGCTGCAATGAATAAAAAATTTCCTATTACTACACTTCATTCGAACAAAATTCGTAAACGCGACAGCAATATAAGCAACTAAGACGAAGCCTTCCACAGGGAGTCATCCTCAGTTGCCTCCTTTTCAACATCAGGTTAGATTGCATAAAGATAGTGATCGAAGGAACAACACATGTCTTGTATATATTCTATGCAGATAGTTATTCTGTGGGCTATTACTGCTACTACTATTAGTCCTACTGTTACTGGGAAGTTGAGATCACCCTGGGCACGACTCTAAAACCTAAATTGCAGGTTGGGTAGATTATACTAAAATGAGGGTAAGCCTCGACAAAACGGTTTATCAGCTTTTCACCCTGTCGACCAAACCGCAACAAATAGAGCTGATTTACAAAGCAGTAAATTAACCTTGTATTTTACTTGTTTTGCCGAATACTTAGGAGTTGAGCTAGTCACAAATCATTCTTGGAATAACCACATTGGAGCAACTGCCGAGCGTGCCCATAACAGATTAATTCAATGAGACGAAATGGGCTGCACATAAGATGTACTAAAGGCGCACTATAGACAACTGTCCATAGTACTTACGTCAGACCAACTGTGGACAATGCATGATAAGTGACACTTGGCCAGCAAACCCAACTTAAAAAAGCTATACAAGGTTCCGAATAACGTGCTGAGAAATTAAGAATTTTCAAAACACCTTGTTTTCCTTTGATAAAAAACGTTTGTGAAAATTATGTATTTGGCATATTCAGTATTCTTCGGCATAATCGCTGTATATATCCAAATGACGCACATTTTTTGAATTGTTTAATTTTTCTCTTGCAAGTTTTATTCGTAATAAATTTCGAAAATACAAGAAAATCGAAGAACAATACATAGTTTTACCCATAGTTGCACATCAAATATTTGATCATACCCACATCAGGTAGGTACTACAAAACTTAAAATCTCTAACCGGCCATAGCATTAAAGTTTCTGATTGAAAAATATCAGAACAGAGACTTGTATTTTTAGGATATCACAATGGAGCAGCCAATCAAGAAATAAATAAACTAATTTGAAGGCCGATATCGAGAGATAGATAAGTCCGATTCATTCCTAATAGGTGGTCGTTAATGGTTATCTAATGAGTAATTTTTTCATAATCGACGACTTCTTGTTTTATCGTGATTGGTAACGTACCTAAATTTCCCGTAATGTTAATAAAATAAATGAAACACGGCACGAGTAGGACAAGTGCTCTACAGGGAAGGGTTAGCCAAAAATGTTAGGAAACTTTATTGTACTAATTCGACTGTGAAATAAATATTTTCTGAAACCCAACGCAATTTAATAAGTAAATCATACAAAGTAGTTGGAAATTACCTCAAGCCACACTTAAGTTGGTAATGTATAGATCACTTATTAGATTAGATTATATTATTATAGTTTTATAAACACATTTAATAAACTATTTGTCAATGTGACGTATCCACCAATTACAGGCGAAGTGCCTTACTCTCCATGGCTTGTTTAATAATAGCTGATAGGATTTATAACTAACTCTAGCTTTATTCACGTCTTTCGTCACAAGTGCGCCCTCAAAATTTTCAGTCCATTAAAACGCACTGGATACAGTTTGCATTATGTATTAACGAGTATTAAATTTGACCCTAATTGGTTGTTAGAACGCGCGCAAATTGAACTATTACGAACACAATTTTGGACGGCTATGAATAATTTAAGAACGTTTCTTATGAGGAACTTGTAAAATGCTAATTCCAAACTGAAATTGAAAAATGCACTTAGATGTGATATTCCATGAGATGACAAAAACACAAAGGAAAATCTATCCCATAAACGACAAGCTCAACGAAATTTTGGTAATACGCTGTAAGTAATCAGCCAAGCAAGAAATCGCCAGAAGTTCTGTCGAAATTACCATGAAAATCATAAAACCACTAGTGCTGTTTTTGTCGATCAACCGTTATGGAGCAACTTAAGTCTCTCAAAGTAGGATTGTAAAATATACATTAACATTAATAATACAGTGGGAAATTTAAAAATTAATTGTCAATGGGTATCTAAATTGAAACGATTTTTTTATTAACATCTACATACTTGGAACATTAACAACACTTGCAATAATTACATTAGGTTTGTTCCAGCAGATGTGGTAAATTTATTTCTTCTCTTGCAAAACCTCCATTCATGAATTGATCATGTTTGGACCTTGTCAATTACTTCAGCAGGAATAGGAATTGCGTAGCAGTTGAGGCCATTGGCTTTTTATCAATGTGTTACAATTTCTGACCATTTGGAATACTGGCTAATTAGTCATCATGATCACTGCACGAACAATGACTGGGCAATCTAGCTCGTTAATAATATTGTGTTCAATTCTTCATTTTAGAGATGTCCGATATGTGGCACGGAATGGCTTTCTTTAGTATTTATACAAAACATTATTACTTTATTAAGATAATATTAAGGAATCACTTTGTATAATCAAACGTGTAGTGGAATAAAAAACTGTGTTCGGTATGATCAGTTTATATATGACTTAAATAACAAATAGTGCAGTAACAAGCAATTTAAGTGAATTATACAAATTGAACATGGATTTAATCCCATCGAGGACTATAATTTAATGAAAGTGAGTATAGCGTATGTGGCACAGGAGATCATTTATCATCTAATTAATTGCACGTGTGACTTATTGCATGTGTTGAGTGTGTCACGTAATGAACGACATGAACAATGAGTTTTAGATGAATGAACGTACAGCCATCAGAGTACTTACAGGACGTGACTATTTTTGTGCGTATTTGAAACGTATAGGGTGGTATAGATAAGCGTCCTCCTCCTCTGGCGGGCGGCGGCGCGCAAAAAAGGCAATCGAAATATATATAATTCGGAAGAATGAAATGAAGAACGGCGATGGAAGAGGAGAGTTACGAATAACTAGTAACAATTCCCAATAAGTCATCACGGGCCCGTTCGAGAGCTGATGCAGAGGCGGTGGTGAAGCCCGAGGGGGGCTCGCGGGGGGCCCCTACAGACACTACTGTGCATTTCCCACGCGATAGCAGCCCAGAGCACTGTGAATGTTCGATGCTCACCCCACCCATGCACTCCACCAGGTTCGGACTGTTCGAGAAACGTTATTTCTTCTTCTTCTTCTTCTGGTTCTTCTTCGTTTTCTCCTTCGCTGGTTCTCCTCTCTATATATAGCACAACCCGATCTACATACCCGACGGTATATATTCCTTTATGGTGTATTTTCGTAAATCAATAATCATAACCGAAATATTTCATCAGGTACTTCGAATACTTCGTGAAATCAACAAAATTTCAGATAGATTATAGATATGACACAAGAAATAATTGCAGTTAAAATAGATAATATTCTTAGATAACTCCGACGGACACCTTGAATGTTTTATTACAATTTTTTAATTAAAACTGATATAATTGTCTATTGCTGAAGTGCACGGATACGCCACTCACAAATCAAGTCAATAGAAAATTATAAATCGAAAATTGCTGGTAACATTAAAAAAAATAAATAAATATAACCGTTACAAGTACTTATATTTTGTATTAACAACTATTCTTGATAACAACACAAATACTGCATTGCATTAGTTACAGAGAAATGAAGAAGGTAATACCATAAATAAAGGAAAGTATAAGCTAGGGATTGACAACGCTACATTTGGTGGAATTGAATCGCAACATTATAGATTAGAAAATAATTTTGCAAAAATAGAACCTACAAGAAAAGGTCTAAATCTTCCGTTGAAAGTTCTTGTGTTAAAATCTAAAATCGAATACACATTTGGTGTGCTAGGCATTCACATAAACTTACAGTCCAGGATAAAAGGTAATGAAGATGAAGACAGTGTGAATACCACTTACGGAATTAAATTATTATTGATGTTATTTTAAAAAAAACTTAAGAAATGCCCGGACAGGTCAATTTCTTACCTATAATATACCTGTTTTTTAAACGTATTGTGTTGTAGAAAATAGATGAATTTATAGGGATCACCTTGTATATTTTTATACTTTTAAATTCTCTTTGATCATTTGGGTTCGACGACTTACACAATAGTAATGTTTGAAATGTCAAGAATGATAATTTTAATTTTCATCTAAACGGTTTTATTGATTTATTTCAAACTTTAAAACTTAGCTAAGCAAATTTATACCTATAACTTTTATTTAGGACGTTTTTTTCTAAATTCGCCCTAAATGGCCCTTTATTCTTAAGGAGGTTTTGTTTATTTTACTTTTTCGCCAAAGCAAATCTAGTGATAGGCTTCAAACTTGGCAACATGAGTTCACTGTTTAATAACTGTAACTTTCATTTGAAATATTTTTTCTAAAATTGCTCTGGAGCTTACATTACTCTTGAGAATTTGATTTCTTAACTTTGTACTTCCATTTTTTTGGATGTTCTCCTTTTTCAAAAACAGATAGACAATTAAAAGTGTTTTTAATATAGTTTCGAGGGGCTGGATACAGATATCTCCATTTTGTCAACCCCCCAAGCTTGTCAGTCCCCTTGCAGCATAAGAGTCCAGATGTTGTCAATTTCGATAAAGCATGTAGCTATTTCGTTTTTGTTGTTAACTAGAATGCAGGCACTTTCTACAATTTTTTTTCGTTTATTCTTTCCTTCATCATTATTTTGTCATTGTCCCATTTGATCATTTGATCATTTTTTAGAATATGTTCTACCGATTTTGATTTATCTGTGTGGTCTTTCTTGGTATTGGTGTTCTATTTTACGTACAGCAAGTGGTTTTTCCAGCATATATTTTTCCTCACAGTGCACGGTAGACTGTATATTATATTCTTTTAATGTGTATGATTTTTGGTCGTATGGTGTTTTCTTTTTTAACGTCCGAATAGCATTTAATACGATATGAAGAAAGATAATCATATGATCAAATGGGATATTGCCAAAATGCTGATAAAGGAAGAAAAACAGAAACGACGAAAAACTGAAGAAAGTGCCCGCATTCTAGTTAACAATAAAAACGAAATCGCTACATGCTTTATCAAAATGGAAAACATTCCGACTCTTATGCTGCATGGGATAAGAACCATCGAACAATTCAAAACGACGTAAGTCAACGTCAAAATGACATTAACATCAAATTTTTCATAAAATTGTGCTTATTTTATTAATAGTTCTTCTAAGTCTACGTATTTGCTGACGACGGTAGCCGATATTGCTGCCAAAACGTTCAAAAAACAGATAAAGTGTCACGCGTAGTTTTTCTTCTTCCATGTTTAACGGGTCGACGCTGCCAGGACGACACGAGTAGTTAGTCAACTACGGTGTTGAAAGACGGCTGATTGACAAAATAGAGATCTATATCTGCAGCAGCCAGCTCCTCAAAACTACACCAAAATAGCTTTTCTAATTGTTTACCTGTTTTCACAGCGGAAAAGAACATCCAAAAAATGGAAGTTCATATGAGGAAGCTGAGGTAACTGGCTTGGTTACATACACTTTTATACTCTTGAACTAGTTCCACGGAAAAAATTTAAAATAAGTCTAACAATCAGACTTCAAAAGTGTGGTTATAGCCGACACTCAATGGTAAATCTTCGTCCAATTTATCTATTCGTAAGCGATTCATTTAGGAACTTTCTAATCGACCATATTCTTGGGTATTTTCGTTCTTTCACATGATAATTTGTCTCATTGTTATTGTAGTGTTATGACTATTTAATTACAAAGATGTTTTCCAATGAGTCATGATATGTTGCACAAATTTTATAATGTTAGAATAGAAGATATATTCAATGTAAATGCATGTGGTTTCCATTTTTTGTAATGGCATGTTTATGGATAGCGGAATCTACAACTGCTGTTCTTTGCACCCCATGTGTCCTCGTATGTAACCCTTCTGATCCTCAGCTATTACCTTAATACATTCGATATGAATGTTGATTTTTTTGACTATTGCCGATGAAAGAATTTTGTAAATTCTTACAACCATGTGATTGGTTTGTATTGAGAGGATTGTGGAGAGTGAGTACTTTTCGGTAACATGTAAGTTATTCCTGTTCCAATATATTCTGGAATGTCTGTATGCCTAATATGATATCATTAGATTTTTAGCTAAGTGTTTCTGTAGTGATGTTAGTTTTGCATACTAGTGCTTGTGCATTTTGTTTATACCAGCTTCTATTCAATGGTGTAGCCTAGTTGCAACATTTGTTATATTTGATTTTGTTATTTCATCGAATCAAATTTGCTTAATCGTTATGCTATACTTGTTTCTCCCGTATGCCAGACCAGAGTGATTCAAGCTGTGATTTTGTTGGTAATTCTATGTAATTTGTTGTAGGGTTGTTAGTCTTTGTTTTCAGTGGATTTCTGTAAAATATCTTTTCATTTGTGGTGAACAGAATGTTGTCATTTTTTTCGTTGTTGTACTTTCTTATTTCTTCGTATTCTATGTACCTTTAATGCTAATTTCTGTTTTAATGCATCTAGAAATTCTTCATGTTTTTCATTGTAACTTTCGTATCTTGTGTGTGTGATTCAACTCCTAAACATTGCTTCTACTCTTGTAACTCTATTCGATGTTGTTATTAATGTACTGAGTGAATCTACCATAAGCTGTATTAAGTTTTTCTGTATCTTTTTCTATCCTAATTTACCATGACGATTTGTGTATAGTTCTTGCATTATCTATATTTTCTGTGATTTCGTTGTTGAGTTCCTCGGAGATAATAACGCCTGTGCAATATAATCTGTAAGTCTCTAAGCTGTGTGTCGTCTGTAAGAAATTGGTTTAACATATTTTGATCAAACATACTTACTAATTTTGCGAGTTTAGGACTGTATTCTAACATTGGCAGTTTTTGTCGAGATGTAGGTTCAATTCAGAACATAGAGTTAATGCTGTTCGAAAATTCTCAATCTATAAATATCATCATAAATCAAATATCTTGCATTTCTACTACTGAATTTACGATTTACTATTTTATTTCATCCCTTTCTCTGATCCCATTGGATATGAGGCCAACTAGCAAGTCCCATTGGCAGGGAGCCGCTCTCAATTGGGGAACTGGTGGAACCCCCACCGGGTTATTATTATTATTATTGGCAACAATATTATCATTATTGTAACAGTTCTAGGCCCGTTAAAAATGGGAAAGGAATTATGTTGTATATGACAATTATTTTATTTAGTATTGACATTTTATGTTCTCATGTTCTCAAAAAATATTCCACTAGTATAACAATCGCTGGAATCCAACCCTGTACTATTTTTCGGTAATGATCCATTCAGGGGTTGAAATCGAGGCGGAGGTCAACCCCTCCTAATATCTACTTATGAATATATTACATATAAATCTTTAAATTATATCAACATATAATCTATATATAATTTAGATCTACGTATAATTTAAATCTGTAAATATTTATGTTTACTTTATATAGAATCTACTTACACAGGCAGACCATTTATCTATCGGTGAGCTATACCCTCGGTAGCAGAATCTGGTGCTCTTCAATTTAACTGAAAAATTATAGCCCTTCAATATGTCTTTAATTCTTAACCACAGGCAAATATATTTCTCAATTTTATTAAATTAATATTTTATACAATTCTTTTTCAATGGACACCATAAGAATTTTAGATTTGTTGATAAAAGCAAATAACAACTAAGGTAAATAAAAGACCAAGGCATTAATTGGGCAATAAATCCTGCCAAAACCAGAAGCCCTCGGTATCAGTTTAGATTTTTTAACCAAAGCATAAATGAAATTAAAAAAAAAATTGATTTTTTTTCATCTCATTTGAAGATTCAGAATAATAGTTCAAGAAAAGCTATTTCCATTGACTACTGAGTACAATTACACCGTCATATACTAGAGGGTTTCGTTTTCAGCGCGGGTTCACGAATTCAGACGTTCAACCTTTTTGATACGAATATCAAGCATTTTTGCCTGAACAAAATAAAATTCGAAAATCACCACTAATTTAAAACCATTGCAAATACCTCTGGAACTGGCTGAGAAATAGAATTGAATAACAAAACGGCGGAATTAATTAATTTCTTAACTGAGGCTCTACCTCGTATAAGCAATTAAAGGATTAAAAACTGACCATGGATGGAATTGTCTTCCACTGGTATACATACGTGCAAATTAAAATGCTTTGTTTCCTCCCTAATATGCCGTGTAATAAGTTTCTGTCTGTTACTAATATCGAGAATTAAATTTCGACATTCCGTGAGAATATTTCCCTTAAGTGTGATAATTTTTAATTAGCGATTCCATTATTAACTTAGTAGATTCATATAATGCTTATGATAATTATGATAACTACATCTTTTTTTTGTTGCAATAATATCAAGAAGATAGACGGTATTTAAGTATGTTTAAGTAGGCCTAATTAACATGAATTTCGAAATGTTAACTGATTTGTCAGATTCTTTAATGAGCACGTGTCAGACGCGAATGACGTTTAAAATCCAGAAGTTTATTAGAAGTCAAAATAAGCGATTGAATAAAAAGGAGTGATTTCCGATTTATAATCAAATCGAGACTTTAAACCTTAATGAACCAATCATCAAGTTGAGTATCTAACAAACGTATAACTGTACGAAGAACATGTCCGGCTAATATGTATGATAATCGTACGTGTTAAAAAACTATTTGGGAACGTTTATGTTTACAGGTATATAACAAATCGGAGACATTTCGATGGGATCGAGAACGTCGTGGCGGAAACGTCGTCGTCGGCGTAGGTTTTTACTTTTAAATCTCTTCCTCAATGCCAGAACTTTGTAGGTGTATGTCTTCGACTTCTCCTCTTGTGTGGCCGCATTAAATTAAATAGTTAGTTAAAAGAACGGCACTGACGTTTACGTGATGTGGCCGTCGACCACATTGGCCAATAAACATTTTACAGTTGTCTTTACTATTTCTGGAGTAGGCTCGGATTTACCTTTTAGTATGCATTAATTGGACTGGCTGACGATGTTTATAGGCGAACACTTTATACGACCTTTTTATTTTAACGTTTTACGTGTCGTCCGTGTGATTATTTTTCTTCGTACTCTACTCATTACGCTCGTAAATGTTTATTAATAAATGATTCAATTTCGGATAGGTAATTTTGTCTCTCGTTTCTAACCAAAAATGGACAAAAGTTCTGAACTGGGATTAGATGTCTTGCAATTCTGTTGGATTAATTTGATAATTATTGATTCAATTATGAATATATTCTACACGTTTCATTGTGTATTATTTACGCTGTGCCTGATAGACAGGGCAAGATAGGGTGCAAGATATAATTTGCCGCCCTTCCCCATCAGAACATCAGTGTTATATTCCATTCAATAATAATAATATTAATGATAATAATAACTGCTTTGATTTTAAATTTTGATTTTATTTCTTTGATAACTGTTAATATTTAAAAAATAAAATATTTTTTTTAAATAAAAATCATTATGGCAAGTTTTTTACAAACTTTATTACTTTGTATAAATTTAAAAAGTAAATATTTGAAACAAACATAAGAAATATAGTATTTTCATATAATACTTAGAACAAAAATGAAGAATCTGCCTATATATTGAATATTTTCAGCCCAACATTTTCAGCGGTAACTTCCTTTAGAGTTGGTGATGGTTTACGGTGCACAAAGTAATATTTTTATAGCGATCGGCATCTTTGTGGATGTTTATATAAGTTAATTATTTTTTTTTTATTTTTTGCCGCCCCTTAGTAGAGTACCGCCCGGGTGCGATGCACCCCTTGCACCCCCGGCACGGGCCGGCCCTGCTGATAGACATCTATGCGGATTTATTTTCCCATGCCCCGCTCTAATAACTATAGCTCGTCGATACAATACTACCAATAACCTTTCGGTATCATTCGTCAATGAGCAATTTGCAAAACGGATGTATTGTGTGTGTATAAACGTCTTTTATTTTTGACCCCTTTGTGATTCATCGAAGAGAGGACAAGATGACTCTTGTCTATAGAATTTTTAGGACACCGATGGTAATGCACAAATCTCAGACGTGATGGATTATTGCGCAACACTGCGATTCAGGGTAATATTTACAAGTTGTTCAGAAAGTGGATCTTTAAAGTGGCTTCATAATAGCAATTATGGCTGCGTGTTATTATTCGTTAAAATGTCTTCTTATAAAGGGTCATGTATCTATACAAACGCATAGGAAATTACTACCAAACTTCCTTATGTGAAATTAGAAGCTGTGTAAATACCTAATTATTGTTTTTAATATATGACTAAATACTTTAAAATATAATATCCACAGCCTAGAGGTAAAATATACCCACTAAGTCACAAAAATTAAATTTTACAGGGACGCCAGGTAAAAGACAGAAGAGCGCGAATTCCTTAATTATTTTGCGTTACACGGTTCCTCCTCATTATATATCATTTGCTGTAATTGTCATAAGTGTGAAAACTAAAAAATATTATTTTTACAAGACATTAATTATACGTAATCGTATTACAACAATTTTGCTCTCAAATTCATATTTAGCATAAGCTAATCAAATGATATTTATTAATGACAGAAAAGTACTATAAGTACTTATGGATAATAATAAAACATTAATGTTATTAATAACTGATATAAGACGATGTTGAAGTTAATATAGAAATGAAAAGCAAACGATTGGTACTAATTTCTAACATTATCCAGCGGCAATTATGGAGAACTCAGATGACAGACTAGATAACAGGGCCTTTGTTTTTAAGACTTTCATGTGCTTTTAATAACTTCAAAAAAGCAATTTTTAAGTTATGGTATTCTTGCAGCATGTGATCAAACATGATATGACTTGGCATTTGCAAAATATTCAAAATATTTGCATAAATGTATTCAGTACGCTTTATCACTTGCAAATGTTCATCGATGTACAATTCATGTCCACATGTCATTGGCGTATGATATTTTTAACTTGTAATAAATCTCTGGATTACTGAAAAAATTTCTTTTGAATAAAAATTTTTTAAATTTACAATTCTCCGAATTGAATCAAATCTGTACTGCATTGAATAACAGCGCTATTGAAAATGCTTAATGTGCATGCGTTCCTGTCAAAATAAGGAAACGCTAATAGCGGCCGACGTTATGTGAAATGTAAAAACTCTCTATTAAAACAACGAATGTTTTGAGAGTTGTCAGTTTTTGCGTACTAAACAGTGACGTCACGTCAGATAAGAGCGTTTTGTCGCTAAAGTTCAAATCAATATGAAGTATTTAGAATTATTTATTTTTTCATTAGTTTTATTAGAATTAGAATAATATTATTTTTGGCAATGCTACATGCAGGAATTACTGTTTTAAAAGTAGTCAACTACTCCACTATGACAACCTTTTTCTGAATTTTCTATAATTGTCTGGCATAATTCTATGAGAAATTGTCTAAAATCAGAAAAATTCCTTAACTTTTTATAGTGCGTAGTGTAAGCAGTATAAAACATTGATTGCATTTGTAATAAAACAAAAACCGCCGTTTAGCCGTTTAGCTCATTTTTAGAAAGACCAATTTTTATCAAATAAATGGTCGGAATTTTTACCAGGGTTTATTTATACCAGGGGTTGATACCTTTTAGTTGTCGTTTTTAGATGATAATTAAATCGTAATGTTTCCTCTGGGAGTGTTTCATTTGAAACAAACAATTCTACAAATGAAGAGTAATGTTACATCGTCTTATCATTGCAGGTGTTAACAATTTCCTCCGGCAATGTAGATTTCCCTCCCGAGAAATTAATGGCGTGCATTTATTTAACTTGCGATGTAGTTTTCCATCTACCAAAAGTGTTGGCGTATAATAAGGAGTTACAGCATTCCTCTTTTACTGTTCGCGGGTGCGTATATCGTCGTTTTATTACGCACGCACACGGTACGCATTTTTCCGGATAATCGCTTCCATAAAACTACCAAAAATTTCTACGGTGAATATTCATGACTACCGGACCGTATAGGGAGATAGAAATTCCGAAAATACTCCGGGCCGGCCGACGGAACGGCCGCGGTCGTCGATTCCTCTAAGGCCGAAAGTCGCTCGCCCACACCGAGCCCCGACTCCCGGTGTTGGGAATCCTTCGGGTCCCGAGCGTGTGCAGTGGAAGAGCGCCTCGGACAATTTTATTCAATGAGAGGCAACATTTCGAAATTCCAATCCCCCACCGATAAATCACCGCCCGGAAAATCACCGGAAAATCGCGTATAAAGCGAGAAGACGGAGTTTAGGTACGGGAGAAGTTCCGAGGGTTTTCCATCGGGGAGTTGTCCGGTTGTCGCGCAATTACGCCGAATTATTTTTAAAAACTTAATCAAGAGAATGAGCGAGCGTGTGTGTGTGTGTGCGCGGGTCTCATCAATAAGGCCGAATGTCGCTTACCAGTCGGGCGGCTTCTGGTCTTCGCCAACCAGGTAACATCACCTTTATACCAGCAGCTTTTAAGAGTCAGGACTCAGTAGGCCGTGCCGTACGGAGCTTACGAGGGGTCGAGGGGGTTGGATGGTTCCCCGTTCTACACACTACTTGTTAGAATCATTGAGCTACCAGCCATAGTTTGGTACAGAAGCAGAAAATATCACTACCTCTTCTCTTCTTCTACTTCTTCTCGACGACGACAGTTCTTGCCCCCTTTTGCGAGCAGCGGACCGACCGTCACTCTTTCCTCAAGTGAACTATCCTAATAATTATTTTATTGTTGGAAGAGCGACGATAGGAGACGATCCACACAGCAACAGGTTAGTGCCATTTTTATTAATACCGGTACCATTTCACTAAGCAATATTAATCTTCTATTATACATTTTAACGATACTTTAAATTCCCACTCTTGATCTTAAGAACACATTGGTACCATACTTTAAATTACTTTAACCAAATGAAACGATGCTATACTTGATGTATCTTCTCTTGTTATATCATAGTCTCCCATCAGAGGAAAATAATCTTCAAAACTGTGCAAACTTTTTCGTCATTTTCGTTATCCACTGGCGTTTATATCGATTCTGCGTTACCTTTAATTACGTCTCCTGGTTTTTTAAACTATTAATCATGCCGTATTAACTTTGAAATCATCCTGAAATCAACTAAATAATTATTGGCGATTATTGCAGGTTAGTTCCATTTCGGTAATTTAGAGTACTTTTAAACTCATTTTTTAACTTGATTGATCAATCTTAAAGAAGATCGTAAAAGATTGGTATTATATAATCGCAAGTCCTTAAATTCTCATTTTAACTGCACTGCATTTGAAGAAAATTTGTATCCTACAATTATTTTTAAGTGGTGTCGTATAATTATAATTGTTGTTCTAAAAATAACGCATTCCGATTAAATCGTATAAGTATAAGGAAAAATAATTTTATTCGAATTATATATGGAATGTTAAACGACTTTATTCTAAAAATACCTTCTTATTCATAAACGCATTTTAACGTTAAAATTGGTTTTAGCTTAAAATGAGATTAGAATGTGTTGCAATAAAAGAACTACGGGTATCTCTATGTTAAGAAAACACGAAACAAAACACTGTAGCTAAATTTGTGAAACACATTCTAAAGGTATTTTAGGTTAAAATTCGTTTATGAATAAGAGGGTTATTCCTTAAAGTTTAATAAATCGTTACTTGCAATGTGTCCATGCAATTATTGTTTGTTAATTATTTATTTAACGTTAACAAAACTTTATTATTACTTAATAGTGTCCGTTATAAAGATTAAATTTAATAAGATGTTTCCCATTGCAAGTTATAACGCTGCACCTTAATGTTAATCATATATTTGAACATCATGCCAGTTTGTCCTCTTATAAAATGTTATGAGAAGTAAATTGTAATACAATTCGCCACATAATAGTTACATATTTCATTTCCAAAACATTTGTCCATTTATTATATGTAATATGGAAGTGAATATTAAATTGGGCAAACCTGTCGAGACTTGTGCGTTCCAGTAAACTTAAGGTCAAATAAGTTCCGAAAAATTCAATGCGCAAAGCAACATAATGAAATATCTTGATTTTCGAGCAAATTTTCGGTAAAAACACTTCATTTTTACATCTGACACATCAGTAAATGTGATATGCAATTACAATCATTCTTTGTAACCTAGAATGGTTTGACACGAAAATGTTGCAATAATAGCTTTAATAAATTAATGAGCGATATTAGTGTGCCACATCCTTGTATAGTGTTAGTTGCATTTCACTCCTTTTGTTTGTGTCAAGTCAAGCACAACTAATGGAATATAAAACTGAATGTGAATTCACAACTAAAAATTGTATTCTAAATGCTATGACGAAATTCTTATGATGAGTCTTGGAAAAAGAACACAGAATTTGTTGCGGTAAATTTATTTGTTAACTTATTATTAACATGTAAACCTTTAAAGGTTTTAAAAAAGAGACCTTTGACATGCTTATGCAGATAAATCTTGACCAATGATATTACTAATCATCATTTATGAATATAACTACTTCTTTACTTTTAAAAAGACAAAAAATTGGTATTACAAGAACGGCTATCTTCTAACGGTAAGAATGCGCAATTAGTAAAAATATTATAAATTAATAATTCGTGAAAGTTGCTGTTAGCAGACATTGGATGTACCATTCACTGGACGTCATATTTTTTAACATTTTAGACGTTTAAATTTTGCGAATAGATTTTAGATAATTTGACAACACGTCAAAATATAGAGAACCAATGTTAGTCAATCAAATGTCAATCAAAGTGCCCCATTATACTTAAATTCAATAAACAAGTTTTTTAAACTAGAGAAAGGGACTGTAGTGCTTGAATTTTTGTCCGATTTCGTTGTCTTAATAAAAATAGTATTACGTCCATACCAATCTGATGATTTAACTAAGTTTTTATTAATTAAATTCACTCGATTTTATTAACTGAGCGAATTAATGTATTCCTGTAATAATCTCATCAAGATGTTTAAAATCGATTGCAAAATATCAGAAACACCAGACTAAAATACACGAAATAATTTACATATAAAAAAAAATTGTTTTAATATACCATGTTTTTAAACTGCACTAAAAAGTATAAAATATTTTCTCCTAACCAAATATATATTTAAAATCCCATACAAATTGTTCTGAAAATTTGTTGAAAAGTGCAATAAACTGAGTTAGGAGTTAGGAGAAGTTACGTTATACTTCCTAATTAGTTTTGAAATAGTGATACATTAAACCAAAATTAATATTAATTATTGTATTTATTATTAGAGCAAAATTTAAATTTTCTCAAGAAGCTTATTAGTTGGCTTTATAAGCCATTTAATTTACAACACTTAAGTTTTAGATAAATTGTTCGAAAGTAAGTTAATAACCTTTCCATACCATTTACAAGTACATTTTCGAAACAGTTTTAACTTATGTAGCCAATTTTCAGTTAGGATCCATATGATTCTTAAAAATTTTTAAAGCAACCAGAATTTTAAAACTTTTTCAATTTGCATCAAAATTATCTTTTTGGTTATTAAGCCTTTCAATAAAATCTCATTGTTAAAGTTTACGCTGCCCGAAAATATTATTAAATTTTAGTAACTCGTGACATTTTTAACTTACTAAACAAAAAGTTCTAGAATTTCCAGAAGCAACTGTTGGAATTGATACCTTTCTAAATTGCAAAATTGTATTTAATGTGCTTTCTAACATTTTCCGGATTTTTAATTTAAGATTAATTAAGAATAATAATTTAATTAAGAATTTAATTAAATTAAGGATTTAATTTAATTAAGATTGAATTTTCTCATGTAGTTCAAAATCTGAACATTTTCACTAACAAAACCTAAGATTAGGTTAAAGCCTGACAGAAAAATTGTTAGCTCTTCTCATACACTTCTTAATACGCTTTTGAAACCGATTTAAGTTGAGAGAAACGGTTCTGAATTTTTTCAGGCAAGCTTTTTTAAATAAATCTACGTATTTATTTAAAACTCAATAATTAGTAAATGCGCCTTCCAACACTGACTCGTTTTTTAATGTTAAATTTGAGATTTCTTAGGATCATTTTAGTGTCCTAGTCTCATTTAATTGCAATAAGTAAGTTAAAATTTTCCACAGCAAAAAAACAAATTTATTTTACTTTTCTGGACCAACGCATTCGAATTTAGTAAAGGTCAGGAAAAATCTTTGAATTTTCTAAGGCAACTCGCAAAGGAAAGCTTTTTCCTGCGTTTTCATTACCTCGCTTTTGTCTTCTACCTGGCTGTTCCACACAAATTTTTCTTGAGACTTGAAACTTTTAACATATGACAGTTTTAGACAAATGAGGCCATATTATCCATACAAAAACTTGTTATAATGGCAAACCTGAATGCATATACCTTCAAACGAAAAAATCCTGAAATGATGACAATCTGTCATAATCTCAGGAAGATGTACTAAAAAGGAGAAATATATTTGTTGTACTCGTGAGTAATAGACATTTCCACTTGCATATAGATTGCAATTGAAAGTTGCCTCGTCTAAGGTATTATAGGTACGCAACTCATGATCCACAAACTTTCCTGCGTCAGTTGTTGTAATCTATTACAAGGCGAAATGAAATTGGAATTAATTTTAATGAACTTAAGCCTTACCATTCGTTGTTCTCAAATTTCGTACTTGAACATGAAAGCTTGCTCGACCTTACACAGTCTGTAAATACGATTTTAAACAAAACCACCTCCGACCTTCGCCCGGAAAGAAAGGATCTTCCAAGACCACCTGCGATTTCGTCCGGTGTAAATTCCCCGATTGACAAAAGAAGGAGAGAGTGAAGTGTCAACAAAGCCGGGCGCACATAAAATAAATACGGCGTAACGGAAAGAGAAAGCTCCACCATCATCATAATCATCATCATCATCATCATCATCTTCGAAGAGCGAACGCACACATATAATATAATGGCCGGGGCCTAAGTCAACGCGACGTATTACCGAGAATAACTATAAAAAGGTGGGCGCGTAAGTCAGGTGGCACACGCGCGTACGACCGGTAGCCTGAGGCGCACGTGCGCGTACTTGGTGGTTGAGCCTTTTCGATGGGGAGTTCCTTTGGATGGCTCCGGGGCATATCGTCGGGTATAAATTGCCCGGAAATCTATTCGGGAAAGTTACGATGCTCTCCAGTTAATTTATTGAGTAAAACTTCTTTTTCACAAGTAATAACTCTTTCAAGGTGCAATTACGTTTCTTATTGCTGCAACTCATACTAAAGGGAAAGAGATGTTCGGGTTCAAATTTTGATATAAATAAGTTCTTGAAGATATTTCCCGTTACAATAAATGTACAATAAATTCTTTCATCATCCTGCAATAAACAAAAGTCAAGTGACTCAATTTAACATGTTTGGCAAAATTATACACCGTACAATGTATGCAATTAGGGTAGGTGAATTAGCCCGAAAATATTCAAAGAATTCAAAAGCTCAAAGAATTCAAGAGCTCGAAAGGTCAAATTGCTCATCTTTAAGAGCAAGGGCAATAGTTTAGAACCTAAGGGATTAATCAAAAAATATTCTTGTAGTTTTTGTTCTTCATGCGATTTTACGTAAGAATTAGCTATTCTGTTAACAGTACATTAGCAAAAATGGGTTGAGAAAATTCAATGAGAATTACTGGTACTACAGGTACGAGTGAAATGTAATGTAGCTTTATTTATTTACCAGTAATTACATTAAAATTATTGCATAAAGATGCATAATGCATTACAATTTAATTGAGTTTCGACTAAAAACTTACAATTTCCATGCGGTAGATCAAAGTTCAAGGATATTTTGGAAATTTTAGATAATTTTAGTGCATGAGGTATTTGCTACTAAAATAATACAGATTACATCCAACTCAAAAAGCGAAATAGTTTCTATATTTTCTCTGAATGTTCCATAAGGTAACCCATTTGATTAGTTGTTAAAGCGTTTGTTTTGCTCTCAAGGCAATTTTCTTTTTCTCCAAAAAGATCACACTTTTCAAAATACCTTTCCCGTATATAAAACCGCATTAGGAATAACAAACTACTGAAAGTATTTTGGTCCGATGCTTAGTTTCTGAGCTAATGTTTAACAAAGAGTTTAGCACAGTTTTTACGCCAAAACGAAAAAGGTCGCTACTTTATCTTCCATTCTTCCTAATTTAAATTTAATTTAAAATTGTTTGGCACTTGTGCAAACGTTCTAGATTTAATTTTAAACCCATTCTATACTTCCAAAATTCCATAGTCTAGAGTTTTTTCAGCAGATTTCAGACTTTTACTGTTTGATATCAAAACGAAAACAGTTGTAGTTTCTACTTGTGACAATTTAAGAAAATTCATGTTTTTGTGTGGTCTTCGAAAAATTATACAATTTGAAACCTACATAAACCTCCTAGGTCCGATTTCAAAGTACTCTCGGTAATTTAAAATTCTCTGAAAACCTCAGGAATATTTATTTTAATATATATATTTTTATAATATATATTTTTGATAAAATGATGCTTATCATAAACACATAATGGAATCCATCCAAATTTCTAAAATGAAATATTTCCAGATCATCATTTAGGTATCATTTACAACTGTTTTTTAAAATTCTTAATTTTTTTCACGCTATTTTGTTTTTGGATTACTCCAAATTTTATTTACGGGACCGTTTGTGTTAATATTTCAAAATTTCTAATTTTCGTCTATTCATTGTAGATACAAATATCTCAGAATTTTGTGGAGCCGTAAATCTCAACGACTGAAAAGATACAAAACAGGTTTATTTTCAAAAATTAAAGACCTACGTTAAAGTTTTTTGTATTATTTTTTAAGTGAAATTTATAAAGCAATTATCTTACATAATCCAAGCAGTAGTGATAAATGCTTCCAACGACTAATAAGTCTTGTGGGTCCTTAACTTCAATACAAAGTACACTTTCACTGGAGTTAAATACTGCAGTGAAACTTTAAAAATAACCAAGGAGGATGAGAAAAGCATTTATATTTTTTCCGTCTACAACTCTTTGCCATAACTTTAGGATTGAGATTGTTTAAAATCTGATCATTAGATGACCAATTCGAAAAAACTAGGTTCAGAAATTATCGTTAGTCCTGGGCGTAGTTTACTTTTTTCATTCATTTTATAGATCGAAATATGATGATGGTCACACTGCACTTGATAGTTACTAAAGGTTATATCTACCACAATAACAGTCTAGGTAAATCAGCAAGACTACCACGTACCCGTTACAAAAATCTCCCTAAATCTTAACTTTTGAGGTGATACTTCACGGAAAAAAGTGACAAAAAGGCGCGGACAAGTGCACGGAGGTAACCCATGGAGTCGGTAGCTTTTGTTTTGTCCCTCGAACACATCGTGGGTAACTCCATATTGAATATTTATGCGTCTACCGTCTCTCGCACGTTACGATATTCTTTGTCAACCGCAATATGGTGAACATTCATAATAGAGACTTATAAATTTTATATATGTACGCGTGTATGTTTTCTGTGCCTTTTATTATAGCTGCGTAGGCGGCGGAGTCGTTATCGTTCCGATAACATTTTTCTTCGTTTAGATTATTTTAGAATGTCGGAATTTATTACGTTTTATCGGTGTTTAATTGATCCGCCAGTAACGCAAAAGTATTTCGCTCCTCAAAACGAACAAAAGAAGGGTTTAAATCACTATTACCTTAAAATCGTAACGTACTAATCTATCAAGCACTTATCGAATAAATAAACGACCCGGTGCAATTCCGGTAGCAAAGCATCAAGTATACCCGAGTAATCTCATTTTAATGTGTAAATTTATTCCTAATTCGCTCGGTAGATTCGTAATACTGAATATATAAGCATTAGTTATTAGCTTCTTATAGAATTCGAGTTCGTTGTTAAGAACGCCCATTAAGATATCATTATGAAGATTAATCATTGTTATTTTTCCCGTCTTCACTTGCATACATTAACGAGAGAAGAGATCCGACGGAAAGTTACACCGTCACGAATAAAAAGGATTTTGAGCGTGTGGTATGCGTGGTTAGGTTTCATATACTTGAATTTGGTTTTACTACTTATGTTTTGAGATTTAATGGCTTTAAGTGATTTAGGGGAATATACCTGTTCCTGCCTACTTGCTGTCGGTAAACACAATTCATCGAAAATTGTTGGTTCGAAACTCATTTCATAGGAGAAGCATTTCATTGGAAATCAGCTAATCCGACGGTCAATGTCGAAAGTAAGGTTAGAGTTAAATGAGGAGTTAATTAAACAAATATTTAAGGTGTGCCCAGACCCTGAATGGGCGCACGCCGCAAGTTGATATTTATTTGATCTGGGGCTCACATTTTATTGTTACTCCACTGAAAGAAACTTCTACAATCCTTCTTTTGCATGAATCAGACATTCTTCTAGATTCTTTTAGAATTCTTTCTTCTTCCAGAAGAAAGAATTCTAAAAGGGCTATCTAATTTTTTCCATGCTACTTGTAACACTTAAAAGAAGAAACAAACTTAACTTCTGTAAAAACCTACAAATTCATTTCTGTGGTATTTTTGAGGATTTGACGAACATTTGATATTTGTATTGTAGACTCTTTTTATCATTTATAATGAATATCAAGTTGTTTGGAACTTCCGTAAGCCACCCATATTTCACTTAAAGATAGATTTGATCGTTGACAGTTCTAGATGCCCATCTGGAATCATAGTGTAAATTCTCAAAGTTTTATAAAGATTGTAATTATAACTGATATTAAATTTCTTCGAGGATTCAAGACTTTTAATCCATTTTAGCTTTCCAAATTGGTAATGGAGTTTTTAAAGATTTTTTTGGGATGATTAAAACTTCATTTTTTTTCAAAATTATAACAAGAAAGCTTGTAGACGTATTTTAAACCATATAGGAACATTAAGACTTTTTTCTCTGGTTCTCAGAGAATAAAACCATGTGAAACTTGCTGAAGGCCTCTAGATGCGATTTCAAAGGTACTTCAAAGATATTTATTCTGGATTCGTTCTAACATTTAAACTGAAATTGACTAAAATTTCTGTGAACTATCTAGATTTCCATTGATGGTAATTTTGTCTATTGAACACTTCTGGAATCCATTTTTCTTCTAGATTCTTGAAGGTTCCTAACGCGTAGAATTAAAATTGAATGTTTGGAACTGAGGTTTCAATTTTAATCCCTCTTTAGCTTTCCATAATTATAAAGGAACTGGTAGATATCTTTTAATATGATTCCTACTTTCTTTTTTTCTTGAAATTATGACAATAAAGTTTGTAGGATCTACACAAGACCATTTAGGAAATTGTAGACATTTCATCTGGTCCCCAGAGAATGAAACAATGTGAAACTTCCATAAAGTGTCTAGATTCATTATTAAGGCACTTTCTGTAATTTAAAATTCTTGAGGTTTATTGTAAATTCGTTCCAACGTTTAACGTTAAAATAAAATTGATTGGATTTTCCGTAATGCATATCGATTTCTATTCGAGATATTCTTAAATGAAGAAGGTTTCAGAAAAACGTTTAAAATCTTTCTCTGAGATTCTTGAAGTTTCCTAACGTTTAAAATTTAAACTGTAATGTTTAGACCCATTTTATCCTTAGCAAATTCTACAGGAACATTTGGACATTATCTTTAGACTTCTTTTTTTTTGTAATTGTAACAAGAGACTTTATATTGCACACCTCTTTAAGACCATTTAGAAGAATCCAGACTTTTTTCGGTGGTTCTTAGAAAATGACATATAAGAACAATGTGAACCTGTACAAACCTTCTAGATTCCATTTCTTTCTGATACTTATTTCTGTAACTTAAAATTCCGGATTTACACTTTAGATTTGTTCTAACCTTTAAACTAAAATAAAATAGTCCTCTGTAAAAAGTACCTGGAATCTTCCTCTTAGATTCTTGAGGTTTACTAATGTTTAGAATCAGTCTGAAATTTCCATAAACCTTCGCTATTTCAATTTTAAACTTATTCTACCCTCCTCAAAATTTAAACGAACTTTTAGAGTTCCTCAACATGATTGATCCTGTCATTTGCTTGAAATTATATCGAGAAAGCTCGTAGTCCATATTTTGGAACATTGAAAAAAATTCTGTGGTCCTCACAGAATGAAACAATGTGAAACTTGCATAAAACGTCTGGATACGATTTTAAGGCACTTTCTATAATTTAATACTCCTCATCTTTATATTAGATTGATTCTATCGTTTGAAATCAAAATGAAATTGTTTGGAACTTCTGCGAACCATCTAGATTTCCTTTAGCGTCAAATTCAATTGTCTGAGGCTCCAGAATTATCTATGGAAACATTCTTCTAGATCCTTAAAGTTTTATAACACCAGAATTAAAATTGAAATGTTTGAAATTTACATAAACTTTCTAGATTTAATTTTAAGCCAATACTGGCTTTCCAAAATTTCAAAGGAAAATATAACGTTCTCGTTCCACATGATTCAGACTTCTTATTGTCTGAAGTTATGAACTTCTAGAACCCACCTGAGGCCATTTAGGAAAGTGTTGCTTTTCTTTCTGTGGTCCTTGGAGAGTGAAATAATTTCCATAAAAGCCTGATATTTGATTTTAAGGCACTCTCGGTAATTAAAGTGGATGAACTTCTGTAATCTTTACTTTAGAATCTTGTTTTTACATTCTAATGTTTACAATTAATATGAAATTGTTTGAAACTTATGTAAACCTTTTAGATTCAATTTAAAGCCATTCCTGCTTACCATAGCTCTGAAAGAACCTGAAGATTCTCTTTATGATTCAGATCTGCTAGTATTTGAAATTAGAACGAAAACGCTCCTAAATTTTATTTGAGATTATTTAGGAAAACCTGGATGTTTTTTGTAGTCCTAGGAAGTCCTAGGTCCTACGTAAATTTTCTAGATTTGATTTTAAGGCAATTTCTGTGGTTTTCAGAAAAACTTTTGGAACGTTTAAGATTTCAGCGTTTAAAATTGAAACGTAAAAATGTAGATATTTCAGAAGCCTTCTAGATTCAAATTTAATAGATTATGACGTGTCAAAATTTTGAAGAAATCAGCGGCGTTTATGTCGAAAGGGATCGAGGAGAGCACGGCAAGCTCACATTTTGTTGGATTAGGGGCCCGGTAAAATTTTCGATGATAGGACCGCTGTTGTATTGTTACTGCTCTTGTGATATAAATGCATTATGTAAATAATAACAAAATCGTCTTAATACAAAATGTAGTCAAGTTTTATTTAAAATAATAATATTTCATTGACACAAAATAAAGTTAAAACTGTCGTTGGGACCAGAATCAAAAATAAGAGAACCTCTCATTTTATTGCTTTTCTCGAAATCTAAAGTTTCTACATTACGCCTGCTTATTATGACCCCTATAATAATTTCTATTTTGGTAAATTTTCATCGGTACTTTTACCTATCGTACCAAGTCGTTTCGCCTTAGATGATGGCTCTTGCTTTTGAGTTTATTTTCTGGTGGCAATCACGTTTCCAACGTTCTTCTGTTTTGTTGCATGATGTATTTTAAGAAAATGTACCTTAATTGTCTCTGTAAAAATCTGTTTTATGCAAAATTGCTATTAGAATGAGCATTAACGTTATACATAGATCATGCTGACAATGGAAGTACCTTGGTACTACAAGAATGTGGTTATTGCAGATATACTGCTTCATATTTTTATTATTTTGTCCAAAAGATTTCTTTAAAATGTAACTTGAATCTCATCACGTTTCTGCTAATATTCCCATTATCCTCCACACCCACATAACTTGAAATGTAATTTTGGGTTCATTATCCTTCCCTTGCGATTTAAATTACCCTCCTCGTTTACACAAAAAAAGAAATGAACGATACGCGTTTGATTACCCTGCGACCATAGCAGCATTAATCTGCCCGAAATGGGTTGGTACCCGATGACAGTGTCAACACACGGCCGCTTATCAGCAGAATTTCAAATATTTGCCACAGACAACCGAGAGAGGACGGATAGGGAGGAGGAGAGAACATTTAATCTTTACGACGAACTTAACCTGTTTAAACAAAAAAATTCAATATTTCATTCGTGAACAAACACGGGCATAAAACCGTCTATTTTCAACAAAGGTACGGTCGAAAGTAACGTGGAATGCTGCGGCTTCAGACCGAAGTTTCGGACGTTTTAGCCGAAAATATAAGGAAAAGTGTTTTTTGATCAAGGTTTATTGCAATAACCATTTATACATTACCCTACAGATACTTGTATGGGATAATCTACAATGAGGTGTACTTACCTACCTGCCTTAGTAACACTTAAATGACGTCGTTTATAAACGGAAAGGAAATAATAAATTCACTCTTGGAAATCGGCTGGTCGTAGAAGGCACTAAAATAATCGAGAAGACTAAAATATTAGGTGTTTACTTTGACGTTAAAGGTTAAAATTTAATAACAAAGTTGAAATATGAAGAAGTAAAGTTGTGCTACGTTACTTACGGCAACGAGGAGACGGGAGAATCGCTCGGCTGTAACGTGGAGAGCTAAAGAAGAAAGAGCATTTATTTATGACCCATCCTTCCACTGTGAGAGTAATTTCTGTCATAATAATCGTGAAAGTTAGAATACCATCAGGAACAAAACTGATGTGAAGCAACAGTGGCAGCATTAATTTACCGCCAATTACAGAAACACTTGTATACCTTTAATATTGACAGTGAACATAGTTCAAGACATGCGGTAAGGCATATCGAATGAAACTGATCATTGGGGCAAAATGGTGTATGTAAACCATCTAGATTTCCTTCGGCAGCAATTTTGGATGTCTGAGCTTCCATAAGGAACTCAGAGTTTCATCTTTGAAGATTATTTCAAACGTACGGAAGATAATACCCTAACTATTTAATGCTTCGCATTTTATTTGAGACTCGAATGATGGTACGCGTTACCCGGACCCCGATTATATAAGATTATGAACGAAGAAGATGAAGAGGCTTAAAAATTATTATTCACTCTTAGTGACAGGGTATTTACATATATTAAATGGACCGTACTTAGAGTACTTAGACAACAACAGGGGCTTCAAGAACTTATAAACTTATTCTCATTGATGAGTCGTGGTGTAAATTTAAATTACATAATAACGAGGTAAAATTGTCTTGACGGTGGGTAAGATAGGGACTGAAAATATATTTAAATGGTGTATTAAAATAAATTCATTTTACTCTGATCTTTACAAGTGTTCGTTTCATAATTTTTAAAATGTGGCGGTCTTGATTAAACAGAGAACTTTAAATAAATCAAGAAGCAGGTTCAGGTGAAGAAATAGCCGAGGATGAAGATATGGAGAAGAATTAGGTGAGGACGAATTGGAAGAAATCGACGACATAGAGCCTGCATCGTAATGGTCTACACACCATATGCAAAAAAGAGAAAAGGAGATGATTAAAATTTTTTTTTATGGCGGGGAAAAATTAATTTGTCTGTGATCATTTAAAAATTCCGGTAGGGTCCAAATATCCCAGACAACCATTCGAAACCATCGTCCAATCGGCAATAAAGCACTTCACCTTTCCCCATTCAACAGATAATTGAAAAGATATGACCTGTTATTAGAGTCTTGTACCACGTTTGCTGTAATTTTATCTCAAATAAAATGCGACGTACTATACCTTATCCGTTTGTGACCAAAAGCTTCACCACCTTCAATATAAAGACAAATCTGCGACTATGTACCGATGACCGAAATAATTTCATCAATAATAAAGGATTTACATTCTTAGGTTCTAAATTATTGTAAAGCATCGATGGAAAAATATCCAGAGACGTTACGTGGACCAATACGACACGATTAACAATTACTTTTTTAACTTAACTTAACAAGTTACATAACTTACAATTCTGAATTTCAGTAACGATGAGAAGCTTGTTAATTTCAATGTAATTAAATGATTACTTAACTAAATTAATTAATTGCTTTCTAAAGAATTAGCTAATTAGCTTCTTCATAACTTTGTATTATAGACCAATTTGTTCATTCTCGCTCGATTGAATTAATGAATGTTATGCACTGTTTTATGATCTTTAACTTCACATTCTCCGATTCCTCACTGAATTTTTAGACGTCATTAGTGACGTTTTACACCTCGAGGTGAGATCTTCTCACATCATTTTACATTGTGGGTATACAATCTTGTCACTATTAACACTTAACACTGCTCGTTACCCTTGGCTCTCATCAGTGGGTTAGCGGATAGCTGATCCATGGTCGTACCAATTTTCAAATCCATATAAGAAGTTTCTTGCATAACTGTTTAGTGTAATATTTGAATGATCAATTTTAGTTTACTATACTCATTATAGTAATTTGATAGTCTATTAGTTTCCATTAGTGAATTATCAATTTGTTTTACTTTACACTACCAGGTAAAGTACTGATACCGTGAATAGGCCGAAAGCTGATCTACGAAACTATTAAGAGTTTACACGTATACAAGAACGTCTCCTTTCGACCCTTCATCTCCTAACAGCTTTTCACATCAAAATAATCATTTCAATTAAATGAGTTTGGTCAAATTACTACTACATTTATTTAAAGTTTTAATGAGAAGAATTTTCCTATTTAAACTCCTTCATTATCATAATTAAAAGTGCTGGGTTGCGTAGCACTATAGTTGACGTCTTGTTTTTCCTTGCTTCATTCAGCAAGATTGCCGTTAACGGCCTGTGTGGTGGTTCTTCTATCGTAAATGTCTCTCATCCGTGAAGAAATATGGGTTTGGTATTAAATCGAAAAAGGCTATACTATCATTCATCCAAAGTTTTCTTTACGCCTTATCTGGTCTACTTTGTCTTATAGGCGAGTAACGTGTTGGAAGCACCATCATCCATCCATCCTTCTCCCCATATTACACGTTTACACTCGCCTATCTCGAAACCTCCTACCGTTTCGCCGGCTCACATAGAATGAGAGAGGTTGAGCGGGTTCCAGATCGCTACCGGTGTTACGTCCACCCCGCCGTTTCGCTACTGGTCACATCGGTACCGATGGTGGGGACGCCGTGGGTAAGTACCATTGGGTATCTGTACGGAAACAATCGCAGGACGGCTACTGGGTATCGCGCGGGCCCAATTAAGAGCAGCCGCATCGCGTGTGGAAAAAGGCACCACTCGATAGGTATACTCCGTGTATATACACTTATGTACATAAGGACGGGTACATAACGGACGCGATCCCGGCCAATCGGGGGATTAAGCGAGAGATGCGCCGTAATTACCGATTCGGGTTCTCTCATTTTTTCGCCGCTTTGGTCGTCGTGTAATTGCGGTGCGACGGGTACATTTGTGGCGACGCGGACGACACGACTTTTGTGGTGAAAGAGGAAAAAGTCGCGGGAAAGTCAACGAACCTTAAGGATGATCTCATATCGGACCGTAAATGACGATAGATTGGTGGCAGGGGTCGGAGTTGCAGAAGAAATAAACTTCGAAATAGAGAGTTTCAGTCAAAAAGGAAAACGCTAGAGAGTGACAAAGTTTTATTAGTGTTTTTTCAACTTGTAAATAGGATGAATGTTACCTGGTACGTCACAATCATCACAATTTATCAAAATAAATACAAAAAATAAATATCTTCAGAAAATCAAACCTGACAAGCTCACATTAAAGGTTTTTTTCAAATCAAACAACAAATAGAGAATAAACTATCCTGTTTTCAGCCTGCACGTGAGTCAATCAACCTCACTATAGGGGTTGATTGGGTCGCATTAGGGGGTAAGTTCGATAGAGTAACAGTTACACCCAACATAAATTAACATCAAAACTGGAAACGATTCCTGTATATTGTTGATTTAATTTTGACAAATCGAAAATGTGTATATTAGAAGGTGAAGCACTCTTGTCGTCATAATGGGAGTAGGAGATCACGGAACAACTTCTAGAGAATTAGAAAAGAATATTTTTATGAAGTAATGTTTTAAAATTAAATGTTTTCCCAAAAATAATTATTCATTTAAAGCGTCCATATAAATTTGTTTTATCTGCTAAACATACCGCCAAACTTTCTTACAATTGTTTCAGTAACGTCTCATTTAAATTAATAAAATCGAAATTACCACATATAATAACTGCGATTCTCAGGTATGCGTGGTAATAAGAGGATGGGTACTTCTTTAACTTACGGGTATAGATCATCTCAGTTGTACCCACCAAAAAGATCTCTTCTACACCTCCTCATTGCAATATTTAAATTTATTTAATTTGATTTCTCCTATGGAGCATCTCGAGCATTGCCGAAGTATGCGGAGCTGCGCGTAGATAAAATCGAATTAAGTGAAACCGTCCGGGCCGAGAGACCGTTCAAAAGAATGTGTCAGAAGGAATGACAACAATTACATTATGTTAATAAGTGGATGACTGCGCGAATCTTTTGTCATTCCCGCTCTCGTTCTCCGTCTCTCGCTCTTCCTCTCGTAGAGGGCGGTTTGGAAGGGAAAGAAAAAGAAATAGAAGACGGAGGAGGTGAAGAAGAAGAAGACGAAGAAGAAGTAAGAAACGGCATTTCGATGATCTGTGGCCGATAAGAAGAGAATCGAAGGAGGCGGTGTTGACTGTGTGGCAATTGTTATAGAAAGTCCGCTGTCTTGATGGATGATCTTTATGATAAATAGTCTCGGAATTTGTTTTTATAGCCTACTGTGATCTTTGCATTTAAATGCGAAGGAAACGGTAAATGGTTTCATCGGTTCGGGATCAGGGATGGGATTCCTTTTTCTTCTCTTTCGCTCGCCCGTTCCGTGAATTATTGCTTATTGTAGGAGAGGAGATTTCTGGGGTTTTCGAGAACACTTCATCATACCACAACAGAATATTCATCCGGTATTAACTTAGTAACATACACCTACTCGAGTTAATAATAATCAGGCATTCTTGCCATATTCTGAAAAATAGGGAGCTGTACCTAATTCCGACAGGGAACTAACTGTTAGTTACTTACTTAATTTTGAATTTAATCCCGACGATTAATGCTGTTTGTTGTATATATTTAAAAGGTTGATGGTTAGATGGTCGCAGTACCTACATTTGGCTTGGTGCATCCCGACGATGCTACCCTCCCATGCGATGACGAAGTCAGTCTTATTTCATCAAGCAAGAAACATTATTTAATGGTTAAGTTTTAACTCGGGAAGATAATAGTTTGAAACTTCAGCAAAACTTCCAAATTCTGTCTTAACCCTTTCGAGCCTCATTTTTTTATGTGGTTTTTTCTGATGGTCGATCTTTTTTAAATATTGTGTACTATTTGACATAAAGCTTAAGTAGTATCTTTTTTTTTTAAATCTGTCTCATTATGCTCGGGACTTATGTGCCCTAGTCCGATTCTTATTGGGACTCAATTAAACCAACAGTCCAAAATAGTAACCATTTTTCAGTGGCCATCATCACCGTAGGGTGGTCCTAAGAGATATCGGTATATCCCCACATTTTAAACTTCGTTCGAAGCAGGTAAATTCTTTTATGGTACTTATTTACACTGAAATCATTTGTGGATACGTATAATAAAACAATTAATACATTGTTTTTGAAGCGGTATTTATTACATAACCAAAGAATGGCCATTCTATTAGCTACTTTATTAAATTTGATACTGATGCATTTAGGCCATATTATTTATTATAATATGCTTAGTGCGAAACAGTTTTCACGTAGTCAATTTTAGTCAGTTCATTATTTTAGTATTGTGATATTTTGTTAGAAATAAAATTCTGTTGCCCTTATTACTAAATAAACTTAATAGAAATCATGATGAAATGATTCACACGGATTTATTATATTTGTCTGCAGGTGTCCAAGTGTGTGAAGAAAATTTTGATTCATTTATTAGGTACACGTTTAGTCAAAGATAGTCAACCAAAGTAGTTAGACAAAAGAAAAATACTCGAAATGCTATATATCTAAGGTTTTTTGATTTCGTACTATTATTAGTATTACCATTAAAGGCTTTGACTATCAACTTCTTAGAACAGTCTAAATGTGCTTCCCCCGTGGGTGTGAATCATCTACTAATTTCCAAAATTTCAAGTTCGATATTGTTTCCCACAACTAATTTATTACTATCACTACTGTCTTCTTTGACTGTTATTATTTCTATATGTGATTGTTTTACGGATTAAATGAATATGAAAGAGTCCTAAAGGGAACCCTATACCTAATATAATGTGATAAGACGGGATACACTTAACCCCTAGAGGTTTTCTTCGTTATGACTCAGATTTTCTATTGTGCACTATAAAGGAAAGCTCTTAGAACTTTCTTGAGATATTTAGAGTTCTTATATAGAAAGATATTTAGAGATGAGATATGATATTCTTATGAGATATGATTATCTTATGAGATATTTATTATTGAAGCGATTGTAAACTTGCATAACCTCATTATAACCTTAAAGTTTTAGAAAAGCATATGAAATGTTTATTTTAGATCTCTTTTAAAACGTTTAAAATTAAAAGGAATTTGTCAACCTTCTATTATCAATTACTGAACCAGTTTACCCTTTCAAAACTCTAAAAGAATCCTTGGTGTGATTCAGACCATTTTAGCGTATAAAATCAAAAGGGAAATGCTTCCATATACTATTTCAGACCGTTTAGGAACATCTACGGTCCTTGGAGATTGTAAAAATTTGAAATTTCCTTCTAAATTCGATTATTCCGTACTTTTGGTGCTTTAACTTACTGGAAGAAATAGGAATTTATTTTTGTATTTAAGTTGGAATTATTTCAAACGTTTTTAAACCTTCTAGATTTGATTTCGAGACAAATTTTGTGGTATACGGTTTCAAAAGAACGTCTAGAACCTTAATTTTATGCATTTTAAGTCTTATAACGTGTAAAATTAAAATGGAAAAGTTTAGACATTCCCTAAACTTCATTGTTGCTCGACGGCCATGAGAAAAGAATCAATCAGCAATCGATTCCTATTACATCCGCCGCCGCCGAATTAGCCACATGGCTGGAATCAATTGCGTAACAAGTCCACCGTAGGTATATCGGTAATTACGAGATGACGTGATTCTAGTGGGTGTCCTCCGAAAAAAGAAATATCAAATATCGTACAGAATTCCTATTTTCCATCGTCTCCCGTAAACAGGTGTTCGAGAATTTATTATTTGTCGAATTAATTCGAGATATGCGCGAGAAATTTATTTCCTCCGTTGTAAAAAACTAAATTAATTCATCGGGACGTTTTGACGGCCATAAAAAGTGAGGAAATTGATGAGCGTTGCGACAATAGTAGATATCGCTTTTTAATACCTATTTTACATGTAAATGTTATTCGTCCGGGCGTCTCTTAACAAATAAAAAACATTGAATTACGGGGATCTCGGGAAAAAAGGAAATTGGCTACATTAATAAAACACGGACCAATAACAAGGTTGTTAATATGTCTACAAGTCATATTTTCAGACGGTTCTACTTAATTTGTTATTTATTTATTTATTTATTTTCGTTGAGTCACTCTGGTTACCTGATCGGAGGTGGATTGGTTTTTCGATATTCGTGGAATGGATACGTTGACAACCTTCCAGCTGGAAACATTTTGTGGACGTCCGTATACCTGAAAACAATAACATATTGAGACACATATTTTATGCACCAAACGGCACTACAAGAAATTGAAAATTCTTACTGATTTTATTTAACAGTTCGTCGTTTCCATATTCTCATTTGAGCTAGTCGTAGAGAAAAAAAAATTTCATTACAATATTATAATTAATTCTTTAACAATGACGTACTATTATAACTACTTATCGTACTATTATAGCTACTATTACTACTACGACGTACTATTACTATTACGACGTACTATTATAACTACTATTATAACTTATAGTATAATTACTTATTATACTACTATCAATTTCACATATCCAAATTTTTTAATTATTTTAAATATTTGTTTATTTAAGCGCTGTACGAAATTTTGTCAGTATTTTAATTCCCTTTAATATAGTCATAAATGCAACTTCAGGCTACGGGAAAATATTTGTTGCTTGTGTTTTCTTTAACTTCTGAATTTGCAAATGGTACATTTAATATGTTTAAGTCTTCGACTGAAGGCCTCAAAAAATGTGAAAAGTGTCAACTTTACTTAAATTTTCCTATGTGACTACTCAAGAATAATTAATAAGAAATAATAATAATTAAATAATATAAGTCAGGGTCTGTACAGGTATGGTAGTTTATTGTAGATACCACTGAATTTACTAGATTTTTGATTATAGAGAATTTAATTAATTAATTAATAATCTATTCAATAAACGAGAAACTATTAATCCTTATATGTAGATTCTATTTCAGTCTATTAAACGAGATTAAACTAGAAATGCAGAAATTTTAAGTTAAATCTACTGTTTTCATATTTTACGGTTTATTTTAAGAAAAAAATCGAGTACCTCTACTAGGTACTTTAATAATGAAAGAAGGGTACCTCCATGCCATTTCATCAGGAAGCTAATCCTTCGAGTACCTTAACTAGGTACTAAGTAACTTAATATTAGGTACTTAGTACTTAGAATTTAACTAGGTACTAAGTAACTAAGTACCTTAACTAGGTATTATTTGTCTATACTAGGTACGTTAATAGTGAAAAAAAGGTCCCTCCATGCCATTTCATAAGGAAGTTAATCCTTTAAATTGTCATTCGCTTGACACCCTTTAGTTTTCAGCTGTTACCTCCCCTATTACACCTTTGAATGATACCTCTCTATTTTCTCTCTCCTTCGTTTAATTCTAATTAGCATGATCATATCATGAAGTGTTGTTTTGGAGGAATAACTGGAATGGCAAGTTCGTCAAGAAATGTTAATTTTACGTGTATATGTAATTTAACATTGAAATTACACAGGTACGATTAAATCTGGAGGTTATGCAGTCATGCGGCCGTTTCTTGTCTGACCTGACGTTTGACTCTCCTCGGCCGGTCCCAATCTGCCGAGAAAGTGAAACGTGAAAAAAGTCCGAGGAAGAAAAAAGAGGCGAACAAGAACAACAGACGGAAAAATTTTCGATCGGACATCGAACAAGTCGAACATTAAGGGCGCTCCCTCGAAATGTCACCGGCAATCATCCGAAGCCGAAGCCCAACACAATATAACATATATTTATGCTAATAAAGCCAATGATGGCATCCCCGCCTCTTATTGTTAACGGAGCCCCATTGATATTCACCATTGTCCAACTGATCGTTTTTTTTAATGTTAACTTTCAAGTAGGCTGCGGTCGGACGGCGTTTTTAAAAAAATCTTGCAAAACGTTATTAACAGCTTTTTGTTGCATAATTTAATGTCACTCAGCAAGGCGGGTGGATCGAATCGAAAAGGGACTTTGCCATTGGACGGGTAAATGTCAGGTGAAAAATATGTGTCAATGGCGTAGGGGAATATGTACGTGTAGCGTTTTGTAATGGCTTGTTATAATTATCGCGCTTTTACAAATTAACGGATCGAATTATAACAGCAATTAGAACGTTTCGATTATTTGAAGGCTCTAACATAATGCGAAAATTAAATGTATAACTATGAAACGTGACGTTTTGTAATGTTTTATTGTCGTAAGTATAATTGTCACTTTTTACGTTTACGTATACAAGGTGCCTCGCTTTCAAATGTGCAATAAATTTTATTTCAGACCGATTTACTGTTGTTCAAATTTGCTTTCATATTTTCTTACAATTTTAAATAAGCATCTAATGATATTGATTGATTTAGTGTAATAGTAATTCCAATTTCACATTAATAGTCGTTTAATATGAGAGTAATCGGAAATTCTAGTCTGAATTTTCTTATTTATAAATTTCACAATTTACAATCCTCACTTATCAACACTTCATGCATGATATTTACCTATTTCAATTTTTAATTATCCGCGACATTGTATTGAAACTCTAATTTACGTTAACCGCTACAGCCTACAAGAAATCTGTATTAATTAATCGAATAAGAAAAATGATAGCTACGAAACAATATTTTAACGTAATTACTGACAATTAACGAGTTCATTCCTATATTCAACAAGTTTTTCATATATAAGAAAGCATCTATATTCATAAATTAATAAAAGCTAGTTATTATATTGATGGCTGGCTTAACAGCAACTGCTATTTAAAGATCTGTTAACATTTCCAACACTGGAATTCAGTATGATTATTTTGTACATACTAATATTCATTAATAATATTTCTAATTTCTTAAAACAACCTATAGATTTATTTTAACTTATTGTTATATATATATTTAATGTTTTATTTATTCTGTATAAACATTATAATAAACTAAATCTGTTTCTTTCACAGATTTATTACCGTCCATTATCGATACTGGAACAAATTTCGATTGTTAATGTCTAAGAAAATTGACGTAACAATTTTAAAAGATACAGGGCGAGGTTTTAAAAAATATTAACCACAAGTTTAATCATCAGATGGAGAAAAATGAAATACAAATTTGTTCGTATATCCAGAAATATTAAAGCACATTTTTGGATTGGAAACTTGAAGCTTTGCACTTTATAGATTCGACTCAGAATAGGTCCAGAACAATCCGAAAGCTGCGAAAAAATAGAGCAATGGAATATAATTGAGTGCAGCGATATTTGAGATACATGTATAGGAAAATCTGTTCGAAATGGGTCGAGTTTGGTTTTTAAAATTGTATCTTTTATGCTGACAAAGCAATTGGGTGATGTCATTGCTTTTCGAGTACTGACGTCATTGTACATTTTCTTCGATGAAAACTACCATTCCCCGAAAAATTTAGAATTGTCATAAAATAGTCTATATGATCATTTACAAATTTTTGGTAAAATGTTTGTTTATTTTGGTTTGCATTAAAGATATTTGTTTAACATTCAAACATTTTTTTTATGTAACATTTCTAAATTTCTAGTAGTCATGTAGACAATTTAATGATAACTCTAAATTTAGAGGGTTTCATTTGAAAAAAAAATACTATAGCGTCTTTACTAGAAAATCAATGACGTCACTTATTGTATCTTTAGTAAAATAGATGTAATTTTAGTAACTAAAATTGACATCGAGTGATTTTTAAGGTCCGAGATAAATTCATCACATATGGAGTACCTCAAGGTTGTGTTTTTGGGCCTTTATGATTTTTAACCTGCAGCCCTCATACATACCTATTTACGTGTACTACACGTTGCATATTTATACTTATATATATGTTGAATAAAGGCAGTTATATTACTGATGGTATTAATTTTTTAAATTACAACATAATTATAGGAAATATTCTAAATTTATTGGCGGCGATAGTTATTAACGTTCAATATTAATTTATAGAACTTTTCGCAGAAATATCAAAGCATCTCAGAGTTAAGAAAAAAATAATCTATATATACCACAATTGTCAATAATTCAAAACCCTTCAATCCTCAAAAATCAAGTCATTAAAGTTAATCCTCCATTTTGAAATCATTTCATCAAAGAGAAAATTGTCTTCACCCCATGCGTGATCTGTAATTATTTTCTTTTTCCGACTTTTAAGAAACTGGTAGCCGGTTTCGGCACGCGTATCATCATCAAGCCAATTTAAAAACAAGTAACTGACTCAATGATTTAAGAGACAAATAAAATAAACCTCATAAGAAACCTGTTGAATGAAGCTCTGCGAAAGGTAATTGCAGATAACTGGAAAAATTATGCACAGCAGCATAAAAGAAGAACAACAAATGTGGTACCTTCACCATATTACCGAAAAGAATATTTTAGAGCCTATTTTTAAGCTCATAGTACGCCAGATAACGACAACAGATTTAATGCTTGCAATTACATTGGTGGAAAAGCCAAAATACAAATAAAGATTAAAACACAAAAAATAACAAATTAAATAAACAAAAAAAACTTAAAAAAAATCTCGAATATACCAAACAATTAAAAAAAGAGACAAATACTATTTTACTTTTAATCTCGCCATTTCCAAACTTTGCCATTTCTGAACCCGAATAATAAGGCAATAGGTTCAACCTTATATTTTATGAATAACATATATTTAATAATGTAACGACCATTAAAACACCATTGCACTTTCACCCAACTCTACTCCGCTGTGTCACTTTTATTAGTAGCAAACACATGTTCCATTGTATACTGCACCTTTATAGAATCACTGACAGTAGCATTTTAGTGGTCATACTCAAACTGTTTAAATAAATTTATCTTTCTTGTGGAAAAACATTGCAGTTGTTCAAAAAAATTTTGGACCATCCTGTTGCGTTTACAGGTGCGATTTGCAAGTATAATGAGAATATTTGGTATCAATTTTATACAAATGAAGAACAGAAATTGCTACTTAAACTAGTTTAAATTTGACATTGTTGTATAAAACGCGCCTAAAATGTTTCACTTCAATAGTTCCACATGTAGAAGGAAGTTCAGGTTATTTAATATCGATCTAATTTCTTCCCCATTACTGAAGTGAGTTTTAGATGAGCTGTAATGTGCATTACAATGGAAAAACTGTCCTACAATTTATTGTGGAAAAAATATAAGGTCAGTTTTATATATCGTTGATCTCATTATTTAAAAACCTTGGGTACAGTGTTTGGCTCTGCATTGATGATCCATGTGCAATCACTTTTATTCCACATGTACTATAGTAAATTGAATGGAAATTCTATCGGTTTCCAAATTTCCTTCTCGTTAATTTATGATTCGACCTTTTGTCTATTCGGCCTGACGTTTCCTCGTCAGCGGTTACGTGAGTCATTCAATAATTTGACTTTTACAAAAAAAGCCTTTGAGGTCCACCGTCGCAACAACAACAACAACAACGGCAACAGTAATTATTAAATCATCGCCCATCAAATTCATAAATATTTATCGCGAATATTTTAACATAACAAACAGTCGTGAGAAAATCGTCCGTCGACGCGGACACCCCGTAGTAATGTCACGATAATCAAAGTTGGCGGTGTGGTGTGTATGTGTGTGTATGTGTATGCAAGTACTACATGAGAAACAAATGAATACACACTCACGTATACGAGCGTCGAGGAGAGAGAGAAAAGAGGAGAAGCTCGGGTACAGATTATGAGTGAGCGAAAAAGAGAGGCATAGAAAGAGAGGAGGAAAAGTGAAGAGAACCTGCCTTTCACCATCGAGATGTGTAGAAGAGAGAGGGACGATCGGTGGCAAAATGTTGCATATCTGGCTTGCATAAAACCATATAGTAGTGGTAGTAGCGGTAGTAGGCGCCGCTTTTTGTACTTCATTTTCGTATAGCTTTCCCGGCTACCTACTTGAACTTTAACCGTCCGTCCGGACCAGCCAGCGCGCACTGCCGATCTGAACGCTGGTGACTCGATTCGCGGACGTTTTCGCCGGCCGTGTCTGTGCGCGTCGGTGGTTTACCGGAAAATCCTACCCCCGCAGGCTCCCGAGAGATGTAAGTGGGAATTTTCCATGTTTGAAATTTTATACAAAGCGTGTCAATCCGTGGATATTTTCAAAATTTCCGACACAATTCGATCCGTTGGACCAAAATTTATCAATCTGTTTAATTTCATTTTTTGACTTCATTAAATACTTACCATGTATTTACTTTTGAGGTTTTCGTTTCTATCTGAATTAACGAGCCATGAGTATCCTTTTTCAAATTATTACCACTACAAAGTTCAACAGCTGTCGAAAATAATTTTTCTCCATTTTGATGAAATATTTATTCAGTTTTTGCCATATTTATGACATGTTAATAAGTACTAATAAGATTTACGAAAGTACAATTACACACAAGTATTAAGGTTTTTTACTTCATCAAATATCTACCTGTTAATATCATATTGAATTTATACAAAAAATTTCACGAAACATGGTCTGCCACCTATATATTACAAAATTACCTAGAATTTACCAACCAATATGTTCTTAATACCTGTGAAGAATTTTTCCAAAATAATCTCTTAATTAAAATAAATTTTATTGCATTCGACTGGCTGTAACCGCTTCATTTTTAATGATTAATTTTAATTCGCCTAGAAATTGTAATCCGCTATTGTATAACTATTAATAACACAAATTAACACCTTCTGTTAGAAGGTCTGGTACAATTCAAGGTTTTAACGAATTCAAATCATAACATTCCTTCATAGGATATTTAATTGATTCCTAAATTTTTCTTGTATAATGAGTAATATCTAATAAAAAATTTACCTTGTATCAGAAGTGAGGTTGCAAATCACGTGAAATAACGCAAATAATCCACACGCCCACATTTCGTAAATGAAATATTTATTGAGTGAAATTCTCTGTGTATAATTTTTTCTTTGTATTTCCGTCTTTTTACCGCAAAACGTTAAAGTTCAAAACAATAAATTACTAAACGCAATAATTGACCAATATCCGTTAAGACAAAAATCGTACAATCATCTTACCGCATTCGTAACCGCAGAGAGTGTACGTACGAGTAGACGAGGAAAAATATTTAATATCCTGATGTTAACAAAAAATCTCAGGCACGATTACCCATTGAACGTCGGTAGCTAATAGATTATCTCATGACTAGGCAATGATTGCTGCATTAGCATAACCACTTTTAATTATAGTCACTAAACGTCATTAATGGAAGAAATAGAAATGGGAAATAACGCGTGGGGCGTGGATGTTTTCGTTTTCATAAATATCGACAGAGGTATTTCTTCATTGCTTGGGTACAGATGTTGAGTTATTATTATATACAGTATGTCGAAATTAACTTGATATGATTGCCTTTTTTATACTAAATATAATATTTAACGAGTTCACATAAGGGTAGAGTTTGAAAATTTTCGAAACAACGATACTACACCTATTCTTGTCATAAGCTTTTTTAATTATTAGTTAACTTCATTTGAAACCTTTTACATACAGCACTAAAAAGGTTAAAATATCAAATGTGGCAATAGTGTCGAAGAAGTCTGTGCTTGAAATAATTCTAACACTATTATACAACTATTTAGCCAGTAAAAATGCGGAAATAAATGGTACTTAACCAAATGTAGCTAAAAATTACCCGTCTAATGATGTAAGAGTTGCTTTTACTTACATTACTTAAAATAAAGATCAAGAAGGTTTCTTAAATGTAAGTATCTAAAATAAACTCATAGAATCGTTGAAGGGCAAACCAGGTGTACAAGAAAATTAGCTAAAATACCTGTCATATTGTTATACATCGAAAAAAAGAACGCTTCTTAGATTACATAGCTAAAAACTATCAGTTTTACGTACATAAGGACAATTAAAATTTTGATGGAGTTATTAGTAAAAAAGTGTTTCAGTTTAGCTTATTTTCAACTAGTGAAACTAGCTAAATTTTATATATAATTAATATATGCTAACTAATGTATGGTTTATAACTAATATATGGCTAAATGTATATATAAATGGTCGAATTTTTACCAGGGATAACATATAGCATTACATATATCAGAATGTAAAATTTATTTACATGTCATTTTTATTATTAAATTTGGTTCATTTATATTCGAATTTGGAAATGGATATTTCATCTAGCGAACAATTAAATGACTTAGGTATGCAAATATCCTTATGCACGTTTGGGTAAGTAAGTACCACAAAAGAATTTACCTTCTTCGAATAGCAGATAGAATTTAAGGGTATAGGGTTAAAAGTACAGCGGTTTATCTTCTGTTAATATTACTGAAAATAAGAAACGTGCTTAGAGCTTCTATTTCAAGAGTAATCATTGGATAAGCCATATCCCTGTTTTCTCTTTGATTTAAAGACCCCAATATTGTAATGTCTGTAGCCTTAACTTTAATTACTGTTCAAGCAACATTCGGATTGGATTGGTTAAATTTGAATATTTTTCAGCAATCAGCAAATTAATTACAAACAGCGTGATTGTCAAAAGCTGATAAAATGATAATTGGGAGAGTAATTATTTTCTAGCTACGCAGGAAAGCAAAATTTTTTTTTTCGTTTCAATAATTGATGGGTTTTTTCCAATACTGGTGAGGATATACCAACATTATTTTTTATTAAAAATCTGTCAGCTGTATCAAAACAAAAATAGGAAGTGCAAAAAAATTTTCCATTCGGATATGTTCTTAGACATGCTATTGTTCCATAAAATTGGAATTCGTTAAGAATATAGATAACGCCATAAAGGCATTTTAAGTTTAAAATGGATTTTAGCTAAAAATGCGTTTAGAATGTGTTTCAACAAGATACCTCCGTGTTAAGAATACATGAAACAAAACATTGTGGTTACATCTGTGAAACACATTCTAAACATATTTTAAGCTAAAATCCATTTTACGTTAAAATGCGTTTATGTTTGCTTTCTGGATCGCTAAAACTCAAATTTTAATACATTTAGATTTTTCTATTTCTTTTTTGTAATAAGGAGATTATGATTATAATTTACCTACTAAACACTTTGAATGTTTTTGAGCTATTTGAGTGACATTGAAGGAAAACTAATGTTAAATGAGAAAGTGTGTTTCAACAATTTTAAATTTAATAAAGCATATATAGCAAAACGTGAAAAACTAAGTTCGTACCGATGTACTAAAAGAGCATGTTCTGGAACTCTCATGGAGCATATTCTCTAAACTTACCAGTTGAATGAAATATTGATATCAGAGAATATTTTCCTCATTATCATAAGGCAGATAAAGTATTGCCTAACGTATAATTGATAATTTCATTACGAGTATCCTGATTTGTCGTTTATTGATCATTTTGAAAGGCCGAAATGGCTTCAAAATTGAATATTGAAGGATTTTGGGAAATTTAATGTTTTTGAACACAAGTTTTATGGAAATTTTATGTTTCAATTTCAATTATAGGTTATAAAAGATTCCAAAAGTTCTACTGGAACTTTCAATACTAAATATCCAATACTAAAATGGAAAACTAGATACTATGTGGAAGTTCCAAACAATTTCATTTGAATTTTGAAAAGTGTTTTAAAATCGAATCGAAGTTTCATTTTCTGGGTACCTAAGAGTAAATCTAAAATTTCCTGAATGGTCTTAAGTAGGTTATACAATCGTTCTAGTTGCGATTTCAAATAAAAGCAAATGTAAATCATGCTTAAATGGCTAACTGATGTAGGAGTTTCATAAGAATTTTGGAATGTTAAAATGGGTGTAAATTTAACCTAGAAGGTTAATAGAGAAGGCTTTGTGATGCATAAATTAAGTAAAATAGTACCTTAGTCGAAATTACCTCGCCACATTTTACTTCGATGCAAAAATGTACTAAAACATGAAACATACCTCGTAACGCGTTTCTATAATCTATAAAATCAATATTTGGCGAAACCACGGCTGCAATTATTCACATCCTCATTACTCATCTCCCCAATCCGTTTAGGATTTCCCGAATATTCTCCCTAACACTATCGCCGTTTATTTACTTTCCGAAAAGTCCGCGTATCTCACATCTTGCCGTTTTCAGACGCTGATCCTGCATCTGGCCCGCTGAACCGTCGAACACGCGGATATAGAAACGATTGAATCATCGTTATCATAAACCATCATCATCATCATCATCATCGTCGCGAGCCCATCTAAAAATACCCGATTAGGTCGGTTTCCCAACGGTGACTGAGACGCGGAAGATCGTAGCGTTTCCCTGGAAATAAAATATACACAAAACAACAAAAAAAATAATACATACACAACCAAACAGGAGAGAAGATCCTCTAACGAGATAAGCCGAGCGGTCTCGTAGAGAGATAAAAATATAAGGCAAGATGTTCGCCATAATGCAGATAGATAACGAAGTCAGCGGCAGCCAGTTCAGAAGGAAGATGAGGTCGAAATGCGAGCTGATCTGCAAGTACTGCCAGCGGAGGTTCACGAAACCTTACAACTTGATGATACACGAGAGGACCCACAAGAGCCCAGAGTTGACGTTCAGCTGCGAGGTCTGCGGGAAGAGCTTCAAGAGGCAGGACAACTTGAAGCAGCACAGGTAGGAGACCGGTTATTTAACATGTCTATTCGCGTACGAAATGGTGATCCGAAGTTGCTCGTGCGGTTGGTGGTACATCAAAAATTTCTTAAATTTTGCCAAAAATTTAACCTAATTTTTTAACCGGTAAGATCTATTGATTATTTACTGGTTCGTGCATCATGCACGTAAATTTACATGTCTACAAGTGTCCAAAATATTTCTTGAATACCTACCTCTAAGATTTATATTTAATTTTTTTAATCATGATTATAAGCGCTTAATTTTTGATGTACTAGCACTTACGGGAGGCAATTGTGTATACATACAATTTACAGCGGACTTCTCGGTTATTGCCTAACGTTTTCAATTTACCAACAAAACACTGTGTACGTACAAAACATTCCCAGCTTCTCCACCATTATTGAAAGAATCTTTTTGAGCATTTTTCAAGCTACAATTATCGTTATTTCGTAGGACTTAAGATACGGTACATGAGTTCGATATAAAACAGTTACGATTGCCTTCAGCTAAACGCACGTATGATTTTCATGGGAAAATGTTGCATTACCCATTTATTCCTCGAGTAATTTACGGTGTCCTTCAAAATTATCGTGGTTAGTTAGATTTTCCAAATCGAAATTTAATATTAATTGAAGGTAGTTTTTGGTTCGATTTTATCTAGAGAATGCTGGGAAATTGTGCATGACAATAATAAAATGCGTTATTGAATGCATAAAACTCAATTTCAACTAAGCTTAAGGCACTTTAATGACGGTAGTTAAGTGTTTTGAGATGTGCGATTAGGCGCATATACGCGCGCAATTATATACTAACAACGTTACAGCCAGTTAACACGATTTAAAACAAATACAGTCTCCCTCAAAATGTCAACGAGCAACTCCAGTTTTGATTTATAAAATTTGTGCATTAGTTTATGATTTGTCGGACCGCACGAGAAAACCGCCGCATTGCAGTTAAAAATAATCCTGCTTACAGTTCCCACAAACTGTCAACATCTCTATCTTAGTGTTGTAACATGTCAATAAAAATATATTACCCTAATAATAATATAAGAAAATCTGTGTGCGAGTCGTATAAACGATTGTCAACAAAGGGTTTACCGCACAAGTACTCACGTTTTAAATAACCGTGCTTTATTTAAAATTTATCGTCCCAAAACGGTGCCGGTACATCCAATTAAATTAATAAGTAAATATTTTCATTCGTCACGGAAAGTAGGTTGCCGTCATATTAGTTTACTTTCGGGGGATGGCAAGCCGCATTTCTTGACATTCGTTCCTATTTTCGAATAGCTACAGACATTTTTTAGGTACGAGCAAATAAATGATAAATCAAATTACGGCAGGATAAAACCATAAACCACTATAGCGTACGCGGTATAGCAGACCACCATAAAACACAAAAAGCGCCATAAACGGAAAAGAATTAAGTTGAGCAACAGCGCTACTTTACAGTAATTGTTATATTATAAAAATATCATTTTATAAATATTTCAGCGAGTAATAGTGTAATAAACAATATTATATTCAAAGTAAATTAATTTACAAGGGAATTAAACGCAACCATGTACTTAGCCACTGGAAATTGTAAATTCGGGGATTATTTTCGATATTTGTTTGACAGGTTTTTCAGATTTCAACATTAGGTTTTAACTTAAATTTAATTCATAAAGGCTGCAACTTTTATCGTTCCACATATTACTATTCGAAGGTCCTTAAAAACGTAACGTAATTGCGTAATAGCGCTACTGTACAGTAATTGTTGTTCTACAAATGTTCCGAAATAAAATCATGCAATGAACCATAACCTGTTTGAAGTAATCTAATTTACATTTAAATTAAAAGCAGTTTAGTACCTAGTCACTGAATATTGTAAATTGGAGGGGGGGGGCATGTTTAGATATTTCTTTGATAGTTTTCTGTCGAAATTGGGAATTTCCGATCTCAGATTAAATTTCATTAAAAAAAATTTGTTGCCTTTATTGTTTCACATGTTAAAAATTAAACAATGATCCCTATACTGTAAAGTAATTTACACTTAAGTTAAAAGCAGCTACATACTTACCCACTGAAAATTACAAATTAGTACTATTTTGATATTTTTTCATAGTTTTTTGCCAGAATTGAGAATTTTCGATTTTAATCTAAAATTGACCCAAAGAGCTGCGATTTACGATTTATATTGTTCTACATATTACCATTCGAATGTTCACAAAAACAGTTTTAATGAAAAACTAAAGCGCTTTTTAGAAGCACCTTAAATGGAAAGGACTTAAGTTGAATAACAGCAATGGCTATTACTACATAAATATTTTAAAGGTTAGTTCTGTAATGAACCGTATTTTGTCTGAAGTACGTTCATTTTGCATCAAAATTATAATTAACTAAGTACATAGTCCTAAAACTCTCCAAACCAAACAAATGTATTGCTCAAAAGCATCAAAAACGAAAAATAATTAAGTTGGGTAACAGTGCTATTTTACGGAAGTTGTAATTAAGCAAAGCAGTCAGTATTTTTTAATGTTAAAATTTATGGTTTTTAGTTTTATTATTACTATTAATTTTGATTTAAATTTTGGAATATTTTCCTGACGAGTCTTCGTCACAATTGGATCTTCGATTTCAACTCAAATTGAACCCAAGAAACCAAGATGGCCTTTCAAATTTATTTTCACTGGAGCAACTGTTGCTTCAATGGAGTAAATCTATTACAGCAAATGTTGATTTTCATATCACCTGTCGTGTTACGACTGTGCGTCTACCGAGCTGAAACGAGAGCGATTCACGACTGACGACAGGGACACGACAGGAACATGACAGGGTGGGATAGACTATCTAAAACCGCCGCTAAAGTTGTCATAGTGACGTGGGTATTTTCGGTAGAGGTAACACACTGACGCAACGTTGGCAGTGTCAACATTAACCATCAGAAAATTTTCCTAAATATCATTACATATTTTTTTTATTGTTTACTACAAATTTATGTTCAAACTGCGAGTTATGTTAACGTTTTCGTTTCTATCAGAACAGAAATAAAAGCACCATTGAAATCTGATACTAACGCTTGACGACGTAAGTTACACGGAAATACACGTGACACGACAGAAACACGACAGGAGTATAACATAACTGTACGACCACACATATATGAAGTGTGATCGGAGCACAACGAGACACGGTATTTCCCTTAAAGTCCCTTAATATCCTACTCCCTTATTTCCTTAAATTCGTTAAAGGAAGTTTCCTTAAGAGTCTCTCCTGTCTTGTTTCTATCGTTTCACGTGCATTTACCGTGCTCCGATCGTGTCGTGTTCCTGCCGTGTCATGTGAATTTTTATATAACAAATTGCGCCTTCAAGCGTTGCCAATGGTTACATAGTTATGAGATTGATATGTAATTGATATAAATCAGTATATTATATTGATGTACCCTTCCTGTCGTGTTCCTGTCGCCGGTCGTGAACCGCTCTCGGCACGGCATAATTGAAACACGACAGGCTACGTGGAACTGAACGTCTGCTTTACCCATTGAGAAAATATAGTGAAATGCAGTAAAAATGCACATGCATTACATGCAAAATGCAGTAAAAAGCGACGCAGTCGGAGCATGACATGAGCACCGTAGTATGTGTGGAAAGTGACCTCAACAGCACTATTTCACTATAGTTATTATTGCAAAAATATTCCAAAGGATAATTATTTAATACGATATTTGGAGTATTTTGATTTAAAATAAATCAGATACATCTAACTGCATCATAAATTTTGTCGTATTTTCGAATATCGGTGTGATAGTTTTTTTGTCAGAATTACCTTTCACTCAAATTAGCTTACACTGCATTCACTCTACAGAGAAAGGCATTTATGTAAATTGTATATTTTGCATATTTTTAGGAATTTCCATATAATGCAAAACACACCAAAAAATTGATTTTAATGCGAACTTTCATAGTACGTTTCTTTGAAACATATTTAATTTGATCATGAGGCTATCTGGGGCATAGATAAACTACCTGGGGAGCCGTAAGTTGTTGTGGCCTTTCATATGACGTGCGTGCTAAGGAAATACTAGAAAGACAATTTTCTTAAACAGGGGCTCATGCATTAGATTTAACTACAGCGATATTCATAATTATCTAAGTATTAGTGAATCATCTGACTTGACACTTTCAGAAAGCATTAGAGAAAGCAAAGATTCTGAAACAGCTTATGAAAGAATTGATGTTAAGAAGAGGACAGGAACGAAGACTGACAAATTCAACAATTTTCTGAAGAAAATGGTTTATTTAAGATTGCAGTGACAGATTTAGAAAAATTAATATTATAAAAAAATTAGATACAAATTAGATTGAATTTTCATTGTTTTTAAAATTACTTTTAATAATTTCCTCAGTTGTCATAATTTAATAACAATGGAGGTATTGTATGTACTATATTTTGTTCTAAATACATATTTCGAACAATTATTTAAAATATGCGTTAAATTTCAAACATAAATATCCACATATTGGTTTATTTTCATGCATATATGCTTTTCTAATGCTTACATAAGTGTATCAAATGTTTTCATTTTTGACCACCGCCCGTTACCATTCGAAGCTCCATAAAACCGATTTCGTTTTATTTTTTACTTTTTTAAAAATAAACCGTCTACGAACCGAAATGGAAAACTTCCATCTTGTCCTTCATTATGTCGAAAAGAGGCGAGAGATTAGCGAAAATGATTGCGAAGAGTTTAAAAAGCCATTTATTATAAGCAATAAAGTGAATTTAACATGGTCTGTTGCGTGTCTATACCATAGGTAATATATTCTCAAAAATTTATTATTTGGCAATACGAGAAATAGTTTTAATTTTCTGTGACTAATCTCTACCGACGGTGACACAAAAGGTGTGAATGAAATAATGAAAACTCTCGACGGCGATAAATTCACGCTTAAAGTTTTCTAAAGGCGCACTTTTAACGATACCTTCGTCATAGTCTTTTTTGCATAAAACAAAGTACAATAGTGGTGGACGAAGATGCTTTGAAGGCGCAACTTTTATAGATAATTTTATTGGAATCTCTGGTCAGTAAAACGTATTACTGCTTAGTTATTCTATTATTTAACCTTTTGATGCTAAACAATACAGACGCTCCGAACTTCCTCATTATGGCTTGTTCGGTACCTACTTTATGCTCGTTGCTGGCTGTAACGGTAATCGTTAACCAACCAACCAAATTTGTTAACGGTTTATGTTTTGTACATACAATTTTTATTTTAATCTTTTGGTATTTTGTTAACATCTGAATTTTGTATATATTTATTAATTGTGACCTATACTATTTTAGATGTAATCAGTGCATTTGGCGGTAAAGGGCCCTTCTCTGGTGCAAAAAGGGCTAACCCAGTCCTGTCTTCTTTTTATGCAATGTAAGATTATCTTTTTAACACGTTTTTTTAAAAAATCTACAATACTAATTTTTTTGGGATCCGTTTCGGGGGCTGTCGACTAATTGATTTTCATTTAAAATTAACCAAAACCGATCAAAACTCCACGAAATAGTTAGAGACGTGTTTCTAACTGTTTTGTTTTTTTTTTTGGTTCATACATTGGATTGCTTTGTTTATTAAAAGGGTTTGACGTCGAATTAAATGATTTTTTGTTTGTTTTTAGGACAATCCATTATCCCGCCGGATCGACATGTAGTTGTTTTAGCAGATATTAACCCATATATAAAGCTTTTTTCAACCCATCGCAGTATTCACAAGTATATTTATATGTTATTGCAGTTTTGTAAATAGTTTTTAAATACCTATTAGGATTATATTAAATTTTATTTATGATTCTATAAAAGAAAATAATAATAATAAAATTGTTACTAAAGACGACAAATCAAATGTTAGTTTATAAGTGAAGACTATTTGTGTCTAGTCTAAAATTGTATCTTCCTACAACGTTACACTTGTTTCGAAATTATTTTTACAGATTTGATTTTCGTGAATATCGTTCAGAGCCAGTTTTTTACTAGTTTGTGATGTACTTTTTAAGAGCAACATATTTAAGTGCAATCATAATTTTCCCCTTACTTATAAGTATAGTTTGTACAGATCTTGTACCTAATTTCATTGTACACTCGAGACACTCGTGCATTAGTCCCATAATGTCGACAACGTCATGGTACTAATTAGCAATGAAGATACGTGCGAATCGAACGTTACTGTGTGCTTTTTGTGTAGATGCAAAAAGTTCGACAGTGGCTTCTTGTAGAGATCTAGAACAGTTGCAATATTTAATTTTTAGTATGTAGACGTCATATTTATTAATTTACATGTCAAAATAAAAAGAATTAAACTGTGCTTATGGTGTTTTCTTTCTACCCGACCATTCCATCCGATCGAGCTTGAAGTGAGCGCATATTTTGAAAAATTGCCGCTTATGTTATTAAAATAATTGATGCGAGTGGTATTCTACATTTGCAAAAATACTCACGTTCTGTTCTAATATTGAAACATCACACGACGAGCAGTAAACGAAGTAGGTAGTGCTTTTCGCTGCCTTGAGGTGCTTCCACAGAGTAACCAATAAAGTTCCTCATTAAGTAGCAGATCATGTAAAAGTCATTACATTTACGCAGATTTGCATAATTATTTTCGAGCGATTGCTCGTATTACGGCAATACAACCTTAAAAGCGGAAGGTTTAATAATACGCATTTTAAGTTTTATTAATGTTAACAAGAGCGAAGGCCGCGTCGGGATTGGTATCGTCTCACCATTCTGTCTTTTTATTTGATTTGTTGTTTCCTTTATTTTTCTTTCTAGTTGGGAGTGTATGTGTATGGGAACTTACTGGTTTACACGGTATGTTAACTACTGTTCGGCCTTCGAAAGGTTGACCATGAACAAATTGCATGTTGCAAGTAGAAGAACTAATGAAAACGATGAAGATAATGACTAGTCAAGGTGATTTATTTGCACGTCTAGGCCGTTACCGATATGGTCCTGATCACGTTATTGCTCGATGTGTGGATTTTATTCTATTAGCGATGCGAAACGTTAACTGCCTACATGCATACCTATCGATTTTGATTCACTTCCTAAAAACTGTAATTAATTGCATACATAACCTACAGATTTATTCGAGCATGATTGTTACTCCTACGGACCTAATCTGGGAATCAGAAGAAAAAACTGAAATGCTCACAAGACTACACAATAACGTCCTCTGGTTTTAAATACTTGTAACTGAAATGAAACTTCTGAAAAATTCTATTCGCTGGGTCTTCTTGTGGCTATACCTAATGTGTGGGCGAAATTCCTACATTCCCAGACTATTAAAGTCCTTTTACTTCTCGAATTTAAGGTAAGTCTACATCATTTAACAATTGATATGACACTTTTATCACTATTATGTTAATCCTATTTTGCTTTTGCTTCTATTGCTTGTGGCTGGGGAAGAATTTATGTCATTAGACACTAAAGTCATATTGTTTTTTGATCACATGTTATAGTTACTTCCAAATTCTTCGTTTGGAAAAATTACTGCACTTTCTGCACTTGTTCGCGAATTGTCTTAATTTATGTGTTAGGTAAGGTGTAAATGTGTTATGAGTAATAAATGTGACAAGTTTTATGTTACTCGTCAAATTATATATGGTTTGTGGTTAAGGACAAATTTGTGTAATAAGATAAATGTTATGGCGGTCGCAGTTAATTGAGATCTCATTGCCTTCTAAAGATTTGTTAATTCCAAAATGAGGCTTAGAAAAGTTCTTGCATTTTTTTCTGGGAACATCTTAAAAATTTAACATTTATATTAAAATGTTTTGTTATATAATTTATTTGTTTATTGAAACCAGACCATGTTATTATTTATTACTTGTTTCTGCACAAAAACATTTTTTGAGTGTTGCTTTTCGTGTGAAAAACCTGTGAAAAACAATGACTCACTACATGAAATTTAAGAGTAGTTTAATTATTACAATAGTCACAACTTTTCTAGTGACTTTCCCTCAATCCATTATTTCCAATTCTCGTCATTCATCCAATCAAAACACAACGTTGTTGCGTTGTTACGCTACTGAAATATTGTAGAATATGTAGAATATTTCTTCGGCATAATTCAGACATAATAGTGTTTGAACACAAAACGCGGGAATTTTAAGATCTTACTTGAGAACTTTTGAGAAAAATCTAGATTTTCTAAAGTGGCTTCTAGAACGATTTTGGGAAACAAATGGTCCAAACAAAAGTTACAGGTATTAAATAACCGAGTCAATTTGCGTTGGTTGAAATAAATCGCTAAAGCCATTTAGGAGATGATTAAGAAGACTATAGTAAGACTATAGAAGATTATAGTAAAATACTTCTTAGGGCGGATTTGGTAAATGTCAAAGATAAGTTATAGGTGTTGAGTGGTTAAGTCAAATTGCGAAATCCGCAATAAATCACAAAAGCCATTTTTACGAGAATTAGGAAAAACTAAAAGTTCTCAAGAATAAAGTTCAACGCGTCTTTATAAAAATATGTGTCAAATAAAAATGGTAAGCATTAAACATATTTTAGATGTGAAGGATCATAAGCACAAGTAAAGTTGTTCTGGAAAAAGAAACGAGAAAAATTTAATATTCATAACGAGAAAGGACTCTTCAAAGATTTGTATCGTCTAGATATTTTCCCAAAATCATGTTTTTCGGACTTATAACCTCAAAAGGAGTCTTCAATTCGTCCTGAAATGTCAATATCTCAAATTGCGAAAATTTACTCCATTATGTACTTTCTCATTATACGAACATTCTGCATAACTTCGAAATTGAATTTTAAAGTACTTGTGGTCATTTACAGACGTTATGAATTTTACAGATTATGCCTCTAGAACCTATCTAAGAGCATCTATAAAAATCTAGATTTGTCTGTGGTCCTTGGAGGGTGAAAAATTTAAAACTTGCATATATCTCGTAGATTCTTCTTTTCCTTTTAAGGCACCTTTGGTAATTCATATTTGTTGAAATAACTCTGGAATACTTGTTTCAATACTCCGACTTTTGCAATTAAAATAAAATTACTTTGACTCCACTTATGTTACTGTAATTTGTGTTACTTTACATGTAATTATATCACGATGGGCTCCCATGTTTCTTGTCAATGACAAACATTTTGGAATATCGCATATGAGTTCTTTTATGGCTGTTAAATTCTTAATAAAAGTTACAGTATATATCTACCTTTATCCGGGTCTAGCATGTCCCGAGATTTCAATGTAATATAACGAGCAAGTTAAATTTATTTGCATTTCCACGTGTGTGTATCCTGGATTATGAAACGACCTGAAATGTCCCTATATCCTTTCCCTATTCTTCTAATTGGCTAGTTTATTTTCCCGTTTTCTGCGTTGTACTTTCGATGAACGTAGATTCACTGTCAGCTTAATTTTCGATTATGACTTCTTGATTTGATTTAACACTTGAGCTGTTCTTCTGAAAAAAGAGGACAATCTTCTAGCCATTTGTTTTGGTGTTCTCAGATTGTGCTTGAACGACAAAAACAGTTTGACAGTCTCGAAAAATAATTGTTAAAACAGACAACAACTCCGATTGGTTTTTAAAGGGATTCTATCGGGGCGATAACTACCCTGCTTCCTATTTCCACACCAACAATCTTTTTATCTGATCGTTCCATACTACGGTGGGCTAGCTGAGCAAACGTATTATATAAATTGATTATTCTTCCTTGCCGTGTTGCCTTGCTTATTGGCGGATAAATGTGCTTCTCCAGTTTTCTTATTTTCTTCCTAGTATGTCCCTAATTTCCTTCTTGATGATTTTCATTTCTGGGTTTCTTGGTCGTTGCTCGTTCCTCATGTACCATCCACCACATTACCTGGTACTGTATCATTTCTAATTTCCTAATGCTTGTCTCCATGCTGCTGCTTGAAATATGAAGATTAGGATAATTGGCTGATGTTTGCTTCGTAGATCCTCTTTTTTTATTCACATTTGTAGCTTGCTTCTTCGTTATATTATTGCTCCTAGTTGACTGAGTCACTGCTTTGCTTTTCGCTGTCTCCTCGGTCAGTTTTCGAATGATGTATATCCCTACGTATTTGACGTCTATGTTCCAGTCGGTTTCCTTGTCTCCCATGCTGTCTCTCCTTCACCTTTCCTACACATATGGCTTGGCTCTTCTCTGGGCTGATCCTTATCTTTCATTTCTTCGTCTAGTCTTCTTCCATCTTCTTCCCTCTGTAGATATTTCATCGCTTGCGTTGGGTTTCTGAATGTCGCTGCCTTCGGCGTGTAGTCCGCGTACATGAAAGTCCTCGTGTGTCCTTTTAAGTTCTTCCTTATTATGTTCCTGGTGTAAATGTTATTTAACTTCTATAAATCGATCATTGTGGTGTCTCTCCTTCGATTTTCCTCGTTTTTGATATCTCTCCTTACATTCTGATGGCGAATATCCACTTCATTAAGAGTCTTGCATCACCTGCCCTGTTTATTTCACATGTATCATACACGTGGCCTCTTCTTTTTGATGCCATTGATTGCCTCTTAAGTCTTATTGCTTGGTCCTGCAGTGAACGTTCTTCTCTAAGTCTGCATTGTTCGTCAGGGATAATGCCCAATCTTTTACCGTCTTCTTTATGCCCCAAGAATGACTTTTTTCATAACTTTTTTAAAGATTTTTTTCAGTAGTGTGTTAGGTCGGTAGTTTTGTGGTAGTCCTCTGTTTTTTGCCAGCTTTGGTGTCATGATGGCTTCTTCTAGTTTCCATTATTCCTAGTAGTTTCTCCTCTTCATCTCCGCATTGATTATTCTTGGTATTCTTTCAATCTATCCTTTCGGTATGTCCTTAAGCATCTAGTCGTGTCCTGGTGGCTTCCTGGGGTGTAGATTCTGAATAATTTCTGTGATCTCCTTCGACATCGTCTCTTCAGTTAGTTGCCGCTTTCTTCTTCTCTCGAGAACACGATCCGCACATTTATAAGATAGTTGAGGTTTAACGAGTGTTCTTAAATCATGGGGGGATAAAGATATGAGAAAGGCGTGGTGTGTTTTTGGAAAAATACGAACTGCAAAATAATTGTTTTACCCTTATCGGCTACCTGGATTACGGGCTCTGTTACCATCATATTATTCCTATACTGGGTTTTCCCATATACTGGGAAAAATGTTGCTTGGACTCAATCGTGGAAATGCCTATTTGGGAAAGATAATCCGAAGAAGGAATTCAAGAAATTTTTTTTTCCAGAAAGTACCTTTCGGGAAAGTAGATCCAGGAACGAGTTTTATCAACATATCCCAAGTATTACGAGGAAAGATATTGTATATCGTGTTGTATATATTGTGGTTATATGGTACTAAAATATTCTTTGTAGCTTTTTTCCTATGCAGGGAATCTAGAAGCTATCGACGAGAGTACTCATGTCGAACTGAGCCACCCAATTAATAGCATTTTATACCAGCCATATCATTGCGACTGGTATGTTTGCACAATTCCCAATCCGTTCCTGCTGAAGTACTCTAAATGTGGTAACGTTAATCATCTCGTCATTGGGAGAAGATTAGGTGCCCGATTTGATTTCCCAACGTTCTCTTTGTTTACCTCGACCTGACGTCAAATGGCACACCGCATAACGTTTCGTAAACTTTACCACGCTTTCGTAGGTAGTCATGACTGAAAAGATTCCGTAATGCCCGGAAGTGATCCGGACCGCTCAACTCATCTCGGTCCAAACGTACACTTTAATCCTCTCCTGACGTTGACGTTCTCCGTTTGGCGAACGATCCCATAATTGGTGATAATAACGATGGTAAGTATATTCAAATTGCACCGTGTGATCTGGGAGCCCTCACGGATGAACCGGACAAAAACGTAATAACGGTGAAAGCTGAACGTTTTCGGCTACCGTTTCCAGTCCCGGCTACGGTTTGCGTGCCGAGAGACCATTTGCCAATTACGAGTGGTGATGGCCCGCGGTGATGCACGCCTCTGTGCCTTGCATTTCCGTGATCGTACCCGGAGATCGGACGACAGGGGGGGTTCTCCTTTTCAGAGGGATAACGCTTGTAACGTAACCGTGGGATGTGGTGCCCGATCCAGGATTAACTACCTTCTATGCCCTTAAAGCAATTGTACCTGTACCATAAGTCACATATGATCCTTTTGCTGATACACTTCAATAATTGCCACAGAATCTGTAAAAATCACGGTTCATTTTCGTGGTTTCTTCGAGTGAGGTCCTTTCGGGCACTTACGCAGTTATTCCAGTACTAATTAATTATCATGTCTACATCCCATCTAGCCTGATGCTATTCGGCCATATTTTTTAGGTTTTAATGAAATCACTCTCCTTGTTGCTCACTATAGGAACCAAAGTTGTCTGGACAATTGTCTCAATGATTATGAAATTATTACATTTTATGCTCAAGTTATACTCAGATTTCTGAAATTTTCCATTGCATTTTACATAATTTTCGAACTTACAATTCCACAGGTATTGTTTTATATCATTGACTAGACTAATGAGTCTCCATCATTCTCCTTGCTCAAATGAGTGGACTTCCTTGATATATAATTAATACAGGAACTATTTTTAACCATTTGATATTCACCAATCCTAATTTTATGTGAAGGAATTTTCTCTCTAGTAAGCAACGCTGCATATTTTGTTTACAAACTTTTAAGGCTTTTCTCTCAGATCAGTTTCAACATTCACTTTTAGCGCTACTGTGTCCCACATGTAGAGAAAACATTGAAATTTCGTGTAGCCGCTTTGTTGATCCAATCAAAAGTTTACCACTTTTACATCAACGTTTTAAACTCATCAATGGTCATGCTTGGTACTTGAGTATTTCTGCTAGAGTTGATATGATTTTATCTTCATTTTAAGATGTTTATTCGTGATAAATTTTTGGCGATCATGTCAACCTTTTATTTGTCCACAGTAATATGGAAGAGGTGGAAGAAAATCCTGTTGGACCAAGTTTGGAGATATTTTAGCCAGATTATTCATCTTTTTCATGGACCTCTTTTTCCAAATATCTTTCGCTGTGAGCTGGAATGGAACGAATGGGCGTATCTGGCTTCGTTTCTCATAACATGCCCCAGGTATTTGAGGTAACTTTGAGGATTTTTCTATACGGAAGTTTCAAACTCTTTCACTGTCCGATCATTACAGAAAGAAAATCTTGATTTTCCCAAATGGTACCACCTAAGTTCAAGAAGAAGAAGAAGAAGTTCTTTATAACTTCAAACAATAGAAAGCATGAATAATATCGAAAAACTCTATGGGTTCCCATGGAAACTTATGTATGGGCTTACAATTGCCTTAGACGTTTTATTTTAACTTCAAACGCTTCTATTTTACTTCTCAATCTTAGAAAACTTCGAAAACGTAGAAGAAAATTTTCAAAGGATTTTCTAGAATTTTCAACACTCAAAATTGCCACTTAAGCAAATCTAGATGATTTGTAGAAGTTACAAACAGGTTCATTTGTATTTGAAACGTTAGAACGAATCTACAATGAAAATTCCAGATGTCCTCCTAGACTTCTAAATTATTGAAAATGTCCTAAAATTGAGTGTAGGATGTACATCTAAGCTTCAAATTGTTTCATTATCGGAGGTTAACAGAAAAAAAACCTAGGTCCAAAATGCTTTCAGATAAATTCTGGGAATTAATTTTTTTGGTATAATTTTAAATTACAGAATTTTGGATAATTCTATGAAAACACTGTATATGTTCCTTTAGAATGGTGGAATATCAAAATGGGTTAACACTGATTCTTGAAGGTTTACGAAATTTCAAACGTTTAAATTCTGAAATCTTCAAAATCCAGTACTACTTTCAAAAAAAATCTAGATTGCTTACGGAAATTAAATTTTAATTATAGAAAGGGTCCAGGATGCAAATTTTAGAGGTTCTAGAGGTTCAGAGGACCATAGAAACATCTATATCTTTCCAGACGGACTCAAATTAAATCTTACATATTTTTTTTACATCTATTTGATAAAGGTGAAATTAGGTATCATTTACCTTTTACCTATACGCTTATTGCACAAATTTTGGATGTAGAATTATCATTCATTTTCTGATAGGTACTGTCAAAACTTGTAACTTTTTTAATATTTTCATCATTTATTCCAACATTAATCCATATTTCTGTTAAATACTAACATTTCTAGTCTAACACTTCTATATTCAAATTGTGATTTTATTTGGTTTTTCTTTTTTTTATTTGCTATTTCTTCTTCTAACAGTTCGGCGTCTAATGATAATGTTCACATGTTGTATGTTGCTGTATATGTTCGGTATTTTCTAAGTTCTTCTGGCTTGGTAGTTTCAGTCCTGGTCAGCGAATATTTGCCTCCTCCAGAATCCTTCAGGCAGACTAAGGCGTGAGATTTATCATTTACCGAGCTACTTTCCAGCAGAATATTTCAGGTTCTTTGAAATTCGCCATATTCAGTGGTTTTTAGTCGTAATTCATCCACGTTGTTTAAACGAACCGGAAGATGGTGTAGGATGGGTAGGGAAAATAATGGTATCTATGAAGTAAAGAAGGGATTATGGCATGATTCCCCCAGTGGCGGTCATAGAGGAGGGGGGCACGGGGCCATGCCCCCCCCTACGACCGCCACTGTCTCCATCGTTTCTTCATCAATTGGAATAAAGCATTGATGTTTACGTGTGTCAGGAATGGTTTGAGATTTTTAGCTTAGCTCAACCGCAGTTGTTCAGAAATTAAACAGAATAACATTCTCGTGTAATTATCTTCATGTGTAATTGACAATTAGAAAACACTTTAAAATAAAATAAGTCGAAAATACTTTTCGCGATCTTATAGAGGAATTTTAATCTTTGGCTCTTATTATGAATACAGTTATCAAAACTAGCTGCATATATATTTTTATTTGTGAAATGCTGGTACGTACTTCGTAACCAAACTACATAAATAGTTTTCCTCGTTTGTTTGCTTTAATGTCTTATTTTCAGTGTTTAGGTACTGCCTACTTTAAGCCCAGTTTAAGTTAACGATTGGGTCCATGCCCCCCCTCTCAAAGTGTATAAGACCGCCACTGGATTCCCCTGGATTCGGGTGTTGGGAGACAAATCATAGGTCTGTACTCCATTGGGTTCATGGAGGCGGAACTACCGTGTGTTCTCTGAAATATGTAATGTTCAATAGCAAATATAGTATAAATGTACTTGATAAAGTGACAATGAATTTGTATATAAATCTAAAGCATAGAAGAGCCATTAATGTTGTCCGAAGATAGTTAACTTCAATTGTCCCAAATAAATAATTAAGGGCCTACATAATTACAGGCTACTTTAACAAGTAATAAGTAGTAGTAGGAGTATTTTCAGTGTTTAGGTACTGCCTACTTTAAGCCCACTTTAAGTTAACGATTGGGTCCATGCCCCCCTCTCAAAGTGTATAAGACCGCCACTGGATTCCCCTGGATTCGGGTGTTGGGAGACAAATCATAAGTCTGTACTCCATTTGGTTCATGGAGGAGGAACTACCGTGTGTTCTCTGAAATGTGTAATGTTCAGTAACAAATGTACTATAAATGTACTTGATAAAGTGACAATGAATTTGTATATAAATCTAAAGCGTAGAAGAGCCATTAATGTTGTCCGAAGGTAGTTAACTTCAATTGTCCCAAATAACTAAATAATGGCCTACATAATTATGGTCGCCTTAGGATCAACAGGCTACTTTAACAAGTAATAAGTAGTAGTAGGAGTATTTTCAGTGTTTAGGTACTGCCTACTTTAAGCCCACTTTAAGTTAACGATTGGGTCCGTGCCCCCCCTCTCAAAGTGTATAAGACCGCCACTGGATTCCCCTGGATTCGGGTGTTGGGAGACAAATCATAAGTCTGTACTCCATTGGGTTCATGGAGGAGGAACTACCGTGTGTTCTCTGAAATGTGTAATGTTCAGTAACAAATGTACTATAAATGTACTTGATAAAGTGACAATGAATTTGTATATGAATCTAAAGCATAGAAGAGCTATTAATGTTGTCCGAAGGTAGTTAACTTCAATTGTCCCAAATAACTAAATAAGGGCCTACATAATTATGGTCGCCTTAGGATCAACAGGCTACTTTAACAAGTAATAAGTAGTAGTAGGAGTATTTTCAGTGTTTAGGTACTGCCTACTTTAAGCCCACTTTAAGTTAACGATTGGGTCCATGCCCCCCCTCTCAAAGTGTATAAGACCGTCACTGGATTCCCCTGGATTCGGGTGTTGGGAGACAAATCATAAGTCTTCACTCCATTGGGTTCATGGAGGCGGAACTACCGTGTGTTCTCTGAAATATGTAATGTTCAGTAACAAATATACTATAAATGTACTTGATAAAGTGATAATGAATTTGTATATAAATCGAAAGCATAGAAGAGCCATTAATGTTGTCCGAAGATAGTTAACTTCAATTGTCCCAAATAACTAATTAAGGGCCTACATAATTATGGTCGCCTTAGAATCAACAGGCTACTTTAACAAGTAATAAGTAGTAGTAGTAGGAGTATTTTCAGTGTTTAGGTACTGCCTACTTTAAGCCCACTTTAAGTTTACGATTGGGTCCATGCCCCCCTCTCAAAGTGTATAAGACCGCCACTGGATTCCCCTGGATTCGGGTGTTGGGAGACAAATCATAAGTCTGTACTCCATTGGGTTCATGGAGGAGGAACTACCGTGTGTTCTCTGAAATGTGTAATGTTCAGTAACAAATGTACTATAAATGTACTTGATAAAGTGACAATGAATTTGTATATAAATCTAAAGCATAGAAGAGCCATTAATGTTGTCCGAAGATAGTTAACTTCAATAGTCCCAAATAAATAATTAAGGGCCTACATAATTATGGTCGCCTTAGAATCAACATGCTGCTTTAACAAGTAATAAGTAGTAGTAGGAGTATTTTAAGAAGTTGCGAGAAAATCGTATCCGAATAGTTTATCCTAATAATGAATGCTATGTGCAATATAAGTGCTAATAAATACGACTACCACTATTCATGGTGGTTTTAAAATTGCGCCAGTTATTTTGAATCCGGTCGTTATTCTTTTTACTACTGGTGCAATGATTATCATCACTCCTTTAATTTCCATTAAGCCAGCATGAATTGCATAGATTTCACATCATCTATATCTTCTTACACTACAATTAATCATTTACACATACTACATCCTATTCAATTCCCCTTACTGCGAACGAAACAAGGACGTTTCATTTACTCTAAATTCACCTGCACGTTTTTACGGCACCCTACGAGCGATTTCTTGTCTATTCTCGTCTTATCGCCAATACGTCATCGTCTGCAACAGTTTTTATGCAGATCGTATGCGTGCGCCGGACACACACGGCCAAATTTTTACTAGCCGGTAGCTCAATTAGTGTGGGTTTCGGTCGGAAGCGGTTGCGTTTTAATATCAGGGGGCGACTTCCTTAAAAATTTGTGTACTTTTTCGAAAATAGGTGTCGTCAGTGCGTGCGGGACGACTCGGGTTCTCGTTAGGTTCCTGCCGGGAGTGATTTTAATGCCGTCGAGTTTGAAATTTGACGATACATTGTTTATCGTGTCATGTAAAATTATTCGCGTACCGCGTCCATTACTATTGGTATGATTTTAGTCGCGTTGGTCCTTTTGTAACTATTCGGTGATTTTCTCGCGTTTAATAACCCTCGTTTCGAAAGTAGTGGTAGTGACTTTTTACGCCAGTGGCGTACCTACGTGTTGGCAGAGGTGCTGTAGCAGTTGGCATCATGCCTAAATGTCATTGTCAAATGGTTTGTATATTTTTAATAATTTTTGACACGACCGATTACTCTCCTCCTTTTTGTTGTCTTCAAATTGTTATTACATTTCGAATTCATTTTAATAGGTGAGTATAATCGGCGACAATGGCATAGAACTTCATGTAAGGGCAGAAAGACCGATGTAGCTGTTATAAAGGTTCGTTCCTTTAAACGTTTTTATTTGCCTACTGACCTACAATTGTTCAGTGTTAAGATTTTCTTATTAATATTTCAGGTAAGACTTTACAGCGCCAGTGGAGAACATCTTCGCAGAAGGGTAGGAAGGAAACACCAATTATCTTACGGTTAGTGTTCTATTTACGCCGTAACAATTACAATTTATTTTTAAATTGATTATTTCTTTTCTAGATGGGAAAGTCATTACGACAGCACTAGCGATCATCTATGAAGAAGTGAAAAAGGACCCAAATAAATGTTTCTTCTAAAATACTGTAGAGGTTAGTGTTTGTTTTCATTTACTTATTAATCAATGTTACTCATATTGTTATCCCTACAGGTACCAAAATCAACGTCACACTTGCAGCAATGGCGGACATCTTGGGAGGACTGGAACAGCTGTTGCTTAAGGTTAGTGTCTACAATTATCGATACTACTTTATTTTTTGTCAGATTGATATGCTTTAATACCGTTCATTTTCATGAATTTATTTCGAATATGAATATTAATTCGAAATATGATTCTCACATTAATTGATAATAAATATGCCTTTGATAAATCTTTATGAAAGTATGAACCTCAAAATATGCATATAAAAAACACGTGTTATAAAACATAACACTATGATCTTTTTGTTATCTAAAAATAATCTCTTTATTAAATGTGCTGTCAAAAACACATTCATGTTTCTAAATCTTCTTATGAATAGCGTTATCAAGCCCAGATTTATTTTATTTCCACAGTTTCTGTAACTAATTAGAATTGTTTAATTATTCTTTTGATGAAATCATAGTTTATGGTGTTCCATTGACTTATGCAAATAGTGTTTATTTCTAATCTATTCTATTTTGTCATAAGTTAGTTACCTCATAATTTTCGCCAACTTTAGTCCTTACTACATTTTCTAGTTCATTCTCATTTTCACATTTAACCTTAACACGTCAATTTTTAGTTTTTCTTTCAACTGACATTTCATGTTTTTTGGATTAGTTTTAATCTGCATGTCTTCCTTGGGCATTTTTATATTTGTTTGGTTTCATTAGGAAAATATTCTCATTTCTGCATATGATTTATATATCTTATTTTTTTTGCACATTATCTTCCCGATAACGTTTCAAATTTCCACATATCTCATAGATTTAATTTTAAACTTATTCTGGCGTTCCATATTTTTAAGGTTTCAGTATGACTCAGACATTTTTTTTTTGAAATTATGAAGAGAACGTTTCTTATTTCTGAGATATTTTATGAAGATCTAGATTTAGTCTGAGGCCTTCAGAAAACCAAACAATTTGAAACTTGCATAAACCTCATTGATTTAATTTTAAGGCAGTTGCGGCAATTTAAAATTATGGAAACATGTCGAGAATTTTTTAAGGGATCGTTCTTACGTTTAAAATACAAATGAAACTGCTTGATATTGCTGCAAATCATCGAAATTTCCTTAGGAGGCAACTTTGAATCTTGAATTTTAGTTATTGATATAGATTCGATTTTAAGCCCACACTGTCATTCCAGAATTCCAAAGGAACTTATAGGTTTCTTTCTATTTTATTCTACACTCTGTTATTTGAAGTTATAAAGAGGAGCTTCTAGAACCTATCTGAGACCATATAGAAAAATTTAGATTTTCTTTCTGTGGTCCTCGGAGACTGAAACAGTTTGAAACTTTCATAATCCTACTGTACATGTTAACGCACTTTTGGTACTTTAAAGTACTTGAAAAGCCAAAATTGTAATGGAACCTCTAAAGTCTTCTTCGACATAATTCAGGGTTTCTAATATTTGAAATGAAAACGAAAATACTCTTAGATATTACTTAGGATCGTATATGAAATTCTAGATCTGTGGTCTTTCAGTGATCCAATTTCTGTGAGACAACTTTTCAAGAATCTTTGCTATGATGTTTGGGGAATTTCAAATTTCTTTAAGTCTTCTTAATTAGATCTAAGGCGATTTACCGTTCCATATGAATCAGGAAATTTTCTTCTAGATTTTTTGTAGTGTTTGCAATGAAATGGAAAAGTTTACATATTTCAGATACTTTCTGGATTCGCTTTTACTGTCATTCTGCATATCTGATAAAGCATATCAACCGGTTTATCATTTGTGTGAAGCACACATGATTTAAGTAATTAAATTAGAGGAACCATAATATGGATAATGCGACTCAAAGTCAGGCGGTGAAGTCATGGTTTAATATTAACAGAAGTCTGCTGTAAGGGTGCAACAAATGTTAATTATTTCCTTAAATGAGACAATTAAACAAATGGGATGTTGCGGTGGAGTAATAATTTCATAATTCCAAAATATACATGTAAAACACGTGTTATAAAGGACATAATAGTATAATCTAGTTATTCATTATATTATTTATATATTCTAATATCTAAAAGTAATTTGTTTATTAAGTGTGCTTTTAGAAATACATTTATATATGGTCAGAGCAGAGCTTTAATTAATTAATTAAAAATGCCATCGAACTGCTATCAAACTTACAAAATTGAATTTTCAAGATTTCAACAAAAGAAATTTAATTAAATACACACCTTTAAACATTAAATCAAATTATGAGATATTATACTGTCAATAAATACATTAATTTGTTACCGGGTAATTTGAAAACATTAAAATGTAATATCGTGTAATTAAGACATGCTTCAGAATCTGAGAATTAAAAGCGAATAATTTTAGATTGGGATGGATTGAACATATTGTGTGTATGTGTGTTTTCATATTCTTTCATAATCTATTGAAGAAAATTTTATTGAGGCTTATTTAGTATCTCATGATTTATTTTGGGTTTCGTCTTCTTCACTTGACTAAAACAGATAAAATTTAAAATAATTTTAGTGAAGTTTAGCTATATATGTAGATATGCAATGTGTCAGAAATTTTCAAAGACTTGAAGGGAAAAAGTCAGAGACCCCTTGAAACTACACTATCATTAATTAAATTTTTATCTGTTTCAGTAACGAGGGGAAGACAATTCCAAAATAAATCATGCACTTACCACATTTTAACTATTATTATATTTTTTTCTGTACAAATTAAAATCAAAATGATCTGCAAAATTTAACATCAGCTGCTTCACTGTTGTTGTATTTCATACTTCCATACTGTGTCATTATTCAAGCCGTCAATTTTTTCAATTTCATTTACTTATCTAAAGGTATTTCCTCATCGTACTCTATTCATTCGTTCGACCATTCACTCACACATGCGCAGGTGCAGGTAACTATGTTACCTTCAGCAAGTACATTACAGTGATATACCTAGAAACGAATAAAATAAATAACTAAAATGTCTAATAAAATGATTGGTTGCTCCCAAAATAATACACAACGATAGCATTATAGAACTATTAACAAAACTTGACGAACCTATTTACAATTGTTTTTAATTTACTTTCGAGACAAAATGGACCCTATCATGTATTGAACCGTACATCCTTATCCTTACAACGGTACCTACATCCTTGACAAAATGTATATATCATTGTGTCAAAATTTTATTTATTGTCACTTTCATTGTTGCATCACTCTGATGAAGCCAATTAGCAGAAACACGTGTCGGTGGTTACCATCTTCTCCTGCAAATCGGACAGCTATTTATAATTTTTTCTCTTGCTACTATTAAACCATCATTATTTATATATATATATATATATATATATATATATATATATATATATATATATATATATATATATATATATATATTCCGGTTTCCAATCCTTGTCGCAATCGTAAACGCCTTTTTCTTTATGAATTTTCTTGCCACATTAGACATGTAGTTCTTGAAAACCAGTTCTGATATAAGAATACATTTTTGAATTCCCTATTGTATGATGGTACTCTAAAAGTGCCCAACCTATCATTTAAAACAATCTTATGGCTCAAATTATCTAAACTACTTAACTTTACTTAGTTTGGAGACTTTGAATTCACACTTAAATTCTAGCGACCAAGAACTATACTTCTTACATGACATTAGGTTCCCTTAAAATTAGGAACCAGTTTTAGTAGACTTCCCTATCTATCAAAATTGAACATGTTTTAGATGATTTATAGATTTTTGGTGCAGGTGATATTCCCGAAGCGTTGGAGCCAATCTTCGGATAAAAATCCAATTGTAATATTAGACAATTTTGGAATTAAGAACAATTTAGTATATATGCCCAAAACTCTACTGGTAATAACCAAATCTTGAATTTGGAGATCAACGTTGAATATTTTGTTGACGTCTCAGTTTACTCTATTTGCCCATAATAATCTTTCAATAATTGAGTTTTGTTTAGGACCGTGTCTAAAAGTCTTACTTAATGAGTTGTAGAATGTGATGCAAAACTTATATAGTTGTAATTTGAAGTTTGGGTTTTCAGTTTAAATATACCTTAAGTGTAAGTCTGTAGGTTTAGGTTCTTTTTCTAAATTTAGACATCATTTACTTTCTGGGAATCATCTAGCTCCTGGATACTTTATTATTTTTAATCTGTAATAAACTGTCTCCCTTTTCCGAAATTATAGTGAATCATGAAATGATTCTCCTTCACATAAACTTTCTATTTTCTTAACGTAGCAAGTGGTCCCAAAATGGACCCTCGAGGGACATCACACCCATATTAACTGTTGATTCCAGTTAAATGGCTTTTTGTGTAGCCTTTATTCTGTTAGTTCACCGAGCAAAATATTATAATAAACAACATCAAATGCTCAGCTGTGGTCACAAAATATCCCATCAGAACATTCACTATTTTCAACGCATTACATGTGTGGTTATTACGGTAGCTCATATTACAATAATGATTCGCCCATTTATTCACTAATTGGTAAAATATTATTTCATGGTATTCCTTCTTCGCAAACAACTCGATGAAATTCCAATTACCGAACACCTAGTCCTCATTAGAATTAATCCCAAGATTATCTTCAACCGCGCCGCGATTAAAGTCATCATATTAAGCTGAGAAAGGAAACTAAATATCCAATCAGATCTTAATTGATCGCGCTTCGTATGACTGTACCGAGGCGATAACGCTACGAGAAATTTCAATTTACTTTTATGGCATTTAAGTGAACTTATACATAAAGTGGCCGCGCAAATGCTCGCAACTACTGGTATTTAAATGACACGGCCATTAATTTATGCACCTTTGGGATTTCGTTAGCATTTTATTAATAGTTTTGACTCTGTTTATCCGTTTCTTACATTTAAAACGGATCTCTGCATCACGACCGAATTCCCTACCGGGTGAGGTAACGTACTGTGAAGATAAAATGATTAGTCATCGTCTTCGACTCATGTACGATTGGGAATAAAGATAATTAAGTTATTCAGAAAGTTATTCACAAACAACTTTCAAGATGCTTAAAACTCATTTCCCAATTTTTAAAAATTTAGTAATGACATTGTCATTAAATTTTCTATAAACATGATATATCATACATAAGAAATGCTTATTTTAAACAAAAAAAATTGTGAAAATTTAGGAAGGAGCTCATGATTTTATTGCTGGGTGCAACTTTGCAAAATTGCATCAATAATTTCGGGAAATAAAATTTCATCTGTTTTTATGTTGTTCTCATTTTTTATTCATTATTCTCGAAATCTTCAAAAATGTGCTTCTAAACATGCCCCCAAGCAGATGACAAATTCTGCCAGTGCGAGCAATTCTGCCACTAGTTCTACAAATAATTACCGTCAGTTAACCCGTTTGCTGTAACGTTAATTTTTCATGTTTCATTTGTGAACGTATGAGTCCTCTCAATGGTTCTCAAGTGCGCTTATAATTTAGTATAAATTATGGTGTGTAATATTTTCGCAAGCAGCGAACAATCCTGATGCGTGATCGGATCTCTCGTCCGTGTTCTTTTGTTATTTGAATAGAAAATAGAAAATCCCTAGCTGCGGCTCATCGTTTTATGCATTTATGATATTAAAATGCACGGTTGAGAACTTTGGATGTATAGGCGTGCTGTGGGCGGGTTGACAATGGGGCGGAAGGGTGTGACAATCACGACATCTTACGGTAAATCTTAAAATACACTTTCGTGATAAATGTCGATGACTTACCGCTAGTTTATGATGTGCATATGCCCGCAGTGGTCATATTTAAAAATTTATGTGTATGGGGTTTCTTGATGTAAGTAAGCGGTACCTTTCATTCATATACAAGCGTAGCTTTAGCGAGATATTGGGAATCGTAAATCGGACGGATGCAAATGTGGAAACTTCGTCATTATAAGGTGTAAGAAATTATTTAATTCGGGAGGTATTTTAATGACTAATGCAATTTGTACTTTCAAAAGATTTTTGAGGTTATCACCCCTTATTATAATTCGTCTTCTAGAAAAAGATTGCAAAAAATATTGTACTATATCTTTTGTTTCTCTTGGTTCACTTGTAATGTTTGCAAGTTGGACCAGATCTTTTTGAGTTCGTTAAAGACCACTTTTCTATGTCATTTGTAGCATAAATATTTCATACTGTGTAAAATGCTAAGCTATTGCCGTTGCCTTTAACATATTCTGGCCATCTTCTCGTGTACCTCTCGACTACCTGTCTGTGCTTACCTTCACAAAATTTTCTGTATTAAAGTTATTATTAATTGGATATTGAATTTTGTTAAATAAGTTATTCATCGTAGGAAAAAATGGCATTTTTTAGTTATGTACAAATCTTGAAATGTGCTTAAAAATACAAAATAAATTACCTTAAGTTTACAGGAACTAACTTATTATGAATTCTTGTAGAAACAGCTATCTATCTGAAAATCTATGTTTGATATCTTCACAATAATTTGATATATCAATCAGATTTACGCCATTTTACTGTGCCTTTTCGGCTTTCTACCATTCACATCATACCACTTGACACTATTAGATTATTTATGGGGTCATTTAAAAACCAGAAGTTTTGCCTAAATTATTTTCGGTAGATTGCTAACGAATGTGTTCTAACTGGTCTTCATGGGTTTTGAAACATTTTAAATTTTGTCTTCGAAATGGACGTTGTTAATATAAATTATGGATATTTAATTTGTTTATAAAACTTTAAGGTATGCAACGAGACAGTTTTGAAGTATTGGATCACAGCCACTGATGCTACGTAAATTACAATAAAGGCGTATTTCAGAAGAACAAAAAGGAGAAAAAAGAGAAATTTTTTTTTTTAAATGATCAAATGTAATTATCGATATGGCTTTTTCCTATACGCTAGTTTATCATTTAAATGTTTCTAGAAACCAAATATATGACCAGTCAATTGATCCAAACCCTGGAGTTTAAACCAACAGTCAAATGAAATGGAGTCCGTTATCTAGAAACATTTAAATGGCATTTGCCGAAGGAACAAAATATGCTATTCAATTTCCATACATTGCGATTTTAGCTAAGCAATTGATCCATGGATAAACAAAATATCAGTGAACAAACTGATGAACTCTTTTTTTCTGAAATTCATCCAACTTTTAATCAAAATTTGTTCTATTAATGTGACCTCTGAACAAAATTCCGATTTTAAAAGAATATATTGAACTCTAATTAATTAGGTACAAGTCAGTTTATTTTTAACCGAAAAATCACTTTTATCCCAAATTTAGTGGCTTGCAAAAACATTTAATGTACTCTAGTCGCTGTATTCAGATATTTACATAGCTGTTCAATAAATAGAGCCTTCAAAAGAAATATTTCCGAAAGGGCTGGTAAACGCTTTGTTCTAAAAATCCAGCCAGCAGTTAATAAAATCGTATCTACAAATCTGTTTCATGCGCCTAATCCAGTAGATCGAGTTAGAAGGCGTTCCTTGATAAATTCAAAGTGCCCTCGTCTGAGAAAATAATTTTCTCCTGATTTATCCAGAACCTGAGCTGTTGGCCAAGTAAATAATCTACTAAATCCGGTAAATCCTCAAAAAATATTATGAGGTCTAGTCAACATTCTAGAAACATTCACACTGCGGTTGTCCAAGAATTTATTACTCCAGTCAATTTCCAGAAACTGAGATAATAATCAAGCAAATGATGTAAGAATAAACAAAACATTACCGAAGAGTCTGATGAACTCTAGTGCACTTTTCCAAAAGTCCACTTTACATTTATTTACAAATTAGTTACATAAAAGTATCTTTTGAGCTAAATTTAGGAGATTTTTCAAAGAACTAATGAACCCCTGTTGATCATATAAAAATCCATTAGATTTTTAACTAAAAAATTTACCTCTTACATCTAATTTAACTGTTTGCACAAAAATCCTATGCATTCTAGATATTTGCATATAGTTTTTTTTGTATTAACTTATGTGCCAGTCAATTTCATGGAAACTAAACTTTTCATCGAAGCAATAATCCACAAATTTGGATTTTGTCTCTATTTCATTATTTTCCAAACATCAGATGGAATGTAATTAGTTATCTAGAAACATGCGTATTGCATTTATCTACGATATTTAAATTCTAGTCAATTTCAGAAACAGATTTGATACAGGCACCTGATCTATGAATTTACCCCTTTATGTCTATCTTTTATCTGCAGGACGTTTCATTACAAAACCAAATAGTTCTTGTGTGAGAAACTCTTTTCCTCATTTATCGAGAAACCGAACTTTAAAGCAAACAACTAACTTATCAATTTCAGTAGGTTGTCAAAAATTGTTACGAAACCTAGTCAATTTGTTAAAAAAAACCTAGATTTTTCCATGAAACCAATATTCTAATTCATGATACGAGAGCTTAAATTGTAACTAAATAACTGATCCATGATATTGGCTTAATTCCCACGTTCGGCCATATTTTCTAAAATCTGATTAATTCTGGTCAATTTTCCAGAAAACTGTTTAACCGTTAACAAAAATCCGACCTATGAATCTGTCTTCTTTGCCTAAATGACCAGTGTGGTCAGAAATTACTTTTTCTACTACGTAGTTGTTCACTTAACTATTATTCAAAAATATTTCTTTTGTGTAACTACATCAGTACTACACTTCTCGAGAAAGTACTCTCGTATTACAATTAAAAATTTATGAAATCATGTTTTATTAAATAAACAGATACATAGTACTGGTATTTGTAGTTAGCGGGAATTGTTTTTTAAATACAAATTTACTACTCATTTCAAAGTAGAAGAAACTTTCTGGTTCTGCTGCGTTCGCAGGTGTTTTACCTAATTTTGCCTAAGGTTTCTAATTTGTAAATAATATGTTCGTCTCCGGTCGATAACTGGAAGATTTCAAATGTTCCTAATAAAAGACGGCTATAAAATAATTTGTAACGATAAATGCGTTTTTTGCCTCGACCCAAATTTGATCAAACACTACTCTTCATTATTATAGGACAACGCAAGAGCCTAATTGAATTCCAAACACTTATTTGTAATGGTTTATTAGTTTGAGTGCTTTCTTGAGTTTGAATTATTATTGCAGTACTTTGTACTGAAAATAATTGGAATTTTTTTTATATTTCACAGTCACACAGTGACATCCATAATACACTTCTAAAATGTGTTCATAATACTATAAAATTTATTTCTTTTACTTCCTTTGGGGGTACTCCAACGTTGTAGCCCCTATTAACTAGCCACCACCATTGGCGAATTTGATTGGAATATGTGGGGATTCAAATAACCAAACATCAAACTTGTTGGAAATCATTTTTTACTAATTGGATTGTCGTGACGTATTGCCAAACGATATTTTCCAATCATGCACTCATCAGACGCTTTCACTTGATTTTCGTTGCGGATCCCACGTCGACCGTTTCTGTTTCCGACTTTTGTCGCTTCCCCCTCGGATGAATGGGAGAGAGAAAGAGGCTCTCTTGGTGGATGTCGGATGGTCATCAAGAGCGAGAAGACGAAAGGGAAAAATGAGACGAAGAAGGCAGAGAAGAACGAGAAGAAGAAGGAGGTTTGCGTGGCGCCCGAGGCGGTGGCAGCGCTGCCGTCGTTGTGAACCTGGCGCACGTTACATTCTCACACCCGCACGCTTTCTACCAATGATCACAACGACGAGAAATCATCTCTTCTGCCGTAGTCGTCTTCTTCGATCGTGGTTAACGTTGATCTACTAACAGGGACGGATCCGGTGACGACGACGCCAAGGGAAGCGAAGAGAGGTTCAGGCAACGATTTGGAGAAGGAGCGACGAAGATACCTTCTTCTTAAAAATCCCTGCATATTAGTTTATTGACGACGATTTCATCGCTAGCGATTTGAATTGGCAGTGTCGCAAATGCTATCCAGGATACTTTTGAAGCGCCAAAACATGTGCAGCCTAAGTTGCTGACTATCTTCGACAAATTAATTGGTGGTTTACTACCTGCTGACTAAGAGGTTTTGGATGCAACCATACTCTGGTAGGTTTTTCGTAACTATCTCGGTGATTTTACAACGTGGCCCTTGGATAACAATTCCTCATTTTTCGGCTGTTTCTTCTGCCCTTGGTACATTTTCACTACAAGTCATATTTCGAAGGCCCATGGTCTAGGTAGTTAGTACAGGTAGGTAGGTAGTACAAGGTAGCTTCGAGATACAAAGCGGAGCAGATCGTCCAATTTTATACAGATTCGGGGACTTCATAAATAAGTAGAAAATGTTGGGCAAACAATGTATCTTGAAGAGTCCCCAGAAAACCAAATTTGACCACTCGGAATAATTTCCGCGTTACCCTCTCGTGACATTGGATCAATTACAATGATTGATTTTGGCTGGAAATTGCATTAGAATATGTATAAGGTTGCCTATCATCATTTACGTCGGTAATAATAAATTTATGGCAATGTTTTGATGTTGACTTTAATCCTAAAGGGAAGGTGCGAAGTTTAGCGACCATACCCACAGGTTTCAAAATTTTCTTCTTCTTCGCTACCAGTATCCAAGTAAGACTGAGAGTACTGATAGTATTCTTCACCAAAAGAGGAAAACTGGAACCCCTTGTGGCGCCAGTTCTTTTAACACACAACCAAACTTCACATCCCAAGTGAAATACCTTGGTATTATCTTCGATTGGAAGGTCTTATGAAGCTGCACCTGGAACACAGAAAAAAAGACTTACACAACCTTTGAGCAGCGTCACAGGACCATGGGGAATACCTATGCTCTAAAACCCAAACTCACAATGTGGATATGCACTGCCATTATATAGTTCAAAGATTACAACAAGAGCGGGACGCGGATTTTTTCAAGTGACCTGCTTCTAAACATCAAGTGGCCTATGGAAAAGCATATTATGGTACAAGAAGAACTTGCTGATATATCACTTGCCGCGGTTGAAACTGTCATGAAGAACATCATGGGCAAAACGATCACAATCTTCACAGATAGTAGACAAGCATTACTGACTTTAAAGCGACAGGATGTCTCCTCTGGGTCATCATTGGAATGCCATATCTCATTGATAAAAGCAGCCCCAAGGAACAGATTCTCCTGGGCACGCTGAGTGTGCAGGCAACCACAAAGCAGGCAGGTTGGCTAGAAATGCAGCCAAATGTACTATCGTGGACTCTGGCCCTTCACACTTGTCTCGCGCTACCTTGATAAGAATGAACAAAGAAATCACCCTTTAAGATCAAGAAGTCAACTTTAAATCAAAATGGGATGAGAGAACAAGCTGCAGACCCGCCAATGGGCTGTTATTCTATCCTACCGAGGAAATAAGGAAATAGGAGTTATTTGGCTATGACCAGATGCAAGCTCTGACTCACTGTGGGAGGTCTGACTGGACTTTGACAAAAACATCTCCACCAAGCAATACATCTCTGTGCAGAGCGTGTGAATCTGAAGACGAAACAGTGCAGCATTCTCTTTGCGAATGTGGCGCCTTCTACGAGAATCCATTTTGGGAAAACGGTGGCCAATCCTGGGGTCTGTGAAAACAGCTCCTCCGGGTACTATCGTCGCCCATTGCACCGAATTGGGCTGAGCGATAACCCAAGTGGTGTAAAATTCAATTGAATTTTATTTTGTCACATTTTTTATCACCAAAAAAATTTGCATACTTATTGAATTAGTCTTTTAATTCATAAATATGCTATTATCTCTCTGAGGCCAATCCTGCCGTCATACCGTTTCAAACCATTCAGTACTTACACATATTACTCACGCACACGCAGTATGGGGAATAACGTCAGTAATACCATAAGTACCAACGCAATTTTTACTACCTAAATTATAAACAGGCCCCGGGGCAACGTATTAAGTTACTATTTTTGGAGAAATTAAGAAAGCATTACAAGTAGTGGGCAGATGTGTAATTACTACTTTAGTTATAGGCGTGTTCATTATCGGTATTTCTATGGTTGCTCGAAGCATTTTTTCCACTGACGGAAAGAGTGTGAGAGAGAGAAGAGGTGAAATTTCGGCTACGACCAATGGGATCAGAGATTCACTCACCCGTTCTCATGGGGATTTTTTTATGTAATTTTAAAATATTATGCAAATATTTTTTAATTGTCGCGGCGTAGGTTTCGGTTAATGGACCCACGAAAGGTGGGTGTGTTAAACAATGAACTGTCAAAAAAGGACGAAAGTTATAAATCGGAAGGTGAGGTAATTAATTGTTGAATTCCTTGGAGTTGGAATAATTTGAAGAGGGCAGCGGGTGTCTCTTGCATAGTTCACGGTTACGTTGAATAACTCCATACATGATTCAACAGAAGAAAGGACATTAAGGAGATGGTTGAAACCTATTAACGCCCACTCCCATAATTTTAATCGAAAAATATTCTAGGTAACTATCTTTTGCACACGACCAAATAATGATGGTTCTACACTCACAAGACATATTATTACACCTGCCAGTTTTAAGTTTAAACAATGCCAGAGTATCTAATTGGATAGAGGCTTATAAAATCTAAAATAGTGATTGGCTACGAGACCATTGAATAAGTAATTATATTCAATTATTTACTCTTCAGGCAAAGCAAATATCGATGCTGCTGATTTTACTGCAATAACACTTAAATGAAGTTTTATAGGGTAAGTACGACGTATGCCATCGGTGGTAGACGCATAAACGTCTCTAAAAGCCTATAAATTAACTGGGAGATACTGAAAGGAAACGAAAATAAACAGTCAGAAAGGCTGCCTCAGGAGTAATCCTAGAATGTTGTTGTGGTCAATTACGAAATATAAATTATTTGTTTAACGTAAAATTTAAGCCAACGACTGTTAATTGTAAAGTTGATAAATGACAATTGTACTAGTGGATCTTTTTGGAATTTTTTCAGAATTATATGGTAAAATTACCTACTGCACTTCATAATCTGTTAACAATTCGATCTAATATAATTTTAGGCAATTTTAGAGAAGATAATTGAAAAGAACGAACCTACGAAGATGCATTCATATCGCATACAAGACATACACTTTGACAGTAAATTAAATTCTGGTAAATACAAAGTTTTTCAGAACCTGTGAAAATCAGTCAAGTCAGAATTTTGAAAAACTTTTCAAATACATTAAAATTTGAGAAACAAAGGAAGGGCTTTTCTTCTTCTTCATAATAATATATGAGTTTAATATGAATAATACGAATTTAATTAACTTGGTGAATAATTAAATAATACTATATCCATAATGAATTCAGTGCATCACTTACTCTAATACAAATATAATAAATATGCGACAATTATATTTCCGCTAATTCTTTTTTTAACTATTAATTTAGTTATTTGTTATGACACTTTGTTGTATATAAATAACATTCCTGCTTATATTTAAAACAACCAAGTATAAAACTGACATTGGTTATAATTAAAGAAGGGAAAATATGCATATAAGCCACAAGAAATATGCACACATTTTATTTATTTAATTTTATTATATTCACTTTTTTCGATATTCTCCAATTATTATTTCATTTAAAGCAGTATTGTAAGGTCAACCCTTTTTGACCATAAATGGTACGGTCGTATAATGTCGTATCAATACTATTCCTAATCACCCTAATTGCCCGTCATTACCAAAGGACTTATTATGGTAATTAAGGGATAACCAATCTTTCCTTCAGTAATGTTAAAAGTGAAATTAAAAGTGATTTAGTATTTCAAAGCTTCTTAGGGAAACTGTAGCAGTAATTTTAATATTTTGTGGATTTTTACTGGATAATTAATTACAAAAAATTTTGGAGCCACATAAAATATTTCAAATAGGTAAAATAGGTTCTTTGCATAAGTGACGTTTTCTAGTTATAATTATGAAACAAGAGCAACTGAAAACAGTAATGCAGCTATCACTTACTGTAAAAAAAACGCTCTGATCAATGCACTTGTGAAAAACTATCAATTTTTTAAAAGTATTGAATGATTACGACAATGTGAAAACATAAATCTAACCTATTTAGTTTTACTCAACAAATAGTATAAAGTTTACAACCTAAATACATTAATGCTAGCCTTTGTTATTACAGCGCACAATATACTTTTACCATCTAATCCATATTTTGGTATAATACTATTATTGTGTCAGTTCTAGAATTTTACTGTTCATACATAACGTTTAGTTTAAGGAATTTAGTGAGGGTAAGAGGACATATTGTAGTATTAATATATTGTATATTTGTAACAGTGTTTTTATAGACAGGTATAGTCAATTTTATTCTATATTTTGTATGATTTTCGATAAATTAGTTAATTAGAGGTCCAGCAGCATTTCCATTTATAAATATTGCATGACTATGCATTACGTCACATACATTTAAACAGTCGATCAAATTTTGACAACCTCGAGGTGAGTCTCTTTCTCTTCTCTACATGCATGCAATAATTCGTTCTAAAATGTATTTGATTATTGGTGATGCAGTTATTAAACCAAACTTACGTATGGGTACTGAAGTAACGACAATTGCTTTGAATTTCTCATGAGTGGACTTACACAGTAATTTGGTGAATGTTCGTATTATCATTTATATATTGTGAATGGCGTATTGTTAAAACGGTTACAAAAGACCGAATACACACGTGCCCTGCTTACATCCTTTTACGAAAATCCTCTTGAAGACACTAATTTAAAACAGGTATGCCTGGAAATCATATGATGCCACAATTCAACCTTCATACCTGTGGAATAAATCAAAACAACTGCATCAACTATGAAAATACTTTATAAACGAAGATTAAACCAAAACAAAAGAGACAGTCGTCGAGTGTTGTACAAAATTTTGTTGTAATATAGAAGACCTATTTTTGAAGTTTAATTCTCTTTATCTGTGACTCGACGGCTAATAGGGCCACTTGTGTTAAATTTTATTAACTTGTCAATAAGCACATGGCTTTGCTCAGCTTCTCTTATAGCTACCACCTGAATTACCCCATAAGAATCTCACACTGCGACTCCTAAGGACCGTAGGTCAGTATAATCAGTCGTACGTATAGATAGAAGTTTCCACATTTATATGAAGTCACACTTACACACACACACACACACTCACACAAGTTAACACTTTAACTTAATTCTTTTATTTTCGATTTGTAGCAGAAATGTAATGACGTTTTTTTAATAGACGTTAAAACTTTCTACGATCTTTGTATTTAATATGTTTTGAAATAACTTACACAAATTCCTGAAAAATTAAAAATTCCATATTATTTGTATATCATATATAGCAGAACTAAGAAATTATAGGCGCCATATTATGAAATGACGTACCTTCATAATCATCATTTTAAAACACAACTTTTACATTTTATGTCAAACCACTGTATATTCATAATAATAAAATTTGGATTTAAATGGTAGCGCACGAAATAAACATCTCCGACTGGTCGTGCCTTCAGGTTTTTTTGTGAGCTCATTTCTTTTCATACACATTTACATATTCGTTTCACCGTCCTGTATTACAACTTTTCCAATTTTCCTATATAGGGCGATCCATAAATGAATTTTAGAAGGCCATTGTTTTTCTCTTGGCATATTGTTGATATTCCTTTTATGAAATTCAAATACAGACTGACCGACAAACAATTCTCATATTACTTACCACCATGTTAAAGAACTACTTAAAATTTTATTGAAGATGATGACCAATGCATTTTCTTGGGAAACCTGTTAAGTAATGTTCTCATCACTGATGATTGCATGGATTACTACCTGCTTGGTTATGACTCGTTATGAAAATCCCATTCTATTAAGAAATTTGTAAACCAAAAAAATTAAATTCTCTTACTAAAAATGTAAGATTTGCATAAATTGTGGAAAATGGTAAAAAATTACAATGGCAATAAAATCCGGGTCTTAATTATAAGCTTAAAAGTCGGGTTATATGCACGAAAATTCAAAGAAATATGCACCTATGCAGCTTTGCAGCATATGATACGCAAAATTTGCATTAATGCACGTCAAATTTTTGAGAAGAAAAATACAATAATTTTTTATTACAATAAGTTTATTGTACATCTTCAAACTATTACAATTCAATATTACAACAATAATAACAAAAATTTATTACCAAATATCTTTCCAAATGTCATCTAATAAATGTTTTAATTTCGAAAATTATGCTTAGGACATTATAGCTCCCATACTGGGATCTAACTTAATACTGTCTGCAAATTCCCCATTAAAATTTTCAGAAAGCTTTGAAAGAACTTTAAATTCTCCATTTTTTCCAATACTGCTTCTAGCTTCTTAAGAAAATTTCTCCTTTTGCCTTAATATCTCAAAATTCTTTATGGAACTCGTTTATTAAATTTATAGATACAACCAAAAGTCTTCATTCCTGGTTTCAAAATTGCTAATATAGAAAAGTAAGTTACCGTCAATAAGTGCCAGTTCTAGTTGGTTATAATTAACAAACGATATACGTACTAAAAGCAAAGTTCTCAAAAATATTCCAATTAGGATCTGCATGGTTCTTCACTTAAACAGTCAATCAAGTTTTGACAAACACGAGATGAGCTCCTCATCCTCCTCATAACGCCGGTAATCGTTCAAAATCCGATCACGAAGGTCCGTTCGAGACTCGAGTGTGTGTATGTGTGTGTAGATCAGTTCCGCATTTTTAGTTAATTTTCGCATCGGTAAAGAGATCCCGACTGGCCCGGGGGACGCCCGAACCGCCTCCGGCTTCCAGAATGTTCCCGCAGTCGTGTTCCAGTTCCCAACGTGACCGGTCACGATATGACCTTTTCTTCGGCGGGGGCTCCGGCCGACAGCGGCGTACATATGAAATAGTTACAGAAAATCCATTCCAAATTACATGAGGATTAAGATTTTAATCTAAGTTTCTCTGGATGTATAGTTAGTTGCGTCAAATACCACAAACAGAAGTTAAAACGCTTCTCGCTTTGTTTTTCTAACTAGTAGATAAATACTGCAATACTCAATACTGCAAACTTTCATCCAGTTTTAAAATACGATCAAATCCATTGCAAAATTTGTATCGAACAGACGAAAACATAAGAAACGACAGCGAGTTAATAAAAACGTAGTAAAATTTCACAAAACTATCCAAAAATTTGACATTTGAAAACATTACAAATTTCGATATATTGTATGATTTCCATTTAGTATCGCTTGAAATTATGGACGGCCTTCGGCCTTGCAGGCAGCAGTCCATGGGAGAGGAAATGGAAAAACTATTTTAGAGAAATATGTGTCACTGTTTATGTGGTAATAGTTACAGACTGTTTTACTGGTATTTTTCGAGTTGAATGTATTTTGCTGCACTATGAAACTGCTAGGGTTTCAGCAGTAGGAGATGATAAACGTAAAATTGAGCTGGTAAATGCTCGTTACTGAGTATTGTTTTTCATGAGAAGGTATTCTGAAATTTCATAACATCCATATGTACAGACATCTGGAATGTTTTAAGTCATTGTTGCCCTTTTTACATTTATATACCCGTTAGACTCTTGTCTGAAATAGGCTTTCGACACAACCCGCAGAAATAAAGTTTACCGCTATTTTTCACTCCCTCAGAAAGGGGAATTCTGGATGTTTGGATTTTTGTGGAACTATTGGGATCGAATCTAGATTGAAAGATTTCAGTTGATTAGTGACGTTTCCGGTTATACGAACAGATTTTCCTGTCCGGTTTTTGAACTTTTGTTTCGAAATTTTCTATTCCAATTTTAATTCGATTTGAGTGTGATTGCATTTTAAAATTTGGTCAAAATAAAAAGTTTTTTAATAGATCATGTGAACTAAGTTTTTTAACAATGTTTTCCTCTGTCCTCGCTATCTCCTTCTTCTAACTAGCGGGTTAATATTGCATTGATATCCATTTTTGAGCCATACTTAAGGTTTAAAATTTTTAACTCATCGAGAAATTAGTTTAAAATCGATTTCAAAATTTGAAGCAAAGAGACAAACAGATAAAGAACGAAAGGTGTTAAAAACTTAACAACAAGGTGGCCCTATTGGCTTTTCAATGATTGGTTTCAATTGGTTTCTTCAATGATGAATATTCAAGTAATATGATGTTCCTTAAATAATGTCAGAGTGAGCTCTAGCTATGTTAATTTTCTCAAATGGTTATAAAAGTGCCTTAACTAACAGAATAACTAAAGGTTTTCTAATTATATAACTAATTTACTTAAAAATAAGAACAATCCCTTAAACAGTGTCGAATTTCAAATCGACATATTTGATTAAATACGAACGCATCTATCTTCCTTACATGTTGCACATGTTTAGATAAAATTTCTGAAAAATGTTTTAATTCAGCGCTGTGACTTTGAGCTGACACTCCACTTAAATCAGAATAAATTGAACGGTACATCGGTTGTGTTATGTAAAGTAACCGCCTGTTTATTTTCAGTTTAGGATGAACCTCAACAGTTTATCATATTTTGTAATTTATTGGTAACGTGATGTACAAGAGAGTCGGGCTATGAATAGTCGGACTATAACGTGAGCTAAGTGTAATTAATTTCTTCTCTAAATTACCAAATTCGTATTTGTTTTACCTTTGAGATTTAAAAAAATATGGGTTAATTAATTACAAAATGAGACGAGGGACGAAACACGACGTTATTTTATATTTTGTTCACACTGTGTCCATAATCGAATTCTAATAGAACAAAAATTGCGGAAATCAATGACTAATTACGAATATTATTTTCATATTCGACACTGAAATACTTTCTTATGTAAGGCACTCATATTTAAGTATTGTATGTAAGTCGAGATTTAGATTTATTAGATTTAAGTTATTAAACTATTTATGGTTCCGTAAGTTCCAAATTCTGATCATGATTTTCGGGTTTCTGGATCTTCTACTGCCTTTAAAAAACATAAATATTTTAGGTTTTCTCGCCAAAGAATTATTGAAATTGGTAAAAATTGGTGTAACGACCGAAATTATTTTGAAATGCAGAGTTTTCCAATAATCGACGTCCTTTGTGGTAGGGAAAGATTCTTCTTCGAAAAATTCGACTATTTTACATGAAAATTTGTCCCTTAGAACAAAGTTTGTTTTAAAAATTCCACTTTCAGAAATATTCAAGCTCAAATTGCAGAAGGTATTACTTTTTGAAATCTGGGGAAAAATTGGACGATTTACTAAAATTTTATCGCCAGTTTGGGAGAATATAAGACTTAAATTTTAATGTTCAGATTTGTCTAGAATTAGACTTAATTAATTAATCAATTGTTATTTTCTTCGTAACAACACAATCTGTTAGTCTCCCGTCATAAATCTATTATGACACTAAACATCCTCATTTAACGTTTTAATTACAACAGAATCCCGTTAATAAAATCTTTGTGTAATTTGTTAATAACAAAGAAAACAAACACTCTGTACTGCTACATGTACTTTTCCTTATCGATTAAGTTCGTTACTCGATGTTTTGGTTCGTACGAAATTGGCACTAATTATTGTATTATCGCCCTACCAAAGCGAGTTTTTTTTATTAATGTACACGCACAGAGAAGTACGAAATATGTAATATGCATCACTTGAATCATATAAGTCATAATAAAGAATTATTGCGGTACATTTTGCATACGTAACAGGTAAATAACGGTTTAGTGATTTCTTTCTAGTCATGCCTCAAGACCATTTTAATCATGAGTTGAAGTTAAAATTGGAGGAAATTTTTGCAAGTTATGCAAATGAGCTCATTTGATGTTATATAGTTGCTTTTACTGTGAGGCCTCGTAGATACTTAAATGCCTTTTATGACATACGATATGTTAGGAGAGTGATGTTAAAAGTTTAAGTTAAAGCACTGTGGCATACCAAGTGCCTAAAAAACGACTACAAGAATTAACATTTATGACACTATTAAGTATTAGTTGTACTTACTGTATTTAAACGTCTTCTGTTATAGTGTTAAACGTTGAGAAGCAGGCAGTTAGTTCTGTCGTAACGTAATAGTTCTGCATGTTTTCCCACCGATGCAATCTTAGTGGTTATCAAAAATGTCAAACGTGGCAAACCCTTTCTTTCGCGTTATTCACGCAGTATTTGAGCATTTGTTGGTAATTAGCCTACCGATCAGATAAACGCTACCGATCGTAAATACGCCTCTGTTTTATCTACATACGTGCGTTTGAGGCAATAACCGGATGCCATATAAACGGTCAAAGATCAAATTGGTTTCATTAGCGGCGCGCATTAGATATCCATATTTTGCTGAAAATTAAGGAGAACATTACGACGACGTTAACCGAGTGACATTTGAGCTTAATACCGATCCTTATCGGTAAGGTGGAATAGCACTTATAATGCGTAGTTTAATATACCATACTGTAGTAAATATTGTTCATTATGATAACAAGAGATCGGGTACATGTTGTACACTTTTATTATATGATACAAATGATTTTTTAATAATCAACATATCATTTGTAAACAAATGTATGTAAATCACATCACTTTAAAACAATTCCAAAAGCCTATTCACAACTGGTGTTTCCTAGGGGACTTTTCACTAAAATTTTTATTTGTGCACGTAAGATTTTCTACGGTGGTCTTTTATGATCGCTCGGTCTGTAACCATTAGTTTGTTTTGGCGGTAATCCAAAGTTAATCCGTGCTTCATTTAGTAGTATTTTGAAATATTTATTCAGGTAGAAATACTTTAAAATTGTATATTAGTATCAAGTTGCTTCTGTATGATTAATTTTACTAGATTTACTTTTAAATATAACTTGGGTAAAATGGATAAAAAGTATCTTTCTATTTTAATCGCCAACAGGAAATTTACACCATTTCACTTAAAAAATATTCATGTATACATAAATACTTTATGACAGACCCTTTATGTTCATAATTTTAAAGGTTTTTGTGCATGAAATAAGCCGTCCCACTGGCCCTGCTATCGAATTTTTGTGTTTTTGCTTTACTAAAGATATATGCCTTACCCTATCATAAACCTACAAATGTATAACTAGATGATATTCAAGATAATCTTTTACATACAATAAAGGATATTCATCATTGTTTTGTCCTGATGTGATATTACTACTAAAAAGAAAAATGATGTACATTGTAACGCATAGGTGCAACATTATAATATATTATCATTTTGTTCTTGCATGAAAGTATTCTTGAGAAACCATCTAATGTTTCTTGGTTATTGTGGGTTTGACTCGGTTTTTTCCTTTTGTGCGTCTCCAATTTTCGGCTTTGCAAACTTTAAAATTACTTCCCCGTCTTGAAATTTAATTGCTGCACTGTCTCCTAGTATGGATATTGCGTCATCTATAATATTCTAATATACATTTGTTTTTCAGACATCCGTACCAAGTGTACATGTGTACAAAAAGTATTTTTCACACACGCTGGACAATCACACACGTAGGGATGTATACATGTTTTACACAACCTATATAAAGTCCTATAAATATTTTCACAAATTTACTTCCTATTTCTATTGTAAAAATGGTTACCCTCGGAAGATATTGCGTGAAACTTCCCAAAATTTCTATGTTCGCAATTATTTTCCTATTAATTTTCAATGATAACACTTTCTTGAGTTATTAATTTTGTTCTGGTAATTATTATGTCTGTTATTTTTCTGCACATTTTTATGTTTGGTAATCTTGTTATATATATTTTGGTTCCTTCTTCATACTAAAAGTAATACCTCCAAAAAAGATTTTATATATAATTATTACCTTATCGTACAAAAGTCGCTGTGGACTGTTTCTCATAATTTTAACGCATACATGGGATCATTGTCACTCATAAACTAATTAGCTGTAATTTATTGTTGTTACTTCTCCTTGGCGCAATTAATGAAACAAATTAATGAAACAAAAATATTACCTGAACATAAATTAAAGAAAAATATGACGAAAATAACATGGGATTATTTTATTCCCTTGAACTTCTTGATTTAACATATTGGTTATGAAAAACGGTACTGGAATACCATCATTTCTTTCATATGGGATTACAATCAGATGCATTCCTCTTCTATTTGTTCCATGTGTGGCATCCATACAAATTATATATGAAAATTTTTTAAGTTTGTCCTCCATTCTAGAGTTCATTGTAGTCTATTTTCAGGGGGGTTTTGGGGAATTCTCCAACCTTAGTTGAGTCTTATCCTAGTCGTTCTGAATGTGAGTGCATAATTGTACTCCTCCGATTGGCCGGAACCAACTCGAATGAGGGAAGAGGGCGCGATATATTCCTCGTGGCGCTTTTATATCCTCTCCCCTAGGTATCATTATTAAGTTTCCTTCAGTTAACATTGTTGTTAAGGCTCTTGTAATGGGCTGTTTTGGAAGCATTTATAGTTCTTTTTAGCTTTCTATTTACTTTCTTTATTTCCTCTGCGATTCTATCCCTCCCCAGCTCCTCGATTTCTTTCGGCCCGCGTAAACCCGCGCCTGGCCTTAAGGGTTTCCTTCTGCTTCTCGTCAGGTGACACAGGCATCGCAGGGTAACGCAGTGCAGTTTTTAGTTATCTTAAAGAATTCATGGTGAGTGTGCAAATTGAGACGCAGTGTAAGGCAGCATATAACATTGCGTTCCATAGAAACTGTGTAGTGTCGCGGACCCAATTTTTTACTAAACACGTGCGACGCAGTGTTTTGCATACTGTCTTATTGCATGGATACCATTACGAATGAAAAATTTATAGATTCCCTGAGAAGTTATGAAGTAATCTGGATTTTCCGTATTTAGATGCTCCTACAATTTCCATGGAAACCGAGAATTATTATAAAGTACATTACCCTCAGCTGTGCATGCTTTGTCTCACCGCAGAAAATTTAATCCTACTCTCTAATTAATGTGCGTTCACCCTGTGCGACACGTGAGTTTTTCTTGTACTGTGTCATATGTTACTTAAGAAGATGTTACTTAATTATTTTTAACAGTACACTATACAACTTAGTTTTAATGTAAAACGTTATTTTTCTGCCTAGGGGCAACAGTAAAATTTAACTGTATCCTCAAATTCTACAAAAACGACAATTTTATATTCCATTCCAAATATTCAAATTGCTATAACCTTTAGCGAATCAAAAAAACTCCCAGTGGGACACGCTGTATACCCCGCGTATAATTACTTGTATTAATAACTGATTTCGAAAGTGGTAAATAATAGTGAATCAATTAAGTCGAAAATTCGCCTAGTCACCACTCGAGATATCAATTAAGACGTCCTGATGATGGAGCTAATTTTTGATGCCTACCGCAGTTCAGCTTATTAAAAAATATCCATCATGAAAGGGTCTGTTTACGTTGTTAATTATGTTATCGTTAAAAAGTTCATCGACGAGCCGACGAGCCGGATGAATGGATCTATTAGGAGTGGAGTGGAGGGATGTGTCGTTGAGGTAGACTATTTGGAGCAGATGAAGATAATGGGCACCAAATTGGTTTTGAGACAATTGAAGATCAATAACGAAACCATGGTTTTATGAAAGACCAAAGCTGCTCGAAATCTCAAAAGAAATTTTGAATAATGTCAATAAAATTTTCAAGGCTTGTCTCAAATGATTTTTGCTCCAAGCTCTACGTACAAATATTAGTATCCATATTGTATCCATATGGATACAAATATTAGTATCCATTATCAATTGGCAGCAGGAATTGGAGGAAAATGAAATAACAAATTAAATAAATGACAGTTAAGTAAATAGCAACGTCATCTATTGAATGTCATGGGTACTTCTCCAGAATAGAATATTTCAGCACACAGTTAATAGTTCACTTTCGCCCCACTTGATGACACTTTGTGTCCCATAGAGAAATAAACAAAAATCTCCTTCAAATTTCAAAAGGGGAAATTAAAATTTAATTACCATGTCCAAGAAAATAGCTGTGTCTTTGTAATCATAAGTGGCTGAAATAGGGTATGAATGGCGATTTTTAATTATAGTTTTTTGTCTTCAGGTTTTAACATTTTTTATGTCTTATTTGTAAATAAATCTCATATGAAATTTTTGCGTTTCTTGGGATATAGAAGTTGATTTTTACAATTTCAAATTGTCTTTGGAAAATCAACAGAATGTGTCATTTGTAATCTGGAAATGTTTAAAATTCAAACAATGTTAAAAATTAGTGCGCTTTTTTTAATAAATTTTGTTGAAATTTGTAATGGAGAAAATGCTAAATTCTTTTATGTATTTAAGATATGGCTCATGCAGTAGAAGAAATATACGACGAAAGTTTTTTTAACACGAAACATCCCTCTCACGTAACATTAGTAACCTTATACCATGGATTAAGAGAAAATGACTCAGTATTTCCAATAAAATCGAAAACAGGTCAACATCGTGATGTTAAAGAAGAATATAAAGACCAAATTTGAAATTAACGAAAGTGCTGAGAATAGTAGTAGAAGACTTTCTTCTGTATATCCCAATATGCAAATCATATTTCGTATGGGAATAATAATTCATAAGGAACATCGAGATGTTTCTATTTTTACGAAGTTCATGCAACGATAAGTGGGATTTTTTCAGCTGGTATAGATCTCGCTCTGAAGCCACATTTACTAGATACTGGATTTTTTATTTACATAATGCACATCACTTTGCTCATGTTGATGAAACATGCTCTGAAGAAGACAAAATATCAGCAAAGATTTAGCATTAACGTCTTTATAGGTTTAATCAGTTTCTGGGACCTGTGGTTCCCAGAAAAAATTATGGTTTTAACAGGATGAATGCGCGTTCAATTTAGTAGAGACGTTCATCTCTTAAATCTAACGGAAACCAGTGGATTCCAAGTGCTAATCCAATTAGTTTGCCTGCCAGATCCCCAGATTTAATCCCAATTAGTTCCTATATTTGGGGGTTAAAGTCTCTAGTTTACGCTGTTTCAACAAAAAATTGTTATCAACTGTGGGCAAGAATTGGTGATGCTTATAACGAAATTAAAAGTATTTATGAAAATTTTTCAAAAGTTATATCTTTGTAAAAAAAAAATAAATTATGTGTATTGAGACAAATGGTCATGTTGCTCGATCATTTGCTAAAAAATTTTGCCGCGTGTTTACCAAACACCCTGTATATTTCTATGAAACTGGCCATCACAAGATTCTTTAAGAAATGTGCTATATTAAATGAGGTTCTTTAACCATATCTGGAAACGTTATATCTAAGGTGAAATTTTATTGAATATTACTTCTTGTTTCTTCATATATACAATATTGAAAAATAGCTTTAATTTTAATTTTTAGCAGACTAGGGCGTAGTTTAAATCTATTTTTGGTAATAGGAAAGTAGATTTCATGTTTTTGTTCCGTTTTATTGCTGTTTTTCCATTGATGGTTAAAGCAAGACACCGAAAACATGCCTTGTTTAAAATTAAACTAATGATTAGCTCTACTTTAACCTAATTTTTGTCGTTTAAAGTCGCTATGATTTGTACATCTTTGTTAAAAGTAAATACCTTCGTTGTATTTTCTACACTATTGTTTAGTTGTTTTTTGCGGAGAATACAGGTCAAAATCGAAAGCATTAAAAAATTTCGAGTGGGCGCAAAATCCAGCTCGCACGTATATTATATTAGTGACGATACCAATGCAGATTTTATCCTTAGTGGAAAACAATGAGTTTTAAGTTACATTCATGGTCGTACCACTCATGCCTTATACAGGTGTACACGGTGTGTAAGAGTGTAGGATAAATGAGTTTAATAGATGAGCTCATAAAGATGGGAATTTTCTTTAAGCTGTTTATCGTTGCTACGATAATTTTTCGCAAATGACACCTACATCGTTTACTGTTTATATGAACTTTAGGATTTGAAAATGATGAAAATTAACTACACTACTCGCATACTTATTCTAAATGGCATAGCATAATAAATAACAATTTATTCGGTGTAATTAACTTTTATTAGCATTCCAATTCAATGCCGTGAGTTATATTAACCTGAAAATAAACAAACTCAATGAAACATTAGGCCAGTTAAGTTCTTATTCCAATAATATAACCAGGGTGACGCGATAAGACCCTTCCATGCTGTGCATACCATTGATTAAATTCTTAACTGAAAGCGAAAAGTTAAGAACCGATTTAGTAATTTGCTCTTGGTATCTGTCATTTCGGAGGTATGGATTAAAATACCCAGCCAACAGTACAGCCAACTGTCTCCGCTTAACGAATTTGCAACGCATGCGCTTAAGCTAACAACGACGAAGAAAAATGCGAAGGTACACGGCGGTATAGATAGTCATAGACGAGTCAGGTTACAAATTTTTAAGGAGAGAAGAAAGAAAGAAAAAATTGTATATCGCCGAAATTTTCAAAAGTAATATTTCAAAGTGGTATTTTTAATAATGGAAGCTTTCCTACCTCTTGGTCTTATGTAAATAATTATAAATATTTGAGGTAAAAGCTCGGCTTTTTACAATAATTTTTTAAATAATAATTTAATCGAAAAATTTCAAATTAAAAAATTATAAAGGACGTAATGCCCTTAAAAACATCTGACGACAAATTTCGGTTAGAGTGGAAATGAGCATGAAAATAATTAATTAATATAACGAGATAGACAAAAGTTTAATAGTATTTTATTTATAGCTTAAAATCACATATTTGAAATTTTTTAATAACTTAAATACTGAGACTATAAATAAATCTGTCACATAATAAATTGTAATTTTTATTATATTTTATTTGTTAGGAACAAGATAATTTTCAACATTATAAAACTTTAAGCACTATATGTGCAAAACTTTAAAAAATGTAATATAATCCTCATTCCTATTCGGAAAAATTATTATTATTGTTATTATATTAATTATTCTTATGAGTTTTATTACAGTATCAATATTTTAATAATAATTGATTATATAAATAAATAATGAGGATAAGGATCTAATTATGATTTTCAACACTAAGAACAAATAAAATATGAAACAAGGGTAGGCATTTAAAAACCAAAACCTTCAGGCCTTAAGTGAAGTATCACAAGGAAATTCATTTATATAGCAAATGTTATATGGTACATCCTGGTGGCAGTCGTAAACACCTTTTTCCTTATAAATAAACTTTCTTGGGCCATTATTTAAAAAGTTATCATTTAAGATTCCAACAACTATGATTTTCGAAAATTTCAGCGACTTAATTTTTTCCCTTTTATTTCGAAAAAAATATTTTAACGTGACTCGTGTAGCAGTCCAGGCCCTTCCTCTATTTATATATATTCTCTGCCGTTGGGTGTCATTTTTTTCTATTAACTCTTCTCCGGCATCGCTTCAAAAAGTATTTTTTCTCTTAAGATAGGTGGTTTTGTTATAAACTATACACTAAATTGCCACCTTAATGTTATATTTAGATTATATTTAGGTATATAGGTAAATAATTCGGCTTATTGAGTCTTATCAAAGCTTAATTGATCAAAGAGTTAATTCGGGGTGGTTACCCTCTTCTGCACTGTTCTATACTGGTCTGCATTGGTCTTTACCAGCCTATACTGATGTGTACTGCTCTGTACTGTGCTGGGCTGTTGTGTAATTATCTGTCCTGGTCTGAACTGTTGTGTACTGATCTTTACTAGTTTATACTTTGCCTGTACTGAACTGTAATGGCCTGTCCTGATGTGTACTGGTCTGCACTATTTTGATACTAATTGTGAAAGACGTGAACTTTGATTTTTTATATCCTGTCACTCTAGTAAGTTTTAAATTAATCTGTTGTACAATTTTTATAGTCCGAAATCCCCTAAAAAATTAATTTGCTATTTCAAACATAAGTTTGGCCAAAAGTAAGTAGGCTCTCTTGGAAAAAACGAGGTATTGGCATTTCGTCTACTACGAAAAAAAAATTAATGAAAATCAGCAAGCTGAATAATTGTTCTCTTTTGACTGGAATAGTCAATTTTGTAAAACTATGGTAAATGAGGGGATCTAATAAGTACTGGCCCTACATCGTGCAATTTTAATTTTCAGCCTGTTTATTTGTTAAAAGTTTATTGCTTCACAACTCCAAACGCAGGCGTCACAAATACAACATTTTATACTAAATGATTATTATTATTACATTGATATTTCTAGGTAGCCGGTCGTGTCCAGCACGCACCTTAACACAAAGTAAGTGTTAAGCGAGTTCTCTCTTCTCCTTTGACCCGGTTCGCAGACTCCTCCTGACTATGATGGATGGTGTTTGCTCATTATTACCTATTACGACACACTCACATCTTTTTACTTCTCTCTCTCTCTCTCTCTCATTCTTTCTTTCCATGCTTTCGTTTTTTTGGGTGCAAACTACAAGAAGCTCTTGTAAGTCGAGCTCCTCTCGAGGTCGAAGTCTCAGCGATCGCTCGCGGATTGAAAAATTATGGAAAAATAGCGCGGAAGAATGGCTTTTATATCGCCGTAGAGAGGATGGTCGTAAAAGGCGGCGAAAAGGTCAATATGATTATAAAATTGTACGGGGAGGATAGTGATTTAATGTACGACTGAGCGTCGATTTGAAAGTGTAGCAGATCGGTAAATAATTACTGCACGCCACAGGTTAAGCAGTAAGTGGATCCTCGTGGGATCCTTTCTAATTGTTTCGTTATCGAAGCTACCTACACTCGTACGGCAATTTATTAATTATTACTAATTGTTTGCTACTAACATTTGATATGAAAAGGATTAGAGAAAAGGAACTACATCATGCATTTTTGGAAAAAAATTTACAAATATCGTCTCACAACCTATAACCCAAAAATGTGAGGAATTTATTTTAATGAAATCTAGGAGAAATTCTAAATTTATAAATGAATTTAATTGGAACAATTCCACTATGTGGAGGGATTCAAAAAATCTGTATGAAATCATTAACGGCTCATAAAATTTAATACTCGATACCTAACCTTCCCCTATTAATAAAAGTCCAATCTAAACGTATTTATCGACTTGAGAAACAATCAGTATCAACCGTTATTTGATACCTCAGAAATCATAACATAGGTTGACCTACAAATCTGAATCAAAGGAGAAAATATTGCTTGTAATGAGTTCTCACGCTTACGATACCTTCTCACTCTGCAATAAATTAAATCAGATATTGTATTAAATTAGAATATCTGCTCTGTCAAAGCGTCAATCCATAAATCTTCGCTATGCGCAGGTGGGAAGCAGTTAACTTTTTGAGATAATTTAGGTAATGCGCCAGATGTTTATGCAGTGCAAAGAAAATGTGAAATTGATTGCATTGGTAGTAAAGTTTATCTTGCAGAAAAAACAACATTTTGGCCGTAGTTCCCATGTGTACTAATGCATTATAGCTGTACTTTCGCTTGTGGTCGTGTTACAGTCTGTGGAAATTACTTATGTAGGATTATTTAAAACAAATTTATTTTAAAAGCAGTAAGTACTTTACTTTGGGTGTGGTCGTAAATATGTTTCCTACAAAATGTTAACAGGGGTAATATAGTAGCGTAAAACAGGGGTTATTACAATTTCATATTATTCTGATTGTGCAGAATGCAACTATAATTTGTAACCAGTAATTAGCCATAAACAGTCAAACATAACGTATGAGCTGTTGTCGACACTTGTAGAGAGTACGTTTCCATACATTTCATCATAAGTAAATATTCTCTATGGTAATACTATATGGTTTTCATGGCCCAGACTAAAGTCGTAAAACCTAGACACTTTACCATACTCTTTAGCTTTATTGTGGAAGCTTACATAATGGTAGACAACCAGATAAGTTATGTTATAATTAATCGCGACAGTTATTATTCAAGCAGCTCTGACGATAAATATCTTACGCTGGTAGCAGATGAGAGAAATTTTCCCATGATCAGAAATCCCAGAATCCGGAATTACGTTGAAATTATCGCTATTACTCTGATTCTCATATCCAATCATATTTCAGGCAGGTACTGATAAGCTTATCATTTATAAAATACTACTCGATTAACGACGCCACTCTAAAAAATATTGTATTAAAATTAATTTATTGCGATCATACTTTTGGGATGCATCGATATACTTTTGAATTTTAGTTAAGATTGTTCCATATATTAAAATATTCCTATACCGTCAATACAATTTTCGTTAAGATCTATAAAACTAAACTAAACAATTCATATTCTGGGAAAGAAGAAACTACGTGGAGCGTTTTTCAAAGATAAATTTTAACGTTTCGAAGGTATAAAAACAATGCTGTAAAAATTCAAAAGCGATATCTGGCATCATAGAGAAACGAATAATATAACTTTTAGTGCAAGCACAGTAATCACTTCAAGTAGTTAAATTAAGTTCAATTCAGTGAAATTGAATAATGACGCCCCTTTAAGGACCCGCCTACTTTGTAATAAATTGGCTCGGGGAGACATTACAGATGGGAGATTTTTCGTGTAGATTAAATAAGTCACCCCATTCTGTCCTTTAAACCTCCTGACATATAAATTCAAATTTATTGTACCATTGTTTTAATTTGGATGTATATATGTTTTACATATTTTTAGCTTTTCGAACATCTATAAAACTTCCCGTTTCAAACAAATCATAAAATGAGATTTTGTAGACATTTTATATAAAAGAAGCCTTTTGAAAGCAGTAATCATAAGCAAACTGTAAAGAGGGATCACTTCGTTACACCTCATCAGATTTAGTAATTATGGATTAATCAGGAATAACCCGAGTATGGAACGATAATGCGACCGATTACTACAACAATATACATTATGTAGTAGCTACCTGCTATAGCTATGCCTGCTAATAGCTGGTAATGCTATAATGATATACCTGCTAATAGCTATGCCCGTCTTTAATGCGCATTCTTAGAAATTTTTTTGTGTCTTTTTTGGAAAAATATAAATATGAAAACTATAAATTATTCTTACTTTGCGTGCTTTTAGCAAAGCCAGTATTTTAGAGATATTTTCTTTTCAAAAGGTGACTGTAATTTTGAACTTTATGAAAAATAGATTTTGCAGTCCATTACTGCAAGAAATGTGATGTTTGAAGACCAAAGGTGCTCAAAAAAAAACCTACTAAACATAAAAATACATCATAATGGGAACATGGAGGGGAAGAGTAAGAAAACCCTGAAGTAGCATCAAATGAAAATGTGCCGAATCTAAACAAAAATACTAGAAAAAAAAGACCTGCATACATGGACAACTGCCAAGTGAAAGGATTATTGGATGAAGAATATGTAATGGTTACACTATCAACTATGTCTGATGTTACCTGTAACATTCAAGGAGGCTATGAGAGACACAGGCTGGAAATGGAGACGAATCTAACATTTGGGAGCTAGAGCTACTAGAGGACACTAGGGAGCATCTGATGATGCTCACTTGACTCAAAGTGAGTGTTTAGCAAGAAAATGCTGAGTGGAGAGGAAGTGAAGAAGACAAGATTAGTGACTCGTAGCGCGCAAGTGTTTATTCGCCCGTACCGAGAATGGTAACCATCAGATTGTTGTCTGTATTGTACTCAGTATTTGAGCTACAAATTATTCAATTGCGTGTCAAGTCCGCAGTTTTGTATGGAGAGATGAAAGATCCTGAAAATTATGAAATCTTTGTATGGCCTAGGAAGCACGAAAATGCTGGAATATGGTATTTGATAGAGCCGTGGGTGATATAGGCTTAAGTCGGTATGAAAAAGTTTCTTGTATTTCAATGGCAATCTTAGTCTTTTGACGATTTACTTGTATTCTCAAAAGATTTCACAACTACCACACAACTATTATAGGTTTGCAGATTGAAACATTTGGAGCTAAATTATACATTTCACAAAACGATGAATATTATAAAAATCTTGGAAAGATTTGACAATCGTAAAACTGTCACTAGCAAATAGCAAGTAAACAAATACTGAAGTAAACAAATTACCATGTCCGGAATTAATAGGATTTCTTATGTATCTAATGCTAGGGTCTAGATCACATTTTAATTATTGCATGACGTTCTATAGTCAGTTTAGAAGTGTTTGTAATGAAGAACATTGAAAAGGTCTGAAAAATGTATTGAGATTCCAAATGATAGAAACACTCAGTCTCGACGAATCATATTTGTTGAACTTGCGACCTGTTTCGGTTAATTCATAGTTATCTTCAGGCGATTAATTAATTTAATTCTTAATTAGAGAGGAAATGTTTATATGCGAAAGTGTGTAGATACCTGAACAAATAATTAATTTTTTTTATAATTTTCTTGTAGCTATGAAGCCACTCAAAAATATGGCGAAGTCACATACTATCAACTAATGTAACGATAAACAGTTAACATATTAAAAAAGACTCATAATACTGAAACAGTACTATGATAGCTTGTAGCACGTCGTAGAGGTTATAAACAAATCGATATGTGCTGATCGCTCACTGGTTGAAAACTACTCGCTGTTCTAGAATACTCCGCGTTATCATGATACTAGGGCATTTTCGAAGGAGAGTTTAAATTCGCTACAAAAATGATTCTAAAAAATAAATAAGTTACTAGGCAACACACAATGGCGCAACATTTAATCGACGTGGAAATAACAGAACTAGGTTATAGGTAGGTAGGTAGGTTATAAGTTAAGGGTAAAATAACTTAACAACTAATGTTGGAATCGGGAGTTATTGGGCCCAAATGTGCCTTCAAAAGGAAAGGTTCTCTTTAAACTAAGTTGTCATTTACGCATTTAAGACTGTAATCCTTGATTGCTCTATACATTTCCAGGGATTTGCATGCATTCAATCTTGTAGGTACTTTTGTCATGCATAAATGCAGGAAAACTACATTATGGTATTAATATACTATGGTACATAAATGGTACATATGTATGGTACATAAATATACTATGGTATTAAAATCACAAAAGTGATTGTCACTTAACAGGTGGTTGACAAACTGTGTTTGTATATTGGAAATATCATTGCACAAGTTGTTCTCACATAAGCCTGTTTCGTCTATGTAAATTGCATTACAACCATCACTACGAATTCTATAAACCCTTGATTTCGTCCCGTCATCTTTCTTATCATCATTGTATCAAATGGTAATACCATGTTAAGACATAATTTTTTCTACTTGTATGAAAATGTTTTCATAGAAGCTTAGTGATCTATATACTTTATCAGATTATATATGAAGATTGGAAATAGATTTTATAGAAAGTTTGTGTTTAGCATAATGTTTGTGATATAGTTTCTGTAATAATGCTGATGGATATTAGTTATTATTTAAATCAATGTGTCAATGTATATCATACATCAATGTATGTAAATAAATTTCCTTGGTAAAAGCTTCCTCGGACTGATTAAAGAGAAATCTCTGTGGAAGAAGGAGTTTAAAGCAGCTAGTTTATGTGACCAAGGGTGGCAAGATTCGTGCAGTATAACAGAGAAGATGGCTTCCTGTAAGTTTAGAACGTGAGCCTTTCGGTAGAAACATCTTTGTGTATCAATACATCTAGGAAACAGTTGTTCTGTCTTTTGTTTTACAGTTTTATAGGAAGTTTAACAAATTTGGTTGGTCAAGACTAAGTGTTTATGTTATTTGGAATCCAATTGGAGAAATTATGGCCATTGAACAGCCTTCTACAATGTATTGGGATATGTAAAATTTACTAAAAATTGTAGATAAAAATTTGTAAAAAGCATTATGGAAATCCAGTTAAGAGCATTTATCGAATCGGATTCTGCTTATGACCTTAATGATAGGAAAAGTATGTCTGGTTATGTAATCAAATTAAACAATAATGCGGTTTACTGGATTGCCAAGAAGCAAAATTTTGTTACTTTATCAAGTGCTGAGTCAGAATATGTGGCACGGAGTCATTATACCACAAAAACTTTATTCCTAGCACTATACCACAGAAACTGACACATGTAATTTTCAAATTGTTACACAGTCATGTATCAAAATGGCATCTACAAAGGAAACGAGATGTACAAAACATATTGATATTGTGTAGCACTATCTAAGAGAAAAAGTTACTAAAGGTGATGTTATTTTGAAACATGTACCTACAGATGAAAGTGGGGATGATATGTTCACAAAATATTTTTAAAACAAGCTAATATTCTTGAAACATAGGTAAGGTTAATAGTCACAGGTATAAAAATGTATTAGTATGGTCGGATCGCAAAGGGTTGTTAAAAAGATCAGGTCTGTAATGAGGAATTCTATGATTTTTTTGTTATTCTATTGTTTTAGAAGATATGAACTGAAAGAACAATAGGTATACGTCATGTAACAACGAGTAACCTTGGGATTAGTGTATATTTGTTTAATATGTTCGTTTGCCTATTATTTTACAAGTATTCTTTTGGGTTAACACAAAAGTGATTTATAGTTCCTCCTAATGTCATTCCCGTTAACAATTGAACTAGAAGATATTAAAAATACTCTTCGGGATAAACCGAAAGTATAATTAGTGTATTACGATTGCATTATGTGCATTGCTTTATGTGTATTGACCCCAATTACCGTTAATTCTCACCCGTTTACGAGTTATGTATAAACGAACAAGGCGTGATTTAAGTGCGCCTGAGTTACGTGATTTACACGTTGGAAATTTGAATATTTCCCAAGACGAAATGTTACCCGAACCAAAACCGTCTCCGCTGCACCCGGCTTCACAACATGCAAATTGAGCACCTTCTCCTGTTCGAATGTCGGCAATAAGCATTGACCTAAGACCCACCTAATAGCGAGGCGAATTCCGTACGATTCACCTCGCTTTCCAAATAGCGATAACAATTAAAAAGTAGCTTCTCCCATCTCCGAACTATTCAGTTGTCATAGTGCCACCTGCTGTCATTTCACCTCGATAAAACCTTTGTGTGACTGTGTGCGAGAGTGTGTTTATGCGTCTCTGGCGCTTATTGTGCGCGTCTAGAGAATGGGAAAGTCGCAAATGTGAGATGGTTCGGTGACAAAGTGCGCGCCGCATGATTTTCACAATCTATGAATCGAGAGGATATTTTTTTCGGAGGCGATGTAATAATTCAACCTTTCCGAGTTCGAGATGTCCTAAAATAATATGGGTTAGGCGTAAGAGCGAGCAGCTGTGTAAAAACTTGCCGGTACTCCAGCACGAACTAAACCAAGAAAATATGTTGGGCAACTAACTTGAATTCGATTAATTTCAAAAACAAAAACGCAATGTGAGTTAAAACCATCATTTTAAACACTTTCACTCTTGTTGTTGTCTCATTGCCCCCATCATGATCACATCTTTCCTAAATTCTCAAATTTGCCTTGAAATTCTATTATTGAAACTTATTGTAACTACATTAGAACAAATAAGTCAAATATTTTAATCTCAAACAAAGTTACTGGGAACGATGTATACGACGAAAAAAACAATAATTCTATGTATAACACAGCCACCCAGAAAAACGTTCCACCGTCAGAATTAATCTACCATGTCACATTTAACCTAACCTAAAAAAAGAGCAGAAAAATAGTTTCACTTTGAATATATAGTTTTTAATTTGTTTCTAAATTCAGTGATTCAAGTTTAAAAACAATCATCTCTGCTCCTAGTGGTCGTAGAATACTTTTTTTTATATTTAAGTTATAATGTAGATATTTACTTACTAAAATTAGAAATTCGCACATACAATTACGAAGGCTCTAACTTAAATGGTTTATAAGTTCAAGGTTACCTCTATTTTTAACGATTTTTGCAAATTGAAAAGTACGAAAGTGTAGTCTCTCCTGAATAATTTTAGCTACAGTTATAGGCAATACAGCAGTATTGCCATTCAAATCGTAATGTGAGTATTTACAACAAAGAGTTGTTGAGATAAATGCATACATAAGCTATTATAAGCGTACCTCAGCAACAAATTGACGTGCACGTAGCACGTGCTACAAACCCTCGTTATTTTTGTCATGAAAAGGGCTATATTTTAAAAGATTAAAAATAACAGGCATTTTTTCCAATAATTATTTTTAAAAAATAAAAATGTGAGTTTATTGAGTTTTTGCAATGAATAATTTACTATTTACTTTTTAAAGATCTCATTTTATACCTTCTTCTGAGACTACAAATTACTCATTTAACTTTTTTTTTTAGTTGTATTGACACCCCGAGAGACTATATGGAAAAACTCGAAAAATGGTTAATTTTGAACTTTCAAGTTATTGCTGTAAATATGTCACCTCTATCGCTCATACAGAGTCGTGGGGGGGGGGATATTTTTTTATTCAATACGTTAAAATTTTGCCATACCTTTACCCCACCCACTTGACCCATTAGTTTATCTATTAATTACAATAAATAGCTACAGTTTGGGTCATGCGGATTAAGGGAAACTTATTTACAATACCATTGTAGTAAGTACGATTGTGTTTCATTCTAGGGATGAAAATGATGGGTGAAATGGTGCACATTTAAAAAACTGAGCTTGTTAAAAAAATAAATAGAATTGATACACATTTTTTTTTTCAAATTGTAGCGTAATCAATATAGATTAAGGAAACAGTTATGAGAATGCCATCATCCCCTAATTGAAGGTTTCAGATGACGTGTGAGAGAATGAAATCGTGAAAAGTCGTCAAATAATACTGTAAAGGGCTTTTGTGAGCATTGAAACCGACAACCATTTTGTCCTCAACCTCTCTTTGGATGTGGCTTGATGGTATCACCCCCCACTTTAGAAGTGGAAATGAGTGGATGGATGAATAAAGATGCCTGTTAGTGTGTTTCCAATTAGTAATTTTAATGTTTAAAGTTCATGTTTAATTAGGTTTTTATTTTTGATAATTTAAATTTTCGATTCATGAAAATATCCTACTTGTCTTCTACATTAAAACATGGTAACCTAGAAACTTTAGTTCTTTGCATCCAAAAACAGGTGATATATTCCATACTAACTTTTTTAATAGGTAAATTCAAGCGCAAATTAAGTTGAGCTTGAATGGACCATTATTATCTATCATGAAAAGTATAAAACATGAGATCGGGGTCTGTAGTTCGATAATAATCGCCATAGCCTGAAGAAATTATAAGAGAAGCACTTATTGCTGCTAATGTTTGAAACGTAAAATTTATTCACAGATTATACGTACATGCCAATAGTGATCCATGGTTGATCCACGAAATCGAATCTATTCAGAAATCAAACGCTTTTGTAGCCTGAGTGAGAAAAAATCATTAAATTTCAACTCAACTAATCAGTACGATTTTAAGATAAATAGTTGTATTTATTTCCTGAGAGTGAGTGACAAGAAGCCGTAGACTACGATAGCGTCGAAGAAGAATACCAAATGACTTTTATTAAAATGTTAAACAAATGTATTGTGAAATCTATTGAGAACACGTACTGTATATCGTCATTTTTAATTTTGTTTGTGAGAATTACTGCTCATGAGCTACTACTTTCTTATTTTGAAACTATTCATCGTTTTGAGTTAAAAAAGTGCATTGTAGATTTTTCAAATCTTTTTCTTACGTTTTTTGTCTATTGAAATCCTGAAGAACGGCTTTTCTGGTATAAATACATGAAAATTCTTTAATGTGAATTAAATTTCTCTCGATTAAAAATATAGATATTACTGACAATACAGTATTTTCCGTCGAATTATCGTGCTTTCACCCTCTAATCTACTCATGTCAACACCTTATTTAGGGACTGATAAGCATGAACCATTGCTAAAATAGGGAAGGATGACGAAATTATTATCAGAATCATTTTCACCGACCAGGAAAACGCTTTATAAATTACTTTGTCAATTTTTTGTTCCCCCACCTGTCCTGTCCCACCCTAGGGTGGGAGAAGACCACGACAAACCATACCCATAATGGGGGATGGTAACAAAATATTTGTCGGAATCTTTTTCAATGCCCACAAAATTTCTTTACAGTGTTTTCTGCCGATTTTTCATGTTTTCACCTCCTCACCCATCATTTCCTTCTCTAATTTAATACATGTTGGCGTTTTCGTAAATATTGCTTTAATCTATATTAATTACGCTACATTCTGGAAAGGATGTGTATCAATATCTCTATTCTTCTTTGAGATACAAAATAAATAAAAGAATAACAAGGTCGGTTTTTGACATGTTCACCATTTCACACCTCATTTCCACCCCTAAAATAGTGGATGATGGTATACTAGACCACTTTTCCTTTATGCTCATGTTAGGAGCTTCTATTTAAAAAAGAAATGCAACGATATCTCTATTTTTCGCAGAGATATTAGGTTTACTTTAAGGAAATGTCAATTGAATCATAGCTAGTATGCGCCCAGCGGTTTAGAGATCTGAAATCAAAGTTACAGAATACACTTGAAACAAATCCAAAACCTTTATCTACCTGTACGTGTGCAACGATTTTTAAAAAGATGCTGGCATATCTCTCATATTTTTATATATTTTATTACATACATTTGTATTACTAAATGTATCTTATACCTGGCTTGTCAACTTGTTTCATATCAATTTTTGTGGCGTTGAGATAAAGAATTTGAACTTAAATTTGCAATGGAAAAGTTTAGCATTATCTGTTTTTCATTTTTTGGAATTATTTTCAAGTCCATGTTTTTTTCTGAAAGCAGTCACGTCGTAGTTACGAAGACCACTCCGTAATAAAATGTAAAGTCAATTGGTATCATGTAGCTGCTGCGACAGCGTTACCATCTTTTCTTTTAATTAATGCCTCATGTTATTACCGACTTCTTGTCTATCTTCTGTATAAGTAACATCTTTGTAGATTGTTAGTAAATTAAAAGGTTTTTAAAAACAACTTCCGAACTCTCAAAGTTAAAATTTCGTTGATTTTTTTAATATCATCTTGATATATATGTGGGCATTGTAAAAAATATGCATCTATTATAGCAAGAAAATTTCACAAAAATGCACATAAATATAATAAATATAAATGATAATGGATTACACGTAGAAAGATTCCATAGGATCTGATTACTGTGCCTGACAAGTTCTGTCTGAAATTGGAATAACGAGCTCTCATTCCTTACACTAAACAGTAGCTAAGCGTTAGATAGAATTGACCATAATAATCAGCTAATATTTGAAACAATACATTGCTGATATAAATCGTAGTCACACATTTCTCAAATTTGTGCATATGAAACGACTGCCTTACCTAACTGAAAGCACAACGGTTATTAGTCACCTCACATCGAACTATTATGACACTTCGATAAGACCAGTGCGCCTCAAAATTATTTGATCGTACCGTATATTCGCGCGCATCTACATATTCGTACAGGCAAAATCCACCGACTTCACGGTGAGCTTTATTAAGACCTGATCGAACAAAAACCTTAATTTAAGTAGTCAATTTATAATGTTGGTAAACATCTTGTTAAGTGAATAATAATTGGCCCTATTACTAGTGGTTTCTCGAGGTAGACCTACAGCTGAGAGTCTCACATATTATTAGGTTAGGATTTGATAAATGGACGTGTACGATGACGAGCACGATTTCGAACGTGATTGGTATATTTCGGTTGCAGCTTTATTCCACGAAGAAAAATAAAGGAATGAAAGGGATATGGAAATGGTAGAATACAGAATGTCCCCGTGGTTGACCAAATCATATTTTACAGTAAGTGACGACAGTCGTCTCGTCTTTTCGGTGTGAATAATGCTGCACTGCTCATACATTCAGTACTGATATCTTGATTAAGTTATCGATTGCTTGGTATGACAACAAAACTCACGGCAATTTTTCTCTTGCTAGTTCAAATAAAATAAAGGCTTATTGTGTTTACGTATTTGAAAGTGCCACCGCAAACTTTCACCTCGTAAATCAAATAAGGTGGAATTTTCTTAATTTCGTGGCGTCCTGTAACAAACCGAACATTGTGTTTTAATAACTAAACGGAAACTTCGAAGAAAGGTAGAAATCTGTGTCAGTGTAATATAGGTGGTTGGTGAGTAATTTATGGCCTGAATAATAAAGGAGCACTATGCGGTTTACCTATTTCCTATCGTCCTTTTGTGGTTTTTATTGAATGACTGTCCTGTGCCTTATAGCGCGTGAAATCGTCATTCGCAACACCTTACCGAATGAAGTTGTAAAATACACTTTTAACCTAAATCGCGATAGGAAAACCTGTACGCGGACAAATCTGTCAGTCTTTCATTATTTCCATTCAAAGAGCTATTTGTTTCGTAAAATTAAAATAATGACTGTATGAGTTTCGTGTTTGTGAATTTATGAGTATTCTTTGTGAAGTTATGGATTTATTTTGGGAAATTTCGAGATATATTTGCTGGTTTTAATTTCAGGAAAAAATATGACATTACTTCAAAGTTTAATGAGTACTTTAAGGTTGTCTGTACTTTAACCTTTGGGAAATCATGTACGTATACTATGCTGTTTATGTATTTGAATACTTTTAATAGCTGCATTTTCGATAAAAATATCCTTTGGGAAATCATCTATGTATACTATGCTGTCTATGTATTTAAATATTTTTAATAACTGCATTTACGATAAAAATATCCATTGAAATTTGAACAAAATAATAGACTGCCAAAACGTTATCTAGAAACAGATTAAACAGATCAACACAAAGTTGTGAGGAAAGCTTAGTGAAAACTGCTGATTTCAATAATCCTATAAATATATAGTTTATAAAACCAGTTAAAACAAAGCGAGAATTAAAGTTCACCGAGGAAGAAAAATCTGATAGCGACATCTCTTTTACTGAGTATGAGTTGCATTTTCCATGCCTGAGTTACATAAGTAGATTTTATGGAAAAAGCAATGCATAAAACATACATATAATTCTAGAAAAATCTTTAATGAATGCTGGAATTTCGAAAATTTTTCGTAATGGTATCATATACCATCAGAATCTGTTTATAAAAGGTAGTTTACTTAGTTCCTTTTCTGAAGGGGGGAAAATAGAATCGGTTATGGATAAACAAGGCTAGTGAATAATCAGCGCAAAGGAAACTCACGCAAATACATGTGCGGAAGAAGGAAAGGACTGAACCTCTTACCACCACTGGCGGAAAGGGACGTAAGTCATCCTTCACCATCAGGGAGTCCACGGAATTAAGTACGAAAAAGTGCTAATTTCACATCCAAGGACTAGAAAATCGTCCGCGCCGAGTAATGTCCGGTGAATATGACAGGCGATATGATTATTACATAACCCCGGTGTCGCGCGACTACCCATTAAGGGTCAATGCCAGGAAAAACGGAATAGCTAAGACGTGATTGAGATATCACCGATTCCTATAAATTCGATTCACCTACCTGCCAGTAGCACTACGGAGAGGACGAACCATCTAGGGTGAAGAGACCAAGGAGGGCGCTACTCGAGGACTAGGAAAAGGGTTGGATACCACCAAGGAGGAAGAATAACAGGAAGGAACTGGACGAAGAGGACAACCACCAGGAAGGGGACAAAACAATATCAACACGCGGAGGAAAATTATTATTAACATAGAGGTAGAAGTAGGGAGTCAGTGGCTCAACTTTGTATTAAAAATAGGACAATAAACGGTGCTAGTAGCTACAAAAATTCGGCTGGACACGTATAGTTACCCACAAGGAGTTGACTGTATATGGTTGGGGTGGTCAAATCATAATCATATTTAAAAAATTCCGAAAACCCTTTACCCTGAGTGTTAAAACTGTCAAATATCTCCATGGAAACATTCGGTTCCCAGTAATGGTTGTTGCTAAAGCCATAATATTTTTTGTAGTAAAGATTTAATATATATTTATGTCAATTTCATAAAATAGTGGAAGTAAATTTCAACTGTTTAATTTTTTTGGTTTAAATTATTTATTACTCCTTTGATTAAAAAATAAGGTATAAATTTTCTGTACCGTTGAGTCTAAATCCAACGTCAATCCTTACTTTTAAAATGCCGAGTCATTTTATTCTCAGATGAAGACAAGGGATGCGTTCCTGATACCGTTTTTATTCACAAAGATATTCACAACCATGGAGAGATATTAATAATTTGTATGAAAACAGCGACGATCCCCTATCGTCTTCCACCAGCTGCTTCGCGTAGAAATCCCCAAAACGGGTCCACATTCAGAAATACAGCAAGTCACCGAGCTATTCCACCTTCCGGGCCGAAAATTCGAAAAATCCGAACGGGCCGGCGACTTGTACAACAGAAGAAAAGACCTGAAAGGAAAGAAAGAAAGGGACAATGAAACACTGGAGCATTTAAAACGCCAAACAATGGTGATGAAGAGGGCCCGGTGAATGGGCGCATTTCTGAAACAGTGTGAAGTCGGTCCATTAACGAGCATTGTGAAGAGGACGTGAAGAGAGCTGCGGGGATCATGCTCGATCGCCTAAATGCCTGTATTGTTATCGAGTTAGCCTTGTGTTTGATTATGTGATTAAGGGGCCCGGGGGCGGGGTCTCGGACCCGTTCGGAGATACCGATGTAACGTGTACATACCTACGGCCGAAATTGATATTCAAATTTAATTGAAATACCTCTGTTTATGTCTAGAGGCACGATCCTGTTACACGGCCTTACGAAATACGTTTCAAATAACTTGCAAGGAGGTGATTTTCCATTGGTAGTCAGTATCACTTCCATTAATAATTGTAGAGATTCATTGGTATTCATTCAGTATTTTAACACTAGTTTCATGGATTGAATACGTATTTTAATAAACTTACAAAGAAATCAGTTGTCGGTTACTCTTCAATTGATAATTACAGAATTTCATTAGTATATTTTTAAATTAACTCCATAGATTGTTGCTTTGGTTCAAATTTACAAACACCCTCCTGTACAAATTGTCGTAAGACTGGGTTTATTTTAACTATTGCAAGAGTTATTGAAAGATAGGGAAGATTTAACATAATTTTAAAACTAAGTTGCTAAATCCCTATTCACATTTTGGTACCCGAAGGAGGAAGTATGAAAAAATGTAAGAGAGGCTTTAAGGAAATTTCATTTTGTTGGAAGGCACTGTAAAAAGTTTACAAATCCAGGATTAAGGTATTTTTTTAAAGAATTAGATTTCGCCAGTTGCACACTTTTTGTGAAAAATATATTACAGAATATGCAATTTATATGTTACATACGCGCTGCATTACAATTATGTACTGATTATTTATATTAAGTTCAACTTTCCAACTCAAGTCAGTAGTTAAATTTATTAAACAAATACAATATATAAAAAAACTTTAATTAATCATATAGCGCTATTTAAATGTTTAGATTATTACAATTCGACTGCTACCTTGGAAAATGATGCAGTGAAAACAAGAAACAATTAATGACAAAATTAAAAGAATACAGAACCTTATTTGAAAAAAATATTATTCGGGTGGGTCGGTAAATTTTGGCATTTAGTTTGGCTGTATCCAATCCCATCTGAAGTTTTCATCACAAAAAGCATACATTTCGCACTCATCCCAAGTGGCGAATTAGTTAAGAAAACTACAGGATCTAGGAGTTCCTTATCGATTGGTACAAATTTTTGAAAATGGCAATCCTCGAATGAAACTATTCCATTTCAGGAAAAGTGAAGTAAATTTTTGTTCTTTTGTAGAATTGTATACAATGTAATGTGGCTTTGTAGAATTTTTATTTTGCTTACCCTGACGGAATACTGTTTGTGGTGTGTATACTTGTACTTACCTGGTTTGTGCCTGAAATTTGACATCCCAGTATTAAATTGTCTAAGCATAGTATGATGTATTTAGATACTACTAAAGATAATGTATTTATACTATACATTGGGTAAAATTTCATTAAATCGATCTCATAGCATTTTTATGTAAACTTGTGGTAAACAACATCACCTCAATTTTGGTGCCATAGATATATGATAGGAAGTAATAGAGGCATAATTGCTAATTGGAGTAACTAGCAATCGAGCAATAATAATCAGATTTATTGCCATTTCCATTGCTCCTACATTTAAATTATTATTTTAACAAAATTTAATGTACATAATTTGAATCAGCTCTTCTTTGTATGTTCAACACATACAAGCCTTTGAACGAACAATTTATTTTGTAAAATCTTTACGCTTCTTAATAATAGCATTTAAAATGGAAATAATTTCTGCTTCTGCATTGTCCCTAATTTCATCCACGTCATTTCTCATTTTTCCTTATTTTATTTGTTACAATGTACTCTCCGAAACTATCCAGACCAGGTTTAGCAAATTTCCTAGGTAAGCATGTAGCGATATTATACCTTCAATCTCTTAAACGTTCAGTTGTCCATAAGGTCATTTACATCCATTTTATTCCTCTTCTTGTCTTAAATGGGAGCCTTGTAACCAAGCACGATTGCTGCCAGTGAAGAATTAAGAGGTCGAATAATTATGATATTGTTCTATTGACGAATTCTTGTCATTCGAAACGCTCATTCCAAGGAGTTCTCCAATGAGGATGAGGAGTAATGGAGTTCTCCTTGTGTCTTCCAATGTGTCCTTTGGATTTCTGGGAATACAATGTTCGAAAACATAGGATATCATATGTCACCATACTAAAGAGATGGTTAGTATACCTAGAAAAACAAACATAGTAGGCACATTATTTTCTGTAGAATCAGAAAACGCCTACCTCATCTTCGCTGGCACCACTTTTACATGAGATTTTTCACTCCTTCGTGGCATTTTGTGTGTGGGCCCGAAATTTCTTGTGAACGTTTGCCGATGTGACAGTGGTCTTTAATTCTTTTAGGTAAATTTCGATAGCATCCATAGCAATTTTCACAAGTTTTTGTTTTTGTAATTAATCAATTACTTAATCAATGATTTAATATTGTATAGATTTGGCGATTTTCTGTATTCCTCGATGACCAAAGTAACCTCTTGTCTTGACCAAGACATAAGTACCACGTTGTTTTTCTTGAAAAATCACTAAAAGCTCAATAAATAAAGATAAGTAAAATCCACTATGAAAATATTCTCACAGATGGTTTTGTAGGTTTGTAGGAGAATATAGATCAGGGTTTATATTTACAGAGACAAAATTTTCACCATAATTTGTGGCTGTCGTACACACCAAATGATTACTCCTACAATTATATTGTCATGGTTTTGATGAAACATTTCCCAAGAATTCTTGTACGTCTAAAACGGCTCTTAGCCTAGGTGTGAAAAGTATAAATATACTAAAGATTGAAAACATGCTCAGTATTTCATATTGGGTAGTGGGCGCAGTCATGCCACGACGTCATAAGTAATAGCATACCTTGTAAATAAACTAATATTTATAGTACCTACTTATGCTCAAACATAAAACATAAGACGAGACATCCTCCTTTCATTCTAACAAAGAAAAATCTTGGGGGTACTACGTTTTGTTCTTTCTATACATCCACATGTATATAAGTATAGATTTTTCTTTGGAGTGTTAACTATACCTGACACATTAAGAGCTCCTGTATTGATCATCCTCTCATTGGGGTGAGAAGAATTGTAGCTAAAAACGACGTACCTACTAAAAGCATCGCAATTAGCACACAGACATCTATTAACCGACACACTTACTCCATCGAATTACCTTTAAAATTCAACAACTTTCCCTAAAACACTCGGACACGATCTCTTCTCCCGTCCCGGCCTGCGGACGTGAATTCTTTCCTCCGTCCACGGAGCCCGAGAGAGATGCCAATTTGTCGTCAATAATTTAGTGTGGTTTCCCAATTAGTATCTTGTCACGATCAATGAGAGCGATAAATCGAAGGGGACAGTTTTAGGATCCTCGCCCGATACCGGCGCGCTCTCGCTCTCCCTTTCTCTCGGTGAATTCACCGGCGCAGCCTCTTCACCAGGTATCTCGTTCCGTCCTGCTTTAGCTGGGTGGCCCCGGACCTGTCCGGGGAAAACGTAACAAAGTGGAAATCTTCGAGATATCGAAATCTTGTTAATTGAAACCGTAACTCCGTGGCGAGGAGTTATGGAAGTTATGCATGCGATGCCTTGATCATACGTGTAGGTACACCTCATTAGGTGGATGCTTTCATGAAGAGCTTCTGCGTTAAAGCAGAATTTGGGTTTCTTAGTTACAATAATTACTTCCAATTTTAAATTTATACAGAATTTCAGTTGAGTTGTTGTTAGTTAAAGATTAACGTATCGGTCTTTTTCCTTGGCTAATTTCCTTATTTCTATGTGGAAAGAAGCTAATTGTGTCAGATAGAACACCGAGTAATTAATGGACACGTATCAGTTCTGCCAACACATTCAACAGTTTCTTATAATTCTTATAAATGTCCCGTTATCATGAACCGTTATTTCTTATATTATATACAAACACTACACACAGTCACTTACTGTGTTCTTACGCCAAGAGACTTCTAGAGTCTTTGCTTGGCGTGATTCAGATATTCTAGCATTTGAAATTAAAACGACAAAGCTTTCAGATAACCGTTTAAACTTCTAATTTCGATTGTAAAGGTTATTTGTGGTTTCAAAGAACTTATGAAATTTTATCTAGACTCTTTCCACCTATTAAAATTAAATAAAATTATTTTGAACTCCGTAAAAGTGCTAGATTTCGTTTAGAACCAATTTTGAATGATGTAGGATACAAATACCACTGGAATCTACCGTCTACATAGTTAACGGTTTCTCGGTTGGAACTAGGATTGAAGCGTTTAAGATGTCCATAACCGTTCTATACTTCAATTCTAAATCCATCCTAATCTTTCAAAATTGCAAAGAAACCTCTAGAGTTTCTGTCTGACATGACTTCAGACACTCTGTTTGAAATTCTCACAAGCCTTAGAACCCATCTAGGACCAATTGGTAAAATTTGTATTTGTTGTATGATGAGGGAAAATGGAACAACTTAAGTATTGTATGAACCTTTCTTAATTCGTTCTTAACGCACTCTTTGTGATTTAAAATTCTGCAAAATTATCTTTGAACTTCATTTTAGATTCGTTATGACGTTTAAAATTCAATTTTGAAAACTAAATGTCCCAAAAAAACGTCTGGACTCTTCCTTATAGATCAATGAAGGTTTCTAACGCTCAGAATTGAAATGAAAATGTTTGAAATTTCCATAAACCACCTAGATTCAGATTAAACCCATGTGGATTATTCTAAAGGAACTTATGAAATTTTGCTTCAGCTTGAATCAGACTTGAATCCAATCTTTAAAATAAGACCGACAAAGTTTTCAGAACCCATTTAAAATCATTTAGGAAATATAGATTTTTTTCTGTAATCCTTGGAGAATCTCACAATTTGAAAGGTAAATAAATCTTTAATGGGATTGGTAAAGTTTAATACGTTGTGACATGAAGAAATGTCTTACTTTGGGAACATTCTCACTCTTAAACTTTAGAATATTATAATATTGGAAAGAAATCGAATTATTACATAAACAAATTGACAATGTAAGATAACAAAATTGACTGAACAACGAATGAAAACAAGAACAACAACAATATAAATAATGGAGAAAGAAACACACAAAATATAATGGAACAGAACAGTAAGCATGGATCATACAACACATCATAACAAAGCAGATATCGTATTTCAGGTTGGAGCAGCCGTGGCTGTATGGTTAGAGCGAGAGCTTCGAGTCCCACTTAATACCATGGGTGTTGTCTGTGTCGCTGAAAGCGTGTAAAAGGTATTCAAAATTCTGTTCCTATTCACGCCGCTAACCAGGCCGGATAAGAGCGGATACCCTGTGGGAAGGTGGGACTAGGATACACACACCCTAAGTCGATAGGGCACGGGGTGACAACATGGGGGGTGAAACCTTAAGGTGGTATCTAACTGTGCATGATAACTGTGGTTCGGAGCCCATGTTAAACTGTTGGTCTGGTGCAATTAACGCTGCCAGCAAAAGAGTCGTTAACATACCACATCAACAACAGTAGGGGTTCAAGTTTATATAATAGCCAGCGATATCTGCAGTACACAGTATAGACGAGAAATAAAGGGAAAAAATTCGGAAATACATCCTACTGACAGCAGAGGTGGAAACTCTTTGAAACCGAGATAAACCAATAATATTAATAACAATAATATTAATAGCTACAACTCGAGAAATTCCAACAAAATTGACCGTTTACCGTAAAGAATGTAATTTAATGCCACTTCAAATGATGGCAATCTTGGGAACTTGTCAAACCACTAGAAAGGCTCTGAACTCTAGATATATGAATTAAAGTGTAATCTAGTTACTTGTATATAATGCCGTGCTAAAATTACTTACCTGCAATGCAGAGAGAGATGCAACTATAATAATAACAGAGACAGAAAATAGCGACAATAATAATAATGACAACTGTGATAAAAATATATGATTAATTAATACAAATGTAGGTAAACTACAAACCTTCTGGATTCAATTTTAAATCATTTTGTAATTAAAATTCTTGAAATAGGCGTGAAATTTATACTTTAGATTCATTCCAACGTTTCAAATTAAAAAAATATTCGGCACTTTTATAAACCGTCTCAATTTCCTTCGGCGGCAATTTTGTATATTGAAATTTGCAGAATAATGTCTGGAATTTCCCGTCTAGATTCTTAAAAATTTCTACCGTTTAGAATTAATAAGTTCCTCAAGCTTCAACTGATTAAACCACAAATACTATAATTGGAATAGTGTCCAGAAAACCAATTCTAAACAATCACTAGACAGCTTCTCGCCATATTTTGTTTTAGATCGATCACGTTGCATACTATTGATCGTAACATCAATCGTCGTTTCTCTCAATGATATTGATTGAAGTGCCAAATTTCATATTAAGCCTAAATGAATAATGTAGGGGCTACCGATCATACCTACAGGTTTCACGTCATGCATCTCATTTCCTCCTAAATCGATCTCAACCATAAATTTATGAAAATATGAACTGCTTCTTTCTCTTAGCGGGGAAGAGCAACTTCCTGTTTAATTACACATGGACTGAAGTCACGTGGTCGATAAGTCTTGCATGTTATAAAGGGAGGTTAACCCTACTTATATCGTCTCTCTCTCTCTCTTTCTCTCTCTCTCTCTCTCTCTCTCTCGCACATGGGAAACATAGAAGGTTGCTGACGAGCAGCTTATTTTTTGTTAAGTCTACAATCTTCACATATCCAACCGAAAAAGTCAAATTACACTTTATCTAGCGAAAATGGAATGACTTCTCAGGTCAGAATTAATGACGAATGTCACCGTAGAAAGTCGGCAAATTCCCGTTGTGTGGCTCTCAGAAAATAAAAATATTTGGGATTTTTATAATTAATTTGAAATTGTTTGGAGCTTCCGTAAACAATTTGTATTTTCTTCGGAAGCTGGTTTGAGTGTTGAAAGTTCCAGGTGAACCTCTGGAATCTTCCTTCAGCATTTTAGAGGTCTTATATAGTTTACAATTAAAATTAAAACATTTAATATTTACATAAACCTTGTAGATTCTAATTCTAGCCTTCCAATATTCTACGTTTTTCTTTAGCAGCATTCGGACTTTATATTGTGTGAAATTAAAACGAGAAAGCTTATGAAACCTATCTAAGGCCATGTAGCAAAATCTATTGTTATGTGTTCCTCGGAGATTTAAACAAGTTCAAGCTTAAAGAGATTTAAAGTGCCAGAAAAAACACTAATATATTTGTTTCAGATTATTTTCAGAGTTTAAAATTAGAATGAAATTTTTTTGGAACCCATGTAAATTTTCTAGATTCAACGTTAAAGTCATTCTTGCATTCAGGAAACATAAAAGATTTTTAAAGATTATTTCTGCATGATTAAGATCTTCTAACTAATCTAAAAACAATTGTAGATCCTGCTTGATACCAATTAAAATATTCTAAATATTTTCTGTGGATATCTGAGAATGAAATAAATTAAAATTTTCTGACGCCTTCTAGATTAGATGTTACAGTACATTTGGGGCTTTAATCTTCTGAAAGGACCAGGAATTTTTACTTTAGATTGTTTGTAGCGTTTAAAGGTAAAGTAAAATTATTTAATTCGCCTGTAAACTTTTTATGATCAGTTTTGTGGTTTAAAATGCCAGAATAAATTTTAGAATATCAGTGATATGTATCTCAAAATGTTTTGCGTTTAAAACTACATTGGAAAAGTATAGTCATTCCAAAAACATTCTGAATTCACTTTTAAAATTCTAAAATATTTACGAATTTTTCATTGCCATTTAGAGGTACATCTATAAGGAATTATTTAAAATTTCCACGTAATTGAAAGTCACAACTTGCATGGAACATTTTATAAAGAAAAATTGTGACGTGTTCAGTCAGATTTGGAACATTTTGGAAGTTCTGCCGATTTTGATTTAGACAGTTCTCATTAAAGATACTTTTACCACTTTTCTTTGCCTATTTTTCTCCTTTTTAAACATTGAGCAATGAATAGTTTACACCTAATATTCAAACCAATTTTGTATTTATTTGAGACTCTTAATTCTTCTTCACGAATGTAATTTAGAAGCGCCCAACCAAGAGCCCTTATCAATATTTCTTTGATTTGAAAAGCAGGCCGCCAACACTTTGGTGGTTGAGAGCAGTTTTAGATTTCTTAACACGTTTCGGTTAATAACCTGTTTCCAAAACTTCTGTTAATTAATGGTCGGTGCCGCTTAAAAAAGCGCCACTAAGCGTGTCGGATGCCCAACAAAGGAGCCTAGATCTGCAAAAATGACAACCTGACAATAAAACTCGAATATTTCTCAGCTAAAACATCTTAAAATGAACTACCTGCATTCGGACTCTTGAAGGACTATTTCGTGAATTGTGACCGCTACCGAAATTTGAAAAGTGTCAAAAGTAAAGCTGGGGCCCTCGCGTTCCGGGGCCGCAACTAATGTTTAAGTATAAGATCTATGTCCGATTTCTATGATATGTTCCGCCCAGATGTCATGAGGGACAATGGCCGTCGCTCTAAACGCTTTTAATTTTATGGTTTAACTTTACGGGAGAGAAGAAAAGGTATCCGTACGTCGGGAGGGTAAATATTTTTTGGGTGGACAATTCCTTGTTGACGGTACGGTGAATAGGTACTATTGTTACAAAGACTTTCTATATACATAACTAATGCATAAATTTATTTTTACATTAACGGAAGATATCACAATGGTAAGGTTCTAAGAATGTTGGCACAAGAGAAAATGAGGAAATTTGATTTTAAGGTAAGGATGAGTCGAGTGAGCTTTGGAGATTTCAGTATGGAAGTGGGCTTCTAGTGCTACCTTAGAAGCAAAATGAAGTTTTTAAAATAAAAATTGGCTGAAGAGCTTGCACTGTGAATTATCTAGGTCGTCTAGGTCTGTTTAGGTCGTCTAGTCTTATGACCAGGCGTGATTTGTTCTCAATCTTCAGTTTTAAGGTCAGCCCAGGTGTATAATTAGTTTTCAAACCATACCTCTACAGACGTATAAATCCCTTGCTATGGCTTGCTTCACTAGGTCAGTAGAGCTATTTGGAGAAAATTTAAGAAAAGCAATGCATTCTCAAAAGTGAAGTGCTTTTAGGGCGGTTTTAGGGAAAAATGTTTGAAATGAAATTATAGGCATTTAAAGGATCAGATATAAAGTTTAAAAGAATGAGTGAAGCCGTTTTTGGGTTTTCTGCCAGCAAATTGAGGAAAATTGAAAATTGGCAAGAGCAAAGGGCGATTAGGATAAGATCCGTCAAGTATATGATTTTGGTAGCCAATATGGACTAAACGTTAGATTAAATATGCAAAGTTTATGAAAAATGTTGGGCAAGGTTTCATGCCGTTACGACGAAAATTTCGTGAGTCAAGTGCCTTTTGTCCTTAACCGAAAATGTCACTCACAGATAGAAAGGAATACACTCACAGATGCGGACATTTGTCCTGAAAAAAAAAATGGTTTTTCATACTCTGGGGACTTCCAAAACGTCCAAAAATACAGCGCGCGAAAAAATATAGGGGCAGGATATAATGTGAATACACTTACATTTATTTATTTCAAAACAAATTATGTCAAACTATGAAAAGGCTTTATCAAATAATTAACTATTACCGACATATAAAGTCTATATATTCATTCAAGTTTTATTTTCTAAAATTATGTTAATTATGATGCGACAAAAAGATGGGGGCATTGAAAAAATTATTTTTAATTGTAAACTTCATTAAAAACGCGTACATTGTCCATTTAATTTGATTGTTTCGAATATTCTTTTTGGAAAAGGGTCATAATACACTTCCTTAATATAATTTTGAGGAATTTGATGCCAAGCATCCATGATAGCCTTTTTCAGGTCACCTACACTAGAATACTGTCTTGAATTTTCATAAACTTTTTTTACAAGACGTCCCCAAACATTCTCAACTATGTTTAGATCCAGTGATTTTGGAGGCCACTCCAACACTTTGACATTATGTTTATCAAGCCAGGAGGAAACTACTCTTGCTGTGTGTACTCTAGCACTGTCGTGTTGAAAAAGGTATTTACTTCCTGTTCATAACTTTTCCTTGCTTTAACATGATGTTATTAAGAGTATTTAGGTACATAACATACGTTCATGGTTTTTGTCAAAAACTGTATATCTATTTTTTTCTTATACCCAATCGCAACCCATATCATGACTGACCTTCCACCAGTATGACGATGCGAGAGAATTATCTCTTCCTTTCTTAAAGCATGATAATAATACGAGTAACCGCCAGGACCGACCAAATTAAATTTTTTCTCGTCGGAAAAATTACTCTGTACCATTCTTTTGACCATAACATGTACTTCTGGGCAAACCGTAACCGAGCATTAATATGTTTGAGGGTTAGTGGAGGTTTTTTTAAATTTTCTTCTAGAAATTAAGGAAGAATTTTTGAATAAACTTTGTACGTTTCGTACATTGGTCTGCACACCAGCTTTTTGGGCTATTGCCGATGCAAGAAGCATAGAATTAGAGGCAACCCTCCAAATCGCTCTCTCTTGACGTTTGGAAAGTGCTCGAGGGCGGCCTGGCGACTTTTTATTTCCATAATTCTCCTCATTTTTCACAAAATTATCAACATTGGCACGTCTCTACATTCTTTTTGCTATTTCCCTATTACTAGGACCTTCATTTTTTGATGCAATAATTTCTTCTTTCTCCAAGTATGTCAATCTCTTGCCTCGGTCCTTCAGAAAAAATAAGGTATTGTTTACATAAATTTAAGTAACGAAGTTAAAACTATGTATTATAAGATTGATAACAAATATTATTTTTGTAAGAAAGCATTTACAAGTATTATATTAAGTTTGTAGTTGTTGATAATCATATCTATTTGCCTCTATCTTTTTGTCGTGGACAGTACCAATATCTCAAATCTCGAAAGTCGACCCAATTATAATAGTATATAAAAATGACACTTCACCATAGAAGAAAATGACACTTTCGAACTTCTAAACAGAGATACGAAAACATTTCATCGCCTACACGCCATAAGTGAATTGCACACGAAGAAGAAGTATTTGATGTTAAAAACCACCTGCAAATGCGAACATTTGCGCAATAACAATTAAACGACCGATCGTAGTGTGAAGTGGACCGGCCTACTCAACATCTAATGAAAGACCCTTGTAATTCTAATAAGTATTTTCCGAGAAAACCACATCAAATCGGCAATACAGTAACTCTCGGCTGAAGTATCTGAACTTTCTACGAAATACCAATTAAACCATCGACGAATCCGTCACTAAATCGAGACTTACATGCGCCAGATCTCGACCTGAAATTCGATACAGATTTATCTGGAAAGTCGGACATCGACGCTCCGTCGAGGAGGAAGAAACGAGATGAAAAAGACGAGGGGGAGACCGAAGAAGATGAAGAAGAAGTGGAAGACGAAGTGTCGGGACCCGTGAGTGCTCCACGTATGACATTACTCTGTTTGGACAGCAAACATCGTTGTCCGGATCGAAGGTACACGATCGAGTTATTTTTATGCGCCCGTGCGTGTGGTCGGTGCGGAACCGTTCCTTCTTCGTCCTCTCAGTCTCCTTCTTGATCTTCGTTTTTTCTTGTTCTTCATTTTTGATTTCGTCGTCTACTTTTAATAGCCGCTAAAGCACTCTAGGTTTATGTAACACTTGGTCACTTTACGGGAAGGTAAAGGTTGGTCGGAGGTGTTGGATTTTCTCTCTTAGGATCAAAGACTTGTCGTGTACCCTGTGAAACAGTCAACCTCAATACGAAGACTAAAGGAATGACTTTGTTATAAGATGTTAGATTTTATGTAGTGTATTGTAGTAGAGGCAAAATTAACAAAATCAAGAACAAAAATTAGTTTTTTTTTAAGTTATTCATACTGCGCATACCCCAAATGGGAAGTACATATCGAAGATGAGTTAGAAAGAAATGTTTACATCTACATATTTCAGCGATCATTAGTAGTGTCTTATTAGTAATGTGAGAGAATTGATTCAACCAATTTAATTTATCATTTACAATAAGATCCAAGTACTTAATTGTGACAACTTAAACAAGCTTTGTTGAACAAGGTTGGATTTCCAGCAACTGATAATATTATATGCAGTTAAATTAAGGTAACCGCTAAATAAATCATATATTGTCCCTGTAAACTCCGTATTTCCCAACTTGTGCAGCAATATGTCCAACATCACTACTTCAAAGGCCTTTCTTAGATCAGTAGATCTGCTATCTTTCTTTCATCAAGAGCAATCGGAATATCGTAACCAAAATCAAGTTTGGCGCGTAAGGTTCAGATGATATTTTCTTTGAATTCATATTGACTTTCATTCAAAGTTACATCCTGTACATTGTGTAATAACATACGATATTTGATTACTCTTCCAGAATCTTTGAAAATGTTCTCAATACACTCATTTTGGTCTGTCTATGGTGTATCTTCCGATGTGCCATGTATGCGAAACATCAACGTTTCTACGACACCGAATAAAACTTCTACAGTCTTTTCTCGGCATAATTCCAACATTTCAGTATTTGAAATCATAACGATAAAACTTTCAGATTCTGCTCGGTCCATTTAGGAAAAGTTGTATTTTTTTCATGGTCCTCAGAGAATTACAAAGTTTCAGGCTTTCGTAAAACTTTCAGTAACGAGTAAGGCACTTTTGGTTGTTTATGGTTCTAGAGAAATCTGTAGAATTTATAATCTACACCGTTTTTACCGTTTTTGAGACCAAATTATTTAGAATTCTCGTAATCTGTTTTAAATGCTGAAGTTTCCAGAAGGACTACTGGAATCCTCCTAGATCATTGAAGTTTTATCACGTTAACAATCAAAATGGATACTTTTAAAATTTCAACAGACGTTCTAGATTTAATTTTAACATTATTCTGGCTTTCCAGGTTTATAAAAGAGCTTCTAGAATTATATAAGCAAGATTCTGGCTTTCTATTATTTGAAATTACAACTAGAATACTTTTAAAATTTGTTATTTTGTAAAATTAACATAACACATGACCCAATAGATTACCAGCCATTTTCGGAATTTAAAGTTGTGAAAAAACCTCTCCAATTTTTATCTGAAAATAAGTTTAATGTTTGAAATTAAAACTGAAATTGGAACTATTGTGATCTTTCGAGATTAAATTTTAAGTTACACCATCGGTCATTTAAGGTTGCAGAGCAATCTGTGAAAGACCGCAGAAAATTTTTAATGTCCAAAATTAATACAAAATTGTTTGGAACTTATGTAAGGAACTTCCGTTTGGAATTTTCGTTTGGAGACAGTTTTGGATGATGAAGGTTCCAATTGAAGTTTTGGAATTTTTCTTCTAGCTTCATGAGAGTTTTTAACAGTTAGAATTAAAATTGGTACATATAACATGAAAGATTCCTTCCGCCATATCGATTTGTGCCAAAATGTTGGTAGCACAGTGTATTTAAATAATCCTAGCCGTTCCTAGGATCCACCATTACTAGCTGCTATGTTTCATATTGTTGTTATCTCTGTTATAATCTTTTTTTTTAAACTTTTACGTATATTTATTATGTCCTGTTTAAGAAACGTACTTTATTAATAGTTAAAAATGGCTCAAATATGGCAAAAACAAAAAGTGCTAAATTCAAGTAAAGTCACAGTGACGATGAGGGTACAGTTACAAAACGATCCAAAAAGTTGCAAATCACAAAAATCAAATGTAAAATCTGGTATTCGAGGAACGGTCAAATAGGAGAAGCACAGTTAATCTTTTTGGCCCATAAGGGGCGGAAAACTAACGATGACGTTTTTATTCTTATATATATATATATATATATATATATATATATATATATATATATATATATATATATATATATATATATATATATATATATATATATATATATATATATATATATATATATATATATAGTTATAATCATATATTGTTTTAATCATGTACGGAAAATATATTTTTTAAAAATCAAATTGCGATGAATTTTTAATATGTTGCATATAAATAAGCATTCTTCATTAAATACTAATTTCAATCAATTTTGAGGATCAAAATAAGAATTGTTTTCAATATATTTTATAACCAATTAAAATTTTAAACTTAATTGATAAGTATTAAAAATCTGTTTAAAAATTATTAAAAATTATCCGTTTTTTGAGGTTCTATGAGGAATTTGTATTATAGGTGTAAAAAAATCCTCGCAATTTGTGTTTCAAAAAATTAATTTTTCATACGTGATTAAAACAATAGACTTCCTGACCGTCGACCTACAACATGTGGCATACCTCACTATATATAGCACCATGAATATAGTATACATGTTACATGTACAGTGCTATAGAGCGTATATATAGATACACAAATTTTATATGAAAATTCGTTTTGTGTCATTTTTTACCCTTAAAAATTAAAATTTTGCAAAATCCTTTTTTAGTGCACCCCTGTACTATGATACAAAGCTACCTTTAAAATTTCAAGTCACTACCTATAATACTTTTGGCTGTACGTTGATTATGAATCAGTCAGTCAGTCAGGACATCGTCTTTTATATAGAGGCATATAAATTAGCAAAAGCACACATCTGATGCTAATAACATGGAAAAATTGCTAATTTGTTCATAAGCATTACAAAAAATTGTGCGCTATACAGCGGAAACATGTTACTCAAGAAATATGTTTTGTTTTAAGCTTTTTAAAATCTTCTCAGCTTTTTCAATATTTTTTACTTTTTATTTCATTTTTTGTTGTACTTTTTATGTTTTAATGAATGTTAACTGGTGTATTTTGTTTCAAGAGATTGCAAAACAAAAGCTTATAAAGACACATTTTGTCACACGTTAAAAGTCCAAGACAGATCTCAAGGGGTGGAATTTTGTCGGTTTTGATGTGTGTAGTGGGATTTAATGCTTGATTTTATAGGTGTCAAAGTGAGAGTGAGAAAGAGGATTTTTAGAAATGACAAACCCTTAATTTCTTTTCTCTCTCCCTCTTTCTCTCTGTCACCCTCTCCTCCTTTCTCTCTCTCTGTCTCTCCCTCTCTATCTTTATCTTTCTCTTTTTCTGTCTGTATCTCCCTTTCCCTCTGCCTCTTTCTCTCTCTCTCTCTCTCTGTCTCTGTCTCTCCCTCTTGCTCTTTCTCTCTCTCTCTAAATTTTAATATTTTGAAGTATGAGTTAAAATCTGGTCTTTAAATTTCAATTCTGCCAGCCGTCTCATGGCGGATTTAGGATGTTCTAATAGCTGCGTTGCTGAATGTTTGTGGAAACGTGTTATGCACAGAAAGATATTATATTGTATATATTACTTGCCTCTGCTGAGCTTATCGAAGATGATGTCAAAGCAAATGGAACATCCAAATCCTTAATTTCTTTTCTCTCTCTCTCTCTGTCTTCATCTCTCTCTCTTTCTCTCTGTCATCCTCCCCCCCTTTCTCCCTTTTTGTCTCTCCCTCTCTCTCTCTCTCCTTCTCTCTCTGTCTCTCCCTCTTGCTCTTTCTCTGTCTCTCACCCTCTCTTTCTCTCTCTCTAAATTTTAATATTTTGAAGTATGAGTTAAAATCTGGTTTTTAAATTTCAATTGTGCCAGCCGTCTCGTGGCGGATTTAGGATGTTCTAATAGCTGCGTTGCTGAATGTTTGTGGAAACGTGTTATGCACAGAAAGATATTATGTATATTACTGTCTCTGCTGAGCTTCTCGAAGATGATGTCAAAGCAAATGGAAAATCCAAATCGGCCGTACAATCAAGTGATTAGAAAATCCCTGCCGCGGCATCCGAATAAATTTCAGCCAGCCCCAAAATTTTTAACGTCTTATTTCACCGCACGCACAAGGCGAGATTTATCCCGTATGACTAATCGTGAACATCACTTCCCCATCCACGGCCTATTCATAATAAATTCCTAGAAACACACACTTCACACCGTACAAGCCACGAACCACCCGCTAGTCCCACATCCGCAATGAAGTCTTCTCCGTTTAAAATACCAGATTTTATCGAAAGCGTGTGTAACGTCTCCCGGTGCCTCGGCTTATTTGTCTAGTTGGCGTTTTAGTGGTCGAGATCGAAGATAATTTCGAAACTTCATTGCCATTACAGCGTACCTATGTGTGTTTGATTGTTGCGCCTTCGACGTCGATCCGATGGACAATAAACCTGTAATAAAAGTTTAATGAGTACCCTACGACTAGCCTTTCCTCGTCTCATTCGTGTCCGTCTCGTTAAACGTTTTTATATTTACTCTTGAGTTCTTCGTCTCCACGTTTCGAACCATCTTAATTGCATTAACATGCCGTCTCTCACTCTGCCTTCGATCGAGCAAAACCTTGCACCTAACGATTATCCCAGCAGACGCAATCCATCAAGCAAACGAGGCCGCCGATGGGGAGCAGAAGCATTCGGAAACGACTAATTTCGCTACCTTGTTATTAAATACCTGCCATAGGGGCCCTTTTTACGGTTGCGGTTTTTACGTGCGGAAATAGCAACAAAATACAGAACCCCTCGCGGACCAGTAGTTAGGTTTAACTTAATTATAGGCTTAAGTAAATCACATGACATTGACGCCGACCATAGAAAAAAAAGTCCCTTTTTGGGGAGGAAGGAAAGCGCGGCGAGGAGAAAATAATAACGAGACAACAAAGATTGGTGGGTGGAAACCAGTAACTTGTTTTCAGGTAATCCCGGTGTGAATATGACGACTTGTATGAGGAAAATATAGAGGGTAGAAACTAATATTGTTTTTAAAAATTCCTCACTTAGTTACAATGTGTAATAATCTGATGTTATGGTTAACGAGTAGGTTCTTAATAACTCTTAAATATCGCCATAATTATTTTACTATTAAAATGCTACCAGAGTAATGAACACTTCTGAATCCATCATTGTGTAATCATGATGACTATGTAATAATTTATTATTATTATTATATTTTATGTGTTTTAAAATCATTAGCGTATTTCTGTATAAATCTGCATAACAGGCACACCGGCTGACAATTTAAAAAATTTCAATCGGGTTCAAATTTAAAACCTAACGACAGTTATAATAATTGGCGAGATACGTCGATTTTTATTGCAAGATGGAACCATTTTGCGCATATTTTCAACCCTATCGCTTCAACCCTTTAACCAGGGTGAGTTCCACCCTTAAAATTTAAATAGGGAAGAAGGGTCAAGTGATACTTCATTTTAAAGCTCAAATTCTGAATTCGATGGTTTTTTGTTTTTTAAATTTGGTTTAGTAATTTTCGAAAAAATAAACAAAAGCTATTCCTTAGATAAAAAATGAAGTGATCATTTAGAAGATTTCGAAGTTAATTTTTAACTTCGGTACTGATTTTTTTATATTTAAATATTTCGACATAAAATGAAATTGTTTGGGACTTTCCTAAACCGTCTATATTTCTTAGGATGAATTCGAGAAGAATCTCTGGGATCTTCGTTCATAGATGTTTGAAGTTTATTCGGTTCAATTTCTAACCGATTCTGGCCTTCTAAAAATTCTAAAGGAACCTCTAGAGATTTTTGTTAGTATAATTAGGCTTTCTATTGTTTGAAATTATAAGGAGAATGCTTGTAAAAGAGACCTCTATCTAATACCATTCAAAAACATCTAGATTTGCCTCTGGTTCTCGGAGGGTGAGACAATTTGAGACCTGCATAAATCTAGATTTGATTTTACGACACCTTTAATATGTCAGTAATTTCTAGAAAAATTATTTAGATAATGTGTATACTTTTATAGATGCGGATTAAAAAATTTTTTTTGCTTTTTAAAATACTATTATACTCTGTGAAATTTGTTTTTCAAAAAATATTCCATGACTGGATTTGACATAATTCGGGCTCAAAATAAAGAGAAATAAAAATTCCCTGAATTGAAAAATGAATGGATTACTTCAAAACAGGTTGTTTTCCCGAAAAATCAATTTTCTAAAAATAATATTTCAAGTTTTTGAAAAAGAAAGTCAATTTAATAAGGAAAATTTGGTAAAATTTCTAAGTGGTCACATCACCACAACATATTCTGCGAGTTTCATCCCGAAATTCACAAAAGGACGGTTTAATTCCTACGATTACTGTTTCCGAAAAATTGTGTAAAGTTTGGTTCTTAATAATAAAGGTTACAAGTGCGATTCGCTTAAAACTATTCCAAATTTCAATTTTGGATTTCTTTTAGATTCCACTTCCGTCTCAAAAAAGAAGAAATTTCCTTGAACAAAAATTGCATAAGTTGTCCAATATAAAGTTTACTATTTTTTACAAAATTTGATTTAATATTTTTCAAAATTCGTGCTATTAACTATAAAAACTTTCCAAAATAGCGAGTTGAAATTTTGTATTATAACTAAATCTACTCCTAAACCTCGCGACCTTATTTGTACTTTATACCTCAGAATCCGAGAATAAGTTCTTACAGATTTTATGGAATTATGATAATGAGGCAACCCTGAAAGATTAGTACGAAGTTAAGTATGATGCTTAAACATGCTAAGCAATCCCTTCTTTTCTCGAATTGTGGAAGGTGTACTAAAAAATCTTTTATGGTGAGCCCAGCACCAATATCCCTGTAGAAGGTTGGCATAGGGGATTCTAAAGCACATGTAGAAATTTGTTTCCCAGCATACTCAGTCGTCTCAATACACAAAATACCTAAATGTTTTAAGAAGGGTCAAACATATTGTAGAAATGTATGGTGTTATGGAAATTATCGATGATTTACTTTGAATTTTACATAATTTGTAATTTTAAAATTTCTTGTAAATTATTTTCTCAATTGATCAATGAAGCGGTCATCTAGAAATTTTATATTTTCTTGGGGCGAATTGATCAGAGATAGAACGTCCAAGGACAAAACGGTGGGGGAGAAAGGCACTAGAACAAGGTGCATTGTTGGAAAGCTGACGCTACACTGAACAATTGGCCTTGTGAAGGGAGTTTTTAGCAACACCTACTGTTTCCCAACGTAAAACGCTACTAGAGAAGTAACTCATATAAAGTACGCTACATTTGTTTAATGACGTTCACTATAAAATTTTTATTAGGAACTCAAATGATACGTTCGTTTGGGGCTTCTACGTTCAATATTTTGAAATTTCGGCCAGTCATTTCTAAATAACTGCATTAAAAAAAATGTAGCTTCTGTTGAATAGTATACGTATTTGTGTGGTTTTTGGATAAAATTTAAGTTCACAAAATACGTTCAAAATGCCAAAAAGCAGTCTATAACTTTCTGGAGGACTTTGGGAGTAATTACATTGTATTTCTAGTGATTCATTCAGAAGAGTATTCATTTCTAATACGTTCTCACAAATTTGGTTCCATAAATTCAATAGTGATAAACCTGGTAATCTACTTGATAACCACCCAGTAGTGGGTTTCCGATCCATTGAACGAGAGATCTCATTTAAAAACTCTCGCTATCACTGAAAAATAAGAAAGTGCATGGTCTTCTTATACCAGTACAGTACCTACTCTAAATAAATTTCTCAAAAATTGGAGGAAAATATTTTAACTCAAATTCAACCCGCCGAGCTGTTTTTGCTTGAATACAATCCTCTTTGGACTTTCGCACGTTCACCTGTCGAACCTTAGCGGCTCCATCAATCACGAGCGCCCAGATGAAAGCGGCGACAAGTAATAAATGACAGGTCGTCGCTAAAATAACTCATTTTTTAATCGAACTTTAATCGTCCACAACGGCCAATAAAAAATTGATGATGTTAACACCTGTAATACAAAGGGACTTCGAGAGATTTAAAAAGGAAAACACAATACAACACGTGAACATTCAATCAGAGAAAGAAGCCGTGCGTGGATGGAATGTGCGTGGTGTGTACACCTGTCAAATTCAAAGGCGGTACGCCAATGTTAAAGAAGGAAAAAAGGAACAAGTGAGGTTTTACGTTGTTGGGTTGAATTCGAATGTAGAATGGAGATTGGTTCTGGTGTTACATCTGAAGCGTGTTATTGAATAACAAGTCATGTAGAGTGTGAGCTTCGCACACGCAATTCTAGGGTTCATTGGAACCATCCCTTTATTGAATTATGTATGATAAGTAAGGAATATAGTTCGTAACGAACAGTTTGATAGTATAATTGAGTGTTGATAATGTAAATATGCAGTTCACGGCTCTTATCTGATAACCATCTTTTTGCTCACCATGCTTTTTGGCTCGGCACATTGTTAATTGCCTTTTAGGATGTAACCAAATTTCTGCTTTGTATAGTTTGTGGAGAACAGCTATAAGCATCCCTCTGCCATAAATAAATAGTCATAAACACATAGGAATAATTAGTATTCTACCTTACCTTCAATTATTTCAGTAATCCTAAAAAAAGTGGTTTGATCACAATGTGGAAGGAAAATTAGAGTATCAGTTTCCATCATTGATGATATAATTAAAGCGATCGACGAAGGAATGATGAACGCACTTACACTGCTGTCAGCTTTGAAGCATATGATACCACAGGCCATGGCGTTGCCCTGCAACATTAATGTACTACGGATTTAACACTGGTGCTCCAAAATTAATCAATTCTTTCCTACCAAATCGTTTTCAAGAAGTTGTATGTAACGGTAAAGGGTTCAGCAGTTAAATTTTTCTTATGAAGCCCGCCAAGGTTCTGTTCTATCTTCTTTATCGGTTATATGTTATACTATAGGCATAATAAACTCCACAATTTATTGTAAATCTCAGGCTACTATTCATTTCTTCGTTGTACTACAAAAAATATCAATTAGTATGCATGCAGGTGTCAAAGGACACTTTTGGAAGGATATTTAAAAGCTAGAGCTGGGCCTAACTGCTGATGAAGAATTGTGTTTTCATGAAAAAATCTTATCGAAAAAGCATTAGTCTCACCTAAACTTTCATATAACCGCCATATGGCATGCTGCCTATTAAAAAAGAGCTCTATGTATAGGGATGCAAAAGATGTGGAATATATGTTTGCCATCGATGTCTATAATTGCAAAACATCGATGTCTCGACTAGAATTCGTAGCGAAGGATATGATGGTTGTAGCATGTGTGGTTGTTGTATCATTTCTCGTACGAATTGGGCGTACTTTTAAAGCTTGGATTATCTGGAATTAACGTTGTACAAAATACCTAACAAAATTTTGTAGATATACATATTTATATGCAGAATATGCAAACCGTATTATAGAATTAATGTTAAACTACGAGAACAAGAAACCTTATCGGACTCTGAAACAGAAAGTCGTGGCTCAAAACTCGATCAGATGGTAAAGCAAAACTTACTAAAAGTAAAACTTTCCTAGAATGTGTACCATCTTCCATTTAATAGTGAGGTAAAGTTTAAGTTTTGGATTTTCTACAACGAAAAATGTAGAAAAAGATGCCACTGACATGCATCTGGTGTTTAGACCGTACACGAAAGCATTAATGAAAAAGTGAAAAAGGGTAAACGTTAATTAATCCGCTACGTAAAATGGATTATAGGGTGATTCATAAAAATAGCTGCGATGTCTATGGAAATTTACTGTTTGAATGCATTCGTATTAAAAATATGGAATAAAATTTTGTTGGAATCTCTGCAGAACAGGGATAACAAGTAAGTAAATACAATTATATACGTATGCGTTGTATGGGCATAATATAGGAATTAGCTAATATAATAGAAACAAAATGCTTCTCTATAGTCGATATATTCACTTACCAATGCACACATATCAGATCAGACCAGTGATATGACCTCCTTAGATTAAAAAACAAATAGCCATTGTTGGGTTTCTAAAGTTTCATCTAAATCTCTTGTGGCAGTTAAGCTCGTTCTGAATTCAGAAGACACGTTGTTCATTCTTCACGAGTCGCCATTGAGGCGGTCTTGTGGGACACACATTTTATGTGAGATACCGGTCGCACTCACTTGCCGATATGCAGACGCAATAATGAATTTAATTGCGCTCTCGTCCCGTGATAACCATTAGATGTGGTCGTCTTTCATTCAGAAGAAAAAAAGGTGTCTGATAACCGAGGTTACATCATAATTTTCCTCTAGTACCAATCATCGTATAACGCCGGACGCTTATCTCCCCCGTGTGAGTGTGTATGTGCAAGCGTGTGTGTGTGGCAGTGCTTTATGGACGTCCACCAGAATACCATGATTTAGAACCGCGAACGTTTTATGTTCGGCCCACGCGTACCATCTTCCTGGCCTTATTTATGGGCACATTCAGTTGTTTTAAAATTGTCAAGTCATTCAATGCCACCACCACCACCACCACCACCATCATCACCATCACCACCACCGCCACTCCGGAGGTTTTTCGTTTTTTCGCGTAGCGCAGCCTACTTTGTCTTCTTGAGTCATGCTGCTCGCGGAGAAATAATTACGATTCACCGTCTGCATATATTATAAATAGTCGTGGCTGACGAAAAGTTTCGGGATCGTTTATTCTCTCTCAGAGATGCGACCGTCCTACGACTGAGCGAACCATTCAGTGGGATGATTCATTTACATGTGTTCATAGGAGTAAAACTGCCTTAGTGTTAAAGGTGAAAGTTACTGCTGCGACTGTAAAAGAATTTTGTTTTGGTTTCGCTTGAAGCTATCAAATTATCCTTAGGGATTCAGTTACTTTGTAGTTGTGGTTAGCTGTGGTCAAGGGATTAAATGAGAAGTTAAAAATAAACAACCATGGTGTCTTTTAAAACACCCTTATTGTCAAGTGGGTAATACCGGTACCACCATCATTGTCAAGTGACGAATAAAAGGAGGGGTGGTGAGCGTTCCACACGTAACACCAGAATTGATTGGAAACACAGCAACGAATGTAATGTAATTGCATGTTAACCCTCCGTCGGGCGCACCCCTTTCTGAACAGGACTTAACCACACAAGATTTTAATTATTTACTTATTATGAAATCTTACAGACACCACCTACGCTCTAATCCTATGCATTTGATTTATATAAATTTATGAGGCAACATGGGCGGAATTTAATATTACTCACAAGTAGTTAAATAATAAATTAGTATCATATTTGATAACAGTATATTGTAATGACTTCGTGAATAATTAATAAGGGATGTAGTAAAAGTACAACAACAAGCAGCTGTTTACTCTTAAGTTCACTTTTGACATACGAAATTGTAAAAAATTAAACCGTGAAAATGTGAAATGTGAATTCTCAGGATTCGCCATTTAAAAAAATACCCACTTGGATTTATTTCATGTATTTAAAATATGCCGACGTTTTATCCCACATCCATAATAGATCCATGGCTCTATAAGAAACTGCACTAGCCAAACTGATCTTACACACTATTGTCAAAAAATATATCACACACATTACTCTTTGTTATACTCTTCTGTATTGCTCTTCGTGTTAATCACATATATCGTACACGGGACCATTATTCAACGGAATAGAAACCTCCCTCATTGAGATCATTCATGGGAGGCTTATTTGGTTGAAACGTTTTACGCATTTTTCTCTTTGCCTTTTATAAAGGATTTTCCCTCCTCTTTTAAAAATTATCAACTTGAAATTCTCTAGCATTGGTTATGTATTTTTCTGTGTATTTCGTTAGGATTGAAGAACTGATAATGAAATGAATAATGATGGTTGCGTTCTTATAAAATCACAAATTGTTTAAAAGATAATAACAAAAAATATTTTTAGTACATCCCAATAAGTATTCCAGCAGCAGTGATTTCTTAAAAAATTTTTTTGTTAACAATATTTTACAGTGATTCTCGCAGTAATATAAAGGATCGTTTTTCGAATAATATTTGGAAGCTCCTGTCACTTTTAAATTCCCAGGTATACTAAATGGTTTAAACAACTATGCTAGAATATGTAAACGCGCGAATTCATTGCGCCTTATATTAAACGCCTGATGAAAAAACTTTTCATTTTCTACTGTTATTTAAATAAATTATGAGGCCACTTAAATTAGGGGGTCTTCATCTCCCCAATTTTCCATTAGCGCATCTCCCGCCAATCCCATATTATATAAAAGCACAGCTCGTACGATTTGGCCGTTACGATATAACGTTGCACGAACATTATTAATATCACACAATCGGTGTTTATAGTTTACACGGCCGATTAAGGTTACCGTGACGAAATCCTGCTGGGATTTTCGATTCTTGCGACCCACACATACTTTAATGGCCACCTTACGGTCACAGGAATGCCTCCATACGCATCACCTCTCTTTCTCTCTTATTTTCTTTCTCTCTTTACTGGCTTTCCGATCCGACCGCCATTGATTTATTCGTTACCCTTAATTGGTGATTAATGAACGCGTTTGATCAGCGGCGATCCGTATTTGATCCTAGGGGGACGGTATTCCGTAGTATGCGAAATCGGAATGTTACATTCAATTGCATTCGGTTCTGTAAGCAAAACTTCTCCCGGGAACTTTTAAAATTACGCAGTTATGTGGCACCTGAGGCGTGAAAAAATCCACAGAACCCGTCCATTACAAAATCAGCTTGTATCAACCCCTCGGCTGAACACCCCTCGATGTACTCCCCAACCCTTCAAATCTCGGATTTAAAACCGGTAGAAGTAATTCTCCACTAATAATAATTTTATACTGATTATGCCTACCCTGTAATTTGTCGCCGCCTGTCAGAGTAATTCGTGCACGGTAAGTAAACGATAGTAAAAAATAACCCATGCGAAATCGAAAAGGTAAAGAGGAGGGGTTTTGCAAACGGGTTCCTTACGCTAAGTGAACGCTTTGAAGTGTCGTTTTATTCCTGTTACATCTGCCACTTCTTCAGAAGGGAAAGGGATATAACATCGAAATATAAATGGAGGTTGGAGACGGAATTATAAGAGATAAAACGTTACGAACTAAGGTATAAGTAATGTGTTCTTTACGAACAAAACTACGGGTACAGGGAAAAATAAAGATATAGAATAGAAGATATAGAAGAATAATTCAGAATGTATATTTAAATAAAGACGCAATATCATTTTTATAACATCAAAAGTTCATACCTTCATTACGTAACTATAGTCTGTCTAAAAATGCGGCGAAGTAATAAAAACTCATTATAAATGCAAAACCAATACAAGGTGGCACCCACTAAATGTGTCGAGTTCTCTAATGTTTTGCACGCTACCTTCCGTAATCTCTTTATATTACGAATGTTTCTCCCTGACCATTGGCTATTTTGTACGCCTCGGCACATGCGAAGAACCACTCACTGGCGTACGGTCGGGAAAAATGACGAAATGTGCAATAATCGATAACTGAAAAAATTACGTGTGCGTGCGCGTGTGTGTGTGCGTGCGTGTGTGTGTGTTTGTGTGTGGGCGCGCGCTTGAACGAGATAGAGAGGGAAAGAAAGACAACACTTCAGTACATGTATGGTGGTGCATTAATTTATGAAATTTTGCGGCCCTGAGAAGGGCCAGTTTATGAAAAGTTTTTCCCAGCCGTCACCTTCTCCTTGGTAACCTCAGTCGTCATTGCCATCGTCGAATTCTTCCCAAACATCGGAATCTGAAGAAGAATCATCATTTGGGTTGATAATACTTGGTTCTATCAACGACTCCGAAATGTTATCCAACTGAAACATTTGGTCTTCTATTTTCAGAACGTGATTTATGCATTTTTGCCAATTTTCCTTGGAAACTTTACATATTGCTTCTTTAAGCAAATTTTTGACATCTGCTAATTTCAGGTCGCAGTGGTACGGAGGAAGCCGAACCACTGTTATTCCTTTCGCCTTGGCTAATCCATCGACGACGTGCCTTTTAAAATCACCTTTACGTGAATTGGCTAAACGCAAGAGTTCTACTTTTAATAGGTTTTCGGCACATTGGATCTTTTTCGAGGATAACCATTCTGCGATACGTTGTTTTCGCCAAGAGCTATTTGGTAATTTCTCTTCTAATCGGGAATGGTAACTAGCGTTGTCCATAACTATTACGGAACCATTCGGAATTAGATCGATCATTTGACCAAACCATTCTTCAAACACGTCCGCAGTCATTTCTTCATGGTAGTCTCCTGTCTTAGTTGATTCAAAAATTAGTTCTCCCCCTTCAACGAAACCATCCTCGCTTCCAATGTGGGTAATAATAAGCCGTCGCCCTTTACCCAACGAAGGCTTTAAACCGGTGGACCAACCTTCTAGAAAAGCTTGCCTTCGATTAGTTACACTGGTATCTTGCCAAAATTTTGGCACGGAATGTCCTGCGTTAATCCAAGTTTCGTCCAGATAGAAAATTTTTTTCATTTCTAGCCTACTCCTTCGAATATCGCGCAGGTAACTTCTTCTCCACACAATGATGTCATCTCATTCCATCAATACAGATTTTCTATTGTGCTTCTTCCATCGAAATCCCAAATCCTTTAAAATCGTCCATAATGTATATCGGCTCATTTTTGGAAAGTCCTCGTCTTCTTGGACAGACAATAGAATTTTATTTAGTGTTGGAAGTTCGTTGCGGAAAAAGAAAGCGTGAACTTTTCGACGTAGTCCCCTTTTTAGAAATTCGTCTAAGGAAATTTTCGGACGTCCTGGAGACTTCTTCGGCGGTTGAACAGGGCCACTCTTTCTTTCTTTTAATAACCTGTACACTGATGTCTTACCAACTCCGATACCAAAATACCGATTTCCAATATTGTAATATGTTATATTAATGACGAGTTAACAACAATTCAGGTAAAAAGGGAAGCGTTCCTGAGATGATAACAATCGCGGTCGTAATACCTACCTTTGAATAAAACAATTATACCGGTTTTAAGGAAACTCAACATTACATTGACAATTTTAATGCATTTATTAATATTCGTTGATTTCTTTAAGAACGCTTCTGGTTAGCGGCGAAATAATTGGTTTATTACTTCGCCGCATTCTTTGACAGGGTATAACTAATTTTCGTTATAGTCGGTCCGAGTGAATTCTTAACTTTTTTAGTTCATTATCTTGATGGCAGTTGAATTCGTAACCAAATATTTCAGGTAAATTTTACTAGTCGACTGATGTACCTTTGCAAGGTAGATTAATGTCTTCGAAATCGCAATTCATGAGGCTGCTAAACCCATTCGGACACTTGTAACAATTTCAAGACGAAAATTTCATCTCACTCGGGGATGGTGTCGCAAAATTCAAAATTGAAGTCTTTTAAACATTTACAAATCAGTAGAAGACCTACACAATCTTCTGATATGTAGTGCGAACATGGTCTCTTACGTCTCTTTCATAATCTTCATTGCATATGGACCAAAGTTAAGAATCCATAGCAATTATTATTATATCAAGTTTTTTACAGATCTATTAATTTTTCGAAGAATGTGTTCACATTTTTTGTGAATATGCCATTTGTTATCTCTCACGCTGTGGAGTTAATTTTTACTTTCATGCGGATGTTTTTATTTCGAGGTACTCGTATTTTATAATAGGTACTTTTAAAGTTACTGAAATCAGTCAAATACTGAAAACAATCAATTTACAAGGAAGGTTCCCTAACTTGCCCAGAGTTACTCAAACTTACAAGAAACTTAACAGATTTTCCTAAAAGTCCTGTAGTTTCTAAGAATTTTTCGCTTACAACAAGCAACAAAACTCATTTTTACTTATATAAAGAAATTTTTTGAGCTCAGAATCGAAGATGCTGTTCAAAATTCTTCGAATCGTTCATAAGTTATTGATTAATGATACTGAGTTATTGAGTAATTGATTAATGATGAATTCTTGGAATCGTTAAGTTGTTGATAAGCTTTTCAGATTTATATTTAAAAAAATCCTCAGGCAGTTTCTGGATTTTCTAAATTTTTAAGAAACCCCAAGCAGTCACTAAAATTTATTAAGGATTGCTTAAGCTTTCATTGCGTCTGCACTAGTGTCTAAAACTTTATGAAACTATTAAGAATCACATGTAGAACATGAATAACAATTTTAAAAGTTTTTAAAATTAACTCTAGGATACTTCAGTAAGTTATTAGGAATTGCTTAAACATGCAACACACTTAAAATTGCAAGTGAAAATGCTTGGAATGCTTTGAATTTGGTTAGACAAGTTGCGATGTTGCAACGAACGGTCTGTTTTTCTGAAGTTCTTCGACTTTCTTAAATTTACGAATTTAACTAACTAAATTTTAACTCCAACAAGTTTCCGAATTTCATCTCAAATTTACTGTGACTGAAACTAGCATTGTTAAAACAAGAATTTAAGAATTTAGGCATCCAAATTTAATACCACTTTGTGAAATTCTCGGCTATTCTCGAGAAAGTATATATAAAAAATATATAACAGTTTTCCAGTTATAGTCCATAATTTTTGTATTTTGTCGAATGAGTAAACTAGAAAATAAAAGCTTCATATGTCTCTTTTTTTGCAGCCATAACCACCCTGGAACCAGGTGATCGATGACCACAGAGAATAATAGGTAAGTCAAATTTTCGGTTTACTTTTATTAAATTTCTTCTCACAATCCTTTTTAAAATATTAAACATTTTCTGCGTGGGTAATTATCTAAAACTGAACTACCAAACGCCAAAGTAATTTATTTACATATTTACATGCAAATAGGTTGTTGCGTTTCTCTGTAGGATTGAGATCACTTCACTGCTGATCTCTGAATAACCCTCATGTCGCGACTTGCGCCGTTATATGAAGCCCCCCGTTAGATTGAAGCTTCCAGAATCTAAATCCAGATCACACGATATCCCGAACATACTTAAAGATTCGATTCCTTTTTAGTCACATCAAAAAAGGTGCTTCATATACGGGATATAAGATGGCGTCACTAGGGACAATTTTATTGCAATATAGTGAAATTAATATACTTTGGGAAACAATTGTGGCGGTAATATTAATGGGGTATGTTGGAAAAGTAAATCTTTGCCTTTTATACAGAGTCACGGAAATAAGGACCGAATCATATAAAAGCGTTATGTTATGCTCAATGTGTCTTTATACACAAAAAAACTTAATACGTATATGAATGTTAACGGTCTTATTCATAAACCCATATTAACGTTACAATTGGTTTTAGCTTAAAATGCGTTTAGAATGTGTTTCACAGATGTAACTACAGTGTTTTTTTTCCTGCGTTCTTAATATGGAGGTAACTATAGTTACCTTATTGATACACATTCTAAACGCATTTTAAGCTAAACCCCATTTTAACATGCGTTTATGAATAAGACCATAAAAGATTAATTCTACGATTAAAACGTGTGAGACGCGTTTGTCTTATAATTTTTCATAATGAAATTGCTCTTCGCTTTTTAATATTCTACTGCTGTATGATGTCGGTAGATTTATAAATTTGTCTCGTATATGATTGAAAAAGTCGACAATAAATCGACGAAAGCGAACAATAAGTATTTAGGAGAATTTTCTTTCGTGTCCGTCCAAGATATAAAGCTGGGTTTGTGTAATCTCTAACTGTACCAAGTTTCCAGTTTCTATTTGATAAAGAAGTAGTTACAGTACAAATAGACAGCTTTAAAGAATATAACTTTCATCCTCTCGGGAAGGGAGATTTGGAATTGCAACCAATTGAGAAATCTGAGAAATCTGGGATAAAATTCATCCCCTTTTCGACCCCCTTGGCAAGGTAAATTGGAGTTTTTAAATAATTTTTAAAGCAAATTTAACAGATTTATTATCTGTTACCTTCGTATCATATAATTTGATTTTTATTATTTTATTTTTTATTTAAACGAAAATATCTCGTGGTCCTTTTATTTTATAAAAGACAGTGCTTTTTCTACCATAATTTGTTTTGGATCTACTGGTGCAATGCGTACATCGATGTGAAATAAAGTCTCCCCTATTTATTTTTTTAAGCATTCAGAACTGGTAAGCATAAGTGGCTATGTTAAAATTTCACAAGTTTATTTGAAATAGTAGTGTCTCCCTCTCTTTTTAATGAATGGTTGCTCACCCATATCTAACGCTTTTTCTACCTATATTTCGATGCCCAAGTGGAACCAGTTGGAATTTTGGGGTTCGCTGTGGATGTGTGCATGCCTAAACTATAGATGAGCCGAATTTTTACTACATAGCATTCCTAGATGTTCAGATTTTTCGAATTGTGTAGCACACAGACACACACATTTTCAGCTTTTGTAGGTTAAATATTACGTGATTTTCCGAACAGTTAATAAAACAATTATATTTATTTTTTGAGCTCTTGCATTTAGCCACACTCCATTCATTCAGTAGACTAGGGAAAAAAGGGAATACAGTTTATTCCATCATTTATGACACACGTATTTCTACATTCCTGTGAATTCTGGGCCAAATCAATCACTTGTTCAGATGTTAATGTAGACTTTCTTTCAAGACGCTTAGTCCAATCGTTCCTTCTTCAGTGAAAACTGACAAGCCTTATTGAAAATGATTCCATTCCTGATACTTTCCAAAGCTTTAGGTGATTTATGTCCCGACTATAAAGCTCGTTTAGTTTTAGCCATTCTAGAAAAATTATCTAGAATTATTAAGATATCTAAATAAAATCGTCAAGAATCTCGAAATCTATTAGGTAACAAAAGGTACAAAAGTACATAAAAAAATTTTTATTTGCAACAATACAGGTAATTTGTAACAAGTAATCGTCATGTAACACATTAATGTCGTCATTGATTCCCAATATTGGAACGATTATTATTTAACATAGCAATGATATATGGCTGTGACTGGCAGTAGTAGGTACATTACAATATTTGGATTAGGCACCTTAATTGGGATTACAGAATTGTTATTACAATAACACTAATACTTTACTAACTTTTTTACTCATTGTACAGTATCAAAACTGTTGAAGATTTTGGTGATGACAGTAAAATTTACCTTTACCCTACCGTTATAATTTGAAATTAAACTGAAACCGTTAGAACCAATGTAGGGGCTGTTACGGAGTTTGGGACTGAAACATGACTAGGCACTCATGAGACGAAATGAAAGCCTTGGGAAATAACAGAATAAAGGAAAAGAATAGGTGGACAATGATGTTATTACTCTTAACGCTTCAAATCAGTTAGACCCAACACTTCTAAAGGGGAAATCGTAAGGTTACCCTGAAGATCATAACCAACACCCTCGCCAATTTAAATAAAAGCGTTATAATTGTTTTGTTTCGATTAAATTATCTTTGGATAAATTGTATCCCTAAAAACAGATCTAATTAAATCTCCCTGACACACCTACAACTGTCTTAGTCTAAATTTTTTTCTAACTTATCCTCTAAATTTCCGCTTCTCGTCCTCGTTGCACCGCTAGCACCTCCAATAAATCTAAATAACTCCCCCAAAAGAAGACGTAGTGTTAAAAATGATAAAAGAGCCCAATCCAATTACCAATTTTTATGCGTCTCCGTTTCGACTGTTATCCCTGCCCGAATTTTTATCCACTCAAAAGTGGTCCCTACTATAAAATTATACGACCACATTCAGCTTCTTTTAACGAACGTGTCGTTGCCCGTGAACAGCTAGAACTTTTTATAATAACCACTAAAGGCTCCAAATTAAAATTTTACGACACGGCTTAGATCTCCGGAGTCTCCGGGCACAATGGGGGGAATATGGCTTCTATTCGGCCCAGAGCGGGCCGAATTTAAAACAATTCATCAATAATTGGGCTGCCATAATCGTAAAAGCGGTAAGGGGCTGTCGTAAAACTTTTATGCTGGCTTAGAGTAGCTTGATTATTAAAATGTCGGGACTTTTGAGTCTTTTCTGACACCTCTTTCCCTTGTTTACAACCGAATTATACAGAGTATTTTACAAGAGGAGCTCTCGATTAATGAGTACAGTACTCAGGTTCCAGGTCCAGGCGGCTGGGTCTTTTTACCTGAAATCACGTGAACCTCATATGTATGTAGATTTCACAATGTGTAATAAACATTCGTTTCTACTACGGATGCTCCGGCTACTTTTACTCCATTACGGGGAATTTATGTTTACACAAACGACTTTCGTATAATTAAAAATTTTAAATTATTTTCATAAATATCGGGTGCAGCCCCCGGATGTAAAGGAGCCAAGAATCCATTATTTATGGGGAAAGTCTAGTAATGTCATAATTATTTAAATTCAACGTGAGATACGAGTGGTCTTGAAATATTCAACATTCTAACTTATGGTTACAATTAAGTGTCCACGCTTGCAAACAACAGTGGTATATATACCTTTGAACAATTTGTAAGTGAGTAAATATGTAATAAGTAAACTAAAGCTCGGGAAATATGCACTTCTAGGTTCCAACAATATGCGTGCAAATTTGCCCAAAAAACTGTCAAAATATGTACTGAAATATGCATTTAATATTTTTTTTTATTTGAAGAAATACCTACATTCAAAAAACAAAAAATAATTATTAATCAATTATTTGGTATTGTTATTATGTATTACTGAAGTCGAACACAGCTATCTCTTATTACTATGTTATTACTATTGCATTTATTATTTATTGATTATAGATATAATCAATATATTAACTCTTACAGTGGAAACATTACGCTCTTAAGTGTTTTTCTAAGTTGCCTAAGGTAAAACTTTGCCATCTATTTGACAACATTAATTCGTAGGCGGAAAAACTGGGTTCTACTTCACAAGATGTAAATAGAACAGATTGAAAATTGTTTATTGGAGATGGTTCTATATCTAAATTAAAATTTTCATCATCGCAGATATTTCCTTTTATTATATTATTTATTGTCACTAGTGTTTGATATCTTTCTTTTTTTTTAACAGTTCAGAATTTTTCGTAGATTTTGTTATCTTTTCCAAGATGTTTAATTTTATTGTGTACTGCGTTAACGACTTCAATACTGTCGTCCAGTGAAAGATTTCGTTTTGTTTAGACTTTGTTTAGTCTTTATCACACACTCCTAGTAAACCTTCAGTGAAATAAAAAGGAATAACAGAAATACAAAATGCCAGTTTGCTCTAAAAAACTTACATTTAAATGGGGGTAGCAACAAATCATTTCATTGGCTAAAAGCTAAAATCAACCAGCTTGCTCCCACTCGTAAAAGCCAAGAAAGATTTTTATTTTACTTTCATTACTTAATTTTAGTAGACAACTATTCTACTATACCGTCTTAACAAGACGGTACCAACCATTAGTTTATTAACAGCCTTGCAACAACAATCCTTGATGCTTAGCCTTAGCCTTAACGCTAAGCTGGAGGTTATAGCTTAATACATACCTATTTACTCATAGATTTATACAATCAAAATTTTTATTTTCTTGAGATTGCATTCCGACAATCGCTGAAAATATGCATTTTTAATAAGCGGATATGCATTTATGGAATTTGATGGAATGTGCAAATACACGCTTTTTATATGCATTTTGCATATTTCCCCAGCCCTATAGTAATAAGTAAGAAGCACTTTATTTGGAAATATTTATACTGAAATAATGTAAGCAATTTCAAAAGTTTAGATTAAAAATAAAGAGCGGCAAATAAAAGTACATATTGAAACAAAATAGCAATTTTGGCCGTATCAATTGGATTACCTACCATGTTTCATACTATTGCTCTATTTTGCATATTACAGCCGCCGTTTCCGACTTACAAGTCACTTTCCTCACTTGTTTAACTTCCCTCAAATGTATTTCTCTGCTTCCTCTGTTTGTTCTTCTGGAAGGCGATGTTTGCCTCCACGTGTCGCCGTCAAAGAAGCCCAACATCTGCGTTGGTAAAAGAGCAACAATTTCAAGTGCTAAATCGTGCAGAAGTTGTTTTGCAAATCCGTCTTATTACGGGTAGGATTTTCGACACCTCCCGGACCACCCAGGATAATCCGCGCTTTTGTCTCCTTGTGAAGGAGTAGGTGTATAGGTAAAACTCCTGGTACGTTAAGATTTTCGCACTTTCGAACATTGTCGCGCTTTATAAATAACGCCCCATTAGAAATGTGAGTTTTACGGACGTTGAGGGATTAAGGGCGTGCGGTTCTCGGTTGATTTGTGATTGCTCCTGGCGAACGATTATAAATTAAGCCGTGATATCAAAAGGCGAGTATGGGTACACACAGCCAATTAGTCAAACGTGATAAATAACGTGAAAAGCGAGTAGAGCGGGCGAAATTAAAAATTCAATCCGTCCGGGGCCGTAAAGGTAGATTTATTTTCGGCAAAGACAAAAGCTGACGACGACCACGTTGAAATAGAAGAGGGCTTAAAAGTTTTATGTTTTCGATATCTTTCAAAAGGCCAAGATATATGCCGATCTCCTACTGTGTACAATTAAAAGTTTCATTATTTATTCGGGAATTTTGATTTAGTTTTATAGTCATAATTAAAATGGCGGCGAGGCTTTTGTGCCTAAATATCCTCCGACAATAAATAAAATTATGAAGAGTTATTATGGCACGCCGGTCGAGGTTTTGACAGGGTTTTTAAGTAGTTTGTGAAATATTTTTGTGGCAACAAAACATTTTATAACTTCGTTATTAAATATCGAATACATACTTGTTCCTACGTTAATTAACGAAGACACTAAGTCTACTTTATTTTAATACGCTTAGGTTGTAGACTTGTCTGCAATTTTAGCTTAATAACAACATCACCTTTGGGGAGTGTAAAATACATGCTTATTGGTGTGGCGAGGAAATCTAAGCGAATAAATGAAATCTGAGAAGTTGCTTAAAACAGAAATTGTGTAGACTGCCAAATATCCATTACAGATGCTAATCAAAACAGTTGACAAATTTTTGGTGCTATATGTTTTATTTATTTTGCTTTATTAACTGACATGTTAATAGGGGTGGGATCTTCTGTTGCTAATATTGACATAACTAATTTGGTACGCCCGAAATTCCCGAATGCCATGGTGTATAAGGAACCACTAGGTACAATAAACGTTAATTAAAGAGTTTTCGGAGTCGACTTCATGTGGTCAGCGTATATCTTATGTACGTTAGTATTAATTAAATAAATGAAAATTCATTACGTTGTTGCTTGCACCAAACGTAAGACAAGTAATGCGGTGCGTGCTGCACAGCGAACTCTGAACACTGCCCTATTAATCTCCAGGTTGTTGGGCCTGGCAAAAAAGCGACCACTTACTGCCGAAACCATACATAATCTGTCTAATTAAATGCCCTTCGTGAATTTTTCCAAATCTAATTGAATTTAATAAATAACTGTGAAGGATCATCGGGGACGGAAAAAAAACGATAATAGTTCCGCTAAAATAGTACCGCGCCGGTGTCGAGGATGTACAATTTATCACAGCGCGGGGGTCCCGCTTATTAGATTAACTTAATCTGTTATAGTCCGCGGTACCATCTTCAGCTCTTTACCAATTACGTACCTACTGAGAATGAATCTGTAATTGGAAAAGTTATGTGGTATCTTCATTCACTGCTAATGTATAGATGCGCTATTGTAATGTGGAAGTATTTAGGATAAAAATAGGCAACAACAAGGACAACGGAACCAATCCGTTCTTTGTATGGTGCTTTCCTAAATGATCATGCTAACATTATTGCGAAATGTTATAATGAAAAGTTTATAAGTTTCTGATTGATTTAATTTGATTTTGCCCTCACGGGTAATTATATGAATGGTTTCCTTAAAATATGAGCATAAGGTTATAAATAATAAGGACAGTGAAAAATGGAACTAGAGGGAACCATAGTCAATTTATGAAGGTATTTCTAGTTGCAAAACTATGAAGTCATTTTCCCAACTGTTTCACCCTAGTATTAACCATATCTATGATGGGTAGATATACATTGCTACAAATTTTCAGTAGTAAATCGAAAGTTGAACAACTGTTTGAGTTTACAACAAACACTATATAGTATGTTATGGTAAACGGTAAATGTTATATTTTTCAATCACTTTACATCTAGAAAAGGCTTCATTCAGAGTACATATAAAATGTTAAAATAGATATTAAGACATTTATCAATAGTTATATTAGACATAAACAAAGCTCAATTACGGAATTGATCCAATTATAATTTCTGGATAATATGGATTGAATATTGATAATATCCATATCCAGTTACGATTCCATAATAATATGGAAGATTATACAGTTGAAAATATTCACCTTTGTTATAACTGTATAATTATATTTTTTTCTAATTTACACTTACACCTATACCTAAGAAATGTTTGTTCTATTTTAGCTGTGGGTTTATTGCTCTATCTATATTACAAAGTATTAAATTTAGCTTTCTACTCTGTTTCATATTGTTAATACTTAAGAATTCAGTCAGTACTAAACATCCATCTGCATTTTTTTTAAATCTGATGAGTTAAAATCAGCTAATACGAGACAGTTAAAACTTTCTAGCAATAACATATTATAACAGTTTTTCGACCAGCTGGAACTAGCATTTGGTGAAAAGATAATCAATATAATAATCAATAATAAGAAGCCAAAACCTATGGTCATGTAACTCTGCTGAATGAATTCCATCTATCAGTTTCAGTGATAGCAATGATGTCATAATCCTTACTTAGCGATGCAATGTAGAATTGTACGGTTTACGTTTTTAGGTCTCTTGCATTTTGGTAATAACATTTGATAGTAGTTGGTTGTTTATGTTGTGGATTCCTTTTATTTCAGGCAGTGTTAGATATAATTAGACCTAAGTGTTAGATAATTAGATAGTGTTGGATAGTGTTGTTCCATGCGCTTTTTAGTTGTTCTTCTAATATTCTTGTTTATTTGAAACAACAACTTCTGGGTTAATAGATTCATAGTTCCTCACCCTTAAGGGGAGTTCTACCAGGGGGGTAGATTTGATAATCATTGGACATCGTCCCTGGGCGTAGCCTGGTCACGTGTAATGAATCATACTTGGGAAGAAGCCTGCACCTCTGAGGTGGCTTCATGATAACAAAATTCCTTTTCTTAGCCCTGGCAATTCTTTTCCAATTGTTTCGCTCTTCATATCTGCTAGCTGCTTTTTGGTCTTCCAGTGCAATCACATTGGGTGTGTTTCGCAAGTTGTGATTCATTATTTGGCATGAAAACGCCATTTCCTTTATCTCCTTTTCTCAGCTGTCCTTGACAGTTTATGGTCAGTTGGTAAAGTTTCACGTTGCCGTGATTGAAGAATCATGTGATACTTGCATCCCATTCTCTGTAATTGCATGTTTTGTTACTTGCTTGGCTATTTTTATGTTTCGGCACGTTGTCCTCATTACCCTTGACTATCTTTCAACATTCAACTTTTTCCTGAAGCAAATGGATATATTCGTACGTAATAATTCTTCCTTTCAGCTTTATCTTTGATCATTTCAATCTGGGCTTCCAGTAGGTTCGTAGTAATGATATTGTCACACACTGCAACCTCCATAATTCTTCTACAACATCATGACGTATGATATACTGCATCGCATCTTACGCATTTCGCAATTGTATTTACTGGTGAATTTTTGCACATTTTACACAGATTAGCCTGGACCTTATTTCTCTCGTCATCACCACCCGCCTTCATCTTCTGGATTGTAATAGTTGGTGAGTTAAGAAAGTTCCAAAATCTTTCCTCGACTAACGTACTGATGTTCAGACTATGTTAAACTCCAAGTAAAGTTTCAATACTGTTAATTTTGAACTTAGTAGATAAATTTAAGTCTATAGTTTAAACTTCTATAGTCTATAGTGTACAGTCTATATTTAAGTTTAAATCTAAAAGTATAGACTCCTAATTTAATGATCAAAAAAATTTTTTGTCGAACAAAGGCTTGAAACTTGTAGTTATTTCGGTGTGGTGATTTTCAGCAGCATCTTCATTTATGCAAATCTTTAACGTATTTCGTGTCACTCCGCCGAAGATAAATCTCCGAACGGAGTTTTTCAAATTCCCTCCTCGTCCTCGGGCAGATAAATACGTCAGTGGTTAATTCGAAACATAAATATTTTTTGAGGACGAGATGAGATCTCAACAATGCCAGCAATGCCACCAGTTTTTCCACGTGAAGCGGTGAGTGATAAAATCGTAAAAAATACACTGCCACTAAAGATATAAAACAAGGCAAAGGTCATAATATCGTAACTTCTCAGGTTACACGCCGCCGCCGTTCCGCCAAAAACGTCATTTGACCACTTTCAAATCCATCTCCAGATGTTGGGGAGATTATCACCATGAGGAAATGAAAAACCACGGCTGCAACATCGGAGTGTCTACCAACATCGAGGAGCCAACTCATGGTAATAATGGAAAAATCATAGAAAATCTTTTTACCCTGGAAATCATGGAATTGCTATGTGCATGTTCCTGTTGAAATTATGGATGTGTAATCAAAACAATATCCTTTACATTCTTTAGTCGATTGTTAAAGTTCAAGTTTTAACGATCCCACTACAGTCGGGTATTGATGCGCCCTTCAGCCAAAATTGTCATATTTCTGAAATAACAATTGATTAGACTTCGAGATTTGTCATCACGATTCTTTAAGGTTTTTATGGTAAGAGCTTCTGAATGTCCTCTTCTCCAATGCGATTTCCAATTTTTCTCTGTTCGAGGTATCTGTCAATAAGTCATGGTTATGTTTTTTGCAAATATGTGGTTTACAGTGTGAAGAGGATGTAATAGGTAACTTATCAATCGCTGTTGGTAGGTGCTAAGTGGCTGCTAGAAAATCATCGTTGGTGAATCATATGCTGCAGCTGTAAAGGCAGGTAACGGATAATAGTTGCATTGCCTGTTGAACGCTGATTTTAATAAAGCATAAAGGCTTACATTCAATGAGTGAAGCTTATGGGATATATGGTATGCAGTTGTTGCTGAGAGTATAAAAATGCATACTCTTTAAACTAGTCAAAAGTCAGTAGATAAATAGGACGAATGTGACAACTCTAACATTGGAATACCAAAAATAAAATTTCTGTATAATGAATATTATCATTGTGTCGTGTACATAATAATCCTTTCTGTTCTGATTGACGCACTAAGTGACCGACTCATCAATGTCCAGCTCGAGAAGCTCTGATTTATGGACGTATAGCTTTACCCTTGATGATAATTCTAATTGTCGAACACCAAACTGGATTCCTGAATATCCACATCAGGTTTTCCACTGATTTTCCAGAAAATAATATCTGCAAAGGAGACAAATACAATATTTCTAATTTATATAATTAACTGTATGTGGCACGCTTCTAGTCAAATTTTTTTTAACAGTATTTCGAGTGACAGGTAAATTTGGTGATATAGACACTTATATGATACTAAGGGCGGACTGTATCGTTATGAGTTAACCTGTGGTTAAGACTAAACTGCGGTTAAACATGAGAAATGCATTGTATCCTGCCTAATTCTAAGGTTAACTTAAGATGAATCGTTGGTTAAGTTAACCAAGCGATGTCGCCGGGTTAACCTTCGATTTAAGCACAAAACATGTATAGGTTTAGAATCCTATTAAATATTATGTATTGTAACTCGTTTATAGAGAGTTTTTGCATTTCACATAAGGTCGGGCGTTATTAGCGTTTCCCTTATTTTGACAGGAATGCATGCGCATTAAGCACTTTCGATAGCGCTATTGCTTAATACGCATGCGTTCCCGTCAAAACAACGTAAACGCTAAAGCGCTCGAAATTACGTGAAATGTAAAAACTCCCTTATTTTGCTATAGTTTTCGTCATAAATACAGGTTGTTATTCTAGTTGTGGGTTATTTCGTTTGATTTGGTCATATTGTTCTGCTTTTTGTTGTATATTTCCTTATTTGTGATAACAGTGGTAAGTTATGAATTATGTAGAAAAGAAACTGATTTGTATACTTAAAAGTCATTTCATATATGGACATGAACCACTTTATAGACTTGACCGACGACGAAGATTTCATGAAGTTGGTGGAACCGGAAGCATACTGGAGGCATTTTCACGTTTGGTTTTTTTTTGAGGTTATAGCTTACCCATTGTCATTATTCTACAAAATACGGATTTGGTCTACAGCCTTCCGTTCGTTCGAGATAAAACAATAAACTGATATGAGAGAATATACTCATCAGTGGTGCCAACCGTTCATAATTGTCGGTTAGTAAACCGTCTGCTTACCATTGACCATACAACGCACTTCGAGATAAACTCAGTTCAACTTTAACCAACGGTTCAACTAAACTGGAGCTTAACTCATGATCATACAACCCGCCTTAAATGATTTCCTTAAAAATCTATGGTATTCTATATGGAATTGTGTATAGAACATCGAAAAAAGAGAAATGTATTGAATATAAGGGAAAAGGATTACTTGTGAAAATTGTAGAAATAAAATGAAGAGAGTTACACAACCAGACAACGGTTCGTTATCCATTCCTTCAACTTACTATTTCCAATTCGATTTAAATTTTGGATTTCTATCCTTAGCATCCTTTCCTAAACATTACTCACCGATTGGACAAAACGGTGCCTTGTATCATGCGTAGGACGTTTTCGTAAGGTTAATTGTCCTTGTTATATAAGACCATGTGGTGATATTTCATTTTGTTCTTTATAACGATATGTTTTCGATGAAACCAATTTATTTAACATACTTCAGTTTTTTTTCTTCAAAATTTGATGAAAATTGCTTAATTTGTGGAAATAATCATATCTACTGTTATTAAATACACATTATCTAAAATCATACAATTTTATGTTGAAGAAAAACCAAAACCATTTTTATTCATGAACTAAAAGCTAACACTTTTATGTGTATAAAGAAAACTTTATTTTCGGTGAAAAAAGAATATCAATTTAGCTTATTTTTGCTAAATAAGCTGCTAATTTTTAGTTTAAAACTAATAAAAATGGCTAATTTTTATACAGTGAGTATTTTGTATTACTACCAGGCATCTTACAACTCAATTCTGGAAATTTAAAATTTCAAAAAACGAATTTTCCAGAATTTAGTTCGTTCAGAATGATGACATCAGTTTTGTGGCTTTTTCATGACATTTTTTCTTCATTAGTTGCAATTTTCTTTGGTTTAATTACACATTTAATTCATCTCTCCAACTGTAAATCTCTAAATACGTTTTTACACTTATCATTGTGAAAAAGATTTTTCCATGAGAATCCGAGACAGAGTTTCCTTGGTTGTTTGAAGAACGGGGGATCGTCCCGTATAATCGCTACAAAATTTAAAATAAAACTTTCGTATACCTCCAAAAAGCAGTAATCTCGCAGCAATAAAACATTGACTAATGGTGATACGTGATGGAAATAAATAAATCCCTTGGCCACAATGTAACATTATACTTACCGGCGGCACTCGACCATTGTAAACGGGTATCGCGACGGACATCAACACTTCGGGGAATTATCATTTTGATACGTCGCATGCCACCCACGGCATCTATCCCGTATTGTTTTTTCGGTTATTTACGAGCCGCCGGGGGTGGATGCTGAAATTAAGTGTCCAAAACACGGATTCGACTTAAGAGAGTTTTTATGTTTCAGAGAGGTCTTTCAGGAAAATTTGTGGCTTTACGTCGATTATATTCAGGAATGAAACATATTTTAGGTAGATGATGCGCGAGTGCATAAAACGCATGCACTGGGAATTAAATCTTTGAATAACTAATAACTTTGTTATTTAATATTTCGAGAAAAAGTGAATTTTGCGTTGAATTCAAAATACTGAACTTTTATTTCGTTTACAGGACTGATTTCATTTTCTCAACCAATGGAATAAATACTAGTAACAATAAAAGATTGTTGGAATGTCCAAATTTGTCATTTTAATTTTCTCCTTTAAATAGCTAAAATAGGTTTATATAACACATTATAGAAATTATTCGGGAACCTTAAACCATCAAACTTTCTATCAAATCAAGAAGTTTTATAGACCTTCCAAATAATTTTCACTCTCTAAGAACCGAAGGAAAAAGTAGTTATCCTTAATTGCCTCAAATATGTTGCAAAAATTTTCTGTTAATAATTTTAAAAATCAGAAGCATGAATCATGATAAAGAATTTCTAGAAGTTCCCTTAGAATTTTGAAATATCAAAATTGGTTTAATTAGAAAATTTGAGATATATGATAGAAAGAGTCAACTGGTTCTGTTCGAACCTTTAGTTTCCCAAACTGCCTCCATAGAAAATATAGATTGTTTATTTATTGTAAAGTTCCAAACAATCTGAGTTTAATATCAAAGGTTCATTTATAACCTCAAATGAGTGACAGTGCCTTAAAACTGAATTATGGGCGTTTGTTCTATGACCTCTATGTGGACCATAGTCCACAGATGTATATCAATAATAACACATTTAAACCTCTCAAATAGCTTTATTTTAGTTTCGTTTCTTTAAAGATTCCAAATAATTTCCATTCTCTAGTCCACAGAAGAAAGTAAATTTCCCAAGTACTCTCAAATAGCTTCTAGAAGCTTTCTGTTAATGATTGTAACAGTAGAAAGGGCGAATAATGCTAAAAGAGCTCTAGAAGTTCCTCTAGAATTATGAAACACGCAAATGGGTTTATAATTGAATCTATATCATTTACAGTGCTTTCAAACGTTCTTAATCTAATTCTGCAATCCAATACTAAATTTTCTTGTAGAACTTTAAGTAAGCGAAAGCGCCTTTAAATGTAATTAAAACTTTTGTTTGATTTTTAGTATATTTTAATTCTTTGAAGACCATGGAAAAATTTACATTCTTCTAAACGATCTCAAGTAGATTCTAGAAGATGTTTCGTTTTGATTTCAAATGCTAGATCTGAATTATACCGAAAGATGCTTCTAGAAATTTCTATTTACCATAATTACAATAATTGTTCGAAATTAAATACCATGTGGTGGTCTACAAGTGTGTGACATTACATTAGCAATAACACACTAGAATTTCTCAATCAGATAACATTTTTAATGCCGCATTTTTTTAAATGTCTATAGTTCTGTATCAAATTTAATGTCGTTTTAATTTATAGAATGGCTGTTAGAGTTTGTCTAATTAATCTAAATGGTAAAGTATGGTTTTAATCAATAATATATATTTAAGTGTTGTGAAAGGTTGAAAGTGAATGAAATATTCTCAAAAATCGTACGATAACGATAATGCCCTTTGATTAGAAATTAAACAATTTACTCTGGCGACGTGGACCTAAAAATAGGCACTTTCCAAATCCAAAAAATCTAAGGATGGAAAATTTTTGGATCAGCGAAATTAAAATTCCACCTTCACTTAAAACCAACATATTACCAGTATTACTCTATCAGGTACTTTTGCGTCTCGTGACACTAATTCGTTCATAAACAAGTATTTTTAAGTAATACAATCGAGAAACTAAGCATTCGACGTCCCAAAACGGACGTGAAATACATCCTCCGTAAATCGAGCTGCGTGTATGTGAGTGTGTTTGTGTGTGTCCCTTCCTCGATATCAAACGGATAATAATTAATCCACACCTGAGGACAATTCAATCGCCCAGGCGTCCGCGGCAACAGCAATTAGTAACTGTAAAGGAACAGATTTCTTTATCTGCAAGGCTAATTCTGAACACCTTTAGTCTATTAGATAAGTCGGTGCGGCCATAAAGTGTTAAAATACGACGAGCCACCCGCGAGACTGACACCTTACTCGACTTTATCTGATAAAACTGTATCGTAAATATTGGACGTTGTTGAGACTGAAGTGAGTTTGCTCTTTATAACCTTCGGAGTGCTGTGCCCAAGCGTTACTTCGTGTTTACTAAGAATTTTCGAAAAAGGAGAAAATTATGCCATCCGTAAATATGTGTGACTCACCGTGCGATGAAAGGTCAAATAAACTTCAAGAAAACAGCAGCTTGTATAAGAAACCAAAACTCATCCAGTGTTTCAGTGATTCATCATAAAAATCATAACATATGTAACATGAAGATATATACCTCCGAGAAAAACTGTAAATATTACTTTTCAGAGTGTCATCGAAGTCAGTCGAATCAATATTCAAAACTTGGAGAAAAACGTTCATTGACTAGAATTTGGAAAAATTTAACAAAATTGAACGTCTCGATTCGTTGAAAGTGAAACTTCTACTGTTTTATAAACAGGCGAGCCATAACATTGGTTCATAGCTCTTCATTTGCATATCAGCCAATCGGTAACGCGCGTTTCAATCATACCTGTCGCATTCTACCGTCTGCGGAAAAAGTTGGTCTAAGTTCAACAATTTCTGTTTGCCTTGTCCGTTAGATAGTTTGGAGACTAAAGTGAGATTATGTATCTTAGTTCAACAGTTAATGCAGCTATCTACATTCACTCTAAACTTCAACTTTATTGTTTGAAAATTATTTGAGAAGTCTTGGGGTATCCCGATTATTAATTTCGAATATATTTGAAATCCTTAATCTGACACGGGCGTATTCGGTAGTCAGTGTCGGTAAGAGAAAGAACGGTTTGATCTTCCCTTCCGCTATACCATACACATATGTATGCACATGCGTGTCGTGGTCAGCTAACGCTAGCTTTGTGTTGCATTTTATATGTCTTTAAAAGTGATTTCTGGCTTTACTATGAAAATTGGAAAATTCAAATGTATTTTGCCAAAAATGCTATTAAACTTTAGTATAAACAACAAATTTTTCTATATTTTCATTTTGACCAAATACTGGTTGCCTCAAAAAACCAACCATCGTCTTTACGAATGACTGAATGATTAGTTTTTTATACTTTCCCGCATTGTTAATTCTCGGCGTGTCATAAAAACTAACGAATTCTTCCTTTACAAATTTTATATTCATTTGTAATAATCCCATCTGTAAGTAGGTATAATTTTTTCTCTGTATAAAATATGTAAATTGACGACATAAACGCGGTATATGGAGATTGAAGTTAATAATCGATTACTTCATTGTGCGACACCTATGTTTAATTTCATAGAGGAGGAGTTATTAACACGTTAATGATTGCACAATCAGTTAATATCTCCGTTTTATTGCCTGGCGTGGTCGACGGTTATAAATAAAAGCCAAAAGCAATAGTAGTTTAAACTAAGGAAGGTCCTTGTTTTAAACCGATTTAGGTACTTTTGGTAAAATATCACATTTCATCTTAATAGCCCCCACGGGGGTGGCATTTCTCTCTTTCACGCCCTTTCTTGAATTTATGTGACGTTTTCAGGTGGCGTCACTTATTGCTACCGTATCTATCGCAGTTCGATCTTCGACTGATAGATAACAGCCACGAGAAATCTTGGGAAATTCGAAACTTTCAGTGTTATCTCTGCGGTAGTCCGCTGTGATTAATGGGAGGACAGTTACATGATTTCCTTCTTTCACAAATTAAAAGTGTGCGTCACTAAGCCGGACCACTAGTTAGAAAGATGCATTGAATTTTTTTAAAAAGTAGACATGCCACATTTTTCTACCATACAGTCATCAGTTGCAAAATAACTACTTTGTAATTAATACCAATGTTTGTTTCAGCAAATAGAATATTATTAAACTCTGCGACAAAAGACAGTTGGAGTTTTTTGAAAGCCATTTGAATGCTCTCAAAATTTATAGAATCGATCCGAATATTGTGAACCTCACTAATTGGTTCCAAATTTCATATTTCACACAATTTAAAACCTATAAAAACTGGAGATATTTTGAAAACTCTTATCTCTCTTGGAAACTATATCTCCAGAATTCTGGAATATTTATTTCGATTTTTTTGAAACTTCTGTACATCCTCATAAAGCTTTTAGGATTGATCTAGAATATATTTGGACTCCCTATAAGTTCGCAAATTTCATGTTTCCCAATTTTCAATTTTATAGAATTTTGAAATATTTTTGGACGACTTGTATGTTGCCAAACTTTTTATAACCGTCCCAAATATTCTAAAAATCTTAGAATGATCCTAAATATGTATAAACTTATGGAAACTTTTCAAATGAAGATATAGTTATGGAATTTTGAAGGATTTTTGGAAAACGTTCAGTTCTTTGAAAAACCTGCTAGGAAAATTATAATTTCAAAACATTTCGAAAATTGTGTTTTGCGTCTATGTTCCCCTCATGTTTCCAAATTTTATATTCTCTAATGTCACATTTATAGCAACATTAATAATAAATTTCTTACCTTTGTTGCAAGCCGTACAAGGAAACAATAATTTTGGAACATTTTGAAATTTGTGGAAGCTCTTTCTGCGCTTCTAAGATTTTTAGAAACGGTCGCAAATTATAAAACTCATTAAATAGTGAGGTGGGAAGGAGAGAAGCAGGGAAGAAGTGAGGGAGGGAGGTAGGTAGGGAGGGAGGTAGGTAGGGAGAGGAAGACAGGAGAGATTTAAGATTCTTATTTCTTTTGGAAACTCTGCAAGAGAAAGTATAATTCTGGAATATTTGGATTTTTTGAAGGTTCTTAAGATGCTCCTAAAACTTTTAGAACCGATCCTGTCATGCTCGAACTCACTATACAGTTCCAAACTCCATATTTCCAAATTTGTAAACGCTTAGTAATTTTATTCATATTTACAACTCTTATCTCACTTGCAAATTCTTCGAGGGCATGTTTAATTTTGACAGATTTTAAAGTTTTGAATGCGATCATTTTAAAACTCGCTAAATATTCCCAAATGTTTCTAGTTTACAGATTGAAGCTTTAAATATTTTGGAAAAACCCTCATATATCTTTTGAAATATGTGCAAGGAAATGTAAAATTGTTACATTCGTGAAACATTTTATAAACTAAATTTTTAGAACCAATTCAACCATTCTAAAAATCCCAAATTTTATATTACCCTCCCAATTATAAAATTTACTGAAACTGTTAAAAATCTTTGGAAAAGCTTCACAGTTTTCCTTCTGCTTTTATCATCGAAATTATCGAAATATTATATAAATCCAATGTAAATAGGTAGATTGTTGTTTTTAGTTATGGTATTCGGCTTTGTTTGCCAGTTTTATTTCCCAAATAACTTTTCTCGACACACTTTTATTTTTCAAAACATACACTCTACATTTTAAACTTAATTATTAATTAAACGTTAATCAAGCACTTTAACAAGCTAAAAAATATACGATGGATATTAGACCAATGCGTGGGAGTATGAGGGCTTACAATTTATTCCCTCATTAAACCAGGCGGCAATAATTACAACCGAACGAGATATATTAAAAAAGTCTCAGCAAATTTTTATAAAACCGAGATCTCCTGTTGACTGGTCTGTAACGATCCTATATAACTTGTGCGCCATATAATAAATTCACAAAAACGCGATGATGATCGTCGTCGTCGTCTTATAGTCTTATGCCTTTACGTGTACCCTACCCATATTGATTATCTACACGACAAAGCAACAATAAATAACCCGAACGTAGGCCGTTAAATAATAGAATAATACAGAAAATTATGGAATTAATTATATGTACGGGTCTCGTCTGCATATTCTAAATTATAATCGTAGATCGCCGGGGACTGGAATCGATGATATCGTCATTGAATGGGAAAGAAAAGAGAAAAAATTTAATTAATGCGTACCGTTGGAGGTATAAATTAAAATGTGAAGGTATTTAGGAAAGTAGAAAATTTTGCATGAAGCGTTCTCAGAAATTGACCATAAAACGATTTACCATATGCGTTTCACACTTTGTACTATTAAAAAACATTCTAATTTTTAAAAAATTCAGGAATACAGGATGTTCGTAATAATATTATATGACTATCAAGAAATCTAGAGGTTTCAAAACTTCCTAGAATAATTTTTTGTTTCTACTAGAAGAACTTTGTGTACTTTGGAAAGTATAGTTACATTTCCAATAAAACCTCAATTATTCAAGAATTTTCTATATTTTCTTTGAAGTAGGGAACTAGAAAATAACTAATTTTCATGGCTTGGTTGAAAAAGTCTCGCAAAATTAAGATGTCAGATTTGTATGAAAAATTCAATTTAAAGATTTTATGTTAGTTCTTTAAAGTCCTTATTATTTAAAAGTGTTCTTTAGATTGTAAAATGATTTGTTTATAAAGAAGTAGTTTGCTTTTTAGAACGACATATGTGTTGTTCAAACACCATCTACGTTATGAAGATATTGAAACCTCACTTACAAAATTAGAAATATATTAGACTCATTTTTCTTATTTTTTGTGAAAGTAAAAGAGGTCTTAGTAAATACAGACCTATTACTTAAAAAAGTTCAAATGTGCAGTGAGGCGCTTCATAGAGAAATTTAAGAAAATGTTAAAAACAACTTTTTTTAGGGTACATTTTTAACTTATTAATTGCTTATGCCCTTTTTAAGGTTTTTAACCTTTACCGTTTTGGTTAGGTAAAATTAGTAAAGAGAGATAAAATTAATTAACTAAACATAGGTCTTCATATGCATTATAACCTTTGCGCTTAGGTCTTTTCTCATTGAAATTTTCATGTAGTGTTTATTAGTTTACGAGCAGTTTTATTACAAGCGTCAACGTTTATGTATTTAAGCGAGCCCAACTACCCATTTTTTAGAACTAGTAATTAGCCCTTTCGAAAAAAATCCAAATAACATGTGCCGTTTGCCTTAGGCAAAATATTGTGCACGTTGTAACCATTCCTGACAACAAAAAGCGTAGTAAGACACAATGGAAATGAGTAAGACACAATAGAACACACAGTATAACGCTGTTTTAGATGGGTTGCATAGGAATCGCCCGTAACATGTGGCGTTCCATACCTTCCATGGAGGACGTCCGGCAATACCGGGGTCGTCTGTCATTTGTCATACGAGTCATAAGTTCCAAGTCGTGGAACTTATTTTTAAAAACTACTAACTACACTTTAATATGAATTTTACTGGTATAATGCTTGTGGTAATACAAACTGAGCAATGTCTGCTACAATGAAGTGACCAAGACTAATACGTCTTCTACGATAAACTGAACAAGACTAATACGTATGATATAACAAACTGACCAAGACTGGCTATGCGCCTCACAAACCTATATTTATATGCTTTTACAAATGTTTAGGTAAGCAATTCCTATCTATTACAAGGATTCATTGTTATAATTATAAGGGTTCATTGTTATGGGCTGACATAATTTACGTGTAAATCGTCACTGTTATGAAATGGTTACTGTGTGGATGTTCAGTAGAAGCTGGTTGTCGTTGGAACGACAGTTTCGTATCGTATATATGCATCGTCCCTACAAAGGCTGTTTTTAGGGGCGAGGGAATTAAATATTATAACCCTTTTATAACCTACAACCATCTTAACCTACAAAATTCTAGAATGAATTAGAATGACATCTAAATTTGTAGGCAATTCCAAACCTACCCTAACCAACATACTTAATCATTAACATAGAGTTTATGACATATAAGTATATCAGAACTAAGGTTTTTTTGTAAATGTAACTATTTCCGTTCATTTTACAAAAAAGTTTAACGGTAACAAATAGGAACCTTCGTAAACTCTATGTAAAATTAGGCGAAAAATCTAGGCCTATAACCGAACTACCCCGAAATTTTCGTGTAACTTTTGCACCAAGTTTTCATTTGTTCAGTTGATACATATATCTTCTAAATAGAATTCATTACATGCCATGAAAAGAGATTTGAAGGTAGCTCCGGGATCTAAATACCCTGAAACGAACCGAAAAGCTTTATCTTTTCGCACAATAAGTAGGAAATTTAATTTTCCGACAGTTTCGTTTGCAGCAATCTTAAATTAGCTCCAATTGCTTTTTAAATAGAAGAATTCTGAAAGCAATTTGCAATATTTTGAACGACTCTAAACTGCAGAGCAACAGATTACCAAAATTATTCTTAAAACACGTCGTTACCTTCCTATTCCGAAATCCTCCTACAACTACTTTCACTTGATTGATTGCAAACAATTCAATCTAAAAGGCTCCTCTTTTGTGCGTAGGTGATTCCGAAAAAAATTTTCCTCTCTCCGCCGCCCTCGCACAACTTTCCTGCGTGTGCGTGGTATGAGTGTGTGTGTATATCGAGTAAGTATGCAAATTATCGAATTGAGTTTTTAATTTTCGCCACGGTAACGGCGTCACTTCTTTTTCCTCGTGTTGTTTGCTCTTCACCTTCCTCTCCTCCTTCTCCATTTTCCTCTCCTTCGATCGTCGCCTGCATTTGAATTGCTAATTTGTCAACTGGTTTATGCGCCCGGCGAAAAGTGGCGGGACGCGAGAAAAAGTCGACCGTTTTGAAAATCAACAATCTAGATTGCTTTCTTACTGGGTGTAAATTCGGAGACATTCCTCGCGACCATTAGCTCGGTCGCCGTTGGATGACATATACAAACGGGCTTATAAACGCTTTGTTTGAAATTTTATATTTTATTTTGAAGGAGAGTTTTTCTCCCTCGCTTATTTCTATAGCGCCGAACGCATTAGTCTCCGCTGTCACTTGTCAGACGGGCAATAAAACTTCACTTCATTTGACACACTTGTCCATGCATTGTACTTGTGCGAATGAAAGGGAAATAAGTAATCTTGGGATTGAAAACAAAAACGAAAAAATACCAACAATGGCGGCGTGACGTCGAGGATTTAATAGGAGAGCCGAGTTAAAATTGTGGATTCAAAGACACCGCTAGTGTAAGGGAATATAAGTTTTGGAAGTGTGCAGTTCGTGGTGTGAATGTGTAAAGGTAGAAAGTAGATTAGTGTAATTCTCAAGTAGTCCATTCGGCCTTCTAGATACTTACCCTTAATATTACAATTGGCTCCACAATATTTTTGTAATTATGAATACTTAAGAATAAATATTTGAATGTTTGTTTGTCCCTTATTGCAAGGCGACGGTTCATACTTCGCATCATAATAAATTGATTCCTTTGTGATAATAAGATATTAAATAATTTATGATAATAAGATATCAAATTCTATATGGAATAACTTGATTATTTTCTCTTGAAGAACCCTCTAGCGAGGTGATAATGTAAACGTTTTATAGGGCTGACCACTAGTTTCAAAGAAAAACCTAATTAATAATTATGATACTTTAGAGATGAAATTTGTCACAAGCTCGCGCACCCTCGCTCCATAACTCCTCTCATACAAAATATTTGTAGGAAGTAGCAAACTGACCAATTAAAATTAAGAGTTCACATTCCCTTTCTCAAACGTAAAGAACTTCCATTAAATTATAAAATATGAGGAATTAGAATAGAGACATTTTCACATTAGCTCTCAACAATTAGAGTCTTTATCAAGCATTCATAAGCATTCATTTTCTTCAACCCATAAAGTAACTGTATTGTATGAACTGTATTGAATGACAACAAGTTGAGTTAGTTTAATAAACCTTGTTTAGTGTTAACTTTGTTTTGTGCGTACGTGTGAACTGCCCAAGTCCTAACAAATCCCTTCCGTAAACACGTAGAAAACAGCCATGGTGTCAGGTCATCAAGACGTACAACAACTAGATCTAAACCATCTTCAGTTAGTTACTTTTTTAATCTGAATTAATCATCTAAGGTACTACTTGTTACGTTCTTTCCGAAAGACTGTTTGTCGGTGTGGATTGTTCATTGAAATAATGTTGCGTCCGTACAAATTTTTACTGACACTACAAATTATCTGACAATACCATTAATTTGGGAAACGTACTTCCATTGTTTCGATGTGGATACCTGCAGCCAGACCCATTTCTACACTGGTTTCCTCCATGGTGTCCAGTAGGGTTTCAACAACACACCAAAATCTCATTACTGGTGAATCTCCTAATCAATACATCCAATATATTCCTCATAAGTCTGCAATCCAGATCGTCCTATTCGCTCGCTAATTTCGAGATTGGCAGTTTTAAAACGTATCTATCCAGTGGATAGATAAACAAACGAACAAGTTCTGGAAATAGCCAAGTAGAGAGAGAGAGAGAGAGAGAGCTACTTATTACAATCAAAGGGAGAAAATCACTCCACGCTAGGAACATTTAAAGGGAAAAGGAATGAGTATGACTGAAGAACATTCAAGGGTGGGCAAGAATTCGAAATGTTCGTTCAATTTGGTTTTCAAAGGTGTTAAGTCAGCTGTCAAATATATATTTTTCAAAATTCTTGTTATGTTACATTTCAGTGGTATTAATTTTCAGGTAGATAATTCTACGATGAATCGAAGTTAAGTGCAAAAAATTGCAATGCCCATTAAAAACCTACTATGACATCATTACTGGGAAACCAATGACGTCACTTATAAAAATTTTATCAAAAAAGAATGTCATTTTTAAAACTAAAATCTATCACTACGAGTACTCTTATTATAATATGTAATAATGCTGTAATAAATTATACTTCATAATTCACGCACCCACTGTATGTGTGTACTTTACACACTTATGTGTGTTCCTGTACTTTCATTGTGCAAATCGTATCCACTAAAATTTGTTATCAAACAAGACAGAAATAAAACTACACAAAAAACCACACAGGTGTCGCTATTGATAATAGTTTCCTTAACGAATATTCTGTTTTGTATTCTACTCCTACGTTACACTTATTTTGCCATAATTTATTTTTCGTTTCAACAGTTTCTACCTAAATTTTTAAAATGAAACGTAAATCCCATATAATACGATTGGCAAACGTATGGTCACTTTCATTTCAATCCTCGGAGAATTAAAAAAAAATCTGAAACTTCTCTAAAATTTCAAAATCCGATTTTAAGGGACTTTCGATCATTTTGGCTTCGAAAAAGTACTCTGAAGTTTGAATCCTAATGTTCAATGAGTACTTATGTAATTTTCCGACGTTTACTAAGTTTAAACCTCCAGATTTAATTGAAGCCCATTCTAGTGTTCCAGAATTCTAAGAGAAGTTCTAAAGTTTTTCTTTTCCATGATTAAGACTTTATATTGTTAAAAATCATAACACAAAAGATTCTAGGACTTATCTTAGACTATTTAGAAAAATCCAGTTGTATCCTGTGGTCTTCGTAGAGTGGCAAAATTTGATACTTCCATAAAACTCCTAGATTCTATTTTATTGCACTATCGGTAATTTAGAATTTTAGAAATACTTCTGGGATCTTTATTTCATCTGTATAACGTTTAACATCTAAATAAAATTATATCGAACTTTCTTTGATTTCATTTGGAGGCAGTTTTGGATATAGACGGTTTTCTAAAGCATCTCTGGAGTGAAGTCTTTTTAGTTGTTTAATGTTTGAAATTAAAATCAAAACCTTTGAAATTACTATAAACCTTGTAGATTCAACTTTAAACCCGTTCAGACAATCCCAAATTTCAAAACAACTTTTAGAGTTCGTCTTCATCATGATTGACTGTCTAATGTTTGAGATTGTAACGGAAAAGCTTCTAGAACTTATCCGAGGCAATTTAGAAAAATCTAGCTTTTTCTGTGTTCTTCGGAGAGTGACACAATATTAAAATAATCTTCGATTTTGAGGCAATTTTGATTATTTAAAATTATACAAATAGTATTTTCATTTTAGGATCATTACAGCGTTTAGAATTATAACCAAATCGTTTAAAACCTTTTAGTAAACTATTTAATGTTTCTTTAAACATCCAGTTTTGGATGTTAAAAGATTCCAGAAGAACTTCAGGAATATTCTCTCGACGTTGTTGGTGTTTTCAAACGAATATAGTTAAAATTGAAAGGTTTAAAATTTTCAGAAACCTTCCAGATTAAAAGCTAAAGTAGACTTCGAGAATTCTAAAGTAACTTCTAGAGTTTTGCTTCAGTATGATTCTAATATCTAAAATTATAACCGCAAAGCATTTAGAACTTATCTGGAACGATTTAGGAAAATCTAATTTTATTCTGCGGTCCTTGTAGAATGGGACAATTTGAATCTTTTAAAGGCCTTCAATTTTGAAGGTAGTTTCGGAATTGAAAATTCTAGAAAAACCTGTAGAATTGTTATATTTTATTGTTTGTAGTGTTTAAAATAAAGCAAAATTCTCTGTTATGGATATAAACCATATAGATTGCATTTTAAAATCATTCTAGCCTCCCAAAATTATAAACGAACCACTAGTCTTTTTCGGTATGATTCAAAATTTCTAGTATTTGTAAATAAAACGAAAACGCTTTTAATTTTTACTTGAGACCATTTTGAAAAATCTAGAAGTTTGCTGGGGTCCTCGGAGAATAAAAAGAAACGGAAATTTCCGTTAATGGCTGTTAAGGTACCTTTTGGGGTTCTTATAACAACCAAGAATTTTTAAACTCGATTTTTTCTAGCGTGTAAAAATTAAACAAAGTTATTTAAAAGGTTTGTAAACTTTCCAAATTTGATTTTTTATTATTTGACATTTTTGATTTTGGACTTATAGAATCCCCACTATATATTTAACATTTAGAATTAAAATGGAAAAGATTAGGCATTCCAAAACTCTACATTTTCATATTTTATATATGGTATATATATATATATATATATATATATATATATATATATATATATATATATATATATATATATATATATATATAAGTACAGTATATAGTAATAGTATATAGTAGTATAGTATATATAGTGTATATATATATACTCTAATTTTACAAACTTTTTCAAATTCAAAATTCAAAAAAAAAATAAAGTTCAAATTTAAAACAATCCTTAACCTTTCAAATTTTAGCCAGTGGCGTATGTGCACAGGAGTGCATGTCAACATTATATTTTATTTCATTAAGGGCCCCGCAAAATTTTCGAACACACGTCTATAGCTGCGATGTTACGCATTTGCTTTGAATTTTAAAGCTCCTATATAGTATTTACGTATATTCATTCAAAAATATCAGCGCAGATTTGATAAGTTAAAACATTAAAAAAATCGCACGTACTTTATGGCTTCACAATTTCCATTTCCTCATGTTATAAATATAGGAATGTTAATAAAGAATGTAAAACAAGTAGATTGTATTGCTCCAAATTAAAAAAAAACTGCTTTCACCATTTAATTTGTCTATTATGGCGGATTCTCTTAATTTCATATTGGAAGCGTGAACTTCGTTTTCATGTAACTCTATGATTCTTTAAAGAGATTGTGCAGTATAAACCTAAAATAAATACGATAAGTTAAGTCGCCCAAAAAATAACCTCATGCAATACTTACATTGATTAGTATTTTATATAGGTTTATGCATTGTATTATTGCGTTATAAAAAACAAATTAATTTGGAATAATAAACACTATTGGTTGGTACATGTACTCACAGTATTTACCTTTTACGAGACTAATATAAGGCAGTACCTACCCACAAATGCTTATAGAAATAATTGAATGACAATGGTAATAAATTATATTGTTATAGATTTTGTAAAACGTTCAATATGCAATTAGCCATATTGTAAATTAACATAAGTGATTAAAATTAAAAGATTTGTATTTCAAATTTTTGTAAGTCAAAATAGAAGTAGATATAGTGCTGACTCAAAATTTAAGAACGGAGAAGTGGTGCTCAGAAGACAGAAATAGATAGGAAAGAGGATTTGAAAGCAGACAGGCGTTAGATTTATTTTTTAAATTATTCATTAACTTCCCCTGTACCTCAGTAATAAGGACATGTGCCTGCCCACTCTTAAAAAAGGAAAAGAAACAAAAACGCAATTAAACACCACAAAAAGTCTCTTAACATATATTCCCTAGCAGCTACGGTTATTTTTATTCGGCATTTAAAAGTCCATTAAGAAAGAGGATACAAACGACAATGGTCGGAGCGACGACAGTATTAGAGAGCCGTGTTTCGGTTAAGTTGCCGGCGGGGGGGCCTGTCGCTCGCGCCCCGGGAGGCCCCCCGGCCCCGGACGCCTCTCGGATTTCGGCTAATAATGGGAACTCCTCACAGAATGACAAGTTCCAAGTGTAATTATAGGGTTGCTGTTTATGTTGCTATTTAATAAAAATTATGTGAAGAAAAAAGGGGAAATAGTGAAGGGGGGCCCTGATGCGATGAAAATCGGGTCGTTTAAAAAGGGTAAGCGGCTTTAATGGATAAAATAACGAAGTGTTTTAGGAAGGAAATAAATCGGCGTGGATGGAAGAAAGTTCTGGGAAATATTTAGAAAGGTGTCATGAAAATACAAGATTATACAAACAGTGAGTGCCAAAAAGTTGTTTTTGTTTGAAATTTATCACGCCATATCCAATAATATTTAAAACATAAATTTATTCTGGTTACATATTGTGACCCATATACTTGAAGAGTACCCTTCATTGAAGGGTACCCTTCCTAATGAAGGGTACCCTTCATTTTTCTGGATATAAAGAATCTATCATTATTGTTGTATTGGACTTGCTACTGCAGATAGTGACTAACTATTTTTGGACATTAGGAACTTTTCAAAAATTTCCTGAAGACTTTCATTATTTTTACAAAAGACCCACAGTTTTGAGTATCATTTTTAATTCAACAAAAATTACGGAACGTATATAGGAATAAGCAGAACCAACGCTTTAAAATTTGTTATTTTTAGAATTATTTGATTAATATTACCCAATTTTCTGTATTTTTGGCGCATAAACCGATTGTTTATAATTTTTGTGTTAACTGTTAACTGTAACAGAATTATTGTCACTTTTTGAGTTATTTTGTCTTATTACACAAAAATATATTGTTTTATTTGATATATTTTGCATAATCGTTTGTGGACTTGTTTTGACAAAGGTTTAAGTGTTTTTGAGTTAAATTTGATTCAAAATTTTTCCGCGCACATTGTAACCCAGACAGGGTCTGTCAGGTTCCCCAGATAATCTTCTTGTATTAACTGTTTTATCCAAGAAATCAATGCAATAGGTTAGTTAGGCTCTACTATTTTATAACTGTTTGCTAAACTAAAGAAGTGTTATTTACAGTAAAGTAAGTAGTAGATAAGTAAATTAACCGAAAAATGTCTTAATTAAGTGAAAATACTGATTTTTATTTTCATGTAATACAATAAAAACTTATCAGTTTTGATGAACAAATATCTATGATAATCAAGACCAAGAGCTCAAACATTGAACCACTTCAAAAAAATTTGTATTCTCTTTAATAAGAATTATAATTAGTAACTGGTTTCGACCCACGATCCAACTTCAGATCTAAAGAAACAACATTATGTGTTACATTTAATGGCGTAATCACGCAGCAGCGGGCCTCTGTTCCAAAATTTTGCCGGGCTTCAAATCAGATAAAATATTGACTTACCGTGCGCTGTTTATCTCTTTTAAGGACAGTCACACCGATTGATATGCTAATGGGTTCTTTAGAATTTTAAAAGGACAGAGTGGCTTTAAAATGTTCCATTTTACTTGTGTAGGCTAAAAAGCGTAAAATATATAGAATAAATACTGTAGAAGTTCTTCTGGAAACCTACACAACAAAATTTGCCCCAATATCAATGTTAACGTTACAGAAAATTCAGTTTTAATTCTGAATGCTATTTATAATTTACAATAATAATACTTAGTTCATCTAGAGCGTTAACCCACCAAAAGCTCAATACAACAAATACAGAAGGTTTAAAAATATTTCAGATTTTTTATTCTCCGGTTGCCAAATGGTTTCAAATAGAATCTAGAAGCGTTTTTGGTTTGATTTCAAATAGTAAAGAGCGTGAATCATCCCGAAAAGGACTCTTTAAATTTAGGAAGGCTAGAATGGCTTTAAAATTGAATTTACAAGAATTACAGTATTTACAAATAATTTATTTTAAATTGTTAGCAACAAAAATTCCAGGGGTTTTTCGAGAATTGTAAATTTTTTAAAGTTTAAATTCGAATCTGGAAGGTTCATGGAATATTCAAATTCTTTCATTCCGGAAACTCGAGGAATTGGTGATGATGTAAATGTGGTAATAATGAATCTGTCATTGGGCACACGACTTTTGTCATTTATAGGAGATATTTCTCCAAGAAGGTATCCACCATCTTTTTCTCTTGATCAATCATCTAGATTGTATATTAAGGCCATGGTTATGTCCACGTGGGGAACGAACCTGTTTCATTTGGGAGAGACATATCAGAACATACTTACTATAAAACACTTATATTAAGAAGAGTTTAGAGTGCAAATTTCAAAGGTTTTTCTAGATACCAAAGTGACCAGAAGTGCCTTACAATCGAGTTTAGAAGCTTTCGATATCGACTTTTTCCAAATGACAAGTAGAAATAGAAGAAGAGAAATAATATTTTCAGTAGCTATAAATATTGACTAGGTAAGGTTTAACTAACGCATTCCATCGATGGAATTGCCTTTTTTACATTCCGTATGAGTCTCACAGTTTAATACTTTTGTGTTGTTTCTGTTCTTGCTGTGTAGGATGTAAAAATAAAAACAATTATCGTTATTATAACTTTTATCATTATATTAACTTGTCGTAGGTTCCCGAACCCTTTCGGGGGTCGGAGTCCATGTAGATACGCGACTGATCACTCTGTCATTATTTTAACATACTTACCAATACATTTTTTCCATAACTCTTGCGAATTTCAAAATCTCGCCGCCCATGTTTTCCACAAACGTTTCCATAGAAAATTTATCGTCCGTGTTCGTTCACAAATATTATTTACGTTCGCTGGCCGTCTATTAGAAATACTTACCTTTGATATAACGACTGCTGAAAACTGGGATGTTTTATGTTGTGACTCGTCCGAATTTATCTGTTGCTATCTGTGATTTTACCGTTATTGATGGCCCTCGTTGCTTACGTTAAGGGATATACGACGGATGAAATCCAGTTCTGTCTCGGAGAATAATAATATCCAGTACGAGACTAAAATGGTTGTAATCATGACGAGTTTTATACATGGCTACGTGTCTAATCCGCGGGGATTACAATATAAGTCTTTTGTTTTGCCCATGCTTGTTGAAATGTGACGATAGTGAGTGAAGCTTGGATTTTAGGAAGGATTCATTTTCCGCATTTTTAATTCACTAAATTTTTTTTTGCGGAAATCAAATGTAATAATAGAACATATTTAGTATTCCGCCATTGCATATCAATGATGATCAAATGTTGTCGAGGACGAATAGATACTCTGGAAGTATGAGATTCTACTGGAATTAGAAAAATGTTTTAAGTACCGTTGGATTTAAATACCTACATGGCGATTAGTTCAAAAATTTCTTCCTGAAAATTGTAAAATTAAAGCCAGTCAATGATACTTTAGTACTGCTTATGCAATTTCCACTTGACCTATTTTCCCAATTATGCTAAACGCTTACTATCTGTATTCATATTTCAAGTATTATTCTACGGGCATAATAGCCTAAAATTGACACTTTCTGGCGTGAGCAAATTTTCGGTAATATTAAATAAATTAAGATACAAGGTAGCGAGTAGGTATGCAAAGTTTGTTAGTAGTTTAGAAGGACTGACAGACCGTCGAATCCAGAAAAATAAGCATAAGGTCTATCCAGTCTGAATTAGCCGAGTTGAAAAAAAGCACTAAAATTTAATAGCCATGGTGCCATATTTAAAAAAATATAATAGATTGTTACTCACTTTGTCAACAAAATTTTTGGACCAAATCCCAAATTTGTACCTCATTTGTTTCTGTAGCATTATTTGTATTGTGTATAATGTCTATATCATTGCCATTACTAATTTCGTCCACGTCGAAAGATCTCCAAAAAGCCATTTCAAAATAATAATTGCGACTTACGTGCACACACCACTGAACTCTAGTGACGACTAAAAATAAACACGTGCTCGGCGCTCAAATTTAATAGCTCTAATGAACCTGTGTAATTCTCGATACTAATAGGCATTTCATATATAAGCATGTATTGTAGCGACTAACATTTCTCCTCGCCAAATGTACGAGGTATGGTTAAACGCTACGTTACATGAATACTCTGCTCTTGTATAGAGTAAAAACGTATTTTTTGAATGCACTCGGTATAAAGTCGGTAAATTTTTATTTTTTAACTGTAACTAATTCTGACTTGATGGACCTTACATTGATGTCACTGAAACACTGAATGTTCTTCCTTCCTGTATTATATGCTTGAACTCAAAGATAAACCGATAGTTAACATAACTGCACTTTAACTGACACTTCAGTTTTTAAAGGAAATGTGCGTTAAACCATGACATCCTTGACAAAACGTTGTTGATTGATTACTGTAGAGTAGCACATTGCAGACAAACCCGGTTGTTATAATTGTTACGTAACAATCATAAGTCATATAATTTTGACTTGTACTTCTCTTGTTTTTGTTTCCTATATTGGATGAGTTAAAACTGCAACAATCCTCGGAAATTTCCCGACAACTTTGTTTAGTATACAAATTGACTTAATCGGTATATTTTTATCAGTTCACGTCCTACTTCCTATGGAATCTGGTCCAATATGCTGGCGATAACATCATCGTAAATTTCGCGAAAGTGTATAACGATCATCGCAAGATAACCCAGCGCGTGTTAACGTCAGCCAACCTCGGTGGTAGTTATAGATAAGCGATTTTACTGTCCCAGGACGATTTTCACCTAGCGTACCCATCTCTAACGCAATACCCCTTAACTCCGCCTCTATACTCACCTAATTCACGCGTTATCATTCTTCCTACACGTTTCACTTTCAGTCGGTACTTTATAGGTAAATAAAAACCCAATCATCGTATCTCTTCTATTCCCTCTTTCTCCAACAAGCACCCATCGGGATGTTTTATAATTTCAATAAACTAACAATCGGGTAATATAGGTACTCACAGAGATACCGGATATCGCACGGAACGTGTCTAATAACGAGGTACTTTACTCTCTTCTCTTTCTCTGACTCCGGCGCGAAGGAGAGAGATAATTTCCATAAAATATCGCAATCCCATTCTATAAATCTTCGCCACCAATGTGAAATACTTGTCATTATAAAATATGCCTCTGAAAGGTTTCCTACGCTTGTCGGGCAGCGGCGCAACCGCGGAATGGAAAATAATGGGAGAAGTTGGAGCTCGAGTAAAGTCACTGGGTATGTAAATCGTGGTACCAATGAGTTGGAAGGAGAGCCACGTTTTTAGGGCCAAAAGCGATGGGTTCGCATCAGGTATAGTTATGAAAAGTTCGGTTGTAATTTATTGTGTGAAGTAGTGGTATTTGCTTGAAGGGTACCTTGTGCTAAAGTGCTAAGGTAAATATAATATTTTGCAATTCGATACTGCTGAAGTACGTGTTCAAAACCGTCTTTAAAACACCGCCAGAAATTCTATACAACATCCAAATAGTAATGCAATACACTTAACCCACAATTAATTTATTTACGCACTTACTCTAATCCTTCCACTTAATTTCTGTTATATTAATTGATATGTATTGCTTGTATCGTTCGTTTCTTCAGTAATCGATCGTCCATTCCACACTGTTCTTTTATATTTTGGTCATCCTATATTTGTTTGTACGGTGTTCGGTTTCTCGAACCGTCGATAATTCAGTTCATGGATAAACTCACAGTGACTGCAAAAAGTGTATGGAAAAAGGCAACAGCAGACACGTGTTCCTGATTTTTGGTCTTCATCAGTGCAGTGCAGCCTATTAAGAAGGGTCTAAAACATACGAAGATGAAACATACAACAGAGGACTATATATATACACAGGGTGTTTGGTAAACGTACGGCAAAAATTTAAGGGGTTATTCCTTGGACTATCCTAAGAATGTTTTGTTCTTGGATGATTTTTGAAAAACCGGTTCATTTCGAAGATACAGAGTGAAAAAAAAATTGCGAGAGTGACAACAATTTATTATCAAAAAGTACATGTTAAGTTGGCTAATCTACAATAGATGTTCAAAATGACTTCCTCCATCTTTGATACGAGCATTCAATCTTCTCATCATAGACTGCCGAATACTTTCAAACACACCAGGTTCGTTTATAATTTATTAACACTCAGCAGCTATCAGATTTCACAAGTCGTCTAAATTTTCCACTAAAGTAGTGGAAACCAATGACTTTAAATAACCCAATAAGAAATAATCTAGTAGGTTTAAGTCTGGGGATCGAGCAAGCCATGCGTGTGTGTTGATTTTCTTGTTGGCTGTGGTATATCCTCCAGTAAGCCTGGTAGCGTTTCCTCTAAATAGTTGCGATACACCTCTCCAGTAGGTCTTCCTGATAGAAATAATGGTCCAATTACGCAGTCATCCACAATTGTGTATGCACCCTGTATCTTCGAAATGAAACTGTGTTCCAAAAATCATCAAAGAACAAAATATTCTTAGAATAGTTCAAGGAATAATCCCTTAAATTTTTGCCGCATGTTTACGAAACATATATATATATATATATTAGAAATAATTTTCATTTTGATTTGCTTTGTAACAGAAATGGCAACAAAGCAAGATGACGCGTTTCATGCGCTTCAAACTAGAATTGACTTTCACAGTGCCAGGTCCATTCCTGTGATAATTACTTAAATCTAAATTTATATGAAATTTTTGCTACTTAATGAACAATTCATACCACTTCAGTGCGCCCTTTGAGCAATAATTTAAAATTAGTATTAATTAACCTTTAATTTCAACATAGTGATCCGAGCCCATTATTAATGCTTTATTTTAGAGCCTAAACGTGTAATTTTTTCGTGCTTGATTGGAATCCAAACAAGAACATGAATTATGTCACATTTTCTAGGTTTGCTTCAGTAAACAGAACATATGTTATAACATTTTATTTCTCATCGTCTCTTTATAGGCTGATAATGACGTCTGTGATACTAATAGAGGAGAACAACGTACCAGCCACTACCAATAACATGTTTGTAACCAAATTTTCTTCTGGCTGGAACCAACCTTACAGCTCCATCTTTTAACCGCGAACGGAAAAGTGCGCGTCACTTTAGTAGCCGCTGTGTATTTATCGACTTAAATCTTCACATTAATTAATCCTGCGATGCGTTAGATCCAAAAATAATAAAACTAAAAAATGCCTGATGGAAATTACCTCTAACCGATAAAAAAGAGATAATAAAACCTTTTATCGGACTCGCCGGGACCCGTTCGTTCGTGTGTCCCTCTCGTTGCCTGTTTGAATGAAATTAAGTGAAAAAATGATGGAATGATGACAGATCCGGCCGTGTTTCTATTCGGCTGACTTGAGAGGGATCTTCTTTTAGTTTATGAGCGATTATCAAAATACTACGTCATGTCAACTTTGATATTTATCACGAAACCGTTTCACACGAATGCTCGTAGTTAATATATACCTACACACACGTTTTAGTGCACACGGAGAACGGGTATAGTAGCCTTTCGAAGGCTGCGCTTAGGACATACAAGGGGGGACGAAGAATCAATCGTAAAATTGGGACGATAATGGTAACTGGAGAATGGAAAGTAGCCACTGAGTAATGAAATGTGACGAGTTGTAACTATCAACATTACAACTAAAGATTTTAACGATAGGTTGGATGGTTTCATTAAAACTGGATTGTTTGATTAATTTTATGTAATATGAACTTAAGATTATGTCGTTTAAAATTTTTTTAGAGCGATTTGTATCCTACAATGAGTTTATTTTTGTCTCAAAAAAAAATAAGGTACAATTAAACATTGAACATTAAACACATAATCATTATGGGGACATTAATTTGGACTAATTAACTAATCAATCCAATGAGCATTACTTTTTGTCTTATGGCATTGAACTTCTCATTGGAAGAATTTCAGACGGATTTGTTTCGCATTCCATTATACATAGAGGATGTCGATCAGATAGTTAATTGTTTATAGGTATATTTATTTAATATTCATGCACCGTTCTGCACATCTAAAGTCACTAAAAATTTGCCAGTTAGTTCACACCTGATATCCGAATACGAAAACGTAATTTTTTGAACTATCGTTCAAAGAATTGCAGTACTACTCAACTATTGAAAACACTGCATAGAGTGAACATCCTTACTGAAGCTACATTCAATCCTTACTCAAGCTACAATATCAACTTACTTAAAAAAATGGCTCAGAAATCAGTGAGTACTTTTTCACAGTTTTTACACCGAAAAACAACTGTGACAGTACTGAGTATTACAAAACAAATGAGTTTAACGTAAACTCAAACATTAGCTTTAAAATCACTTCTTTCAAGGAAATAGAAGAAATTATTATCGGACTCAAATCCAATGCATATAGATATGATGTCACAGTGAAAATGTGACAATAATATTGGCTGGCAATATGCAATCTCAGACATATTATAATCGTTCGACTAGAAAAGCGATATTTTCCCATGCAGTAAAAGCACCTACCTATCTAAAGTACCTCTAGCGCAGTTTATAGAATTTTTTCCTTAGATAAGATAGCAGACGGACTAAGAAGCACTGTTTAATATGAGTCAAAGATGATTAAAACCCAAAATGTAGAAAAATTTCAGCTTTTGCGTTTTTTAAACAATAAACATTTAAAAAATAAGCCATTTTTCCCCATAACGTGAAAATTATTGACGGAAATGCAATACATTCTACTGACGATTTGTGGAAAATTAAAAGACCTTCAAAATTAGAGTTTCTAGGAGGTAACGGAGCATTTTTCACCGAGAAAACTTGGAAAACCCGTTGAAATGGAACCTTTTTCAAAAATTCACAGCTTTACCCAGTTTAAAGTACTTGCTGCGAGTTGAACTCTACTTCTTGCGAATTGTTTCGCGATTTCCTAACTGATCATATGTAAAGATCTATTGACGGTGTTCCACAAGGATCTGCGCTTGGTCCACTACTGGACCTCCTGTATGTATCAGATATAAAAACATTGTAAATAATTGCAATATACATTCTTTGCAAACGATAGCCAATTACAGTTTTCCTACAGTCCCGAAATGTTTAGAACTTAGAAGCAAAAGATCACACTATCATGCTCATTAACCTCAAATTATATCCTGAAAATGCAGTCAGGACATTTGATTATCATTTTCCCATAGGTAATAACTGAAAAACAGATGGTTAAGAATTATGATAGACCCTGACCCCTGAAAAATCCTAGAATCCTCCAAAAATTAATGAAATAAATTGACTTAAGCTTCTTATATTCTAAATGAGTACTACATTTTTCCTCTTCCTGTGCCCACCTACCACCACATAATTAGGGCAAATAAATATGAAGTAAATAATTTATAAATAATGAAAGGTATACAAATGTCTTAACAGTGCCAAGCTATCGCTATAACTTTAGAATCGTCAAAATTTTACGTAAAATGCCGTTACAATTTTCAAATCAATACCTTCTATTTTCAGATGAAGTTCCTATAGTATGTCACTGCTTATTATAAGCCCTATCTCATTAATTGTCACAAGTAATACATGCAACAAGCTTACAAACCCAATTGTAGGCACTCTAGCGGTTAGACAGCTGTAAATTTGAATTCTAAGCGCGTAGTACTATGATTGTATTACATCCAGCACTAAATTTAAGTCTGTAACGTTTAGAATATAATATTCTATAACTTTTTTGTTTTTCCCAATATCATCTTTGATTTTTATGTTTACCACTTTTTTCTATGTACATATAATAGACTAGTTCAAATCTTGTAAATTGGTCAGGGGCCTAAGTGTGAGTGAGGGGCTTGACTTCGCTCCCTCATCTGTAATTTACACAATAAAAACGAATATTAATTGATATTTTTACCACGTTTCTGAGTTGCATGAATACATTTTACTATAGGAAAGGCAAGCAAGATTAGCAGGAACGTCAGTTCTAGGTATAGGAATTTCTGAGTTCTGAGGCAGGACGTAATGGTTCTGATAATAACTATATAGTGGTTGGGAACACGTCAGCTTGGACACAGTAACCCCTGACAACTGATTCAATTGAATTGTTACAATTATTCATAAAGAGAAGTCAGCTGGTTTGTCAGCGATGTGCGTAAGTTAAAATACTTCTCGTTGTACTTAGAAGTAGGATGATCCTACCCATCTTAAAATTCGGTGTGCGATTTTCACTCTTGACGGCTTGTTTTGCATTTCTCTCTCTGTATTACTGACAAGTTTCAATTAAACAGTGCTTTTACTTTCATCTAACGACATATTTCGCTCCTTTTACGAACTTCCCGTGACCTCAACCTCCTTCTGTTAACTCTCGTCATTGCTCGAAGAAATTTCGCTAAATATTTAAACGGTGGTTCGTCCCGAAAGCGTGTAGCATTCCGAACCGTGCGTGTCTGTTTACTCGAATCTCACAAAAATAAATCCTTCGGGCCGAAAAGTTTATCCAACGTCCTCCTCGTTTGCCTTCGGTCAATGTTTGACTTAAGACCGGAGATAAAGAGAGATTGATATCGTAGATAAGCCTAAAACCGGGAACCCCTGGCGAGATAAGGCGATTTCGTATGTTTTAACAGTATTGTGGGAAATTGCCCGGTAAGCCTATTAGGGTGGCGAGGGGACAGGTACCAGCAGCAGTTTCGACAGATGTTTAGCTTTTAATGACGGATTATTTGAAGAACAAAAAATAAAACGGTTGCGACCAAATGTCACAATTATCTTCGTAATGACTTGGATAATATAAATATTGGAGAGGATAATAACGTTAATAGCTAGATTGTTCAACCGTAATCTACTTATAAGGGAATGGATGTCACCATAACTGTCGTTAATAATAATGGTAGCAAATAAGTATATAATTTGCGAAAAGATAAAACTACGCCACATTTGGTGTTAGAATTATTTATGTATTAAATAAAAATGTGTGGAATTAAATTTGGAGGGCCAATGGTCGTCAAGATCACCAGATATTAAATTGGATTTTATTTGGTTAAAAATGTGTCCCACTGCTGAACTAATTAGTGGTATACCTTTTAAAATTTTGTTATATATTAAAACATGTTTCGTACATCTTCTGTCAAATTTCGTTCAATTTGATTCCTTGGAAGAAAATTTTTTTATATTGGTATTTGGTATATTATTATTTGGTGCCCATGGGGTAAAAAAAATAGAGAACTACGATATGGCTGTACTACTTTTAAACTTGTGTGATAACCTTATTATATGTTTCCTCTTGGCTTGTTCCAAACTCATTCGAACAGGGTTCACCGTATCGATGACGATCAACCGTCAGAAACAAGTGTTTACGGTTAGCACTTCACACTGTTTCGCGGTTTTATCCTGGATTAGTCTATTTATGAGTATGTAATATGTATGACTATTTATTTGCCTACTTACTAATACAGTACAATACATACAATACAAACGAATAAATAAGCAAATCAAATAAATAAAACATAAAGCAACAGTTACTAACATAATTAATCAGATTTGTAAAAATCTGTAGTGGTACTACTGCTGCTACTTTAATCATCAACAACGAATTGGGGTTTAATATGCTCGCAGTACCGTTTTTAGTTATATTCAACCAATCATTGCCAATCACGTGCTTTATGGCATTTTTCGAACTTGTGTTGCAATCAGTCACTAAAGAAAGTTCCTCTACTATTCTTCCCGAAAATTAGGGATAGATATTTTTTCTCTCAATATGGTCAGTTGTGCGAGGATTTGTTATATGCGATTTCAAACACAGTGGAATGAAAACATTTCTAACAAGCTTGTTATGCTAGTATGTCTACAATAGCTTTTCAAGAGTTTTTTTTTGAAGAACTTCCAAATGGTCCTTTTTACTGTTTCAATCCTCATGAAACGTTCTTTTACAAAAACAATTTCATGTCATCCTTGCAGTTTGTCAAATTCACGTTATATGTCATATTTCAATTTGGGGATATGGCTTCAGTATATATACTTACACTCATCAGAATGATTTCAAAACCCGTCATTAATGGATGATTTATTCTAAAAACTGGATTTTTGCTTCGTTTTGCACTAAAAGAGACCATTATAATAACACATTTCCAATATATCCAACTGGCCTTAAAATGAAATCACTATCTTAATGATAGAAAAGAGTAGTTTATATTTTGACGCATTAATTACTATTGAAATGTTCTGCTTGTATTTAATGTATAATTTATTATACTCAATATATGTCGAATATATTTTGTTTTCTACTGCCTTGTATGGTGTTTTGAATACCCATATGATGGGAAAGTATTGTTTTTGGGTTGATTTTCATAATTTTAGATGTTGACCTTTCCAGGCGTTTGAGCTACTTCAGTTTGAAGAAAGATATTGTTGGAATTGGAGATTGTTGTATATGTGTATATGTATGTATATGTCGTGTGGTCGACTTTTTATCACAAACTGTGAATAGTGAATAACTGAAATTTCGTATTTGGGCTTGGGTTCCTGTAAATTCAAACACATGTGAGTTTGTTTAAAATGTGATAAGGGGAAAGCGCACTTTACTCTTGTCATTTATGTATTATTTCAAAACCCAGTCAAACCTTTTTTCAACTTTGTGTATTTAATCTATATTAATTACCATAATCTTTAATTTAATTGACTTTGTCTAATGAGCCCTTCGCTTAATGAATTTTTAGTTTTTCTCTATTTTATCCAAAATGGCTCTACTTCTTCCTACTAAATTTCGAATCTGAAGTAATAGATAAAATGCTTACAATTTGGGTTCCAGACATGTATGTCGAAAATCATCCTAAAGGGCACTTTACTCTTGAGAATTTTTGAACTTTTTTAAGTTTCTCCAAAGGTTTTAGTGATTTTTCGCAAACAAGAAAATTAATTGTTACTTTAATTTTTCTTTATTTTATTTTCTTATTATTCTATCTATTATTTTCTTTATATATCTCAAATTGCTTCAAAATGACTAGTAATTTCCCCAATCTTAACAATGCAACTAAGCTATATATTTGATAACAACGATGTATCTTTAATGCATTTTCAATAAAAATCAGCCCATAGCTGGATAAGTAAAACTGATGAACATAACTGAATAGTTTATTTTAATTCAACTAGAGGGCCGGTAGACCTATATAAAGCGCATATACACATGAGAACTATATACCATGAACTTTATTAACCACTAATTTTATTTAAGTAAAAATTTATTGTTACTACACAGTTATAGATATATTGGGTGCCTACCTACCATTTGAAAAAAGGAAGTTGAAAACTACTTCTTAGGCAGTCATCAGTGCAATTCACATGATCAGAAAACCATAACAATTTTCTCCAGTTTCTTGCCTTAAATTTGACGAATTGGACTCCTACTGCCGGCAATCTACAGTGTCGACAAAACTCCCAGTTCCTCCCATACGTTGACGGAAGAAGGAGGGAAATTTCGCCACGGTGAATTCCATCAAATTATTACCTTACGAGGAGCGAAAGGGGGACGAGGAGACACACGGGGACGGAAGAAGGACGGGAAGATATCCGTCCCGAGTACGTTGAGAATCGAAGAGCAAGAAAACAAATGATAGTGTCCGATGAAGTGATGGCGGTCCATTGAGAACGTAAGGGTCAGAGGTCGGCGAGCATGTTTCGCCCGTGTATCCCCCTTCGACCCCCCTTTCGCGTCTGATTTGTCATGCCCCTCCTGCATCAGCCCACGCGGTCGCATTGCTTTCATTGAATACCATCTGACGACCCGGACGACCAGGGAGAGAAGACTCGGAGGACACTCGGAGACGACGATCCTCTTGTCTTATGTCCTTGGAATTTACAAGAAGAGAGGGTTTGGTAATTATTTTAAATTAAACTGAATCACGGTAAGCCCAAAAATCGAGTTTGTATGCAAAGTGAACCAGTCGGATTGTTCATCTGTTGTATTTTCCAAAGGGAAAGAAAAAAGTATACCATATTGTGCCATTATTTTATTGGCATTAGGCAATAACAAAGAAAGTTGTTGCAAAAAGATTGTTTGACGAGTATTCACCTGTTCAGTCAGATATCTGTTAATACATGATTGTAAGTGAATTATGCTTGGCTCTTTCGCTACTCACTTAATAATTATCGGTTAGTAAAAGCTAATCAGTCAGTAAGTGAAAATAAACTACATATAATACTTTCAGTTGTATTTTCAGAATTTTATATAGCGAAAAATTCAAGTGAAAAAAGCGCAGTGACGAAGTACCTCAAGAGGCCAGGCTAATGGTTAATTTGTAACTGTAGTTAGTCAGAAGTTAACTGGTTATTAAAAGTCAGTCAGCTAAAAATTGAAACTAAACCAGTCAATTTCCAAATTAGTTAGCTAGTCTTTAGTTAATGTAGTTATTGCATCAGATTTATTTCCGTTTCACTATACCTTCCAATTTAGTCAGAAATAGTTAACCTAATATTTTAGTTATTACTGTAAGTTAATAAAATCGCCTTTCCGAGATTTATGAAGTCGAATAGCTGCAATTTATTTGTGATTATAGTCAGTGATTAATTAATCGGTTAGTAAAAGCTAACCGATTATTCAGTGGAACTAAACTAGTCGATTTTTAGTCTGATTAGCTGGTAACTTTAGTTACTGCATAAAATTTATAACTATTTCTCCATATTTCTACTTTAAAACAGGGCTAATTAATAGGTACAGTAGGCAGTCAGTAGTTAATTGGTTTAGTAAAAGCTAGTGAGTTAAAAGTGAAGTTAAACTAGTCGATATGGTTAGGTAGTTACTCTAGTTACTCCATAATATCCATTTCTGCTACCCTATACGTCCTAGTATGCTAAAAGCTGGTTAACCTCATCTGTTAGTCATTGCTGTGAGTTATTGAAATATTTTGTCACGAACTAAGGTATTTCATCAGTTGCAATTCAGTTTGTGATGTTAGTCAGAACTTTGTTGATTGGTAAAATTATTGGTCAGTAAGTAAAGCTACACTAGTCTGTCTTCAGTTTAATTAGCTATTTGCTCTAGGTAATACATGTCATCCAGTTCTGTTTATCTATTCTTTACACTTCAGTTGGAGCTAGCTAACCCCGTCTGTTTTAGTTTATTAGAGAATGTGTCGTTCTTAAGTTTAGTTAGTTGGTTTCCTTAGTTATTACAAAACATTTATTTCCATTTCTATATGCTTTCCACATTGGTAAGAGCTGGTTAACATAGTCAGTTAGTCTTTGCGATGAGTTAATACAGTAATTTCTCAGGCCGTAAGGTATTTGATCGGTTAGCTTATTAGTTGCTTGTTAGTTAGTGATTGTATGTTTGGTAAAAGCTATTAATTAGGAAGTGTAGACATACCATTCATGCCTGTTTCTCTGTACTTTCTACTTTGGTAGGAAGCTGGTCAGCATCGTCTGTTAATCACTGCGAAGGGTGAATACAACAGGTCCTCTGCTAATGAGAGGTTTTGTCAATTGCAATTTAGCTTGTCATGTTAGTTAACCCGTAAATATCTGATTGGTAAAAGTTAGTCAGTTAGTAAGCGAAGCTAAACTAGGCTAGGCTCTGTATGGTTGTCTAGTTGCCCTAGTTATTTCAAGACGTTCATTAATATTGCTCTCCTATAATTTTTTGATTTCTAAAGTGGAAAGTATCTAATTTAGTCAGAGGTGGTGTGTGCAATCTGTTCTTCATTGCAGTAGGTGAATCAAATAGTTTGTCAGAGACTGAAGTATTTGATCAGTTGCTATTTAGCGTTTGATGTTATTTAATTAGTAATTTTTTAAGTCTGTCTTTACTTAAATCTACATAGTGCCCCATACAAAATTGTCACTGCGGATTTGGGAAAAAATGATGAAATTGCATTAAGGAATTCTGTATTCGTCATATTCATAAAGACATTTTAACGTTAAAATGGGTTTTAAATTAAAATACGTTTAGAATGTGATTCACATATGTAACTACAGTGTTTTGTTCTATGTATTTTACCGTGGATGTAACTATAGTTGTCTTATTGAAACATTCTAAACGCATTGTAAGCCCCATTTTAACGTAAAAATGCGTTTATAAATAAGACGTGGTCAATTCGTACACTTCTGGGATAGCAGTATTTAGGTTAAAAATTTATTACCAAGAATGTACTTCCGCCATTGGAAGGGAAATTACTTATGTGTGACAATAGAGGGTCTTCTATTATACCTGAAAACCTTAGTTACCTTCGTTGGTTTTGTGAGAATAAAACAGTGGAAACAAATTGAACTTATGTTTATTAAAATTCGCTTTAAAACAGTTTTTACAATATACACAAAATAGGGGCAACAATATAATTATCCTTAATCTCATTTCTAAAACGTAACTGCACGTCGCCTAACATCTGAATAATTTACACGTTCGAATAGTGTCTTTAAATTTAAATCAGATCACAAAAATCTCAGTACCATATTATACAAAATCCATATTTACAGAGAGAAACATCCGCGGACGAAGATACGAATCGCCATAGTAGAGACTCTTTTTTTTAATATACAAACAAAAAAGTAACAATTAACGGCGGCTTATCTAAAAACCGATCGTAAATTGAAAAAGGAAATTAGATTTAATAATTTACGGCAACTAACGAAGCATAAAACCGAACGACGGATTAAATCCCATGGTCACAAACAAAATAATCAAGAACTGGTTTAAAATGGCCGAAATTCTTTATATAAATATTTCGGCAGTTAATAAATTCGATATTTTGTTGGGGGGAAGTGGTCGATAGGAGCGTTTCGAGATTTGGAAACTTCAGCAGTAGCGCAAAAATGTTCTCGAGACAGGGGCATGCGGATTTGAATATGCTAAACAATTAAGTTGGAATGTCAAATCGTTTAAAATTTCGAAGCACTAAAATGGTAAAACATGATTAGACAATTTAAAATAATGTTTATTTTTTAGCACGATTTGGAACGTCACGAACGGCATTTTTAAAAGTGGTGTCTGATGTCTGTTAAATGTTTTTCCAAAGGCAGATTTATTTCCAGATTGATACAAATATTGATCTAATTATGCAGTATTTGATAGTTTGCTGAAAATCTTTTAGGAGCCGATAAAAGGCGTTAATTTAATCAGTATTTGAATGCCTTTTACTAACACCATTAGATGAAAAGAACAGAGAGAGTAATTACAAGAGAAACGTTATTATAACCACCTTTGGGACTTTATGAAAGATTTAATATTTTACAGACAAGTACAGTATAGCACTTTGGATGTGTCTATTTAGATATGGAAAGCTGGTGATAGGTCAAGGGTAATGATTGTATTTTGGCTGCCTTTTTGAGGAATCGATTTATTGTAGGTGTTATTGTTTATGGCCTCGAAGAAACGACGCGGAAGTGAGAAATTGGATTTCCATTCATGAATTCTTTGACGTTCACTTTGTCATGTATTCAAAGTAATGGTGCTACAATGGTTACGAAAAAATTGCAACAGGTTTCCATAGGCCCAAAGGGCGGATGTAACTGGTAAATCTGCATGAAAATTTTGAAAATTTCCACGAAACTGTGACTGCAATATGGCGTTATGGAAGAATATATTACAAGCATCTTATACAAAAATTGCCAAGTGACATTGTACATTACCAACTGTGATTTTCCGAGGAAAATTTTGCGAAAATTGCAACATTTTTTTCCTGATTTACTTTACTTGGAAGAAATCTCAAAGTGAAGTTAACATTATAAAATATTTCCATACAAAGTCGCAGCTGATTCGACCGCGATCGCAACATTAGGAATAATTAAAAAATTGTACTAAGACCAGTGCCAATTTCTTTGTCAGTCATTTTTTTATTCAAGTTGGAGATATTGACCAAATCTCAAATTTAAAATGGCAGGACGTTTTATAATGACAGACGATAGACGAATCAGAAAAATGTCCCAAAAAGTAAAAATATTAGGAGGAAACATTAGGGTGCTAATCTTGTACATATCTTTTTTTTTTAGTTTTAATATATAGTTTTAATTTCGAATTCAAAATGGCGAAAAGTTATATAGAAACGATAGTTTGGAAAATTTGAAAAAGAATGTCTAAAATTTGAAACTACGACACGATGTTCGACGGTCGTTTGCGGTTAATCTATTGATTTTTAAAGGAATACGTTATTTTAGGTACTTCATGAGAAATAAACCTTTATCATCTATCTAGAAACTTTTTATAACATATCTTTGACTACATACAGCGCGTAAAAGTGTAACACGCTTGTTTAAATTTAAATTATTAATTCACAAAACACCGAGAATAACATTTCAAACTTCACATTGAAGGACTCTTTTACGGTAAACATTTTCTTAATATTTAGTGGTTTCATTTGTAACAGATTGTTGTGTCTGGTAAAAGTATGGAATTACTCTGAACCTTTCTTCACTTCGTTCAATCTTAAACTGCTTTTTTAATATTTTTTAAATCATAGTCCTATGCATTTTTACATAATATTACATGCAGGTTAGCTCTTTGTTTCCATCCTTTGCATTCATGAAAACTCCCTGTCATTTTTTACGTAAAAACTTTAGCGTCAGTATTTTGATTATATGAAATGGTAGACAAATAGTGAAGGTTAAATGGACCATAAGTAGGAAACCCATTTTCCATTTCCGCATTATTTGAAACCTCGCTTATCTTCATAACATCTTCAACCTTAGTGTTCATGAAAAAAGGCATACAAAATAAAATTCATTACGTTTAATGTGTCTTTTGGCGACTCCTAAAATTCTTCTTTGAGTTTCCGATCTACCGAGGTTAATATTGAATTTCCCTGGAAGAATTTATTCCCCCTTTTATTTTCTATTTGAAACTATTGCAAACACCGAACGAATGTGATGTTCCTTGCTGCCCATGCTGGTAGTTCGGCAGAAACTTGTTCTTAAATTTAAAACGTAGAGTGTGCGTAGAAACTGAAGGCTTAAAATCGCCATTATAATGGAAGTCATCTTTTCCAATTCCGTCTGATGTAGGCGATATTTTTGTCTCGAAAAATTTATACGAATGTCGGTATGTTGTTACTTTAACTAAAAGCTTTGCCGAATCTACTTGGTTATCGTTTACATATTGATAATTGTTGAAATGACGAAAAATTTGAATTCACATGCTAAACTCTTCACACTGAAAACATTAGTCATTTCGAGGTAAATTTGACGATTATTTGGATTTCATATCAAAAGTTTAATTTTTTGTTTCAAAAATTTTCAATACGTAAGTCAGTGACACTGATAGTCATATTCACCAATATTTTAGTCAAATTTTGTTTGTTGTTCGTGATAATAATTTCTGGTATTCACCATGAAGTTATTTGTACCGACAGTTAGGGGTCCGCAATCCACTAGTTAAAGTTGGTGGTCAAAAAAGTTACTAGATATATACGCTGTTAATGATGTATTTGTTTGCTGCCGTGTGATTTTTTAGGCGTTTTGTTTTCGGTTACAAATTCAACGAAACATGGTGAAGATGGTGAATATGAATTAGGCATAATAACGCCGTAAATAGACAACACGCTATTACAAACGTTCGATTTGGAATAGTGACAGATATAAAATGAAGCCTATGGCCTACTCCAAATACGAATCAAAGGTGAAGACGTTTATACATCACTTAATTCCCAGTATCTGTCTCTCACGACGGCAAGACCTCCTCGTCCCAAGTAACACCAAAGCGAACAGACCCTAAACGAAAATGACACAAAATCCTTAATAATCGTCTACACTCACATTCACTTTCCGCTCTTATTCATTATCGAGTCGATACTGAAAGTCTGACCCTGCGGCGAGCCCGTCGAGCTCGAGGCGCCCAGGTTGTGCGTCAGGCTGTGCCGCCTGAGGTCGCAGTTCCTGCGGAAGACCTTCCCGCACTGCGAGCAGTTGTAAGGTTTGATGTCGGTGTGGGTCAGCAGGTGCGTCTTCAGGTTGGAGCGTTGGTTGAACGAGCGGCTACAGACGGGGCATTTGTGGGGCGACTCCTCCATGTGGAGGATCTTGTGGACGGCCAGCGTGCGCGACTGGCAGAAGCCCTTGCCGCATTCCGTGCACTTGAACGGTTTCTCCTTGCTGTGGATGTACCTGGAAGAGAGGATGTTCGATTAGCGGTGATGGTGCGACGTGTAAAAACGTCAGGGATTTAATCAGACTTTGCAAATTTTATGATTTTTAGATTCGTGCGAAATTAAGAAGTCTCATATATTTTACTTAAAGTTTGTTAATGCAGCTAGTTAACAATAACTACCGAACTTGAACCTTGGGTAAATTGATATTAAACCTATTATCCAGAAAATTTGAAATCAAAGGGATAATGAGTGTGGCTGCAATGGACTAGGGGAGATATTGAATAAAGATTACATTTACGCCATTTTTATAAGCTGGCAGTCCTTTGTAATCGAAACGCCGCTTAGTTCTTATGTCAGCCGGAAATAACTCGGTATATTGTAAATAAGGGAAAATAAGTGTTCTTTGAATGACAGAAAATGGCCGACTTAGAGAACCCTAAGTCATAGGAGAGAGACTCTCTAACTTCTTAGAGAATAGGGAAGGGAAGGACGAGTAGAAAAACTAGGCTTTAGGCTTTGGATGGGTGAAGCTATGTGGAGGAGTTCACACTCCAACAGGAGATGAAACAAGGGTAGTAATGGAAAACAAACGAATGTTGGAATAGAATGTGTAAAGATAGTAAGATATGTAAAGTAATAGAAACAACAAAAAAAGCACCAATACCCAAATAATCATACCAAACGAATGGAAAGAACAAGAAATAATGGGAAAATGATCGAGGAAGCAGGAATCACAAGAGAAGATATAAAAATGGCTTCAAAAAGCAAAAAACCAATGAAGCTCCAGGACCAGGAAATATAAAAATGGAACTACCAAAATATAGATGAGAAAGAGTCGTATATTTCACTAGAATATTGTTCAACAAAATTGAAAAAGTAGAAGAAAAAGAATGGAACTTGGCGTACAATCCTCCATATAGAAAAGAGGTCAACTAATAAATGTAGACGAACAAGTGTTATTTCTTCAATTGCAAGATTCTTTGCCGCAGTAATGAAAAGCAAAATAGAACAACACATGGATAATTTTACTGAAGAGCAATCGGGGTTCCAAAAAAACCAATCATGTACAGACAATATATTTATCTTGAGAGGAATTAAAGAAAAGAATGTCGAGACGCACAAGTTGATTTGAAATATCACCTGGCCAGCATTTTCTTTCTCATTATTTGTAATTTATTTTGGTTTTTGAAGTGGCGACAATCACTTAAGAAGTTGTTATGTGCCGAATTACAGCTATTGTCAAATAAATAAATAAATAAATGTTCCAATGTAAGTTGAATGCAAATAGAGAGAACTAAAGGAATTTTCGTGACACAACTACCATATTTTTTTGACCATAGGCCATGAGCCATAACTGGGTATTAGTCACGGGCTGAGCAATACGGTCAGGTAAAGTTTTTTGGGCATTATTACACAACAATTTCATTTCATTAGTTTTCGTTATGGGCACATATCCTAACATAAACCTATTTACAAGTGTTGTAATAATTACTGTACTTACACAGGGAAAATGGGTAAATAGAATTTAATCCATTAATTAGAAACAGAAATGTGGGGAAAAGAAACACTTGTATTTTGTTGAAAATTATATTATGAATATATATTGAATGACCTGTGAATGAAATGAATCTGTATTACTACCTACTTTCATTCACTTTTTATTATTTTCCGGTATACGTTAACATCTAATTTATGATTTTACCTCTGGTTATGGCCTAAAATAAAACATCAAAACAACTGTGCCTGTGCTTGCTGTTCGAATAGCATATGATTTTAAATCAGAAAGAGAGAGAGCCAGAATTATTTTGTATGACAATTTTCTGTCACTAGCGACATCTACCGGAATTCAATTGTCTACATAAAGTATCGAACATTCTTATCAGAATTTTGACTAGAAATCCGAAGCTGTTCAAAGTTATAAGACCAAGGAGGTTCAGTTTACTAGAAATGAAAAGAAGGAAATTTCGAAAACGTTCGATTTCATATTAAATTACAAGATTTTTCTGTGTATTCTGCTGTTTGAATTCGTGTCACTCACGTCGAAGTAATTAGGAAAGTTTAAAGGTGCATTATTGAGTGAGTTTAACAAAATCGTAGAACCACGTATACTACGAAAAAAGACGAATAGCAAAACGGCCAATTTGCATACAATGCAGAAAGTAAAGATGAAACATTGAAAAAATAAGAGAGTTAGCGAAGGATGAACAGACACAGACAAATGGGCGAGGAACACGTCTGACACTCCCAACAACACATCAAGCAATAATACCTCAGATCAATCCCCAAAGAATAAACAAACAATACCTACAGATTGGGAGAAATTGATATCACTGGTAGAATTTGTTGATGGTTATTACTTGATGACTGTTGACGTTGAAATCTACCAATAAAATACCATCGTTCGTGTTACGGAATAATTTCCACCAGAAGTGTTAAAATAAAGAGCTGATAGTAATTTTAAAACTCGAAGTAATTCGCTGACCTAACTTCTATTAACAGCCAATCAGAAACTGAAGCATACCTGCACTACTGTATTCCTTTGGGCATTTCGTGAATTTGCTACACATTATTGAAGGTGGTCACAAATCTCAGTGGAACAGGTGTGCGTATGGGGTATACGGACATATATTGATACTCAGATACCTATTTTTTGACAATTAATCTCCCCTTTAATGCAGGTCGCGTTCATGTCAATAACTACATATTCATAAATAAATTAAGAAGTTGGTTATTAACTCCGAAAACTCACATAAATTCAAATTTCAATTTAAAAAACCATTTTGAAATAAATAATCATCGATTATTAGCAAATTATTTGAAAAATCAATTTTTTAAACATTTTGATTTAACAGCTGGGGTATGAGCAACCAACGATATATTGACAAACTACTTTTAGGCATTTATGAGGGTTTACTCAGGGTCCAATATTGGGAGGGGTTCAGTTTATTGCATGAATCCTAAGAAAGTATAACGAGCGGTGAACAACTACATGCAGTGGGCCGTACTTCAAAGGGAATGTTAACCTCTTGAAAGTGGAAAATGGAATTCTAGAAAAACAGTTTCCTATTAAAATGCGTGAAAATTGTTTTTAAATTTGTTTGATACCTGCCTGTATTGAGCGTACTTTAAAAAGATTTTCTTCATCCTAAGTGTTTAATAGTTTTCCAACTGTAAACCCTTAAATTTTGCTTAAATTGAGCTGTGCAAGACCGAAACGAGTATACCAGAATTCTCGCCATCCACTAAATAAATAAGGCACATTATGAAGAGGAAAATTAAATGTTTATAAAATCTCCCCATAACATGTAAATGACGTTTGTATTGGTCAAACTGGTAAAGGGGTTAGTGGGTAAACAACTGATGAAGTTTCACTCCATTCCATTGCGGTTTAGGCGCCCCTACACTCTGGTTTAACCACAATTTAACTTTCAGTTGGTCAAAATGGAACAATACTTACCAAGAATTGACCAAAACGTAGAAAATGGAAATAAACCGTCATAATCCAAACCCACCACAGTCGTAAGTCTCGCGGTTGTGATCCAACCATAACTTAAATTTTGAATGTGGTCCCAAAGAACTGGGAGGGTCTCCAACGACCCATGTAAACGTGAAACTGTTTTCAAACTTATCTTCTACGAGCCGCAACCCCTACGATCCCGACTTGTGAATTAATTAACGCCCGGATCATTGATTATCACCAAACGGACAAAACCAATAAAATCAATCGTACCTCTCGAAATTTATTCCTCCTAATGGCCGAATAAATAATCAACGAACATACACAGACACACACTCTTACACACCTGTCCGACGGGCGGAGTTCCATCTTTCTTTTTTTCTCTTACTTACAGTTCCCTCTTCTTCTTCTTCTCTTCTCTTTTTTTTTTGGTGTTTTGTTGTTCGAGGGGTCTTCGAAATGACGTCTAAGTGGGTTTGACGGATATTTCTCCCCAGGTGATACTTTAATGCGATGTATACTTAAGATTAGTCAGGTACAAATTAAGTGAAATAGGCGATGAGGAACACAACACCTTTTTGGCATTGAATGGCCGGACAATGAGGGTGATTCGGAATTTGGGATGTGTATAAATTAACTGATAGTGATCTTGAAAAAAGAAGAACAAATAGTGTTTATACAGTTGTTTGTGTTGAGGAATTTGGACGCGTTATGGAGAATGTCTTGGAGGGAAGGCTGTAAAGTGACACGAAACAATAAATTCGTTTTAATTATCATTTCGGGATAGAAAGTATATCCCGTGTCGCATTTCACGTGTAATTTACCATGATTGATCACCGCATCAGAGTATTTGCTCAGATGTTATTAACAATCCTTAAATAAAAGTGTAGAAAGCGAGTGACTAAACGCCAACGGTATTTAATTAAACCCTTGTAAGACGAGGTAGTGTGATACGATCCCTGGTTACTAACTGGGTAGTAATTAAACAATAAAGCCTCGCACAAACAAACGCGCCTCACAATCATTACAACAGCATTTTCGAAACGTACCTACTCATATTTCACGCAGACACATACGTTACAGCCAAAACGGTAATTGTCGGTGCTTTACCTTATCGTGACCGATATAATTATTAGGTTGAGGATGTTTCTTTCTTCAAACGTGATGATTGCGTGAAAGCCAAAACATGTATGCGGTCTTCGCATAATACAACTCCCACAGCTCTACCAATAAAATACTAAATACGGTGTTGACCCCGACTCGTTTTGTTGCCTTGTATTCGCGATAAAACTCTAAAAATATTACACCTATTCTCCTCTAGAACGAGAAGAGGAGAAAGGAGGCACTATCACATTTTAATGAAGTATGTGTGTTGCTATTAATTATGGCGGGGGATCATAGAATTTAGCCACGCTTTCCTTTTCTCCTCTCTAGGTTTGTACTAACGAACGCACTATTTTCACGCATTTTTTCTTAGGCTTTTATTACCTTGTTTGCTGGGATAAAACTTAAAAAGCTGAAATTAAGGCACTTTTTGAGTTCACAGGTACTGAAGGAATACATAAGGACCAACGACATATCACGCCATCTACAATCTCCCTCATTGTTATTTAGCTACTACAAAACTACATAGTAACATTGTCTCTTTTCCTTTGAACGTTCACATTTTGTTCGCTCGTCTATGTTTTCCTACTTTACGATTTCGAGAAATGTTCTTGTACCAACAAAACTCTAAAAGCACGTTTCATGTCGATTAAACCGCACATTATTAATCCAGCATTAATCATTCAAGCTGATAGATATGACACGGTTTATAACAAAGGAGGGTTTTAGCCTCATGCTTATCGACTGGCTGTCTGTCAGTAACATAACTCCGGCCATTGAACATAACTTTTCATAGATACCAGTTGTATAGTGGAAGCGCAGTAGCAGTCATAGTTAAAGACACTTACCTACACTTATTAAGGCTAAATAATGAAGTTAAGTGTGTTAATTAAACAGAAAAATAACTGCATAGTCAGTCGTTAGGTAGGATGTCCTACAAACAATTCATTTGTTTAATGGAAAAGAATGATACCTGCAGTTGGAACAAGCTAATTAGTTAAATAGTCAAACAAACAAATTTTGGAAAATTAATCAACATTTTGTTCAACAGGTGTTTTGAATTTCTGTCCGTAGCTGGTCTGACCATAAATTATACCAAAGGGTTAAAGCTAGGCGGTTAAAGCTCACATAAACATGTCATTTAGGGAAGTTTAAATTAGAGAAAGTTTATTTTCTGTTCAAAACGTTTGAGTTTTATTTTATACCTTATATCACCTTTAGTTAGTATCAAATTCAAGTATCAAGTAGGAAATAATTTTGAATAACTTTGAGATTCATTATTTATTGTTGATCAATATTGCCTTACTAATTATAGACCGACTATTAAAATAGCATTAAGGTGAGGTCCAAATATTTATATGTTTTAACTCGTCCTTTGTACAAAACAAGTAAAAGCTACAAAACAAAAAAGTTTTATTTAAGTGTATTTATTTTATATATACAGAAAATATTCTTAAAGCCAGGAGATAATTATTTGAGTAAGTTAATTAGTTAGAGTGAACTTGAATTTTTTGAAAAGAATGGATTTTATTTGGTACGTGAGTTAAATCAGGAAGCACAATTAGTTAGCTAATCATATATCTGCCACTCACTGGCACCTAATTTGATAGTTAACTGTATATTTTTTTACATTTTCATTTAACTACTACACAAAGTTAGGTAGAGTTAGTTAATTAGCTATAATAAAGTTCAATATTGTTAAAGGTGTTTGAATATTAGCTGTTGCAGAGAAAGTTAAACTAGAAAGCAAATTTAGGTAGCTTATTTTTCTCCGACTTACCATCACTTAACTAGATAAATGAATATTTTGCAAAATTTTAAATTTTTAGTTTTTATTATTATTAAATTATAAATTATTATTATTAAAAATTAGTTTTTAAACATTTAAAATCACTCAAACTAGTGTTACATTCAAATATCCAATAGGAAATAATTTTGACAAATTTAAATTATTATGCTTAGCCTTTTAACAAAAAATGCCTTTTAGCTAAGGTTCAAATAATTATAACATGTTTTAACTCATCTTCTCTTTTTTTGTGCAAAACAACTCGCACTTAGAAATACTAATTATATAACTATTTATAAAACTGACGGTCAGTCAGTTACCTTAGCTCAAACTGAGTCAAATTTTCAATGCACTTAATGGAATTTTCAATTCTAACTTTAGTTGATAACCAGTGTTGAAACCAGTTGAAACTAATTCCAGTAGTACAGTATGGTTATTTAATAATGATATAAGTATAAACATTATTAATAGTTGACTCAGAGGAAGACTATCTCCCAGTTAAAGTTTTAATACAATATGAATTAACTATAGTTGAAGTGTGGTATTCAAACTGTTCATAAAATAGATACTTAAATACTTATTAGGTTACTATTAGCTATTATACCGATTTGATTACATCGAGTTACAATTGGAAATAAAATTTATCATAATTGTCTATTTACTCAGGTACCTGAGAGGTAATTAGTTATGTAGCTGAAAAGGAGTTATTATTTTAAATATACTTGGAGGAAAGTTCATGTTAGCAATTCTTACTCAAATAGTTCTAAAGTTAGGCTAGTTGGTTGACTCGAACAACCTTTTAGCTAATGTTCTAGAACATTATAAATTATCTCTAGTAGAGGAGTCTTAATTAAACCGTTGAGAAAACAGATCATGAACTAATTATTAGCTATCATACCGTTTCATTTCACATTTAGTAACATTTTTGTGCAAAATGGGTCAAAGTTAGTTACAGTTTTTAGTCGGTTACTAGAATATGCTACTGCATATATAGTGCCTTTATAATAGCCTCATTCGGGTATAGAATACGCTGGAAGGTAGGTAATTTTGAGAGCACTCTAATGAATAGGTTGGAACGTCCGTCAGTTATGGAGTGTTATATGTGTTATACGCTAGAATACTATAGCAAAAGGATCTATATCCACCAGATAGTAGCTTGAGTGTGTTAGCACCAAGAAAAGCATCATGAAATTCCAAAAAATTTTCTAGTTCTAACGAAACGACATTGTAATCTAGGAAGGTCAGACCCGAAAATGACCAAATTCCGGTCTGGTTCGAGTTAGCAGTGTTAATTCTAATAGTTTAATAGTCTAATAGTTTATGTGATTATTTTCGATACGTCCTTCCCGTTGATGAAGAAATACAACGGAACTCGAAGAATAGAGCCCCATTAAACCCTCCACAAAATCAGGAATAGACTTTGGTTAATCATCCATGAACGTGAGAGTTAATAAATTAGGTAGTTTAAAATTTTTAAACATCTGAAAGAAAGTCTAGTTCTGACGATAGTTGTTGATTTTGATTTCAATATAGCTAGTAAATTAATTGTGAGGTTATTAATAGCGAGCATATCATGTCATTTAGTAGCGTGTATAGATAGTACCGTCACATGTCACCAAAGAAATCATTTGACTTAACTTTTTCTGCCAAAACGAACCATAAGATTACCCTATTTTCTGCACTATCTTAATTAACCTTAATAATAAAATTATACATCTATATAAGTATCTATATAATATGAATGCACTCTTATATACTATAGGTCTATACCTATTTATTTTTAAATAGGTTTATGCTTGCACTGTTTTTAAGGCATAAAAACTGTTTTCTTTTCCCAGTATCCCTGTCTTGAGATCCACATAATGATCGATCAATCTCCTATGAAATCATCCTCGTCGGAAACGGGAACGTAAATGGTACGACTCCTTAAGAAATGAAAATTACCATTAGAATATTATTTATAAAACGTATCCACCGTGGGCATATGCACATCTAAGTGCACCATGAAGGAAAGAGAGAGAGAGGCCTGTTAACATTTGAAAGGAAGCGTAAGTTAGGTCACGAACTGTATAATGCCACTAATTCATGCGAAGTGGTGATTAATGGTTTGGAAAAGACGAAAAACAGATTATTATTTATGAGGTTATGAGCGGGCAGATTTCATAACTGAACAAAGCCGTATGTATGTGCGTATGTAGAATGGATATCTCCACAGTTATTAAGAGATTTAATGGTATAAGGAGATGAATTATTAGGAAAGCTTTTAGAGGCAATTTGCAGATTTTATATCTTTTAAATAATTTATTCGTAGTAGATTATCTGAAGAAAAAGTGGAGAAGATAATTTTTATAGCGATTAATGGCGATAAATGTCAAATTAGCGTGTTTGTAACTAAACTGTAAAAACTGACTATAAAATTAAATTTGGCATCTAAGTGGTTCCTTTTGCGTTTATGAGATTTATTTTTGAAAAAATAAAAGCTCGCTCTTTTCTGTAGAAGAATTTATACACATTTTGAAACCAAAAAGAATTGTAGTCAAACAAATCAAACAAAAAATCTACTCGCCAACTACAATAGAATATTACAGCACTGGGAAGGAAGAAAAACTTAAATTGTGTGTTGCTTACTAACCTTTCTTAATGGAGTCCCCAGTACATTTTCCGTTTAAATTGTAATACATATACAATATCGGTTCATTATGACATCAGAGTAAAATATGACCAACGTAAAATGACAAGTTGCATAGCTTCTATCACATATATTTAATTGATTTGATTGACTGATTTGACTGATATTTCGGGAAACGCTATAAATGTTAACCAAGCGAGCATTAAACGCAGATTATGTTTATGCAATGTGGACGTACATGAGACTCCAGGTACCATGTACATACGAGTAGTGGATGTAGTCTTTCATTTTGGGGCGTTTTGGGCATTGAAAAAGTAGCTATTTTGTGCCTAATTTTTAAATGGATCAACAATAAATTGAACAGGGTATATTTATACGGTTTATTGACTTTTTTTTCTTTTTTCTTGTATTGTTCGGAAAATTCTGAAATTAAATATGGCGAACTCAACAATGTGGCATGACGTATTGTTACTAATTCCATGTTATATATGTAAGTCTTTCAGGATCTCGTGCCCTCTAACGTCACTATGCGCAAAAGACATAAACTGGTCCACGCCAACAGATAGTAACTGAACTGAAAACATCGTTCTGGTTCGGCATTTGTGTTTTCCTTAGCTTAAATAAGCGTCGGAGCGTTTTTTAGAGTTTTTTTTAAAATCAACTTCAATAACATTCAAAATTGTGTGAGAAAATTATAAAAATTTAAAAAGATAATGGATGAACTTACAGTTTATGAAATTAAATTTGATGTTTCTAATGGCAAATCGTAGATGTTTTGGTGCAATAGTTTCCGAGATATAATCAAGTATCTAAAACATATATGCGAAATTTAACAACTTGATATCTCCCTAGAAAATAGAGCTAATATTACTGGGTAAGTATATTGTTAATAAAGTTTAATTATGATCTCGCGACCTCAGTGTTTCCACCGGGTCATATTTCACCTGGGCGCGGACGGTGTTATCCTAAGCCTTCTACGTCCCCCGGACCCCTTTACAAACCTGGAGATGGAAGCTTTGGTCTTTAGACCGCCCATCACCTAAAGTGTTGTATAGTAGAACCTAAAATTCATGAAAGTGTTAAAATATGCTACCTCCGACGAAACTGCGCTAAATTCTAGAGAAAGATTCAGACCAGATATTTATTAGAAGATATTAATTATGTTACATTTGTACCGAGGGGTTAGAATTTTGTTGCTAGACAGAATATGTTATGACATAAAATTTACTCGGTGTTATAATATGCTAAAATTTAAATTTCACAGGATAATGTTGTACATATAACCATATAACGAAATCATTTTCCTTCCAATAAAAAAATATGAGATCTAGTCTGCAATTCGAATGTGCCAGCATATATGACTCGCTCGGACACAGAATACGATACAATGTAGACTTTCGACAGAAAAGTCCTGAATAACCTGGTATTCATCAGTTATTCAATGTTTTAGATGTTTAGCTTAGAATTTGTTACTATAAAATATCACAGCAGAAAAATCTATATACACTAGATAGTAGTTTGAGTGTACTAAAACCTAAAATCCATGAAATTTTTAAAATATGCTAGTTCTGACAAAACTGCGCTCTAATCTACAAAACAGTTCAAACGCGACAATCATTAGAATCTAAACGTATACAATTTAAATATGGCATATGCTGTATTTCTATTTTTAATCTGCAATCTAGTTGCCAAATGAAATATGTTAAAGAATAGATTATGCTAGAATTTAAATTTGAGGGAATAATATTGTATAACCATGTAACCAAGACATTTTCACGCACAATATCCATGGTTGACTAATACTACTGTCTGTAGGAAACTAGAAGTTGTATTAGTCGAATAAATCGCGGTTAGATGGCGGTAAAAACAGGAATTAATATTCTACCCCATTCGGTTTATGGTAACTGTAGAAGACCGTACCCTCAGATAATTAGTGCAAAATCGTGGCTAACGCCTTAAATTACGAGATGTTTGGTTTCATAACGATTCAATTCCCCCTTTCAAATCGTTAGTTATGATCGTTTTTAATTCGGAACTCTGAATATCAGAATACAAATTTAGATATTTGCATTATGCCATAGAGGGTTTCCACAGGAATGGTTCATGCGCGGTACCGTTCGAGTAACGGTGGGACGGGTGATTGACGCAAACTACGGCGCGAATCTAAACTTTAGGGATTTACGCTAATTATTATTCGATCACTACAAATCAATTTAATGATACCTGGCAATAACATTTAAAACCTTCACCAAAAATTGCAAACTTACTTAATGATATTTTCTATCAAAATTCGAACAATTCAGCAATGTATTTTGTGAACGTTTACAAATCGAAATTTTTTTTATTGAATTTGGAACGTTTACTAACTCGGTTTGTAAATTTTATGTTTCCGTAAATTACGCCTCTAATTTTAGTTTGGGATTTTCACCAATTTGTTTGATGTATTTGTCACAGGAATCGTCATCATGACAAAATGATCATCTTGAACAATATGCTTGGAAACCTTATCAAAACAGCTAATGCTGTAGACCAACGTAAGCAAATTAATTTTTAGTTGAAAAAATTACCAATATATCTTATATATTATATACATAAGATTGCTAATAATTGTGTACCTACTATAATTTTTTTAGGCAACTTAAGTTTGAAGCTTTTACAAGTTAACTTATTGGCATAGTGACATCCAATTTTGCTGTAGAAGTCTTCAGTAAATTTGTATTTGTGTCAAATTATTATTTTCATTGTAAATGTTAATTCTCACAGATTAGACAATGTCATTTCAAGGATCATCCTTGTGCGGTAATACTAGTAGCTTTATCCTATGAACTATGGACTTTTGCCTTTGAGTAATATATATTTGACAATATCTCGGAAATAATTGCACCGACAGCGTTTGCCTTATGGGCATATGCATGTTTACTATGTTATGCAATTTTTACTTTCTTATATAAGGAACTCCATGTGATGAGAAAGTATTGTTTTTGGGTCGGTTTTCGGAATTTGGTATATTGTTTTTAGAAAAATGTTTGTATGTGTTGTGTGTATGTGTGATCGACTTTTTCTCAGGAACTGTAAATAGCGAAATGCTAAATCAGGGGATTTGGGCTTGAATCCTGAAAGCCAGAATCTGTGCGATTTTGGTTTAAATCGGTTAAAGGCAAAGGGCGCTTTACTCTCGTCATTTTTGTGCTATATCGAAAACTAGTGTGTTTTTCAATACTGTAATTTATTGTTTAATCCATTTTGACTGCAGTAATCGTTATCTTGACTGATTTTATTTTGAAGGATCTTGCCATTGTGAATTTTCAGTTTTTAACATCTTTTTTCCAAAAGGGTTTTACACATTCTTACTAAAGTTTACATCTGAACTACTAGATTAATTGCCTACAATTTTTATTTGAAACAATTTACTCTACATGCGTCCTAAAAGGCGTTTTACTCTTGAGAATTTTCAGGTTTTCTCAATTTCCTTAAAAACAGCTCTAGAAATTTATTGCATCCTTCACAATTTGACTTACTAACACTCTTCTCTAAACCACACTAAAGGGTACTTTCTTTTTGTCAAAATTTGTAGTTGTCAAGTTAAAGAATTTGTAACACTACTAGCACTTTTTTGTTCTTAATAATACATACTCATTAACAAAAAAAAGCTGTGGAGTGTGGGTGATTTTATAGAAAAAGTCATAACTAACAAATTTCATCCCTTTTAGCTTTAAGATATTCCAACTCCATGGTTCACAAAAATAATGACTCATTAAACAATAAATTCTGTAGCTATCCCCTACATGTCTTTTTTTTTATAAAATAACAGTCTTGCATTATTTTAAATGCGCATTATGCCATAGTTTTTTTTCAGAGTACCGTTGTATTATTTACTGGAAAACACGTGAATTACGCTATGGTTCGGGAACACCGTGTTTTCCTGTAACATTTATTTGTTCTCGACGCATGCGTATTTTGTTAATTTCTCGCCCGTCCGGGGATAGTGAACATCATGGGATCCTGAAATTCCAATACCTATGATTTCAAAAGTTAACCATCTGCTGGTAAACTTCACCGTTTACAGGCATATATTACAGAATGTTGTAATTTAAGTAACGTAAATTAAGATTTGAATATTTACAAATATAATTAGTCAAAGATGGCTGCACACAATCTTTTCTTATTGTTCCTATATAATTATCTGAATTGATTGACTGAAGTTGAACAGATGTGTAAACAATAAACTTTAAACAATGAGTAATTCCACAATAACGATCTCGTTAATGATTTGAAATTACACATGGCGGATCCAATATGGCGGCATGACGCATCGTAGCTGTCATTTTCAGAATATCAAATGTTATGAATTTTATTTTAACAATAAGGCATTATTAAAAAAGTAACAAATAGCTTTTTTTTGTTTATAGATGGTTGTTTAATCTAAACGTTGCGGAAAAATTCATTTGATTAGGTATTAGTTATTACATAAAGTTGCGCATTAAGATTCAAATAAAATTGTTGATGATTTGAAATATAATAAATAGGGAAGATGGATTGCCAGGAAACATCGAGAATAAAATCGTTGCGCTTGAAGGGTCTGTTGATGGCTATTTATAAGGTGTGTTAAAATAGAATTTATTAGACAAACTGGATCGTAGTGCTCCGTAGCTTCGATCAAAATACCACCATTTATTCATAATACCTGGTAATTTAGTTGAATTCAAGGCCGAGCGGAATGATTAATAAGAAAATTGATGCATTCATTGAAATGAAGCGGTAAAATCCGAACGTTAATGAACCGTAGTCGAAGTTTAAAGAGCGTTCATACCTGTGGTCCCTCAGGTGGTCCTGCCTCCTGAACGCCTTCCCGCAGATGTCGCAGGAGTACGGCCTCTCGTCGGTGTGGGTCCTTTCGTGTATCAACAAATTGTAACTCTTCGTAAACTGTCTATTACAAAATTTACAAATGAATTGTTTCTTCGGCCTGGAGCCGGCCTTCTGCCTGCCGGTCACAACCCCGGTGGCGTTCGTGCTGGAGAAGGACACCGCCGCAGACGGAGACGAGGAGGGGTTCTCATAAGCCGAATTCATTATCAAGCTGGGGTAGCTCGTGTCGACCGGCGACGAGGAGATGGAGAAGTTGTTGAGCGCCTCGTCGTTGGCGAGGAGCGCGAGGTCCTCCTCGACTTCCTCGGAGAGGTCCACGTCCTCCGTCAGGTTATTCGCGGCCTCGTCGCTGTTGCTGATGGTCTCCTCGTTGATTTTCGCCGTGCTCGCGGCGATCTTCAGTATGTCTATCCTGCCGGAGGTGGTGCCGGTCGTCGTCACGTTCGCCGACACGGTGGAGAGCCTCTGCAGCGCCAGGTACGACTCGATCGCCTGCATGTTGAGGGCGGCCGCGGCCGCGGAGTTCGCCGGCAGAAGGACGGCCTGCTGCAGGGAGTTCATCATCGTGTTCTGCAGGGAGAGCGCGATGTTCTGTATCGAGCGCTGGAGGAAGTTCTCCTGAAGCATCTGCAGGTCGAGCTGGGAGCCGCTGAGGTTGAGCTCCGTCGTCGTCGTCGTCGTCGTGGGCTTCGGCGACGGCTCGTTCCGTGTTTCCGGAGTATCGATGACGTCGTTATCCATTGAGGTTTGCATTATATCGACGCCACCTTGTACTTTCACCAGTCGCTTCGTTATTTATTTATGTTTTTTAGCTACTCCCGGGCCACTTTACACGTACCTCCAAGTCCGAATTTCCTCGCACTTTCCTTTTTCCCTCGTCTTCGTCGTGAGCTTATTCAAATAAGATACGCGCGCGCACACTCTATTCTTAAACAGTAGACCATCGACTAAGCAAGGCATCAAGGCAGCTGTTAAAACGTTCTTCACTTGTTTTTACCTGTGCGCCATCTACGCCATGAGCGGTAAAGGATGTGGTATAGGCACGCGGTGAGAGGCGCGTACTGGCATTATATGTGGACTGTTACGACGCAACTTTTACATAGGGATGTTTATTGGTCGTCATTATTGTTGTTACGACCCTTGTTTTAAACTACCTCCATAAATAGTATGGCAGTAAAAACCAACAATAAATGAAAAATACTAATAAAATAAAACATTAGGGAAAATATTGTGCTTTACGTCCCGCCATTAAGTTCCGGAATAATTACGCAATTAATTAAAATCCTAATAAAACACGTCCGTTCGTACGTATAATCCAACATCATACAAGTGTGAACCTTAATTTTTTTGGGAAATTTCAAAACAATTTGACTGACAACTGTCATGCTCGAATTTTGTGGATGTTTTTCTATTTGAAACCAAATGACCCTAACACAGAAAAATTTAGTGGCAAAGTGTGTAAAATAAAGTATTGGCGAAGGCTTTCACTGCCGGACTCATCAGAGATGGTGATTTCCGTGCTGTGTGGCCGTCGTCTGCGACGACGTTTCGCCTGCGGCTGCGACAAGCATCTTCAGGTCGGATTTCTGGAGCGGAGATTGTAGTTTCTTAGCAGAATTTCAGAAATAGTTGATATCATTATCGTCATTAAGTAAGCTCATAAATTGATCTACAGTATCTGCTTCTGGGTAAAGTTGAAATGTGGTTAATTGGCCGTCCATTGTTTCATTTTCATTATTATCAGTATTAGGGAGATAAATCATTATTTTCAGAATTTTTATAACGTTGAATCAGATCCGTAAGGGAAATATCTTCTTCGGGATCATTTAAAATTACGTACGTGTTGCAGATTTGGTAATTGTGGATGATGAAAATAGTTTCGTATCGTTTCTGTAGTAATTTTTCCCCAACCCTCTTTAAAGAAATTAACTGCTTTTAATTAACGTACTGTTGGGGGATTATTATTAACATGTTCCGTGTGATACTCCATACAAGTAATTATTTATGTAGAAGAATCTTTCTCAGTTACTTTTGAGACTTCTCATAACGCCTTGGTCCATAGGTTAAAAAACGCCGGTACAGTTGGGGGGAAGAAAAACAAATTTAATTTTCTTTAAGTTTTCCAATGTTGGATGGGCTGGAAAAATTTTCGCGATGAGCAACAGGTGTCTGTTTTTTCCAAGCCGTTTTTGTCCCACCTTCGAATTTCCTCTTTGGGAATTTCTGACATCATCCACGCTTACTTATTAGCTTTATAATTTACTGAGAGGGTTCTCATATTTTGGAAACAGCCTGGAATACTTGATTTTTCAATAACAAGAAATTTTCGTTTGTCAGTTCAAGTCATATTGGCACAAACCAAAACTGTAATTCTATTTTTAGCCGATGCAATTTTCATTTCAATAACGCACCGTTAACGTCGTACTTCTATCTCACGTTTAAATTTTCATCGCCCGCCCTTTGATTACTTCAAAATATTCCAAAATTCTGTACCCAATTTTCATGATCGTGATGAACGATATTAGTTTTCGTTTTGAAACCGCCATTTTTTCGAAAACGTTTCGACCTTTGCGAGCGCAGAATTGTAACTGAACCCTTTTATTTTAAAAGGGGACTTTCGGTTAGTAGCCTAACGTATAACATTTCTCAGGATTTACGTGCAGTACTGAGAAACAGTTTAGATTACCAAGAAATAAGTTGTTGGCCTTTATCAATCAATAATATTATACAATAACAACCTTTAATGGCAGGTAAAGGGATTAAATTGCCTTCCCTGTCTTAGTGCCCCCTGCCAGTCGTGTAAAGGAAGCCCAGCTATTACTTACAGTGAAGTACACCCCTCTAGTGGCGTGAATACCGAATGCCAGTCTCTCGTCCAGTACCATTCACCATTTTACTGGGCGCAATTTCCATTCCATCGAAGCCATCGAAGCAATACCACATACCCTCTTTTTCTGGGACCTCTTAAGATTATCGCCCCCGTTTTATCATCAGCGAACTGCAGCTTTTCCATATCGATTCATATCTTAATTTTTGTATACGAGGCTTTCACTCTTCTTCTCAGGTAGAGAAGGTTTTTATCTCCTTTGTGTCCTCGAGGAATACTGCGAGGTCATCTGCAAAAGACATCGCCCTTACTCCTTCTGTATGCTTTACTTTAAGAACTCTATCGATTAACACCTTTCACCACAGGAGCCCAAGTACCGAGCCCTTGTGCAAGTCATGGTCCTCTTTCCCTCCACTCTAATGGGACTCTCTGAGAGGTAATTCTCAACTATCTTTACCAGATGTCTTGAGATTCCAAAATCCTTTAGTGCTGTCACTGTTATGGTCCATACCGCAGTATTGGAGGCGTTCCTTCTTTCGTATAGATTGAGGCGTGCCCATTTGCTGCCCGAGGCCCTTGTCCAACTTAAAATTTAGTCTTCTTTGGTAAAAATGGATCTTCCATTAGTAAATCCAAACTGCTATGTTGACCACCTTCCATTCCCTGGGGAAAGTCGAATGAATTTTCAACAATGTGTCTGGGATTTCTTCGAAGACACGCTTGACTTGAATGGCCAGCACATTAAGACCAGTGGTTTTGTGCGACTTCAGACTTTTTACACCTGCTACCACCTGGACTGCGTTGAATTTACCTTCAATTTATCTTCTTCAGATTCACGACTTTCAGGCCCCTGGCCCATTCATTTACCTCATTCGGAAACAAACTCTCTATTAGGCCTATCCTCTTGGCCGAAGCCAGCGCAAATGTAAGGGAGGGAACCCTGATATGCCTCGTGGCTGTCTTGTAACCCCTTCCCATACATCAGTGTTCAAGTCGCTGCACAGTTCCCTCTAATATGCCCTTTTAGTAGCCCTAATATTTTTCTTAGCGGCCTCTTGGTCCTTTGCACTTCTACCCCATGCCTTCCCTTAATGTGATCATCTACGTCTCTCTCAGCACGTGTGTAGACTCGTCTTGGTTTGCTTTATATTGATGAGGAACATATCTGCCAAATTTCGGAGTACTGGCGGTTAGTGAGGTTTGAGGGCAAAGATAATCTGCTTAATCCTTCGCGGGAAGGAATTCGTGCTCTACCGATACTCAAAATTAGGGACGGGAAGGTTAGGTTAGGTTAGGTATGGAATTCGAGATCGGCAATTCGAAATTCGGAAATTTTAATTACAGCACCATTTCTTTAATCCCAACCTCAGCAGAGAAAAATATGACAGTTATCGACCCAAAAAAATGAAATTTCCACACTCCCTATGTTATTTTTTATTGGGAATCAATAATAGTTCGTTTATTGGCTCAATAATGTCGTACGGTTTCAAGCTAAAAGATTTGTTATCCTGAATGTAAATTGAAATAGAATTTTTAATTGTACATTTTAGGATTATCGTACTTTATTATGTCAAAGCGCCTCCATATTTCAACCTGCAATATCTTAACTGATGATCGAGATATTGTCTGCAATGGACTTCAGGTCGCGTAACGCTCCGAGCAGTAAGGCCAATATCTCAAGGGAATAAGCAAATTACACTAACACCGGGGGTTCTAGGAGGACGTACCTTTTTAAAAAACATTTTTCCGCCAGTCCGCATTAAAACCCAATTAAGCACCGTCCGTTATTCTAGAAGTCATTCCTTCTTCTCCCCTGAAAGGTTATTAGTTTTCGTAACAGTCCCGAACTAACCCTCATCGTCGACTTTTTGAAATAAGGAAAAAGATTATTTATTATCGTCGAAGTTTGTCAGCTCAACTGAATCTTTTCGACAATCGTTAATTTCAACGTCATTAATATTAGTAGAAAGCGTGATAATTGAGGAAATTATTATGTTCGCCGATTCGTAATTAATAATTCCGATTTAACGGATTACCGGCGCTATAAAAGCGGACATTATTATTGAGAGTTGTCATCGCTTGAAATCTCAACCACTTAGACTTGATTTAATACCTAATAAACAGACAATAAAATTTCACGCTTTTCTGCAATAAAAGGTGAATTACAAGATATCTCTCCGTGGAAGAAAATAATTAATTACTGTTCAATGCGATTAAAATATTGAATCGAACGAAAGTATTGTCGCCCAGTACAGTGACGACGACGCTGAAAAACGAAGCTTATTTACAACAGTTGTAAACAGTTACACGATTACAAAGTCGACAGGAAAACATTTTAAACATATTCAATATCCTACCTCCCCTCACCATAAAATTAACAACCGCACCGAGAGCTAATCAGTTTGAATTTAAAAGCCGTAACGCATCTATTCGAAAAGCTGGAACGTTAGTAAAACGGTTTTATTCGTACAATAAAGTTCTAAGCTCATTCAATTTATATCGGAGATTAATATCATACTGAGTTCGAACGGATCTTATAAACTTACCTTTAGTGTAGTTAAATCTATTTTTACGAGTTCCGCGTTAAGTTTTATTAATTTGACCGACAGGGGCGGTACCATCGAGAAATCACCTTACTTAGAGTAAAGTGCACCGATGCTTGTTTGGTGATTTTCACTTATAGATCATAACGAAGCAATTCTTGTATGGAACACAATAGTAAAGGTGCTTTTTTACAGCCTGCTGATGTTCAGTCTAAAGTGAACGAGAGGCTAAAGACGTGACACTGGTATTATTCATAAGATCTACTACTAGTGCCCCTTTGGTTCTAACCGTTTTTAATCGTGGGTTTGCCCCGCATTTTGGATTTTTGAGTTCTGGTCGGTACCCTTCGAGACCTGCGCCGCTGTCCGTCGGTCACCGCGAGCTTTTTCGGAACCACCATTGCGCCTTAATTTATTTCTATTAGCGCTAAGAATAATCTTTGTTGAATTTATACGATTGTCGCCACATTCCGTGGTACGCTCACGCACATAACTCGGGACCAGCGTGAACTTGGCTTCAACACATCCAATTGTCAACGGCACTCGTCCCGTGGGGGGGGTGCCTTGATTTAGGTCCGGACACGTGGTTAGCAGGAGGCCGCGGCTAATCGTGTTTGGTGGAAAAAATCCGAAAAGGAGAAGAAGAAGAGGGCCATTTGCATACCGTGGTATACTCGCTAGATTATTGGAATCGTATAGATTTTCGGTTTTAAGAGCTTTCGTGCGACGGTCTCGGTACTGCTATCGAATGTGGTACATGACATATTTATTTGATTGTTCAAATGCTCGCCAATTTAAAAAACTTCTGTCTACAATTTTAAGGCTGTTTTGCATGTTGGGATATCCATTGTTTCTATCATAGAAAAATCAGTACAAGAGAGCCAACTCAGTGCTTTAAAAAATTCACACGTGCGCCTTCCACCTCAGACCTGCGAACCAAAAATGCTTTGGCGGGCAATTTAAATTTAGCACCTATACTTTTGAATATATACCAGCTGATACGTCGAGAGTTTCAGTAGTGAATACATTACAGAGAAATAAATGTGACTATTCCATAGGTATATATTTAGTTACATGATGTTACATGATTTTTGCTCCTTTCTTTTTGGTCTGAAGTGGTTTCTCCTCCAACATAGAAACCAAAAAAGAACGTTTTGTTATACTATTAGACATTTAAAGATTTTGAAACGAAGAAATGAGTCATTGTCACAAAGGATCCTTAAGGGTGTCGTTTAAAATCGTAAGAAATCCAAATATAGATGTCAATAAACAATAATATGTAAGGTTAAAACGTTTCAACAAATTAATGGAAGATCTGTTTTTTAAATAACCATGACCCAGTAAATTTTTGAAATATCACGTTTCAATGGTCTTTATATAACTGAAGAAAGAAAAATATTTAAAACATATCTAAAACCAATAAATATTTAATAACAAAAATAAAATAAATAGATAATAATAAAAAATATAATATAATAAAAATAAAGAACAAAATAAAATAGAAAGTTTACCAACATCTAATAACTATGAAACAAAGAATTTTAGAAAAAGAAGCGATTGCATCAGATTCTCAGGTATATATGTAGACATCGTACTTAAATCAGTAGAATTTGTTTTCAAAATCAGCATGCATATTTGCCCAGTAGATTCACTACTTCAGCCATAAATTTTCACCATGAGAAAATTACTCATATATTGAATCAGGAGAATGTCCGTTAGGAATACTTTGCGACCTAAGGGAAGTTTTTGATTGTATTAGTAATTCCATCTTACTCACCAATTTGACGAAGTATAGGATACGGGGTACATCTTTGTAATGGTTTACTAGTTTCCTTACAAGTAGAGAGCTATATGTTTCTATTTGTAACACTTACTTATTTAGTTCTAAACGTATTAATAATATGGGTGTCTCACAAGTATCTATTTTAGGCCCTCGACTATTTGAGAGGTTCTAAATATACGTAATATACGGTATACGTGGTTCTCTGAGAATAGCCTATACAGATAAAACCCAACTCATATGATTCCATACTAAGAAAAGAGCCAGTACAGTTAAGTAATACAATAAGCAAAGACAAACTCAATATACCATTAAACAAACATAACTGTCCCTTTAGAGACTAGCCCTATACAATATTTTTTATGTATTTCTGTATTAGGATAATACATATCATTGTACCTATTATTATTATTATTACATAATTTTTATTATCTATTAAAGTAGCACACAGCATATTCTAACGATTTCACAAGGAGTGACGTACAGACGATTAATTCTATTCTATTGTTAATATTCACTTTTTTTTTCACATAAACAACAACAAAAACATGGAAACCGTTACAATATTATCAGGCAGGCAGTCATATCAACAACAGCAATAGCAGACTATGAAGAAGAGAAAAATATAAACATTTAAAGGTGTTCTAATACTATTTTTTATCTTTCTATTGTATCACTATAGCATTACATGCGGTAGCTTAACAACCCAGTCATGGGCCCATTTTCGAATATTTTGACTAGCCCCAAATCAAATATAATATTAACTTGTCCTGCTGCCCTGGGCCCCTTTCGAAGGGCACAGTATTAAATTTGCCATTGGAATATTCAAAATTTTGAAAGGCACTTTGGCTGTGAAATTAAATCTGGAAGATTTATACAAGTTTCAAATTATCTTATTCTAGATTTCTGAGAATTATGGATTTTCTTAAATGGCCTTAAATAAGTTATGGAAACATTTGTTTCTAAGAACAAAATGAGGTACTTTCACTTGTACGTACGTGACATACGTATGTAGGTAAAGTTAAAAGTTTAACGGACAATTGTATTATATAACAGAGGTTAAAACCTTGAGGTAATAACTTTATTACGTATTATGATGAATAAAATTCGAGAATCGATAACATATCGTTATCCGATTATATAACCCTCATCAGTTTCTACCGAAAGTTTTCATTTTGGGTAACATACCGTTTTCTCATTTTGGTACCTCGTAAACCATTATTTATATAATTTTTAAAGATGTCAATTGGTTTTATGTAAGCGTTTTTTACAAGTTGTTGTCTAAGCTAAACAGAAACACTTGCAATAGCTGAAATGTTTGGTAGTTATCAGGTATTTCTCAATTTATATTGGGTAAAATTATATATGTGTATAGTTTTAGATTAATTTACACCACCCGGGATTTGTATTATTATTTTTCTTTGAAATGAAAAGAAATCTATTTTGCCTAAAAACATGTCGTGTCCCGCTAAGACTTATTTTTCACGAATTTTTGACCTTTGGGATATAAACCAAAGGCGAATTCTTAAGTAATTGTGTTTAGTCAATTTTTCACGTGTCTTTTTGCATATTTAAGACTTGTAGAGTTTTCGATTAACTTCGTTCTGTTAATTTTAATTAGATCATCATTAATTATTTAAATTTCATATTAATACACATTTTCTTCTAGTTCAATTAACTATTTATTCTTCTTTACAACACTTTTCTGGAATATTTCTCTAAGTATATTATTTCGAGAATTTCTATTAATTCTTTTCATATATTCTATAATAGATATTCTGTCATGATATCATTACATGATGGCTTACTGAACACTGCTGCGTTACTATAAATTTTAATTAATTAATATCAGTATTACAATATATAACTTGCAATGGTTTGTTTTTTGTAAGTGCTTTGAATATACCATGCTATTATCATTGGCATACTTGATTTCTATATACTTTATGAAAAGGTTTTTCGTAACCTATGAAATTTACAATATATTTTTTCTGCTATATTCTGTTTTTCTAGAAACTCGTATAAACCTCTTACAAATTTTTAAGCAAATAACTTTCGGTAACTATGTTGCCATTTGGAAATATTGATGATTTCTAGCTTTTCATTAGTAACAATCTTACTTATTTAAATTAATATGAGTCGAATAACTTTTAATCAGCACCTTCTTCTAGTTCAATTATTTATTTGCTAATAATAACAGTTGAAGTAACTCTTAGGGCGAACGAAACGAAAACATATTATTTCCTTTAAAATCACTATTAAATCGTTCTCTACAAGCAATTTCTCGTCTGTTCTCGATCGTTATCAGCGATGCGTCATCGCCTGCAACAGTTTTTTCTGAAGATTGTTTACGTTCGCCGGACACATTTCGTCCGAATATTTGCTCGTCAGGTGCTCAATTAGTGTCGGTAAATGGTCGGAAGCGGTACAGTTTTAATTTCCTGGGCAGATTTCTCGAAATTTCTCAAAATTTTCGAGAAATATGTCGTTTGCGCGTGCGTGACGACTCCGTTTTTCATTACGTTCGTGTCGGGAGTGATTTTAATTCGAGTTTATCATCATGCTTTTGAAGGTTTTAACCGTTTTTAATCGCCGTATCAGTAATTATTCGGTGTATCAAAAAGTACTTTATTCATGATAATTGTGACTTTCGTAGCTTTCGTATTTTCTTAAATATTCGGTGATTTTGTCGCGCTTTAAGACTCTCGTTTCGAAAGTAGTGATAGTGGACACTTTTATGCCAGTGGCGTACACGTTGGCAGAGGGGCTGAAGCAGTTGGCATCATGCCTAAATGTCATTGTCAAATGGTTTGTATTACTTTAATAATCATGAAAAGACCGTATTATTATTCTGGTTAATATATTTCAATATTGTTATTACCTTATTACAGGTGAGTATAATCGACGACAATGACATAGAACTTCATGTAAGGGCAGAAAGACTGATGTAGCTGTTACTAAGGTTAGTTCTTTTAAATCTGTTATATTTCTTTTCATTCAATATCGTTCGTTGTTGCAACTTTTATATTAATTTTACAGGTAAGACTTTACAGCAACAGTGGCGGACATCTTCGTAGGAGGAAGACGAATGCTTCTGGTTTCTTAAAATGTTTTCATGGTTAGTATTTCAAACTTAAATTTAACATTTTGTTAACGATATGTTAATTAAAAGTTGTTCATATATTTACTATTATCTTTACACTAGCTGCACTACATAATACTTGTAAAAAGCAAACATTAAAATATTTTATTGGTTTGTGTTTTTAACTTTTTTCCCTCCATCGTACCTTTAATATTGTTATTCTATTTATTACAGATATAAAAGTCAAAGTGTCAGGGATGGAGGAAAAATCGACAGAAAGGCGGGAGCAGGTGACTTTCTAGGCCTCAAGGTTAGTGTTTTTTGATTCAATTTTTCATTTTTCGTCTCATTTAATATGCTTTAATGTTACATGTTGAATTCAGATCGGAAAAATCATATTTTATACTTGCGTACATTGTAAATAACGTGTGCATTTTGTTATTAATCTATTATTACTCTATGATATAAACCACTATTATTAAGTCTTCCACATTTTCAAAGAAAAGAAATGCATTTATTATAACTGCGCAGTGTAAGTAGAGAAATTATGAATAGAAATCATTTAAAATTTTCATTTCAGCAGCCTATGCAACTGTCTTTTTATATAGTCTCTGAAATATAGTCATTCTGCTTGATTAACCTGAAACGTTAGAGGATAAGCAAGATTCAGTTTAAAAATCTCTTTTTGCACACAAATTCTATATAAAAACAAATCTATTTTGGATGCAATAAAAAACAAATTTTAATGGAAGATAGGAAACTTAACGAAATATAAAATAATACCCAACTATTAGAAAAATTAAATCACAGGCACTTTCTTATTACAAATGATATTGTATATACAAATACACATATGTATGTAAAGTACAGATACAAATGATATTGTTTTATTGGTGTGACCTTAATGCAAGGCGCTTATTCAGAATTTAATACGGAGGTATTTGTTCCTTTTCGTATAAATCTCTATAGTATTGAGCAGTTATCAGTTCTTACCCAGTATAAACATCTTTAAAATGACATTACGTTATATTTTGAGGCAACTGGTGGATTCGTAAGAAAACCTAATAATGATATTAAAAGGATCTACTCTTATACATTATATGTTATGCTGTCTTCAAAAATATTCCCCGTGATATTCCCGTGATGATTTTCCATGATAAGTGCTGTTCATGATTCCAATTAAGTTTTCAAATTAATGAATAAATTTTATCTTTGTCAATATAATAAAGAACGGCCAATTTTTTCAAAAGTTGTAACGGACTTTCCATTTGTAAATCTGCATGCAGTAGTAAAGCTTTGAATGATTGAAATTGATTCACCACTTCTGGCACATAAAATGGATACGTATGTTCTGGTAACTTTTCAGAAGTTGTCCATATTGTTAATTGAAGATCTTGAAAACAACATTATAGGCCATGACTGTGTCTCAGACAAAGGACAAAACGTCGACATACAACATAGATAACTAAAAGTTGTTTTACTTGAGGAACAAAAAACTTTAATTGAAGTCATCATAATCCAAATTGAATTTCCAGTGTACATCTGAATAACAACTATTTCAATGTTGTATCGTATACGGCGCGTTTCTGTGTCCCTCTATTGCGATAAAGTTAAAATAACTGTCACATCTGACGTTTCGCAATTTAACCCCGCCGCGTGTTTATGCGCGGGTCCCAAACAACATCTCACCGATCCGATCATCGAGCATTTCGTCGAATCGAAAATAACAATAAAAGAATCTATAAATATGATAAGTATTCCGGAGTCACAACAGAAATGCCCTAATGTTCCCCTCGCGTTGATGTAGACTTATAAATGACTGCGCGCTACGGAAAAAAAATGTAGATCTTATCAGGAAAATCGATGATCGAAAATATGAATTCTTTTCATAAAGCACGAAGGTAGCCAGCGGACCGGTACCCAGAGGGGGTTCACCTCGAACACCGTGTCATTGTGGTCCAATATTACTTTGGTATTCTTTGGAGCCATCTACCGGGGTGATTAATGTATCTCGTGCGGCCATTTGGGAAATAAAGGGATTTATGACCGCTGGTCTAGTTCGTAATGTACGCTATCTCAAAACTGGTATAATTGCCGCAACAAATATACCTGGATTGTTCGTATTTAAGAGAGTGAGCAGTCCGAAAACCGTTGATTTCTTGTCATATCGACAGGCCCGGTTTGTTTTTCCTCCAAGTAGTGTTCAGTAGTGCTGCCGGTCTTTAAGTGATCAGTAAACGTTTATTCACCTAACAGTAAATTTGATCTGTCAGGTTAATTTACTTACTAAACAGATATGCCAACGTATGAGTTTATCTCTCAGTAAGTAGTCGGTAACAACTTATGACACAAACTGAAGGTAAAATTTTGTTTAATGTGGCACAAATTCGAACTAGAAACATTGTCGAGGGGACTTTTTGAATATGGAAAAGACGATTTTCCATTTTATTACAAGGTTTTCGATGCGGAGTGACATTAGCACAAAACGTAATTGTTTCAACAGCAATATTGCATAACCTAATTGCAGTATTTTGACGCAAGAACGATTTTGACGTCTCGTCATGTGTCAGGAACACAAAGTTAAGGGTGCTCGCTCTTGTGATCACCAACCATGGGACGCAAATGGCATTTCACAGAACGAGCAGTTGTACGCTTCAACCTTGATTTTTACGTCCTATCTCGCTGATTTGATACTCAAAATGATTTGTTGTTGTGAGTAATGACTCAGTGGTTAGTTACTGATCAGCTAAGACCCGGTTTATTATTCATCTTCCAGTAAAGTGTCAAGTAGCTACTTGCCCAATAAATTTACTGGACCCCGTAACTTATTTCACGTTTATTCATCTTAGCTGATCAGTAACTAACCACTGAGTTACTACTCACAACAAAAAAACCTTTTTGAGAATCAAACCAGTGAGATAGAGCATAAATATCAAAGTTGAGGCGTACAACTGCTCGTTCTGTGAAATGCCATTTGCGTCCCATGATTGGTGATCACAAGAGCAAGCAGCCTTAACTCTGTGTTCCTGACACATGACGAGACCTTAAAATCGTTCTTGCGTCAAAGTGCTACAATTAGGTCATGTAATATTGCTGTTGAAACAATCACGCTTTGTGCTAACGTCACTCTGCATCGAAAACCTTGTGATAAAATGGGAAATCGTCTTTTCCATATTCCAAAAGTCCTCTCGACAATGTTTCTAGTTCGAATTTGTGCCTCATTAAACAAAATTTTACCTTCAGTTTGTGTCATAAGTTGTTACCGACTACTTACTGAGAGATAAACTCATACGTTGGCATATCTGTTTAGTAAGTAAATTAACCTGACAGATTAAATTTACTGTTAGATTAATAGCCGGTAGCACTACTGAACAATTTACTTGGAGATGAGTAAACTGGGCCTAAAATGAATAATCGCAAAACAAGTTACGGGTTCCAGTAAACTTATTGGCCTAGTAGCTACTTGACACTTTACTGGAAGATGAATAAACCGGGCCTAAATATCGTAAGGGAACTACAAAAGCACTAATGAGTTATTTACTTGCTAAACCCTGCTAGGCCCACAACATTTAAAAATTTCAAATCATACCGTTTTTCTTGTAACAAAGCATAATTGCTTTGTATAAGAGCTATTGCAAATATTGAAGTTATTTGAAGTTAAATTTGTGTTGGATAGAAAAATGAAACAGCCATCCAAAATGTGATCGCATTGCAGCCTAATTTGTTATCGATTCTCCCTTTTTCTAATCAACATTTCGTCGCATTTATGTTCTTTTAAGCATGCATTTCTTAACCTTCCGGTATAATTTTTATTAAATTCTTATTATGAATCAACTACACCCAAGACTCGTCTCGTCAGACTTCTTAAAATAGCAAAACCCAGACCCGTTGCGTCGTTACGTAATTGGAAGAAATTTCTAGAATTCTAGTATTTGAATTCACAACGAAAAAACTTCATGATTCTAGTTGAGACAGTTATGGAAAATCTAAACTTTTCTATGACTTTCAGGGAAATACGTAACAATGAAAGTTCCACAACACTTCTGAATTCGATTTTAAAGCATTTATGGACATTTAACCTATTAGAAGTGCTTCCGTTACCCGTTATTAGAGTTTTTAATTTTGAGATTGGGTGTTATTGTATCCATTTTAAGCTGCTTTTGAGTAACCCCACTTCATAAAGACGCACTAATAAGATGAAGAAAATGTATCAAACAGTTCAACATTTTGACTTCCAGTGTTTTAACAAAATTATTTAATTTTTTGATTAATTCTTTAATACTACATGGAAGCAATTTAAAAAATCTTGATTTAACTCATTTCGTGATGATCGCTAGTTGGTATTTTTAATTAATAATGAAGCAATTTGTAATACATTCCTCTCCATCTGCTATAATGCGTGTATTTTTTTAATTTGGTTGTTATTCTCCTCTCCACATTTTCCTTATTTTTTGCCATTTCTTTCATTTTCCTATTTCATGCCCGTAGGTCGAAAATCATCTCGTATTAGGCAAATTATGTACCATCTGCAAAACTTATTTTTTTTTTTCATTTAACGTTTCCATATGAGCGTGAAACTTAAGGGTCAACAAAACAGTTCTGAATTCCTCCTTAATGCAATAATTGACCTTATTTTATTTAAGTTTACTTCGACTCACAAATTATTTTAACTGTCCGATTTCAAAACGAATGCTCGGTAGTTAACGAACTCATCTACCAACTGTCTTCTTAATTCGAGCGTGTAGACGTTAAAAATTATTTACGAATTTTGTCTATGGCCACTACAATTTCCATCGAATTATATCACCACAAACTACTTCTTTTTAATGGGGATAACTTTCAAAAAGCGAGTCATTTAATTCACATTAGTATGACTCGATATTAAAAGACGGGTCGTTTTATTAGCATAACAAATGATATACCTACACCATTAGAGGTTTAAACTACCACAAATTCCAACCGTTCACCTACGCTCAACGGTGTTTAATGTTGCGTTTATCCTTGCGTGGAATAAGAACAATTCCTATTTAGTGCTTACCTGTTATTACTTGCAGTGTGATACTTTCGACCATATTTGAAAAGATTTGTGCCAATTCTATCAATGTTTCGATACATGATTAATAATTTTAATGACGGTATTAAAGTGAATCGGTAATTGGTGAATTTTTTTATAATATTAGTCCATCCTGCCTTAAGAGACTTTTAAGGGAAAGTTTCTAAGATATTTCCACTTCATTGAAAGTGATACTAAAATTATTTTAAAAGCAGTTGTTTCGCTTAAATTTGTACTAATTCTTTGCTTAGCTGAAGGTTTCTTACTTTTGCATTATCGATGTAATACTTTATTTACTTGTTGTTGCCAACAATGCCGGGTAATTTTGCACTTCTCTAATTGCTTCAATCTTCCTTTCATAAGGAATACCTCAGTCACACTTACATTCATATTTTTCTAAATAATGGTACTAACATTTCAGAATAACACCTGTATGTACTTGACTTATGATTGCTCAACGTCTTTTTGAAGTTTTGTATTGCTTCTTTTATTTCCTCAATGGTTAGCGATTAAACAAAAATCCCAAGTCCCTAAAGTGTGTGGGTGTGTTCCTAACTGCCTAAAGAGTTTACCCCATGTTCCATTCTAGAAACAAAGTACTAACCCATACGAATGTATAGGTATAAGCTTAATTCCACTCATATCAGATTCACTTGATGCTGCATGCAATGAGTTGATGATCCGGCCCCCCGCCACGTCACTAGATTGAAACAAACCAGTCGCAGAGGGGGGGCCGTTGGGGCTGAGGTCCGGTAGCCCCCTTTAACCCTACGCTCTTCGTAATGAATTACTCAATTACACTTACCGCTGGTTTCTTATAATGAACAAGCGAAATAAGTCGGGAATTTTAACACTTCTGTGAATCAGAAAGAATATTAACGTTATCGATCATTCGATACGGAGGAATCGATTAGGATATTTAGGCGGGGGCCGACTGTGGATAAGCAATAACGTATCGATGCTTGAGTGGAAGATGGATTCAAGTCCTATGCGGTAACGTTACTATGTTCTTTAATTTCTTCATTGTAACGTTGGTACTTAGCTAATTTTGCATTTTCTGATAGTACTGCATGGTGCAAAGGTGGATGGATTGTCAGTTGAAGGAAAACTCAAAAATGTCCGCCAAATAAAATAAGGGTTAAGTTTCAAAGGGTCTTATAATGCAAACTTGAACAAGTTTAGGGCAACTAGTATCTGTCTTCAAGTACAAACATTGCAAAGAGGAAAGAATTTGTTAGAGAAGTATATAATAGGACACTGTACCTACAAAACCAATAAAAGAAGAACACGGCTGTAAATAGTAAAAATAGTCGAAAACAGAGTTTTGAAATTCAATTACGATTAGATTTACAAGTACATTGTAAATGGTTAAATGCAGTCATCCTGTTAGATTTATTATATTTTTCAGTGTTGCCTTGTATCAATGATTCTTCATATGACGACAATAATTATAAAAAATATTGCGGCAATTTGATTTTTAATTTTAACTTTCAATGTGGTCAGGAGATGTGTCTAAATAAATTTGCCCTTTTATATACAGCCCCCAAATGCTTTGAAAATTAAATTTGAAGATTAAATTATTGCAATTACTATGATAATTATTTTCTTCATATGATGAATTGACATAACGAGTGCGTCGCATAGAAACGGATACAGCTTTTTTCGAGTTTCTCGAGGCGTCCTTCCTTCTTTCAACATTGGTGGACTTTTCTTTATAAGAAACGGCACTATTAGAAAACTCATTCGATGTTATTCTACATTTTTCTGCAGTTTCCTTTGCAAAAACTTAAGACAAACAACATATCCGCATGTTCACTAAATGAAATCATTCTAGGCCTTTTAAAAACGATTTAATATCTAGTTTCAATTTTGACAAACAAATTTCCATGACCTACTATCAAAATTTTGATGTCTTTCTGATTGACAAAATATAACAAGGGCAAAAAATAGTTTTAAATGAATTTTCGCATACGGTGACATCGTAAATTCGTTACATAAGCAGACAAAAAGTTCTACAAAGTTTTACTGAAGGTTCACCCCCCGATTAACTCCTTGCGATGCTTCAATAATTTTTTCCCACTCATGAAAGGTTGGAAAGATATTATTTTTTTTTTAAATCTGAGGCCACACATTATATGTCCGTAACTCGACAGGGATGCAGCATAATAAATAATAAAGTAAAAGTAACTTGCAGTATATTATCACGCTTTGAGTCGTCTCCCCTTATAGTAACTAGCTGTGTCACCCTGTATATTCAACATAGGAAAAGAATTTAAATGTATTAGAACGATTACGTTTAACCATTTAAAACGTAATATACTCTCAATTTCACTACCTTCTTTTAGACTTTTTAAACGACTGTATTTTTGGCATTCGTGTTTCCTGATTTTTTTTTTAAATGATCTTAATATTATTAATTTCTTTATACCTCTGAACTGGTCTTTAGAATGGGAATTTAATGGAAGATACTGATGATGACGTCTTACGGGACACCTGAAAAACGTTTGTTTTTCTTTTATTTATTGGGTCTGATTGGAGCGGAAAATAGAATTCTTAAAGATACCTATTTGTCGTTCAAAAGGGTGCCAAAAGGACATTTTCTAGAAGTTCTTTTTGAAATAACTTGCCTTATAGAAGACGTCTTCGCGCCTTTATAGCACCGGGTTGCCTTATAGACTTCCGTTTTTGGTCTTTATTAAACCTATTCCATACCGCTAGATTTGGTGGGGAAGACTTTGATTTCCTTCCTGTCGTACTGGGAAAATTAAAGCAAAATATTTTACGGATGAAATGAAAAATAATAACTTACTTTTTAATTCATAGTTTTTTTTTTAAAGTCTTTAAACAGTTTTAAAAAAATCGAGAGATAACCTAATTTATTTTGTAGCTGGTGCCATGTGATCGAAAACAGTCTGGATTGGCTGAAACTGTGATGACGTCACACCTCAGTAAATATGTGTCATTTATTGCCGTTCCTTTACATTCTTTGGTATCTTTAAACCCCTTGGGATTTTTAAAGTACAATTTTTTATGATATCGAGTGATGCACGATTAAGGAAAACGTCATTATCCCCCTTTATATCTAAACAAATTAGTTTACTTATTTCTCGACTTCGACTTGACTCGACTATTAAGCAATGTTTAATCGTCAGGAATCGCTTACTTGCAATTACTTTTTTATTTCTTGTGGTTTCTTTTTTAAAGCAAACATTTTGAGGTGTATGGCTCTATTGAACTCTTTGTATTGCTCCACAAAATACACTGGAGCTTGTTCCAGAAAGCATCTGGTTATCTTAGCTCGATCATTAGGCAACTCTACATTGTCCGTTTTGCTTATTGGAACTTATATATTTTATATAACAAAAATTATCATCAGGCCCCGAAAACCAGTATAACCTAAAGTACCTACTGTGGGTCACTGTAAATTTTTCACAGAAATTAATTAAAGACCATTAAAGTAGTACCAAAAATTAATGTTTTAACAAGTTTATTTTAATATTCCCTAGATATGACTAAATTTTAAATATCCTAAGTATTGTCACTTTTCATAGACACACGCCGAATATGCGTCAGACCTTTGGTTTATAAGGGCTTATAACCACTGAGGGCCCTCATCTGGTTAAAGAGGCGAAATAATAAACACGGCATACCTTTTAAAAGGATAACCTATAGTCGTTTCTGTAAGTAGGTTTGAAAACATCTCCCACAAAACTAAAAACGGATAATGTTTACAGTTTCCCAGGGTGGAAGAAACAATATGGTTGTGAATGCAATATGGTCCATGGTTGCGCCACTTGATCAGTTTTTGGGCTGTGGTTTTTGGGTTTAGTCTGATTTTTAAACCCTTAAAACGGACCAGAAAGTACTATTTAGACGGTCGTCGCTTTAACCTATGAACCTAATCAAAACATGACGGTCTTAATTCATTTTCCCAAAATTGACACGTAGCCAGTTTTTAGATTGAGGGTTTCAAATTTGACTGTCATCAAACCAATTGCGTCACAATCAGTGTCAAAGACACTGTTAGCGCTTTAACTAGTAATGTTTTTAAAAGCATTCCATTACATTTTAATGATTTCAAGTATGTCACGTTACGAATTATTGACAGTAAGTATTCCAATTACTAAACACCTCATAATCGGTGGCAAACCATGTCACAGCACCGAGTATAAAACGATGGTCGTCATAAGGCAGTACAATTTAAACCGCAAATGCGCCGGAACCATCCTGAGCCAATATTGGGTATTAACCGCTGCCCATTGCTTGATTGATGGAGATTGCGTCTCGCTTTTACTAGGAGTTTCAGTAAAAGGTAGGCTAAGTTTTCAGGCTCTCGGAATACGAAGCCTCCATCCGAACCCAAATTTCAACGTAAACACCACCATTCACGACATCGGCCTGATACGAACCCAGGGGCCCATTTATTTAGGGAACGCTGAAACGGTCGAGCTACCTCCCGAGAAAATATCAGTCCCTATCGAAGAATACTGCGGGCACGCCCTGGTGAAGGGCTGGGGTGACGAGAAACCCATTCGGGAGAGTTTACTGTGCGTTCTACTCCCGGTGATCCCGATCGAAGACTGCATCGAGATGTATCGGTATCGTCCAGATTTACTCATCCTGCCGGATTACGCCTTATGTACCCTTTCAATGGAAGGAAAAGACGCGTGTAAGGGCGACTCTGGGGGGCCAGTAATGTGCAACGGTGTCCAGATAGGCGTGATATCTTGGGGCCAGGGTTGCGCAGATCGACGTTTTCCGGGGGTGCACACCAGAGTCGATTCCTATCTGGATTTCATCCATGATACTATCCGCAACTATGATAGGGCAAGCGAAATAGGAAGATTAGGAGTATCGGTGTTAATAATTATAACAGTTACTGTGCATAAAAGTGTTTAGGTTACGGATTTACCTAAATTGTATATCTGTTCGTTTAGTCTAAAAAATATAACTTATTTGACGCTGTTGTTTAATATGACGTGGTTGTCTTTTGGGTAATTGTTATGGCACCAATATGCAAACTTTTGGGGCAGTAGTTTCATATTTCACGAACGACTTAAATTTACAAACTGTATTTTACACATATTTTTGGAAACGTTATCACAGGTCATCCTAAATTATAGATAGGCCACTAACTGCTATTATTTTGGGGTTACAATTCAGCGCCATCTGATGTAAAGTTTCCATACTCAGCTATCAAGTGTGATGAGAAACTTTAAATATATAGTAGATAGCACAGTTTATAAAGTTTTTTGGTAGATAAAATTGAATAAAATTGGATAAAATTGATCAAAAATGTTAAAAACCCAAAATCTAGACAAATCTCAGCTTTGCGGTTTTTTTAAATAATAAAAATTTAAAAAAACATGTCGTTTTTCCGTTTTTTCACCATAAGGTGAAAATTATTGACGGAAATGCAATGCGTTATACAGACGATTTGTAGATAATTAAAAAACCTTCAAAACGAGCGTTTCTAAAAGATGATTGGAGCATTTTTCACCGAGAAAACATGGAAAAACCATTGAAATGGGGCATTTTTCAAAAATTCACAGCTTTGCCCAGTTTAAAGCTGAAGTTCTTTAGCTCTAAATTTAGCTGTTATAGTTATAACCTTGCAGAAATTAATTTAAAATCAAGAAAACTCCCTTTATGAGACGAATGTTCCAATACTTAAGAAAATTGCTCAAGATCAGCACTGTAGGTGCAATAGTTTTGGAAAAAATTCCCGTATATCCTGTCTGTTAAAAAAACGCCTTCTTTGAACACCTGTACAATCGCCATTTTGTAAGTAAAAAGGTTCAGCTACCTTCATTTTGAAAGTTAAGAGTTGAACTAATAAACTTTATAGGTTGGTTATTGAAATTTTATGAAAACGTACATTTATTAATTAAAGTATGACAACTCTTAATGTTTATAAGCATTGAAGCTGTGATTTTTTTCAAAAAAATTGCTATCTCTGCTTCTGATGGTCGTAGAGACTTCTGTTTTATTCAAATTCGTGTTTTTTTCACCAGCATTTTAATGCTTTTTATTAGAGGCCTTCAAAGTTAAAAATAAAAAAAATTCAATTTGTTCGTAAAAAACCTTTGCTAAAATCGTCATTTTTAATTAATAAATTTACGAGGTTTCCCATAAAATTTCAATATTTAATTTAGAAGTATTGTTCGTTGAACTCTTATCTTTTAAAATGAGGGTAGCTGAAACTTTTTTTAATAAAAGGCGGCTGTACAGATGTTCAAAGATGGCGGTTTAATTTTTACCAGACGGAATAAACGAATGGAATTTTGCAAACCTATTGCATCTACAGTACCCATCAGGTGTTTTAAGCATTGGCAAACTCAGGTCATTGAGGAAGTTTCATTGATTTTAAATTAATTTTTGCAATGTTATAATATTAACAAGAAAAACATCCATTTTTGATTGTTTTTTGCAATAACTTTTATTTTTTATCCTATTTTAATGCCCTAACTCTTATTTTTAACGTCATTTTATTGCGCACATTTCATGTATTGTTTAAACAAAGTAGTGACGCGGATTTTCTTTAACTAAACATCACCGCTCCTTTCTATTATTATTTCGTACGTTCTTGCAAATAGTCCCTCTTACGAATGCTATTGATTTTTAGACTTCTTTTCTGCAAAAGCACTGATCTACTATTAAAGAGACCATTACAATCCAATATTAATGCAAAAATCATGATTCATTAATAGCGACTACAAATCGCTCATCGACACAATTTTACAATTAGAAAAACAAAAAGTTTTCCTATATAAATCAGAAAGCTTGGTAGAAATATGCTTCAGTGTAAATAATAAATTATATGTAGGCTCATTTGTACGTTTAATATTGTAAATAAATTTTGAAACTTTGTACCTAAGTTTAAATTGCACACTCAATTAAGAGTTGTTTAATATTGCATATTTTGCATTAATTTTTGTATATGTTTAAGTTTTGTTGTAATTTCCAAGACGTCCATCATATGTATGTGCCTTTGCATATTTTGCATTAATTTTTGTATATGTTTAAGTTTTGTTGTAATTTCCAAGACGTCCATCATATGTATGTGCCTTTGCATATTTTGCATTAATTTTTGTATATGTTTAAGTTTTGTTGCAATTTCCAAGACGTCCAGCATATGTATGTGCCTTTGCTCCCTGTCCCAATTGGGATTTTACACGTAATACGTCCTGACGTTCCAGGCAGCCATCGACCGAATTCGATCGATGCAGGATACTAATTCCTCGCTGTCAGTCCTACTTTTTAACAAATGAATATCGAACACCACTATTGTTTTTGCAGTAAATACATTAATATTTAGTAATCGTTATTGATGGATGTAGGTAGCGATGTGAAGGCGTCCCGTGGACCTTATTACCCTCCTGGCGGGCGGTTTGCCGTGAAACTTACACTAACGTGAATTTTTCATTAACGACATAGGCGCGCCGTACTGTAAAACCGTACGTAACAAACCAAGAGGGAATATTTTCAATCCAAAATTTGGTTACAATGAGATTGAAACTTCTCGCCTCGTTAAGATACGTGGCATTTACAAGATGATATCAAAGTTCAAAGCACTATGAATCCAACTATAAATCCTATGTAAATCCAACTTTAACACATGCTACCAGAGAAACGCTTTCAAATTGTATCGCACACAACAAATTAATTGCTTGTACGCCTCTGCTACAAGTACGCACATCAATGATTTATTCCATAGGTTGGACTTTTAGAAGAAGTTTAAGAGTTATGAAGTTCACTCCCGGTGTATGGGAGAGAAGAAGAGAGAGAGAAAAAGCGGAGCACCCCTCTTGTTGCAGGTGCTCTCTCACTTAAAAGAAATTAAGCAACGGCAGCACTGCCCGCTGCGAACGGTGGGTGGTTGCGCCAAAGCCAGACGATAACGATTTTTAAGAGTTCAACACTTTCTTGTGTTCGACTACCTGTTAATCGCAAAACATTGGACAGAAAAAACTCTACCCGAAGATTTACATAAATATGTTAAGCGATCGAGTATAAATTTGAACTTGGCTATAGGTTTGATCCAGTAGAAATCGTGAACTGGTTGTACCAAGAAACTACCATATTTGGGTTTATTTGAAATGGTCACGTGGTAAAATTTTTGAATCTCATGGGATAGAATGAATTCAAAATCAATTCAAAACTTCTAAATTAAATTCTGTAGGTTTATTACTCCATCTATTGTTTTGATTTCAATAACGCAACGGAATTGCATGCTGTTCTTTGGTCAGAACATGTTTGAACTAGATTTAGATCTCCTGCTATAAAATGGTTATTGCTATATTTGTCTATTTATTTCATGTATTTCAGCATCATTCCAGAAATACTACTGATAGAAATTCCATCTAATTCAATGGAATGTTATGTATTTTTTTCCACATGAAACAGACTTGGTGACGTATTTTTCCACACTCCAAATGTATTTAATATCAGCTCAGGACTTCCTCTAATGGTCGGTTGCATAACGCAATATTTAAGCTTACTTAATGCTGAGGAAGTCCTTAGTTTTCTTTGCAAAAAGTTACTTTCTATTAAGTGCCCCTTAATTTTAACTGAACTTAAGTATTGCTTGTTGCAAACGGCCATGAATATTGATACTAAGTTTTTTCCGTCCAGTGTAACGTCAAGTTTTTATTACGCTTAAAATATGGCCACTTTTAATTGGTTATGACCTGATTGAAGTAAGTTAGAAACTCTTGCTGGAATAGACTTAAAGGAGAATTCGTCCAAACGTCCAAATCTATTCAAGATCAATTCATATCTTTCTTCCTTAAAAAATAATTCTTCCTTAAAAATAATTCAGACACTTGACGTTTTTCGCTTGCAAAAATTTTTTTTCCATTAAATGCTTAATTTCAGATTATCTGCCTAATCTGAAATTAAGCAGATAATGCATAATTTCAGATATTTCAAACAATAATTTGCTTGGTGCAAACGACCGTGAATTTTGTTCTTAAATTTGTTCCATCCAATGAAATGTTGTGTTGTCATTCATGTGACTACGTACCCAACTTTCATTTGCTACAAATATATGTTCAAAAAGTAAATGATTCTTGCTGGAAAAGACATTCTGTTAGAGTTTGGTCATACATCCAAGCTTATTCACAAATAATACCTAATTTCTGCTGAAACAGACTCTATAGGTTTTCAACATATGTACTCAGGTTGTTCCATTCAGAGGAATGTTCCTCTTTCACCTGCTCATTCACCACGACCTCATTCACATAACAAAACTCCCTACCCTTCTGGGAGGGACTTCCTAGCCCCTGCTGGAACATAGGTTGGATACATTCATTCGAATAAGTTTAGAATTATTGCTGGAAAAGACATTGTGTTTGGTTTTGATCATATGTTCAAACTTATTCCGAATCAATTCCAAATTTTTGCTAAAACACACTCCGTGGATCTTTTCCAATATATGTACTCAATTTATATACAAAAGAATGTTTCGACCTCACTCACATAACTAAACTCCCCACCCATTTTAACTTAAAAGATATTTGAAATAAGTTTGGAGCTCCTGCTGGAACGTGCTTTTGGACACATTCTGAATCAATTCGGAACTGCTACTGAAACAGGCTCTACACAATAAGTGTAAATGGTCGCAATTTAGATTAGACAAGATAAGCACTCCTACACAAAAAGACTGGAACAGACTCCAATAAGGCTGCATTGATAGTCATCCAGACCTTTTCAGGCTTAGATCCGTTTACTTAGCCTTTGTAGTACTTTCTTCGCCATATATTTGTACCCATTATAATTTTGTACGATGTTCTATGTCTCATTGTTTCCTACCGTTTACATCCCGTTTAGGGATGTTATTCGTAACTGGTGATATAATGGTGAATCCATTTCCATCCCAAATTTTTCTTTGTAAAGAGTTATCCAGTTGGAAATATTTGTATTTAAACATAAGCTAAAAAATTCTCCCTCTGTCTCTTACTTATTAATACTTTGTCAGATAAAATTTGAAAACACAAAATTCTTAAATTTATTACACAGTCTACATCGGTTCAGCAGTATTTCATATGCGTTTGAATTCTAAAGCATCCACATCAGTTATTTTCTGTGGTGATAAATTGTAAATTTCACAGAGCGAAAATAATTTAAAAATGTCTCGGTGAGATTCGCGATTCAACTTCCTTGCCACCTGTTCTTTACCAATCCGACAAAACGTCGCTTCTGTTTCGCACCTAAATTGAAAATTCCCAAAAAAAGAAAGCAGATTTCTGTGGGAAGCCAACCTGTCCGATGCGGACTAGAAAAGCGACAAAAGCCTCCACTTTGTTAAAATGACACATTTAGTGAAATGTGCGTTATTTATGTAGCCTCTTGAGATTCCTTTATTATTTTTTTCTTATGTTAATTCCATACAGCTTTATAAGAGCCGTTTGCATGAAAGACCCCACTTTTGTAGTCGGATGGGATATTTTTCAAAAAATAAAGGCGACGTGTCGGATTAAATTTCGACCGTTGAATGGGCCGATTCAACCTGACGATTCTTCCGTGAATTGCTACTTGTGAGAAAAAATACACAAATTAAAAAGTTATTGGAAGAAATATTACTCGTCATTACTTAACAATAGGTATTTGCCATTAAAAAAAGTTTTCAAAGCTGTCAAGCCGCGCTTATTATTTAAATAGATTTGGTCCTGTGGACTTGCCGTTTGGATGGTCTGCGCGATACGTTCCGCCTATGCCCGGCGAACAACGGAGATGATAAAAAAAGTATCCTAACCAACTTGAACAAAGTTATTATTTGAAAATTTTGAAAAATTAAGAACAATCAGCGCTCCATAGTTGAAGGTAATGGACGTTCGCCTGATTTATTACACCACTCCTATTGGTTTTTAGTGCTCAATAATTATTAAGTGGATTTTTTTTGGGGAAAGACGACGGCGCGCCGAGGTGTTTATGATCGTTCCTTTGCACGCTGATTAGTTTTATGATAATTTCTTGGACGCATGAAGAATTAAACAGGGAAAAGATGAAACATTTAAGGCAGTGTTGACTCGCTTTGAATTTATAACTAATTTAGCGAGGCTTTTAATTTACAGACGGGACGTGGATAACGCGAATTGTTTAATTTTAACAACACCGCCGAGGAGATAAAATCACATTATTGCACAGGTACAAAAAATTTAAAGAAATGACCTTTGGTGTGACATCGAAATTGATTATCTTATTATATGTTGTGGCACTAACACCCCAGGTTTTCAGAATTGTGAACTTGGTACACTCGTATGTATGTAAAACATGTAGTGTGTCCCAGGATCGAGTTCCATATGGGCATAATGACGAAAATTAATTTCGTCAAAATAGCTTAGAATTTTTCTAAATAATTTTTTATTGCACATTACCTCAAATGATATATATTATGCCTTGGCATCGATCGCATTATTTCTAACGTTTTGTATAGAGACTCGCGAAAATTTGAGGACACGTTGAGGACTAATTCAGTAAAAAAGCATCACGAGACGAGACACACGAGAATTTAATATCCTGTTCTCCCTCTTCTCTTCTTTCCCCTCCTTTTTATTGTGTGAGCTGTTGCCGACGTTGTTCATGCTTTGCGGGCACGTGTGTGGCTCGTGTAATAATAATATTGTTTATACTTTTGTGTCTCGTGAAATGATAATGTTTTGTGCATAAAAAATACTTTTATAAATATATTTAAGACCATAGTTTATCTTAAAAAAAAATCCTTGCCATGTATAGTGTCTGACGCAGCAGGCACGATCATAATTTATATATATATATATATATATATATATATATATATATATATATTTAAAATGGCCCTCAAGAAATTTAGCTTCCCCTCTCATCGATTACTCTTGGAGTACCACACGCACTTTCTTTTTATTAAATTATAACAGAAAAATCTTTATGGAAGACCTATAGATATTTGGTTACAAGGATTGGTATCGATCTAATTGACAGTTCCCGCGTCAACCTTAATAGGGGCATAATTCACTTGATTATTGGCATTGTCACAAGCACTGTGGATAAGCGGGTTGAACGCATGCCGAGGAGAAACTAATGAAAACAATTAATACCTTTATAAATGTAAATAGCTACTAGTTGTGCAGACTTTGTAAATACTAAATTAATTATTATATTAACCTTTTATTCTAAAGTCTGTCCTATATAAATGATAAATGAGAAGTACGTAATCCTTATCTTAGAAAACAAATTTATTTCGTGAAATTAAAAAGATTAATCCTAGGTTGCGTCCTTTTCCCTTCACACTTTTTTAGGCTCAAGGCTGGCAGCATACTAAAAAAAGTAATCAAATTTGATAAATTCTGGCGTAATGGCAGTGTAATAAGAATTGACGATTCCTCGTATGGTCGGTTACCATGGTGTTGTTTCTGTAAGCTTATTTCAGTCATTTGCTTTAAGATTTATTTTTACATTTACATTTAAATATTTTTCATTTTTACATTTTACATATTTTATTTTGCATTTTTACATTTTACATATTTTATTTTACATTTTTACATTCATTTCAGACGTTTAGAGACTAAATAATGCCATGTAAGATTATTTTCTTCTTAAATTAGGGAAAAATACTAAAAATTAGCATTCAATTGATGTCCTGATTTAACCGAATGAATAAAGTTTATAAGACTCTAAAAACTTCTCGTCCGCCATATTCAAGGAATAAATAAGCTTTAACAGAAACTGGTTTATTGATATAAATGAGATAATGAAATAATGAGATAGTGTAATAATCCAGATTTATCCAATGCGATTCGTATATGCGGTTTTCGTAAATATGTTCATAATTGGTTTGTGCCCATCAAAAGGGCTTCGTATCATTAATGTTTCCACTGATGTTATCAGTTAATTACTAATTAATTATGAAATACGGTTAAAAATAGTAGCGGTAGTCAAACTTCCCCTCACTTAGAATTGTTAAGTATGCAGCACACCGAAATAGAGATCTTACTGTTATCTATATTGATAGCATATCTACACTTTGCTAATAATCGCTGTATTTCCAAAGTGTCGTTAGGTCAAAAATGAAGCAGTGTCAATGTAAAACACCTCATTTAGAAAACGTAAAGGAAGCAGTGTTAATAATTTCATAAAATTCACCACATCAAATCGTACCTCAGGAATCTTCGTGTGGTTTCTTTTTTTGTTGTGTTACACGTTACATTCGTTCACGATTAAAATTCGTAACGAGACGTGAAGAGTGCACACAATACCGATTGACTTTTGAGATGGATAAACCCAAGCCTCTTCCCCATTACAGCCATTATACACACTCCCTCTTTCTTTTTCTCTCTCTGCGCTCACAACTTTCTAGGCTTTATCCATGTCGTTAACTACTACCAGCCGTGGCATTTTCGCCGGTAAACTTATTATCATTGTAAAGTATTAAAGGTGATGGCGGGTAGTGTACCAGCCTCCATATATTACACATGCCCGGCGGCTTGACAGGCACCCCCGCTGCGTCCATCCAATGACCACGGACTCACAAATGCTCTTTCGAGACTTTTTTTTTCATAACGAAAGAGGAAAAAAACCGTTACCGCAACCTGAAATATTTTCCAGGTCGGTCCATCCAAAACAAATCATTTTTAATTACATACCGTACGGGCGAAAAGCCAATCGCGGTCCGGGAGAGGCACATTTCGAAAAGCGTAGAAAATTTTTGAGGAATTTACAGCTTTGAATCGTAAAAAAGTCATAATATTAAGAGCAGGCCTTTAGGTTTGCGTGGACGTTATTTTTTTGTTAACGCTGGATGAGTCGTTGCTTCAAATGTCTTTCTTTTTTTGCTGAAGACGAATCATCCCATTTTCCGATCTTCTAGTTTGACGTTGCTTCGAGTATCTTCTGGTGGATCACAAGTCTAGGTAAGTCGAAAGTAGTAACCAACAGAATTACGGGTGAATAGTTACATATTTTGTCTAAAACGTCTAAATATCTCTTTAATTTCATAACTACTGACTAACTCCAACATTGTCACGCCAAGTTCCCGGATTTTATGGCGGTAAAAATGTTCCAAAACTTCGATCGAAACTTTAAAAATGGCAAAACCCAGTAAAAATCGTTAATAATGCCACTTTCATATATCGGTGCATAAGAAAATTCCCCAATGTGTTTCCATCGTATATTAATCTAATATTACGTACTTACAATTATTTCATTATAACGTACACATATATTTCATTTTTTATTTATTTAAAACCAGCAGTTTACATCTTAACGCCTAGCATAAGTAACTGTGTAGCTCTTTGGCATATCTCCTTGTTTAAACTCATTTACAGGTTCTTTTCTTATATATATAGAGGGAAATTTAAAATTTCATCCTTATTGTTCGTATATTGAGACTTAGCAACATATTAAATTATTTAAAAGAAATTCATATGCCATTTTTCTTAGTTACAACTTTTTTAAAGCGGTAGCCTAAGTGCTTTATTTCTAGTTGCGCCAGTAGATGAGCTATATTGCAGACTTAGATTATCATAGCGATACATTTGGCTTTATACAGATGTTCAGTACTTATCAATTTCTCCAATCGAAGTAATTTATGTCTCCAGTTTCCTTAAGGAAATTATCTCAACACCATATGCACCACCCCAATTAATTAGTCCATAATTTAATCAACTATACACACCTGGAGGATGCCTTGATTTATAAAATATATATAAAAATGGTCTAACTTTATTAATTCATTTTTTTATATTCCATTTTAAACTCCATTTATATTGTTGTAGCCGATCAAAGTCTACAATAATATTGGATATTATTTCCTCTATTACTGTATTAAAGTTTAATTTGGACGGTTCATTAACAACATAATATTCAAAAGATGCAAGTTCAGTGTTTATAACATTTAAAATTTAAGACAAACAGACAAATAATTATTCATTTTTGACTTATCTTATGTCCAATTTTTCTCTATATTCAGTACCATTTTATCATCAGCGAATGCAAACTAATCAGGGCAAATTATCATTTATATGTACAAGAAACAAGAGAGGGCCAAAGACAGTTCCCTGTGGAACATCAAAGTCAATTTTAGTTGCTTGACTAGAAATATTACCGATTGTGACAGCTTACATTCTGTTACATAGATAATTTTTCATTAATATTAAGGCAATATCCCTACATTATAAATTATTAAAACTTGAAAGTATGTTCATATATTTGGAAAGAGCGTTCTACATCCACCATTGTTAAAGGGGCACATTTAAGCATACTAACTATGTTTGGGTCAGCATCTAAATCTACTTCGTCACCACGTAAGGCGGCGGCATATTTTTGAATTAAACTAAAACCATTACTTTTACTTAAAACATTGCAAGTTTTGTATATAATGGTTCCACGTTTTCTCCCTGTATTTAATATATTTCTTTTTGAACAGATTTTATTAAATTTATTTCAGTACAATAAGTTTGCCCTTCGGATTTCAAGTTCTTTATTATACCGAGTAAAAAATTCAGTGGATTTTAATAGGCGGATCGATTTGGCACTGCCAATGCTGAATTATAGTTTTTTACTTTGTTTACTGAGATTGCATCGTTATCAATTGCAGAAACTAATTTTCGAACATTGTCAAAATTAGTGGGATAGAATACTGCTACTTCTACCAAAGTACCTATCCTGCAAATAATAACAAACTAAGATAGAAGTGGTAAATTATAAATTTTATGACAGTTACTCTTACAGGCCCTCAAAAAAGTTTTTTACCTAAATAGTACAATACATATCTACAAAGCTAATAAAATTTTAAATGATATATACAGAATATTCACCATTATTAATTAAGTTGTTAATTTCTGGACGCAGTTATCGCACCTTTTATGCCAGTCTATGACATTTACAACTTTTAAATAAAATACTGCTATGGCCTTGCCGTCTTTTATCATGTAAAGTGCAGCATCTGTTAGCAATAGTAATATTCTCTTTTCATAAACTGATTCTACACTTTAAGACCATTATTTAATTTACATTATTTTGAAAACTTCGTACATCTCATACTTAATCAAGTACCAATTGTAAATGATTTACTGTTTCTAATTGTTTGCAGGCAATTAAAAAAGGCTTTACGTAATTTCCACCACTTAAAACTCCAACAAATAAATTGTAAATGTATAATCCTAAAAATTGAATTATAAGTGAACCTCTAGAATCAATCGGTGGTTTCCCCACCAATAAAATATACATATTGATTCTGTAAGGTTTCTTGCATTTTTTCTAAGGTATGTTTTGTTAAAAATCCGACAAATATTTTTTTCAAAATGTGCTTACGTAATGAATGAAGCTATTACTGTACGTTTCCCAAAAATTTTATTACACAAAACCAATATTGTTTCTTATGTCAAACTTCGGATGGTGTATATGTGTATGGGCTACGTAGATGTGGATATTACTATTTTCGACGTTGGTAATGGTGATATCATAGGAATGGTGATTCGTAGGAAAAAAGTATTAGAATAATTTGTGTAAATAATTCTACAACTTTTTTTGTTCTATTTTTATGATAACACTAAACGTTTATGAGAGAAATGCAAAAAAAACTGGTATTTGCGACCTTTGACATTGAAAATTTTTTTGCTGACGGATGGGGTTTTTGATATTTTGTTTATAATAAGGTATCAAAGACCTAATTTTTAACTCTATGCGAATTATTGTAAATTTACCACATTTTTTTGATCTATTTTGACTGGAATATTTCTTACTTGAAAACACTTAAATAGGTGAGTTAGTCAAAAGTGAATGTACATTAATGAGCGCAGTGTATGACAACAAATTAAACGATGTGAACTTAAGTAAATTTCACTTTTTAATATACGAAACAATTGTTTGAAATAAACATCTTTTAAATTGGAATCTTTACCCCCAAGTACTGCTACCTCAAAAGAACATATTTTTTGGGATTATTTCGGGAATACATTTTACCGCAGATTGCGGCTGGGAAATCTCTCTTTGCTGCTTTTTACCGCTTGCGGTACATACGACTGAGGCTATTATTCTGTACAAACTCATTCATACTTTCGCTTGCGCATGCAAACCTGAGTGCGTTAATAACAAATTTACATACAGATGTCATGGATTAAAATGTACCGAGCTGTGTACCACTGTGACGGCTCATGTGACAATTGTTCGGAAAATGTTACGCTTGAGATAGACAATAGTGACGATGAAATGAATAATGATGGTAACAATGATGAAAATGCAAGTGATATAAATGTCAATGATGCAAATAAGGAAAGCGACACTGAAATGAGCGTTAATGGCGACGAAACGATTTAAAAAAGAAGAGATTGTATGACTAATGTATGTTTCAGCTATTTATTTTCTAGCTTTTATTATGTTTCTTCAGCTAGTTATTTTGTAGAATAATTATGTAACGTTTTGGTTTATATATGTAACTTTTTGTAAAAACATTGACTGTTACAACTTTTCTTAAAGTCTTAAAAAGGACGTAGACACAAATTCTCATGCTGCCCTCGTTTAAAACATTTAAAAAGATCATGGATATTTCGTCCGCATCTGGGGTATTATCAGGACGAAATAAAAACATTTAAATATTAATTTATTTAAATAATTAAATTAAAATTACCATATAAATTTTATTGGTTATGTTGTAGTCGTATTTTCATTTCGACAGTACTTTCTAACCCCGCCTACCCGTTAATGTTTAATTTTAAATTTAAGGTGGATCGAAAACCTTATTTCATTTATTGGAGTCTTTTGGTTTTGAGCCTTTCTTTAGTCGAGTATCGTTGTGTTACGTACCTCTATCAGAAAATTTAACCAGCTGTTACATAAATTTTCCATGATATCTCTGTTCATAACACTGTATAAATCGTCCCCTTTCCACAAAATATCTTTATAAAGGGATCCAAGAGATCAAACGAAACTCATTAAATAACAAAAATAAAATGGAAATTAAGATCATCCCATTGTATATTTTACAGTTTTAAAATATTTTTCGATATCAATTTTGTTTTTGTTTCTATTGTTGCTCAATTACCGATTTGCTTCATTTATCATCTCAACGGCTACTTTTGATGCATCGCCGCGAGATTGTTTTTCGACGGTGTCGATTTGTTTTCTTAATGTTATAAAAAACAAATCGCCCAGGTAATATTTGGGGGGTTCCGGCGACAATTTCCCCGTCTCTCCCATTTTAACGATACGGTAATATATTTCGAAAATGTTCCCGGCGGCGTTAAACTGTCAGTTCGATGAGTGAAAATGGTTTTTGTGTTCCACCATGTAATTAACCAGTGGCTGAGGGAACGCCCCGGTGAATGCATAAAAAATCAAAAGGTATTTTGAGGACTGTGAAATGCGGTTCGAGACGTTATATTGCGTTTTCGCCAAAAAGTCATCAGGGGGTTTTAATGACGGATAGCGATGCGTTTATTAATCTTTCTGATGGGATTTTTTCGATAAGGTCCGGAATGTTCTCCTTAATGGGTCAATTAACGAGAGTCGATCTGGTATTCATATGGGATCCCAACACCCAGTAAAAGTTATGTTAATATAAATAATATTTTGCAGAATTGTCAATCTGATGTTGTAATCAAGGTTAATTAGTTTTACAACTAATATGTTGACCCACCCTGGTGGATTAGTCACACTCATACACGACACTTATTACATTATTGCATAATAATACTTTCCTAGGGCTACGACCATATGGTGCAATAGCTTAAGAGAACATATTGTAAGTTTGTCAAAAAATAATACTTTCCAAATGTGATTTAGTGACTTAGCAAATCTTCAACAAAACTTAGGATACAAATAGAAATGTAGGCTTCACTTACACTAAACATATATCATCGTATACAAAACGTTATTGAAATAGTTACTTCTACTGGGTGTTCGAATTTCATCGCAACCTAGTACATGTAGGACGTGTCGTGTGAAGTATCCATAAGGTAGAAGGTAACATATTTGCTCAACACCTTCTTCGCGTGTCATTCAATCCGAAAAGTGAATAAAAAAACGGCGAACAATTTATGTTATTGGCCACCATAAAATTGATACAGCGATACCATCCGATATAATACCGATATAACACCGGGGTGGTGTTTCCACTGTTCATGATAAGTGTATAATGGGATTCAGTGTAAATATTTCCCAACATAAAATCAAACCTCGTATAGAGTTATCCATAAGTTCGCATGTTAACTGGCAATAGCACGTGTAAAATACTGGGTATATGACAAATGTAGCGGCCGGTGGATACCCGAGATATCGTGTTTAAACACAAGTGAGAGAGAGCACAGTGAATATATTTTTTTATTTCGGTATTGCGGTTACCAGGGTTCCTTTATGGTCTTTTGAGATGTGCGATATATATTTCCTGAGATAATCGTATAAATATTTTGCCTTCTTCATCTCGATGCCGCGCACAGAGTCATTACTGAGATTATTTATTTTTCTCCATGCTTTTCTCCATATCGGCGACACAGGTAGTTAATAAGAGACTGCAAATGGGGAAATAGTGACTTTATTTTTACGTCTTAACTGCAATAGGAGTTTTAGACCGACTGCCGCTATTTACTATCTAAACGGTATTTGCTGAACATAGTCGTTAGTTAGAGGTGAAAGTAGGACAATGGAGGCAAATTAGCTGCAAAGTTTGAATGAACTGTGTGTAACCATTGAAAACTTTTCCAGTCAATGATTATCCTTATTTTTTCTTGAGGTTTTGAAATTGATGTTAATATGAATTGAGGTAACCCCCTTCCATTGAAGCTATTATTAAATCCAAATGAGCATGGGCCTAAAATTAATACATAATTACTGATTACAACTTTTGTTTCCCTAAAGTTTTCTGTTTGTTTTAACGCTAACAGGAAGAAAAAAATGTGCCCCTTGGTTCAAAGGGTCCAAAGACTGTATTTAACTATAATATATACACTACTCATTTTTGACTTTATCTACGAAACTTCATATTTTGATTGTAAGAAATCCCATTAGTTCATCGATCTGCAGAAGGAAGTTTACTGATTTTATTTTCCAAGGTGTTATTATACATTTGAATAGAACTTTGACAGCAAAGTCAGAATTGGTTCCCAACGCCCTCAAATCTATCAATACTCTCAACTTGTCAGCTGTATTATCGGAATTTTAAAAAGCTACTTAACTAGCCCAAATATTCTTCGTTCCTCTTACGATCAGTCCTCCAGTTTTGATCGTTTATCTCGAAAATTTAGAGAAAGTCTAGTGATTTCGAGAGCTGGTACAGGCAATAGTATAGTGATCTTAAACATATGTGATTACACTAATAGTTTTAGAATTCCTATACACAGATTAATTTTCCCAGCTGAAACATATAACCCTTTTAACAATTACCTTTCCAAATTAAATCATTTTTAAGGGGGTAGTCTGGACGGGTCTGAAAAAATCTGAAGGGGGGAGCTTGAAAAATATTTGTCACTGAAGACTGGCTATTTTCGAGTTCCTTAGCTATCTGCCCAGTGGGGACATGAGGATTTTCTTGTCAAAAAAAGGAGTACATTCGTTTCAACATCTTCATTGAGGGCAATCTGACGATGACTATTTGTCCTTCTTAAATGGCCATTATCCCGAAATTGTTTTTCAGTCTTGCTTATGATACTCTGAGATATGGGTGGTATATCTCTGAATAAATGAATAAGTTCATTATGTGCTCTTGTCCTATCTCCGTAGGCAATCATTAATAAAATTTAATTCTTTTGGGTTTCAGTTAAGTATGTATGGCATTTTGTCCGATTTTTCAACAAACGTTATTTCTTACGAAACGACAAATTAATAAATATCCTCGCTCAATACGATGCTATTCTCCTTACTTGTTTTCACTTAACTTTTTGGTTTAACATTGTCAACCTCAATTTGACAAAAAATGATAAAAAAATACCTCTTGACATTCCAATTTGAAACTGCTTCAATTATTTCATTGGGATGAATCAGATTCCTCCATTTTTCGAATTAGTTGATATTTGTTAAATATCTTTTAAAGAACAAGGAATAAAAGTTTGATATATGGTACGCATGCGTACCTTAACGTACCTTTTAAGAATAATCATAAAATAATTAATATTGCCATTTAAAAAAATAGCCGGGACGTCATTTCTCAAATTTGGCACAAGCTTATAACATTTTCTTACATGAAAAAGAGCGCAATTCAAAATACTAATCGACATGTCCGAGCATATTTCCAGTAAAAAAAAGCTGTCTTTGATTTACCGAATTTATTCCAAGACTCGCACTGTATGTGTATATATAAGGCGATACAACAGAATGTGCGTTGTCCCTAAACAGATTTTTCGGCAGCAGCTGAGTCATTATAGTGCGCTTCGTTTCTCCGCCTGTTATTCAATACAAATAAATTATATATTACATTATAGAAGCAGTTAAAGGTCGGTTTCCATTTAAAAAGATTGTTTAATAGTTTGATATAACGCGCTGTGTATGTTTACGATTATTTTATCAAAGTAAAAATTGCTCAAAATGGATAGAGAACGTAATAGACGTAGCTGTTGGAAAGCAGATTGTAACCTACTGTGGTGTCTACACTTTTAACGATGGCCTTTGTATACATTTTTGGGGAAAAAATTATATACCTTTTTCTCGAAACAACATTTTTGACGTGATGGACATGATTTTGAAAAATCTATACGACCGATTGCGCTGAAATTTACAGGGCATGCGTAGTTATTGTCCCTAATTCTGTTTATAATACTTTTTTCAGTCAGTCAGTAAGTTAAATCAGTTTTCTGATTTAACTATGAATTCCACAATTCCATCTGTTAGCTGTTTTAGTCCAGAACATTTTTGAAATTTTGTGTGTAGTTTTACAACAAAACATTTTCCAATTCAACGAATATTATGCACGAACTTCGAGTGTACCTATAGGTAGCTGCCTCTCCCACTTCTCGACAGAAGTATTTATGACCTCGTTAGAACTCTTGTTATTAAATAACCCGAAGTACAAAGATTCAATTTCTCTATATCTCCGATACGTGGGTGTTTGTTTATTACTTTTGAGAGATCCTAATGATGATGCCTTAACATTTTTAGATTACTTTATCGTAAAAATATTTCTTTTACTATTCAGTTCAGTCAATAATAGAATTTTTTTCTTCACCTTCTCACCAATTTTATTAAATGGCAAGAAATGTTTTTCCTTTGAGACATGTAGAAAAATGCCAGTTACACACTCTAGCCCGTATAATTCTAATCACCCATGGTCCCATGAATTATCTTCAATCCATTGTTTTTTCACGAGATTGCTTTCGATTTTGTCGAATTGTGACGATTTCCTTGAAGAATTAAATATCCCCAAACGATTTGACATCAATAATGGGTACCTTTTGAAATTAGTTAACTGTTACATTCTAAATATTTCTATAAACAAAATTTAACTTATAGTTTATTAGACCATTAGAGAGACTTCAATTCAAAAAAATTTTTCTATTTTGTTTCACCTTTTCCTTATATTTTATTTTATAGCTCTCATACAATATTATATATTGTATTATACATAAAGTTGTGATATAAATATATAGTCTATGTCATATTATACGATTATATAAAATTTTCATCCTAAATACATCTTACATTGTAACTTCTCATATTATTTTAACTTATATCGTATCCTATTTTATCTCATTTTTTATTTTGTTATTTTTCTTATTTTTATATCTTCGTATATCCGGTTTCCACGAACTTAGCTAGAATTTTTAGAATAAAAGAGTAAAGATTCTTTTCCATGCACTTCAAAATTCGAAGTTTACCAAACTTGCGTTACTTTCAACGCCTTCTACGTAGGCCAAACTAACCAACAATTTTTAATTAGATTACAGTACCACTAAAAATGGATAAGCAAAGTTCAAAGGCACGGTCATGGTCCTTCTAGTTTTGCAATTCATATTCTATAAGAAGAGCATGAATTCAATTTGGTCACTAGCTATAGTCCTTTACATTTTGATAGTCGTTTCCGTATTTTGAATGTACTAGAAAGTCTTTGTGGTTTCTTGAATGACAAAAAAAAATATTTCTTTGGCCCGTCACCTCAAGATTCTTAAAATTTAAAAAGTTATATAGGTCTCAGTCATACTTTTTTGATATCCTTCATGCGGCCTTGTTCTTGCCTCATTAATATTGGCCAGTGTCATTTTATATTTCATATTTGAGGTTAACATTTCCTCACGTATTCTTATAAGCTTCTACCATTCCACCACATTTTCGTCGACGTCATTTTCGTGTGTATCAGACGTGTATGAAGACCTGTAAACACTTTGAATCTGTTCAGCCTTCCTTCTTTTTTTGTTTAATAGATTTTTAGCGCCAACTGCTTAATGAATTTTTCATTCTATAGCATCCATTCGATGACATAAATTGTAATAGACAATGCTCTTTACGTTTTTTGTAAAATTTTATATAATGACTGTAATACAAGTACTTTTTATCGACTTTCGCCTCTATATACAGGAAACTTATTCAACAAATTTTTGTGTCTGTCGATGCGGTGTGCGGTTGGTTCACTGCGGTTAGAGCGTTTAGTCGGCGCGTTAAAATTAATTTAGAGTAATTTTTCCGTGCTGGGATTTGTTGGGTTATTTTTGGGATGTCGCGACTTAATTAAACCGAGATATCCCGGCACACTCCATTAAATTTCCTCTTTAACCATCATCCGTGGGCATGATATATTGCGAAGAGAACCATCATCTTTCCATCTTACCCCCTGCTGATCGGAGATGCTTCTAATTGGTATCTCCTTACGAGCCGCTTAGGGTCCGTTTAATGACCAAAAAATTAAACAACAATCCACCCGTTGATATACACCATTACGAAAACCTTCGCCATATCTTCCTCGTCTTCGTTTTGTTATTATTGTTCCCGAGTCTCTCTTTCGGCCTTTATTAATCATCTATCCGCGGAGACAGCTACTTGATTGGTTCTGATGGCCTTCGTAGAAAATTGCCAGATTCCCGTGGTGACTAAAACTAATAATAATTGTTTCAAGTTCGGGGAGCAGTTAAATCTCGGCTGATTCGGCCTGCTACTCACACTGGGCCTTTCTTTTCAGTCATTTATTTTAATAAAAAAACTTCTAGCTTCGATTATCAGACGTGTACAAATTACGACCCGCCCGACTAAGGCGAATTATTAAAACGCCGTCTTACGCATATTCGCCAGCCGAAAAATGAAAAATTAGGAATCGAGGATGATATATTTGCTTAATTAATGAAACTTTACCGAAAAAGTTATGGACGACCATATAACGAACTTTTGATGGTACCGAAGCACACTCACAAATTTTTACCCGTGTCATCGCGATGGTACCTTATGAATATTAAAATGGGCCCGCTTAAAATACGTCCGATACTTAATGATGAAAAAAATAAATGAACTTCGCCTACCTACACAGAAGTAGAAATGTGTATATTTTTAAAACACATATCATTATCGAGAAATTATTACAAGTCCGGTCTTTCATAATTTCATTAGTTTTGACTTGATGGATTGAAAAGTAGGACATGCGGACTAAATGTATAGGATTAGTGAAGTTCCAGATAACAACTACATAATTAACGTCATATATGGCATTTGTCTATCTAGCAGGTTAATTGATATACATTTATAATACTTTCAGATTAGTGATTGCCCTGACTGACTGACTGAATCATTCACGCATTAACTACCAGCAAAACTATTAATGTTGGTAACGGGAAATTTCGAGTTATCTTTGTATGAATATGTAATTAATGAGTATCTAATTAAGATGTCCACTTCATTTTTTCACTAAAACATTCTCCATACAAACCAATTTCTTCAGTTTTCCAAATTCAAATTAAAAGGTGTGTACAGGGTTGAACAAACATTTTTATTAAAAACATATCTGTCGCGATTACTTCTAAACGAAATGCTACATTAACGCCATCCTTTTTTAAAAATATTTCTTTGTCGAATATCTAAAAACCAAGCTGGAAGTTATTTAAAATTTTGTTCCCATCTCTTTCAAAGAACTGGAAATCGTTCGATTATGCATTGCCCCATTCGGACGAACGTTGAACGCTGATCTAAATCTTGGCGCATTCCATTATAATGCGAATTATGATTATAGTCTTCGTACAAGCGTGGCAATTGAAAAAATGAATAAATTTTGCGTGAATTACATTACCTTAAAATTGTAAGCATAATTCATGCAAGTGCGTGGACTAAATTTGGACAATTCATGCTTCTCACGTGAGTATCTGTGACCTTCTCACCAGTCGAAAAACCTTCGGTTTAATTCGTTTACGTACAATACAAAAAAATAAAAATATTGTGTATCCAAAAATAATTCAAAAATACTATTCTTTGTTTTAATGGTATCCTTAATTCCCTCTTATTCCGTGATTATGCATTTTCCAATTGTAACAGTTTTAAATAAGTGAGCGAGCGAAGTCGCAACGGGTCACGTCAAGTTCATCATACAGGTTGACAATTTAGAAACTTTCAATCGGGTTTCAATTTAGAACTAACGACAATCATAAAAATTGGCGAGACATGTCGATTTTTGTTTTGAGAGGGAACAGTTTTGCGCACTTTTTCAACCCTGTCGCTTCAACCCTTTAGCCAAGGAGAGATCCACCCCTAAAATTTAAAAAGGGAAGAGGGGTCAAGTGATATCTCATTTTAAATCTTATCAAATTTCGAATTTGACGGTTTTTTGTTTTTTAAATTTGGTTTAGTAATTTTAGACAAAATTAATAAAAGGGATTCCATAGATAAAAAAATAAAGTGATAATTTAGTAGATTTCGAAGTTAATTTTTTAAGTATGTTATGTATGCCAATTGGAAAAAATATTTCATTTTCTACCACACATTTTCTTGACGCTTGATTCTTAATCCACTCTTATCGATTTCTCACATACAACATAATGACAGAACATTGTGTAATTCCACTTCTGGTTTTTGAAACAAACAACATTTTTGAAACGCTACAGAAGGTTCTCTAACTTTCAGAGACAGTATGTCTCTTTAACAGTGGAAGGTATAAAACCTCCTGAGACATTCTAGACAATCTAGAACATATTAAAAATTCATACTCTCCAGAACATTATAGATATTTGTCGAACGTTCCAGAACACCAAGTCCCTTGGATGATCCAGATCCGTCCGTACTATCTCGCAACATTGTCGAACATTCTGAAACCGCAAGTTTCTCGAAACTTTAGAAACTCTGAGCATTCTAAAACATTCTCCAAGGTTCTGGGACATTCTACAATATTCTAGAATTTTATGAAGCATTCTGGAACTCATCGAATTATCTTAAAGATCCCATAACATCATGCAGTGTCATAGAACGTTCTCAAACCATCCTCAATTATTATAGTCTTAAAACTATTCCAGAACATTTAAAAGTACTCTGGAACATTCCGGAGCAGGAAGTTCTTTCGATGATCCAAAACTGCCGAAAAAATTCTGAAGGATTCTCGAACATTCTGAAACAGAAAGTCTATCGAAGCCTCAGAAGGTTACGAGACTTTTTAAAACATTCTAGAACGTCCTAAGATATTATAGAACATTTTAGAACATCGTGGCGAATCCTAGATGGAACATCCTTGAATATCCTGGAGAATTCCAAATGAAATGTTATGGAACTATCTGGAATATTCTGAAGAAGTCACATTCTTCTCACAACCTTCTTTAGAACATTCTGGAATTTTTCGTTAAGTTGCTTCAAGAACCTAGAACCGTATTAAACATTCTCTAAGATTTGGGAAACGGAAAATTAAGCTCTAAAACCCACTGGGACGTTTCTTGAACATCCTGGAATATTTTATAATAAACTCGACCCTGCTGAAAAATTCTATAAAATTCTTACTCCATACAACATTCTCATAGATTTTGGAACATTCCAGAAGATTTTGTTCTTGTGCCCTTCCTTTGGCAGCCACATTCCCGAATTGGGAATAGAGGGCTACCTTACCAATAAGGGCTTCGGGAATGGTTTGCGGAGTTATATGGGTGGGACGTGGAAAGACCACGCTTATTTTATTATATGTTTTGTTTAAAACAACGAAAAACGGAGCCTTTTTATTAAGTCGGTAGTAATAGTAGTTCAATAAGCATAACTTCCGATAGTTCTTTAACCATTAACAAAGAAATTGATGGAATTATAACCACATTAAGTTAAAGAAAAAGAAAGTAAATATTTTCAATAAAAATTGTATGTAGTAAAATTCTTTCATTAAATATAGTATCCAAAAAACAAATAATATTTTGCTCACTAACACAGAAACTAAAAGACCTATAACCTCATTTTTCATAACCACTTTACAATCTCAAGTTTGAGAAAAACGAAAGAAAATATTCGCACTTGCAGATTAGTGTTGCAGTAGTAAGCTCTGTTATTTATCGAAAAATTCTACTAATTCGTCTTCTATAACAAGGCCGTAATATGTTCTCTTATTGTAATTTACAACAGTGAACCTTCTTTGCATGTCAAAGGCTGTTTTATTTTCTGGAATTTCCTCGGCAGTTATTGCTGTATTCAGGCAGTCACTAGTATTTGTAAAACTAACTTTGAAATTTGAATATATGTTACGGATGTAAAAATGACGCAAGACTTTTGGTTTGATCTTCTTGTTTACTACTTCACAGTCTACGGAGTTGATTGATTTTTGCACCCAAGTATCTTACCTCCATCACGTACGCCTTTCTTTGTTTATCACGGATTTGGCCGATTCTTGTCTCGAAAAGATACAGATTATATTGTTGTATAAGAAACAGTAATAAACATATGTTCGAGTCGACCGGTTTTTGTCAGTTAAACTTTACAGAAAAAGACAGTAAATCTGTCTTTTTAGATAAATCTGTCTTTTGTAGATAAATCTAGTGTTTTTGCATAATTATCATTTTCTAAAGGTAAATTAATTTTCTCATTTACGAATAGCACGCTTTTAAAATCGTTAGAATACACATATTTAATTAAATAATTATATAGATGAAGACTTGTGTTACCAAAAATAAATTTTATCTGTTTTTGAGGTTAGATGTATGCTTTTAAAATTGTGACAATTCGCCGCCGTATCTGATATCAGCGAGATGAAAAAATAGCCAGTAATTGTTATTATTGGTAACGACATGTCATTTATCGTTGGGAATCCTGCCTGAAGAGCGGCTGTCAGGATCCACTTGACCATGACGAGGCTAATGGTGTTGAGCTTTATTGTCCTCCGAGCTTTTGTAAAGGTAAAAAAGCCGCTCGACCAAATACAATGAGCCATTGTGTTTCGTAAATGCACAAAAAGCTCTTTTAGAAACGATTCGCCTCAGAAACGCACGTCAACAATCTGTATATGTATTTGAATATGCATATCGCAGGTTGTTGCTGATTTCATATGATTTCATACATACTTAACCAAAATTTGTGCATATTTTGTTTAGTCAAAAATCTGTTTTTATGTGTAAATCTACCAGCTTTCAAATTTCGATACGAAACGAGATCTAATTTTGGTTTTGAAATAAAAGAAGGAAGCACTAACTTTTCACCAGCTATTTACTGATTTTAATAAACTTCAGCAACCAGTTTCAAATACCTAGTAGTCATCGTCATGCCTCTATATACTAAGTACAATCGATGTTCATATGTGTATGTGAAGCCACCGTAATAAATTCATTTTTTGATAACATAAGATGGCATTTAAAATCTGAAATGTAACACACTAAACCATGGTAAAAAACGAGGTTGTTTACAAAGGTTTTCATCCTCAACAAAATAAGGTCGCGTTAAACAAACAAACTACATTAATAGAATAATTTATTAATTATTTATTATTATGTAATGATATTACTAAATTTAATTCAGTTTTTTATTATTATAATACATCCCATGTTTTTCATTTTCTAACCATGTGTCTACAAAGTATTCATTAAAATTAACTTTTTGGTTATCTGGGACCGATTCATGATTTTAAGGTATTCTTCATTTGCATATTCGATAGGTAAATACGCAAAATCGGCATACATTATATTCCTTTATAAATTGCGTCCCTTCGCTGTAATCATTACAAGTCCCAAATTCTTCCAAATTACATTTCTTGCTTTTCGTTTTTGAAAAGTACTTGGTTTGCAGTTTGTACCACATATATGGCAGTTTTTTCAAAATTAAAGAGAAAATCGCATGGCAGAATGTTGTGTAGGTCTCTTCTTTTTTATTTGACAAAGAAGCGTAAATTACTGAGAGGATCAACGTTTGTTCATCTGTACTGCCTACAGCCACATGAATTGAATACAATATAAAGGGGTGCAACATTTAAACGTGCCATCACCAAAAATAAATACAGCCTCTTCCTAATGAATGACCACATCTGTTATTAAAAATTAAAATTTTGTAATCTGATGTGTCCGTAGATATCAAAAAAAATCCTATTTTTCTGGAATTATTACGCCTTTATGACGTTTAAGCAAAGTTTTAATGTCCAGAGAAGTATGTCTAGCATGGTATAAATGCTGTTACGCCGAAGAAAATTTGAGATTTCCCTCGCAAAATCAAGTCCTTTATCTGCCACATCATTTACGAGTTCTTTCTGGTATATTTCGGTCACAGTAGTAAATTATTCACAAGCCCTTTTTTGTTGTTGTTTTTTCGTCTGTTTATGTGGTCCCTGCGCATTTTCTATTTACACGGCTCCAAAAATTTTTCTAAGGTAATATTTATAGCTCAAATATAAAACTTACCTATTTTGTACTATACTACATGCAATTCAATATTACATGAAAAACATTTTCTGCTTCACACGAAATTGACAACTATAAAGACCATCACAAACTAAATGCAGTATACATGAATTCTCGACTGAACTTACCTTTCTTTGGCTGATATTGTTAATCACTGTTGCTAGGTTGATAACAAGGAGCCCTGAATTATTTTAAAGCCTAGGTGACAGAACAGGAAATAATTCAGGTAATATTTCAGTAGATGACAAATTACGAATTGTCGAAAAGAGAAAACAGAGAAATGAAATACGATTCGTCGCTAAGTACAATTTTTTCGAATCGATTCAAACTTAAGCAAAGAAAGCGCAAATCGGAAAAATCTCGCTAGTTCATTGTAACGTAGTTAAAAAAATTTTCTGTTTACAATCGAACGGCAAATAAGCGCGGTGAGGTTAAATTTGAGTTGGGCACCAAATACCGTGTTCAGCCTAATTTCCAACATTCCTGTTTAATTTTAACGGTACAACACCAATTTGCATATTACCGAACCACGAAATTAAAATCGACAGGATAATAAACAAGCTCTCAGTGTCTAATCGTCGTCTAAACCGCGCACGTAACATTAGAAAATTTTCAGAAATCAGAGAAGAACCCACCGGGTATAATTTGTCTGTAAGTGTGTGTGTGTGTGTAAAAACAGTGACCGAAAACGCCGATACCAGAGAGACCATATGACTAATTCAAAAGCGTGAGAACGGGCCACAAACAACCTTCGGGCCGATCATAATTACACGTTACCAAATGCACGTGGTAAGAAGGAACATCTATAAAACATTTACAGAACGCCGTGCACTACCCTACCACTCCTACGGCGGAAGATAGGACGACCACGAAAAAAATGGAAATCCGTAACAAGTCGTTTTGGAAAATCCGCAAAACGTTACCTCGAGAACCATAAGAAGGACAAAAAAATCAAAAAGCATATGCACGACCTATCGCGTGTTATCTGTGTGGAGTACCGTTACGGACGATAGATATCTCTAGGCGAAACTCATTTTTTTCCGATTAATATTTTTCGAAAAGAAAAAATTGAACAATCACTCATTAGACGGTACCGTCATTAGATAGCGAAATCACGTCTCGACGCTGCAAGCTGTACACGAATTCCCGTTGCAGAAAGTGATTATGAAAATAGAAAAGTTCTCCTCGAGCGCCTTCCAGTTGAAATTAATCTCACTAAAGTCGTCGAAAGTTCACTTTGTTCTATTTTGTTATTGTGTGAAAAACACACGACTAAAAAATAGAAATTTAATAACAATACTCATACAATATGATTCGCCCATTTTACCACTGCCGTTTTCTGGTTGCAATAGTAGCTTGTTTGGGAAAATAGTCACAAAGTCAAAAAAAATCACATTTCCTCCACAATAAGTTTGATCATCAAAAAACTAAAATTAGCCCAGATCTAAATCAAATCAACTATCAACTTTACTTTGCTTCGTGAATTTAGTAGATTTAGTAGTAGTAGTAATAGTATCATTAGTTTCTGTATGAGTTTCTAAATGATCCATTAAATCCCTCCAAAGTTTAAACCATATTAGTGTAAAATTACAAATTAATTTGCCTTAAAATCCAATATCAATATTTTAGCTCTACAGTCCAACATTAATAGGAAGTGTCCTGTGGTAGTACTCTATTTATGAGTTTCACAATTTACTTTTTGTTTCGTGGTGACATTCATGTTACAACTCAAATATTATTTATTATATGATGTCTGCTTAATACTTTTCAACTAAAAATTATGTAGTGGGGCAATAGGTTTTTACTCTTTTATTTGCACATAAAATTATCATAATTTCAACAAAAATGTCTCTATTCTAAAATAATAATGTTAAGATTTTTAAATTTGCCAAAGTTTTAAAGCTTTTCCACTTTTACATTCGTCAAGAATTAATATACAATTCATTCAATACAAATCTGGTATAACGTCAACAATAGAGACTAACATTGTTGAGGTTTTTAAAAAATAATGAGATCGAATTTAAGGTAACCCAAAACAGAGTCTTTTTATGGAAATACAAGTATATTTCGTATTGAACAAAAGTAAACATTAGATACGTATTTTCGGTTTGTTATTAGAGTTTGGTAAAAGTAAATTATCTAAATACAATAATGGTTTATTCGTATCTGTCTAATTTTACAATTTGTCAAGTCGTTATTGTTTTGTATAGACTTTCTGCAGTTCTATTTGTATCCACAAAGTCACACCTCAACCCGTAATCCTGGGTTAAGGAACCTTTAACAGATGCTAATTTGTTAGTCCTGAAAAGTCCTGAAAACTATAGAGGGCGAAAACTGTTTCAAATTTCCCAGTTCCTTGCAGAAATTCCATCTCATACCCTTGTGGACATTGTTTAAATACAGTTCTCAATTCAAAATTGTCTGTCTATCTAAAATGTTAGTGACGTGAATTGATGGTTGGATCCACCTGTATTATAAGTGTTTTCATCTTGCTCGTATTCTCCATCGTTTCTGTTTGAAATGGTAGTGAGCCATGGATCTTCCAAGATTCTAAAATATTTTCGTTGTCACTACAGTACACTACATTAAATTACCCTATAATGTGCTTAAGCTACACTACGCTACAACTTATGATTACAAAATATTAAACCTGATTTTATAATAGGTAAATAACTGAAGTATCTAAATTCACTTCAATATCCCTGAAATCGCTGTCCTCGTAAATTTTATAAATGTAAACACTACAAAATTGAAATATCCCATTGTGATGAAAAAGAATATTGTCAATTTTTTTAGCTTCTTTGAGATGTTTAAAAGAAATCCAATTATAAATATACTTGACTAGAAAAGCTCCTTCATCAAACGAATACATTTTACAATACGAGTTACATTTTATTGGAAATTTTTATATTTAAAAAAATTCGAATGATCTTCAGAAATACCTCGAAAACACGCGACAGAAAATAACATTATCCTTTGTTCAAATTACCAATTCCAGTTTGTACCAATTCCAAACATTTAGCTTTGAACATGAAAATTTCAAACTCAACCTTTTGGTTAGTTAACCACTCTTGAGGGTATGCTTTCCTTCAAGAATTATTTTGTACTTTTATTAGCAACGTACGGTAATGATAATCATTATAATCACTGATGTTGTAGCCAAATTTTTTAGCAATTAATTTTCAAAGGAATTGAAGAAATTTTCTTCTACGTTCCTTTTACTAGCAAAAGTGAGTTCTGCTTCTGGTATGAAACTATTTATTTTCACTGCCAGCGTGAAATACTGTATAGCAATCCAGTTTTTATTGATACGTTTTCAGTTGTAAATTATTGCATCATATTGTTTTCCATCTAGTTTCAGTGGTTTTAACACTCCGCTTATCACCGTTTTGACAAAGGCGATCTATTTTACCGCTCCAGAATATGCATGTTTCATTGGGAAAACCGAATTTTCACAATTTTCCTTCCTTTATCGCTTTGTGCAACATTAAAAATGCAACATTTTTACTGCTATATTGCTGAACTCCATTAGTGTTGGATTATCTTTTCTCCATCGAATTCTCCAAAGTTAAAAGTATGTAAGGAAATCAAACAAGTGCTCCAAAAGAAAAACAAATATCCTACAAAAAATTTCTGTCAAATAAGACGCAGGTAATTGAGAAAAGATACAAAAGCAGCCGGTATAGAGCTAACATTCTAGCACGAAAAGCCCATCACCAAATGTGAGAAAGATTAGTGATCTAGAAAATGATATACACTGCAAACAATTCGCATATAGAATTTTGAGACATTTGAACAATGAGGAAAAAGACGCAGCTTAGCCTAATGTCATGGAAGATAAATGGAAAAAGATAATGAAAATTATGATAAGATTTTGGTGATCCAAAGGTAATCCAGTCTTTTTTCACCGTTGATAATTTCCATCTTAGTTCGACATTTGAAAATAAGCTGTTTGAAATGTGCATTGCTTACCATGACTGTGATGACTTCACACTTTGTTCAAGTTGTTCTCTTGAGCTGTCATCCTCAGACTATTTTACACATTCGAAATGAACATGCTAATTCTTTGATTATCGCCAAAGCCTTCAATAGTCACATTAGCAAACGGGCTCTATTAAATATTGCGAAATTCCCCGTTGCATTTCTTACATTTCTACATTCAATTCTCCAGATCTATAATTTTTTTACTACGCTCCGGTTTGTAGCATGCTTTGTAAATGGCATTTTCAGATACCATTAACAATATGGCGCACATAATTTAGAAATAACTGCCTCTTTAAGATTTTCCCAAATTCTTGGTCTGTATATCAGCAAAGGCAAAGTCGTCAAAGGTGAAAGCTTGCCTATTTTGCTGGAAGAAGTTACGAAAGCAATTGGGGACACAAAAAGTAACAAGTCGCCTGGAGAAGATGGTATATCAGCAGAACATTTTAAACATCTAAGCGAAAATACTATCCGTAAACTTACCCGGTTGTTTAATGAAATATACGAAAGCGGTCAGATACCACTTGATTGGCTCAAAACTACCTATGTTGCACTACCAAAAAAGAACAAGGCTCGGAAGTGTGAAGACCACCGAACAATAAGTCTAATGAGTCATGCCGTGAAAATCTTCATGAGAATTATATATAACAGAATTCAGGGTAAATGTGACAAATATTTAGGCCGCTCGCAATACGGATTCAGAAAAGGGACCGGCACAAGGGAGGCTATTTTAGGGTTAACACTTATCGCTGAAAGATATCTTGAAGTTCGAAGGGAACTGTATGTTTGTTTTGTCGACTACAAGAAAGCGTTTGATCGCATCGAGCATCCGAAGTTAATTGGAATTCTACAGGAGATAGGTCTGGACGGACGAGACATAATAATATTGCGGAATATCTACTGGAACCATGAAGGATGCGTTCGAACAGAGAGCGGCAATACCGATTATATCAACATACAGAGAGGGGTACGACAAGGTTGCCTAATATCTCCCTTATTGTTTAACATATATGCAGAATATATAATAAGGGCATCACTTCAGGAACGACCAGAAGGTGCAAAGATAAATGGAGTGGTAATTAATAATCTGAGATATGCGGACGATACTGTAGTAATCGGAGAAACACAAGAACAACTACAGACGTTAATGAGTCTCCTTACAGAAGCAAGTTACCAAGCCGGACTGGAAGTGAATGTGGCCAAAACTAAAACCATGGTGTTTACAAGGAACGAAATAAATCTTGGTGGAAATATTACCTTGAACGGACAGATCCTTCAAAATGTCCACAGTTTCATATACCTAGGCAGAGAAATTAACGAACATCTTGATCACTCTAAAGAGATCAGACGACGGATTGAAATCGCTAGGTCAGGATTTATAAAAATGTGAAACCTACTATGCCACCCTAAATTGTCTCTAAGCACCAGGCTACGTACTCTTAAATGTTACATTTGGTCCCTTCTTCTATATGGATGTGAAACTTGGACACTTAAACAGGACGACATCAAAAAGTTAAACGCATTTGAAATGTGGCTCTATAGAAGGATGTTAAGGGTAAGCTGGACAAGCAGAACAACCAATGAAACGGTGTTAAACAAGATGAATACTAGGGCACATTTAATCACTACCATCAAGCTTAGGAAAACATGCTATCTAGGTCATTTGATGCGTCATGGTGAATATGAACAGATCCAACTTATTATAGAAGGAAAGATCGAAGGAAGACGAGGCATCGGTAGGAAAAAAAAATCGTGGCTAAGAAACATCAGAGACTGGACTCATACTAATGGAAATGACCTACTTCATAGAAGTAAAGATAGAGAAAGTTACGCCATTTTAATCGCCAACCTCAAAAGAGAAGGCACCTAGGAGGAGGATATCAGCAAAATTAATCCAGGATATTAAAAAGTTGTCGCCTCCGTACTTTACGCTGATATTGGTTACGCCCAAGCCGCTCCCCTGTTGATCGTTATAGTCCCTGAAAATTATGCTCTATGCCATAACCTAACCTAAATTTCAGAGCTTCAATTCAGAAAAAATTATTGTAGTCCATTACATTTTTATAGCCTATTAACATGTTACAAAAGTATTCACGTTAAACAGAGCGGACTTAGTGAAATTGAGAAAAGTGTAGGAGAGTAATTATTCCAAATGCGATATCAAACGATAATCTCACGTACTTTTCTCCGACGGTACGACTACTTATGATGTTTCCAAATCAATCCACGGGAATTAACCCTTTCCTATTTTTTTTTGTAATAATTATGTGATGGCACGTTTGTTACGCCAGTCCCCTGCGAACTTGACATCTCCAGTGATTTAGCTAAGATTTTGCTCAGATTAATCTCCACGCTTATGCCACGGCTTAATTATAATATCGAGTAACTAAATACGTGCGTTGCAAATGGTGATATTTCCGTATGAAATATTTCTTTCGAGCTACAGAATTTATGGCGTCCGCGGGAAGTTTGAAGGTTCTTAGGTGTGATACCCACGAACTTCGGAGGAAAACGTCTGATCATGTGCGAGCAACGAGCATTCTTCGACTGTATTAACGGCATCGCCTAAGGGTGACATAACCGCTAGATTACTTCTCGTTGAGGACGGAGTCCCATAATGTTTGTGTTTATTTACATAAGATAGTATGTCTGTGCATTTTTCGCCTTTGTAATGGAAATGTCAATTTAAATCATCGGGCGCATGGTCTGAACTTTAACCGTGCCGCGGTATTGATGAACCTATACTAGAGTTTGTACGTTTTACTTCATTACATGTAGGTAATTTGTCCAATTGAAAATTGCAGTGTTCTGGGTGTGCAGGAATGATGAGCAAAGGTCTCGGTTGGGGGTGAATGCGTTTAAGAAAGTAATACCGCAAATAACGGAATATAAACATTTCCATCAACTTATTTTATTAGTGTGTCCTTTCCGTTATTATTTTGGATTGACCTATAGTTGCATGCTATCTTTGCAATGCACCCTCGGCTTCCTACTGAATTGCCACCTCCAGAAACAGCAGCAGCTAGAGTTGCTAGTGTGCCCCTCTCGGCTGAGATAATGGCACCTACTTGCTTAAATCGTTTTCTAGTAACAAGTTTGTTCGGTTTTTGCACCGTAGTCACCGCAGATTCATCCATGTTCCACATATCATGTGGTTGAAAATCATTTCGTTTAATAACCGACTCAAGCTTTTCAAAAAACTTTTGATGTTGTGCTGGTTAAAGCTGCTGGCTCGAGCCAAATTGGTGGCTTAAGACGTTCTAATAGAAAGAGAAGGGTGTCTTCATAAATGACAAAAACCAGTCGGCGCCACCCAGTTTGTTTGTTTCCCAAGACGTAGGAGCTTTTAAGCCATTATAAATAGCGAAATCTAATTTTCTAATGTCCTTAGGAGAAAACCTAAAGTAAGTGCTTGAAGGGATTGGTTTGTATTTTTACAATGCCCTTTTGTTGTTCATCGCCAAAAATTTGTCGAACCTTTTGGTGATCTATGCTTATAGATGCTGTTGATAAGATTGGGTTACTTAGCTCTTTAGTGAGGCATATTATACCATACCTTGTTAAAGTGTGATGATCAATAATAAAATTCGTCGCAACAGACCTTATAGATTTACCGTGGTTTTTCGCTTCGCTACCAGCTTGCAACATCAATTCTGAAGAAAGAAGAACGAATTAATTCCATTGTGTTAGTTTTCTGTCATGATCGCTATGACAACATATTAGTGGGACAACCATTCCCCTATACTTTCAAAATATGCTAATAATCAATAAATGCACATTTTCAATATTTTGCGGGCCCCAGTCATAACTAAACGGATGTTGTTTTCACGAGAAGATAATAACACGACAAATAGGCTTGCCATAATTTTGATGTCAAATCCCAATTTAGCATGATCTAATCTAATTAGTGACAGAAAAGTACACTAGACAATAAGTTATTAATGTTAATAATAATTGAAATATGGCAATACGCAAGCTAAATCGTTCTAGCAATGGCCAGCAATTATCGAAAACTCAGGTGTGTCAATTTTGCTAGATAGAGCAATCTATTAAATTAAACAGATATAACCGATTGATAAAGAAATGGCGTCATTTTCCATTGTTCTCAAAAAGACCTTATCCATTTTCTTGCCCAGTAACAAGTGTCTGATTTAACACTATTTTCATTTAACTGATTAATGTCTATATTCAGTTTTAAAACTGTTGTTAATTTGGAAGCATTGTCCAGCACAACTGATAATTTAAATCACTCGGTTATCCACCTGTAAAATGACCACCTTTCGACTGATTTTAAAGTAACCGATACCCCCGAATTATAATACCTTTTAATTATTCACATTTAGACATTAATATAAGCCTTTTACGTCGTTCTGTTCATATAATTATCGCCGTGTTATAATTAAGAAGTAAATATACAGATCGCACGGAGGCGAATGTATCACTTGTTGGCGACCCCTATCATTTTTTCGATTATTCTATATGATTACGTCGAGCCCCGAAGCGGGAATGATCCTAGCGCAGTACTGGACGTTTATTAGCATAAATTTACTACCGGGCGCCCAGGTGCTCTTGTCATTTCCCGTTTGATACACATATATAATTTAAATATTTCTCCATGGCTCGCGAGGATTGGAGGCTCGCGTTGACGGACCAGGCGAATCTGTAATAAATTATCCGGGTTTTGAGGAGGTTTCGATACTTATCGTGGCAGTTTATTCGATTCCAAATCTTTTCGGTCCCGATTCTACCTCTTCCATAACACTATTTAAACGTTCGTTCCGTTTTTTTATTCTCCACTCCTCTCCTTCTTCTTAGACGAAGTCGTGATCGAGGCAAATCAGACACATATTAAATCGTCTAACCGGACCATTACCGGTACCACCGAAGGGTACCGAGAAGAACGTGTCGGTATTTTTATGGGCATTCCCCAAACACTTGCCATACTATCACGACCTACCTTACCGACCGGCGAATCTGAACCCATCGTAATAATAAAAGGTGGTCTGTTCCCTAATAACGCGTACCCGATTTATGTGCCATAATAATGGTCGAATCTTTCAATGCGTCTCGATCTGTTCCCATGGCGGTTGAGGAGTGATATGCGTAGTATACAATGGTATACTATTATAGGTATTCACTACGGGTAGAATGCGCTTTGGGCAAAGAATTTCATTACGTCGAATTGTAACACTACTTAACCCGCTGACCAGATTTGAACTAGAATTGGGTTTTCCGGCAAAGAAAATATAGAACAGGTTGTCTCAAGAACTAAGAAGACTACGAACTATGAATGAACTGTGACCCTCTCCAAGTGTATACTCCATGACTAGGTAGATAGTTTATCATCCCAGATTGTAACGGATACTTGATTTAATTCGCCAACTTGCATCCTACCAAATAATTTTCAATATAAGTTAACGCAATATATTCTATAATACTTCTACAACATATTTATTACGAGAAGTGGCTTTAATGTTACTTGTTCTCAAACTATATGGAACTCATGACTTTATCACAACGCCTGCCTTGCTATTTACACAAGTGTTAATCAGTGTGCACCAATTAAGTTTGGTGTTAAGCTGCATCATTTAAACAACTTCACTACCATCAGATTACCCACGCACCTTTTGCCTTTTCTGCTTTGTCGCCGATTATCTTCGATGCAAGTTCAAGGGTCACTTAGTGCTGACTGACTGCATTAAAAATCATAATGAAAGGTTACTCATCGGGCAAGTAAAGTCTCATCTGTCCCTCGGGCCTTACGTTAATGGAATATCTCTTTAGATATCAGTTTTGCTACCATTTATATATTCGTATTAATGATTATGAAAATTATTTTTGTCTGGCTTCGTTTGAAATTGTGAAGAGATTTCGACGGATAAATCTGTAAAATGTAAGCCATATATTTCAATTTTATTGCAGCAATTTTATAGCATATCTGCTGCAGATTGCATTACTTTCAGTTTTATAAAGAAATTGACAAAAGTGTGTATGAAAGACCCTTTATCTAAAATCGGTAATAAATTCAAGATGTGCCGAAATACTAGAACCTAAATCACGTTATATAGGTATCTGGTATTTTTAAGCCTATTTCGATAGGTAAAATTTAGGCTATTGCGGAAGTAGCATGACGGGACTTCGGAAAAGTTTTAATGCAGGAAACAATCCTTTACAATAAATTACACCGGACGTTCTAGAACTGAACACTTTATAAAATAAAACATTCTAAAATATATCTAACTAAATCGATGGTAATGTGGAATCAATAAGTATTCGACAATGCATTTTTCTAGAATCCAATTAATTGCATGTAAGTTGGAAGCTAATTCGGCAAGTATTGCAATCAGTCATCTTACAGGGAATCATTAAAAGCAAATTAGTGATGTTGGTGATAGTGTGCGTTTCAGAGAATCAATGAATGGAATCTGTAAAACGTTCCATGCAACTAATACAAATAATACAATTGATTTTTAAGGAAACTGTTGGAAACTCAGAACATTATTGGCTGTATTTGTCACTTGTACCAATTTTAAGGTTTAATGAAATTTCACACGTATTAGGTTAAAAATAGCCCGCCCAATAGACTCGACACTTCTTTACCACTTTACAGATCAAAGTTTCATGCATGAAAATTGATTTTAAGATATCAGCTAATCTGTGTAAATCTTGAGCAGAAGGGTGCAAACGATACAAATGTTACATATGACCTATGGCTTAAGTTACATCAAGCTTCGGTATTATTAATACTTTTGGAATTATTTTCAAAACTTCCAACAACCGCTTTATTACCTATTAAAATAATATAAGTATTAAAGGTTCTACAAGTTACTTTATTTCGACTATCTATGTTTTTACTGTTCACTGGACCTTCTCAAAATTTTCTAGATTTCTCTAGTTATTATTTGTACTTGTTTCTTTTGTGAAAAAGGTATTGTACTTTTTGTGATTCAGTAATTATAACTGACCCCAGTTCCGTGTGCTCCTTAAAAATGTATCATTTAATATTTTTCCTTTATTTCCATCAGTTATTATAAGCTTTTGTCATAAACAGTCTGGGTTTCGTAAGGGCTTCAGCATGACGACCTTGTTGCTCAATACAACTAATGATACTTTTGGATCTTTTAATAATAGCATAATAATAGCATATACTCATACTTCTAGACTTCTCCAAGCCATTTTACATTGTACAACTTGACAAAGTTGTTATATTGAATGTGACGAGGACGTGGTGCGTTCTTTGATTCCTATCTGGATGAAAGGGACCAATAAGTGCTGCTGCATCAAACGACCAGTGAATTTGTAGCGGCAATATCTGGGATGCCTCAGATTTCATCTGCAGATGATACTCTACTTTACCTCTCATTGTCCCCTAAGCACTTAAATGTAGCGTCGTCACTTTTAAGACTTACAAGCTCTAGCAAATTATTCTTCGAAGCATAATCTTAAGCTAAATCTTGCTAAATCCAAAGTTATATTCACGTGTTTATCTTCCTCCCAACTCGTTGCAACTGTCCTACAGTTTAGCGTGGGAGGAATTCAGCTAGGAACTGTAAAGTCTGCCCGTAATTTAGGAGTGATTTTCGACTGAAGGTTTAGGAATATGTATTGTTTTAATAAGAAAATCGTATTGGGCCCTCCGCCTGTTGTACCGCCACAGGCATATATTAAATACGAAAAGTGTGTCTTACTAACAGATATATTAGTACTACCCTTAATGCCCTACGGCCTATCTATCTGCCATCCTTGCCTAGATAGTGTAGACAAAAACAGATTAGAAAAGTTACAAAACTCTTCTCTTCATACAATCAACTAAAGTGGATACAAATTAGAAACCTTTATAAATATCATAATATTCACAATACAATTATTCAACAATTCACAATTGCAAGATACTCAAATCCTCCAATCCTACTTATCTAAGAGCCAAGCAAATCTTTAGGAAAAATGTTCGAAAGGACAATTTAAGGGACATTGGTTCACTGGAGTTGCCAAAATATCGTCCGTCATTGTTTCAGAGGTCCTTCTCTTATTATGCTGTGTTGTTATATAACAACCTACATACTGAACAAGACAATTTGATCTGTGAGGACATGTTTCTACAGGCGCAATATGAGTAATCAAGTTTCGCATTTTTCTAAGATAGCTTGATAAATGACTTCAACATCCACCGAGTCTGTGGTTTTGCATTATTTAATCTTATATAATTTTAAATTCTAAATTTTTCAATTAACATAATTATTAAATAAAATCATATTCCATTTCAGCAATTCTGGAGCAATATTTGAGCAATATTGGGGAAACTGTGTAAGAGTAGTAGGTAGCAGAGGAGGGATATCTACCGATAAAGTCAAATTTTGTAGTGCCTTACCAATCCTTTTACAAAAATTCCCTCCATTTTTCAACCTTCCATTGGTTTGATGTGGTCGGATATCGGGTGTGCTTATGAGCAGTCAGGTACAGATATCAAGTCGTGCAAGTAGTTGCGTTGGATATCTGCATCTGCATTTTTCTGTGGTAGGAAAAAACGTTTTTAATTCACACGCCCCCCGACCCCATTTCTTCTAAGAACCGATACGGATCTCCTTAGGGGGAAACAAAAGACAAGAAAAAAATTTGGAAAAACGACTGACGAAAGTGGCGTGAAAGAGCACGGAGCGAGGCGAGGAAGGGAGGGAGGAGAGAGAGAGAAGAAAAAGGCCGTCGGCCGGGTGATGTATGAAGTTTTTCGGGTGAGCCGTGTTCGGCTCGTGGCCTATACTTAAGCGTCTCCAGAGGCGTGCCTGAAGGGGGCGAGACTCGTGGGTCTGTCCCCGGGGCGCCCGACGAGAGGGCCCCGTGTGTGGGTGGGGGCCGGGCGCACATTTTCCCAAGGCCCTCTCCTAAATGTATAATTGCCCGTTTCGCCCGCTGAAGACTGACCCCCTCCCGGCCCCTCGCCCCCCCTACGCGTTCCTATGCCAAATAATTGTTGTGTATTGTGTTCGAGGGGTCTAATTGATTACAGGTTCGCTCGGGTCCTTGGAAACGTCCGATTCGGGTTAAATGCCGCCGATTTAGAGACGATTAATTTTATTAGTGTTATTAGGGAGGAAAGTCGCTGATTGCTCGCCCCTTTAAATTATAGAAATTTCGGTCCCCTGAATGTGATTAAATTCTACAACTTTTTTGTTGTTTCACCAAATAACTTGAACGTACTGGAAAAATTTTATATAAGATTTGTTTCAGTTAAAAGAAAATGTTTTACAAACATATCTCTAATCACTCTCTCATTTTTCTCATTTACCTGCATCAATGACTTTTGGTCAAAATAGGCGATATTTTGGCAACACGTTTATTGCTTTCTGAATTTAACCTACTGGTTATACAGGGTGTTTCAAAATGACACCTATCCGTTTAAGATTTGATTCATGGAACTTATGACCAATTAAGTGTCTACACTGAAAACAGATTTTAACCATCAGCTACTATTACACCTGTAACGATGTAATCTCCCTTTTGCAGTTTCTTTATCGAACCTACCCCATAATTTGTGGCCAATTTGTGAAATCAAAATTAATTTTGTTTCTCCCCCTGCATGCAATGAGATAACGAAATGAGTTAAGCGGAATATATTGTTGCTAATTTGTGGTGCCAAAATTAATTTGACTGCTTGTGTCATTTTCAAAAAACAGTGAATATTTCTGCGTCACCTAACGCTAAACTAAGCATCCCTAAATCTTCTGAACGCAACGAGATGTCAATATGATTCCAGAGGCAGATTTTGTTGCTGATTGGTGTCACCAGAACTAATTTTGTTACTCATGTCATTTATACCATAATACTACGTTGGAATATCCACTGTTTCTCGGAAACGGCTTGAGGAACAAAATTAATTTTGATGTCACAAATTAGCAACAAATTACCTATGGACTAGCTCTGATAGAGAAACTACTAAACATATGTTTCAGCATAGTAAGCGCCCAATTAATAGTTGTTTAACAATAATTCGTTACAGCAGCAATCGTTATTGTAACATAATGAAATCTGTCTCTCTAAAAAATTGTATTTATCACCTTTGCTAATTGAGAGTTCGCTTCGTTATCGATAAGTATGTAAAATCCAACCCAAACTAGTACCTCTAGTTAAATTACCATGATGCACCAAGATTTTAGGCTGCTATTGACACAATTCAAGTTTACTATTGTTATAAACTGCTTTGAAAAACTTTCCTAGGCTCCCTATGAAAACCTCAACACCAAGCGAAGAAAACAATTGTAATCGTAAAAATTCAACAATTACTGCACTATCAGTAACATTCTTAGAATATTTAAAAGTTATAACAAAAGATCGAAAGTTGTCCAATTTTTGCAATTACACTGCCTTCCATTTAATATTTTTGCCTATTATAATTTATTTGTAGAACTCAACTCCTTGTCTCTCAACTCTCTGAAATCTAATGGGTAAATGTAAATCAGAATAATGATGTAATTAAAAAAAATTAAGACGTGACTTTTATTATAAATTAAGCGTACCTTAAGGTGTGAAATTTACTGTAAATATCTTAGTGCAGTAGTAGGCAAACGTTTGACCCTCTTAAGTGCGGCTCTGTCACAGTTATTTCTTTAGGTTCTTATTTGACGTGATATCAAAGAAGGAGCGAAGAAAAACGCTAGCGAAAACTGTAAATTTATAATTGCGTGATCGTCGCGTTTATTTAAAACTTAAATGAACTTGTCTTTTTTGTCAGGAAAAATTGGCACATAATAAGAAATCAAATTTGAAGAGACACTACACTCAGACACCTGTCATTTAGCATTAATTATCTTGTCGGCGATGCGAGCTAGAAAACAGTAAAGGCACTTCAGAGAAGCTATGAAAAATTAAGTTTTATATTTATTTCATTTGTTTATTATTATTACACGTAATATTACAAATCATAAATACATTTCAATGTATGTACACTGCTTGTGTATGCATGAACAAGTCGTGTTTAACAACGAAATTCTTTTCCCTTGAATGGCAATCCATTCCAATATATTTTTCAGAAAATTTAGAATAAAAACTACCCGTTTAATTTCATAAGTTTAATATAATAATATTCATATAATAAATATTATATTTATATAAAAAATAAATAGGTATTTAATATTATATAATAAGTCGTGGAATTCAGGGAAATAAAAACAGGAAGTCAGATTTATTCATATTAATTTATTTCATGAGAGTAAGTTTGAATACATTTATTTACAACAGGTGATCGGAGCAAAAATATTTTTTTCTTGACCGACACTTTATGGTAATTTGGATTTACAAAATTCAATTACATTTGAATTAAAAAACAAATGTCCATTTTAATTTCGAAAAACTAATTTACCTAATTTGAAAAATTCTCAGTGTGAACAATGATAAATATTTATAAAGGAAGAACGTAGATTACTTACAGTACGTAAAAATGAAATTTCTAAAATAACAACTAACCATGGTTTTTCTCTTCATGATAGAACTATGTTAGCTATATACAATTTGCTGAAACCAATAAATATTTTTTGAGAGAATTAAAATTTGATGAAATATTCACAAAACCGGAATATTAACAGCGTTAAGATGGGTAGCGTGCAATATTGGATATTTTTAAAAGCGTGATGTTGAAAAATATAAGCAAGGCAATTTTTACAAGCAAGATCGTTTGAAACCAAAACGGTTTTAAGCCATCAAATACAGTACTAAATATTAAGTAAAAAAATAATTAAGGGACCAAATACAATCCTAAAATTTACTAGCTGCGTGATATAATCTGTGATAAAGTAAACACTGTGAAGATACCCTTCGAATCGTTGGATCCACCCCACCTCACCTCGAGAAAGACCTCACCTCGTAGCAGGATTGTGTTTGTACCCTTGCAATTGGTGATCAAGGGTAGGCTGCAGGTTCTAAATTCACTGACCTCTGGTGGTAACTCGTTTAACTACGACGTGATATTAAACTTATTGTTACATATGGTTTACCATAAAAACATGATTACTGCAGACGACACAGTTTATACTTAGACTATTAGCGGTTGACCCATCGAAAACGGGCTTACCACCCCTTTTCCTTTCTTATTTAGATAATAAAGTGATAACAGATAAAATGATTTAGATAACATTTTTTTGAACTTTTTAACCGTTTAACTACGACTCCTAACTGGGGGTAACTTTGAACCCTGAAACTTTAAATGGAAAGGGGTGTTGGGTAATACATCATTTTAGGACGTTTCGATCAGTAACGTTTCGAAGTAGTTCAAATACCTACCGAAGATTTTACTCCATTAAATTACTCCATTAAAATAAACTGTTAAAACACAAAAAGGAACAAAATTTACCCACAGATATACAGATTCCATCACTCTATTGTAAGAGTCAGAGCACTTTCCACTTAATTATCCGAAAAAAGAAACCGGGGTGGTAAGTTTTCGGTAAGCCACCCGGTATATACAATAGTAATACAATATGCATAGTGTATAATTATACTAATAAAATAGCTATCGTATGTAACTGTATACAGTAGTTTATAAACCTATTTTATTAACTTAATACTAGTACATTACACTCTTTTAAGGATCATTTCTAATTACATAAATTTGTTCAAAGTTTGAAAGTATCATCCAGACTATTTAAGATAATTAGTCAATTATTCAGTGAACTACAAAATTTTGCCATTTAATTAGTAAAAGGCACAAATATTTCTATGAATTCCCTATATATTCTCTATGTAGTTCCCATATAATATGTAAGAGTAATATTCTATATCATGATCATTACCATAAATATAGATAATAGCATCATCCTCTAATACTTTTAGTTCACAATTATTATTATATTCAGAATAAATAAGTATATCATTTAAAAACACGTTAGAAAGTATTGGGTTCAATATTAAACCTTGGGGTACACCGTATTCAACTAATCATTGATTTGTACTGCATTTGTTAAATAAGATTGTCTGCTATCTATCAGTTAAAAATTATTGAAACTCATTGTGTTATTGTTCGTAATAAGGCGTAATTATTTAATTAATATTAAACAGGAACACGACATGTCTCAAATATATTGATTTTTAATACAACAACCATCATTAGTAATATCCAGAGAGTTTATTTATTTATTCTATACGTCATTGCAATGTAAAATCGTAAAAAGAGGCTTCATAAGACGTTGAAAATTAGTAACGTTATAACTTCAAGCGTTTCAATTTGTAAGTCATTTCATAATTTACGTAATCTAAATAAGGGACTGTGAAATCTAAAGTTTGACGAAGCAGTCGGTTCATGTAATCTTCAAGGCACTTAAGATAAAACAATAATTAAAATTTTAGGAAAGGCTACACAGATCCAAATCACGCACCAAGCCATTTAGAATATTCATGATTACTATGAAAACTAAATACAGAGGGGACATTTAAAGCAAAAAAGATCCATCCGTAATGATGATGTACATATGCAATTGGTCCGCCCAATTTTACTAGCAGCCTATTAAACTTGATTCCATATTGGGAACGCAAATATATGACGGAATAGAACGGAGCTCCTACGCAAATTCAAAATTTTCCTATTATTACGATTTTTATTAAAAGAAGTTTTTCCAAATACTAAATTTCTCGTATTTTTAGAACTTATTTTAACTACTCACGCAAAACAAAGTCTACTACAGTTATCCTCATTACTTTTACAGTTGTAGATAACATTCACAAGATTGGACTCTTTGGGGGCAATCAGCGGGCAGTATTTCATGCGTGGCTGTTAAACAGTAGGGTGCATATGTACCTAATTACTCTTTTAAATGGCATATGTCCACAGACAAACCGATTTGTTAAGACATTTACCAAAAACATGTCGCTGGAATTTCTTGAATAATATCTCTTGTTTGCTTGACAGTCTCATTAGTAAGAAAGTCCCACTTCCAATTCTTCGTTTACGATTGAATTCCTTACTTATTGACTAATTTGATAAATTTATTCCAAAATTTAGAAACGGGCATATAATTGACATATATTTCTGATAAACATATTAAATAACTTCAGAAATGGTGAATAAACGCTGCGCTTTGACAGAATCACAAATTAACCTGTCAGAGGTAAAATTACGGCAGCATAAAAGGCAAATTTAGAATATGTGACAGCAACAAATCAAACAAATCGACAAACCCTCAGGTCATACAATATAATAAATGTTAAAGTGAAAGATTATCATTAGCGAATAATGTGCTGTTTATAAATTAATAACCGGTCCAGTGGTTTGTCCCGACTTGCCGTCGTTAATTCTTTATATTGCCTTGCTCAAGGGACTCTATTGTCAGTCTATTACACCAATTTAAGGGCGTGGATTTGTACAATGGATAAAGGATCTTCTGTACCGGATATAAGGATACACATGGTATCATAGTTATTCGAAAATAAGACATTTGTTCGGCTTTTGGTAACTAATTGTCAATCATCGATTACAGAATATTTTCTAACTGCCACAGTTACACCGATTCCGATCCTTCGCAGCTTTCATCGATCTTTCGATATTCTAATGGAACGAAGCAATACCCTGTACATCCTCTCCTTTCTTCTTTTTCATCCTGCGCTCGCAAAAAAGGTAATGCTCGCGTATACGTGTACGGCGTACGCAAAAACGTTAAGTGTTAGACTGTGACGGAAAGTCAAGGGTCATCATCGGCGGGTCGCGCACTTTTGCCCGTCGGCGATTTCTCGGACCAGCCCGATCACCACCTACATTTCAAGTTTTGGCCGAAGAGAAGAGAAGAGAGAGAAAAGTACCATTGCGGAGACGAGCGGAACTCTCATGGTCTCATGGTACGCATCGCGGGATGCCCGTGACCGTTTTCCTCACTTTAAACTTCTTTTGAAGGTACTGTTAACGTAGATTAGTTTCAGCGTGCGAAAAATAATGTTTATTGCGTATCTTAAAGAGATGCTGCTTAATTCACAAGACGTGGGAACGAAATGTATGGTATTTTTTAGGTTATGATTGAAGCTCGGGAAATATGCACTTAAAGATTCCACAAATATGCGCAAAAAATAGTCGAAATGTCCACTAAAATATGCATTCAATATGCAAATGTGCATTTATAAAGTGTTTTTCTAAGTTGTCTAAATTAAAACTTTACCATCTATCTGACAACATTAATTTGTAGGCGGAAAAACTGTGTTCTACTTCTCAAAATGTCAGTGGAGCAAATTTCAAAATTATTTATTAGAGATGGTTCTATATCTAAATTAAAATTTTCATCATCGCAGAAATTTCCTTTCATTACATTATTGATATGCACTAGTTTTTGATATCCTTCATCTTTTATTAAACACTGCAGACTTTTTCATATCTTTTGCTATCTTTTCCAATACGTTTAATCTTATTGTGTTCTGAGTTAAAGACTTTAATACTTTCGTCCAGTGAGATTTCGTTTTTCCAATTTAGTAACTGATGAAGCAATATGAACGAAATCAGTCTGCTAACTGGCTTTTCAGTAATTGTTTTTTGAAAACATTTACACATTTCTCATAACAGTTATCGACGTCGAAACTGCAAATTATGTCTTTAATTCCCTCAAAATTATTTGTTATAAATTCAACACAATTTAACCAGGTTTCCCATCTAGTAACCACAGGTTCAGATGGTAAAGGCACATTAGGTAAACGATCTTTATACACCTGTACTCTAAGAGGGGCTTTTAAAAATACTTTATGTTCGATACTAGAGTATTTACAATTCAAAATTCTGACTTACAACTTCAAGCACTCGATTTAATGCATGTGTATTAGGTTTGGAAAAAATATTTTTAAATTTTGTCCTGCTCGAATCATATATGGCGCAGTATCGATCAATATTAACAAAAAATTTTCTGTTGGTACCGGTTCAGGTAAATAAAATAAGTGAGATTCGTTTAGAAAACTGGATATAGTCAAGTTGAAAAATTTTTGTTTTTCAGTTTTCATCGCCCTAATAGTAGATTGATAAGTGACGTCGACATATTTTTTCGTAAAGTCGTATCAAAGAGCACGTGAACATTTTCTTTGCAATACTTCATTAAAAATTGTTGAAATAGTGGATTATCCAATTTTGCAATTGATATATTGCAATCTACTAGCAAAGAACATAAATCCTTATTGAAATTTTCTTGGCCTTAAACCTTGATATGGTTTGTAGTCATGAGCTGCTGAACCAAATCTTGAGGCTTTTGTTTAGGAGTCTTATGCGTAACGGTTCTCAAGTGTTGATCAACTTGAGATTTCTTTTGCCATAAGACCTAAAAACAAAATAGTTTACAGAATACTGTTTGGTCATTCTTGTTTGCGTACCCTGTTCATATTGGAAGTTTTGAATTTTAATAGGTTAATATTTAGTTGTATTATTAAAAAAGAAAGAAATTTGAAATTTAGAGACTTTAGAATGGGACAAAATGATTACAAAATTTTGAACCACATCTATTAAACAGAATAATTTTTGGATTGGAAATAGGAGAATGGTAAATATATTTTTAAACGTAAAACAATCAAACATAATAAGACTTACCTTTTTGTCCTTTATCCCAAACTGTTTTATATTAATGAGCACATATGCATTTATAGAATTTTATCAGAATATGCAAATACGCACTTTATATGCATTTTGCACATTTGCCGAGCTCTAGTTATAATTTTCTATTAGTTTAATACAAAATAATTAAGCTCGATTTGCATGAAACTGTAGCAATACAATTTACAACTTTACCTGTTCGACCCTTGGAAAGCCATAAAACATAACCATACAGTTTTCAATAGTGATATTGTCATATCTTCACAGTTCGCATTTAAAAATGGAAAAAATTGCAAATATATTGGGTTTGAATATTTAATTAATCGATATGTATTTGAATGTTATAAACTATAAATATGAACGAAGATAGAAATTCTTGATAATTATGAGCAGTTAGTGGTAGTAACGTAGTTATTTGTAGTTGTAGTAAATATATAATATATATCCTTATATATTAAAAATTCTAAGATGTTGAAAACGAGTTATTTTTTATTTCATTAAGGGTTGATTCTAAGGGTTGCAACATTGTAGCACATCAAAAACATGTTCTTAATTATAAATCAACGTACATTCTATGAAATTACACAATATCAACCTATATAACAGTTACATTCTTACGTTCCACAATTTTTTTATAAGGTCCTTATATAAGGTTATAAGGATGAAAGTTAAAAAATTGTATATTATACCATAAACAATTAATGGATTTTAAGTCATTACAAATACTACAATAAAACATTTCATGCTGTGAAACTGATTTTATTGTCTAACAATATTGTAAGGAGTAGTTTCTAAGTGTTGAATCGTAGTAAAATATCATAAATTATATTCCACGATATTAAAGAATGCTTATTCTACATATTCTAGATATTTAAACATGATTTCACTTTATAAAAAGCTTAAATCTATCATTTTCATAATTTTTCCACAAGAGGTAATTTGCACTTCCAAAAAATGGCACATATGGACCATACGACTCTTGAAAGTAGTATTTACTGAAAGTCAATAACCCCGTTACATCTTTATAAACACGTATTCAGTATAATCCATTTACAAATACGTTCTCAAAAGGACAGTTGATAAACTGGATTATATTTAGTGCAAACTACAAAGATAAAATCCACGAACCGTAATGTCAACAAACATTAAGATCTAATTCAGATTGCCGTGCGATCGAACTTGAGAGGACACGAATTTTAATCTGCATATAATAGTGGTTTGTCTACGTCCCTATACAGTTGGTACATATAGGACGTCACTTGGTGACGTGATACCAGATTTTTAACCATATACCATAAGTCATTCAAAAATTATTGGAGCAAAAATGTGAACTAGCCTTATGAGCTCTCTTGTAAAGTCTTTTTCAGTAAAATAAATTTACTTCAATTGAAAAATATCCATGAACTTTCCCAAGTTATTTCGGAGCTTAACGAATCAACTAGTTATAGTAATACTATCTACAATCATCAATATAATGGCGGGGCAAAATGACCGGATTTCTGTTCCCATCGCCTTCGCAGATATCAATTTCACCAAAGATATAGATATAACGTTATGTTTTTTTCTCTCTTCTCCCTCTAGAGGGTCCCTCCTCTAGGAGATTACGTGTTTTAGTACGTGACGGGCGTAAATGCGCCCACAACCACCTGAAACGGTGATTCAGAGACGGTTTATGTAGGGGCGGTCGGGCTTTCAGTCTCTAACCACCAATTTACTAAAATGTATAAAACTGTGTCGTCGTCCTTCCTCCGGCGGGATAATTGGGGGTTAGAGTACGCGGGTGCAGCCCCGGCGCCACCAGGGGCCATTCCCTCGCAATTTCTTGGATCTACGTGGATTTCTGTATGAGGGAGAGCGAGAGGGAAAAGAGAGCCGGCTTTTACAGGTCGGCTTCAAAAGGTTTCCTGGTAACAGATTTTCAAGCGGAAAGCTGTTAAAGCTTCATCTAAACCTTAATCTATATGCTTATTTTAATGCAGTTCATCCTCTAAGATTATGGTCAACTCAACCCTCAACTCTTTTTATTAACTTGAATGCACTTATTTCTTAACAAATTTAATAGTGAGTGCAAAGTGGATGGCTATCCAAAGTAATACCAATTTATTGTAAAACGGACGAAAACACAACTGTAAATTTTACAAGCTACCATGTAATTTCCGTGGAATGTTTAATTTCCTATTTTGTGTGAGCCTTTCAGGGGCCAGTCCTTGCCTGCACCGTAGATTTGATTTCATTTAAAAACCTCAGAAAATAACACAGCGTCGCATTATGAGTTTTTAAGAAGCGATCTTTTGCCGGCAAAAACTGTAATTTCCCATGCCGCAGTTTATTACGATTTAGAAAAGCTCCTTTTGATTATTGTTATTTGCGCACGAGGGGGACGGAGAGATATTAACTGTTTTCGGTCGAATTGGACGTGTTCGATTCCATTTCGGATCATTTAACTTGATGATGAGAAATAATGCGATAGTCTTGTTTTCGCCAAATGACCGGTTAGGTTTTAATTTGGGCAGAAGGGGACTATCGTTTCTCGAATGGTGTTTTTTGTGCCGGCTGATTTGTTCAGTAGGATTAATTTGGTTCGCGGCCAATGTCGTAAATATTCTTAGGTGATTTTCCTTCACCTCAAATATTTACGTAATGCTTTATATATAATTTGAGCTTGATCGTCATGTACTGTAAATTAGGTAATTTATGTGCTATTTAAACTGGAACTGTGGAACTGACAAATTTTCAAATTTCAATGCCTAAGTGCAAATGGAATAATTAACCGGTAAATAGTAACACGGGTCAAAATCGTAAAGGATAGAAAATTTAGTAGGGTTCCAACGAAACCTCGTTCACTGCATAAGTTTAGGCAACATTTAAAGCGCCCAAATTACACTTTTGTTACCAGTATAATAATTTTTCTAGCCTATATACAGTGTGTTTCCTTGGTCCTTCAAAAATACGGGGCCTTCCGAAGATAGCATAGTATAAATACAACCATATTTGACTACCAGCCGTCACCCGCCACAGTTCGCACTTAACTTGCAAGTCGAATATATTTTCTCCCTGGAAGCTTTCCAAATGTGAAAAACGTATTTTCTATTAATTTTACGAAAAAAAATGTATAAAAAATTCTCCTTCCTATTAAAATAACATTGGCCGTGTTAAAATCTCGGGTGTTAAAATAGCATGTACATAGTGGTCAAAAAGTGGATTTACTTTCGTAGCTCCACAACTTTGGTTGGGTTCATGATCACCCATGATCGAACTGTATACCCAAGGTTTCCGAATCTGGTTTCATGTTGTCTCTCCATCTCATGCGTGATCGACTTGGAGATGTTTTCTCCGGTGGGTTTCTCCTCCACGCCACCCTGGACATCCTGGTGTCGAGTTCCTTATGATAACCTGCCCATCTAAGTCTGTTATCTTTAATCACCTTTACTATGTTTCCATCTTCGTGTATTTCTTCCAGTTCTTTATCGGTTCTTCTATATTCTGCTGTTGCAGGGCTGTCACACAAGTCGATACGTTTTTCTGAGAACTTCCTTTCGAAACATTTAATTTTGACTTCACTAGTAATTGTGATGGTTGTAGGGTGGTATTTAGAAACAATGCTGTAATGTTTCTTAAGTTATTCTCACCTAGGTTAAGATTTTTCTTATCTTAAAGGTGAGGAACGATTTGTCTTCAGAGATCAGACTTAGAAAAATCTTAGAAAAGATTTTTTAGAAAGCTTAGCAACAGCTTTCAGCCAAGATTTAGCTAAGAAATATTCAAAATAAATTTTTTCCTAAGTAAGAACACTTCATTTCGTCCAATACTGTCAGAACATGACCTGCAATAACCTAATATTTTTATTGCTTATATTTGTTATGAAACACAAATTTCATTGTAATGTGGAAGTGGTAACCAGAAATCGAATATTTGTTATTTCTTTATTTTTATTTAAACGTTTTTCGCATGAAAAAATGTTCTAGTTGTTTTGATGGAAAATTCAATTCCCTACATAATGTTTCACCAAAATTTCGCTTCCTTTTCAAGATACACTAAAAATAAAGCATTTGGAGCATTTTCACCCCTATTCCACCCTCTAATTTAATGACACTTCATCGTTTTTTCATTTTAAATCACCCACTGAATGATTCGTACAATAAAAACCAGTGGACGTCTTAGTTTATTTCTATATGGCATAATCAGTAGTCTAATACATATATATTTGGTTTGATCCTCATTTATTCCCTAAATCAATTTCCCGAAATTTTTTTTCTAGCCGTGCAAACTTTCCCATAATTTTTACTGTACTTGCAAACATGATATCAATATTATCCACAAAGGCCCGGAGTACTCTACTTCCATTTTGTGTGAAAAATTCCCATAATATTTCCCTTACTGCTTTCCCCTATGCTATATTGAACAGAATGAGAAATCACTCCGCCTAAGTCCATAAATTTATATCGAAGGTTTTATAGACTGTGTGTTCAATCCTTATCCTACTTCTGGAGCCACTTACACTCAGCATTTCAGTTAGCCTTATTAATTATTGCGGTACGGATCATCACATTAACTCTCTTGATGCTGTCGTCTGCATGCTTATAGTCAATAAAAGGTTTGTGACGTTGATGTATTGTGTGAAGTTGATTCATTTTTCCTGAATCCACATTTATCGTTGTCTAGTATGTTTTCCACTGGAAAGTTTATTGGCCGAGATCCAGATAAGTCTATAATTGTCCCAAAAGGGAAGTATTCTTTATATTTACTTTAGAGCAAAATGAAATGAAGAGATGTTGCTTAGAATGAAAGTTTATATCGACTGCATTAGGAACCGCAATTGTAGAAACTGCATTTGCATATTGCGTGTGGTAGAAGATCCTAAAAATAGTCTGCGTAAAATATTTGATAGCATTGTTTCTAGAATATTAAGAGAAAATCAATTTCGGCCTTACAAACAAAAATTTAATCATTCCGTCAAACCAAGAGGTTTAATACGGCGCTTTGAGATTTGTGCTACGATTCAAGGAGAGTATTCTAAGGGAAACTATCAAGATAATTGACAACATTTGGACACAAATTTGATAACAAATGTAAATGAAAACAAATAAAATATGCTGAAGAAAGCGATTACTCTCTTTTAAATTTATAAATTATGGACCATTCATGTAACGCTGGAATGTTTCATTCGGGACAAGCCTCTTTGTCCAATGCTCGGGCCATCAAAACTAAAAATTGTTTGGACAAGAATACATGTTTTACTGGAAAGTATTTTCCAGTTCCTAGTAGTGTTCTCATACCTAAGCTTCCTAGCCCAAGAAATTCCTACTCCCACTCCACTGCAAGTTAATATAGAGTTCAAAAGTTAATTAGTGAACGAAAACCCGCTTTGTCGAAATATCTGCGAATCGGCGATAGATGCAATAGCCAATTTCTCTACCATCGGTTAATGAAATATTCCTCTCGTGATTTATACGAACAGTTAACGCGAACAGAAAGCTCAAACAAATCGTCGTGTATACTTTATAGTACATATACACCTTATACCATATCTCTTTGATGAAAAATATGCGACTTTTGTCTCGAATTCGGTACACGTTAAATATGCGGGACTCCCGTAGAGAGGTAGCTGTAAGGTGTAGATTATGAAAAAGACATCTTTGTAGAAATATGCCACAACATGCCACGGATATATATACATTCCTTTTTCGATACGTCCGAATGAAGGTTTTGGTAGCAGGCGTGCGTTCGTGTTTAAACTCAATCAGATTTCAGGGATACCAGCACGAGATTTATCTCAGCGAGAGTCGCCTTTCAAAAAGGAGATATGCGTGTGCTGGAGTCGTGTGCTGGGCTATTTCGTAAAAGATTATAAGAGATCCTTAGGGTGCAATATTTTTTGGTTAAAATTCAATTGTTGGCATGATTTTTGTAAATTTAAATTAATTAATATTTTGGTTTTGTGTTGATTGCGTAAATTTATAAAATCAACGTAGCCATTTCATATGTCAAGGTTCCAATCTAACAAATATTTTATTGCTAATTGATTGCTAAACAATTATTGCTGCAACCGTTTCCAAAAAAAATGGCATAATTTATTGATAATTTAAAGCAAAAAAATGTTGCTGCAGCTATTCTCGTGAAATAGGCTGCAGTAGACACCGTAATAGCTTCGGAACAAATAGAGGTATGGAAATGGCTTTTATTACATATATTACTAACTATCCGATGTACCCAGCTTCACTCGGGCTCAATTTATTGCTTACAGATGCAGTTGGATCAATAATAAAGTGACATTTTCATTGTTGAGAAGTTTGTCCGATGCGCATACAATATTTGTTTCCCATGCGCACATAAGAATATACTGACTCTATTTACCACGCAACCCAATCATCTCTCAGGGGTTGGATTCAGTTGATAATTTTGATTTTCCCTTTTATAAAAAAATTGCCCAACTACTTCTTTAAGCAACAAACTTGAGAGTCACTTAAGTAAGTATTAATAACAGTTGCTTTGTTTGAAGGTCGAGCTTACTTTACCCCTATATTTCACCCCCTCAGAAAGTGAAATATGAATTTCTCAATTTTCTTCAGCATCTGGGACTAAATTGGTAACTTTACCAAGTTTATATTTTCTGTGAAAAGCAACTGTTTCATAAATTTCAGCCCCTTTTCCACTCCCTTGGTAATTGTAGTGAGGAGTTTTCGAGCCACTCAGGATCCCAAGCTATAACTCTGCAGAATTTAATGTTAGCAACTACCCGAGAAGTACATCGGAATTCAACTGATACAAATAAATTTCACCCCTGTTTTTCGCTCTCTCTCCCTCGAACAGGAAAGTTCGGAGTAACCTAAGCTGTAAGTGTGTTAAGTTCAAAGTTTCTAGTTATTATAGAACAGTTAAATACGTTTTAGCCCCTTTTCTACCAGCTCAGTTTAGCAAATTAGTAGTTCTTAAATTTTTTCTTGCTACTCAGACTGCAAGGTAAAAACCTCGGAATACAAACCATGAAAGTAAATTTCACCTCTATTTTTACTCGCCTCGGAAACGAAAATTCTTGATGCCCGGATTTTTTTACACCTATTCTGGATCGATGCTCTAAGCATACAAATGTTCAAGTCTCCAGGTAATTGGAGAGCTCTTACATATTTCAGGACACACGTATATGTTTAAAAATTTTCATTGAAATTTATAATGGAACATTCAAGAATGTCTTAGGAAAATCTGTACTTCCATTTCCAGTTTCTAGAACCTCCTAGAAGGTACTAGAAGAACAGGGAGTACTTTTGATGGTCTAAAACACTCTTAAAAAGTCTACATAATTTCGGAACTGGTGGTCCCCTGGTCCTCGTACCTTCTGGAGGAAATTACATCTACATTTGAACATTCTTGAATATTTCTATAATATTTTAAACTGTTCTCTAACCATCTGGAACGAGATTTACATCGATGGCATAATCTGAAACATTCTTGAAAACTTCTGAACCGGTAATCCTTTGAAAGTCATGACTATCATGAAACTTAGTAGTCTCAAGAACATCATAGAATATCTTAGTACATTGTCAAACGTTACGAAACAGTACGTCTCTTCGATGGTCAAGAACCTTCTGAAACATTCTACAACGTTCCAAAACCCAAAGTCCCTAGAAGCTTCGCACCATTTGGGATATTGTAGGACATTAAATTCTTTCGATTGTCCAGAATCCTCTGGGACATTTGCAACATTCCGAAACTGGAAGACCTTTGAAGTTCCAGAATGGTATGGAACATCCTGGAAAAATCTGAAATTCTAGAATGTTAAACTATTGTTCAACATTTTGGAACCGAAAGTGTCTAAATGCTCTAAACCCCTCTGCGATGTCCTAGAGAATTCTCGAACGTCCAGAAATATTATAGAGCATTATCGAACCTTTTGAAACATTCTATAACGTTGTAAAATATATTTGAATATTCTGGAACGTTGCAGAACATTTTGTCTTATATGCCCTGTATTTAAAGCCACATTTTCGATCAAACCCTACACACACAAGCCATAACCCTCTCCATGAATTAATAAAGGGCTACTATGCCATATGACCACCAGGGGGGTTACACAGGTTTTTGCCTGTAGCAACAGAGTCAGCTTATTACACAAAAATTAATTAGCAAGAAAATATGGATTAGATTAGAGTCTTTATATATGAAATGGCTATAGTAACTTCATAGGAATGTAGATGATGAATAGTTTATGACCGTACGTTGGGTATTGTGTTGGAAAAATTTCTATTCCTTGGCTTTAACCTTCGAATAGAGGAAAGCGAGTGAAGGCATATTTTGTCATTCCACGATACAAATTTAGATCTTAAATATACCTCAGCGAAGCTACGAATGGTGTTGCGATTATGGCTTCTAGTTATTTACGAGCAATTAGTTTTTAATTTTTCCAGTGACGAAACTATTTCCCATCGAGAATTTTTGTTTATTAAAACTTCCAGCGAACAAACAGACAATTTTTCTTCCCCACTTCGTCTTCAGTGGTTGAACGAGTGCCAAACCACAACAAAACGAAGTCGAAGAAGGAGGTCGAAGAGAAAGAGACGAAAAAGAAGACAGAGAGGCAGTACCTTTACCTGTGTTATTTTTCTAAAACGAAACTTCGAGCTAATTTGCCTATACCCATAGATAATGAGAGGTATAGAGAATATGGCTTTTGTGAAACGGTGAACATCATCTTCAGCGCGTTTCCCACGATCCGTTCCTCCTCCATACCCTAGAGGTGGTTGGTAGACACGCGCTCGGGTTTTCGAGACTTTTTGTCTACGTAGCCGGGGAAAAGCGGCCCGGCGCGAGTCAGCTTTTGCCTCATGTCCGATTATTATGCTCTCTTTCCTTTAACTTCGACGTTTATTATTACCACACGAGGAAAATGAAATCGCGCGCCTTATCAAGAGAGGTCTGAAGTTAAAAATTCGACAGCTTGCAGGGAAAGTTCGATTTTATAAGTGGCAAGTTTTATTCGCATTAACAAATTTGTCTCCAATTGAACTTCCAAATTAAATGAGCCAGGAGGCTGAAACTTTCAGGGTATATATGAATGGAATGGATATTATGAGGCATTTTGGAAAAAATTAAAGGGTAGTATAGGAGCTTTGGAAAGGATTACGCATATAATTTTGTAACGTAGTTTGGAGATTATGATTTACCATCTACCAATTGAATTAGACGTTGATTTTATAATGAACATTACAAATCTTTTACTCAAGGTCGTAAGATACAGGTCTCCTATAATTTAAACTCTTTTCGCCATTAAAATTTGGAACCTCTAAAAATGTGAATTTCGCGCCAAAAGTGGCTTCAAAATAGCGTATCTACTTTTAAGAAACTAACAATTAGAAACTTTTCCTAATTTTCACTTTTTTAAAAAATTTAGCGATTTATTTCAACCCACGCAACTTGATCACCTAATACAATATCTTTTAGTTAAAAAATTTTTCTACAATCGCTCTAAAGTTCCTTTTAGTTCAATTTTTATTTGAAAAAGTTATTTCTCAAATTGCCCTTTAGAATGATTTGCTGTAAGCTGCGATTTCCTAAGAGCATGTAGCTTATACAGAATACGTGCCTCACATGAGAAAGTTACACAACGACGGATCGCAAATTTTTACTTTCGCATCTATATTTGTGCTAAAAATAATTTTCTTAATAAGTTGCGTATGTTAATTAAAATAATTGCTTAAAAAATATCATGACATATAGTTCAAAAGTTTGATACAGGATTATTTCTTGAACTTGAAAATGCTTTAAAATGCACATTTATATGTGTAAAAAACTGTTATAAAATGTCAGTATCTATTTTGTAAGAAACATTATCTGTGGTAAGAGTGCCACATATTGCACCAAAATCTCTTATGAAAATATGCCCAAATTTAAAAAAAGAAGTTTTTAAACATTTTCATTTCATTTGACATAATTTACCAAACCGTGTTCGTACTGGTTGTCCAGATAGTAGATTCAAATTCGGGTGTTCCCATTTCCTTGGTACACCCGCCTCTGTCAGACAATACCAACTGGACATATTAAATAATTGACCATCTGTGGCAGAGTAAAATAATTTTCTCATACCACGCATACCTCAGCCCATTAAAACCCTTTTATAATTCCAAACCGAAGAAGACAAGACGAAAAGCCCCAGAGCAACAACAGCAACTAGGCGCACAACCCGAGCACACACACACACACACACACAGCCTCATAAAGAGGAGAGCCAAACCGCAACAAGTGCCCGTTTCTGAAAGCAATAAACATGTCCAACTGACAGGAGACCAATATTTCACGACGGAAACCACATAAATAACGTTCGGGAGAAAACTAGAAGCTGTCAATCAAAGAGTTTCGACCTCAAATCATAAGGCACGCAGCGGTCGATGGGCAATTATTCGATAATTTCCTCTGCGGTGGTTGTTGCGGTGCCGGATTCGTTTCGACCGCGTTCTACGATTGATCCGTAAAATTTTAGGTTACATTTATTTATTACGCCGATCCAATGTTTACCCTGTTATTAATTCCAAAGACTTGATACTGATTTTACCACAAAATGTATAAAAGTCCCAAGGGTGACGAGTAAAATGGTTATACATCGTTTCTCCTCAGAAGGAAAAGAGACGAGGGAGATATCTAGCCAGGATTATAATCTGACTATAAGGTGATAATTTGAATGAAATCCTGGATTCTGGATTTATTTTCATGAAACCTGCCGTACTCTTTAAAATGAAACACAAACCTCCTACAGCTATCTTGAATCTCTTGCCAGTTATCGCAGGTAGTGTATGAAAGGTTACCAAAGACAATGAAAGTCTATCACTAGGTTATTGCAAGGAATCCCAGTCCTGCTGCCCATTACAGCGGGATACTATATAATCCATTATTTGTTGCCTCTCGAAAATACAGGCAAATTGTATAAATTATTAGGTTATTGAATTGTCCTTTGGAATATTTAATTTTAATGCACAATATGTATATAACTAAAGCTCGGATTTATATGCACGGGAAATTTTCAGAATATGCATATACACATATAATTTAACAATAAATGCGTATAAACATGTAAAAAATATTTATAACATGCATAAACTTGTCATTGTCAAATTGGAAATTAGCAAAACAATTAACGAACTCAAACGATACAATAAATCGATAAAAAAATTATTCATTTTTTTTAATCATTCGTACCCTAATGGCACCTAAAAATGTTAACATAACAGAAATAATGACATACATGTTGTATGTTGCGTACTTAAAAAATACGTACATAGTTATACAAAAAAAATTAATGATTTTAAAATTTTAAAAATTTACAATTAAATTTTTCCTAGATAATTAGTATAAACAATTGTCTTCTATCATTTAATGCCGAAAAAGGTTTTTCATCATCAACAGTCACTATTGGGACATTTTTTAAATTCAAAATTACATTTAGAATCTACTTCTTATTCTAAGTTGTGTTTAAAATCTCCATTGATGACACTTGCAACCTTTGAAAGTATTTTAAATCCTGGATGTTTCTTCAATCTTCTTCTGATGATGCCATATCCTCAGTGGATGTTGACGATCATCCTGACCCATATTACATTGTTAATTACTGATCTAAATAATGCTGTCGAGGTAGGACCTGTCCATCGTCTTAAGATCTCTAGCCGTGAGTTTCGTTTTCGGTCTGACGGCGTTTGCCTGCAATTTTGCATTATTAATACTAAAGTGTCGTATGTTTTGCCTCAAAGGATGTGTCCATAGTAAGCTATTTTACATCTTTTAAGCGTGTAATAAAGCACCTCTTTGTCTACATTCATCTGTTGCATTAGTGAATCATCTATAACATCATACATGTACGATATTTGTAACATGCGTCGGTAGCACTAAAGTTCAAATTATTAGCTATTCTAGCTTCTAGCTTAAAATTAGCCGCTCTGTGATATTATATATTAACATCCACGCGTCAACACCATAATAAAGTTTCGAGAAAACATAAGACCGCAACTCACGCAATTCAAGTTGTATGTTAAGAGATAGATTACATAGAACTTTTTTCATTTGGTGGAACGAACTTCGTGCTTTTTGAATACGTATCCTTACTTCTTTAGAATGGTCCCAGTTCTCATTCAGGTGACAGGAAAGGTGAGTTAAACCTTCCAGTCCGCATAGATCCAGCATAGAATTGAGCGTTTACGTTATTGCCCTTGCTAATTATCATTGTTTTGGTCTTTTTTGCATTACAATTAGGCCTATACTCTTTACTAGTGCTGACTACGCGATCTATGAACGTTTGTAATCCTTCAGCAGTTTCCGAGAACAGCACCGTACCATCTACACAACGCAAATTGTTAATTCTAACGCCGTTAACCTTTAAGCCTCCATTTAGCTCACAAAGAGCTTCATCAAACATTGTCTCGAGTATGTATTAAACAAAAGTGAATCCTTACTGTATTTGAGTACTGTACTGTACTCTGATATCTGATATTCAACTTTTCTAGACGCTCTTTGATACCAATACAGATTTCTAAGATGACATACAGACATACAGAGTTCTAAGATGCACTGTACTTCTCAATGAAATCAATCCTGAGATTTCTCTTGCTTTTAGTAATTTCAACCTTGCATTACTTACGTTTACTTTATTACTTGCAAATGATGGGTCGTTATTTCATTCACCTAAATTAAGCTTGAAGCGTATAAGCACTTGAATACATTTGTGGAGATGGAAGGTTTTGGTTAACGCATTTCACGCTAACCTGCTGCTGATGACAAGAGAAGTAAAGTTGTGTCATCGCCCACTAATATATCAGACTAGGCATAATTTGATCGTTTGAATGGACTTAACTGTAAAATCCTCTTCGTCCACCTGTCCTCTTCTCTCCTTATTCCAGTTGGATTGAGCAGTTGATACGATAACATCATTTACTGTCTGATTATTTCATTTCTGGTTTTATCTCGAAATATTGAGAATTATAATTGTTTATATATCCAACTCGCTGTTTTTGTCTCTTTATCGAGATGACGTGATGAAAATATACCTGAAAGTGTGAAACGAGATGTATTCAGATAATTTTCATATACGTACTCACGATATGTAAGATAACTCGAATTAAGAATTTTTGATAACTTGTATTATCTGTTTACAAATTTACTTGCAATAACTTTATGTTTCTGCCCTTTCTCTTTCCTTCGTCAATATTAATAATGTTTGATGTTTTATCTTGGGAAATGATGGAATATTGTGTTCTTACGGTTGTATATCAAATACTCAAAGTGTATGTTCAAATGTAGTTTCTACAGAATGAGTCGGCCATTGAATTCTTCAAAGCACTTACCCAAGACACACTTTAAACTTCGATAGTACAATTCCAACATATGGCAGATAGAAAGCCGAAACAAGAAGGAAGAAATAGATCTCATTATACCCGCGTCGATTATCTCTGTTTCATATACCTACCTTATTTTTTTCTTCGATTTTTATCTCTCGCACACGAAATAAAACTCTCGACTCTTGTTCATTATATTATCAATAATTTCACGGGTCACCTCACAATCGACGTCGGCCCAAATATTTTCCTAACTTTATCTCGCTCGAAGCCAATCATCGCCTCCCCGTAATCCTCGGTAAACGGTCCTGACACTATCTCGCCTCCATCGGACTGTGAATAATTAAATATGTTCAACATTACGACTTGGTGAACATTCGGGGCTGTCAATGCGCAGGCAAAAGTGAGATTTTGAAGTTTTAATCCGTTTCGAGTCTCTAATCAAAAAATGAATACGTACTGGAAGGAGAGGAGGTAGGAAAGATGGGGCTGGAGGCCTGGAGTTCAGTGGCGTAGCCGCAGGTGGCTTGTTTGAGTAACTCCTGATATTTAGATGAGCTGGTTTTTCAATGTAATTCAATTTATAAAGGGAAGGGTGTTCACGACTACGATCAGGATTATTTTTATGATTATTTAAAATTTAACTAATTATATCTGGAGTATGAATTTCCAACTTTAAAAACGAGAAATCTCAGCCGTCTATGACGTCTGTCCGTTATTGTGTTAATATAACATCGTATAAGGAACTAGCTTAGACTTGCAGTAGTTCACCTGGGAAAATAATCGACACGAAATCGAGAGTGCTGGGTCGCAGTCGTAAACACCCTTTTTGTTATAGATCAATTTTCTTGTGATATTTCACGTTAGGCCAAAATGCGAGAACCTTAAACTTGAATCGTTCCGTATAATTCAATGTCTTGAGTAGTATTAGCCATGGGAGCCCATTGTATGGTGGAACATAATGATAATTTCAATCATTTATAGTTTTCCAATGATTTAAGTATTGCATGGGTGGATGCAAGAAATTGCAACTGCTTTTATCGACTTTTTAAATCTATTTTACGTGGTGGGTTGATCCACATGTCCATACAACTTCTGATGTGCTTTGGTTGTCATCCCTTCCCATTTATCTCTTCTTTTTTTTTTTAAATACTCTTTTTCTGTTAGCTACTTCCATATTTGTTTTATAAATTCCATTATGTCAGGAAATTAAATAGCATAGTAAATCCCATAAAACATAGTAAAGTATCATAGGCATTAAACTGCTTCAAGAGAGAAGTTGACGAAAATGGGAGGTGTTTCATCTTTTCACTTTTTAAGAACTTTTTAAGAACCTGATTGTTTAAGTAAAATGAGAACAAGAAATTACAGAAAAAATTTAAATGAGGTAGATTGCGTTTCGTCGCCCCTGCTTAACTTATACTCAGAGAATATTCTAAATATTCAGGAAATTAAATATAAATTATCAGGAAATTAAATAGCATAGTAAATCCCATATAACATAGTACGGTATTATAGGCATTAAACTGCTTCATGAGAGAAATTGACGAAAATGGGAGGTGTTTCATCAATCACTTTTTAAGAACCTGATTGTTTAAGTCAAATGGGAACAAGAAATTCCAGAAAAAATTCTGTGGAAAAAATTAAGCAAAGCAGATTTGTATAACTCTTGAGAAGAAATTGATTGTTAATCAGTATAGCCTCTTATTCTACCGGGACGGTCAATATTGGTATTTAATATCACATTTTCCACCTGTCCTCAAAGGCTTGTACCCCTTACAGCCTTTATTAATGAGTCTACTATGGGCATGGACTAGTCACTGATTACAATAAAGCTTCTCTGAGTGTTCCTTAAGAACGTTTTTAATTATATAAAATTCTTTGCTGCATCTCTGGTTTCGAGATTGTTGATTTTAACACAATAATCGAGTCCTGAATGCGTTTATACCTGTTATTTGGCAACAATTTTTATAAGTCCATTCCGAAACCGTCGAAACTAATTATAGATGATCACTGGAAACAAATATTTTTCCCGCCGACTACCTGCGACCTTCCCCGTTTCGCGAATATACACCGTCTAGTTACGAAAAATTCCAAAAAAGACAAAACGGTGATCCACCTTATAAAGCCTGATTACATTTTAATAGCAGGCCGATGCATGAGTGGAAGACAAAATCGCTCCTACACGGTAGTCATTTGTCCATTTTGGACGGTTTAACGTAACTAAAAGCTGACTAAAGACATTTTAATTCGTTAAATGAACAACACTTGTCGACGTTTTTCTCACGATACTTTCGGATCCGTCAAGCATGACGTACCGGCCGAAGAAAGAAGAGGAGGGAATCAGTAGATTCAGGGCACAATTTGAAGACATTAGATATGAAAAGTAGAAAGTATAATATTTTGGAGTAATTGGAGTTGATGTGAGTGTGTGAAAAATGTGTTTGGAGCGACCCGAAATGGACAAATTATCGGTTTGTAAACGACTATTGGTACTACATAATGCTTAGTAGTTAAGTAAATTTCTTCTCTTGGGAAAATAAAGAGATTGCATTCTGAGGATAGAAGGAAACAATAGCAACCAAAGGGAAATAGCTAGAGAACGAAATAGAAGAAATGGTAATTTCCTAATGGTAAAGAAATGGTTTTTATTTCCTTCTTTAAACCTCTGTGGATTCATTAACAGTTTTATTTTAAAACACTACTCCATAAGGAATAAATAATTGTTTCAAAATGGATTGTTTAAATGAAGGGGTTAAAAATTTAGAAAATACAATTTGATGAATAATTTTTTCACTAAACTGGTTTTGACGTTTTACAGATAGACTTTGAAAATATTGGCTGATAAAAATGTAGATCACCCTCTATAGAACACTAATGCAATCGCAAATGATGTATACAGCGTAGACAACAATAATGACCAAAAAACAAAAGGAAAAACTTTGAGCACAGAAGAGGAAATTATTGAGAATTATGTGTAGAAGCAACAAAGAAACAATAGATGTAATGGTAGGAAACGTGTTATTAAATAAACCAATGGGCAAAGAGGTGGATGGTTGGTACATGTAAAGAGAGCAGGAAGTCAATAAAATACAGATTGATGGATGGCAATTTGTTGGATGCAGGAAATTGAAACAGACCTGACCAGAGCTGAAGATAACCAATGATGGAAAAGCATGGAAAAATGTACGACAAAATTTCAATTACCATGAAATGGGTACCGCCCCGAAAAATAAATCTAAAAGGCATTTGAGGCGACATATCTTGCATCTTTGGTATATTAAAACTTCTTTACGCATGTATTGAACCAATTTATTATAATTAATATTTTGTGCACTTAATTGACTAGAGCAATAATTTGGTGCATTCTTCTATATACAGCTGTCAAGATTTGATACAATTTGGCCCAGAAAAACAAACATTCCATTTTTAGGGTACCACCTGGTACGTTGCGACGTAATGTAGACTTTTAACAGACGGCAACATACCATCGACAAGCTCAACAACGAAATCCACATATTTCCATGTACGTACTCAATAAAATCAAAACTTTCATCTCTTAAAACAACGCTCGTAAACCACCTCCTCCATATACATACTACATACGAGATATATATAAAAATATCCCAATCCGAGACTAGAATTATAAACCTGTTAATACATTTTTTCATCGTATCAACACAGATTCGGAAACGATTTCCGTTGACAAAGAAAAAGTTAAGAGGCGTTCGGGGCTCCCTCCTGGTCCACAGCACGTGTCCGGGCGCCCCCATATTTTTCGAAATCCATGTTATACCGGCGACAGTATAAACTATCACTCGTATTTCGAGAGCCAGTTCGGACTACCATCGTGTAACTTATGGGACGTCGATCTTTGGGAATATTTTATTTTATTTTCTGTCCGAAGAGACAACAGGAAACAAAGAGTCCGTAGGAGTACGAATGATGGGGAATTAATAATTAAGAAATTAACAAAAGCAGTAGGTATGCGTGTATGGAAAGATTACCCGAAATGGATGATTAAATGTTTCGAGGGGGTTTCAAAAACGTTGACCCCCTCGAAGTTGTTCGTAGCTCCCTCGCGCGAACACGATAAAGCAGAAAATTTGGCGAAAAATGTGTCCCAAATTCTTAAATTAGAATGTTTAGCTTTACCCGGTAGTTTTTTAAATACCGGTTGTTTGGAACATACACAAAACTTAAGCACACATGTGATTTACTGGAAATTTTCTATCAGAAAAACATTCCTGTTTGGCATGGTTAAATAAGTATGTCTCTAATTTGTAGTTACTTCGTCATTTTTCTCATTACTATCTGTAGATTAAAAAATATGGTAATTACTAGGAATAACATAACTATGCACTAAAATGCCAAAACTGCATACAGATAAACGTTAAAAATGTCTAAAATATGCGCTTAACGTTTTATTGTCATTTATAAAATACATTACATACACATATTTTAACGAAAGAAAATGAAAAAGTATTTAGTACGTTTTAATCAAGTGGGTATTAAGATATTATTATTAATTTTAATATAAAGATTGGAGCATTTACAATTAAACAATAAACATCATGTACTAGTACAACGCAAACCGTGATATAAGCTTGAAATCTATTAGGCATCAATTCCTCGTGGAAGTTTGTATTATAATTACAATTAGGTACCTACTACTATTTGAATTTTTCATTATTCAGGTAACAAATTTTGATTGCTCTTAAATTGCTACGTTGTCGGTTAAGTTATTAAACAATAACTCTCCACGTCATCGGCTAATATGGATTTATTTTCTGAAAAAAGCTCTTTCAACCTCACAAAAAATGACTGGTAAGTGTATAAAGTTGCAGTTTGGAAAATCTCCGTTACATAAAAATTATTTACCTTTTCTTTTAAATTTGATTTCCAATAGTTTTCCCAGAACACATCGTTGTTTTCCAATAGCAGCTTGACACTCTTGGAATTTCCAATTTAAATATCCGTTTCCATCAAAAGATTCCATAAATGAGTTTAGGTCTTCGGACATTTCCCCGTTTACAGTCCACTTTCTTTGACCTATTGCAATTTCAGATTCGGTTGCAGATTAACCGACGATTTCCCAAAAACGATAGGTTTTAAAAGGAATTGAGTCATTTTAACACTTTTTATGACTTGCACCAATTCAAAGGTCATATTAGGAAGTGCCTCAAACTGATTTTGGTATTTAAATAAATTAAAGTTATATATTCTACATATTAACCCTTCACACCTTGCGTAAATGTACCTTAAATTCATTCACAGATGTTTTTAGGTACTACCACTGATTCTTCAGGAAACGCAAGATCAATCAGATATCTACACGTGATTACCTTGATTACAAAGAACACTATTCACAATTTAGAAACTTTTACCATATTTCACAACGTAATCTGTCATTAGGTGCAACACACACAACAACAGCTTAAAAACAACTGAATTTGCTTGAAAGACACTTCTGCCTAATTTACTGCTTTTAATCTGTTTACCTATCCATTGACGTTGGTTTCACTTCGTTAAGATACTTATATTATCCTCTGAAAATGGCTAATTCGGAAATTGAAATCTAAAACCGACTACCTGAAAGTGAGTTAGTTTAAAATATTAACCTTAACCTTAATTTCAAGCACGCTTTACATGATTACTAGTACTGCAGCGAATAGTAATATACTGAAATTGAAAAAATAATTACGTTTAGTATGACAAATAAAATTTACTCATCACACTGTCTAAGTCAATGCCCAATTTTAATTTCTAAAACATGAAGCATTGTTCAGACCCTATCGAAACATCTCACTGAATGGTGGTTTATGGTACTATTAGCACCGACTCTCCCTTTGCTGCTTATAAAGCAAAACCATTTATTAATCGGTGGACTTTATTTTTAAAATATTTTCTAGCCTTATACATACATGTCAGAGCATCAATGACCATTAAGAGTCATTATAAAGGGAGTGACTTGCTAATTGATTCTACCACAGTATGGAGGCCTAACTGCTTTATCCAACTATCTCGAAGTAAAAATATTATTTAATTTTTCAGTAAATAGGAAACAAATAAAATCGAGCTAAATGCCTTCCCACGGCATCTATTGATTCTCTTGTCTGTATATCTCTTATTCTTTAATGCTAGTTGAATTTCATGCATGTCGTCATTTTAAATATATAAACTAAACAAATTCATTCCATATTCGAATTGTAAACGTCTTTTGTAAATACAATAAAATGTCTAGATAGGATAAATATGATTTAAAAATATATGTGATAAAATAAATTAGTGAAAACGCCAAAAAAGTTCAAGAAATCAAGTTTCAGTTACTTTCACCACGATTCGCCATATTTAAAAAACAGAAAAAAGTCACCTTGATTCATTAGATTTCTATGAGTCTTGAACTGAGTGGGGTTATCAAATGGTTGATTTTTAAAAATAATAATAGCACAACATGTAAAGAAAATGCAAAACTAAACGGGAAAATTCTGAAAAACACAGCAATTTGTTCACCATGTTTTATGAACTCAAAAAATCTGTTATTTACCAGAAACAATACTTTCAGAACAATTCTTCGGGCCAAGCATTTGTCATTATTTTTGAATTATCAGGTTTACAAAATTGAAAACATTTTTAATCACATTAAATAATGTGAAACATAGGATGTTACACACAATAAAGAATCCTAGAAAATAAATTGGCGATGTGTCTACCGTATAACTTTGCCATATAAGGCACACAATGCGTTTCATGGGTTTTGACCTTCTATATATATGTATATACATATATACTGAAAATACTCAAAAAAGTACCCATTTCTGTACTAGGAAAGATTTTTTTGACCACAGAAAACGAAATATTTTAAAATCACCTTTCAATTTTTTTTTTGAGGTTATGTGAGGACCTAGGAGACTAGAAGTTTGTGTAGAGTTGTACTTATAAGCATATATATACTTATAAGTACCAAGAAATTTCTTGTGTATCAATATCAAACGAAATATTTTAAAATCACGTTTCAAATTTTTTTTTTTTTTTTGAGGTTATGTAAGAATCAAGGAGACTAGAAGTTTATGTAGAGCTGTACTTATAGGTATTATACCAAGAAATTTCTTGTTTACCAATTTTATCTAAAACATCATGCCCCAGCAAAACCAGCTAGACCCTTTCTTGGTAAATAATATCCAATAGATGTTTCAGGGAAGGACATTTAAAATGGTCATTTGAGTCGAAAAAATCACAAACGAGGTATTTTCAAGCATTTTTTCCATTTTGCCAAACCTCGTAGCCTTTTCTTACAAGGTAATAAAAAAATAATACTAGATAATAATAGATAATAGCTATTATTTAATAATTAAAATTAATTATTATTAATTAATTAGTATTAATAAGATATAATAGATAATAGAATAGATAGGCAATAAAAAAATACTGGATACTTACTGGTTTGTGAAATAACATTACTTTAATTGAATGTCCATTACTCTCACCATTGCACTTAATTCTTATTGAATGATGTAATATAGTCATGGTGTCATGGTGTCTATAGTCGTCGAAATGTCACGGTAAAAAACTCTCTTCATTATTCGTAAGCTCTGTGATTGAAAAATTGTTTGTATTTTAAGAAATTAAGTTAGGATAAACTTGAATGATACGTAAAATTTTGCCTTTAGTGTAAATCGTGAATACAAAAATTAAGCCGCCTCAAACCATACACTTTTGATACGTCATGTAGATATGTTTAATCTTACGCTTGAAAATGACTTTTGTAGAACAATTGCAGAATTATTAGGCGTCGATATACAATTGATGTGTAAGTTAATATATGATGTAGTAAAATAGTACGTAAGTTTTTCAGAACATTTATTAAAACAATTACTATAAATCCTTCTGATCTTCAGGCACCCCTGATACAATTATGTAAATTTATATAATAAAACACAACTTCTTACGTAGGCATAAATAACCACAGAATTGTTCGCTCATGTAGAATCTCGTCCTTTATGAATTAATCGTTAAATTTATAAGGGAGAAGGACCGTTATGTTAAACACGACGAGCGTTTACGTTTGTAAGTAAAATAAGTCGTCACACCATATTAATGGCAACTCCTCGATTGCCTAACATGTCTCAGAAATTCCAATATTGTTTGTCAGGCAGCAGCATAATTCCGAAGACGATGTTAAAATATAAATAATTCATCCCAAATGCGCTTATGAATATGTGAATGGAGTAGAATATGGTAAACCACGCATCGCCGAGTGTGATACAATTTGTCAACGTGACAACGCTTCTGTTGGAACTCTCGTTGGATTTATGATATTGTCACCGTTGATTATTTATTGGGAATGTTTTACATAACGCCGACATTGGGAAGTTGAAAATACCTCATTTCACGTTATTAATTCCGAGTCGAGCTTTACACACTTTTAAATTATTTTTAACGCAGAAAACCTTCCATTGGGCTGGAAATTCTCAGTACCGCCGAATAACCAGGGCCATCAAAATAACATATTCATATGAATACACATTGAAGATTGCTGGGTTGTCAAACCAAGGTTAAATATGTAAATTCTAATGAAATGTGCTACCTTGGAATAAGGGTGTGAACTACTTTCATCTTTCAGGTTTAAGGGTTAAAGGAAAATAAAGATTAAATTTAGGCTAACTTTGGGCAATTGAGTATCTCAATTGTTTTTAAATTCCACAAATTTTCCGACACCAGAACTATTAATTACAATATATTTTTTCCTAATAATTACCTTCTGTATTATATGTAATCTCTACCCCTGTTAATGTCGGCGGTCGTGATTTACCCTCTCTGACAGAAAGGACCGATCCGATGGAGAAGAGGATCCTTTGATCCATCAATCTTTAATCCGTGACATCTGAAAATCGCGTGAGCCATTTTTGAACAAATTGCATTTAATTGTTTAATAGTACCCATTGTTATCGACTTGTAATTGTTGCCGAGCAATTATTTCCGAAATAATTCCCCGACCATTATTTTTTAAAAGCCTCTTGATTTGCGCCTGTCAATGCGGTGATAGATAGGAAATGGGGGATGCGCATGGGAACGTTGCCAAGGCATCGCAAGACTAAAGGACACGAGAGCATTTCTCAGACAATTGTCGATAATACCATACAAATTCACGTCAAACGGGTACAATAAAGGGAAATTGCAAGTACCGACGAGTCCAGTCATACTTTCCACCTATAAAAATTATCTTGTTGATCGTACATCCGGCAACTGTGCGCTTCAGAGCTGTTTTCGTTTCGAGAGACCTTCTTCCAGATGTATAATTGTTTAAATATTAGTTGGGAAGTTTAAATGTTTCACACACAATTAAAGAATTATTTCTGGACGTGTTCCAAGAAGGTTTACGCGAGGCAGGAGAGAAACAAAGAGATTTATTAACGTTCTTTCTGGAATTCTTCACCCGGGATTGATCGCGAAGGATGATTAATGAGTCGGATCAAAATTAGAGCTGATTTACCTTTCAGTTCTGTGATAAATAACCCCCCGACGGACAAGTGTATGGCTAAAAATTCTCTTATTTTACCAATAATGATGGACATCTGATGCTTCTAATCGATGCTTAGGCTAGGTAGAGGAAAGAGGAAGATTTAGTGTTGGATATCGGGCTTTAAAGGAGAGAAACAGTGTTATTTTATCCAATGAGCGTTTGAAGTCGTTAAAGGTTAGTTTTAGAAGACGTTTTATGACTGTAAAAACTTGAAAAAAAATTCAGGAAATGGTTTCATTTTACACCAATATTAAGTTACTGTCTGTTTTTGCAGGGAAGAATAATACGAAACTACTGCATTTTAAGATATGGTCTCAAATGTTGAAATAACATCAAATGGAACCCTGAGTTTTAAACACAGTAGATAAAATGATAATAAATTACTCTCGGATACTGTAAAGGAAAATTAATAGATAAAATTGCATTTTTAAATAATATTAGTTACTGTCTATTACTGCAAAAGGAAGTGGTGGTAAGTTATATTTGGGAATTAAGTGTTAGTGCCTAATTCTTGAAAGGAAATTTTACGAAGGTGGTTGCATTTTGAAGTTAAGGATTACTGCCTAATACTTTGAAAGGAAACTGTAGAATTCTACACAGGGAAGTTAAGGAAATAGCTACATCTTGGAAAAACTAGATACTGCCTGATCCTAATCCGGAACAGATTATGTCCTATGACAATATTAAGTTACTGCCTTATATTTTAAACAAAAATTTATCTGATAGACAGTAAGTCTTGCTGACAGACTCATCAGACAGCAAATTTCTCCTGCGATATCTCGAAGAAAAAAAATTATAGGAAATTGCTGCATTTTAAAATAATAAGGTATGATCTGATCTTGTTAAATAAGATTAAAGGGAATCTTGCATTTTACGCGCAGTAGAAATAATGGTCGAATTATAAACTAATAAGTGACTGCCTGATATTGTAAAAAAGAACTAATGTGTGGAATGGATTATGGCATTTTTAAATAATTAGTTACTGCTTAATGCCACAAAAGGAAGTGCTACTAAAAATATTTCGAAATAAAATATTTAAAAAAAAGGAAAATTTTAAGAAATTGATTGCATTTTGATGTTACAGATAACTAACACTTTGGAAAAAACTTGCAAAGTGCTTTAAATGAAATTTCCGGAAATAGCTACGCTTTGAAAAGCCCTGTTACTGTCTGATTCCGGGAAGGAAAGCAGATTTCAGAAGAACAATCATAGAAAATTGCTCTATTTTAAAGTAATAAAGTATGGCCTAATATTGTTAAATAGTGTCGAAGGGCATTAAGCACTTTTTAGCATTGCATTTTAAACACTTTTGAAAAGTTGTTCCAGTTTTGAGTTACTGTTACTTATTGTTGAGTTACTGTCTGGTATTGTAAAGGAAGTAAAATGGATATAAGGACATTTTATAATAATTAATTACTGCTTAATACTGCAAAAGTAAGTGGTGGTAAATTAGATTTCAGGTTTATGTTAATACCGAAATGAATTTCTTTCAAAATGGTTGCATTTCGAAGTAACAAAGTTGCTATCTAATACTTATACAATTTACTGCCTGATATCGCAGGAAAAAATCATAGGAAATGGCTGCACTTTAAAATAAAAAGGTATGGCTTGATACCGTTGAATAAGATCAAAAAGAATATTGTACTTTAGTAAAGTTATAAGTTATGAGTCTTGGAACAATAATTTTGAGATGAGTTACAAATGATATCTAATACTTTAGAAGAAAAATTGGTCAAATTTTAGAACTTTTGCAACCCTATAACAATTTGCCCTTAATAAATTTTCATATATTCATAATGCCGTTAATTGCGTTCAAAATGTTGCTATTCAGTAAAACTGACTAAAAAGTTATGATAACGAATTTCGTAATTGTAACTGAAAACATTTTTGCAGATTTGCAATAGTTAACCAGCTTCTAAGGTCTACTGGTAAGTAACTTTAACTTTAAGTAACATTAATTTCACCGTAAGCTGAAACTATTAGTAAACGAATATTTCAGTTAGATTCCAATGGGAATACTTTTGTACTACTGGTTTCGTTTACTTACCCATTGAAAATATAAATTTAAATTCACATAATCAGATATCCTCTAATAGGATTCATAATGAATTTTCTAACAGAATTACTAAAATGGTGCTCACAGCACTAGCACTAGACTAGTTTTATCAAAACGCGTAGTTTAATGATTGATTAACCTATTTTTTAATAACCATACAAGGCTTAAAATCACCATTTTTTGTACCGTGCTTGTAAATGTCAATAATTCAACGCACAGGTGGAGAGTGCTGTAATTATTTTAAAATTAATATTTATTACCATAAATGTTGGTCTACCAACATTATACCAACAAGTACATTTGTACTCAGGTAGTTAATTGAATAATTATGGAATTATCAATAGGATAACAACGTCTAATAGTTGCATAAATCACATTTAATAATTATGTACAAGAAATTTAAAAATCATTGGATAAACAATTAGTACCAAATGTTAAAAATTCCTTAACTTCTGTGGCTTCACTACTAATCAAATGTTTAGGTAGGCACGTATTAATTATGAATACTAATGAGATCAATTACGATGAACATGAATTTTGCAAAGATTAAATTCGAACGGACAGTTAATAACCTATAAATAGACTTTTATTTGAAATTAATTGCCTTTATCTTGATTGGTTTCTAAGAAGCGTAACTTTGTAGTAATTCAATCGATTTTGAATTAATTCGCTATGTTCGATAGTAATATAAATTAATGTATTTAAAAATATGAGTCACAATCATTATAATAAATGAAATACGAACGTATAAAATGGAGTAAAGTGCAACCAAAAGTGCGGTTACCCAATTCCGGTTCGAGGTAATCTCAAATAAATAATCATTCGAGTACGTGGATTAAGGAGATAAGAAAAAAATATTAACGCTCGAAATAAAACCATTAGAAATAACCAACCAAGTTTTCTAGCCTAATCTAACTTAAAACTTGGAATTAACACCAAGCCTACTTGCGACTTTCTCCTACACATTAATTTAGTGGTACATTTCGACCCGGTCAAATCGTTTCAGTCGTTACCTCACACAGGTACGATTTTTACACACCTACCATATGCGAAACTCGATTCTCTAACTTCACACACAAGATATGAGGGATCACCACCTCGTTCACCTGTCAAAACCGTGCCGGCCGTCCGCCGGCCCGGAATAGAAAAATCCCGTGGACCTCCGGATTATTTCTTCGAGAAACGCGACATGCGACGTTCTCTGTCGGTCCGGGATGCACGTTGCAACTTCAACCGAAACGGAACAGATGGCGAGAGCTACCGACGGTGTAAACCGTAATTTGAATATACCCGGCGGGGTAAAAGTTATAATGAAATTGGGAGGTAGGTGGAGGGAAAGGCGTTAGGGGAAAAGCGGATGTTGAAAGCCACTACAATGCACTTATAATTGATTTACATTCTAGTGTACCACGACTAGATTCGTAGCGCATGCAGGTGGATTGTTACCGTTTTACCATGTATGGAAACTTTTTAAAAGTACGCCAGTTGTAGTTATGAGATAGTTTTTAATTTACTTACACCTTGACTGTGGAGTATGTTACAAGAATATAGTAAATATTTTCTCTTAACAAATAGAAAAATAATTGAAATTTGATCTTCCTACTTCATTATTAGACATAAATCTAAAATCATGAAGAAACTATAAGTACCGACTCGACTAATGCCTATTTTCTCAACCTTGTCTAGTTACACTGAAAAGTAATTATGACCTAATTGCGTCGCTAAATGAAAATTGCTAATGCTAATTGCTTTAAATTAATCAACGACCATTATGATTTCTCTCAAAATCTTGGGGAACTTTTTGAAATTTATTGGACGGGTTCAGCGAGAATCCGAATAAACTTAAAAGCAGGCCAAAAAAACGTCCAGACTGATTTATATCTTATATATGATTTATATGAAAAACTAATTTATATCTATTGAGACCAATCCTGAAGTACTTAAAATTATTTTATACACGTCAGAAAATCTACAGAATAATTTATTATAAGTGTGGTCTTACGTTGATTGAACGCCTTTGCAAATATCAGCAAATTTTAGTTATCCCTTATATAACTCTACAACAATAACAATGCTTCTATAAGTATTAAAAATCGTTTAGCAAAAACTATTACTTACGAAGGACTTCAGGGAGAATCCCCTAACTTTTAATGGGGACAAGGAAGTGTAGTAGACCTCAGTAAATTTTAAATAATTTTTAGTAACCCTTTTCTTCGCTTGAGCAATTTTTTCGACGAATTTCGACGAAACAAACACCTCAATACAAATTCATTTATACCATAATTCGCTTCAACGCGAAGTAATATTAATGAAGTATCCGTCAAAAGGGGATATTTTTCATGTACGGGGGGAGGGGGTTCGCAGTTATCGTAAGCAGTCCCTGCATTATCATCTGTTCTTCAATACTTATGTAGGGGTCACCCTGTATAGCGATGTCAGCACAAAAGATCTGAAGAAGAGGACGAAGAAGCCATTAGCAACTTTGGCAATCTTTCGGATTAATCTACAATCATAATGATGTTTCTGAAAGTATAAAAATGTTTTAGAAAAATTTCTAAGGAAGAACTTCAAAGAGAATCAGAGTGGATCAAAAAATTATCTGGGAACACTTTAAAAGCCTCTACATGGATCTAGAAGATATTGCTGACCTGAAGATAACCTAAATAACGCTCTTTTCTACTCTGACAATTTATTAATTGTATGTATTGGAAGAAATTGTGAATTATTTAGTTTTTTAAACAGTTCAGCAAGTGTGTAAACTAATTAAAGTGTGATCTAAAGTTAATTGCACGTCGTTGAAAATATCAGCAAACTTTGGGAATCCTTCTGCAACCGTAATGATGCTTCTAGAATTTTTATAAGTTTTAAAGAAAAAGTTTGTATACGTAGAGCTTCAGGGAGAATCCCAATGGACCCAGAAGTTAACTTGTAGCACCTATATAGCGTCTGAAAGGATGGCAGACCTCAGTAAACACCTCAGAAAACGTACATATTGATTTAGGTTTGACGTAGTTACTTTACTCCAGTAACTAGAAGCCATTAGCAAATTTTTACTATCTAAATCTCTTCAAATTCATTTATTTCAGAAATAAAGGTCTAAATTGGAATGTTGAAAAAATGTTTCAATTTCACCATTCGGGGGATTAATTCAGATTAAAGGAGTAATTTTAATCTAGAAGGTAAACAATAAACACAGAAAATTGGCCAGGCGTAAAGTGCAAATATTTTCCAGTCTGTGTAATTGTAATATAAGTAAGTCTGTAGGAAATCATTGCAAGTTTACTTAAACTTTTTGAAACGTGTATTTTTCGCTTTCTGTTTTTCTGAAGAAAATATCTGTTACATCTAACTTTCTGTAAAAGTCAGATGTAACAGAACTAAAATATTTTTTTGCTTTTGGTCAAGGACTTAAAGGTCATGCTTAAAAAATATATTTGTTATAATATGCGTAATAAGAAACTAATTATTATAGTGGAGAGTTTTGAAACCTCCGGTAAATAGTTCATTGCATGACCGTGAAAATATATTGTTGCCTCTGGATTCTTTCGAAAAAAAATCGATTTTTACAAAAAAATATCAGAATGAACTTGTCTTACCTTTTACTTCAGAAGTGACATCATCCCGATGGGTCCTTTTTGTTTTTTAAGGGTGAAAATAATCCTATTGATGCAAAAAATTGTAAATTTAAATTTAATTCATTAATAGATTGAACTGTATCCAACAAAGGTTGTTTTATGTCCTGGAACATTATTTACGATGTATTAAACCCTTACAAACCAGACCTTGGGCTAGTAATTATGACTAAGAAAGTATTCTCCAACCGCTTAAAAAAGAAATGATGTATTTATAAGAAACATAAAATCCCTACTTATGGCAAAAATTGTGAAAAGTGATTCCAGTTTTTGAGCTTGAAATTTAGCTGTTGAAGTACATAGAACACATTTCAAGATGTGGTAAAACTTTAAACCTCCACTTACAATATACTTTTCGACACCTTCAAATGTTTTAGTGGTGCATTTAAATTAGAATCGCTTCACCATTCATAAGATAATTTATTATTTAATGCAACATTTCAACCTCTAACAACCACATCTTGTGATTAAAATTAGGCATCACGTCTAATTAAAATTACACAATGAAATTAATATTCGAGGAAAGGGTAAAAACAGAAATTTTATTTTTACATGTTTTTTTTATTTTTATTTAAACTATTCATTTATATTACGATGGACTTTTATAATTTTCAATTTATTGAATCGGTTCTAAACCATTTTACATGAAATTTTAAGAGCTGTAAAAGATGTTGAATTGAACTTCCTTCAATAATTTAAGGGACTCAGGAAAAATGGTCCTCGCTCTCTAACGTTAACTCGGAACTGCATACCTCAACTGATTTTTATCCTAGAGAAATAATATATTTAAAAACAAAATGTTCGTTTAAAAAACACCTTTTTACTTCAGCATTTTTTAGATTTTTTTTTGTTTCGAATTATTTAAAAAAAATACAATTTTTTAAAAAAATATACTTTTTCCAAATCTTACAACTCCAGACATTCTAGACTTTTCTTTCAAAAAAGAGAACAACCCATTTTATCTTCATCATAACTCTCTCATCTTTTACGGGGTAGGTAGGGTACACGTAAATTGTTTCCCGAGTTCAGGTCAAAAATAATATACCGATTGGTTTCCGCAATTTTTGGTTTACCTGATGTTTAAGTGTAAATCGGTTCCCAACATTTTTCACTTACCTGAATTTTATGGGTAAATCGGTTTCTTGAGTGATACATTAGATAGACACAGGCATTAGTAGTGCATGTAAGTCCTGCTGAGTTCTTTGCCCAAAGGGGAGATGGAAAGAAAAAATCTTCTAATATATAATTATCCGTTAAGTAAATCAACAACGAAACAGTCGACTACCTCATCAGTACCTAAAAGTGTTCACTCAAAACTATTTCGGGATTTATGATGAAAATTTTATTTAAACACAAGTGATCGCTTTAATCAAGTGAAACTCACAGAGTAAAAACAAAACTACCCCTCAACTAAGAAGAACTACAAATAAAATGATACACCCTCTCTACCCCCACGAACCCTCTTAATCTTTTCTGGATATGAAATTAAGGATTTCCTGTGTGTTGGGAACCAATTTACCTATAGTTATCAGGGAAACGAAAAATCCCGGGAATCAATTCATACAAGGGTAACAGACATTAAATACTACCTTTTAATTTCTTACATTTACAAATACATTTACAAACACCGTTTTCACGCCAGGAACTTCGGTAAAAGTTTGAAAGGTAGGCAGTTTTAAGTAGTTTGGAAACTTTCTTATACACGCCATCGGAAAAGTTTTCCATTTTATTTAACGTTGAATATTTCGTGACTTCAATTTTCGGTGAACACAAGATCACCTTCAACATACCATTAGACTGGTTCGTATTGCACGTATAAAATTAAAATCAATTTTCTTGTCGTTCAGAGGTGCTGAAACTTGTTTGATAATTGTCAGGTTTTTGAGCTATTTGTGAAAAATGGTTCAAAAACATGCGTTAGATTAAATAGACATTCCCAATAACAGTTTATTCAAGTAAATTGCTATTTGCGAGCGACTTATCGCTATAAATTTATAGGTATCTTATTTCGTAGAATTCGTTCATTTATAGATTCCCACGGTTATTTTTAGTAAGATAAATTCCATGCCAGAGAAGGGGCGAGATCCACCCCAAAATAAAAGCTCACTTTGACACTTAGTCACTTTTGTTCATTGGATTATTCTTTAACTGCTGGCAAACTTTTACGCCAATTGGTCTTATCCTAAAGAATTCTGAGCTAAAAACCAATACTAACCGTTACACGCTGGACTAAACTTTGAGGGATATCCGCCAAATTTTCGAAAGAAGTGCTAAAAAGTAATCGAGTTGATTTATTTCATTGGGAAAAACCCGTCATAGCCGTGCATTACTGTTTTTTATGTAAACACCTGTAACACGTATCGGCGAATTAAAAGTTAATAAAACATCTCCGATAAAGGATTTAGTAAATCTCGCTGGATTCGACAAGTAGGCTGCTTTTAATTGGAAACTCCTATAAATAATTAATAATCCGTTAGATTTCACACCTATTCGATATTTATGTACACAACGCGGATACCCTTTAAAGACTACCGATACAGATAAAATCTTTTAAGAACTTATTTCTTCCATATTACGTTTGTTCACTGATAAGCTCTGTATCATGCAATCGGTTTTTTATAAGTTTATGGCGCCGAAAGCCTATTTTCATGTCGATTTGAGTCGATTAAACAAAGGAGAGATATACGATACGAGGAGAAAGTGCAGTAAACGATATAAATATATTTTCGTGCGTGGAGGACGCTAATTACAAACAATTATAATTCGTAGCAAATGATCAACTCAAAATACTTAATCGAAAAGTTCTTATAACTCTTATATACATTTTATGGGTGCTTAAGAGTTGAGAATAAATGATTAAATTTTTAGTATTAATGAAACCTGTATTAAAATCATATCACTCTGAAACCACAGTTTGAGATGTAATGAATTAAACATGTGGACGGATTTTGTAAATTACATGCCTTACATGTCATTGTATGCCTAATTCATTTATGATTACTTAAAATTACAGATAATTCGTTACCTTGAAACACATTAAGCAATTACAGCCATTTGATACGTTTAAACAAACAATCCGAGCGAAAATTTGTGTAGGTGATGCGAAAACATGTATTCGAGCTTAACACATTTCCTTGTGCGCGCCTCGTTATCGACGAATTTCAACTCAAATAAAAGATAAAACGCCAGGAAATAAATATTTATTTTAAAGAGTAAAAAAAAACGCACTTAAACTATAAATAAGTCCTACACAAGCTTACTCTATGTACACGGGATAAGTCATTAACAAAATATCTTACAAGAACAAGAAACAAACGGAGAGATCCTTAGGCAAGGCGGTAACTTCAAGTGAACCCGATAACTAAGCTCAGTCTTACTACAACTTAGAGGTAGAATTTAAAGGATAGAATCAATACGAAACGTCTTTGGCAACCGTTGACAGCGAGACGGGACCCGCCCGTGGATTTACCGCTTCATTATGTCCTCTATGGAGAAGCCCAGCTTGACCTTAGTGGTGACCACGGTGATCTCGAAGTCGTCCTTTTTCTTGGTGAGGTCGAGGCAGGTCGTGGCGTTGGAGGAGACGCCCTCCGGCGGTTCCTTCCCGGCGCGACAGTGCAGGTCCTCGTGGCTCTTCAGGTCGGCGTAGGACGCGAAGAATTGGGCGCAGGTCGCGCACTCCGCCGGCCGTTCGGTGTGGGTCGTCATGTGGGTCTTCAGGTTGGAGCGCTGGTTGAACGCCTTGTTGCAGACGGGGCATTTGTGAGGGGACTCCTCCATGTGGAGGATCTTGTGGACGGCCAACGTGCGGGACTGGCAAAAGCCCTTGCCGCACTCGCTGCACTTGAACGGTTTCTCCTTGCTGTGGATGTACCTGGAAGAAAGAATGTTCCAACGTTAAGAGCCTAATAATTTGACTCATGAGTCTGTACACTAATATATCTATATACATTGCGTTTACAGGACAAATTAGGATTTGTAATGAGATAATTCGAATTTGGCGGTCATGAATAATAACTGATAGTTGGGATCAAAAGATGAGAGTTAGATTCCAAAGCGAAATAAAGATGGAGATTCTCCATTTCGATCTTCTGGATTAAAATTTAAAAAACTAAACGGAACATATTTATTAATCTCCCAATTTATGGTTTGTGGTTCAGTTATTTATCATGAGATAATTTCGTAAGAAAATAATTTCCCAAGGGACAAAGATTCTTGTGAACCTTCAAAGAGGATGGAAGTCCCTAACTATTTTGTAAAGGTTTTCCTCAACGTCCATTTATTAAGTGCGATTCACTTAATTACAGTTACGTTATTTCGAGGAAAAATAAATACCTAACTCACTTATCAACGTTTCTATGAACATCAATCCACTATGTATGAGTAAGCAATTAATAAGTACCTACCATAACAAAGCTTCAAGAGAAAAAATATCCCTAACTAACTAACCAAGGTTCTTATGAACCTCCGTTTACTAAGTATAGTTAACTTAATGTTAATAAGATTATTTCAAAGCATATGAATATCCTATTTGACTCTGGAAGATTTTCATTAACGGTTATTTAATATGTGTGATTCAGTTAATTATTATCAGGTAATTTCAAAGACATAACTGATTTGCAAGGGTTCCTGTGGACGTCCATTTATTGTTTGGCTCGTCCCGTTACCATGCGGTAGTTTTAATAGAATGAAAACTTACGTATACAAGTTGTAGTGAACCTTCATTTAAGGAATGTGGTTCAGTCAATTTCTATAGAATTTTTACGGGTAAAAATAGGCAACCCTAACCTCGGCAAAACTGACAACCCTGGGTGAGTTTTGAATCTACAATCTCTGTCTACCAATCTACAAGTCTACCAATTAGACCATCTGGTTGGTGAACCAATTGGTATATAAGTTGAAACCCAATTCAAAAGCTAAGAGTGCATCTGATACTGGTAAACGGGGCGATGCTGCAGGCTAATACAAGCCATTAGTACGGCATTTATTCCCTGTGCTCCTCAAAAGTAAAGGGTCAACAACTAAGAAAGTCTCATACGCCCACTTTTGGTGCACACTCGGCTTCTGGAATTGAATGGTTCTGTGCGCAGTTTAAACTTACGATATAATCAATAGCAATTGGAACATCAACCCGGCGGTCCAATTGGTAGGAGTCTGGATCGTAAATCCAGAGCTGTGGGTTCAAATCTCAGCTCGGAATTGTCAATTTTTCAACGATTAAGTTGTGCATTTTTCCCAAAAATTAAGGGTGAAATAGGGTTATTTCAAGGGAAATGAAATTCATAACTAACACACTAAAAATATGTGTTTACTGTGTTGCTAAATTAATTTCTGCGATAGAGTTTTAAGAGAAAGAAAATTCCTAATTAAACTACAAAGCTTAACATGAACTTTACTAAGTGTGATTCAGATAATTACAATTACATTATTTCAACAGAATTGAAGTTCCTATCTGACTTACAAAGATTTTTATTAATGTTCATTTATTGTTTCTGATTCAGTTACTTGTAACGGGATTGTTTGAAAACTACGAATGTTCCTAACTTATTTACAAAAGTTCTTATAAACGTCTATTTATCGTTTAGTTAGTTAGGATGGAGATCGCTAACTGACGTATATAGTTTTTTCTGAACTTCCATTAACTGTGTGCGGTTCAGTTAGCTACAATAGTGTAATTTTAAGGGGTGTGAAGCCCCAATCTGGTTTTTATTAATGTCCAATTACTATTTGTGGTTTAGTTAACTACCATGATAGAGTTTCAACCGAAAGAAAGTTCCTAAATGACCTACAAATGGTTACCATATGTAATCCGTCATTAATTGATGGCGATTTAGTTAAGAGGATGAAAATCCTTAACTGGTTTATAAAGGTTTTTATGAACCCCCAATTATTGTTTCGCTGATACAGTTAATTACCATGAGAAAATTTCAATATGAGGGAAGTTGTTAACTGGCGCATACGGTTTCTTATGAACATCCAGTTACTGGGTGTACTTTAGTTTTTTACAGTAGTTATTTCATTGGTAATAAAGTTCCTTACTGACTGACAAAAGTATTTTTGAACGTCCATTATGATTAGTTAATTACCATGACAGCGTGTCAAGCGAACGGAAATCCTTAACTGAATAACAAAGAATTTTGTGAATTTCCATTGACTAAATGTGATTCAGTTAATTAAAACAAGATTACTTCAAAACAAATGAAGATCCTAACTGACTTACCAAATTTTTTACCAAAATTATTGGTTGTGGTTCAGTTAATTCAAAGGGTCATTTGAAGGTCCATTTTTTTGTCTCATTGATTCAGTTATTTTATGGGGAATAAAGTTCATATTTCACTTAGAAAGGTTTACATTAAAAGTTCATTTATTTTTTGTGATTTAGTTAATAACTTTGACAAAGTTTCAAGTGAAAGGTCTACACTGACCTACAAAAGTTCTTACAAGCCTCCATCTATTAAGTGTAGTGAATAATAATAAGGTTATACCAAAGGAAATGAAACCCCTATCTTATTCACAAAGGGTTTATTTATTCTTTGAAATTTAGTTAAGTACCATGAGATATACAAACTGATAACTGATACACAAAGGTGCAAAAGTTATTATCCATTTATTGTTTGGCTGGTTGTTATTTACCATGAGGTTGTTTCAATAGGACAGAAGTCGCTAACTGAAGTACACAGATTCTTTATGAACCTCCATTTACTGAGTGAGATTCAGTTAAGTAAAATAAGGGAATAAGCAATTGTCATAAATATGTTATGAACATAAATAGTTTTCAGCGAATAAATAGGTGACTAGAAGGAAAAACTAAAAACACTATGATGCCAGAAAACGTGATAAATTGGAAAATCAAAACATAAGAAGCGAAGGAAAGCAAAATCACTCGACTTAAAAGCTTAAATGGCTGGTTTAAAGTAACGCAAGATCTATAGTGATCTTAATGTAATGCACTTTTTAAAATTTTGAACTTGTTTTGGTTCAAGATTTGATGAAGAGTTTTGAACTGTGTAGAGAAAGAGATAATGGCTAGCGGTAACTTCAGATTTTTAAAAGAGTAGTAATTTTTGAGGACTAATTGCATCTATTATTACATTTAACTTGCTTATTGTATGAAGTGATGATGAAAAGACAAGAGGTCTACTTACAATTTTTTCTTTTACAGAGATATCTTCCCTTTTGCAAGTGGAGACGCAAAGTGATTCTACTGCTAACCTCGAGAATTATTAAGGTAAGAAAATAAGAATTTTTGTAGTTAGTAAATCCAAGAAACTTGAATGAAGAATACTATTTTCCCTTCCCAATTGAGGGATTATCGTCTCTCAATTTTAAACACATTTAATACACAAATTGATTTATTCATTTATATCTCTTGAATGCATAAATTTGGAATATTTACTAATACGATAATTATTATATACTATAGTGGCTACTAACAATAATTTTTAAAGACTAAAAATGCAAATGATCTAATTAACTCACTGTAATGTCCATTCATACTGATTTCTCATTGGGTCATATGGGAGAACTCGCATTCTCCCATATGACAAAATGCCATACGTACGTATGAACCCATACGACATACGTAGCCGAAATGTTAACAGATAAATCGAGGCAGTTGAAGGTATTTCCGAGGAAGTCATATAACTCATAAATGTTTAAAGGCAGAATGTATTTGAGTGAGATAGTAGCATTGAAGAATCATATAGTCTAACTTACTTGTGAAGTGGTATCCCCAAGCAATACTGTCATCATGCTTGGGCAGGGTGGTGGCCACCCTCACCAAATTGTAGAGACTGAGTATATATACGTCAAAGGCGCCTAATGGTTCGTTGTTAGTATTGCTGTATTGCAGTTATTTTTATTAGGTAGATTTAGTAGATTGTGTCAGTAAACAATCCATTATTGGATATTTAATACTGGTAACATGATGGTTGCAGTAGTACTTCAGTGGTGACCATGTCTGTTGTACCATATGATATAGCACAGCTGTCTTTGTTACTTTATTTTGAAGGTACCAATGTCAGCTTATGACTTTCGTTTCCAATTTTGGGTCTCAGTTACCTACCTATGATCCCTGAGATGATCCTGCCTCCTGAAAGCCTTCCCGCATATATCGCAGGAATAGGGCCTCTCGTCCGTGTGCGTCCTCTCGTGTATCAGCAGGTTGTAGCTCTTCGTGAATTGCCTGTTGCAGTACTTGCAGATGAACTGCTTCTTCGGCCTGGCGCCGCCCCCGGCCGCCCCGAGCTTCTGGGGCGGCGCGCCCCTGCCCGTCGGCGACCTCAGCTCCTGATACTGCCTGGCGTGGTGATAGATGGCGGCGTTCCTCAGCCACTGGTTCATCAGGACGGCGTTGTAGCCGGGATAGGGGGCGGCCTGGTGGTGGTGGTGCATCAGGAGGGGCGGCGGGGGCGGCTGATCGATCGCGTCCGGGGCGGCGCGATACCAGACGTCGCAGGGGTGGCTCGCCAGCGGCGGCGACAGGCTGGGGTAGGTGGGGGTGTGCGGCGGCGTCAGCAGCGGGGACGTGCTGTCTGCTTCCTGCTTCACGTGGCCGAAAGGGTAGGGCGCCTGGGCGAAAACTGGAAGATGCGAAAAAAGAGGCGATTAAATTACAATTAGAACAATGGGCGTCCCCTGATGGTTTTAAATAATATTCTGGGCGTCACTGGCATAAGTGGTAGTTAATCACATCGAGTTTTAAAATTGTGGTAAATTATCAAAACACTTTTGGTTATTGTAGGATTGAGACGTAAGTGCTTTACTCCTCATGTAATTTTTTGCTGTATTGTGTATATGGCACTTTATCCTCCTTTCTTCCATTCTTTATTCCTCTTACTGCAGTAAAATTATTATAAAGGTCTAATGAGAAAATTATACAGGAAAAACAAATGCCACAAACTGTAAGAGGGGATGGTATTGCCCAAGGTATGCAGAAAATTCTTGGGGATAAAAGTTTTGAAAAAATGATCCATTTCTTCATTACCTTCTAAACTACTTTCAGTAGCATAGCAAAATATCGTCCTGATTGAAGCTATGGCATTCAAAATAGGCCTGTATCAAGATAAATGTTTCAAGGGTTGTAAAGAGGTGAAAACTACGCCTCTTATGCGTAGATATTTAGAAGTTTTTACTGTGTTCATGTAAAAATGATACTTTTGACAAATTTTCACTCCCTTTTCATTTCGACAAGAGCTGTCGCTTTTCAGAAGAATAATGTTTCATTTCTTAACACATTATTGAAAACTTTTATGGTGTCCCAAAGTAATACCACAAACTTTAGGCAGGGATGGTAAGGTCAAGATAAGCAAAAAAGTACATTTGCATTTTGAGTTTACATCATTTTTTCGTTTCATTTCACACCTTTGAAATCGTTCATTTACGAATATGCGTCCATTAAGAATTTTCTGCCGACTTTGGACTATACTAACCCTCTTTAAAGGCTGCTAAAACCTTCTTAGACATCATAAAGGTTTTTATCACTGTATTAAGATTTCCCTCAATTTTCTGGCAAACGGCCGCTTTTCTCAAAATGGCCGTAGATTACATGTTTGTCAACATGTCGATAGTTTCGTAATAGTTATGTACAAAATAGCTAGGGTAGTTATTACCCCCTACAACCCCCAAAAAAGACATTTACCTGGTAGCAGGTTCACTTAACAAACCAAATTTAGTCTCAGACCTCCATTTTGCTGTGCTAATAAATAGTTTTAATGATAACTAAGAAAAGTAATTATTTTTTCCTAAGTTTCTTCGACTGATACCTAAAACTAAGCGTTTTCCTACACGTTTGTTAAGACTTTTCTGCATATACAAATTTGAGGCACGTATTTTTAACACCCTGTATAAATTAGCAATTTAATGCCATACTAAGGTACAAAATTACCCCATCTTTGAATAACATACATCACAAAATGACTACTAGTTAGACAGCAGGTGGGATCTACTTGAAACTTCTTCAAAACAATTCACGTCACACTTTACATAAATACAAAATTTTTAAAATAACAAGAAGCTGTTACTTCAATCTTGCAATTCATTCATTTACATTTAATGGTAAAATAGATATAAATAAATATGTGCATTAAGCGCTTATGTAAAAGTGTATTCTTATGTAGATAAGCACGAAAAACACTGTTTGCATTGCCCTCTTAAGAACTATTAGTCCAAGGAAATAATGATAAAAATATATCTTGGTTTTGGAGCATTGAGCTATTGGGCATTGGGTTCGGTATGGTTTTTTTTATTCCTTTTTCATAAAAACTTTAGTTTTTTTTAAGTCAAAAAAATGCCCATTTTGCCAACCAGTAAACAGTAAAGTATGTAATACCTAATTTTTGAGTAATCTCATTGAAGAGACTTAAAATAGATTTGACATGACGTTTTTAATTGTTGATATCTTTATTTGTTGCATACAAGATTACAAAAGAAGGTCGAAATCGTCTTAATAATTATTTAACGATAAATATTGCACAAATTAATTTACGACTTTGTTATTGAGTGGAAAGTTGAGTTTTGTAAAGCTTAATATATGGTCATAATTTCCAAGCGAATAATTTTTGCAAAATGGCAATTATTTATCATGGAGGTTCCTTGCAATAACGTGATGCATACAGTAATGAAGATGCCATGATTATACGTTCTTATACTAAACAGTTCATTAAAACCAAAAAAAATTATTATTGTAAAATCATATTTAAAACCATTTTTACAAAAAAATTAAATTTTTAGCAATTTTTTGCATTTTAGCTATTCATGTGTATATAGAGCACAGTCGTCAGTGAAGCTTTAAATATGTTTTTTTTTTGAGCTCACGGATTTCATGCGTCCCCCGATACGCATACTCCAAACAGTCTTCATTTAAGCTACATATTTGAAACCTCACCGACGACTCTCTTGAATGGAATCATTTTCAAATTTTTGACAAAAATACTTTAGCTCTTTAACTTTGAAATGGCATTAACATGATTTAAAAATTATTGTAAACAAAGTAACTGTAATTTTTTTAAATCTTGCAAGAACTATTCAATCAATCGCTCTGAAATTTTGACCAAATGATAAGCACTACAAGATCCAACTTTTTAAGCAGTAACAAAGCCGAAGGTAAATTTTTGCAATATTTATTGCTAAATAATCATTAAGACAATTTTGCAATTCTTACTTCCTTTGCAATTTTGTAAGCAACAAATAAAGATAACAACATTTAAAACACCTCATTTTTAACCTTTTTAAAGTCGCCTCCAGATGTTAACTTCTAATTAATCAATAAAAACTTTATTACCCACTTGTAGGCAAAAATATACATTTTTTAAGATTAGATTATTAAAACTGCACCGAACCCAATGCCGAAAACCTATTGGTTGTGTTTCTATATGCCCATATTGCTTAAAAAAATTATTGAATATCCGGCAGGTCCAGAGTCCTGCCAAAAACAATACTTCTCTGAACTACTTATTAAGCAACTAAATATGATACTTTTCTCCTTGAAAGCATGTCTATTTTTAAATATATCATCATTGATCCCCAAATAAAACTCGTATACCTGAAGAAATGCTTCACATATTTGTGATTTCCAAAAACAAATCCACATATGAATAGGTTTCCTGTTGCGTTATAATTAAATACGTACATAGAGGTACGAAGGGCCTGTTATTGTAGTCGATTTGATATTGAATGTAAAATACACCTCTTTATATAGTTTATAAAGAAGGAAGGCAAGAGGAAGAAGGGTAGTGTGTAATCGTCAGCTTGTTTGCAAAAGGCGCATTGCGTGTTATATTTTTGAATGATAATTCTCAAAAATATGAAACCATGACAAATTTAAAATGAAATTGAAAGTTAAGTTAAAAATTGTCACGGCTAGCGACTATCCAAATGAAATTTGTTTTCTGAAAAATGAAGCAGTGGTTAATTAACACATTTATAGTTTGTGGTAACATTAGTACTACATGGTATCAAAAAATTACTGTTGTATGGAGGGAGGATTAAAAGTAAATAATGACCGTTTTTATAATTGAGCCTAATACTACAGCTACAAATGGTGTTTTTTAATTAACATTGAGTAGGTTTGCACTGAGACTAGTAAGTAGTACTATAAGTGGGTACCTAGTTTGGTTGTCAATGTGTCCTTAACGTTCAATTTAAAAAACACCTCACAGTACAGTTAGTATGTAATTCGTTGATTTGTTTTGTAAAGTTCAATTCCAAAAAGCACAATTGATAATCCATGTCAAAATGAAAAGTTGTCATACCTGTCTTACGGAAAATCCCCTTAAAAACCATTCAACGAGTCACAAAGTAAATGGACAAACCTTGCTGTTTTCCCAACTGAACGTGCTCGGTGACGAACTCACTGATATTCATCCTCTTTCCTTTTCCTCCCTCCTCTCCTTCCCTTCCTCTCTCACTCGACACTCACTGTAGGTAGGTAGGCTACTACTACTACTCTACGACTGATACTACTACAACAACAAGGGGAGAAAGCTGCCCTTCCACTTTTTTGATTGACGTCGAGAGTGTCAGTTACAACTAACCGCAGTCAACTGGCCGCTACCTCTCCACTACCCCGGTAGTCATAGTAGCCGTGGCCGAGGTCGTCGGCCACGCCCTCGGCGCCCGCCGATTGGTCGAGGCGGGCTCGGTAGTAGGGGCTGAAAAAAATTCGGGGGGTTAATGGGAGCGGGCACGTGACGCGCCGCGCACACACCAATTTGCGGTAATGAATAATGGATGCTGTCGCCCCCCCCCCTTCGAACCTGAAAATCGGCAGCGCGCTCCACACCCCGTCACCCTTCCGCTCCCGGCCCGCGCAACCACGGGGTTGGTCGCCCGGTCCAGGATTTAATGGGAGGCAGCGGCGCGCGTCGCGACGCTCCCGAAAGGTCACCAGGTTGCTAATCGTATGCTCTTTCCAAAGTCAATCTTCGGTGTCGCTTATCTCGAAGCGATTCATCAATTTAGTCAATATGAAAAATCTAGCCCATACCACGACATAGGAACCATGACGTTTACCAATTACAGTGTAATTTCGAATCATATCATGTCACAAATTTGGAAGGGGATTTTTCAGGTCAGATTTGTTTCCAACGGCTGACTAACGCAATGTCGATCTCGAGAAACAAAGTGTCAAAAAATCTGGTGTGATGGGAAGATAAAAGGATCACTTTTTGGAGAATTCTTAATAACTTTTTCATTAACTGCCTTTATTACAAACATTTAGAAAAGTAGAAAACATCAAAATATGCTTTGTTATTCCTTGTATAGTCTGTCTAAAAATGAGGCGAAGTAATAAAAACTCATTATAAATGCAAAACCGATACAAGGTGGCACCCACTAAATGTGTCGAGTTCTCTAATGTTTTGCACGCTACCTCCCCTAATCTCTTTATATTACGAGTGTTTCTCCCTGAACATCTGCTATTTTGTGCGTCTCGACACATGCGAAGAACCACTCACTGGCGTACGGTCGGGAAAAATGACGAAATGTGCAATAATCGATAACTGAAAAAATTACGTGTGCGTGCGCGTGTGTGTGTGTGCGTGCGTGCGTGTGTGTTTGTGTGTGGGCGCGCGCTTGAACGAGATAGAGAGGGAAAGAAAGACAACACGTCAGTACATGTATGGTCGTACATTAATTTATGAAATTTTGCGGCCCTGAGAAGGGCCAGTTTATGAAAAGTTTTTCCCAGCCGTCACCTTCTCCTTGGTAACCTCAGTCGTCGTCGTCATCGTCGAATTCTTCCCAAACATCGGAATCTGAAGAAGAATCATCATTTGGGTTGATAATAATTGGTTCTATCAACGACTCCGAAATGTTATCTAACTGAAACATTTGGTCTTCTATTTTCAGAACGTGATTTATGCATTTCCGCCAATTTTCCTTGGAAACTTTACATATTGCTTCTTTAAGCAAATTTTTGACATCTGCTAATTTTTTGCTAAGAGACTTTTTCTCCGGTTGAACAGGGCCACTCTTTCTTTCTTTTAATAACCTGTACACTGATGTCTTACCAACTCTCAGCATCGCAGCGGTTAATTCCACGGTTTTATCCACACTCGCATCTAAATTTTGTTTCTTGATGGAATCGAAACAATTCAAAATTAGAACTTTCTCATTAACTGAGAACGGCGCTAATTTTGGGCGTTTCGATGGTCCTGGTAAATTCTCCATACTCCAATACGTATCTCCGTACTTTAAAAATACCACTATGAACACACAGGAAAGTCACTGTCAAAGTCTGTCTAATCACACACACGTACACGTCTATAAGCAATGCTGACTGACTACTGTCTTAGGCTTAAATGGAATAAATGGGCCGATCTAATACACATAACCACCTGATATGTTAACGCAAGCATTAAGCGCAATCAGTTCCTTTAACTTACCTAGAATTACTGAGAAAATAATAGCCGTTTGGTCCCTTCTTGGAATAGTTAATCACATAATCCGAACTTTAGTATTTATCTGCACCTCGATTAGACAGCACCCACTTTTGTACTTCGGTAGGAAATGTTCATATCTCTTCGATTCTTCCATATCCCGAGGATTTATTAGACAAACAGTATGAAAAAAAACATTACCGTAAAATATTATAAAAAATACCGATTTCCAATATTGTAGTATGTTATATTAATGACGAGTTAACAACAATTCAGATAAAAAGGGCAGCGTTCCTGAGATGATAACAATCGCGGTCGTAATACCTACCTTTTAATAAATCAATTATACCGGTTTTAAGGAAACTCAACATTACATAGACAATTTTAATTCATTTATTAATATTCGTTGATTTCTTTAAGAACGCCTCTGGTTAGCTGCGAAATAATCGGTTTATTACTTCGCCTCATTCTTTGACAGGGTATAGTAACATGAAAGAAGACATTTTTTTCTCTTATTCCTAGTACCGGAGAGACCGAAGCAGAGATGAACTATAGGCCGATTTACACTTTTTCTTTGTTACTTTAGCACCACGACGCTGACAATTGTATTACCAAAGACATACTGCCAGATTTAAACTAGTTTACTGTTACTAGTTTAATAGATACATGCCTCACTTGCTTAATTTAAACTAGTTTATATGCAAATGACAACTGTGCTATTTCATGTTCTGTGTTCTATGAAAAATGAGAGTGAAAAATTTTAGTTAACTATAAAAGAAAAAAGACAGGCCCAGGAAGAGCTAAACGGAGTTGATGAAGAGAGACAAAGTGGGCTGGGAAAAGCTCTTTGGAAAGATCGAGACCAGTAGCGACTGGGTATCGTAAGGCGTAGAACCATCTCGACCCAACTTAGTTTTAATAATTTGCGGTACATTTACATCATAAAGGTTGGGAGTTTCTTTAATAGTGCCTCCATAAGTGTCCAAATTTATAACCCGTACAGTAAAGTTGAGAGTATATAACGTCTTGTAAGTCTTAGCTTTAATTCTACTTTCATGTTTCTGCTCTTAGAACACTTCTTTTCATCCGGAAGAACCCTAACCTAGCTTTTTCTGTGCATGTTTCCATATCTCAGCCGTTACTAGTGTTAGAACCCAAGTATGTGATATTGTTAACTTGCTCAAAGTCGACTGTTATGACTGAGGGATCTGCATGTTGTTTGCTGACTATCATAACTTTAGTTAGTTATTGAGCTGTAATCCATATTCGTCGCACACTTTTATAACTTTATCCAACAGCAACTGTAATTCTTCCGGACTACTAGCTAGCAGGACAGTGTCGTCAACGTATCTTAAGTTATTGATATTGATCCCGTTAACTTAGCTATCTTTATCGATGCCATATAGTGGTGACATTATGCACTCTTGTCTTACACCTCTACGTATTGCCATTGTTTCTGACATTTTGTCCAATCCTAACATTTGCATGATGGTATCAGTAGGGATTCTTAATTATTCGGAAGTATTTATCATCAATGCTTGTTTGCAGTAAGATCTCAATCAACTAATCATGCTCAACCCTGACGAACACTTTCTTCGAAGTCAGTAAAACATAAACAGGCAAGATGATTGAAACCTCTGCATCTATATATAGGCGAGGACTTGAATACAGACTAAAGCTTTCCTGGTTCTAAGGTTATTATGGAATAACATTCTTGAATGTATTATTCGAAAAAAGATTTTTAGAACGTGATTCATCAATCTAATCGTCCTGTAGTCAGAATATCCATACAAATTTCATGGGTCATTTGTAGAAATCCATCACCCTCTAGCGTCAAGTTTGAGCCTTCTTTCACTGATGCTGGTTTACAATATTTTTTTGGTGAAAATATTAATATCCAATATATAAATACCAAATACTTATATCGGAAAATTTGCGGAAATGGCGACAATTTTCTCACTTATACCATATTTGAAGAGTCGTTAGTACCACAAAGGGTCTTATTATAGAAAATTATTTAAAAAGTTATAGAAATGTACGCTGTAATTGTATACAATTTCGATAAGAGATTTTATCATTATTCAAACATAATTAAAAACATTAGTATTAATTTATTGTTAAATAAATCAATAATTAAAAATTGTACAAACATACTTGCAATATATTGGGCAATAATAGTAATATTTATTGAATAATATTGATATTTAACAATCACAATAACACTAATCATGGATTCTCATTATTGTCGTTCCATTACATACTGAATAAATATAGTCTGTATTACTTTTCATACATTTCGCTGGCAGAATACTTACATTCTGTAAAATGAGATGCCATGCCAAGGCAGTCTTACCACTGCCAACTTTTTATTTTCCTTCAGCGGAAAATTTCAATCGAAAATACATATTCTGAGAAATCTCTGGTTAGGTACACATAGTCAGTCAATGATTAATGAATTGTATACAATTTTTGTTATATTTCAAATTGTTGACCAAGTTTGAACATGGTTTTGTTCTCACAACAAACATTAACTATCTTAATAATAATGAAAATGTATACGAATGCAATAGACACCTTAATAATTTTCAAGGATAAGTTCCTTTGTGGCACTTATGACTCTTTCAATATGGGTTGATAACGACTTCTTCTACCCATATATAAAGTGGGAGGTAACATTGATAAAACCTCATTTTCAGCGTGAAAGCTCTTTGCAGGACTTATCCTTCTTTTTATAGGAGCTTATGGTGACGTTTTCTAAGCACATGCTAAATGGCATAAATGAGAAAATTATCAGCATTTTTCCACATTTTCGTGTATCTTTGACTTATGCCTTCAATGTAGGTGCCTTCAATCCTTGGGCAGATTTAAAAAAGGGTTAAATTTATCATAAATCTCATACAGTTTCAAAAGCATTAGTGATAAAATCACGGAACTAAACTAAAATTTGTTATGTTTGTTGAATAATTTCATCATTTAAATTGGCAGCGTTGAGAAAATCATAGGCCTATTTTGATTACACTTCACCCCATTATTTCAACCCCTAGGACCTTTGCTGCACTTGTGCCTAATAATTGACAATAAAATCTGCGCTTTACCATCGTTTTATAATTGTGGCAGAAGTGAGAAAATTGTCGCACAACGTCAGAATTTTTTGCAAAAGAAAACTCAATTTTCACAAGGATGGCACTCGATTTTTCGGCTAATTTACTTGTTTCTGGCGTAAGTTTCAGTACTTTTATAGGCATACCTTTGCGAACGGTAGAACTTCTGTCATTATCTGCCAGTCCGTTAGACTACATCGATAATTGAACATTGCTCGTACGCGGGTAAAATCGACAACAAAGTGTCGTTATCAGCGCATGATTAAAAGTACATGTCATCGTAATGTGAATGACGGGCTTTCAGAGCGGCATCTCCTTCACTTACCGCATCACATTACATTCACGTTAACATATATTCCTTGGAACATGAGAAATTAATTGTTATATTGATTTTATTGGTGTCACCAAACTGGATAAACAAACTCAACAATATAAATAGCTGCGCGGATATAAAAGACGAGATCAAAAGCACCGGTATTATCGATCTCCAGTTATAGTAGTCAATATATTTAGATAAAAGCGTTAAGAAATTTATAGAAATCTTTTGATTTCCGCCGACAAACGCGGATCTGATATCGAATCGCGCATTAAACAGTAGCAATAAATGATAAGTGGGAGCGGCACGTTGTTACTGAGCAAGGCTAACAATTTTTTTATATGTGTATTAATAATAAATGTACCCGTTTAGATAGCGACGAACAACAATACATTTATTATTTATGTGTAGAAAAATGTTAAGGTTGTGGCAACGACCTAAATACCTATGGTATTCTTGGAGTTTATTGATATGTGGGTTAATTGACATTCCATAATTATTACTAACATGTTTAACTTAAATATTTATTAGCCTAATACCGCCACCGTCTGCCATATTACAACGGCTACGATTTCTATGATTTATAAAACCATAAAAACTATATACCAAATATCTGGGCAATATTTACCAAATTTGCTTTGCAAAAAAAAGTTTGCAATAATAAATATAACAACAATCTAATTTCGAACTCCCCCCCAATGCACTTCCACTTACCATTGTTTTACCCATCATATCCTACCCAACAAAGTCGTATTTCACAATTAAATCTATTTATATGATATAAATGAGATTAAATTGTACCTATTATTTCGATATACATTTGATTCATTTCACCTGGCAACCGGGTAATTCATTTATAGTACCTTCCTATCAAAGTTATAAAAATAAAATATATTGGACTTCATAACAGGAAAGTTTTAAAACAAATTGGAGAGAAATTACCATTTTTTTAACTTCGAATATGTAACATTTCACCGAGTAATATAATGATAATAAAATCGGTTTAGTGTTTAGTACATTATATAACAATTTTTACACACCGACACTCCAGCAATCTGAATATCTGAAAGTACTTTTCAATATCAATCAATAAAATAATAAACTTGCTCTAATCCGTCCAATTCCACCCTAATCTTGTTAAATTCATATTATTAGCCCCCCATTACCTGTCTCGATCGGCGAATTTTACCTAAAAGATGTCTGGAATACAATAAAGCAATAAAATAAAACTCTGCTACTGCTATTGCTTTTCCACTTTGTTGTTGTAGTTGTAGTTTTAAAATTAGCATAAACGACGCCGATGGCCAGGGATTATTCTTTGAATCTCCGTAATCTTGTTAAGTTTAAGTAAGTTATATTGTTTGTACCTGTGAAAGTAGTAGGATTAAAGCAATTCCTTATTTTTCGTCAGTTGAGATGTTCGGAAGGAATGATATAAGATACACACTTAGTACCTGCGAAAAAAGACGTGCATTATTATTTTTGTAACTTGTATTTTTGCCCTCGCGTCTATTGTTACCAAAAAAATTTATTTACCGTACACACCTTCTCAAAATTAACCCAAATTACAACTATGGACTATGGAACCCTCTTTATCCCCCTAACATCCTTCATGAATGGTTCCTTGGCTTACAGCAAAAGCGTGATAAACACTCAGTATTTAGGATTATCCCGACATGTCAAATCGGTATTCCCGGCCACCGTATCCCCGTTAATTCCCCAGTAAGTAGCACATAACGAGAGTCCAGGTAAACAGAAGGCTAGAAACAAGAAATGTCCGGAAGGATTATTCCATTCAAGTGTAGACAATAGCCAGGCAATGCAATTCTGATGTGTGATTTTTTAATTCGGATGGTACCTGTTGTACTGTTTACCAGAAGGATTTAACGAAAGGAAAATAGCGTACGTTCGGGGGAAAACCCAAAGGATAGATAATCTTTTTTTTTTGTGGAACAGATGGTGGAGAATGGGGATTAAATATTGTTTGTGTTCTCAAGAGGAAGTGTCAATATTTTATTGATTCAGACCGATAATTAAACCGTATTTAAAAATGTTTGAGAGTAATGAGAAAGAAGAAGATAAATGTAAAACATATTTGACACAAGAAGAAATGAATGTAGCAGATTTGTGAATCATATCAATGACGTATTGTATTTATAACTAAGCAACGAATTTTAGGTAAGACAAAGTCTCCCAAAAAGGTACAAAAAGATAGTAGAAGACTGAAAAATTAAAAAAAAAAAGTTTAACACAAGGAATACTTCTTGGACGATATAAATATTTTTTTTAAAAGGTCATTTATTTTCCCATGAACACATTAGCAATTTTTCAATATTATCAACTGACAGATTTGTTCTTTTGCTCATTAATACGTTCCTATAAATATACAGTTTCCTGCCTCTACTGAAGATTTAAGTGGAAATTTAGAATACTTTACCAAATAAATTTCAGACTTTTGGCACCTGCATGAATTAAGGCCCATTAGTAATATGCTGTGTCAGATGTGACTTTTGACTGACATTTAACTAAAACAATAAATAAATAAATAAATAAATAGAAAGTAATTGGAGTAAATGGAAAGTAATTTCGAATGCTTGAGAAATGTGAACCTCGTTTAAATGTGTAAAAAAGAAAAATCTAAACTGGAATACAGAAGTTTCACTTCAAAAAGGAAAAATATGTTCATCTTATAACTTTCTCTTATGAGGCAGACGTTCTATAGACAAGTTTGTAGGAAATTTTTAAAACGATAGTGTCCTTTAGACGATTTTAGGCGAGCATAAACGTTTCAAATGATAGAGTTATATCTACTGTATAGTCTGTCAGTTGCGAGGTTTGAAATAAATCCCTAGGGCTGTTTTGGGCAAAATTAATAAAAACTAACACGTCTCAAGAGTAAAGTGCCCTTTAGGGTGACTTTAGAAAAAATTTAAATGCAAGTCATAAGGATTAAATAGGTAAGTCCACTTGCGAGGGATAAAATAAATCGCTGAAGACGTTTTGGAGAAAATTAAGAAGTATTAAAATCTCTCAAGGGTAAAGTACTCCTTAGGGCGGTTTTTAATAATTTTTAATTACAAACTCGACCACCGACATTTTTAGAAGGTATTATTAAAATAGGAAATTTGTTGAATTATAATTAGATATTCCTCTGAAATCACCATTTTTCTTAGGGCCCTATGCTTAAATTGAAATTAGTAATAATTTAGCATTAAATTTATTTTTACCTCATCTGTAAAAAATGACTTCTAATCTGTAGCCAATCCGTAGAAGAGAAATATCAATTTTCAAAAATTATAAACACTCACAAGCTACTACATCCCTTATTTTCATAAATAGATAATCCTGTAGTTGCTTTCGCTGCAGTTTACATCGTAGCAAATGAAACTAGGTACAACCGGCTAAAACAAAAAAGGTAGAGTTTCACTAGAGATAGTGATTAGGGTTTCAGTGAATTTTGATAAAGAAATTCCTACGAACCAATTATCTCAAATAATAATTTGCACATTATTTCATCAAACTTGTAGTTCGTTTTTGAACTTGATTATGAATGTGAATTGAGTAATCGCGCTAAATGTCAAACAAACAGTCACAAATCTTAAATTCCTTCTTGTCCATATTATTAATAAGAATTAATAAAACTCCAAAGGCAAAGTGCTTGTCGAAATTTTAAATTGAATTACAGCTCCTATCTCCAAAACTTTGAGTGGTTACAAACTTTAACTTCTTCGACCTTCTAATGAAACTCCTATCAGTCATTCTAAACTTGAATCTAAAAGTATAAACATATTTTTATAATGTACCAAGGGAAGATAATATGGGAATTGAAAAATGTGCTTAGCCAAAAGGTTTTACCAATTATTACACTTTGTCCTTGGTGGGAATTGTATAAATTATTAGTAATACATGTTTCTCTATAGCATTGAAGCTATATCATGGGACTTCATGATACATAGTCTTGGAAAGTAGTCAATTCTGGTAGAGATGTTGCAGGTTTTCTACCCGTTCTACTGCAATTACTTACACTTGAAATATTATTATTGCGTTATGCTATCATTGCTAGATCTACGTCAATTTATATCATGTAAAGTAATTAGAAATTAAACTTGAAGATATGAGTAATTAATTACAAAAATATTACAGTCAAGCTAAAACACGATTTAATTAATATTTTAAATTTCAAGAACAGTGATTAAATCCTTGATTAATGATATAGTTAATCGATTATTTCATTAAATTGTTTAATTACTTGGGTACAGATAACTTCTTCCTGCGCTAGATTATGGGGTTAAGAAATGAAGGGGTTATGAGTTTGGTGTGTTATGGGGTCAAGGGCTTATTGTAAAATATTGGTTCAAGCCACCAAAAGCATGTTTGGTTGGACCATACTGTGTTTTAGAGAGTTTAATCACGCATAAGGCTCTATCTTGCCGGGTTAAGGGTTTCGGGGTTATGAGGTTTCGAGGTTATGGGGTTGAGGGATTTAGGAAATGGGGGTTTATGGATTCATGCTGTCAAGAGATTAAGGGGTTACAAGGTCGTGAGATTTGAAAAGTCAACGGACGGAGGATTTATTGGGGTCTTGGATCTACTTTTTGAGTTTATGAAAAATCCTGACGATGGACCCCTGATTCTGATTCAGCGAGCCAAAAAACATGTCATACACCTAGTCAGACCCCAAGGGTAACTTTTTTTCTTTTATGGAGATATGCTATGTTGAGCCAAATGGTAGCACCGGCACACCAGTTGTTTACGTTTTTGGATCTTATCTTTGTAATCCTAGTCAAAAAACTGTTTTCACTTAATGAAACTACTGGGCAACAATCATAATGAATTCGAAGGTATTCCCTACATTCGTGTTTTCTTTCCCCCTGGTTCCATGTCACTCTTATACAAAGACACGAGTCCAATCTTGTATAACAACAATTTCCATATTTCAGCGTTTCTAGGACCATTTAAGATTCCCTAAAACTCGGCGTTTCGATACCGACGAATCCGACATAAGGTAAGACAAAGGTCGCCTCCGGGTCCAAACGTCAGGTATATCCCCTCGAAAGCACGAAAAATCGAAAAAAATTAAAAGCAAACATCCCGCGGTCTCGTTATGTTGTAATGTGGCCGAGCAGATGTTCGGGACGGCGCATATACCCGTAGGTACGGTACGGTCCTCTCTCGCCGGTAGTTTTTCGTTCGGTAAATTAGTGACTTCTGATCTATTCCGATATCCGCGAGCGAAATTTCGTGAAAAACACCTTGCCTTTCGTGAATTATTCATGGATTTGGGGCAGTGGGTGCTTCTCTCGCCCGTCCTCTCTTCTCGTGCGCCCCACCGACACCTGTTCCCTTCTTCGGGTGATTAATGGGGAGGGCGACTGCTGCTGAGGGAAAAAGGATTTCGGCCGTTTCGGATTGAGACGTACTACGTTATACACTGTTGATCGAATGGCGATGATATCTGTTTAGATTGCAATAGCGGGGCAATTAAGTACTGATTTTGTAGACAGGGCGCTTATAATTGAGAAATTTTGATACCAAAGGCTGAAACGTTAAAAGTGTTTGAATAAAGTTTGTTTTTCACAAACAAGTGAATCAGTAATTTCAACAATCACATAAAGGACACTTCTTTCAGAAATTCTTCAGGCAAAAATAAACAGTGTCATTCACAAGTAACCGAATTTTCAAGGACCTTTTCTTCTTAGCCTAGTTCACATCTAATCTTAACATATTTTAAATCAAAACCAATGAAAATAACACTTAAACATTAACATTTTTATGTTTTACTATCATTCTCCATCATTCTCATCTGCATTATCTTCAACATTTGCAATTGGTCAGGTTTTATTTTTATTTTATTGTTCGTATGCAGTTTAAGTATAAGAGTATTTAATAAGATAGATTTAATAATAATATATAATAATAGATGTCACTACAGTGTTTTGTTCCATGTATTCTTAATATGGAGGTAACTATAGTTACCTTGTTGAAACACATTCTAAACGCATTTTAAGCTAAAACCCACATTAACGTTAATATGCGTTTATGAATAAGACCGTTAGAGTACACCATAATAATAACTAATATTTATTATTTGTTGGCCTGATAAATATGGTTTGAAGAATAGCATATAATCTTCCAGAATGATATCTTGAACTCGCTTTTTAATTTTTTATTATTAATGGACACTCTTGGTGCATAAGCTTTCTGGAAATCCCCATGGATTTCATCGTGATGAGTGAATCTTCACGATTTCACCAATAAAATCCTAAGCTAAACCTATGATCTAATCTTGAATCTAAGAATTTTTCGTTATGGAACGAAGTAAAAATAGTGGTAAAAATGTGTATTACACAAACCAGCCGAAATTATACTTAAGCAATTAGTACTCAGTGCATTTAATTAAATAAAGCAGTAATGATTTTTTAATAGTATAATGCATTGACATTCCATATATTTAATACGGAATGTGTTAAAATGACTACAACAAAACAAGTCACAAATGTTTATTCTTAAGTTCACCTTTTACACGTGAAACTTGTCAACGTTGATCAAATTGCGTGTATATACTGGGTGGCCCACCGAAAACCTACCACTCCGTTTTCTTTTTCTTTTTGGACAATAAAGTGGAAAACACTTCGACCCGTTGATGTTATTTGTTTAAGATATACATTTTTCGGTATTTTCAACCTTTTAACTGCAACCCCTAACCAGGGGTAACTTTTAAACATGAAATTTTAAACGGAAAGTAGTGCTGAGTTATACATTGTTGTAAAAGGCTTTGAGTTCACTTTCAACAACACCTCGTTTTTCAGATTATGATCAGTGCTTAAAAAGATACAACGCCAGAAATTTCGAAATACCTTAACTACTTACCAAAGATTTTACTGCATTAAATGTTGAAAATGTCCACCCTAACCTCCAGGGAGTAATGGCATCACATAGTTAAACGAAGTTGAAGCATTCTTTATGGCAGTTTTTACTTATATTCTAAAAATAAGTTGTAAAAGCCAAAAAAAAATTTTAATATAGCTTCTTGAACCAAACGTCGCCCATCCCAAAGGTGATACAGACACCAAATATATTAGTGGAAGATTTAGAGTTTGCTCTTTGTGTTTACTTTGGAACCCAGTTACAGTAACAAAATTGGCCGGTTTCTATCATTTAACCCGCAGGCTACTATTTAAATAAAAAAGTAAATAAATGTGGCGAGGACCTGTAAGCATTCAAACACATTATCTACAACGATTCACCAGACCATAGTAACAAATCGAGAACATAAAAATACAAGTAAAACTTAATTTGTTTGTGGACACTGTAGTCCAGACTTACATATCCATCAGACCATGGTGACTTATGTCGCCTCTTCATGTTAAAAACTGTTATTATGGTTGAACACACTTCTGAAAAATCCTAATATCTTTGAAAATAATTACACAATCTCTAACTCTAACCAGTCAGCAATAAAATTTTCTAAATTACAGGTCCCGCCTATTTCGACAATGGTTTCCTTACCGTTGAGGACTTGACCTGAGACCTGAGCAATGCATAGAACTGACCAGAAACTTTAATGAACAACTTTTCATTTCGATTGTTGTAGGATGAGAAAGTAAACTTATTATTTCCTGGAATATCCTAGAAATTTATTGATTGTATCTAAGCGACAATTTTGGTATCAAAGTGTCTATATGGAATATTTTACAATTATTTGAAAATAACTTAGAAGCATCTTGCATGCTCTTAGGTCTAGTCCTAAAATAAGACTCTTTTCATTTCAAAAACTTTTTTTAATTTAATAGGTTATCTGTGGTCAGTTGCCTTTCTCCTTTTCTAGCTGAGTTGTCTTCAAGTCATCTTTGAATCACTCAACAATCTTTGTCAACAATCTTTGACAACAATCTTGTCAAGTCAAACCTTGAAAAGATGTTTCTAACTAACACTCTAGCTGCCAATACTGTTTTTTATATAACGTTTGACGATGGTATTGTTTAAAGGGGACAGAGACTTTATTTTCAATTGTCTGGATAGGAACTCCTCGTCTTAATTTGGTGATATCAAATAGTTGTTTAATTAGGAAATTTGACATCTTCCAATAATTTACAGCCAGTGATAATAACGTCATCATTTACATTTGTGGTCAGAAAAAATTCCAGGTTTCAGGTCGTTATTGCAAAGTGCACTTTCTCTCCTGCACTTTAAAAAAAATTGAACATTACCCTCCACATTGCTTTCAATAATAGGTATTCCTCACATTGCTTGAAGAAAATTTACAATCATTTTCAATAGAAATGTTTCATATGCAGAAAAATAGATATTCAGGTCCTACCGTTTGACCGAAATTTCATACTCTCTTGCTAAGCTCCTTAAGAAACAAGCGATTTTTACTTCTTTTAACACTAACAACATTTAGAATCAATGTTATTCAATATCAAAGACAAGTTAGGCTCATATAAAAAGTCAGGGGTACATCAATTATGTTGTAATGACTGTTACGCCGTGGCCATTGACCAAACGAGTAGAACGTTTAGATAAAAATAAATGAATTACATAAATGTATTACATCTGTAATACAGTCTCGTCCGTTTCGAACCACATAGTAGAAAATTGCATTTCAAGCTTGCTTGGAGTGGTACTCTCAGATCTTTACATTTGGTTTTTCCTAATCAAAGTATAATCGCTTATAATATGTGTAATTGTTTTTAGTAAAGTTTAACAAACATAATAGTACACGTTTCTATATACAAAACCATGTTACTGTCCCGAAACTACTTTGCTATTGAGGTAAGGTCCTCCTGTAATAATTGATAATCATTGCTAGTGTGGATGGTTTTAAAAAATTTAAAGTAAAATCTCCAAAAATATCATTAAAGGAGTGTCTTAGACAGTCTGGTACTGTTGCGTGAAAGCGTGAAATTTGTTTGAAACATATGCACCAATTTTAACTTGTTGAAAAGTAAAAGACCAAACTGATTGTCTCAGCAAAAGGGTACCATGGAGAATCGTGTCAGTTGCTTTTTTTCCAACTTTTCCATGTAGTTGAACTCGAAAAAATTTCCCTAAGAGATAGTTAGATAAAACTGTTTTTTAATGCTCCCCCCCCTTTTCACCCCCGAAATGGCAACAAAACAACCCTCGGCAACCCTCGAATTTACGAACAAAAATGTAGGTGATAATTGAAGCTGCAAAAATGTTTCCATGATGCCACGCGAAAAAATGAATAGTTTTCCCGAAATTTGTTTTTGAGTGTTCAACCCCTCGTAAGGGTGGAAAAATAGAAAAATCGGGGTGTGCCCAAGAACAAAATGTAGAGAATAATTGCCTCTACATCTTATTGCTTTCAGTTATAGCTGTAAAATGAACCCTTATTTATTTATGACTTTTTAGGGAAGTTTTGAGTGTTTTAACATTGTTTTTAAAAGTGAAGAAATTTTTTATATAATAGGACGCGTCTCTTTGAGATCTACAACTTTTGATCTGACTAAAATTTTACAATTTTTTTTTCTAAAGAGTAAATTCGAAAAAACTGATTTAAAACCAAAAACCCACCTTTTTCGCCCCTTAATTGAACCCCTACGCAAAAACTGTAAAACAAAAATGGTAAAAAAATTTCAAATTTTGAAGAAAATAACGACAAATAATTTAACCAATCAAAATAATATATCAAGCAATCAATCAAAATGTAACAGAAGTTACACTAAGTCATAACTGTTCCCGCCGTCTGTTATTGGATCCAAGAACTATTTCTTGTCACTGACTTATGTTGTTTAAGCAGTGAATGGCGATTATGTGATATTGTTTGTCTTTACCTAGAAGATTGGTCTAGCTTAAAGGGAGCGTTTGCACCCAATTTTTTTTTAGAAATAACTTGATTTACTTGATTTTTGAAATGATGAATTATCCGAAAAACTGAAATTATGAAAAATTTAGATACTGGAAATCAACCAAAATTTTTATGAAACAACCCCTAATTACAAAAAAATTACATTAAATCTTGCTATGCAAGTAATCACCCAAAATTCATCTCACCGTCATTTATGTACCAGGAACAGCTAGTTTCGTTTCCACATAACGAATTTTTACCTCAATCCCTGTACATATTCCCGTAATCAATACAAAATCTCCCTCGAATGGCCCATATTTCTTCAATATAATCCACGAAGCAACCATGCACAACCCTTCCGAGAAACTTTCACTATCGCCACCCTTATCAGCTCGTAAACCTTACAACAACCCTTTCCTCAAAACGCTTTCTGGTAGCGAGAATCCTTTTCGGAAAAATTTACAACCCAGATTTGCAATATCCTTAAGCAAAATTGGCACAGTTGCAATAACTTCGCAATAAAAGTTAACAACCCTTCTGCTTTTCGGGGGTGGCAAATGGTGTTGGTATACATTCTAACAAGATTAAGCGTGCTGGACTTACGAGGACAAAGGGCCCACGTCGCGGGGGTGCAAATGAGGGTCGGAGTGGGTCCTTTGATGGGAGAAGCCATGGAAGGGGGTAATGGGTGATTTTATCAGAAAGTGAAATTGTAAATGAGAAAGTCGGATTTATATTGTAAAGCTGATGTGAGGTTCGGATTATATTCAATGAAAAATGTATAAAATATGCGCGTATATGTAAATGTAATAGATTTAAGTGTTCGCGAGTTCAGTGTTTATTTTTTAAATCCATTATTGGGCTGTTTACTTCATAAATTCCCTCATCTCACCTCACACGTTTTCATTTCATGAATTTTATACGTGCTGTAAGTAATATTCTGAGATACCGGGATTTCCCAGTTTAGGGAGATTCCCATTTGAATTTAGTCGCGAAAAAACGCACCGCCATCGGGTGTTATTTACCCGAAAAATAACGTTCGAACCGTTCGGCCCCTTTGAATTCTAATTTCCTTATGTAAATACAGGGCGCGGACGGTTCGTATAATTTTTCCTCACTCTTTTCCTGGGGTCGAGGGATCGGAACACGCGCTCTTATGTCAATAATAAGTCGGCAAAGGTGTGCTCCACTTTATCTCGGCTACCATATAAACTGTGTCGTGTCAAGATAGCGGCCCCTTTGATCCCCCTTTGATATCCGCCGATATGACTGGAAATTAGTGGAAAGCGCACCGATAGCGTCTGTTAACTTTACTATTGTTTTATTTCGCGATACAATTGTAAAATGAAGTAAATATACAATGTGTAGGCATTACCTTTGATATTTGGACAAGTTGACTTGAGCGAATATAGTAAGAGACGTCTGAAATTGAACTGTCAAGTCCAAGATTAAAGACGAACATAGTGTCAGCGCTTTGTAATATTTTAAATATGCCCCGATTAATATTGGGATATACATTCTAGTATAACAAAAAGTAACACATTTCTCGATAAAATATGTTTCAACAACTAGTAAAATTATATAAATCCATGTTCAATTTTGAGACCTCCAAGCACACTTGTTATATTAAACCATTACAAGGTGATGAATCAAACGTATAAAACGTTGGATCCACTGATGCAGAGCTTCCAGGAAAATATGTAATTTATGAATCTCACTGATGAAATTAGCTACTTTTCGAATTTTGCAGGGCCATGGTCACAAAATTGAATCTAGAAGGTTTTTGAAATATCTAAACTTTTCGTTTTAGTCTTAAACCTAAGAACTTCAAATTATGTAGAGTAGCGGTTCTAAAAATACTATTGATAATACCTAATTTAACCTACCAAAAGTGTTGTCTGAAGGTACATTTTGAAAGCGTGTTTGTTTTAATTTTAAGTACTGAAAAGTCCGAATCATGCTGAAAAAAAAACAAACGTTCCTAAAGAGTTCTGTAAAGTTTGAATGTCTTTATGTGCGAATCTAGAAGGTTTACAGCTCCAGAAAATTTTAATTTCATTTTAAACCTTAGAAAGAATTTACTATAAAGCTTCCAGGGCTGAATCCCTGCTGAATAGAAGGACTGAGTCATGCTGAATAAATCTTTAAAAGTGTTCTTCTTTAGAATTATACTCTAAATAAGAGTTAATTCTAGAATGAAATGACCGAAAATTATTTATACCCTGTCAAAGAATGCGGCGAAGTAATAAACCGATTATTTCGTCGCTAACCAGAGGCGTTCTTAAAGAAATCAACGAATATTAATAAATGTATTAAAATTGTCTATGTAATGTCGAGTTCCCTTAAAACCGGTATAATTGTTTTATTAAAAGGTAGGTATCACATTTCCTACCGATGTACAAAAGTGGGTGCTGTCTAATCGAAGTGCAGATAAATACTAAAGTTCGGATTATGTGATTAACTATTCCAAGAAGGGACTAGACGGCTATTATTTTCTCGTTAATTCTAGGTATGTTAAAGGAACTGATTGCGCTTAATGCTTGCATTAACATATCAGGTGGTTATGTGTATAAGATCGGCCCATTTATTCCATTTAAGCCTAAGACAGTAGTCAGTCAGCATTGCTTATAGACGTGTACGTGTGTGTGATTAGACAGACTTTGACAGTGACTTTCCTGTGTGTTCATAGTGGTATTTTTAAAGTACGGAGATACGTATCGGAGTATGGAGAATTTACCAGGACCATCGAAACGCCCAAAATTAGCGCCGTTCTCAGTTAATGAGAAAGTTCTAATTTTGAATTGTTTCGATTCCATCAAGAAACAAAATTTAGATGCGAGTGTGGATAAAACCGTGGAATTAACCGCTGCGATGCTGAGAGTTGGTAAGACATCAGTGTACAGGTTATTAAAAGAAAGAAATAGTGGCCCTGTTCAACCGGAGAAAAAGTCTCCAGGACGTCCGAAAATTTCCTTAGACGAATTTCTAAAAAGGGGACTACGTCGAAAAGTTCACGCTTTCTTTTTCCGCAACGAACTTCCAACACTAGATAAAATTCTATTGTCTGTCCAAGAAGACGAGGACTTTCCAAAAATGAGCCGATGTACATTATGGACGATTTTAAAGGATTTGGGATTTCGATGGAAGAAGCATAATAGAAAATCTGTATTGATGGAAAGAGATGACATCATTGTGTGGAGAAGAAGTTACCTGCGCGATATTCGAAGGAGTAGGCTAGAAATGAAAAAAAATTTCTATCTGGACGAAACTTGGATTAACGCAGGACATTCCGTGCCAAAATTTTGGCAAGATACCAGTGTAACTAATCGAAGGCAAGCTTTTCTAGAAGGTTGGTCCACCGGTTTAAAGCCTTCGTTGGGTAAAGGGCGACGGCTTATTATTACCCACATTGGAAGCGAGGATGGTTTCGTTGAAGGGGAGAACTAATTTTTGAATCAACTAAGACAGGAGACTACCACGAAGAAATGACTGCGGACGTGTTTGAAGAATGGTTTGGTCAAATGATCGATCTAATTCCGAATGGTTCCGTAATAGTTATGGACAACGCTAGTTACCATTCCCGATTAGAAGAGAAATTACCAAATAGCTCTTGGCGAAAACAACATATCGCAGAATGGTTATCCTCGAAAAAGATCGAATGTGCCGAAAACCTATTAAAAGCGGAACTCTTGCGTTTAGTCAATTCACGTAAAGGTGATTTTAAAAGGCACGTCGTCGATGGATTAGCCAAGGCGAAAGGAATAACAGTGGTTCGGCTTCCTCCGTACCACTGCGACCTGAATCCCATTGAGCTAATATGGGCACAAATATAAGGGGACGTGGCGAGAACAAATACAACGTTCAAATTAGCAGATGTCAAAAATTTGCTTAAAGAAGCAATATGTAAAGTTTCCAAGGAAAATTGGCAAAAATGCATAAATCACGTTCTGAAAATAAAAGACCAAATGTTTACTTTGGATAACATTTCGGAGTCGTTGATAGAACCAAGTATTATCAACCCAAATGATGATTCTTCTTCAGATTCCGATGTTTGGGAAGAATTCGACGATGGCAACGACGACTGAGGTTACCAAGGAGAAGGTGACGGCTGGGAAAAACTTTTCATAAACTGGCCCTTCTCAGGGCCGCAAAATTTCATAAATTAATGCACAAACATACATGTACTGAAGTGTTGTCTTTCTTTCCCTCTCTATCTCGTTCAAGCGCGCGCCCACACACAAACACACACACACGCACGCACGCACGCACACACACACGCGCACGCACACGTAATTTTTTCAGTTATCGATTATTGCACATTTCGTCATTTTTCCCGACTGTACGCCAGTGAGTGGTTCTTCGCATGCACGAGAAACACTCGTAATATAAAGAGATTACGGAAGGTAGTGTATAAAACATTAGAGAACTCGACACATTTAGTGGGTGCCACCTTGTATCGGTTTTGCATTTATAATGAGTTTTTATTACTTCGCCGCATTTTTAGACAGACTATAGTTATTCTTAACTCGCTGAGGACCATGGAAAAAATATAATTTCTCTTATACTATCTCAATCTAGAAGAGTTTTAGTGTTGATATCAAATACCAGAATGTCTGAACCATGCCGAAGAAAGATTCTAAAAGGTTCTTTCTGGGGGAGGGGGTAGTTTCGCCACTATCCAGATGAAAAATATAGAAAAATAAGCATGTATAATCTGACTGACTACGTAGCACTACAACTCAGAGTGGATTTTGATTGCCTTACTACATGCCTCCACCTGGAACTGTCTTGTGCCAGCTCCCTCCATTCAATCTTGTCGACTCCAAGGTTGGCTGGATGGATGGTTGCTGGTCCACTCCAATGTTAGCTAGATACTTGCTGATGTTATCTCTCCATCTAAGCCTAGATCTGCCCCGTGGTCTTTTTCCTTGTGGGTGCTTCCTCCCATACCCGTGTTATTAGTCGATCGTTTTGACTTCTTTGAACATGCCCTGGCCATCTTAATCTTCTGGATTTTAGTTCCTGAATGATGTCAGGATATATTTTGGCAAGCTCTAAGTTGCTTCTCATTCTGTAACGGCCGGTTTGCGGGTCTCGGCATTAGCCATATGGACATATGTATTAGCCAATGTGAAGGATTTTTCTCTCAAACTTTCTTAGAGGCTCCGTGTCGCGGACTGTCAGGGTCCATGTTTCACTGGCGTAAGTCGCTACTGGTCGTATTATCGTTTGATAAATTACGGTTTTTGCCTCCCTAAAAGTTACCTAAAGACTCCTTAGCCAAAATTTTAGATTCCTGCTCTTAAGTCATGTTTTTCCCTGATTTTCTTAAGAGTGTAATACCATCAAAAAACGTTAAAAAATTGTCTTGGTGTATCTTTAGTTAATGAATGACCATGTTTTATTTCAGATTTTTTGAACCTAAAACCTCGCCGAGAAAAAAATTTGAAATTTTGAAAATTAAGAAATCTTTATTTATTTTTTTATTTAGTGTTTAATTTAAAAAAAAAAACAAAATGACTGTAACTCTGTTGTGTGAATAATTTAAAATATAATATCTTAACATCTTGTAGATCACCTTCGTTAGATAATACTTTATTTGTAGATGAAATATATAATTGCATATCTAAAATAACATATCAGGATATTGATATACTAAGTGTTGATTTTAATTATGACATAACTACTTTAAATAATACAGTAACTTACAATTACGTACAGACGTTGAAATTCTCCAAATCTTATGTTAACCATATATTTGTTAGGAAAAATATATATTATAGCAGCGCAAATAACTTAAGTAGCCTTTAAGAATCTAGAAGGAAGATTCCAGGGGCTCTTTTGGTACACCAAAGAAAAACTAAAATGTACATGGAGGTTCTAAATGCTTGCACTTTAATTTAAACGTTAGTAAGGGTCTAGAATACAAATACAACTAGAACCTCAAATGATTGAAAGTAGGCAAAATCGAATATATGAGTTTTGCGAAAAGTTCAGATTTTTTGTTCTTCGAGAACCGTGGAGAAAATTTTTATTTTCCTTAACGGTCACCAGTGGATCTAGAAGCTTTTTTGTTTTTATACTAGGAAATCCGAATTACATTGAAAAAGACGAGAGGTTCCTTTAGAATTGTATAAAGCTAGGCTGCTTTTAAAATTTAATCTAGGAGGATTTTTTTTAATTATCGGAGGGTCATGAAGATCTAAATTTTCTTAACCAATATTAGTAAAAATGTTTTGATGGGTTTTTATATTAAACTGACGTGAAATCATTTTAAAAATGATGGATCATGATAATTAATATTATTTCTTGAGGTCATTTGTTATGAAATATTTTAAATTATTGTGAGGTGCAGAGCCCAAGAAAAGAACCTGGGGGTCCACTTGTGATCGCAGATTGAGTATAATTTTAAGAGTGGTTGCTGTAACAAACGCTGAGAGAAGACGTGCGTTTATTAACCATTTCAGAAAATTTAACAAAAGTAGTTGAAATGTCACAACGACAGTTTCCTTGAACATCCTCCCCCTATTTTGATATATGTGTTTATATTTGATTTTGCAGTCCATGGAGGCCAGATCGTGGCTATCGAGTTGCTTGTAAATTTCTATCTGAATTCGGTCGCATTTGGTCGTTGTGAAAACGGCATTTTTAAAATGTTTTCAAAAATATTTTTTTTTTACTATGACTCAAATATTTTATTGAAATGTGGTTAAATGCTATTGAAGTCCCTCTTGCAAATATTTAACTATAAATAAGGGGACTACAACAAAGAGGCTTTAATGTTAAATATTTTTAATATCTAAGTTGAATTTGAACCTTTCTTTTTTTTATACTTAGGCATGATATTAAATGAGTATTGTGACACGAAGACATAAATGGGAGAATGCAACAAGCGCCATGAAGTCGTTTAATATAAATCCAAAATAATACAGGTCTAAACGTGGTTCATATTTTAGGTATTTTCGAATTATTTTGCTCCCAGAGACTCTTTATAAATTTTTGTCGCCAAGCTGTAACTCCAAAATTAAATTAACTGAAAATCTGTAAATATTCTGAAAGATAACTACTGTCATATGGATAATGTTCACAAACTTTAAAATTTCGTGAACAGTTACTTTGGTCGGAATAAAAAATTGATTATTTAAAACCATTTAGATCGAAAACTTGAATCGCTGTGCTGCAAAGATAAAATTGAGATAGAGATTTGATACTTGAAATTTGAAATTATTTTTATTCATTTTGTCCCTTTATTTGTCCTTTTCATTGTCCTTAATTGCACCTTATTTTTATGGAATTTTTTATTTTATTTTATTAGATTCTATTTTGTATTAAATTTATATTTTTGATGCAATAAACATCCTTACTACTCGAAATCCTTGCATTTATGAACTTGTGTGAGTTTTAAAGCGATTTTATTTTTCGCTAGATCTTCACTCCTCATACAATAGTTGTACCTGTTTACAAATCACTTGAAATTATTTTCTTAATGACTTTGTCAAGATCAACGATAAAGTGTATTCTCAGTAAAACGTCAAGTGGCGTAATTTCCAATTTGTTAATAAACTATTAAGATAAGAACATAAATTTTTTTTGGAGATAATACGATGAACTGTCATCATCAGTCGGTAAAGAAAAATCGTAGAAAGTTTGTCGCCTGTCCTGAAACGCAAATAAATGTAAATAAAGATAATTTTAAGGTTTAATAAAACCATCGCCGCCTCGATAAATCCTTAATTGTTGTCAATATTATTTAATCACGTAAATAGACTAAACTGAACACGTCAAATGGCAAGATAAAAATTTAGGTGGAGGCGACCTTAAAACGTCGCATCGAGCCCCGCACAAGGCCTCATAAAAATAAAACGTCTCATTCTGTTTTCCGTAAACTAATTTTATGCCCCCAAAGATCCAAAATCAGGTAGTTATTGGGGTTGTAAAAGCTTCCAATAAAGAAGGAAAAGGCACACTTCTCAGAGGGAGATCAAAGGGAGGAACCGACGGCTTTGCAGCGCCGAACGTTATACAGATGACATTGAATGAAACGTTCAAGTCTATTTTAAAAAACTACCCTCTGCATAGTTATACATTTGAATAAAAAGTACCGAAGGTAGACACTTGATACCTTGTGAACATGATTCGTTCAGATTGATTTCAACAATTACTAGTTACAGAAAAACTACCTTAGTAGGTCAATAGCCTAGTAAGAATTTTTGGAAAACCTCCACGTTTTCTCAATTAATATTATATTCTTCCCATACTCGATAACCACTTTACTTTCTCTAAACAACCCTCTAAAACGACACACTTTTAACGCTTAAAATTTCTCACACGGTCTTTAAGAGGTTCGCTTTCAACATGATTCCAGATAATAACGTGGGACGACACTTCAACTATACCCCATATGTGTCAACCCGGTAATAATTTATTTAAAAAAATGGTTGATAAAAGGGCGCCTTCAAGCGCAGATAAAAGGAACTTATCAATCCTTCGAGGGAAATTTACGTCCACATTTCCAGGATAGGCGATCTGCAGATAGAGAGAAGGGATTTTTAACGTAAACAAAGAGAAAGGTGATAAAAATTGAGAGGGGTCAAGAAAGTGAGTAGATAAAGAATTTTGGAATTTGACAGAGATGGTGGGTCCCTGTAGCTATTTGAAAGAATTCAAAAGAATACAAAGAATTGTATGCATTTATTTATTTATTTATTATATTACATTGGGAATAAATTTTATATGAGTACACACATGAGTAAAACTCGTATGTGGCTTTAGGTAAATACTCAAGAAAAACTACAATCTGAATTATAATTAAAAAAAATTGTGAACTACAATAAATAACTGAAAAATAGTTAAGAATACAAAAAGGGAAAGAATCTACGTATATTCAGAAGAGAAAGAATAAGAATGTGGTACTATTTGAAGTGTAATGATTGTTTCAACTCTATTTTTTAAATCAATTTATAATTGGTTAACTATTTTGATACTATTATATTCAATGCTTCTCTAACAAATACCCCTAATTTTTTATACGAGAATAGACCATGAAGTTCTTGTTTCGTTGTTCATTCATCAATTTTTTTCATCCTCATTACTTAATAATTTCACAATTACATTAATATTGTCACTTTTTAATATGTCAAAACCTGAGATCTCAAGATTACAAACGATTGTAAAAAAGTAGGTACGTTACTCTTGAGCAAAATATATATTTCTTGACGAACCGCGTATACGACTGCAAAAATTGATACCTTATTATTTATTTTGGGATTTATGCCATGAAGAACTTTGTCTCAAGAATGTAACTATTCTTTCTGTTTTTCTATGAAAAATATGTTATTGGAAAAATGTGTTTGCGTGTATATGTATATATACACGTTTATATATACTAATGTGGTTGAAGTTTTCTCAACTCTAATTAGTGAAAAGCTGGAACTTTTTATTTGAAATTGATCTTCTGATTTCCTGCGTTTTAGATAAAAAGACACTTTACTGTTGTCGTTTTTTGTTATCTGGAAAACTAGTCCACAGTGTTTTTAACTTTTATGCACTTAAAGCTCTTCTCTAAAGAGCCCTTTGCTCTTGTAAATTTCCAGATTTTCTCAATTATCTCCAAGATGGTTTTACTTATTCTTACTAAAAGCACATCTCAAGTAAAAAGATCAACATCTACAATTTTTGTTTGAATCATTTCCTAAATGCTCTTAAGCTCTGAAGGGCACTTTATTCTAGAGAATTTTAAGCTTTCCTAATTTTTCATCAAAACAGCTTTAGCGATTTATTGCAAATTTCGTTACCCGATTTTAGCTGTTTCATATTTATTACTTTTGGTTGAAATTTTTTTTCTTAAACTACTCTAATGGGCGCTTTACTGTTGAGAATTTTTTGCCAAATTTTTTCCAAAAAATTTAGTCATTTATTTCACACCTCGAAAGTTACCTATAAGTTTCATTTGAAACATTTTAAAAATCATCCGAAAGGACACTTTATCTTTGAGAAATTCCTAAGAACTTGTAAACTTGTATAGAGCGTGTACTTCAAATGAAAAATGTATGGGATGGACACATCGCCCATTTTTAGCTTTTACAATTGAAATGAAATTGTTGGAAGCTTTCCTAAAACATACAGATTTCCTCTGAATGTTCCCGAAGAACCTGAAGTTTTATAACGCTAATAATTAAAATTACAACTTTTGAAATTTCCGTAAACCTTGTGGATTCAATTTTATACTAATTATGGCTTTTCATTCTTCCATATTCTAAAGGAACTATTAGATTTTTCTTCACTATGATTTACCAAAACGAGTAAACTTCTAGATAAAATCTAAGACCATTTAGAAAACTTTCGATTTTTCTGTGATCTTCGGAAAATGAAACAATTGGACACTTATATAAACTCCCCTAATTTTATCTTATAGCACTTTAGGTAACAAAATGTTCTAGGGGGATCTCTCATATCATTATCTTAGATTTTATGGAAGTGTGGAAGGCGCAAAATCAAAATCCAATTGCTTGAACTCCTGTAAACCTTATAGATTCAAATTTAAAGCTATTCTAGACCTTCAGATATCTACAGAAACCTATAGAATCTCTCAGGTATGACTTTTAGTTTCTAGTATTTCAAATCAAAACGAAATCGGTTCTAGATCCTTCTTAAGGCCATTTAGGGAAATCTTCGGTGGTCATCGGAAAATAAACAACTTGAAATTTTCTTAAACTAGCTAGATGATGTGATATACTTATGGCGTTGTAGAAGAAGTAGGGATTTTATTTTCGATCCTTTGTGGCATTTAAAGTTAAACATTTTCGTGGTTTAAGGTTCCAAAAGGACCTCTAGAATCTTCATTCTATGTCGTTTAAGATTTTTAGCGTTTAAAATTGAATCGGAAAGGTTAAGACAATTTAAAAACCTTGTAGATACAATTTTGAAGCTACTCTGATCTTTCAAAAGAAACAAGTTATTTTACTTGATTTTGGGCCCGGCTAAATTTTCGAAAATACGACCGCTGCTACGTTGCACTGCTATTGCAAACACCGATACCAACATGGTTTTAGAAAGTACTATACAGTTAATACCACATCATGTTTTATGAAAGGATTAAAAAAATATCTAGCTATTTAAATGTATTTACTTCCAAACTTTTTAAACTATGTTAGTACTGAAGTGTATTTTAAATTTTAAAATTTCGATTGTAACATCACATTTCAAAAAATCTGGACAGCATTACTAGCTAATCATAACAGGAACTAATTGATATATAAATAATTATTGAAAATAGTTGTTGACTTCATTTGTTTAAGTTGTTATATATCAATCATTACAAGTGTAAACAATTTATTTGAACACTACACCAGAATCTATTTTCTGTAAAAAAATTTAAGGAATTTTCCCTGGTTTTTATGAAAATTCCTCATTCAGTTATGCCCTACAGTTAAGACGAATTATGCAATTAAGTCGGAATAGTTGTTAATATGATGTAACATTTAAAGTACTTTGTTAGTTATAAATAAGTTTTTTCATGGTACTTTTCTTAAGTGTGAAGCACTCTTTATGATCAAAAAAAATTATACTTGATAGAAATAATTTATTATTAATCTACTCGTATTAATATTCAATACAAACACTGACTTGCATTCCAATTTCTGAACTGTTGGCGTTTGATATTTTCTATTTTAACAGCTTACGTAAAAAGTAAGGGGGAATTTTAGCACAACCTCATTTTCTTAGGTTTCAAGTCAATCACCTATTTCATCAGATATTACACCTTCAATAATAACTGCTCCTACTATTATTTCTCGTGAAGTTAGAACGCCTTTTTTAATTTCCAATGTCATGCTTGATATAATCAAGAGGAGGAACAAAACTGGTCCTGAAATCCATGTACAGTAAACACTCCTGTAAAATTAGAGAGTATGGAAGAAAGGACTCCCTTGGGGTAGGCCCCCACCAAAAATAGAAACTGAATCCTCAGACAAGCAAGTTATCAAAGAGGGTCATCTATGAAATACAAGTATTAAAACAGTATATCCTCCAAAAGGTACCTAAAAAATAATAGGACGAAAAATGCTACAAGCTTACTCAAAATCGTTTCACGACGATGGTGAGTTTCTTCTGTTTATTCTCCAAATTGTGCGAAAGGAATTGCTACTTAAATACAAGCAGTGAAAGCTTAGAAAATCAGCAACGATATTACCCCAAGTGGACTAAAATGAGCTGGTTGTCTATTATGGCAGACTGATGTTGAAGGAAAAGATCTAAATAACATGCAAGATTCCATTAGAAAACTACGTCCAATGATTCATGGAGTAGGGTTACAAAATCATTTAGAAGAAACAAGTGCTAAATAGAGAGCTTTTAATAATAGCAGCAAAAAGATTAAAGAAATACAAGTTATTTTATGATATTGTTGTCTATATTCATAGCACTATTAGTGAAATATATTGCTATGAAATCGTATTGAAAGTTTACGAATTATTTCTTACAGTGTAACCGACAAACATTCTCTTCTTGAGCGACGTAACGACGCTTTTTCTTCAAAAACCAAACCTATTGAAAATTAAATTTAGAACGAATTTTAACCCATTAAAATTAGTACTTGAATAGGGCTATAACAATTATGACGGCTATTACGAGACAAGATTGCTCGGTTTCAGTTCCCTAGCTGTTAGTCGAAGTTTACAGAAATTTCACCTACTGTGCATAAGAATACATACTTTCAGCCTGGTACTGCCAAGACTCGAATGCCAACGATGGCATTCCGAGACGCTCTCAATCGCATCCCCAATTAGGGCTTCCTTTTCGGAAACTACTCGACGCTATTCGAAATCAATTTGTGAAGCAATTCGTCAGACATCCGATATTTTTTTCCTAAAACTTTTAATTGCCAACAGGAAGCTGCTACTTTACCAGAACAGAGGGACTAGCATGTGTGATAATTGACAGGTCGTAGTCGCCTCTTTTTTATAAGCACCTTAACAGCTCCTCAAACCAAAATATTGGAAACACGTGTTGAAGTGTCTTGGAGGAATGTTCGAAAAGTTCTGATTTTATCGAGTAAGATAATTTTTTCCTCTAAATATTTAATTAAATGTCCCAGGTTGATAGTTGAGGCGTATAATTTTGATAACTCTTCAGTGAGAACGCTTGCTGGTATTCAATTTTATATATTTTTCACACAAAAAAATCAGTTGTTTAACATTTATGTATTATATAATTTTTCACAAAATTGTTGTCTTGAGTTTTTTACTCTCTCATTTACTCAAACGCCGGTTGTTTCATACATTTTACCCATATTTTTGTGGCTTCTTTTTACAAAGATTTAATTTATGTTCTATAGTCTGTCTAAAAATGAGGCGAAGTAATAAAAACTCATTATAAATGCAAAACCGATACAAGGTGGCACCCACTAAATATGTCGAGTTCTCTAATGTTTTGCACGCTACCTTCCGTAATCTCTTTATATTACGAGTGTTTCTCCCTGACCATTGGCTATTTTGTACGCCTCGGCACATGCGAAGAACCACTCACTGGCGTACGGTCGGGAAAAATGACGAAATGTGCAATAATCGATAACTGAAAAAATTACGTGTGCGTGCGCGTGTGTGTGCGTGCGTGCGTGCGTGTGTGTGTGTTTGTGTGTGGGCGCGCGCTTGAACGAGATAGAGAGGGAAAGAAAGACAACACTTCAGTACATGTATGGTCGTGCATTAGTTTATGAAATTTTGCGGCCCTGAGAAGGGCCAGTTTATGAAAAGTTTTTCCCAGCCGTCACCTTCTCCTTGGTAACCTCAGTCGTCGTTGCCATCGTCGAATTCTTCCCAAACATCGGAATCTGAAGAAGAATCATCATTTGGGTTGATAATACTTGATTCTATCAACGACTCCGAAATGTTATCCAACTGTAACATTTGGTCTTCAATTTTCAGAACGTGATTTATGCATTTTTGCCAATTTTCCTTGGAAACTTTACATATTGCTTCTTTAAGCAAATTTTTGACATCTGCTAATTTGAACGTTGTATTTGTTCTCGCCACGTCCCCTTTTATTTGTGCCCATATTAGCTCAATGGAATTCAGGTCGCAGTGGTACGGAGGAAGCCGAACCACTGTTATTCCTTTCGCCTTGGCTAATTCATCGACGACGTGCCTTTTAAAATCACCTTTACGTGAATTGGCTAAACGCAAGAGTTCTACTTTTAATAGGTTTTCGGCACATTCGATCTTTTTCGAGGATAACCATTCTGCGATACGTTGTTTTCGGCAAGAGCTATTTGGTAATTTCTCTTCTAATCGGGAATGGTAACTAGCGTTGTCCATAACTATTATGGAACCATTCGGAATTAGATCGATCATTTGACCAAACCATTCTTCAAACACGTCCGCAGTCATTTCTTCATGGTAGTCTCCTGTCTTAGTTGATTCAAAAATTAGTTCTCCCCCTTCAACGAAACCATCCTCGCTTCCAATGTGGGTAATAATAAGCCGTCGCCTTTTACCCAACGAAGGCTTTAAACCGGTGGACCAACCTTCTAGAAAAGCTTGCCTTCGATTAGTTACACTGGTATCTTGCCAAAATTTTGGCACGGAATGTCCTGCGTTAATCCAAGTTTCGTCCAGATAGAAAATTTTTTTCATTTCTAGCCTACTCCTTCGAATATCGCGCAGGTAACTTCTTCTCCACACAATGATGTCATCTCTTTCCATCAATACAGATTTTCTATTGTGCTTCTTCCATCGAAATCCCAAATCCTTTAAAATCGTCCATAATGTACATCGGCTCATTTTTGGAAAGTCCTCGTCTTCTTGGACAGACAATAGAATTTTATCTAGTGTTGGAAGTTCGTTGCGGAAAAAGAAAGCGTGAACTTTTCGACGTAGTCCCCTTTTTAGAAATTCGTCTAAGGAACTTTAGTATCTTATCTGCACCTCGATTAGACAGCACCCACTTTTGTACATCGGTAGGAAATTTTCATATCTCTTCGTTTCTTCCATATCCCGAGGATTTATTAGACAAACAGTATGAAAAAAAACATTACCGTAAAATATTATAAAAAATACCGATTTCCAATATTGTAATATGTTATATTAATGACGAGTTAACAACAATTCAGGTAAAAAGGGAAGCGTTCCTGAGATGATAACAATCGCGGTCGTAATACCTACCTTTTAATAAATCAATTATACCGGTTTTAAGGACACTCAACATTACATAGACAAATTTAATGCATTTATTAATATTCGTTGATTTCTTTAAGAACGCCTCTGGTTAGCGGCGAAATAATCGGTTTATTACTTCGCCTCATTCTTTGACAGGGTATAGTTAAATTTCACCATTTCACACAAATTCATGAAAAATTGGGTTGGTATGGCTCAATATTCTTGAATGTTTCACCTGTTATTGATTGAATGTTTCACCTGTTACAAGTTTTAACAAAAATTTGAGAATTACCGCTAGTTTTTTAACCAGGTAGTGCCTCGAATAACGGATATAAAAATACATCCCTTTCGTTTACACTTTTAAAAGGGTTTTATAGGGAATCCGTAAAAGAGTTGTAAACGACCATAAAAGACACAGTCCAGTTTTTTTGCACAGTCCAGATCGGCACTTTTGAACGCAGACGTTTTGAAATAGTAAGGACTAAATAAGCGTAATTTTATACATCTATTTTTTTAATTACCAATTTAAATTCATAAGTGGATTGATTTATTTTTGATCGATTTTTTTATACAATTTTCGCTTCTATGCTGTCTGTCGTATTTCCGAAGTGTGCCAAACATAACTGCCGATAGATTTTACTTTCCGTCTTTCAACAATAAAGGGCAATAAAACGTCAGTTATTAGGGTACAATAAAGTTTTACTCTCAGAATAGCAAAAATGTTTACTTAATGTCATAATTTTCACCATAACAGTGTTAAAACTTTTATTTTTACTGCTCGAGACTGTTATCCTACTTTAAATTTAATTGGGCCTTGGGGAACGTTGGGAGCGATGTTAGAAAGTTATTTTACTCATAATTTGATTTTAAAATGTAAACAACAACTATACAAATTGTACATTTTTTATTCGACATAGAATTTTTAATAAATTTTAAGAAAACTAAATCACCACTTTATACATTAAGTTAAGTATATTTTAGAAAGGAATATGATGTGTCGACTCTTCAATGAAGTTCTGTCGTAGTTTTAAATATTTTATTCAAAAGTATGGATTATAACTAAAAGCAAAAATGAGAAGCATAACTGCATTATACGGAAAATATTCAACAGTACGCCAGTCTGCAGGCGAATTTGAGTGTTTCAATTCGTCACAGGGTTATAAATGATAAAAGTTTAAAAGTGGGGTACATTAAACATGCCCGTATAGTTTTGAACACTAAAACATTATTAATAAACAATTGAGGAGGTCCCACAGTTCGTAAAAAAGAGTGTTTTAGTTATACAAGTCAAGGTATGCATTTTGGACAAAAAAATCGAATAAAAGTGATAGAAAATTTAAAACCTACAATTTGAGCCTAATTTAATCAATTTGTTTTTGCAAGAATCGCGAAAAATCCTCAAAAACATATGAAGCTGCACAATAGATAAATAAAAAAAATTATTATTCATTCCCTTAAAAATCTATATGAAATCGGGGTTGTTTTTTTATAAACTTTAAAGCTGAAGCCGCTCCTATAAATTAAAATTATTTGTAATCTTGGAATTCTTAAAGCTGAATCCGAGACAAACATTTAAAACAAAAAAAAAACCATTTTTCGATCAATAGAAATCGAGTTAATAATTTCTTTCAAAAATTCACAACCCGTTTGTTTATACCAATTAAGAAAAAATTTCGACGGCATTAAACAGTTAAATAGTTATATTTTTTAATACTCTTATTTTAAAGTGAATATACCAGTATTTAATACTAAATATCAATTTATAAAGTGATCATTACTTTCATCAATACTAGGGAGGCTACTTATATAATATGTTTGTGAACAGAGTTCGGAAAAAACCTTTATGTTTAACTCGTTTGAGTTTTACTCGACCCTTGCGTTGTCGCATGTTTAGTGTATGTAATTTAATACCGTTTGTTTATGGAAAAAATATTTTAGAGTTTGTTTTATAAAAACTGGCTAAAAACTTTGCAAATATTAACCACTAATCATGGATCGTGATTCGTTGAAAACTTGACGTAGGTAAATGTTTGTGCGTCGAATTAGCGTGTAGTATTTATGTGGATTGGTAGGGAGATTTTGATAAAGCTCCAACTTTTGAATGTTTTACGAAAATATAACCATGAAATTGTGGTGCAATGGGTCCAAAATCGAAAACCAATCTCACATCCGGGCGAAACAAGGCATATGTTCAGTTAAATCTCCCGCCCAGAATATCATGTAAATCTCAATCAAAAGGGGCGTATAACTCGCCTACGTTTTATCAAAAAAAGTCCACACCTATTTGCTTTTCAACATCCATTTTAAGCATTAAGATAACGAGAGATAGCGCCACGTCATTGGCAAAGTACCGAGTCTCGTTATCGACGTCAAAAATGCAATAAAACGTCAATTTGCATTGAAAATGACTCTCGCTCACTCTTTCCCTCCTGTATCTCGAAATCTCCGACAATGAAATTAGCCCTCGACAAAGCAGGACTTCCTTTGAACGCGAGATTCCATCCAATCTGTCCCGTAGTCGCTCCCAGTGGAGGAGGCGGGTGTATACGGGACGTTAGGATCACTTTTGGACATTGTTTTAAATCTAATCGAGAGAAATTAGCTTCTAAATTGCAATCAAGGGCGTGCAAGAAGGGATCTCGGAGAGAATCCAAAATACATACCAGATAATCGAAATTAATTATGACTTTAAGGTACTGAAAATAATGTAACAATCAATAAATACTTGGATTTTATAATAATAAGGCAAGATTAGTATCTGGTTGTCGTTTTGTATTTTTCTTTCTTTATTATATATACGTCACATATTATTGTTCTGGTACATACCTCGTATTTATTTATAAAACGGGTGAATTTTTATATATAGAAAATTCTCTAGAAGAAAGCTATATTCACAAGTGAATGGAAGTGTCTAATAATGATGACATTGCAATATAAATACCAGACAAACTTACTTAAGCTATTAAATTTTTGCTGACATTATTAATTTACTTATTAACATTACGATTATTTTTGTTTGTAGATAAGTGCCCGTATACAATATCAAATTTATTATTCATTAAACTAAACGTAGCTTTATTTTCTATTAACGTCACTGTCATTGCCATATCAAATTTTGAAACGTTTTTAAATATGTTTTCAAGTTTCCTCCATTTATTTTCCATGTTTCATAAAGGAGTAAGTACCGAAGAGAACTTACTTTAAGTAAGCAAAGTATATGATTTATGCACTAGCATACGAACAAGGCATACTTGCAAGTACAAGAAATAAAAATAAAATACTGTCTTGTAGTTTTGGAAATACTCCAATTTCATTACCAAATTTTACAATAGCATGCTTACCATTCGCCCCAAAGACGAAAGATATTTTCTCGTAATTTTTATCATCATAAACTTCTATTCAAATAATCTTCGAGTGATAGATTCCACTGTATATGAATTATTATTATTGTACACAATGATGTAATCCTAATATTGGATAGTAAAGAGCTGTCAATCACAATTTGTGATTCATAAATAATGAATAACAAATCACTTCTGATTTGGCAGATTGAAACAACGTATGGACGTATAATGCGGAAAAGTCAGTGTTAGAAGACAAGGAATCTATTAAGATTTTTTTATAAATCAAACGTTTGAAACGTCTAATTTGACTGGAACTGACTGATTTTTAGGAGCAATTAGCCTTTAAGATTCTCATGAGTCATAATTCTATTTTATTATTGATGACGAGAGAGACGAAGTGATATTAATCAAATGATTAGTTGCAAAAGCTAACTTTTAACATTAATTAATTAAAATTTACTTGACACTTTGAGGGAGTTTACGCTCAATTAACAATTTTAGTTTCATTAAACGTTTTAAGTAAATCAGGTAAACTTTGTTTGGACATCTAAATAGAGCTTTAAATCAATATAACGTGTTAATTTCCTTGCACAGCCAAGTAAATAGTTCATACTTTAAAAAGTTTCAGTTTAATTAATTACACTCTGTTTTCGTGGAATATGTATCCTACTTATATTGAAATCGAAAGACAAAACCAAGACATCTTTGTGTATTCACCACAATTCAATGACCCGAAACAGATAAACTCTGATGAGCACCTATTAGAGCTTTAGATCAAATACTAGCCTATGAAGTTTTTCTGAATTCGTGATTGTTAAGTCAGTGAAACTATTAGTTAAAGAAAATTAGCTAAACTCTTGTTTGCACTTTAAAAGCGGTAATCTTAATCAATAGCATTGATTCATTGATTGATGTTCAAGGAGAAGCTGGAAAAATTAACGCACATCTGTCCAGGTAAACTAGTCAGAAAGTAACAACTTTTTATTGTTAAAGTTAACTTACATTAAGCATTTGGTGGAGTGTTTGGTATTATTTGTTAAAGGCTGTCTAATTTTTCAAAGCCTTTCCCATCGCTTAAGTCCAACAACCAATTGATTTATGTTCGGTAATCAAATAGATTGAAAATCGAAATGTTCAAAGCTAAATTATCAAACTCCACTAAATATCACTGTTTTATCTTTCTTTCTTCTCCTCTAATAAGGAAACACATTAGAAGAATAAGAAAACATTAGTGTACTTTCAAGGGACTGCTGTAGTTATAGATGCTAAGGCGTTCTGTTGTGTGTCAGCCAGCTACCCTGAACAGTTGTCCTAATGATATGAGGTGTGATATCTATATTCTATTTATCTGCTTTTTTTAAAATTTCGACAGCAATATCTGTTGCCGTCTTCAGCAAAATATCTGTATTTTAAATCTATTAATTCCTCTATTTCGATGGAGGACGTGGCGATTTCGTGTGTTATGTTTAAACAGAATGCAGGAACATTCTTCAATTTTTCATCGTTTCACCATTTTCCAGAATGTATTCTACTAATTTTAAGTTATCTTTGGACCTCTTCTAACGTTGTACTTGTGTCCTTCTTTAAGTATGGAAAGAGGTGATGGTGTTTCTCCAGTGTATGTTTTTCCACAAGTTCATGGTAGGCTGTTTATAATGTTGATATTTTCTGTGTCGTTTTGTGGTTTATAACATGGGACTGTATTGGTAGCAATTATTTGAGACAGTTGTATGTTGTGGTTTGGGTTGTTCTTTGTGTTCCTTAATTTCTGTGTATTGTTTTGTTGATAAAGGGCGTGGGATAATTGTTTTCTTTGAGTACTGCTTTTGTGATTCAACTTCTTTGTAAAAATTCTCGATGGATGAGATGTTTTGCGATCGTTCATATAAAGTTTTAGTAATTCCGTTTTTAATTAATGTGTAATTTATAAATCATAATTTAAGATTTGTGTGAGTTTTCTTCCCATATGCACTAGTGTTAAAAGTGCTATTATTACTTTTTTATATTAATATATCCAGAAAAGGTAACTTGTACCTAACTTCACTTCTATGGTAAATATTATGGTTGGTTCTTTTAGATTAAGATGGCGTAAAAATTTATTAAAAATGTTCACCCCATGTATGCATATAACAAATTTATCATCAACGTATCTCCACCATATTTTGGGTTGTAGTGGGTATATGGTTCATTTTCATAGGATGTCCATGAGATTTCCATGAAGATGTCTTGTAAAACTGATAATAATGGTGTTACTATTGCCATTCCAAATTTTTACATGTAAACAGAGTGATCCAGTTGGAAATATGTTGCATTTTAACACCAGCTTAAAAATGGCATCAGCTATTATTGAATAGGTATTTAAAATTAACTATCGTTAACTAATAACATATTAGAAAACGGTTAGCGGTTTTAATATAACTGTCAGTGTTGCCATAGAAGGAGTTTATGATATTTAAAATAAATCGTGCAATGTCTGACATGGTGATTCCATTGAACTGGTCTTATTGGAACCATGGAACTAGTGAATTGGTCTTAAAGGAATCTTTGGTATATTTATTGTTGGTAAACCACAAAAATGTGGTCCTTTAAAATAGTGAAGCATTAGTAAGTATTTTTCTTTTATTCAAGATTTTCTTTATATTTTTTTATTGCCTTTGTAACCCCTTTTTTAATTATTTCAATTAGATTTTTGTCGACTTGTATGCAGTTAACAGAATTATTAAGCTCATAAGATTTGTTGTTATAGTACTTTATCACTGTTGCATTTCACTTATATGCTTGAAGAATCTTGATATTCTGGTTAGTTTTCAATGAGAAAGTGCTCTTGTTTTTCTTCTTTGCTTATATTTGTTGGTAGTTTGTAGCAGCTCAGATATCGTTGGGTAATTCTTGAGCTGCTTTTACAATTGTAAAAACTATATGTAATTAAGAAGCTATATTTGTTTTGGTTGCAAAATTCAATCCTTTGGACAATATTTTCCTTTACTTTTTCTAATGTCTACTTGTTTCACCTGTATTAAAAACCTTTTGATTTCTTTATCACCAGAAATTCTTTTAAGGCCGACTTGAATGTTCCTTTTATTTTCCTCTTGCATGGCAGAATATCCTACAATTGATTTTTCGTTCATGCACGGTATATATAACTTATACGTATGGGCGTTGCTGAGGGAGAACGCGCCATTTGCATGGAAAGCGGCAGCCATTACACTCGCAGCATCATCAAAGTGCGCCCCAGAAACAAAACGTGCACGGTGTGGGATCAAAACGAACGGTAACTAGATTTCGGACCGGTGGATGAGTTTTCCGCGCTTCCGGCGAATTACCACTGGCGGAACGACGGGGAAATCCTAAGAAGAGTTTCCCACCCAAGGAAGTGTTGAAGTTAACAATGTATGTTAAAATTATCAACAGTAAGGGCCGTCTATCTACGGCATATTTACGAATATATGCCTTGAGTTATGCTGGCTAAGCAACAGTGGTCGAAATAGAAAACGAATAAAGTCGTTGATAGGACCTTTTGGAGGACAACGCAAATGTTACATAGTTGTTAACACGATTTAACACATGAAAAATCCACATTTAAACACGGAACAAATATAACAAGTAGAAAGGATACTGACTGGTTTTTAAAATAGGATCCACCCTGAGTATCTTTTACAATAAGGCAGTAATGAAACATTTCCGAAATAGGTCGATTTTTATCGAAAGGGGATGAAGAGATCAAGAAGCGACCACTTATCTACGCACCCTCTCTCAGAATTCCTAAATGGAATGACCTACCTTGCGATACCTCATTGGATAGGTAATTTTATTAGAAATTTTGCTTTGTAATTTTCAGGTCTGATGTATGATTAACAAATATAATTTTGTTACGCCATGTTAAATTGGAATTTAACACCACAGTAATTGTAACAACTACGTTTTATTACTCTTCTGTAAAAACAATATTTTTTAGTATGACGTTCTTGCAACAAATGCTCGATATTGAAACACATACGATACATTTTTGACGATGAAGAGATTTTTGTCAATCATTTTACAATAGCTTAGTATTTACAGGTCATAAATTATAATCAATACACTGGAACCTATTTACAAACTTATTTATATATCTAAATTCAACACAAATTATTGTCAATTACGTTTAAAATTTAAAAGAGAGCTTTACATTAATCATCAACATTAATTACAGTTAAGATCAGTGTCACTTTCATTGTCGACATCTGTAGTAAATGTAATATTTTGACAAGTAAGCTAGCGAGAATAAGGATCATTAACCATTTATATAGGTGCAGTTGTATTTATTCTTCCAGCTGTTTGTATCAATTTTCTGTACTTTATCATTAAATGATTGAAGAACGTATAAGTATAGAATTGGTAGTACACTGTTTCTTCTAATCCAAGATTTTAATTGATTCCAGCTGTGCTTTTCTATATTAAACATAGTGGAAGTCTTACAATCTTAAAATGGAGTGAAGCTTGCTTTTAGCATGATTATCACAAGCTTTTCTACGGACTGAGATTTTCAAATTTTCAGCATCATTTGATGTGTATGTTCTTCGAAATAACTATCATACGTGTATCAAACTCTAGATACGTGTATCAAACTCTATAGATTTATTTGTAAAGAAAAAAGATAAATTTCCTTTTTTAAGTATATACTCGTCATATTCCATCAGTTCTAAATCAATTTAATCGAACGGGACGGTTTTTGGGTGCTTTTTAACACTATCTCAATAGCTTCTGTAACATTTTCTAAATATTGTTTGTCTATTTGCCATAGACCTGAATTTCGAAAGTATCCATCTGATCATTTATTTTCGAAATTTCATCACATCCCGTAGAAGACTTCACACATTTCTCTCACTGCGTCCTACTTGCGTCTCCTTTCCGGCGTTTTTGGGCAATAAAGCAACAATTTTGGAATCTGTCACGCTTAAGTAGCGTCACCCCATTGTTTGCTCAACAAACGGCTTTTCTCGTTTACAAGGACGACTTTTATTACAAGCAATTTGCCCAAAAACGCCTCAACAATGAGATCCTCAGGGACATGGATATATTCATTATGAAGATCAAACCATTTTTTGATACTCGCAATGGCAACTGTGTGATTTAAGAATATTGAAAAAAAATAATTGCAGGTTTAAGTAGAATTCGTAGGTTGAGTAAAGGACCGATTTATTCTATTTGATATATTATAGGTATCGTCGTGAAATTGAAAACCTTTACAATCTTCATCGTTTCCTCCCCTAAAAGTAAATTCCAAATCCCAAAAATCTCTTCCGAGAATCCTCCTTTTTTGTACGGCTGTACCGATTTTATTCGATAATTGCCCTCAAAGCGATTCTAATTTTGTTTACGTTCCGGCGCATAAAAGTGACAGTACTGTTTACGGTACCGTACTTTGAAATATGTCACGGTTTAATTGGGAGACGCGTGGTAAAGGGACCATAAACCTTCGAAAGGCCGAAATCGAGAAAAGTAAAAGTAATAAAATCATAAATAAGAAAGGGAGGAGAAGCCCCTTATCCGGGACAAGGCCGAGAAGGAGCTGCACAAGAGGGACAACTACCTACCGAAAAGTAATAATGGGGTTTGTAAATAAACGGTTTGGAATATTTACGTTCTAGGAATGGGAAATTTTTTGAAAAAAATTAAATGAAAAGTTACGTTTTTAAATTTAAATTAATCTTCTTTTAAATTAATGGAAAGTGTTTTGCAAATGTGTTTAAAGTAAAGACACAAAATGTTGGTACTACTGTAATAATTTTATTTGTGCCGCAATATAAAATGCCTATAGTGCACTCTTCTGTCAAAAAAGGGAAGCAAAGTAAGCAGAGAAACACTATGCAGTTGATTAGAGCGAAACTTTAGAAAACCATTGTAGGAGGCACCTCTGTGTACCTATAATTTAGTGGTGTGGAAATTACTTACATAGAGCAACTGAAATAAACAAAAACCATTGATAATTTGGTGCCTGATGAACGCGCTGTAACATAATATACGTTAATGTTATTCAGTTATAATTAAGGACATTAAAACAAGAGTTAGAGTTGACAGGAATAATACAGACACCTGCAGAGATGTAAAAACATTGAAGAAAGATTATAAGATTGTGTGACATGGAAATTGTTGCCAGGGAATAACTGAAATATGACGTTAGGTTCGGTAGAAACCTGCAGAATTTTGATTGGAATGGGAAACTCGGGAAATTGTGTATTTTACTGTTATGGCTTTTGTGAAAGTTTTTTGGCCTTATATAATTTCTAAAATTTTCAAAATTTATGACGTTGAGAACATTTTGATGAAATTAAAAACCATATTGCCATCTTTTTAAAATCTTTGAAATTGTTTTATATAATACAGTTACACCAAAGTTTACACGTAGTCAATAAAATTCTGTGCAGCATCTGTAACCTTTCACTACACTTTTAAATTTTTAAACAGTAACCTCCAATCAGCAACAGATTACGATATCTTTCAGTTCAAACCAAAAAGCCAACTGGGACGTAAATAAAAATATGAATGGCTTGTACTTAGCGTGACATATGTTACTGTTGTTTTCCAGCACTTAATTCCAGCTGTATTACGATAATCTACTGTAATAGTACAATAATTGGCGGGGTTTTGTAATCTTTATGGCTCCTCTCCGACGACTGCATTTGAAAACTGAGAGAACAAGTGGGTTAGAAGCGATCGAAAAAAAAATACGCAGGTAGCTTAATTGACTGAAAACTTTGAATGACTATTACGCTGGTTTAGAGCAAGATGGTGAAATCACAAAATGTGTGTCTAAATGGGGACACCTCTTTGTGTGCATCTACAAGGTGGCATCTCAAAATTGCTCTCAAAATGGGGACATCTCTTTACATTTGTCTAGAAGGTCCCAATTCGAAGATAATTTTATTTTTTCAAAATTTGTAGTGGCAACTATGAACTTGAGTCTTGAAAAGGGAGTCTTGGAAAAGGCTTAATAGATTTGAAATAAAACCTGGCGTTGATGGAATAATTTCAGAGTGGAGCATATTCTGCAAGATCAAGATGATTTATAATTGTGGAAAATGTAACAGAACAATATTCCTTGAAAGAGGTAATAATACAAATAAACTATGTGCATTTATAAGTTAACTCAATGCGTTCTCTGTATTCCTTTGTTACAAAATTCTCCTATCCCCGCTAATTTTCATGGAATTCAAATGTGCGCTCAGTCGCGCCAGGTGTTTTTTATATCTGACGATTACCTCAGATTGGCTGCCGATTCAGTAGAAAATTGGTTACCACCCACTCACTTCCATGGAATTAGCACTATTTCAATAGGGTGGCCAGTCGCGCCAGGGGTTTTTCTATATCTCACTATTACCCTGGATTGGCTGATGATTAGGTCAAACTTTTTTCACCATTTCTCACTAACATCCACGGAAGGACTTTCCCTCTACATTTGAGCTTCAAGTTGCGCCAGGGCTTTTTTACATTTTCCAGTTTCAATAAAATTTACCAGAAATTCATTCGCATCCGTGTTCATAAAACCATTTGCCCCAAAAATGTAAAGAATCCTGTAAATATAATCCTCCTTCACCATCGCTTTTCCGATCAGAGAATGAAGAATTCATGCTTCGTCTCCTCATACTAGAAACAGTGCTACCACTAGGTTTTTTTCATTTCCAGAGATGGCACCTCTCAGAGAAACGTAAAGAGATGTCCCCATTTCGAGAGCAATTTTGATATGTCACCTTGTAGACGCAGGCAACGAGGTATCCCCATTTAGACGCACATTTTGAGATGTCACAATCTTGCTCTAAACCAGCGATTAGTTCTAACTATTTGGCAATAGCAATATTTATTATGTGGAGAATAACATTAAATGTAATATTTGAATTATTTGGGTGATGGTAAACTGTACTCCTTCGGTCAAAAATAGGATTGCTTCAAAAGTATATTAAATCGTATAATGTTTGGTCTTTGCATTAACATCGCAAAGAAACAGATGAACCTTGGTTTTTTCATTCAGAGAAGTAATGAAAGACATAGATGCAAATCCTCAAAAATGGGGCTGATTTCTATATATTTTTCATAAAATTATCCTACCGGTATGCGAAGTTCGGACTGTCGGATTATACCCGATATACGGAAGAAAGAGAAAATATAGGTAAGAGTAGAACAGACAAAGACAAATGGGTTCGACAGAAGATTTCTGCGTGACGGTGCTGTGTTAGTGGGAACTCCTAATTTTAATAACATTTAAAAATAAATAATGTATTTAATAAATAAATCGTTTATTACAAACTTCAATAATTATAATTTATAATATCCAGAGAAATTTAATAAATCTTAAATTTTACTGAACGCACTCATTGTGTATAATGTACCTAGATTTATGTATATATAAATGCAAAATGATTAATTATCTAAAAATGTTATTTCCATAAAAATAATGTAGGTACAAGCAAAAAATTCATCTAAAACTACACAATCCATAACAATATACGAGGGTGGTTTGATAAGTCCGTGACTTTTAAAGGAAAACAAATTTTTTTTTCGTCAAAAAGAGATTTTATTTTTCTACATAATCTCCTTTTAGCTCGATACATTTGGTCCAACGTATCTCTATTTTTCTATTCTTTCTAAATAATAAGATTCCTCAAGCCCTTCAAAATATGAGTTCGTTTCAACAGTGACCTGTTCAGTCGACCCAAAGCTCCCACCATCTTGTCATTTCTTCACGTTTGGAATCTTAAATCTGGAACATATGATGGATAAAATAGCAGTTTGTAGCCCAATTGATGAATTTTTGCTGTGGTGACTACACACTTATACACACATGCGTTGTCCTGATGAAACAATCATTAAATGCGGTCATTTCTGCTTCATACCAGTATCAAATCTGCTCTGGATAATATTTGCCGGTGTTTAATTTACACTTTTCAGGGTAATATATATGAATGACAACGCGCGAATCTCATGAAATTGTGGTCATGACTCTGCTGGCTTTGCTGGCAGACACCCCTCTTAGCTTTCTTCGGTGCACGTTTACCCGTGTTGACCATTGACACCAAAATTAACGGTGTAGAATCCCCATAGCATTTACCAAGACTCTGGTTTCGGTTTTGGTTTTGTGCGCAATCAATCAGCAAACGAAATTCACTTTTTTTCCATTTTTGTGTGAATTAACGAGGTTAGCTGCATTCAGTGGCCGTCAAACGTAAACTAAATGCAGTGTTGCCATTAAAGTTAATGCACGGGATACTCAAAAAATCTTATCAAACTACCCTCGTATCTACACATTCACGACTTATAAGATGGTAACAATGGTACAACTAAGTACAATCAGTTTACAAATTTTATTAACCATCAGGAAATTCTGAAAAGATATTCCCCTAAGTACTTAACAACAATAATTGGATAAATGATGATGTCAATAAGATGATCAAGCTGTCACTTTTCCCCTCTTTCGTTTTTGTATGCTCTACGCAATTTTCCAGTTGTTTGCTGTAACTCGTTTGATCGCTACTTTTAAAAGACATTTATTATCTATTAATTTGAATGTCGTATTATTTTGACCTTTATTTGAGACCATTTGAGTTTAAATTACAATGGGAAAGTGGTAACCGAAATACCGTAATGTTACGTTTTCGGCCATGTCATTACCATATTTATTAAAAAGCTCCGTATTAATACTTGTTAGGGATGAAAGTTCTTTATTTATCATGTTTTGTTGAATTCTAGACAAATTCTGAAATTCTGACTAATTAGTCACTGTATTACATCCGCTTTTCGCTATGAACTAGGCAATGTTCGTTCATGCAGCTTAGAGTGATTATTTGGATTTTTGAGGTATGAGATTCAACATCTACGAGAAGTACTTCACAATATATACTCATGGAGCTTTATATAGATAAACTACTCTATTTCCCTACCCTAGAAAAAATAGGAAGATTCCCGAAATAATCATATTGGGTGAATACCCGTAATATCTAGTCGCCATATTTGATCCATAATTTTGAAATAAACGATCGTGATTGCAGTTGCTGTTAAGAAAAAAAATATGAGGTAGACACTTATGATTTAATGAGATCAAATACATTTATGCTCAAGTATATTTCCATTGTTTGTAATTTTCCTCCTATTACTGGTTTCTTTTCGGTTACAAACACACTTTCATGTAGCGATTTCAGCAATATTACTTGCTTTGGGTCTATTAATATCCGTTTGCTTTCCAGTTTAGAGCCGTAATTCCGCCTTTCCCTCATCCCCTACGCCTACACGTAGGTGTATATCACGGTAAATCATATTCGACAGCATGTCGAGATCAGCTTTTAAACCCACCGCAAACACCGGTCACGCTATCTTCAAACAGATTTAGCACGTAATTGTTAATTATGCAGATCGATCAGATTAAATGACATGAATAGTGAATAGATATTAAAAATATCCGTTAATCGAACAGATTTTCTAATTTAATTAGGTATTAGCGAGTGACAAGTATTGGATTTGTGTGGGTTTAGGTGTAAGAGTGCTTAATTGTGCGTTCCGATTTTATTAATGGAAAGAGGCTCAGGAAACCAGTGTAAGCGTATGATACAAAAATGAAATTTGGAGTTTGATTCGATAATTTGAATAAACAAAGGGGCTCGAAGGGAATTTAAAGGTTCAGATTAAAGTGTGTTTTGGCACATTGTTTTAGTTATTTTTAAATAGGTAAGATTCCTGAGCGCTTCTTCTATTCGGTTGAATCAGCCTTACTGATTAATACTTTCTTTGGTATAACTTTTACGAAATCTGAATCTGATTTTGAAAATGACGTCAATTCTTCAAGCTTGAATAAAATTCTTTGGTGTGTGATTTAGTAAGTAACACCATTTTGATTTTGTTTATCAATTTGATAAAGCTAATGTTACAAAGTTCTGAAGATGAAAGTACAACATTTATTGTTAAGGTAATAACAAATTAACATTAAACAATCCAAAATTACCCCAAATGGATAAATTTCTGAAAGGTAGTGCCCACCATCATCTCCTTTCTAAGTCCAGAAATTTGTTTAAAAGTCATTGGAGCTATTTTCGAAATTTGAAAAGAAACTATCAGACTCATTGTGAACTCGAGAAAATCATTGGAAAATATTTGAGAATTTTTTGTTAGTTTTTCACATCCTTCTATAGGATTGAAACTATTTTGAAATTTTTCGATGGGGTTAATATTACAAAATTCTGGATCTAAATGTAACATTTATAATTAAAGTAATAACATATTGCAATTAAATAGCTTAAAATTAACCTAGAAGGGTAATTTTCTGAAAGGTAGAGTCCACCATCTCCCTTTTATGTTCGGAAATTAGCTTAAAAGGTCATTGAAATCTGGAAAAGTTTTGGAAACTTCAGGAAACCTCTGAACTCATTTCAGACTCGAAGAAATCCTTGGAGAGTATTTGAGGATTTTTGTGAGCTGTTAAATGCCTCTGAAGGATTGAAAATATTATTGTGGATTTTCCGAGGGAGTTTGAGGTTTCTAGAAACTTTAAAACTTCCTAAAAAGTCGTAAGTTACTTTTGAAAATTTTTATAACTTCAGGAAACTTTCATATCCATTTTACGCTCGAAGAAAACGTCCGACATTGTTTGACAGTTTTTGCGAATTGCTAAATCCTCCTGAAAGATATTATTTTTAATTTTTTCGAGGGAGTTTTGGTTTCTATGAAACCTCAAACTTCCTAAACAATTGTTCTTTTGAATGTTTTGGTATTTTCAGAAAATTTAAAATCTCAATTTAAAGTGGAGAAAGTGGCTGGAAAACGTTTGATAGATTTTTTTGTTGTAATTGTAAAAAATTTTGGCAAGCTTGAGATCCCAGATACAATCATACAACTCCAGGAAAATTCTTCTTGTCAATTCAACTCCAACTCTTTTCAATGTTTTGTAATTTGTTTGGAAAATCATTGTAATTATTTTTAAATCTTGAAGAAGAAATATTCGTGCAAAAACTTTCGTTAAAGTTTTGTAAGGAAGTGTAGGTTACTGGAAGTTCCCGAAAATGTCCCATTTTGAAAATATCGCATAGCTTGTTTTGTTTTTGGGTTATTTTGTGAGTTTCCTCCAAAAACTTGAATTTTTGGGATAGTACTTACGTATTTGAAAATTTTCTTTACAAGTTTGAAAGATGTAACTCCATAAAACTCCCATTTTGCCTTAATTGGAGTACGTAGTATCATTCTTAATATAAATTACAGGGCGATACACGATGACGATGACGATGATAGCATACCCAGAGTGATATCCGGAAGAACCAACAAATGCACTTATTATCCTTGGAGTTCAGTTCTTATATCTTCTCTAGCGAAAAGTGAAATGACTTCTCGGATCAAAAAAGCAAAGGTTGATAGCCATTGTCGCCATAAGTGTTCCGTGAAAGATATCGACAAATCTTCACACTACCACGTCTCAGTAGAAGCAGGTAAATTCTTTTATGGTACCAAGTTGGTATTTATGGTACCTTGCCATATGGCATATTACCATAAGGCAATATGGTACCTTACCAAGTTCATTTTGTTATAGATAATTTGTACAACTATTTTCCTTTAAAAAATGAATTTCTTGCTTATAAGTAATTATAATTCGTTTTATTCACATAATTTTTTGAATTATAAAAGTAAATAATTAGCAATTCAAACACACAAAAGTAGAGATGTGGGGGATAACTGTGAATTAATTTTTGGATCAATTATTATTATAATGTATTTCTCTGCATATTAAGTAATTCCAATTATCGTTTATTACTTCGCCCGCGTGTGCACATACTTCGCCTTATTAATTAGCTCCCGATAAGTATCCGTCAGTCGTTTATCAAAAATTCCATCATCATTATCGACAGAAACAAATCCCGCAATAACAAAATTTATAAATTAGCCCGGTAATAGAGAAATACTGTATACAAAAATTAGTACTAATCCTCATTATCTGAACCATCTGTTGGGCTGCATCTGCAGACATACTTTAGCAATTCGCCGTACTTATCGCACGCGTTTTATAAGCTTTTTAGCGAGGATTAATATCCCCGGCTCTAGCACGGTTGCCATCGGTGGAAATTTAATTATTTTAGAGATCTCTGCGGTCCAGTTATAACTAATAAGCTTAAGAGTTGGCAAGAGAAAATTGTATTAAAACATGTATGAAAACATTTAACTGCCCTTAAGCTAAAAGGTAGAAGTATTCGGAAGTGAGATTAAGGACAATGTTACCTACTTATCTCTGCGGTCTAGTTATAACTAATGAGCTTAAGAGTTGGCAAGAGAAGATTGTATTAAAACATGTATGAAAACATTTAACTGTCCTTAGGCTAAAAGGTAGAAGTATTCGTAAGTGAGATTAAGGACAATGTTACTTACTTATCTCTGCGGTCCAGTTGTAACTAATAAGCTTAAAAGTTGGCAAGAGAAAATTGTATTAAAAAATGTATGAATTCCACTGCAACTGTCCTTAAGCTAAAAGGTAGAAGTATTCGTAAGTGAGATTAAGGACAATGTTACTTAATTATTTTACTAAGTTACTAGTAGTTTTATCAATTTTTAAAATGCGTGTACCGTTACAAACACCACTGTCTCGATAATACTACATTAGTATATGAAATTTAATTTTGGATTTTGAATTTTTAAAATTTTGGAGCCATCAGTTCCCTTTAAATTGTTCATTGCCTTTCATTGTAGGTACTGTTTTACTATTTTTTATGCATCTGTTATACATGCGGTAATTTTTTACATATTACATCCAAGTTGGCAACAAGGCCCCCTGCTGTTCTGTTTTCCTGCGATATCAAAGCTCCCTTGGTTGTAAAACGTCACTCCTGCAGCGGCAGAGGGAATATCATTATTTTATCTGACGTTCGATTAAGTGTTCCCATTTGAATTACTAACAGCTACATTAGGAAGCAATTTGTCCTACAAGTGGACAAACGATAACCGTACATACGAGCAGCAGGAGAGGATAACTTGGGCTCTTTTGAATAACAAACTGATTTATTTTACGATATTTGAAACCAGTTCGCTAGATAAGCGTCATTCGTCGGTTAAACGTTAATCCTCATAAGTCTTTCAATTTCAGCAAGATAGTGTGAGAAAGTAAACACCCAGGGCGACAGTTACAAAGGCACATCAACACCAAAGTACTGTAAAGAGTGTAAAGTTTCAAGAACCGCTTACGGGTGATATTTGACGATAAGTTCGGCCCTCGTCGATGCCTGTGCCTTCCTTACTACAGCTAGATACTGTCAAATCTGAAGATGTCCTTGTAACTGATGCTACGCCGCATGGGAAGAAGGCAGGAAAATCTTTAAAATTATGCCTGAATTTGTCAATTATTTCCTGGGATAGATTTACTAATCCACTACATAAGTTATTTTTTTGAAGTCTCCATCACGTATAAGGATATTTAACATTTAACTGGCACCTTAATAATATTTGGCTCTTCTTTTAGTGTCTTTTGTGGGTTTAAAAGGCTTTTAATAATAATTTTTACATTTAAAGCAGTAACAAAATTGAAAATCTCAAAAATTAAAAAAAAATGAACATTTTATTAAACAAAAATTCCTATCCTTCCTAAGTTTTAATATTAAAGAGTAAAGATTAGGGCTTTGCGGGGCTCTCGCTTGTTTGTGTTTTCGTCATGAAAAAGAGATACCAAAAAATCTGCTTTAACAGATTTATGACAGATTCTTAAGCTCCGTTATATTTATTTTTCAGACGCACCAATTTTATGATTACTCGATGCATTTCCACTAATTTAGGTCGATGGACCCATCATCATTTTTTTGTTATGATATAGCCAGTTAATTAAAATATTTCTAGCGTGTTAGAGCACTTTATGTTTACTAAACTACCGAAGAGTTAACTGGTGTGGTCTAATACGCTAGAAATATTTTTTCAATTAATGGAACAGCTACTAAAATAAAGCTTCTTTGATAGTTAAGTAAAACCCGGTTTACATTTTTCAAATTTGTGGCATGAAATCAATTGAGAGCATCTTCAATTTATACATCTACACGAATTTAGGTCAATGAGGAATGGAATGTCTCTGATAGCATAAAATAGTTTGATTAAATTTACATATTTTAAAATATACTAAGTTGGTAGTCCAATAAATTCATATCCGTATTTAAACGTTTAATTATCTATAAACACCAATAGAAAATTAGGTGCTTTAGTTACGTTTTAAAAATAACGGGCTTTCTAACGCATTTCGTCACTAAAAGGATGACCGCAAAGAAGCTATTTTTTCGCGTGTCTTTGGGAATTCGAAAGCGATTAGAAGAAAAAAGATAATATCTTACAGGTATCAAATTAGTCGTCATTCAAAATCAAGGTAATTTAAAGGTTGAAAAGTCCTCAAAATCCCAACAAACTATAATACATGGATGCATAAGAAAACAATTTTTACCGTACATTTTCTATCAAATAAATCTTAGTGAAGCAAAATGTGTATTTACTTAATATATAGCGATTATTAATGGTTCAAAATGCACCCTTAAGCTCTCTGAAGGGGTAAAATTATCCTCAAAGATTGAAAATTAAAACAAAAACATTTTAAAAAATCTCGAGGAAAAATATTTAGAATTTTCATGTCATGAGAACTATGAAGTTACTATTTAATGCTGGTTTTAATGAAAAAACAAACCCTACGGACGGAAAAGCGACCCCCAATCAAAAGAAGATCGTGAAAAGTCATAAAAAGGTAAAGTAACCCCCGATCAAAAGAAGATAATGAAAAGTCATAAAAATATTTAAAAAAGAAAACAACAAATATTTCTTCCTTATGAGTTGAGCATAATAGTTTTTGGTATTTTCTATTTGATACATACCAAAATTGACACAACATAAGTCCTTTGTGATAAGTACAGCAAAAAATAATTTTTCTTTGATTTTATGCCTTTACTGTCTATAATATGTCTATATCTTTTGAATTTCACAAAAAAGGTTTTTATTTTTTTAATATTTTTGTTTGCTCTGTTTTCCACCTACTAAGTTTTCTCAACTCTTCGAAAAGTGCTATAGCTACATAATCAATAAAGAGCCGACCTATCTTTATATAGACATTTATTCATTTGAACTAAATTTAGTTTTCATTATTAAACTGCGAAAATCTCTAAAGAAGGTAATGAATTATTCTGTATATTTTTATACGTACATGAAATAATTTAATTAACACTTTATACAAGTTTTATCGTAATGTCTATCACACGTCGGCTTTTCCCAAGCAATTGTAAATAGTGAAAAGCTAAAACATTGTATTTGGGCTTGCTCTGCAGAGGACTTAAATCCATGCGATTTTGGCCAAAATTGGTTAATGGCAAAGGGCACTTTATTCTTATCATTTTTATGCTATTTCTAAAACTAGTCGAACGTTTATCTCAACTAATTATCCCTGAAGCCCTTTGCTCTTGTGAAATTTCAGTTTTTCTCAATTTTCTTTAGAATAGTTCCACATATTCTTATTGTTGTTTATAACTTAACTACTACGTTAAATACCTGCAATTTTTATTTAAAATATTTTTCTCTAAACGAACTCTAACGGCCACTTTACTCTTGAGCATTTTCAGTTTTCCTTTCTACATTTTTTAAAAACGTCTTTAGTGATTTATTGTAGATTACATAGGTTGACTATGTGAGTGAAATATATATATATATATATATATATATATATATATATATATATATATATATATATATATATATATATATATATATATATATATATATATATATATATATGTCTTGTGAAGAATGTATAAAAAGGCGCCAGTCATTTGTTTTACATCTTCTCTTCGTTAATTATGCATTTAATATCATTGCAATAAACCGTATTTTTTATTTTTGAGAAACATTTTTTAAATGAACTTTCTTTTTAACGATGGTGAAAACTGGTGATTATGAATATTTATTAGCTGTGAAAATACTTGTAAGATTTAAAACGAAAAGGGTGGGACGCATGACGTACATTGTGTGCATTCCTTACTATTTATTTTACTATTTATTATCTACTTTACCGTTTTATACTTTTTCGTTTGTGTTAACGAGCCACGTTTTGTGACCCACATTCCCATTTGAAAAATTTTGGGCGATAACACCTCCATTTAGGAGGGTAAGATTTGGGTTTTAGGGCCAAAAGTTGTGTCCTTCACACATAAATTTGACGGGTTTCAGATATTTTTGCCACGATCTTATTCTGGACAGTTATGCCTGCCGGTACGTTTTCAATGGCCCACCTTGTATAATGATATACAAATAACAGTGATTATTGTCATAAAACAATCATTAAATAAAAAGAAGTTAAAAATTTCTTCTAGAAAATTAATTAACCGATCATTTGAGTGTACTAAATGCTGTTTTGAATCGTGGTTTTTTAAATAAATAAACATAAATATTGCCCTGAACCGGTAGAAAATAAATATTATTGCAGGCAAGTAATACAGGAATGCCTTTCAATGTGACATGTTCCTACTGAAACTTATTTTAATATTATCATTATCAAAACTCGAAAAATCGGTAACATTTTGGGGTAAAATTTTTGGAATACTGCCTAAACGCAGATTCTTCTGACATAACGAAATATAGTTTGATGGAAGAAAATGTGCTTAATAAACACTAAAAGATTTTTCACAATCATAGAAATGTTACAGGTTATTTTTTCTAAAGTTTCACGATGTGAAGGACATTGATGAAATTTCTTATTAGGAAATTTTGTATTTAACGATCTAAAATTTTTGATTTTACAATAAGGAAAGTGACAAGTGATTTAAAACTTTAGAGTCTTAATTGAAGTTGCAGTAGGAGCCGACATTTCAAAATATGGAAATAAAATTGTACTCATAGTTTATACTTACATAAGCATCATCCGGAAGCGACTCGACTACAACCAGACCGAACAGAATGACTGTATTTGCAACCACAGATTCTTTAATTTTGTATCATCTAAGTGATAAATGACAGTAGGCCTTACAGAACATATGTTGCAGATTTTTGTATATACGTTGCACATCCCTGACTTAATCACCACTAACCAAAGTTATTTTTCATCAATTGAATCACATCTGTCAACTAACTGACACTATGGTATTGCTTTATGCTACTGTGCAATAACTTTGACGTTACTGTAAGTTCATATTTAACCGGAATCGATGTAAACAGACATTAAACCGTTGCTTTTGTGATGTCAAACCATTTGTTAATCAGCATTACGTTATAATCAAGTTTATCCAACGTACAACTACTCTCGTGAATATTTGGTTAAATTGGTTGCTTGTGAATCATCTTTGAGCCTTTACTGGAACAAACTCAATTATGGCCCGTGAATTGAAAGATTCAAACGGCTCGACCAAGACAAATTGTCAGATGAAACCTCAAAACTTTAATGAACGTTTATCTCAGTAAAAATCGCCCGGTTTGTAACGATCTTTCTGTTTGACGCGGTTACGTCAAAGCAAATCACCTCCCAAACAATACATCCCTCTAACCTCGTAAAAATCCAAGAAAAAAAGAGGAAAAAACCATACACGTTTTATGTGCGGGCATAAATTTCCGAAAAAGCTTTTACGAGTGCGAAAGGTAGTAATGGCCCGTCCCCGAAAAAGCGCTTCAGATCCATCGTTTCATTTGTTAATTTTTCTAAACAGACTGTTTTTACGACGTCTGAAAATCACGCTCCCGCTAAGCCTATTGATTCCCAAAAGATTTGATGACTTTCGAGAGAGAAAAAAAGTAGTAACGGGTTCGTATTACTATTGGTGGCGTGGCCGGGTCGTAAAATCGGTTTTTACTGCGGAAACTTTGGCGTTTTGTCGCTTCGAAAAACTTTTGAGGCCTTTGAGTACCTAGAAATCAGTCACACAAAAAATAGGAATGAAATTTTTTTTAAAATAGGATCGTCCAATAATGGGTGATGTAAGGCTTTTTGAAGATCAATACCTCATGGATTCAAATTTATTGTGATGTTGTAGGGTTGATATTAACGAGTGATATTAAATATGTATACCGTAGTGTCTTCCTTGGGATAAATTCGCCCCAAAACCGGAACAAAACCTCGTGTTTTCTCGCCATGTGCAAATACGGGAAGAGAACCGTCGAAACGTGCTCGTGGTGCGTGGACCTTTTCTCTTAAACCTTCCCATTAACGACAACTGATTAAATGACGGACACGTCGTAAACTGTAGACCAAACAACGCTTTTAATTTTCCCAATCAGTTAGACAAACATAATATCCGGACATCGTCTGGCAAACATTAATAGCGCCCCGCGAAATTTCGGTCAAACACATAAAAGTCCCGAGCACTTAATCAATGGCTCCGCTTGCCAATAAGCAGCTGGATAGATTGCCAATCTACGGAAGTTATGTTGTTTGCTGTACATGATCGACAATGGAGGGTCCCGGGTGAGATCGACAGAAAGCGTAATACTGTCAGAAAATGAACTGCGACTTTTCGATGTACCTATTATACTACTTAAATCAAGTTTTATTGAACCTAACAATTTCACGTAGATAACGAATATTATAAGCCATTTGTATAACGATTTAATTCGATTCGAAAAACCAATTCAGAACCCACTTGGAGTTAAATTTGAACCACATGGCCGACAGTATTTCGTAATGGATAGATCTACGAATCCCTAATGTCCAATATAGTTCATAAAAATATTTTAAAGGACTATTGGGACTATTTTCTCTTCAATTGTGAGCAAGCATAGTAGAAACACTATCATTTATTTAACGTAAACATACCGGACACTAAACGGTGAATAACAATAAGTAACAACAGTAGATCAACAAAGTTACGCTGAATTCAGTCAAATGGATATACTTAATAGTTAATACTTAAAGCGTTCAATACTTAAACTGCTCAAAGCGCAGTGTTTGAATGTTGAAAATTGTAACGCCTAGAACGAATTGGAAATTTCAACGCCATGAAATTGTTTTTGGCTTCACACACCGACTAAATTTTGTGTGAACAGTTGAAATTATACCTCAATATTTTTGTTTCGGTAAGATTGCATAACTAGTGAATTAAAACAAACCGAAAAATACAAAAAGTATGAGATGACGGTTTCAGAATCAAACGGAGACTTATTTCAACTGTTCACACAAAACTAAATTGGTGTGTGAAGTGTACGACTAGCCGAAGAAATTTCATAACATACATTACGTAATGGTCCTTCGAGCCACATTGTACGAATCACTGTACTTGACCACATACCTTCCATCAATATCTCGGACGGTGTTTTCACATGATATCTCTTATCCAGGAAAATATTTTTATTTGACATCTTTCTCCATTTCCCAAAGTGTATTAAATTGATTTTCTAATGTGGTTACTAGGTGACAAACCTATTACCATTTGACAATGCGTTACTGGCAGGAATACTGACTTCAGTCAGTATGACTGTCACAATCCAACCTAACAATGTTTTCTGTAACATTACTGAATTTTGTAATTTAAATTCCACTCAATAATCGGTTAAAAGGCTTGTATTACCTGTTAAAGCAATAAATATAATATGTGGCTGCATATCTACTAATAAACATCTCGTATTTAATCGCATATAGCTGGCAACGTTGCCGGAATAAAATGGCGTTTACGTCGTCTGGTCGAAATTACATTTAGAAGAACAAAGGTAATATGAGAACATGCAATTCTTTCTTCTTCGAATGTTGCGATGTAGTTGGCAGTGAAATTATTTTGATTAATTATTTATTGACGAGCTGAACGCCACTTTATCTTGGCAGTGTTGTCGCCTATATGCTATTGAATTCGTTCCAGACGCCTACCATCTATGACATTCTTAGCGTCCATACAGAATCCTATCCTAACTTGCTGTCTTACTGTTTCTCTTTCTGTCTGTTTCGCAATTCTATGGCTAATTTAAAAAAAAAATCTTCAACTCATAACAGACACTTACATCAACTACCCAAAAAAATTTCAAGTCAAAATATTAGATCGCTTATCCAGGGGTCGTTAGTAAGGTGCCAGTTGTGTTAAACCAGATTAAGGAGCCAGCTGAGGATTAACTAGCTTAGCTAGGATCCAAGTATGACCGAAATTGAGTTCTTAGCATTTCAGTCAAATGTTGGACCAAAAGAGCAAGTGTTTTCACATTTTACCTTATTTTATGAAATGTTAAACGCAATGGGAAAAGCAGACGTTTTTGAGAAATTCTGGCTTTGGGGATCAGGGAAAAGTTGTCCCTAAAATCCGTGCACTTGTCCGGTCCCTTTTCAGAATATAACAACAAAATCGACAAATTGATCAACTAAAAACCCGTTAATTGCATTCAAAATACATCTCAGAAACAAACACCCCTCATCTCATTTGCTCTCTTCCACATAAATCAAAATGAGAAATGACGGTATTAAAAACAAACAAAATTTTTATGTATGCACACGAGCGCGGCCTTTGACCCATATGATTTACTAAAACAGTTAAAACGTCTGCAGCCAAATTAGGCGCGGATAAATTATGGGCGAATATTATTTTTACGAGTCCCCTAAATTATTTTGAACGACTTCTGGATGTAAAACTTTGTTTGGACTAATAAGGAAATGCTTAATACGATTTTTTTTCTGCTGGCGAGGACACGGCATTAATAAGAGGGTGAGGTTGTTTTCGACATTTCAGTTATGGGTCGTAAAAAGTTGAAATTCGAAACAAAATGTTAGGCAGTCGTGGGAGGCACATTTTTATTGAAATGAGTGAAATTTAATATCTGCTCTAGTATTCCATCCTAACTGAATTATTCAATAGTACATCCGTGCAATCTCTGAACTGCCACATTGGATTATTTTATCGTCCACTTCTCTCTAATAGTAAACTTCTTATTTCAAACAAATGTGAAACATACGACTGTTTTCATGTATACATAGGATTGCAATATTTTTCTGTTAGAGAACACAAATATTCCAATGTCCTGTTGGTGTATCGAAACTGAAGTCAGAACTGTTTTATGTAGGCTTCACTTTATATTGAAAGTGCTTACCAACCAGTAAATATCTTGGTCTTCCAGGTTCGACACCATGTAAAAATCTAAGAAAACCACAAAATAGCCTTTAATTTTTTTACTGATGCCCAATAAATATAAAATTTTAGATTAGATAGATTTTTTAATAATGATAAGCAGTGGACCATCTAGATTCAATATGTCGAAATCAACTAAGTGATGTTATATCAATCAAGCGCGTGGATTATGGCGAAATCAGAGAGTACTAGCAGATACTAACAAGATCACAGGCTACCAAGTTGACTTTTATGTTCATCGACAGACTGAATCCCAATGGTGCAAACTATAATGGTGATAATAATATTCATACCAGTAAATATACAAGATCTGTTCCAACAGACATTATAAATCAAATCTCAACTTCTTCCGCGCAATAAAACATCAGTTTCCATTGTCACACTGGCTAGGATTAATCCAGAACTGGTTCATAACGTCAGCTGGAACAAACCTATAGTAATAACTAATAACAGTAATTTCAAAATTTCTTGCAGCTCAATCGAAACTTATCAATTCGCCCGTTTGCGTTTCCTCCTTCGTTTGTTGATTGGGCTGTGGGGGCGAAGCAGCAGGATTTTGCTGCATGAAATGCGGGGGTACCTGTTGTTGGGAAACCATCTGCCCCCCCTGATTTTGTGGCATATCCCTGACATTGGGCATTCCCTGGTGTTGAGGGGGAGCACCCTGAGTCATTCCAGGTCGCATACCCATCATGCCTGGGGGTAGCATGGGTTGCGGGGGCATTCCTCGAGGCTGCTGAGGCATCCCGGGAGGGAAATTCGGGCCAGTAGTGGGATGTGACTGCTGGGAAAAGCCTGAAGATGGTAAAGTGTTAGTTTGCGGCATCGATGGGTGCTGTAGGGGACCTGTAAGTAAACAATGGTGGTTACATGAACAATTTATATTGTCTACATCTCTCTAGATATAAAAAATTACGTTTAGAAACAGACCTCCCTAAATGATCTGAATCATTTCAACATCAGCAAAATTGAAGGATTATATAAGAGGCTCTCTCATTAGCATTCCTATCGATAAAGGGCACTCTAACCTTCACCCTCAGTTACTCGTTATAAAGACTAGTGGATTCTGTTTAAATCTTTGATTTTTTTCCAATGTACCTTGTGGTAATCCAACCTGAGGCGCATATGTCCCCTGACCCTGTGATGGAGACATCAGATGTTGAGGATAAGGATATGTTCCAGGCGCCGGACCAGTATTGGGTGGAAACTGCTGCCCTGGATGCATTGCGGGCCCCATGTATCCATATTGGGGCAACATGTATTGCTGCTTTTGTTGCTCTTGCCTCATGTGCATCTCCCTTTCTTGCTCCTGGATCCTCTGCAGAGCCAATTGCCTTTGGTACTATAAAATTAAAAAAGGTAGTCAGGGGATGGACAACTCAAGGTATGATTAAGTAATCTGACATATTTGTAGAACACAAGCGTTCAAGCAAGGATCCAACAAACCTGCAAATACTCCTGTTTCTTCTTCCGCATGATTTCCAACTTGTGTGCCATCTGCATCTGGCGTTGTCTCTCTGCTTCTTCTGCTTTAAGACGTAACTTCTCTCTGTGCTCCTCTCTTAGAGCATCTAGGGCGGCCCTGGCATCTTTCACTTGTGTCAGTTTGTCCTGGAGGCGCTCCAGGTTGATACGTTTATCATCGTGCTCCTGGATGTAGTGCAGCAACTTTGAGTGCATAGCGGTGATGCTCATAAATAGGGTCTGGACACTTGTATCATTAGCGATAGACCTACAAGGAAAAGTTAGTGTTTTATATGTGGTGTACTCATGAACTAGTATAATGAACCATTGACTGGGAAGAAGTCCATATCCCGTTTCTAGGACAAAAATCCCCGAGATATTTACTTCCTCACACAGTACAAAATTCCCGCTTTGCCAGTCCCAAACCTGGGACCTTACCGGTCAAGAGGTAAAGAAAGAGGAGGGATCGAGGAGTAACACTTCGCTAAAAGACTCTCCGCTAAAAGGGTTCATTTGCCTCGGATGGTAGCAGTAAGTGGTCCTGCCTAGGGAACAGATGATGAATCACAAGCTGATTCAATCTAGTTAAAAGAGCAAAGGAGCTCACAATGAGGAGAAAACTGATCTTCATAAAGGTCACTAGCCCTAAAAAGGGCAATTCGCCAACTGAACTAATTACTTTGGAGCTCATTAATAACAAAAAAGACGAATATTCTTATATATAAATCAACTGTAGAGAACATATGCACTCACAGAGCTGAAACCTGGGAACTAAATAAGAGGAATATACTCATAGATAGGCTGATGGCCCATGAAATGGATTTCTGGAACACCATAGACGCCAAGAGATTAACATCTTCAAATCCTAGATGAGAATAGATGGCCAAAAACGTGTAGAAATGCTATCCAAACGTAAAAATGTGGAAGACAAATTAAAAGGGGAAAGAATATAGAAGAAACCATGGTGGCAAAGGATCTGCAGCACGAAAATTGGACAAAAGAAAGAAACGAAGTTGAGAAGCGAGATGGTTTGGCCATAGGAAAATCGCAAATTTATACTATATACTACGCCCAACACATCTTTGCTTCTCTCGCTGATACTGACTAGAAAGTAATTAATAAGCATTTTACTTTATTAATTTGAATTTAACATCTTATTAGTTAAGATGTTTGTCAAAATTGTATATTTAAAATGACTGATTCGAATGTTATTCCATAATTCGTAGTTATTACGACCTCGACTTTATACTGTTCATACGTATTGAGTAGTTGTTTGGTTTCAAAATCATTCCTCATTACAATTTATATCCAAACTTGGTTAGGTTTAGCCGCCTATTAACGCTTTGAATTGTTGTGACTATTTTACCCACCTCCCTCTACTCGAGTTACTCTTCATCCTATTGACGAATATCTCCAATTGTCCCTTCAAAGTTTTAATGAAATCCTCCAGATCATTGTCGGTACTGCCGTTTTCCTTAGGTTTCATCTTCTCGGTCTGTATGATCGGTGCGGACGCAGGGGCCGACGGGCTGGCTGGTGTATTCTGATCGTTCTTATCATTTTGTATCGATTCCCAATAAGAACGGTTCAAGTATTTTTGCAATTCCGGGTTGGTGTGCTCCTCCGGGGTGGGAGCACGGACTGGTTGTTCCACAGCTATAAAATGGAAAAATAAAGTAGAAATGTAATTATGGATTTTTTAAATGCTTACGATCATAAATGTTAGCTTTAAATTTTATTTAACTAATTTGGGCGGTTCTGTTTTGATTTGCAAAACATGTAACGATTTGGGGCATTTTTGGTACTTTCTGAGTAAACATTTACATCTGCATAATGACACTGTGATGTAAAGCCATTGTAAATTCCATGTACCCACATTTCAAACCACTATGGCAGCCTCAATATGCCAGATTCTCTATGAACCATAATAAATTCAATGAGTTGCATGGTTTAATTGAATTTTCAAATTCCAATTTGATGTGGTTGAAGAACACACAATAGCCATTGTACACCTTTAATAAATGTACCTTTAAAGTTACTTATTGTACTGGGATACTTCTTCTCCTTTTCCTTAGCTTCAGCTTCTGATTTACTTAAAGCTATCGCCAGCATCAATTCCTCTTCTTCACGCAGTTCGTCCTCAGATTTCTTGGGGGGTTCCTAAAATATTAAAGCCTTGCAAACACCATTAATTTTTCTTCTTAGGAAGATTACCTGACTCTTTTGGGCAAGAGAACTTTTCAAATATTCTGCCGGCAGCTCAGTCTCAGCTTTTGGCGTTTTGGGTGTTGAGGAAGGTTTCGTTGCGGCGTCATAACAGGAATCGCAAACTCGAACCTTATAGAAAAATCCCAAACAGTTAACTGCGGCTAACCTTTAAATTAATTTCTCACCTCCTTCTCAATGCCAAACTTGGGTAAAGTTATACTTCTCGATGTACAATGTCCACAGAAGACCTGTCCGCAAGCTCTGCAATGGTGCTTTCTTACCACGATCGTGAACTGGATTCTACAACGGTGGCACACATCGCCATCAGCCCATTCGGGGGCCGTGTCAGCGGAAAACATGGCGTCAGATTCACGTAAGGTAGGAAATTTATAACCCTCTGCTTTCATTGCGTTCACAATGTCCTGATAATTAGATTAGCAAAAGGTTAATTGGGTTTCTATTAAATGTAACATGTAGGTTATAAAAATGGAGGTCACACGGTATTAGGAGAATCGGTCGTATTAAATTTGACAACTTGAGTAAAACTAGTAAATATCATCTATGTGACCTATGGAAGTTAATACTTATTTGACTTTCCCTATTTAATCCCATATTCAGGGACACTTTATAAATAATAATGTTGATAACCCTTGGAACTGGAACTATAAGTGCACGAGTGATTTACATATATAATACATGTAATTCTTAGTGTTTATTTAATCATCAGTCAGTGAAGGTGCTGAATACTTCGGCCAAGAAAGCAGATGTTTTGAACTGGCTTGAAACAAATGTCAATTCCATTAAAATCATTAAAACAATTATGGCAGAAAATACGTATGCAATAAATTTTCAGGACATATATTGTACTTAAAAAAAATATTTACTTTAAGAGCTCCATGCTTGGGATTTTTCCTGAAGGCAAACGTCCAAGCCTGGATCAACTCCAGCAACTTGCTCCGGACATTCTCATGAGTGGTAGTCTTGGCAAGTTCATGCAAGAATTCGCAGAAAGGTTTAGAGGTCAGTTCTTCGTGGATAACAGCACCGCAATTCTTCACCATACTCTCTAGTACCATTAGGGCGTACATCGCTGCGTGAGGATTCGTGACGGTTAGCTTCTTCTTCAGTGCGTTAAGAGCATACTTTGGTCTTAAAAATAAGAGGTGTTTTTGAGCTTTAAAATATATTGAAACAAGAAGAAATTGCATTGTGGTGAATCAACCAGGAGGAAAGTTAATAATTTCATTGCAGAAAGGAAAAATAAAAGTTACCTTGTAATAATTAGGGCATTAATGATTGATTTAGTTATTATAGTTGAATGTTAATATGTTGAATGTTAGTTGTTTAAGTACCAAAGTCATATTAACAGCAATAACAGGCGTCTCCACAGAAGGACAGAAAATATTTTTCCAGGGTCGTAGGTCAAAGGGTATATTTTGTGAGCGAGGGTGAAGGTCTTAGTTGCATATACATTTAAATCAAAAGTTGTCAAGCAATAATCGCGCATATATATCATACATTTACTAATTTAACCTCATTTCGATGTTTTCCTTCAAAACAAATTCTATTAATAAATAAAAGGAGTATATCCAATTGCACTCCTGTAATTAGTCTATATAGCTCTCTATATAGCTATATATTCTCTACAACAAATTAAAAAAATTCTTCACATTTTGAATTTCTATTTAGCTTCTTGCTTCTAATAGCGTCTTGATTATCTTTGAAGTAGTTGGAGCTTTATAGATCTAGATTCTAGAAACTTGTAGCTTTTTGGTACCTTTTAATTTTTTTAAACTTCAAGATCAAATGAGCAGGGCACCTCTGGAACATTTGAAGCCCTGTACCTATAGCTACTCGGTATCTTTGAAGCTTTAAAATTCATTGAGGCCGGTACCTTTGGATGTTTTGGAGTTCTAGATCTAGATTCCAGAAATTTGTAGCTTCTTGGCATCTTTGAAGCTTGAAGATCGAATGAATGTGACATACTTAGGACTTTTTGAGCTCTATAGACTTAGTCTTATTCATAAACGCATTTTAACGTTAATATGGATTTTAGCACAAAATATGTTTAGAATGTATTTCAGAGATGTAACTACAGTTTCGTTCTGTGTATTCTTAACATGGAGGTAACTATAGTGGTCTTATTGAAACACATCCTGACCACATTTTAAGCCAAAATCCAATTTAGCGTTAAAATGCGTATATGAATAAGAGGGTTACAATTTAAAATCTTGTAACTGGTATCTTTGAAACTTTTTGAGCTGTAGAATCAAGTGAGTGTGGTATCCTTAAAAACACTTGGGAGTTCTATAGATCTAAATTATAGAAACATGAAGCTTTTTGGTACCTTTAAAGCTTAAAGATAGAATGAGCATTGTATCTTTGAAAGATTTGAAGCCTGGTAGAAATATATTCTAGAAACTTATAGCTTCTTGGTGCCTTTTATACATTTGAAGATTTAGAATCAGATGAGATGATGTCCCTGAAATATTTAGAGCTCTATACATCACGATTCTAAAAACTTGTAGCTTCTTGATATCTTTAAAGCTTTTTGAACTTTAAAATTCAATGAATGTGATATCTTTGAACCTTTTTGAGCTCAAGTCAATCAGCATTTCAGAAATTGTCATGTGTTGGTTTCCTTCAAGCTTTTGATGTTGTAGTCATAAGTGAGTGTTATTTTCTTAGAATGACTATGATAAAAGTCCTCGAGATACTTAACCACATGGTATGCGTGAATATTGCTCGACCATCTATAAATTAAATAGATTTGCAACCAACTTACACTTTCACTCTTGTCCACAAAATGCACCCCACCATACTTTAGGTGACAGCACTTTAGACACCCAAGACATGCAGATTGCATGCATTGTTAAACATATAGAGTCCTGCCGGGATGATATGCGGGCAGGGAAGCATCACTTGCCATTAATCTGCAGGTATACTGGGTAAGTAGCTAGCTTTTGGTTATCTGGATGGCTTTGAATGTAAAAGTTCAATATTATAATGTAAGAAATACTTATCGCTCGTTCATTATGTATCAAACATAAAATCTCTGCAAGTAGTTTTGTATTAAAATTTTCTATATATATCAGGCATTTCCAGCATTCAAGACGCCCTTCCACATTGTTATGGACCAGATTATTACAAGACAAGGACAGAGAAAACTGAATATAATAAAGTTGCGAACAGATTAGAAATGTACGTGACTCCTATACTATTGAATGAAACTATTTGGCTCAAATGTTATAACATATTGAAGTAAAATGAGAAACAAATATAAATAGGGCAGTTAACCCATAAGCACACCATTATAACTAATTATGTTTGCTTATTGCGAAGAACAAAATCCTGCCTAGTGTCAGGATTTGAAACAGATTTTAAAGTATACTCACTGGACATCGTTCTGTCGGATCAAATCGCATATTTGTAGTGTCGATTTCCAATCAGGTTCCATCAGTAACTGGCTAGTGGCTTTATCTGTAGAAATACACTCATTAAAAGTGTACAAAATTAATGTAATTTCAACGACTTACCGAGAAGTTTATCGAATGTTGTCGTTGTCCTGAACATCTTGGTTGTTTTCAAACTTTTCAGGCAATTTCAAACAAATATATTCGGGAATACTCGAAATGTTACAGAGAATGACTCACTGACAACACAGGTGATTTTGAAACAAATGACGTTTAAGGCACGGAATGAAGTTCATTATCACGAAACTTAAAAACAAAGGAGGTTTGTTGTTCCAGTGATGGTAGCGAAATTGTGTTCACCGATAAAATGTGTCGTGTACACCCAATAGTTCCTGTGCGATATAGTACGTATAATACGATATTACGTATAGTAAGTTCCTGTACGATAAGTTGCCTATCAACAGTACTAAGGTATGGTAATACCCTATGGGTATGGTATATATGGTAATTTGGTCTCAAAGGATATGTCTGTGAATGTTGCTCTGCATATACTCATACTGCAGAATATTTTAGAAGACAGTATTTTATGTTTACTACTTTTTACCATACTGCTGTCGTGTTTATACTATTTCCTACATTGTAGGTACACTACTGTTAATACTTCAGCTTCTTCATTTCTGTGTGTTTATTCTGTATTTCTGGAATCATCAATTTCGAGTTAACAGAATGAAGTGACAATTAATTTTCGAAATTTCGAATTATTTATAGTAATCATATTCAAAATCCCAATGGGTTTGTCATCGATATTCGCCTTATCGTTTCACTGTTTTACATAAACTTGAAAATGAAATCTATGAAGATGTCATATAACAAATATCTGACACCCTGGGATTTTTATGGAGCCACATCAAATATTTCGAAAAACATATAAGCAATCATCTTAATTAGTTCCACTTGAATAGTACAAGTTGCCAACTGAATCCATTTCTTCATTACTATATTCTAATTAGGTTTAATTGGATAGTAATTAGGTTCACATTGTAGGTTTTGCAACCTGTACTTTTAACTGTCGTTTCTTTGATCCTCAACTTGTCCAATAGGTTTCCTCGTGGCACCTGATGATGTATTACTAAAAGTGCGAAACTAGTCGCACCCAACCAATTAAAACTTGTGAGGGGAGCCTCTTTTAAACCCCAGACTAATTTTAGGCGTCCATTTGTTTCGGCTTCCCACCTTCACCCCATTAATCAAACCGTGGTGAATGTCGCCTAGAAAAAAGTGCATGTATATACATGTATAGATCAACCTGTCGAGCTGTCGCGCATGCAGTCACATGGAATCCCCTCTTGCACCTGCTTTGCCCAGTAAAGGCTGTTTGTGTGTGTGGTGGAGTGCGTGCCGTGTTCTTCGAGAGGTCGTACATGGGAGTTTATCATATTACGAGGTTTGTTTTCTTGCGTGCGAGCGTTTTTGCCTTGCGCCTCCTTTCTTTCGGCTGTTTTACACATACGTACTGGTAACGTGTGTGCGTGTGACATTCTCTCGAAAGTGTTCCTCGCAGGTGAAATTACGAGTAACATTGTGCGCGAATCTATAATGCCGGAGCCGATTTTGATGGCATATTGATATACATTGCGCGAGTTGCGGACTACTTTCCGTTCTTGGGCCATTCATAGAGACACACACATTTACACTATACCTTCTTCACACGCTACGACAGAAGAAGCAGTAGTAGTAACAGTAGTACGGACGGAAGGTGGACTTTTTTTATGCGTGAGATGTGAATTACCTTCTTCTATTCTTCTGTTCTCGCCTAAAACGATCGGATAGAGGACCTCGCGTATTTTAAAGGTAAGGTCATTTCGTGGCAATCGGCCACTGTTTTGGTGATGTTGCTACTTTTGGCATTTTGGTCTGTCGTGGTTATGGCACAGTAAGCCGGTTCGATCTCGCACACTGGTTTTTACTTATTTTATGCAATAATGTACAACTATACACAGGGAATAAGATTATATTTAATTCTTCAGATCATTTCTCTAATTAAACACATTGCAGTGACCAAGAATTGAAGGTAAACTGTTTATGAAATACCTTAGCAAATTTGATAGTTTTAAAATATAGTCTGCAAATCCTTGTTTGGCAAGTTGCAAATCAAAAACAGCAAATATGCCTATTGTGATGTATTTAACAGATTGGAGAGTACACAAAGAAAATAATTCAACATTGAAATGCCCAATTATGTATTGTCTTTGGGGTGTATCATTTTTTCAATGGGTTTTTTTCAGCGGCTAGATCAGATCGATTTTATTTTATAAAATTGACAAAGTGCAATGCATGCAAATATTTCCATTATTCAGAGTTTTGTCTCTTATTGTATATATTTTTTCAAATTATACGTTGAAACATGCGAAAAAGTTTGAGAAAATATATTTGCCATTGAATTATTATAAATTATTACCTACCGACAATTTTTTTAATGTACTTTAAAATAAATTTTAAAATTTATTGTTCATTACAAGAGTACAGCTACACTGAATCAACTAAGAGATGAATAAAACGACGTAAACAATAACATTTGAACCAAAACGCTTAAAAGAACAAAAAATTTCTTGACACATTGATAAAAATTTGGCAAAAACCATTAGGTGGATTAATCCAAATGAATATGTTTTAAATTAATTTAATTAAATAAATAAAAATACCAATAAATATCGATCCAGAAAGTAGTGCAAAACATATATGCATAAAAATTTAATTAACTCCAAATGGAGATTGCTTAATTCAAATCGGAAACAAGCCAATACACTATTAAATATTATCAATAATTAGTTTCCAATTACGAGCAGTCAATTTTAAAACGGGGACAATTAATTTCAAAGTAATCATTACGAAAGCGTTTATTAATAATGCGATTATTACAAAAGTTACTTAGGAATAAAATTACTTACAGGTAATTTATCAATAATAGTTTAATGTGTAATAATCAATAATGAATTATAATGTGTCTCCGGATGCAGACACACTATATTATGGTTATAAATAAGTAGACATATTTTTATTGTCATCAAAAATTTTATGTCATAAAATTTAGAAATGAATGTAATTGTTAAAAGGACATTTCGTACTAAAATTTTAAAAAATTGATTTTTGAATTAAGCTCTATTTACATTTCGATATTGTTATTAAACAGTTGAATTGCAAATTTATATGAAACGTTTACAATATCTTAGCATTGTACGAGGTAAATTTCTAGTATAAACTAATATAATTATTATGTAGTAGTAAAATAAATACTAGTACAATTATCAGACGAGGTTTGTATACTATCGCATACAGTCGAATGAATTTTGACTATTATTCTCCTTTGAGGTAAAATTACATGCGTCCGAATCAAAAACAATTCGTTCAAATTGTATTTGTTCAGTTTTCTAAGAAATTCTAAAGAATGTTTCCGATTGTTTTATTGCTTAGGAAGTCCTAGCATTGCGGAATTCTCAATTCAGCAAGCTTAGGCACTAAGTGTTCATGTGCGACGCAGAAATTTCTGGATTTTGTTCCATGCGGTAGATTCTAGCGTTTTGTACTTCTAAATTTGACAAATTAACGTTAAGTCAATAACAAATTTCATTTAGGTAAGTAGACTCTGAAAATATATAAAAGAAATTCGCCTGGCATTTAGATCCTACTAACATTATGTAATTTAAAATTTGGCAAGCTGAAACACCAACGGTCTTATTCATAAACGCATATTAGCGTTAAAATGGTTTTTAGTTTAAAATGCGTTTAGAATGTGTTTCACAGATGTAACTACTGTGTTTTCTTTTCAATTCAATTTCAATTAAAATCAGAGATTGTACTCAGCATTATGCATTCTAGCATTTTGGATTTCTGGTTTTGACATATTTGAACACCAAGTTTCCATATATTTCGCTTATGTAAACTTGGAAGAGATATTAGAAACGTTTCTGGTATAATTTCAAAAAATCTAGATTTTTGGAATACCCAGTTTGGCAAGTTTAGGCACTAAGTTTTCAGAGAATTTTACACTAACTCTAGTCTTATACACTAACTCTACTTAGATTTCACAAGTTTCTGGATCTTACAGCTTCGAAGATTCTATTTTGGAAGTCCCCATTTGGAAACTTTAGGCAGTTTCCATAGATTTTTACTTTTTTCAGCCAGAAAAATTCTTCATCTCATTCAGCCGTTTAAGAAAGTTCTTGGGTCTTTAATATCTTAGAAGATTAAAGCATTTTGAAATTCTTCATTTGACTAGTTAAAACATTAGCGTTTCATAGATTTTCATCGTATAAATCGGAGACTATTGTAGAGTTCATTTAGCATAGTAGATCCTAACATTTTGAAATTCACAGTTTGTCGTGTATGGGCCCAAGTTTTCCTTACAGTTTTCTCTTTAAAGCCGGAGAAGTGTCTAAATTTTGTTCAGCATGCTAGATTCTGGATTGGAAAAATTCAGACACTAAGTGCTAAATCCTAGCATTTTGAAATTTTTTATTTGCCAAGTTTAGGCATTGAAATTCCATAGGTTTTTGCCCTTAAAATCAGCGAATTTTATGGATTGTTTTCAGCATGGTAGATTCTAGCGTTTTGGAATTCTTGATTTGACAAATCTGGAAATTATATCTCCATATGTTTCACTGAAATGAACTCAAAAAATAATATTGGAATTCACTTTCGCAATGTTAGGCACTAAGTATGGATAGATTTTTCTCTTTAAAGTCGAAGTTATTGAATTTCGTCCGGTTTGGTAAATTCTAGCGTTTTGGAATTTTGGATTTGTCAAATTTAGATAGTAAGACTCCATAGATTTCAATGAAACACGCTCTAAAAGTAACATATGGAACGTCTTTGGATTTTTCATAGCTTATAAGGCCCTAGTATTCTGAAATTCACAATTTGACAAGTCTAGGCACTAAGTTGCCATAGATTGTTCTCCTTAAAATTTGAGAATTTTTTTAGATTTTGTTCAGTATGGTAGATTCTGTTTAAAATTTTGGATTTTAGAAATCTGGACATTAAGTACTAGATTCTAGAGTGATAAAATTCTTAATTTCCCAAGTTATGAGCATTCAAATTCCATAGGTTTTTCTCCTAAAAGTCGAAGAATTTTGTGGATGGTGTTCAATCTGATCGATACTAGCGTTTTGGAATTTTGGATTTGACAGATTCGGACACTAAATCTCCATAGATTTCGCTAAAGCAAAGTGAGAAAATTATATTAGGAATTTTTCTGCAGCTTTTCTAACTTAGAAGATCCTAGCATTCTGGAATACTCCGTGTATGGCGTTTAGGCATAAGGTACCTATAGATTTTTACCCTTTTTAGTCGAAGAAGTTTTGGAATTCTCTATGACGAATTAGGACACAAAATTTCCATAGATCTCACTAAAGTAAACTCAAAATTTTTAGAGCTTTTATAATTCAAATTTGCTAGTTTGGGAACTAAATTTCCACAAAACTTTATTCTTTAATCTTTAAATTCGTAGAAGTTGCTGGGTTTAATCAAACTCCGATAAATAGCTTTTTCGATGAAAATAAAAAATAAGCCTGCTTTTTGAGGTTCAGTTTTACATTGTCTAATTTTTTACGACCTGTATACTTTATCCTAATTGTCCCAAAAGTAGCAAGTTTTCGTAAAGTTTCACTTTTTATCAGAAGAATAACAGACATAACTAGTGTAGAATAATCCATCTGAGAACACACTGTATATATAGTATAATTTTGAATAAAATCAATAATCTAAAAATTTACAAGTGATTTAAATATAAGTTATCAGTAATATTATACATACTTGCAAACGACTTTATTTTGAGGTAATATTTTTTCTTGGTTAAGAACTAAATAATCTTGCCATGGTCAATTTTTCAATTATGGCATTGTTATATATTTAGCAATTACAGCAATTTGCATTTTTGATGACAAATTGACTCAAAATATAACAAAATTTGACCAAACAAAAAGAATTTCGGCAAATTTCAGAATCCATAAATCGTTTCACAATGATTCAACTCATGTGGTTTAAACGATGGATATGTTTCAAAGGCTTAAGTGGTCATAAACACGTTTAAAATAAGTAATTTTAATTAATCTGGTATTTGAATTTTGAATCTTGGTAATTGAAAATATGAGAACAAAAAAATCCTTTTTTAAATCTATTTAGTTATTAGACCTCAGGCAAATGACAAATTTAGGCACTTAAAAAATTAAAGGCTTACAATGCCCAAGACCACAAAAGAGGGCAACTGCCTGAAAGAGATTTAAGGAACTGATTACGGTTTTAAAGGATAAACCCTTTCAGACGTCTAACAAGTACCATTTCCCTCGTCTCGAACCCATCAATGACCGAAAGAGCCTCTCGACTACCCTCTTTAGCGGTTCGACCTTACAAACAATGCCGTTTCGTGTATAGGCCATTTACGGGCGTGGCGAAAAAAATATTTAGATTGTTAATACCGTTCGAGAGACAAAAACCTCTCCCCAGAACTTATACATAATTTATCACTGAAGTAGAACGTGCAGCGTGGACACGTGAAGGAAATGACAATAATCTCGAATGTGCGGTCGAAAAATTGATCAAGGCGCCCAGTTTTTTCTGTCTTTTTACACGTTTTCCCGTTTTTAAGGTGTCATGGTGCTGTTAAAAGAAATTGATTATCAGATTTGGAGTTGATGCATTGTAGAGTAGGAACAATTGTACCAATATTGGTGAATGTGATGTGCCTTGAATACCAATTACTTCGTGGTTAGCAAAAAGGTAATTGGATTACATATATAAGCTGTATCTTTTAAAGTAACGTACCATAACAGCTGGTTACAAAGATAATTCAGTTTTCATAATGAAGTTACGGTTTTGTAGTGCTACAGGAATATACTCCGAAAGCTATATGTTAATTTTGGAGAAAATGACATAAAAGGGCATTTTTAGAGTGTAATTGGTACAGTACTTTTTATTTTAAATTGCTTTTTAGGGTTTGTTGGTTAAAAGCAAAACAAGCCTAACGATATTCCTAGAAAATCTGGACAATATTTAAAAAACCATTTTAATTCATTTTAAAGCATCTAAAATTCTCTGAAAACTGATGACTGTTTCGCATATTACTATGCAAGCTATGAAAGATAAGGAGATTTCTAATTTGAACAAGTCTGATCCGCTCTAAACTATATATTTGGACTTATAATTATATGGCCAATTGAGCAAGGGTGCGTATAACATAAAATTTCTGCAACTGCGATACTAATACTTCATGGCCAAGAGCAAACGCAACAACGGCATTTTTGTGATATCCCAAGGCTACATTCAATACAACATACATATGATATTAAAGACAGTATTGTCGTATTTTTCCAATAAATTAATAACTTATCGATCAAGAAATCGAAATTGACATTTTCTTCAACTTTCAACAATTGATTTTACAATTTTAACATTTCCTTTGTATGATTATTTGTAGGTGTTTTAAAATTTCTACCTACAGATTTACTTTAAATTATCGACTCGAGCATCGTTTCCCACATAATTACCCAGTTTGATCGGGGTAGTTTATAGCTTCACATTATTTTATGGTTTCAAAGAAACTCGATTGAGCATTACATACGACACGTTCATGTATAATGCGTGTATTCGAAGGCAATCTGTCCTTTCACTTTTCACAATTCCAATCGAATAAAGCACTAGATACCGGTTTAAGTCGTGCTCCAATGTTGAGTTGTTATTAATTCTATATAACGCGTATTTCGGAAGTGTTAGAGGCAATTATGTTTTTCGGGGACAAGACAAAAAATATTTTTTAAAGTTCTTTATTAGGTCGTTTGTAATGAATTTTATTAACAGACAGGAAGGATCCATATTCTGAAGTAATAATGGAGCAATTCTGCCAAAATTGAATCCCTAATCTTGCCATTATTGATAAAGTGTTACGAATAAAGGAAATACATTTTTAGTCTGTGTATATATATTCTTGTATTATCTCACGTATAAACATATTACTTAGCCCCATGAGTAATAAACAGCAATGAAAGCCAATTAAATTATGGTAGGCTACTTTAAGACGGCTAATTATTTAATTTGTCTCAATACATGCACTGCGCTTATCGCCAGTTTAAATCAATTAATAATAACAGTATTTTGACGCTTATGTATGTAAGTGCGTGCGTGTAGTAGACCACCACGTGCATACATACACATAAACACATCATGTGTATGGTGGTCATTTTGATTTTAAATTGATGACCTAAATTATGTTTTAAGTTGGCTATGAGAAAGTTCTGTGTGATTTCTAACAGTAATTCGGCAATATGAATTAGCAGGAGTCCAGAGAACGACGATTTTTGATTAAATTAGGTCGACCATGCTAAAACAATTAAATATCTGCTAAGCGAGTGAGAATTTGGGCGTTACCCTTCAACAACGTGTGCCCCCATTGCCAGTGTCCTTTAAATCGGCCAGCATTCCAACGAAAAGAAATTTCCGCCTAGAGTAACCATACCCATACTAGTATCTAGTACGTGCTGGATGTTTCAGGCTATATAATGCTGTCCAATTCAGACTTTCTACATCTAGGTATGTTGTAGCACACACTAACTAGTTATATGCTGTCTATATCTTTCTTCTAGGATATGCTACATTTTTACCTCTAATGTAGGCTGAAGCTAGTACATTCCATGTATGCTGAATGTTCTAGGTAGTACAGTAAGTACAAGGATAGCTCTCCCTTCAGAGCTATCCTGAATATATACAATATATTCTGGATATTCTATCAATCTGATAATCATATAATATCTAAATATAATATTCAGAGCTATATATATTCATAGCTATATATATATATGCTAATATATAGCATCAGTGCCATATATTATAGCACACTCTAACTAATATCTAGTACCTAAAGCATTCTGCTGTGATGTGCTATAACAACGAAATTCTAACCTTACCAACTAACCTAACTAGTATCTATTAATCCCCATATCTTCTAGTCGTTGCATGTTGTATAGGTGGTACATGCAGTTGTTGAATATTGTTGCGTATTTAATTTAGTTTACGTTTAGTTTATCTTCTCTCTTCCTTATTGGATGCACAACGCATACCTCAAATGGCGGCAAAAATAATGTATATCGAAGTGTAATGATAGCGAACCACTTTTGCCAATTTTTATTTGTTTATTTAATCAAAGCAATATTTTTGAATAAGCTTTTGAATAATAATAATTTTTTTTTTAAATAAATTTTTAAGCAATAATTTTCCCCTAAAAATATTTTTAATAATTTTTTGTTTAAAAATTTAGAGAAAAATTGTTGTTCTGTTTTTTTTTGTCACAAAGATTCAAAACCTGTTTTTAAGCGAATTCTACATAACAGAAATTTGAAAGATACAACTGGTTTTCACTTTATTTCAATCGGTAATGCACAAGGAATTGAAAATATTCAGTATGATTACAGTCCTTACAAATTTTCCAATACACTACTGCCGTCTAAAAATTACACGAAACATATATTAAACCTGTGACAACTTTGATATATACACTCCACTCGTTTCCGGATGCAGTTCTGTTTAATTTCTTGCGTACCGCTCTTAAGATGTTGCAATCTTTCCGGTGGTCTGCCCTTAGCCGCTTATACAAACACTTTGGAAACCTTAAAAACACCAATAAATTTTAAAATCCATTACACATGTCCAATATTGAGATATCAATTTATTAAGTTATGAGCTGCATACCGTTCACTTTTTATTTCGATCATGTCAATTAGAAATAAATTTAAGTTATGTTGTATTAGGCTATGGTCTGTGTAAAGAGTACTTTGCATCATATTTTTTCTTATGTGTTATCTCTGAGGTTGCCTCTGTGACATGTTTTCGAAAAAAAATACATCAATACGAGTTTGAATTTACATGACAACTATGGCTAGTGGTAGCAGTAAAAAAATTAGTAAAATGGAATGAACATTAACCTTAAAATCAGTTCGTTTTGTTACTCAGTTCAGTTCCTGTTAATCACTAATCTAATTACAAGGGCAGTGGTCCGATTTATTGTGAATATTATTGGTGTTAGTATCGCGTAAGAGGAATAGGAAGGTAAGAGAATAAAGGCTCTGGACAATGACAAAGGCAATGGCTGTTAAGAAGAAATTGTGGCCGTGGAATATCCAATATACTGTATAATGAATTATCAATGGAGGCCCCAAAAGTTTTAAAAACATTACCAAGGAAATTACCATTATAAAGCAAAAAAAAAGCTGTTTTGGTATATAACATTTAGCAGCAGATGACCCAGAAAAAAAATGGTTAAAATGGATGAAAGATGATAAAAACCCAAAAATCTAGACATCTGAGCTTCTGTGGTTTTTTTTAACAATATAAATTTAAAAAACAAGTCGTTTTTCCGTTTTTCACCATATCGTCAAAATTATTAACGGAAATGCAATACGTTGAACAGACGTTTTGTAGAGAATCAAAAGACCCTCAAAATGAGCGTTTCTAAAAGAAGATCAAAGGATTTTTCACCGAGATAACTTGAAAAACCATTAAAATGGACCCTTTTTCAAAATTTTAAGCAGCATAAAGTAGTATACTCGCGCCCACCACTCAGCTCGAAATGCGAAATCTCACTTTCGCGCTATATTCCAGGCCGTTTTTCGCCTCTTTCTCCAAACTTATATGAAAATCGAAGATAGCCAAGTTGTAGGTTTTAATGTCCTCTTTCAAAATCCATTTGAAAAATTTAAATCTGCCCATCTCAGTTAATACACCGAATTTTGCAGGATTTCGGTATATAATGTTATTGTGCAAAAACTATTCATCCGATAGCATCCAATTTTTGCATGCTTAAAATAGACATAATAATCTAACATTTCACGCAAAATTCGTGCTTTAGCTTTAAACTGAGGAAAGCTGTGAATTTTTGAAAAAGGTCCATTTTAACGTTTTTTTCAGGTTTTCTGGGTGAAAAATGCTCCGATTACCTTTTAGAAACACTCATTTTGAAGGTCTTTTAATTCTCTAAAAATTGTCTGTATAGCATATTGCATTTCCGTCAATAATTTTCACGCTATGGTGAAAAACGGAAAAACGACCTATTTTTTAAATTTTTATTGTTAAAAAAAGCTCTCTAGATGTTGGGTTTTTATCACCTTTGGTCCATTTTAAACAAAGTTTTTTGGTCCGTCTGCTGTTAAATTATAGATTATATTAATTATAGCTTCTCTAGGGCCCCAAGTACTGTTTCCTCAATTTAAGTTTCTAGTAAGTTAAAATTAATTTACTCCAGATTGTTGGTTACCTTGAAATATTTAGCTACCGGGAAGACTGTTACAAATATACCCTTCAGCTTTAGGATTTCCTTTATTGATAAATGTTATTCCGGAAGCTATGAAAATTGTTTATGGAATATTAAAAGACAGCTATTTGACTACTCCAAGCACAAAAGAGCAATGGCGGGAAATTGCGAATAAATTATATGCGTGTTGGAATTTTCCTAATTGTTACGTGCATTGGACGGAAAGCATATAATATTTAGAGCTAAGAAGTTGTATGAATCTTTTCATTTTAATTTTATAGGGTTTAATGTTATTGTGTTGATGCAGAGTATAATTTTATATACGAAGGTGTTTGATGTAATGATAGTATAAGTGATGAAGACGTGTATAGTAATTGTAATTTAAGCGCTGCAGTAGAACAGTAATTTTTTGAATTTACCTAAAGATAGTAATCTGACATATTCTAATAGTTCCAAATGGTTGTTAAAAAGACTTAAAAATTTTAGTTAAAAACAAACACAACTTTTTTTTAAAGTATGTTTATCTATATTTCAAATACTTCACTTGACCATTATTGAAATACAATTACAAATATTTTTTAAATAATTTTAATAATAATTTTTAAATTATTTTTTCTTTTAAATTTGGTAGTGTTAGGACTGCTAAGCAAGTTTACCGCTTCTAATAACAGTATTAGATTTTTAATGAATTAAGTAAGTAAATATAATAGTTTAGGGCCGCCAGTTAATAGGTACCTAGTATACCTAAATGAAAATACATACACCAAAAAATGATGGCAAACTACTTATACATTTATTTTCCATATATTCACAGAGGCATAGATAAATAATTGGAATAATTGATGTAATAAAAATACTTATTTTGATATTTGGTACGCATGCGTAACTTAACATTCCCTTTAAGAGTAGTCATAAAAAATTAGTATTACAATTAAAAAAATAGTCGTTGACACCATATCTCAAATTTGGTACACGCTGTATAACAATTTCTTACATCACAAAGAGCGTAATTCAAAACACTAATCGACCTGTCCGAGCATATTTCCAACAAAAGAACTGTCTTTGATTTACTGAATTTATTCCAAGTTAGACACTCGTACTATATATTTTACAATACATTGTATTAATGTAAATGATAATGAAATAATAGATAACAAGTATCTGTAAAGAATCATAATCCTTCATTTATAATTAATTATATTTCGGACAATATCTGTTTTAGATGAGACTTTTTTTATCTGGTCGCTAATTTTTGCTCAAGGCCTCTGGGATATTTAAAATTATTGTTTTGTTAAGAGTGAACTCAAAAAGATGTTTAAATAGTTATGAAAGAAAGTGTAAAGAAATCCCACATTTTTCTCCTATTTTTCTAGATAAGTTGATAGGCTGTTCATTTTAGATAGAAGATCAGGAAACAAAGTTTCGTTATTAAATGTTCCATGCATCTTTGTTTACTAATTGAAGTATGCACCATTGATACAAAAATAATTAAAAATATACATCCTCTTCCTTGTGTGCTTATTTGTACATAATTTATGCTTAGTGTGAGAGAGACAGGGATGACTTTCATACATCTCGATCAACTTGTGGGACCAGTTCTTTTAAAGAATTGATGCATGTTATTAAATTATTGTGGAATCCTACCTTCCCACCTACCTTTTCCATGTTATTGATAAGCTAAATAGGGAACGATTACAGTTCAACCGGAGCATTGACTCGCTTAAATAAGATTTCCTTTTCCTTTCGACGAACTAAATCCAAGTTCATATTGGAGCTACCTATTAAGTACCTTAATTTTCTAAAAATTCAAAGAACATTAAACATCTGTCACATAAAACCTCTGCAAAAAGGGAAAGCAACCTTACTTTATAAGAAAAAGTAGCTTTAAGTAGAGTACAATCAAGATGGTAGGTCATTTCTATTTTGTTGGTGTAAAAATAGCTACAAAATGTATCATAACAAGTACAGTAATTTATTTACAACTTTATTGTTAATAGTATCGATTGATTTGAAAAATAACTTAATGAAAAACAATAATTTAAAGTGAGCGGGTCATTGTTTTGTTATTAATTACGGATATACTAACAGGTTTATGATTTAGGCACAGCATGACAACTGCGATGTTAAAATTAGCGTAAACATAAGTACATCATCATCAGAGCATAAAAAGACTAACGGATGTTTCGTTTCTGGTACAATAATGATAATAATTACGGACGTGGAAGCTTAGCGTTTCTTTGTTTTGTCGCAAATGTGTATTATTTCAATTCTCTAAAATTCCTCCGTGCGGTTCAAATTTAGATAGACTAACAGTAAATGTATTAACGCGCAGGAATCTGCCTTAATGCAAGTGCGGTGGAAAAATGTTTAATGGGCGAAACTGAACGTCACTTTTTGTTCATAATTGGCAATTAGTGAGTTTCTGTTTGGGTTCAACGGGAAACTGTGGACCAATTACGGACAATAGGTGTCCTATCAAAAACGTTAAATTCGGTTCTTGTATTCCTTCCTCCCTTCATCCTTGTTCCGAGTGGTGAGAACATTCTCCCAGGACATGCGAACATGGGTTGATCCATTTGTTAATGACTTTCTAGGGTATCTTGGGCTTCCTTTAACCATTAAAATATACAAACGTGCGTTTTGCCTTGCTAAGCTTTTAGAAAATTCTCTCAAAATTCGGGACACGTTTTAAAACGATTAAAATGACTACGAAAATCCTGATAAAGAAAATGTGTAAGTATTAACAACTTTTATTTTTAAAGTACGATGTGTATATTTTTTATTTTTCTATCATTTCTGTTATCTTTTTTGTTCTTGAAGATATGGTATTATATACTCAACTATAGTCTGTCTAAAAATGAGGCGAAGTAATAAAAACTCATTATAAATGCAAAACCGATACAAGGTGGCACCCACTAAATGTGTCGAGTTCTCTAATGTTTTGCACGCTACCTCCCCTAATCTCTTTATATTACGAGTGTTTCTCCCTGAACATCTGCTATTTTGTGCGTCTCGACACATGCGAAGAACCACTCACTGGCGTACGGTCGGGAAAAATGACGAAATGTGCAATAATCGATAACTGAAAAAATTACGTGTGCGTGCGCGTGTGTGTGTGTGCGTGCGTGCGTGTGTGTGTGTTTGTGTGTGGGCGCGCGCTTGAACGAGATAGAGAGGGAAAGAAAGACAACACGTCAGTACATGTATGGTCGTACATTAATTTATGAAATTTTGCGGCCCTGAGAAGGGCCAGTTTATGAAAAATTTTTCCCAGCCGTCACCTTCTCCTTGGTAACCTCAGTCGTCGTCGTCATCGTCGAATTCTTCCCAAACATCGGAATCTGAAGAAGAATCATCATTTGGGTTGATAATAATTGGTTCTATCAACGACTCCGAAATGTTATCTAACTGAAACATTTGGTCTTCTATTTTCAGAACGTGATTTATGCATTTCCGCCAATTTTCCTTGGAAACTTTACATATTGCTTCTTTAAGCAAATTTTTGACATCTGCTAATTTGAACGTTGTATTTGTCCTCGCCACGTCACCTTTTATTTGTGCCCATATTAGCTCAATGGGATTCAGGTCGCAGTGGTACGGAGGAAGCCGAACCACTGTTATTCCTTTCGCCTTGGCTAATCCATCGACGACGTGCCTTTTAAAATCACCTTTACGTGAATTGGCTAAACGCAAGAGTTCTACTTTTAATAGGTTTTCGGCACATTGGATCTTTTTCGAGGATAACCATTCTGCGATACGTTGTTTTCGCCAAGAGCTATTTGGTAATTTCTCTTCTAATCGGGAATGGTAACTAGCGTTGTCCATAACTATTACGGAACCATTCGGAATTAGATCGATCATTTGACCAAACCATTCTTCAAACACGTCCGCAGTCATTTCTTCATGGTAGTCTCCTGTCTTAGTTGATTCAAAAATTAGTTCTCCCCCTTCAACGAAACCATCCTCGCTTCCAATGTGGGTAATAATAAGCCGTCGCCCTTTACCCAACGAAGGCTTTAAACCGGTGGACCAACCTTCTAGAAAAGATTGCCTTCGATTAGTTACACTGGTATCTTGCCAAAATTTTGGTACGGAATGTCCTGCGTTAATCCAAGTTTCGTCCAGATAGAAAATTTTTTTCATTTCTAGCCTACTCCTTCGAATATCGCGCAGGTAACTTCTTCTCCACACAATGATGTCATCTCTTTCCATCAATACAGATTTTCTATTGTGCTTCTTCCATCGAAATCCCAAATCCTTTAAAATCGTCCATAATGTACATCGGCTCATTTTTGGAAAGTCCTCGTCTTCTTGGACAGACAATAGAATTTTATCTAGTGTTGGAAGTTCGTTGCGGAAAAAGAAAGCGTGAACTTTTCGACGTAGTCCCCTTTTTAGAAATTCGTCTAAGGAAATTTTCGGACGTCCTGGAGACTTTTTCTCCGGTTGAACAGGGCCACTCTTTCTTTCTTTTAATAACCTGTACACTGATGTCTTACCAACTCTCAGCATCGCAGCGGTTAATTCCACGGTTTTATCCACACTCGCATCTAAATTTTGTTTCTTGATGGAATCGAAACAATTCAAAATTAGAACTTTCTCATTAACTGAGAACGGCGCTAATTTTGGGCGTTTCGATGGTCCTGGTAAATTCTCCATACTCCAATACGTATCTCCGTACTTTAAAAATACCACTATGAACACACAGGAAAGTCACTGTCAAAGTCTGTCTAATCACACACACGTACACGTCTATAAGCAATGCTGACTGACTACTGTCTTAGGCTTAAATGGAATAAATGGGCCGATCTTATACACATAACCACCTGATATGTTAACGCAAGCATTAAGCGCAATCAGTTCCTTTAACTTACCTAGAATTACTGAGAAAATAATAGCCGTTTGGTCCCTTCTTGGAATAGTTAATCACATAATCCGAACTTTAGTATTTATCTGCACCTCGATTAGACAGCACCCACTTTTGTACTTCGGTAGGAAATGTTCATATCTCTTCGATTCTTCCATATCCCGAGGATTTATTAGACAAACAGTATGAAAAAAAACATTACCGTAAAATATTATAAAAAATACCGATTTCCAATATTGTAGTATGTTATATTAATGACGAGTTAACAACAATTCAGATAAAAAGGGCAGCGTTCCTGAGATGATAACAATCGCGGTCGTAATACCTACCTTTTAATAAATCAATTATACCGGTTTTAAGGAAACTCAACATTACATAGACAATTTTAATTCATTTATTAATATTCGTTGATTTCTTTAAGAACGCCTCTGGTTAGCTGCGAAATAATCGGTTTATTACTTCGCCTCATTCTTTGACAGGGTATAATCGATAATAGAATATATAAGCTTTGCTATAAAGTATATTTAAATTTTTCACATAAAACCAGTATAAATAAAATTCAGCTCGATGTACAATACTTCACACAGTGGATTGACAATAAACGTGTATCCACTTGCGCCCATTTTAATCACCTTTATACGTACATAATTGAATATGTTCCAACTTCGTGATTTTAATTTGATTTGTTTTTTTTTTATATCTTTATGCACACATTACAATAAACGTGATTGTTTATTGAATTTAATATTGTTTATTTTTTTATAATCTAGAAGTAGGTTTTTCTCACGTTCCGAAAGGTTTTTAAACCTGCTTTCTACTTAAAAACCGGCAATTTAAACAAATTTCCCGATTGGTTCATGATAGCTAACCTCGAGTAAATTGCCATAATTAGTCTAGATATTAATATATATGTAGGAAGGCATAACTGTTTTGTACATTAAGAATTTATATGTATGACGATGATGGATTTATTTATTCTTACACATATCTGAATACGAGTTGAACAATGGGACCATTACTCTATACCTAGAAATCACATTTAAAAATAAACCGATCGATTCTATTTAATCTCGTATTGAATAAAGCGCAGTTTTGCGACCTTTCTCATTGTGTAGGAAAGAGTGTTTAGATTCAGTTTATTGGGTAATTTAATTATTTATTTCAAGATGTGAAATTTACGTCCTAGGAAATCGGTTGCTTTGTTTTTCTCGATGAGGATATTAACCAGATGTATTTTTACACGTCTCTAGAATTCTTAAGCGCAATTCAACTTTTTTCAGGTAATATTTCTAATTGTGTGTTTTAAAAACATACCAACCATTTTTAAGGTTATATTATTTTGAAGGACACCAATTCGGTCTACAAATGATTCATAGAGAAAATTCTAATATGAAAACTATATAAATGAAATGAAAAGGAAACTAGAGGTAAAATTTAAAAAAATGTTAATTGCTGTCAAGATCTATGGACTGCACGTAAACGAAACCAGAACAAAATATCTGAAAATTAAGAAAACTGTAAATAAAATTGGAAAGTACAAACATTTTAACCCAAAACATAAAGAATATCTTTTTGAAGGTGTTGAATACTATGGTTTGCGATCTGAATGTTAAGAAGGGTATTTGGATATTTGGAGAATAAAGAAGAAAAACGGAAATCATAACTCTTGTACAACTCTGTAATTTTAATGAAGTAATTCACGTTACAATTTAATATTTTACAACTCTCAGCAACGCGGTTATAGTTATTGCCCATTACTTAGATAAGTGAATTAAGCACCACGTTCGTGTTCATTATTTGCTCGTATGTTTCTGAAGGTAATTATATTGCGAGTGAGGTAAGCAGGTACATTGTGGTTTATCTCTTCCATTACATCACTACAACCTATTGAATCGTGTGAAAGTTTATACATAAATAAGAGCGTAGCACAGCCCCTCCTTAACTTTAAATATATAATATCTAAACAATAACAAAGTTCACTGTCGTTGATTGCCCTTCGAGGATGAATACCATCATTCTTAAATAACAATAGGATAAAAGCCGTTGGAAGAAATCTTATTTTGCATATTGTAAATAATGCTTTAAAATCGAAAAATATCTTGTTTGTTTTAATATCTTATTATTACACCTAACACCGAAGTTGTGGCAGATTGATTCACCTTGAAAAGGAAATTAAATTTTTCAAAATCGGTCCAAAGGTTTCCGAGAAATCTGTAAAAATTAACTTTTTTGCCAACTATTACTAATTCTTTTTACAATGAATAATGAAACGATGATGAAATTCTCTTGAAAAGCAAGAAAAGATATTTGGATTTATTATGATCAGTCAACAATAGTAAATAAATAAATAAATTACTTTTTTGCCCAATTCATGGTTGATCTTGGGATAATTTTTAAAACGGATTTCGAAAGTATTAACAGAGTATGTTAACGACGCGACCGACAATTATAAATAGAAACTCTCGAAATTTATATAAGATGCAAGAAAAACGATGATGGTTTAACATGTACAAGATAAAAAATTTATGAACAGCTGTCAGAATTTCAGAAGAAAGTAACCACGACACGTGTTTCTCCTAATTGGAATCGTCAAGGGTGCAACTAATTCTTGCTGAAATTGCCGGAGTTTATTTAACTTGTTACGCATGCCTAACTTCTAATAAAATGCACATTTGAAAAAGTTTAAATGGACAGAACCTTTACATTATATTTTCATTCATAGCAAATACAAAGAATAAGGCGATTTCAGCAGTGAAACTCTTCTGAAAGCGTTTGCGTTATTGGAATTAAATTTTCTTTAAAAAAGTGTCGTGAAGAACCGGTAAACCCACTGATTCGTTACCTCTATTGGGTCTTCTATGTATATGTGTTGAAGAGGAAAATAAATTAATGAAAGAAATGAATGTAGGAAAATGAGGCTTCCCTCTAACTTCGTATGATATCAAATTGTAGGGACTCGAGGAATATAGTTCAACTACTTGGTTAGGTTAGGTGAGATGTTTTACCTGAGGAGAAATTAAAAAGTTCTTAACTGTTTTCATTTCTACAAAATATGTTAGTTATTTTTTTAATTGTTGGAAAAATATACCGTCTTCAGAAAAAAATCTACTTTTTTAATACAATAAATGAAACTTAAAAATAGAAAAATGAAAATGAAACCTACATTTCTTTCGTACTTACTGTTACAAGCAAAGTTGTGCACAGTACATACTTTTGATTTTTTTTCGGCGTGAAACATTAAATCACGTTTTTTCTGCATGCTCAGAATAAAAGTATACAAGAGGATTAGGTGATATCAATTTTTTAATCAACGATATGTCCTGTATTCTTGACAAAACTACTCATTGAAATTGAAAACTGTTACAAATTGGGCGTTTACGTTATACATATTTCCGATGGAAGAAAAGCATTGCACATAAACCATTCCCTTTTCTATCAGATACAAAGTTAAATCAGAAATTTATGAGATATTACGTGATATAAACTGTCATTGCTCGAAAGGCCTTTTACGTTTTCGCATCGATCCCGACCCCGCGTCTCTTTTGCCGAAAATAGCACCTGTTCCTTTTATTTGTATTCCTTGCGTCTCCCTTTTTCCCCCGAATCGATACGTGCAACGCCCTGAACGCGCGGATTTATTATTATTGTACGGGGGTGGACCGTGCCTAGGGAATAAAATGCCTAAATTGCATTAGGGCACGCCTCAATTACAACGGGAGCTAATTGAATGAGAGGAGAGGTGAATGGTTAATGTGAAAGGAAATCGTTAGGTTTTCTTTGAGGTGAAAGGGAGGATCATAATAGTTTTGGGTTTGGGTAAACGAAGGGTTAAGCCGTACGAAAACTCGGTTTCCTTTTACCAGCCTTCCATGTAGCTGGTAAAAGTGGTAAATGGAAGTACCAAATGTTCTATAGAATTTGAGGTTAATTGGTATTCTTATATTCTTACCCTTACTCCATGGTAAAATTAATGATAATAGTGACTACAAACACCACAGCATGCCAGATAATCTTCCAGAAATATTGCAATCAATAGTGGACTCAATGATTCAAAGGTCTATAGATTCCAAGTTTCCTAATTAAGTATTAAGGAAAAATCAGCAAGTCACAAGTTATTTCTTTACTGACTAAAAATGTATTTACATCTGATCAAAAGTTTTATGACGCTATAAAGTAAACTCTCCTCTCATCTGGTTGATAAATTCTCGAAGTGGCATTTTCAGCTCATTACAAACGAAAAGGAAGTCTAAAGCATTAAATTAAAGTTTTGAACCTTCAACAATTAAAAATCAGACACTCCTGAACCTGTGCATCTGGTTTAAAGGATTTTAAAATTGTTAAGGTGTTTAAATGATAAACGGAGACTAAAACCGGTTAGCATATTCAGTTCCAACAGTATTTAGTAGTTTGGATTTCTCTCCCTACTTCTGAAAATACATGGTTATAATTTCATATGCGTCGATTTAGACGTACTAACAATTTAAAAAACGACACTTACGTTCCTAATGTGATTTAAATGAAAGGAAACGAAAACCGGTCAAATCCATCAATAGTTTTTTTTTCAGAAACCGTGTTGCAGTTTTTAATGATTGTTACCTAATTATGCATGAAATGCTTCGGGCACCGGATATCAGAACCGCATTGAAATAAAAGTGATGACTGTTCGATACCTGAAGCGGGTCCGTTAAACTTATTTTTTAACCTGGGATGCGTAATCATCGCCATAAAATAACAGAAAACAAGAAACACGTAAACTTGGTTTTGTTTGATGTTTGTTTGAAATCTATCTTATAACAAGGCTGGTATAATTACAGAAAAAATCATTAAAAATATTTTGTAGTAATTAATTTTTTTTTTGAGCATTAATTTGTTGACTAATTTCGGCTAAATACGGTATCGTAAGAACGGATAGATTATCATGGGATTACAAGAATGGAGTGGCCGTCGTGTTCACCGGACATGAATTGCATTGAGCACGTTGGGCCGAAATATCCAGGCATTTAAACCGATTCCTACAGCTGGCGCAAACTTTGCAACAATTGACTAATGAGTTGCAAGCAATTAGGAAAGCAGTACCTCGACAATCTATCAATAATTTAATATCGACTTTTCCAAACAGTGTCACAGCATTAGGACGAAGCAGAGGCGGTCCTATAAGGTATTAATTTGTTTATGAAGATACTATAAACATAATAAACAATTGTGTTATTATGACTTTCCTTAAATTTTTTAATCATTCATTTCTTTTGCTTTTTTTAACTGTCAGATATGACCAATGAATGAAGTTTGTGTTTAACATATCTGACTTTTAGTTATTTCAAACATTCACACAAATAGTTTAAATATTCTTCTAATATCCGCTTTAATAGCAGTGTATTTACAATCCTATAGTAAGTTTCATTTGACTGTAAGTACTGTTGGTGTAATTTTCATGGCCTAATTATTTCGCCGTTATTAAATTAGGTGAAATTACTTGTCAACTTTAACATAACACGGCCAATGGAAATATTTTCTATTCGAAAGGTAAATTACAAAGTACCAACCTCTATATACATTTAACTACTGTTAAACGTACCTATAAAATTTCACATAACATATGAAAAGCGTCATCTTGGTGTCTCAACAATAAATATTTGATCCACACTATCCATTGTCACGTATTGCCAACACTGCTATAGCAATTTCGAGGTTTACCATGTGTTTAGGGGAACTATTAATGTTATTGTCTCCCAACACCAGTTAACTATTTCTGTATTTATAAATATGTATAATATACATCAGTAAATATTATAGTGCACATTTCCATGCAATTGTAATGGCTAATACCAATAAAAATGTAAGCTAAGTAACAGTTTTATCACAGTTAACTCTAATAACTATATAGTTCCCAATGTTGATATCATTTGCTACACATTTTGGTAGTTGATTATATCTAATAGCTATTATTGTCATGGAAATTTAAGTGACTGCTGTATTTATAACATTACATTAGATATTTGTGGCAGGGCAAATAAAGTATATTTGTACTCTTTATCAACAGCCATAACGGTGTTTTTAAAAGAACCAAATCAGCCAAACTTACAATAAGAATAGTACAGAGAGAAACACTAGAGTTCTTCACATGGAAATAGCAGGAAATCCAATGAATATACGAATTTAAGCAATATTTGTAATATTCGTTTCCAGTTGATTGCTATGATTACTATACATTTTTCTATCAGATTACTATATATGTAGTACGGTTACTTTCGCGATTGCTCATTATCAATTCAGTGGCATCAATTCTTGGCTGTTTTTCCATTTATTCTACTGAGGAAAAAATAAATTAGCGCAATTCACTATCGAAATAACGATCGAACTTCGATAACTGTCGCAACAATGAAACGAAAAGAAAAAACGTATATTAAGTCATCAATTACGTGAAACGATCGTTAACTCGAAAAAAAGTGACTGACAAACAGTATACCGTCAACCGTCCTAATAAAGAAAGTTTATTGTTATTACAGCTGTTATTCTACTAGTATCCTCATTTTTCGTAAACGAAAAACTCATGGGATAAATACGATTGTTTTCTTACTCTCCCGGTTAATTAATAATAAATTGTGATTGTTATCGAGAATTAAAAGAGTAGAAATAGTCGTAATCAGTGAGACGGCACCGAATACCTCGACACGGATATCCGGTTAAGTGTACCGATGTTACACGTTAATGCGTTTCGCTTTTACCCACACACAACTGGGGAGGGCACAAGAACCACCGCATTCTTTTCTCATTACGTTCCGACACTTTTATCAGTTTCCACGGGGATTTTCCACAACTTTGAACTAACATGTTAACATGTCTTCGTTACAGGAGAGCGAATGGTAGAGAGAGAGCGAGAGGGACATGTCGGAAACTGAATTCTGCTGGCAGGATTTTTGGTGAGTAATGAGAAAGTTTTTACGGGGCAGGTACAAATCGATATTTTTGGTTTCAATGAGAGAGTGATGGGAACAAATAATAGTTCTTTGTTAAAAAGACAATTTTTATGTACTTTTTCGTAACAGGTTTGTTCCTGCAAGAAGCAAATGTTATTTCAAATTAACCCATGCATGCCTGATCATAATTATCAATGATAACACAGGTGGGAAATATTACTGGAACAGACCTGGTGTGCGCACGCATATTGTGTCTCCTAATGAATATTATACTGGTATAATTGTATAATTACCAACAACTGTATGATTACGTACTTTTGCTGTTAAAATCATACTTAAATGAATCTTGTAGAGCACTGTTTTTGATAATAATCGAAGAAAAATCCACTGAACACACCAGAAGTGAAATACACAAACACTTATACTATTGGTACAGTCATACAAACATAGGACTTACAATTTTATTACGAGAAAGATGGTAATTTGTGACCTTCTTCATTTTTTCGCTTAACTGCAGGGTCGGCTTTATCTCGCAAAAATGCGGTCAACCACTCCTTTTTCTATAGAAAATACGGTAACTTCAGTCTCCTCCTGAAGAAAAATTTCAAACTTTTTCAAAAAGCATGGCTTCTTTCAATCTTTGCCATTGTTTTGCAAAATACGAACTCAATTTTAATTTCCAGAAATTAAGTTCAACCTTTTGCAGGAAGCAATGCTTAATATGAACTTCTTTTTAAAGTTAAACTTCTTCAGGCGCGCCTTAGATAAAGAGTAAATTCGTAAAACGAGTGATCGAGCCTTGGATGCTTTCGCAGCATTCAGGTTGGTCCGGTAGATCTGTTCGATAAGTAAATAAGGTTTGTTCCAATAAGTAACTTTTGCAAGGTCTGAATCAGACGGAGGGTACGCAGGCGCAGAAATGTATTTGGTTCTGAGCAAAAATGTGAAGTGCCAACATATTTTTGTGGTTATATTATATGTATTTAAAGCGAAGACAAAAATAAAATCTTATAAAGGCAGATTTTTGTCACACGTTAAAAAATGGAGATAAATCTTGAAAGTAGGAGTTTTTCTGTTGTGGATAAATCTAGTGGGATTTAGTGCTTTATTCCATAGGTATCAAGATGAATAGTATGAGTAATATCGACTTTGACGAAACCTACTGATCAAGTGAGACCTGACGAGATTTGTTAGATATATGCCCTCTATAACTTTTTGAAGTAAAACTTGTTTTCCCTCTCTTGCATACTTAGGCGAACTTTCTCTTCCTCTTTTTCTTCTCTCATATAGAAACACGGTCAGCGTATAAATTTTTTAAAATTTTTTTGTCACTTCTGCAGGCCGTCTCATGACGGATTTTGGATTTTCTTTCAGAATATACGACAAATTCAGTTTTATCCTAAAATAAAATGCCAATTTTCGCCAAAAAAACACGGCATTTTTCAATCTGTTTCAAAATGTCTAGAATTGAAATTTTTGCCAATATTCTCCAGAAAATGAACTTCGTGTTGATTGTTTTTAAAATAAAGGTCATTTCAATCTTCTCAGAAAGCAATATCTAGTCAAACTTCCACTTCTTTTTTAAAAACAAAAGTAGTTAAGTCTGCTCCTGAAGCAAAGTATTATCATCTGTCAAATAGCATGGGATCTTCCAATATGCTCCAAAAATTTTAAAATTCAAAACGAAATTTTAATCTTTGCCATTGTTCTCCAGGATTTCAATTATTTTCTGAAATAAAATTTATTACAACCTTCTACAGAGAGCAAAGCCTAGTTCAAACCTCCTCTTTTGCTATAATTCAATTTTCTAAAAAATTTCTGTAATGTATAACAAATTTCAATCTTTGTCCTTTTTTTCCAGGACACGAATTTGATTTCAATCTTGCCCAGATATGAAAATCGTTCCTACATTTTCCAGAAAGCAGAACCTGGTTCTACTGGTAATCGACCTGACACCAGTCTTCTCCCGAAACAAAGTTTCAACTATCTCAACCAAAAAAGCAGCCCCAGGATTTCCTGAATTGAAAACAAAATTTTAATCTTTGCCATTGTTCTTCAGACAACGAACCTGATTTCAATCGTTCCCAGAAATAAATTTCATTCCAACTTTTTTTCACAGAGCAAAACCTAGTTCAATCTCCTGCTTTTCTCTACAAAACACGGAAACTTCAATCTTTTCCTGATGTTTCATCCTTACTTAAAAGCACAACTCCTTTCATTTTGCTCCAAAAATGTCTAGAACTCAAAACAAATTTTAATCTTGTCATTGCTCTCTAGGAAACGAAACTTCACTTGAATTTATTCCAGAAATAAAGTACATATCAAAATTTTCCAGGAAACAAAATCCAGCTCAAACTTCTGAACTAAATTTTAACCTTCAATATACATCAGGGCTTCTTTCAGTCTGCTCCAAGATCTTTAGAATTCAAAACAAATTTTAATCTTTGCTCTTATTCTGCAGGATACCGAATCTGACTGTAATCTTTTCCAGAAATAAATTTCATTTCTAATTTTTTAGTCTTTGCATTACGTTAATCATATTTCGAATCAGCCCTTATGATAATCATAACGTCCTTTGGAAAATTTCTACCGATAGTAAAATTCATTGGTATTAAAAGTAAACATTGGAGGTTTGACGTTAATACGTTGATCGCTATGACGATTGTTATTTTTTCAATTATCTTGGTTTTTATAATACACAGGTGACAGATAGGCAGACATAAAATGTTTAGATTATTAGATTATTACAGAAAATTTCTCCTGGTTCGTTAAAAAAAGATACAAAATGCTGTATATCAATTGAATAGAACCCTAGACCTTCCCATAATCCAAAAAATATTGGTGGTAATTTTCAGTTTATTGCCCATGTATCTGATTCTTTGATCTTAGAATCTTCCTAATTTTATAAATTGTAGGGTTTTCAATTGTCTACGATACAATATTTTTTGAAAAATAATGGATCAAAATTCAAATTTCAGAAAAGTTTCAAATTCTCACATTGATATATAGCTAGAAGACCTCAGAAACTATTAATACAAAAGATGTATGGGTTGTTATACAATAAACAGAAATATTTTTTCATATTTTCCAGTTTTATGGAACATGGGTAAAATTGTGAAGAATATTATTTGTACCCATTTTTGGGTATTTTTTTTCCACTAACCCTAAAAGATGTTTCTATCAGTTTCTTATCTTAATTTATATTAGAGTACAAATATACTCTATATTCCTAGAGTTAGAGCTATAGTGTCATTTTTTTAGTTTTTTTTTTTTTTAGATGACAGAACATGGTTTAAAATGTCAAAAACTACATTTTCTGCCATTTTAGGCGTTAAACGCCATTTATTTTCGGTTATATGTATTGCCTGACATGAATTCTGCAATTTTTGCTATGAAAAAAACTGAGATATCGTCAAAAACTGTAAATTACATTTGATTTTCTTTGAGATTGTGGGAGGGGCTAGGCTTAAAAATTCTGCTATTTAGCTAAAATTTGGCTGATGGCAATTTTCACTGTACTAATCGTCTTGACCTTTTGTTAGAAGACATAGGCTCTCATTTATCTATTGTCGTCAAGGTTTCCATATCGAGAACTAAAATACTGTCGCAATATCATCTATAACATAATCTAAGAGGCAGTGAAGAGAATTGAACTGTAGTAGAATGCTATATACCAAATCCAACACATCACTTAATTCACTTACTCGTAGTTTTCAGAACGGCCACCACACATTAAATCGATCTAAAAACGTTATCTCACGGTGTAGTTAGTTGAACATACGAATCAACAAAGTTTGAAAAAGCAGGCATTAATAATTTATGAGGCAATGGAGACAGATGCCCTTCTTCCACTGAAATAAATTCAGTTTCTTACATTCGATACCGGTTTTCCCCATTTTGACACTTCCTGTAAGTAAATTAAGATTTTAGTACTTTCCAGCTTTTGCGTGACGAAATGTGATGTCTAACCTGATTGAAATCCGCATTTACCTCATACCTGTATTGACTAAATGGTTATTTCCACGCTTGTCGACCTACTTCTCCTCCGGCTAATTACAAGGAAAAAAAAAAGACCTTAAAACTTCAAAGGGTATTGCTTAAATGAAACCGAGTCAATGGTGTTTGCGGCTTCGATTCTTTTAATAAATTTCAAAACCCGTAAATTAACGAACGTGCGAGCGATTAAATGCACCGCCTTTGATTCCCTCTCGCAATAAAACGACCGAAACGTCCAGAAGACGGGGGTACCACGCACAAAGCGGACTCTGTACAATGTAGATACGTGCCTAAAACAGTCATATTTACTATTTAGGTTTAATCAAGCTTTCATTAAAGGCACATTTCCATATTACCGAGAAATGGTGAAGATCCGCCTACGAGACCGGCAATGAATGCAGTTATAAGGTTTCTTTGAAAATGTTGCAATTATCCAGTAAAAGGAGAGGAACTCGGATGGCGGATGTTCGATTTTTGCTAATGTATCCTTTACTACACTTTAGGAATGCATATCACCAATATTTACCTTTCCTCGACTTGTAGTCTCAACAGATCACATTCAACGCCTGAGCAGGAAATAAATAATTAATGCAGTAGCAAATGATATAAATAAACCTCTCATTTATTAATTTCAAGCAAAAATACATATGGAGGTGTAACGTCGGCGAACCTATAAATGTTACAAAAATTGTGAAACATACGTTTCGTGTAATGTGCTCAAGGATACGTATTCCAACGTATGATCGAAAATGTCACACCACGGCAATGACCGTGGAATGTTTCATTCCTAAAATGTACATTGGCGTTAATATGTTGTCGTAAAATGTCATTATTTTCGTTACTTCGTAATGTAAGAATAAGTAGAAACCAGAATTGCTGGTAATCGACATGAAATGCGTTAAAACCATTATGGTAATTTATAAAAACACGGCATGGTCACTGTTAATACTTTGTGATTTTATGTATCCTTTTTTTCGGTAGATATTTAAAATTCAAACTTCTTACCTAATATCTTTAGTTCAAGAATCACAAGTCAAAGATTCATATTGTGGCATTAGCAGGCATGCCTTAAATATTGCAAAAAAATCAGGAATCAATCATGTTGTTTGGGACTTTTCCTACAAATATTTATCAACATTTTGAGGGCGTTTCTGTTTTCGTTTATGAAAGTTTATTCAATAAGCTGGAGGTCAGGAAAGCTTTTTTTCTTATCAATAATTATTGTAATTAGTTATTGCAGTAGATGACATAAGAAAAGAACTAAGAGAAATGAAAAACCATGAGTCGCCTGGACCAGGAAGCATACCTGTTGGGCTTTTGAAAAATGCTCCTGAGATTATTTTAAAACCTTTTGTGTAATGTTCAGTAAATATATAGAAGGCAGTCAGAGTGGAAAATGGCTTATGTTAACTCACTTCATATAAAAGGAGACAAAAAGGACTGTTCAAATTATAGATATAGAGGAATAAGCTTGCATCTACACAAAGATGACAGGATTTTGAGAGGGACGATGGAAAAACAGATAAAAGAACTAGAACAGCGGAACGGTTTCTGCCTAAAAAGATCTTGCATTGATAATTTAGTTTGTTTAGAACAGCTCATAGGAAAAACTGTCTATTTTCAGATGACCAAGTTGATGAAAAACATGAAGGAGGATTTTTATGTATCGGATCTGGAATTATATATTAAAGCGACGCAAGATATGATAACTGGAAATGAAGGCACCTGGGAGTACTAATACAGAAGATAGAAGAGTTGATAGGGTTATTGAAAGCAAAATGAGTAGAGAACAAGCTGTTAAAAGTATATTTAATTACTGTGGGATGAGAATATTAGGGGTACAACTAAGCTGCATGTATTTAAAACGCTAGTGGAAAGTACTGCAACTTATGGTGTGAAGTGTGGACGTTAAATCCTAAAAAATGAAAAGGAAAATAAATGCCATGGAAAATAATTATTTAATAAAATGCTACGGAGTCACGTAAGCGACTGTATCAAAACAGAAACTATTAAAGAAAAGCTACATGTGAGGAAAACAGTAGCGGAAAAGATAGGACAAAAGCAGTTACATGGCCATGGTATGGCCACATGAGAAGAATGGGAGAGAAGAGGTTTGCAAAGAAATATTTTAAACGTGTGGATAGATAAAAAGTGGCGACTAGGTAGTATAAAACAGTATATATATTTACAAACTTTCAATATTAGAAGTACGGAGAAGTGGTAGTAGTGGTTCGGTGAGTTTAAGAATGGTTTGAGGGCAGTTAATCTAAGATAACTTTTAACATATTTGTATATATTGTCGATACAAGTTCCACCAGTTTCATTAGGTCTCGTAAGTTAGTTAAACGTAGGTAAATATCCAGCAGAAAGATAATTATTAAGCAGATTCATATACTCTGCGTCATTGTATAAAATTCTAATGTTAAAATCTCTTATGACAAAATATTGCATAATCTTTTTGTTGAGAGTAATTTTTTTTTATTATTTCAATGAGCTCAAGATTAATGAAGTCATAACATCCATAAATAGAAGTAATTAATATTTCATAATATTCTCCCAGCTTTACAAAGCAATTAACAAATTTAAAATAAAAAATGCAATTTTTATCTTTTTAAAAACCTTTTGTACACACTAATGTTTATATTAATTTTAGTAAAAATGAAATTAAATAATTATTAAATTAAATTAAATAATTATTTAAATTTATAGAGTATAGACCAGGAATATGATCAGGTAACTCGAAAACTTCATTCGCAACCTCGGGTTATAACGAGTAATATTTGGACAAGCATACAATACCCATTATTGTATAGAATTTACTGATAAAATTGTATCAGTGCGCCACTCAACATTTTTCATAATTTTTTTGAATAATTGTAATTTAAAAACAATTATTTTCTAATTTAGTCGGGTATTGTTAACAAATTGAATAACTAATAACTCCGTGCTGTACAATTAATTACTGGTACAATTCCAACTAAGATAAAATAATCAATAACAAGAAAACATCGTAATTGCTATCCACAAGTGCCATTTTGTTCATTATATTTAATATTATCCTAATAATGATCCATAATTAGATGCAATAAAATATTCTACCATTACCCTTAAGAAATTTCCACAACTCCAATAACTCCCATTATCTTCATTTGTATTTACAACCTGCCACTTCACTGATCCGTAGATCCTCGCTATTAAACCTCCATGTACTAATAGATCTTTACAAGACACCTATTAAAGATCATACGGGTCGTCAGATCATTACGTTATGTGAACAACCTTGAGTGAAAGTGCAGCGAACAATAACGTCAGATACGTAACGTAATCACTTTCCTTTATTATTGCGTCCTAGAACACCTTGGGGGGAGTTTGAACGTATCATTAAAGCTAATTGGAGGGGGCCCAAAAATGAAACGAGGCGGATTCCTCGACAGGCCTCAGCATCCGGGTGCATCGAGGGTTTCATCTACGTTCTTATACGTATTCATACATACTCGTGTAAGGCGCTGGAGTTAGGATAAAGCCGAGTCTGTTGTGTGAAAAAATGGCTGTTAATTAGTAAGAACTCCACTATGGATCAATGAATTCCAGAATTTTACAATTACCTGGAAATGCATGTTCCAAGCAAACGATCCAAAAGTAATCTATATAGGGGCTGTTGCAAGCAACAACGTATTTCAGTAGTCAGTAAGAGAAAAGTATTAATAAGCAATCAATAATGCCATGAATATACCGTTTCATATTTAAATTTATTGACTAGGATAGTTTTAGGATTATAACTTTTTATTTCAGGATTTGCATGATATCTGAAAAGATACGCTGCATACAGTGTATGCAAAGAATGAGGTGGTTACAAAATTTCAAATTTCTTTTGTCTTTTGAATAGTGTCTGAATATTATCTCTTTGACAAATTCCTAAATGATAAATATTTCTGGATTATTCTGAGCAAGGGCGTCGCCAGGGGGGGGGGGCAGGGAGGGGCAGCTGCCCCCCCCCTAGAGATTCTAAAAAAGTTGCCAAATATAATGCAACCAAAGTGCTCGTGTAGCTTTACACATTGGACTCTGTACTGTCACAGAATACCTACAATTCATACCTACTTTACCTACAATTCATACCTACTTTTCTCATTCATAGAGAATGAGAAAAGTATGAATTGTAGTATGTAAAGTCAACTTGCCCCCCCCCTGCGCCATCGGCTGGCGACGCCCTTGATTCTGAGATATTCACGTTACGGGTTAAATACATTTCACCCCTATTTTCCATCTTCTCGCAAAGGAAAATTCGAAGCTATATTGGTTTTTTGGTACTATCTCGGAACCTAAATTATAATACGCGTGAAGTTTAAAATTTTTCGCTATTCGGACACTCTTAACATGCCAAGTTTAAAGTTTCTAGCTGTTCGGACAGTTTTAAATAAGTGTTAACACTATTTTCTACCTAGGCGGAAGGGCGAGTTTGGAGTTTTCGCATTTTCCGGGTTTATTTGAGTGCAAAGTTTCAAGTTTCCAAGTAATCAGGAAATGGTTAAACATGGCCGGATGTACATACATACATACATCAGGATACGCTCCTTCGAATATCCGATTATAGCTTATTTACAGGATGTATTATATTAAATTATTTCTATCCGGTTAAAATTTTCTTTTGTTTGAATTTCTTGAAATTTGAAGTTGGATCAGTAACTTTTCCAAAAAGTCCAAATTTTGCAGTTTTATTTTTAGTACTAAGAAGTGGCTTTTCCCTCCTGTCGAGTATGTGTGGTCTTCTGTATCTTTTTTAATTATATTTGTCTTGCAAGTTTAAAAGCTTCTGAAAATAATCGCAAAGTAATAATTATTGACACCAGAGTTGATAATACATAATGCAAATGTGTTTTTTTTTGTAATTAAACGCCAAATTTCGTGCGAAGTACTATGTAAACTATTTCATGTATAGAACAAAACTCAATACAGTAAAGTACTGTAGTAAAGAAATGGAAGCAAGAATAACCTGAAATTTCCTGAAAATATACCTTTCAGAAATACAAAAGTAAAACTGTAAATCAGACAATGTAGCAGAGTACGACTTTCAATTTGAGTATAAGTACTTGTTTTTTGTCTTCGTTAATTCAAATTTGTATCTCCAGTTACGCCACTGCGAATACAGTCTATATTGTTGCTCTGTAGTGCTTTTCTTGTCGTTTATTACACGTTAAGTAAGTTTCAATAATTATGCCGGTATGAAAGTGGACAAGTAGGTACATTTTCTATTTTTTTTACTTTCAGATGGAACAAATACCATAAAAATACCCAACAAAGCGTAAAAAGTTGAACGTGACATTTCGAGGTGGCTCGAAAGGACGATCTTTATGATTCCACGAGGACATCCGTGTTTTTAGGATCATTTTTTAGCATCGGTACACTTTACGCCTTTGTATACTTTTCCGAGAAAATCTAAGGCCCGAGCAAGGTTTCCCGTGGGAAATCTATGAGCGCCGATGTGCCTTTGATATTTGAAAATCGTAAAACGGTTTCTATATTGAAATATGGAGGTCCTTCTATGAGCGAACCGTTAGACCGAATTTATAAAACTTCAGTAATGAAAAATTTAAATCGAAATTAAATGAGCATTTGCAATTTTTTGAGGAATTGATGTAGGAAAATGTAGACTACTATTAGCTTATTATAGCTATGTATGAAAACGTGTCGAATACGAAAAACATTGGGAATACAATCTAATTAATCATTAGGGCTCTGAAAATATGCAACATATACATAAAGGGCAATTATAGAAGAAAAAAAATATGTATATGCACAAATATAGTGAATTCATATTTCTAAACGGAAATTACTTTACCTTGTCTAATGATAAACGTAATTGATTTGTCTAGAACAAACAACGGTGCAAATAAACGTGCATGTAAAAAAAACAAAATTTACCCTTTTCGACCCATTTGTAAAGAAGTTTTAGTGATCTTAATAAGTTCTGGTGTTCCAGGTGAAATTGGGCAATTTCTAAAGAATTTTAATGAATGCAATGAACTAAAATTGGCTTGAATTAACATAAAGTAGCTAACGAAGCTTTTAAATTCGTTTGGGTGTTGATTAAACTTAAGAAATTAAGATTTAAATGTCCCTTTAAAATATAACGAAATGTTTTTAAAATAGTTCTGACACAATTGAAGAAGTTGCGAAGTTCATAAGAAACGTATGACAATTATAAAGAACTGATTATATTTGAATTGCAATTGTCTTAAGGAAAACTTGAAGTTTGAAAAAGACTTTGATAGTTTAGGGAAAGCTGAGTTGAGTAGAGTTGAATCCCTATGCTACTTATAACAATTGTGATGTTCTTCAGCCTTCTTCAAAGAAGTTGCAATCACCGTAAAGAAAACCTCACATTTTAAATGTGTTTGGAAACTTTTTAAATGATTTTTATTGTTTACAAGAAGTAGAGAAGTTTCTAAGAAACTTCGGACAATTGTAATGAACTGATACCTTTAAATGAGGTATAATTCATTTTAAAGGAAGTTAAATGTCAATTTTGATGTGGAGTTTGTGAAAATATTTTTACTTTAACTTAAGTTTACTATAACTTTAAGTTACTGTGACGATGTTTTTAAAGAAGTTGTAGTTCTCTGAAATCAGATCTGATGTATTAATGGAAATAGAGAATTTCTAAAGTTTTTGTAGTGATTATAATGACCTTACTTGAAATAATATGTGATTTAAAACTCATGAAGTTTTAAAAGTGCGCTGAGTAAGAAATGTAAGTTGTAAGAAAATTACAACAGTTATAATCTGTTGAGATATCTTTAAAAATTACAAATATCTGTGACTTGAGACGTTTTCAAATGACTTTTGATACAGTTAAGGAAGCTGTAAAGTTTCTAAGAAACTTATGACAATTGTGAAGAAAAAAATGCTATTTGAAAAGGAATTGCAACTGTCTTAAGAAAAGCAAGGCATTTGATTTTCGAAGTTCTAAGGTTTTGAAACAAAATAAAAATGCCAGAATTACTTGTTATAATTGTAATGTTCCTTCGCCATTTTTAAAGAAGTTGGAAGTATATTAAGGAAAATATCACATTGGAAATGTGACTGAGAACATTTTTAAACGACTTTTGAAACTTTCAAAGAAGTAGCGGAGTTTCTAAGGAACTTCTGGCAATTATAATGGACTGATGACATTTTTAAAGGAATTACCGTTATTTTAATGACCGTATGAAGTTTAATAATGTAAATGTTGATGTAGTTTGAGATTTTCGAAGTTATCATGACGATTAATCGACGACTTTCTAGAAAAATTTGGCTTCTAGAAATAGAGACTCGGCGATACAGTAATTGCACCCCAAAAATTTAGGGCATTAATTCAAATTTTTATTCAAAATTCAACCTTAGATTGGCTTAATAAACATGTCTTAAATATGGCACATGCATTAAATTAAGCAGATGGAAAATAAAAATATTAATTTCATCCTTGTACCAAGTATATACACCGATAAAATTAAAATAAATAAAACAGTGATGACAAAGTTAAAATCAAAATTATAAGAAAATTTGTAATTTTTTGAGAAAAGGATTGAGAGAAACGTAACCTATTAAGCCACTATAAGTGTATTATCAAACTCAATAATTAGTGCTCTGAAAACATGCAAAATATACATAAAGGGAAATTCTAAATATGCGCAAATATAGGCAACGAATTCATACTTCTAAACGGAGCTTACTTAACCTTGCCTAAGAATAAACGCGATTGGGTTTTTGAGAACAAACAGATATAAGCAAAATTTACCAATTTTACAATTACTCTTATGTTATCAATGTGTAACGTGAATGTCAACAGACAGAATTTACCCATTTCGACACATTTTTAAAGAAGTTTTAGTGGTCTTAAACCAGATCTGGTGTTTTGAGGGAAGTTGGGAAATTTCTAAAGAATTTTAATGAATTTATAATGAATCTATTGAGTTTTTACGGTAATTTTGACATTGATTGAAGTTAGAAAGTTCAGAATTAATATTTGTTTAAAATATAACACGAGGTGTTTATAAAACAGTTCTGACACAATAAAAGAATTTACCGAGTTCATAAGAAATATATGAAAAAGAACTGATTACATTTTAATTGCAATTGTTCGGAGGAAAACACACTTTGAAAACGACTATGTTGCTTTAAAAAAAGGTGGAGAATCTCTAAGCTACTTGTAACATTTGTAATGTTCTTTTTAAAAGAAGTTGCAATCGCCTTAAGGATAGATGATTGTACTGCTGCTTTGTTTTTGAAATTCGATGTTCTCGTTTAACGGAGTATTGAAATGCCACTAATCACGTTTCCCGAAAATTGCAAGAATTAAATCGATATTACTTAAAGACCCCGTATCATTGAAGTAAATGTTGGATTAAAATAAATCCTTAGTACCAATGAGCTCTGATCTTCTGTTTTTGTTGATATGTAGAGGTTTTGGTTCGTTGATGGTTTTTAGCAAGTAAAAAATTTCGTGTTTTGTTTGCCAAAATTTTATTCCATTAAAATAGTCTCAGTGGTTGCTCCACTGTTGACATTTATAAATCATGATGTATATTATTCCAGAAAGGGTAGAAATGATTGCACTTCATTTAAAATGCTTCTGTTCAAAATAAAAAGACGTAGGGTGAAAATCCGGTATTAAATGAACCTATGGAAGTAAGTGTTGGGCCAAGTTGCATGGACAACACAATGAGTACAAGGCAATTGGCCGGTGCAATTGTCCTTGCAATCGTCGCTTACAATTTTGCGAAATCATAACGAACGAGCAATGAATAACGCTCATTATTTATTTAATGTGTGTGTTTTTCAGATGAGCGTATCTTTCCTTTAAACGGTCGAGTTAATCGTCACAACTGTCGTTACTGGGCAGATGGAAATCCGAGGATATTTCACGAGGTACACGTGCTCGATTTGCTAGAAAATGCCATTGATCCTGCATTAACTTCATAGAGAACAACTCCTACATACATTGAAGAGGAAATGCTATCAAAAGGACCTCTGCATTACTCCTGAAATGTGTGTTATTATTTAGATCAAAAGTTTCCAGGTCGCTAGGTAGGACGAATAAGTGCATTTAAGTGGCCTCCCCGGTGACCCGATTTAAATCCTTTGAATTTCTTTTATGGGACACATAAACATTAAACTTTATAGCCCTTTACTCGATACACTGAGAGACCTGCGCAGACGCATCTTTAACGTATGTGGCGAAGTGACACCGCAAGTACTGCAGAATGCACAACGTTTTGAAGATAATCATTGCGTGGAGTTTGGTGGACAAAATTTTCAACATTTACTTCAATGATAGGGGAAGTTTTTCAGTAAAATCGATTTAATTCTCGCAATTTTCGGGAAACGTAATTAGGGACATTTCAGTGCTCCACATCTTGTAAACGAGTAATCGTTTAAATTTGTTTCTAAAGTTTTACATTTTTGTAAGTTTCTCTTCGTCCAAATTTAGAAAAATTTGTTAAATCATCTAAGACAAAAAATTACTCTGGATTTTCAATAACTCAGATCAATTGCTAAACAAGAAAAACGAGCACCATATTAACTTTAAACAACTTCCGTAATTGTTTTTGATTTTTAATTCATATGCAAGAAATTTATCTGAGATATATTACTGTTTACTAGAGGATAATTGTAATCGCTTTGTTAACTTTAAATGTAAAGTAATGACGCAGTCAAAATTTTGTGTTTCGCTCTGTGTACCGGATCGGTGTCCCCTTACTTGACGCCCATGTGCATCGCACACCATGCACACGCCCGTGCGACACCCCTAAAAGCATGTAATTTTTAAATTCAGGTTTTTCAAGCTATGGTTATTGTTTTCCATAAACAGTACAAGAGAGTCACATGACGTTTTTAAAATATTGATCCTGATTATTTTTCTTTATCTTATTATTCTTTCTAAAAACTTAATTTAATGCGTCGTCTGCAGGTTTACCTTCTTTCGATTTCAGCAAATTTCGCCACCCCGAAATCCACTGACCTTTTCTCCCTTTGAGCCTCGCATATCCATTTTCATTCAAAACGTGTCGATAACAAAACAGCAGAGCGTTATAAAATCCCCGTCCGTTCTTCACACAGCTACACAAATGATAATATAAAGGGCTCGACGCCACTGACGGCGATGCACTTGCAGACTTGACTTAAGCGTGTTTGAGCTTTCGAGATATACTATAGAGTTGTGAGTTTTTCCAGTCACATGATAGATGATAGCCTTCCTGGTCTCTCGGTTCACGGTTCTCGTACGAATCGTCGCTGCTCTTCTCGTTCCGTTTTCGAATCGGCCTTTTCGCGAGTTTTTGGTGACTATTGGAGTTAAGCCAGGGCGAAGAGATCAACGTGAGTAATTATTGAATTTATTTGGTTGGAAACGTAACTGGAAGGATCACTAGATCTATCCACTATATAATAACTTTTAAAAATTCATCGTTAATCTTTCATTGGAGATTAAACACGCACACAACTTCTTTTTTTTTTTTTTGATGTGACTGACGTTGAAAGACAAATTCAGGTTAAAATTATAAAAAGGAAAAAACCAATTCTGCTTGATGAAGGATTTTCTTCCCGTCTCGTTCGTTGTCTGAATTTGTGTCATTTACAATAAGTTGTTAAACTTACTAAAAGATTGTCTTTTGATGGATATTTAAAATACAGATGACATTTTTTGAGGTAACTGATGGCAAGGGACATAAATTCAGGCAAAAATAACAGTTACGAATTCTGCCCTATTATCGTTCTTCTGTCTTGTACGTTACCTGAATTTGTGTCCTTTACAGTCATGTTTTAAATTTGTTTCATGCAGTCTTGTAGTCTTTTATCTGGATGTTAAAATGTATTGAAGGTACCAAACAAACATGTAACGTAACAAGATAATTGCGAATCCTGCCCGATGATTCATTTTGTCCCGATCGTCCTTTACGATAAGCTCTCTACAATAAGCCTAAAATAAGCTCTTGAAGTAGCTGAAACATTTCAACGAGTCTTACTGAATGTTTAAGACGTACATATTGAGGTAACTTATGTCAAAATACATGAAATCAGATAAAAAAATCCTTGAGACGTATTTCGAAAAAATATTAATAATTGACGATAATTTTTGGAAATCTTTTAAAATAAAGCGTCTTTTAAGGCGTTTTTATATAAAAATATTTCAAATAGATGTAAGTATTAAATAATTAAGCGAAAAATGCGATAAAATGCGAAGTCTGCAGTAAATCATTAAAGACGTTTTTATGAAAATTAAGAAAAACTGAAAATTCTCAAGAGTAAAGTGCCCTTCAAGGCGCGTTAAGAAAATATTTCAAATAGAAACTATGAGAATTTCACAAATTAGTTCAGATATGAAGTTTGGTAAGAATACATAAAACCGTTTTCAAGAAGATTGAGAAAAACTGAAAATTCTCAAGGGCCCTTTAGAAATGATTTATTGTATGGTATGACGGTTATGGTAATGAACGTGGATTAACAGTAGATTACATATCATGGTTAGGCTAGTTTTCCAGTGATAAGTGTAAAGCGCCCTTTTCCTTGCATCTTCAGTTTCAGATCAAAGTTTCAACTTTTTACTATTTCCAGCCTCTGGGGAAAAGTCGCCCATATACATACACACACAGACATTTTTTCCAAAAAAATATTTTTTGATCTCAGAGGACCTTAAAACACCCAGAAATGCCAATATCTTAAATTTGGAAAATCGATCCAATTACAATACTTTCTCATTACGCGAATACCTCACATGAAAAGGTAAAAACCGAAAAACAAAACCGAAACTCTAGAAAGATTTTATCAAAAATGTTACGGTTTATTATACGAATGATTCTGAGGAAACTGGCCATAGAATCCAAACTTCATTCAGAATTCAATTTTAAGTTTTCAAATTAAAAGCTTGGATGAACCTGTCAAACTGATTGTCAAGAAAATTCTAGAATGTTAGTAGAGAAACGGTAAAAAATATAAGAGAGCAGAATTCATGGTTTAAAAAAATTTTTGAAGCAGATTTCGTGAAAATTTTAGTAAACCGAACAACGACAAGTGCAAGTACCCCTCAGAAAAGATTTAGCCAAAATTGTTATAAAACTTTATTGTACATATATTCCATGGTAGAATAATTATTCAAAGTTTACAATACATCAATACATTTTTGGAGTATGTTTAGAGAAAATTTTAGAAAACCGAAAAACGTCAAGAATAAAGTGTAACTCAGAGGTTCAGCCAAAAATGTTATTTAACTTTATTATATACATTCAGAAGTAGAATAATTACTCAAGTTTAATAAAATTTTTGGAGCAGATTTCAAGAAAATTCTAGAAAACCAAAAATATCAACCGTTCTTTCGACAACATTTATCAAAAAACGTTATTAAACTTTATTGTATATATTCGAAAGCAGAACAAGTATTCAAAGTTAAAAAAAAAGTTGGATCAGATTTCAAGAAAATGTGAAATGAACGGAAGACGACAAATGTCCTTTAGACAATATGTTAGAGAAGATTTACCAAAAAATGTTATTAAGTTTTAATCATTTTTTCCTCCAGTGAAAATTTGTTCAAAAATGTTAACTTAATGTTAAAATGTAACTTGAAAATCGTTCAATTTTTTTAACTTTGAATAATTTTCAAGTTTTTTAACTTGAATAATTATTCAAAGTTTAAAAAAATTCTTGTTGCCGATTTCCGAAAACTTCGGAAAACTGAAAGACAAGTATTCTTTAGAAAAAATGTAGCTAAAGATGTTAAGTTTATTTTACATATTCGACACTAGAATAAATATTTAAAGTTTTAAAACGTTTTTTGGGGCAGATTTCAAGGAAATTTCAGAAAACCGAAAAGTAACAAAAGTGAAGTGCTCTTCTGAGAAGATTTGGCCAAGAATGTTATTATACTTTGTTAACTATATATGCGATAGTAGAATAATGATTCAAGATTTGAAAAATTTTGAAGCTGATTTCGAAAGAATTTCAGGAAACCAAAAAAGTGCTCTTGTGAGAAGCTTTAGTCAGAAATGTTATTGAACTTTATTATGTATATTTAATAGCAGAGAAATGTTCAAAGTTTAAAAAACATTGGCGCAGGTTTTCAAAAAAAAATCAGAAACCCGAAACATGATAGGTATAATGTACCCTTCAGAGAAAATTTTACTAAAAATATTATTACTAAAAACTTTTTATACATATTCAACACTACAATAAATATTCAAATTTTTTAAAATAAACAGCGATTTGCAGCGAGTGATAAGAATACAGTGCCTCTTTATGCCATCCTACATTGATAACGATGAGGAATTACGAATTATGCCCGATGATCAATATTTTTTTATTTGAATTTGTGCCATATACAACTAGAATTGCCTGAATAATATTTAATACAGCGCCATGCCATGCATATGCTGCAATTAAACAACTAAAAATATAAATCTGTAAGGATAACCTTCAGCCCTTTCCCCCAAGGATTACCTAACCTGTTTGAAATTCCAAAGCATACTTTAACTTTACTTCACTATAAAAATCTTCTGTAAACTTTTAACGATACCTTTGCCAATTTGGTAGTTGCTGAGAAAATCATCGAATTTCGAAGTATTATCACCATCACAAAAATACTCTTGTAGATTCATTGATCCTTACAGAACTAAAAATATATTACGTATCGTTACTCTTTTTAAACAATACCTTCACGTGTATATACACAAAGCGTACGTCGTGAAAAATGTTTTGAATTCGTCGGTTTTATTACTTGAAACAAATCTTACAACATATCAATATTTTGGCTGCAACAGACCAAATACCCGCATAGTTCGTCCTTTTGATAGGGTCATGCACCCAGTTCCAAGAACAATGTTTTGTCTTAACGTTGACATGATATTTTTGTGAATAAAACTATAAAACATTAATTCTACTATAAACAATAGCTAATTTAATTCTCAACAAAACAATTATTTTAGATTGTTTTATTGGCTTGCCGGTATTTTTTAACAATGCAATTCACTTGTGCATTGTGGATAATAAATGTCTCGAATGGATTTTCAGATTTGCGCAGGTTACAATATTTAATGCGTCATTTTTGAACAATAGTTCAATCAAACGAAGCAGTTATCGTATATCGTAATGCGTAATGCGTAAGTAATATTTTTACTTATTACTCTATTACCTTATTGATACGAAACGTAAGTAGGTGGTCTTTTACGAAAAATAGGTTTTTATGTTATGACAGATCGTCTTTACGCTTATTTTCATTGTCAATATACATACGCTCAGGGGTGTATCGGATCTTTCAAGTGCGCTCATGTTATTGCTGTCTATCATCGTCCAAACATTCTTAATCCACGCATTAAACACTCCTCTCTAGTTATTCCATTTGTATATCGAACAATAATGTAATAAAAAAATAATACGATAACCTAAATATTATGATTGAATCGAAACGTAAACATTTACTTAGAGTTGTTCAACTTGGCGTTCGCTCTCTTGTGATAAATCGGAGATTATCTCCTTGAGAGAAGGTTGGTCGGGGAAGATTTTTCTTCTGTTTGTAAATAAATGTGTTCGTTTGGTATCCTTTATGTAACAGTAAAAATCGCACCTGAATCCATGATAAGACTCTTAAAGAAAGGAATTTGTATCAAAAAGCTTCGAGTCATACACACTCGTTTGGGTAACGTTGGTATCTCATTTTGTTTGTAATCGATAAGATTAACGTCTAATCGTCGTAATGATCACTTGAACAATACAGTGTAATTAATAATAATAATAATCAGTGCAGTACAAAACAATTTTGAATGAATTTTCATAACCATTACTCTAGCAAATTTTGATTGTTTTTGTTATTATTTTAAAGTTAACACTCGGTTTGACACGTGTTGGGATCATATCGAAGACGGAAAATTTTCTAACATGCCTCCCAACGGACCAGATTTGCGTACGGCTTGGTTTTGTATAAAGTAAAACGATAACTGCGACGTTTTGATTTATTAAAGAATCGAAGGAGTTCATAAATCACTCCGATAGTGAAACGAAAACAATCGGCGACTTTTAATAAATTAAAAACACGTCCGTCGAGTGGTTCTTTAATGTTATTTCTCGTATTTTTATCAATAAATGGAAAAATCGCGATTATTCCAAATGTAACGCTCGAAGAGTCTCGAGGCAGTGCAAATAAAGGAACATTGATTTATAATAGTTGAACTTAAAAAAATCTACTTAAGGAGGCGTTAATTATGCGACTTTATTTTCCTGTTCTTATTTCATTTTGACAACACAAACATAAGCTTCCTTTCGAATTAATTAATATACAAAAGAGAGTAAAATCCCACACCCATTTATCTGTTTAATTTTAACTGCACTGAAGACACTTTTAATGACATACAATGACCTATTATTTAACTGTTTAATTGCACCAGAACGTAACATAACATGTTAAATTTATAATAAACAATTTAATCTATGATTCACATGTTATAACGGTAATTTCACAGGATAGCATTAAAATTAAAGCTAAATAATCGCTAGACGTGCGATGTGACTCATTTACTAATTTGTCGATTCGGATTTTATTCTAAATATTTTAATATTCTTCAAACAGTTTATAGACAAAATATTTATATTACCGTTTCAAATACGTATGACTAACACTTTGATATTACAAGGTGTACGAATATTAAGACTTGTCAAAATATTTTGATCTGTCGCCCGGACGAAAAGCAGAAATGGCGGAGGCACCGAAAAGGAAAATTAATCCAGCCGATGATAGTGTGCTTTAAATATTACTTTTTTAAATTATCCCGCAAAAAGAATCGTTGATGTGTTGCTAATTTTTCGGATATGTCCCATTTTCTCCCGTTTGTCCACCGATAGAATTTTTTTTATTTATTTAACCTGCTTAAAACCCTGACCTTTTTACTTGAGCTAACACACATGAAACCAATAAAATTTAATTGGTATTGATCCACTTGCATGTAAAGCTTATCAGTTTAAGTGGAAAAGTTGTGTAATTTAATTTATTTAATTTCTAATGTTTGACAAGAGTTGTACGTATAGTAAACAGGCGGATAAGGAACACCATTGAGGTTTACGAAATCTTACAACTGTTCGACGACAACGAAAAAGAACAACTATTCTTGAATGAGATTTTATACAAATTGCCTCCTCCTGTCTTGCTGCATTACACAGTTGACGTTTTGTCAATTTTGACTAAACGAACTATTGAAGCAGTTTTTTCGTGAAATACTTAAATTTCAAGGAGCACTCAATGTTCTAGACTTGAATATAAAGAAATTATGTCCAATATGAGAAATTTCAGTGGCGGTGATCTTTTGTCATATCTTTTTCAGTTGAACCATCCAATCATCAAAACAATTTAGGAGTGCTTGATTAAACTGCACACAGGCAATTAAAAAATAGCAATTCCAGTAAAATTATTAATTATTTCAAATTATGTCTTCTAGATTCGTCAATCCATGCAATTATTTGCAAGAAATATCTTCAATGCATCATTCCAAAGCTTATTGTAAAGTGTGTTGGTTACCAGCCACAATCTTCCTTGCATGCCCAAGTGTATTGGTGACTAAAGCGTTCGATCTGTTACATATTAGCTTGTGACAATATTTACTCAGTAAATAGCAGGTCAATAAAAGCTAGTCAGTTGTAAGTGAAGCTAAACTAGTCGATCTCCAGGTTGGTTAACTAATATCTATTTATTACATATCATTCATTTATGTGTCTTTAGCCTGATTAGCCTGTTAAACATTAGAACGTTTCAAAGAAATGTCTAAATGTCCTTGTTACACCGTAATCTAAACTACCTACTTGTATGTAATCATAATTATTATTTTAACGTATACAGTAAAAAAAAAGTCGATTATAACACCAGATCTCGTTATTTTTTAGATCTTAATCTAGGTTATAATTTTTCTGATGTTTTTATTTTGCCGCGCTCACTTTTAATCAAATGCGCCTGCATATCAAAATACATTCATCTTTGATAAACTCAACAATTTTCGACAATACTCACCATCTACAGTCACCTATAATCTAAATCTATCCAATTCCTTTAGCATTTATAACATATAGCATATGTAACAACTGCTTTCTTCTTATTTTTTGTGCGATGAGCAGGGTTAGAATTTTATGCAAAAATGCATATTTGCAATTTAAAGACATGCCGCAATAAAAATGCTCCCATATATTTTTACATATTTTTCACGTTCACATATTTTTGTGTGTTTTGGGTTTCATGCATAATTTGACAGTTTAGTGCATAAGTTTGCATAATTTACCTATTGGGACTGGTATTTGTATATTTCGTACAAATTTCTGTAAATAAAACTTAAGGATCTTGAGACAATAAATTCTGTTTATTACCCTTAAAAGAGTATTAAACAGAGTTTCCGTTATAATTCTCAACGTGATAGACGGTCAGCCTTTGAGAATTTTAAGTATTTATTATTCATTTGATATTTGAATAACGGTAATGCAACAACCATGCCAAAATTGAAGTTACATCTTACATCGCTTTGGATAAAATTTATCCTCTAAAGCTTGTGGAAAAGCAGAAAGTTTTTTGTAGGAACATTAAGTTTTCATTAAGTTTTATTTAATATACTTTTATCATATTTTGTTCAAAATCTTCATCAAAAACGAATATATTTGAGAAATAGATTATGTTTCATTCATGTTTTTAAGAGTTTAATGAATAAAATGTCTTCTTTTATACTTTTTTCAAGAAAGTATGTGTAATTATGCACATGTATTCACTACTTTTACTGCAGAAAATTCCTACCATGAGTGATGAGTTAAAAGATTCGCTTAGGTACCTAAGAGTGGGGGGTGATGAATAAACCTATAGAATTATTGTATCCTTCGAGTCGTAGGAGTAAGAAATCATAAGTAGTGAGGAATTTACTCCCGCCACCAGGAACATAGACCTTTTTATTTTCATTTATCATCACTTCTGACCCTGGAAGAGGTTGATGTCAACATACTAAACGTTTAAGACAAAGTTTGTCCCAAATTCTATTCAACATATTTATCGGCGAAGCCCTAAATATGGAAGAAAAAGTGTAGAACATTAAATACTTTACACTATGCAGGTAACCAGGTGATGATTGCACAGGAGAAAGAAGACTTAGATCTTATATCTATAAACTATCTGGGGATCATCAAGAATCATCTGGGGACTTACATTTCTAAGGAGAAAGGTCAAAAACTGTAAGAAATGTATCTATCTAGCCATAAAACTAGCAACAACAGTGCGAAATGATGAGACAACTAAAGGCAGAATAACTAAGGGAGAGAAAGTAATAGGATCATTGAACTCAGTATTATGGCAGAAAAATATTAGACCAGAAACAATAAAGATAATTTATAATACCACTTACGATCAATGATTACAAATAGTTTCGAAGTTTGGCAGTTAACACAAGAGAATAAAAACAGTCTGCTGGTAGTGGTAATGGACTTCTAGAAAAGAGAAGTGGATCTCAGAAGACGGATGAAGGTAGAAAGAACACTTACAGAAGACATAGGAATGAAACCACTGATTTGATGTGGACACGTAAGGCAAATGAAAGAAGAACGACTTCCAAAAAAAACCCATTAGAATGGATTTTCCCGCAAAGAAGAAAACACGACAGACCACCTAGAAGGTGCCTACAGAGAATTACTAAGGCCATTTCAGAAAGAAATTTACTGGACGATGACTGGCAAGATGGCGATTAGACCAAATGAGTTTTTGCTGATAACAAATTAGGGTTAAAAAAAATATTTTTAAGTTTACTGTTGGCAGTGCTGAGGCGAATCGATTCCAATAGTTTCATCCAAGCGTTTCTTTTTTGGTCAGTTAGGTAATCGCCTGCCTAAAAAGGCAGAAGTACGTGTATAATAAGTAATAGTAAGATCCAGGTTTAAGTCCTAATCGCAATCAAAAATAACTTTCTTTAAATAAAGATTTGTCGTGTGTGATCGTATTTGCTTCATGGAGGTTTATTAATTTTCAGACACGTTGGCAAGAGGAGCCAAGTCCCAGCTCAGGACCACCAGCCGCTCCAGAGACACTCTTTCCTGCGCCCGTTAAAATGACCCTTCCCCCATGATGGAAACGCACAGACTCCTGATAATCTTCATCGTGTACGTCCTGTGCGCCGCCTCCGGGTACCCCCCGAGACCGTTGAACGAGCGCTCCCCTGACCTCACGTGGCAGGCGTGGCTTCTGGTCGACGACCAGAACCAGAACAGGCAGCAACAACAGCAGCAGCAGGGCAACCCCGACGGCACGCTCAGGAGGAGGATCACTCCGAAAAGCGTCTTCATCGCCCCGACCTTTAGCCCGGACTCGTTCCCGGCCTGCGCCGACGGCTACAGCTCGGACCCGATGGGCAGGTGCGTCAAGATAATCAAACTCGACCAGGACGCACACTACGAGTTCCTCATCGAGAAGCTGAAGCAGAAGTTCAGCTCGTTGGATTACGAGGAAGATGAGGAGGAAGAGGAGGAGATCGTTGCACCCACTACCGGACCCCTGCAGCTCAACATCCCGTTGAATGTCGACGGGGAGGATCTCAGATCGGAGGAAAGTAATCGCGACACCGATGTTGCTATCATAGTCTCTCCGACGAAACCGGGGTTCGATTTCAAGACGTACAACTTCGATAAGAGGGACAGTTCAGATGACGAGGCCAACCAAGAGGCGCTGCTGAAGAAACTGAACGAAGCAACAACGAAAACCCAGAGGGAAGTCGGCACGGTGACCGCGCAAGTACCTGCCCAATCCACCACGACCACTCCAACAGCACCTACTACTATTACAATTGATACAACGACTACCACTGAGGAACCTTCAACCACCACAACCCAGGATTATCCCACCACACTAACCGAAGAAACCCCGACAACCTCAACTGAAACCGAAGTCCCAGTTTCGACAACCACCGACAGCACCACAACCACTTTCCCCATCACCGACTCCACAACGAACATCGTCACGCAATCGCCCAAACCGGACGATCCCTCCTCATCGATCGTGGAGGAGTTGCACTCGATGAAATTCAACCTGACGACTTCGCCGCCCACGGAGAGGGAAACCGACTCCGGCTTCGTGAGGTTTCCCGACGAAGCTCCCGTCCACAGGGTGAAGTTCCCCGATTCGCACGTCCCGTCCTCTTTGGATCACATCGCGAGCATGAACGATAACACGAACGAAAGAACTGTGATAGTCAATAGTCAGCAAGATTCCGGAAGGAGTTTTCCCGACGGAAGCTTCCGCAAAAGGGACGACCACAAGGGACTGTTCATGATACCGCCCAGGTGGAATCCGAGCAGCTTCCAGAAGCCTCTCGTGTTGAGGTTTTCTAGGAAGCATGCTTTCATTGATAAAAACCAGTTTAATTACCCTAATTATTACAGGTCCATTCCCCCAGACGACTTTGAATATTTGTTTAAGTTTAAAAATAGACAATGATAGACGCGGTAGCTCAATTTTTAAATGAATCCTCGAAAGACGGCGGTAATAGTAAATCTCGTTCAGTTCAGTCGCTTCCGTTCATAAAAGCTTTCTAGTGTTTCATAAAACGCGACAAAAGTAGAATAAAGTACATTTTGTTTAATACTTGAGATTGGTGGTAAAATCGGTACAATTAAACTACAAACGCAAGGCAAAAATCGAGGTGTCATTTGAGTCAGCTGAAAATACATGCCGAACAATGTCTATAAGGAAATAACTATAGGTACTAATTGTGCCGTTAATTTTCCGCAGTTAAACTGATCAAAGCGGAAAATAAAATATCCCCACGCAGACATATTTAGTACGGCTTTAACATATTTTAATAGGGCTTAAAACATGAATCAGTTAAAAGTATATTCTATACAAAATAAGAGTACAAGAAAATAGGAAAATTGTAGAAGGTTCAAGAATTCCCCATCTCCCTTTTTGATTTGATTGATACTGATTGATGCTGTGCGGCATTTGTAAAACTAGATTGCTATGATTACATTGGTCCAAGTTTTTGCAATGCTGTACAGTTTTCTGCTTACAGGGGTGAGAAACCCCCTATTTTAGACCCATACGATGAACGATCATTTCAAAATGTACGGCACCTATTCAAACCTATTGATTATCATATAAAATAATTATTAGTAACTGCACGTTACATGTTCGACATGTATTTTCAACTAACTTAAATGACTCCTCGATTTTCGCCTTGGGCTTGTAGTTTACAATACAAGTCATCGTGCATGTATCAAAAAAACTCCATGATTCTCAGGAAATCTTCGTACACTAACAAATATTTGGAGAAAATGTGCTTCAAGTCACAAAACCAATATCAATCAAGGCTGCTCAATACATGTTTCGAACGACTAGCATCCATCATCTGTCTAAATAGTACACTGACATATACTGAAAAGTTATAGGAAGTAAACAATTCTTACAGATTACGTACTCTTACAGATATCAAAGGGTTACTATGAAATTGATGTCATGAATCAATACCACTACAATACCATAAGTACACAATAAAAAAAAAACTGTCTGATAAGAGTACCAGGTCAGTACCGTGTATTTTGACTCGCTGTATTCGATCTTGATTTGTCAGTCTGTTGGTTACAGAAATAGTTGGATCACCCATAAGGGGACATTTTGATTGATTTTCCAGTTAAAAATAAACGACGAGACCCGCCTTTTATTATGTTATCAAAAATGGAGGAATAATACAAAAATTTCGCCAGTTTGCTTTACAGAAAGCTGCGCAATTTAACCACACAACTCTGGCTCTTACAGAAGTCAATCAGATAAACAGTCTACCCAGTCTTATTTAACCTAACGAAAAAATCACTTGGAATTAGATGCACTAAAACAAACCCACAACGTAGAAGCCACCCATAATACGTTTAAAAAAAAACCCGAAAACCGCTGGAGGAAAACCCATTTTATTTTAATAATTGTTATATGCCACAGTGTCTTTCCACATCACCAAATTGTAGATTTTTAACTTAATTTCTAATTTACAGAATTAACTACATCATATCTCCACCTCTGGGAAGAAACTGCAAATACTGGTTTTCTTTTGACTTTTCACCCAACAATTTCTGGATTTAAAGTTTCTTAGGAACCTTGATCATCCCATCCGCTGTCTTTTTTCCTCGTATTCTCAATGACTCCCAATATTCTCGTAATGTTTGATAACATTTAACTCAACCTTGAATCTTGACTAATTACGTTGCAATAATTAATATTCACAGGGAAATGGATCCGAGCAATATTTTAATATACTAAGTACCTAGATAAATATACAAAGCTGAATACATTGAAAATAAACGCAGCCGTTTAAAATATAATAAATCATTTAACAGCATATTAAACGTGTTCTCTCGAAAAAAGATGGTAATTTTTGTTATGTAAACGTTTACAGTAAGAAAAGGTAGCTTTAATGACATTGAATTACGCCTTAAGTTGCCCAAAAAAAATGTGGGAGGTGTTTTTCAACTCGTCTGTGTGAAATAGAAAATATTTATTTAATTTTTTTTTATTTCAATATTAATAAATAAAATTCATATCGCAACACTTATCGTCGTCATATAATTTATTTGTATATATTTTTGTAGATTAATATGTAACTAAACTTAAGCATACTTTTGAATTTTTTACATCACACTCCTCTGTGCTCAGTATTATTTACCATCTATATGTACTTTTTATTAGAAATTGGTGTTCGACTTTAAAATAAATACCTAATTGTAAGGATTACACGTATTTAAGCGCTATATCTAGTAATTACATGTACCTAAATTATTTGTACAAATGTATCATAGTTACTTTAGTTGTAGGCGAAAAATAACGTAAAACTAATCCAAAAAGTCCCTCATGTAGTATGCCGTATTTATTGTGAAATGATCGTTTTAATCGTTTGTGCCAGTACGTATAGATTTTTTTAATAAATGTCATTTTTTAAACTATCGAGATGAGTATTTCCTTTTACTTATTTCGAAGAAGCATTGGATTGGACTTCGATCGATAGATCAAATCGATCAGAAACCCTAGCCTTTGGCAACGTTTGGGGTAGAATCAGGATATTTCGGTTGTTTCGTTTGCCTAAGTATTCTCTTTCCAAACCCAATTGAACAAGTAAAAAAACACGGAATAGCCACTTAAATCTACCACCAAATCGGTCCATTGGCGTTCCGTGTTTTCTTCGTAGGTACCGTAAATTGTTCGTCGAACTTTGGAGACAACAAAACCAAAATGGGCGCGAATAGTAGACAGTAAACATTTGTTGTCTTCATGTCTCATGGTTATACCTCCCCCATGAAGCTAACAAGCAGAAATACATGTCGGCGGTTATCGTTCCTTACAGTTCGGACGGCTGCGCCACGATTTGTTCTTTTTGTTGTTATTAAACCGCCACTATTTTTCTCACATCTTATGTTATTTTCCTTGAAAGGTGATTGTGACTGTTGGGTTTAGCAAGCCTCCGTGTCACAATTTTAATTGTCGTCCATGAAATTAGGGTCTTTCCATATGTAGGCACAAATATGCTTGCTGCATACTTTTAGCGTCCCTTTTGGTTTTTTCGTCCCCATGCTACCACCATCGCTTACTTCAACATGGTTACACCAACCCGATGAAGCAGGAATACGTGTCGGTGGTTACCGTTTCTTGCGGTTCGGACGACTGCGTCACGATTTGTTCTTTTTGTTTTATATATATTCAATTCACAATTTTAAATATTAGATAATACAGTGCCGCATCGTCAACCATTTTGGAGTTTAGACATACAATATGATTTGAAAATGACGAACCAAAAATTGTGCTCCTTCTCCTTCTTCTTCCTCTCCTAGTATTAGCTTTCTTTTTCTATTGTATCTCTGGAGGTACCTGCACCACTGGATTGGAGAGGAGAATTGCATATTTTCTGGATGTTAATCTGCGAATCATACTGTGAATCCGAACCCCAAAATGGTGAACGTTGCGGTACTATATCAGGAGAGTATGTATCTGTATACTATTTGATATAAAGGTGTAACATACACAATATACACATTTTAACGCACTGTTTATATATATTTTAACTGCGTGTGCATTTCCTAGTATATTGTAACAATATTGTAATATATATTAAAAACTAAAATAAAATGGCGAAATGTTCAGCAACATTGCAGTATTGCAAGAAATATTTCAGCAATGTTGTATGCTGTTGAGCAATGTTCATGCAATGTTCATGCTGACTAAAAACTTTCGAAGTTCCTTTAGAATTCAGTAACACTAGAATGAGTATAAATTCAATGTAGAAGGTTCATGGAAATTTCGAACGTTTCTGTTTTCTAGAATCTAAAAAGGATTCTTATAAAACATTTAACATCCAAAATTGCTTCCAGAGGAAATCTGGATGGTTTACGGAAGTTGTAAAATCTCATTTTAATTTTGAACGGTAGGAATTCCATAGGGTGTTCTAGAACCTCAAGTGAAAGTGCATTAAAATCGAATTAAGAAATTTGCGAAAATTTCGGATTTTCTTCGGAATCATTTCCTAAGCGACCTTAAACAAACTCTAAAAACTTTTTCATTTTGATTTCAAATACTAGAATTCTAGAAGTTTCTTTCCGTTCAAACACTTCTCACTTATTTGACCGGTTTCGTCAATATTCCAAACAATTTTATAGTATGTCTCCACCAGCAATGACGTAACAAGTTTTCTCAGTTCTTACGTTGAATAATTTGTCTTATTTATATTTATTCTATACAATCAGTTTACATAAATACCAAATTAATCTTACAACTTAGACAAACTTGTTTATTTATGATCCAGTGTTCCTAAACTTTGCAGTGTCACATTGAATAAAATTCAATTTTGAGACAAGAAAGTGTTTGTAAAATGTTGATAGTCCAATGAATGAACACTTTTCGAGTCACAAAAATTAATATCGGGATGAAAACTTGGATTTAAGTAGTTAAATACATCGAACTTTTAAAAAATAAAAATTGAGAAAAAAGTTCCAAATGTATTCCAAAATTATAGCTTAAAACCTTGTATACAAAATTTCTTAAGAGTTTTTGAATATCACAATCCTTTACGGAGATATAGCCAACTTTTTAAAACGAGCTTTTGGAGCTGCGCATTCGCATACAGTCAGAATGAACGTGATTGTTTAATCAAGCTAATTAATTAATAAATAGTGAATAATGAAATAGTGAACAATCTCATATAGTTACGAAATTAATAAGCTAATAATAATTCTAATCTTCCAGATTGCAATTTCGACTTGAACATTTTTGTTATAATTAAAATTAAAATAGGAAATTAAATTTTAGACAGTTTACACACATTTTTACCTTTAATTATCTGCGGAGTAATCAAAATATATATGCTGTTCCTGAATATACATGTTTTGATTTTATTGACACAAAGTGAAGATCACGTATAAAGAAGAAATATAATCACATATTGAATTTTGATTTTTTTCTTGCAATCGGACAATTTTATCTCGACATTCAATTTGCTATATCTTCAATAAGTATTATTATATCGTCACGAAAGTTTGATACTGTGTGGAATACACTAACACTGGCAACAATTCTTCTGTAAAATTACCCTACGCTTTAATTTTAAACCATATGTTGTACCCATGACAAAATTTGTTATAAGGTGTTTCTGGCTTGGAAATAAATAAGGTTATCAATATTCCTAAATTTTCTGCTTCCTTATTATTCGCCTATAAATTGAGTTTCAGCGTATACAAATAAAAAATAAATGGCTTCTTTATAAAATTTAAAGTGTATTCAGTCACACTTACGTATAGTGTACATAGGTTCAAATATTATGTTTATTTATGTCCTTTTCTGAACTGATCAATTTTTTGAAATAGATACTACGTTACCGACCGCTAAATTTTTAAACATTAACATTTGTTTGAAGCATCCCTCTCTAATTTTGAGTATTAATATATTACCGCAAGACATCAAGCTCAAATTTGAAACTCAAGTTGAAACACTAAAAAGAAACTCATTAACGCATTTGTTCCTGACTTCACTTTTTTGGGCCTATCAAAAATATTCATGTATTCCACTTTACAATCAGCAATGTGCACATCTTGATGCCGTTCTTCCCAAAAAATGCGTCCGCTTGTCTCCTACGTATTGCCTCGCATTAGCGAGTTTATTTTTTCAGGTGTTTCGTGACTTCTAATTATAAGCCGTTTCCGCGTACTTTTTTTCATTAACGGCACATTCGGTTTAATCCCGCGAGGGGGTCGGGGGGGGGACTTCAAAAGAAAGAGAAACTACCGAGTGCCCGTGACTGCGTAAACATCAATTAAAAAAGTTAACAACAAATAAAGGATTCGCGAAATATCGAGGCAAGTTCTCGCGCAATTAGGTATCCTCTAACACAACAAACGGGCAAAAGTTTACCGCAGGAATACGCGGGCAACTCGCCAAACCTCATCAACTTACGTATCAAGCAAAAAATATGATTGTTATTTCGGTGATTTATTATCTTATTTGCAGGAGATCCGCTCCTGTAACATCCGAGTCCCGCTCCAGATGTTCAGTGTTCAGTAGTGTACCGACATCACTCAAATCAACAGCGGTGCTAGTGATTCGCGTCTCGTTTGGAGTGGAAAAAGTAAGACAAAAGAAACCGTTCCGGTACGAAAGATGCACAGCGAAGATGAGAATTGAAACGCTATTAGTATTCGTGGTTGTCTCGTGCGCGGGGTACAGTTATCCCGAAGAATCGAGGACGAAGAGGAAGACCATTTTCATCCCTCCGACTTTCGGAGTTTCGTGCTCCAGCGGCTATTTCCTGGACGATTCCGGGGACTGCGTGAGAGTCATCCAGCTCGACCAGCAGAACTACAGGGTGTTCTTGATTACCGAGAAACTTCGGGGAATCGAATATGAAGATGACTACGAGGAGAGTTCAGAAGAAGAGTCTTACATCGCCATTCAAGGCCCGCCTTTGCGATTTAAGGACAACATGGAAAAGTCAGGCATAGAAAAGAGGAACAGCGAAACTTCTGATAAACCAGAACGCTCATCAACCATCATATTACCCTTATCGTCTCTTGAACAGCTCAACGCTCATGACACGTTGAGAAACGAAGAAATAAACAAAGCTATTGATGACTATAACCATGCTGCTGGAAGACGAGTTTCGCAGAAGAGTTCTCGAAGAAGACTGAAGAAGGTGTCGAGATCCCACAGGCCCAAGATGAAACTTCAGCTTTCGTTTTTGAAACAGAAATTAAACAAATCAAAATCAATAAACGGTCAAAGTGCCAATAGAATTAAGAGCACACAAATGACACTAAAACCTACCCCTTCAAACGTGAACCAGGAGGAAGTCACCACAGTTCAGGAAGAACTCGCAGCTACAACCACTGCCACCATCCTTACAACGACCCTCCTACCGGAGGAAATCTCAACATACATTGAAGAAAATCAGACGAAAAGGGAAACCGCAACTCCGGAAATAACCACAACTCCGACCATTTCAACCAGTTTTACCACAAAAAGGAGTTCGACTGTAGCTCGCCTAAAGAAAAAGATCAGTGGGTGGTTACAAAGAATTTTGACTGGTAAATTTAAACCCGTACTCGGATCGCATACTGAAAAAACTTAAATGTCGCGTTTTATTTGTGACAACGTGGACCCTGATAAGGTACCTAATAACCATGCAAACATTTTAGTTATTCTTATTTTTTGACTATTCCAACACAGTTTTATTCAAAAGTATGTTTCCTTTGTATTGATTAAATTGCTTTATCTTTTACTGATTGCATTCAAATAGTTACTATTTCGAATAAAAGGCATCATTTAAGACTAGGTTGTAACATATTCAACTGTTTGCTTCATTTTTTTTTTTTTTTATTAAATAAAATTTGTTGCATGGTCTTATGCTATACGTAGATACGTTATTAACTAAGGCTGGTTCTTAATGTTCAATCCATTTACGTGCAGGTATTTTACAATTATAACAAAAATGCTTTAATTCACAAGCAGTTACTGTTCTATCGATTGCGTCCAAATAGAGCCACTTTTTAACGCACCATTAACATCGGGTTGCAACATAGTCATCTGTTCACTTCGAATTTTTTTTATTAAATCAAATTAGTTGCATGGGGTCTTCTATATTTTCGTAGAGACGTTATTAACTGAGGCTGGTTCTTGGTATTCAATCCATTTACGGGTACACAATCCGACAAAATTATAACTCAAATCCATATAAGTTGTCAAGTGTTGTCATCGTGTAATTTTTGTCGTGTTGTGTCTAGTAAGTCTAATATTAAATGTGTAGATGTCTCAAATTTGAGGTATATTGTAGTCATTAATCTAAAACTAATAAATTATTTGGTATCGATACTATGCTTTAATTGTGATTTTGTTTTCTGATTTTCGAAAAATAATCTGAATATTAAATGTTTTGATTAATGACTATGAATTATTCATCTATGAAATATGTATCTTGCAAGTCTAGTTATTCGCGGGCGAATAATGATGTGCGTTTTTGTATCAATGTTTATGTATTTACATAGTCAAACATGATTTTATATCACAAGTTCTATATGTAAATATATGTTATAATATATTAGTCTTAATTGAATTTATTGTCAATAACTTATTGCTGCACATCTTTCCAAACAACCCACTACACCTAAAACACTATTCTCCGCAAAATTACAACCTAGGAGTTATACATGCCTTTGCCGTCGAGATACCCTGGTTGGTAACAATAAAATTTTTCCAAGCGTGACATATTATTGTATTTGTGGTAGAACAAGCAAATATTTAATTCAAACTTATAGGAAAAACCAAATAGAAAGGGAATTGTCTATCACTTTGTTTTTATTTCTCTCTATTAGGAGGGTTGGCTGAAACAGCCCGTGGGTGTAGCAAATATAAACACAAGTATTAGCCTAAAATCAGCAAAGTAATTGAGCGAGGCTATTTCAAAAGCGTTTCTGTCCTTTTCTTCAATCTGGCTTTTGAAAGTCATTTCTATTAAATCTCCGCCTACATCAATCAAGTACATTGATACCTGAACTGGTTGTAAAACATTTAAGCAATGTTAAAGTAAAATACGCAAGTGGAATGAAACATTATTAATTAATTTATTTTATCCTCAATATCGAGAAAATACCGACAATATTGTGAAAGCACAATTACAGTCATAATATAAATTACCAAAGATGTACACCTACCTCGACTGCCATTTTATAAAAATCTAGACAAACTTTATAAAACAACATTGATCTCTTAAAAATAAATATGAAATAATTCACACATGGTCCCTCAACCTTTTGCGTCTTCTGGTGGCTTGTCTTTTTCAGTTTCTTTATTGGATTTATCATCTTCAACTTCTTGTACAACAACGGTCCCATCTCTCGTGGCATTGGTGTCTGTTGAAGTTGTTTTTGGAGCGGTCTCGTTTTGTATGCTAGGTTTTGTGTTATATTTGCTATTGTAGATGGGGTACCTGGGTCGGTACGGCTGATACGGCAGTGGCACCTGGGGCGGAATAACTATAGGTTGCCTGGGAAAAAACGGAGTCGGCCGCGGATAGAACCTCGGTATAGGGTAACCCGGTGGGAGAGCACCAGGTATCCAGAGCTCAGTTCCAGGGAACCCCTGAAATACATGAGGTAATGTCAGTAAGTAAATGGTATAACCGTTTTAATAATCGTAACACGTAAGAGTGCGGCCATCCTTCTACTAGCATGAAGAGTTCTGAGTTTGTAGGTTTCTGTGGATGTGAAAAGACGTTTTTGTGCGAATTGTTAATGAATATTTGGGTCAAATAATAATATAGAAAAAAGAGGACTAAATTAGATAAACGAAATAATTATGGATGGTATATCGAAGTTCCTTCACATCTATTTAAATTACTCAATAATTACAGACTATTATTTTTTTAACGTGTGTGTTTGTTTACCTTTGTTTCATCTTTGTTAAAGTATTACAACACTGTTAGGAGAAAACTCTAAATTTCCAGATAAGTTCACGTATAAGTACGTAAATTATAAGGGCACATCTGGTTTATATTGCCTGTCCTTAGGGATGGTCAAGTAATAGCCAACACTTGACTTTTGATATTCATCTTATGTTGTAGACCTAATAAAGTTACACTATTCTTTACATTAACACTCCCTACTTCAAAATACCTCACCAATCTAATGGAATCGTAGCTTTTATACAACTGAAGTTCTCCTGGAAGTCTAACAACTCCCATCTCTACTTACAAACATATATTATTACCTCATAATATCTATAGTCCAACTCTCTGCTCCTATGAGGTGACCTGACGCTGGTCTTAGGTGAACGACTTTTACTTCTTCTATCCCTCGCTGATCTGTATCTTCTTTCCCTGTCATACTCTGGAGACCTGGCATGCTTGTAATCTGGCCTACCACTGGATAACTTCCGAGGAGACCTACTGGATCTCTTTTCTGTTGTGCCCTTGTAAGCATCGTAACGGTGCGGCGACCTGCTCCTCCTAGAGTACTTGTCGTACCTATGAGGTGATCTGAAAATTCGACCGATGGTGACTAGGGCCAAAAGAGGGTTCACGTTCTTACCGATTTGGCGATCTGGACTTCCTCCGCTCTTTGTCGTATCTCACCAAGGGTCCGGTAGGAGATCTGCTGAACCTGTGCCTTTCTCTGGACAACTCCCTTTTTTCTCTGTCAGGCGACCTCGATCTCCTACTGCTGGGTTCGCCATACTTGGACCGTTTGATTTTATCTGCCCTGTTGGGCGATCTACTGGATTCTTTGTGGTAAGCAGACTTGTGATATTTCGGCGAGGCAGACTTTCGAAAGGTAGAAGGTACATACCTGCTTCTTGACAAAGATCTGCTTCTTCTGAGATGAAAATTAACCAAAGTAAGAAACACTTCATTCGGGGATGTGGTATTATACAAGTATCTACCATAATTTAAACAGATGTAGTCTGCCACCGGCTAAATGAAAAAGTTAATTACATCACAGACTCAAAATTGTCATTTTTGAAAATAATGAATCAATACATTTTATTTACTACAATTTAAAGTACATAGAGAGGTAAGCAACATGCAATGATGTACATGATTATGGCACAAAATCATGCAATAACAACTTGTTGGAATATGTATATCAAATGAACTGCTTAAATTGCAAGAACACTTTAAAAATTGAAAATTACAACTTTTAAAACAAACCTCCTCCTCTCATCTTCTCTCCCCCTCGAAGTTGATCTCCTCCGATAATGCTGAGGACTTCTTGATCTTCCTCTGTAGGGATCTTCACGATCTCTGTTGTAAGTGTAATCTTTTCTCCTCTCTACGCTTTTATCTCTGTCGCTTCTACCTCTTTCAGAACTGTACTTTCTCCTTTCTGTAGCAGGGCTCTTATCTCTGTCTTTGCTCCAGCCCCGGTCTTTCTCTCTACTACGACTTCTGGGCTTCGGCCTTCTGTCATTATTGGATTTCCTGTTCCAATCTGAGCTTCTTCTGCTTAGGGAGCTGCTGCTGGATCTCGATCTGCTGCTGCTTCTTGTTTTGTGGCATTGAGGTTTTGTGACATTTTCATCATATTGATTAACTAATATACCTTCTCTATCAAAAACTGATTTTCTGGTTGAATCTGAAAACGTTTTACACTTTAAGATTTGAAACACGGTTTTAAGCGAAATTTTAAAATTATTATTATAAACAAGTTTTGGTCCTCCATGCTAACGGAAAACTCTTCTTTCTTCTGCTCTTCTCAGTCTTCTTTCTTCTGATCATCTGCCTTGAAGACTTTTCTGGCTGGTTAATAATTTAAAAACTGTTCTATATCTACTATCACTACATGTGTTAATTACGATTTATCTGATGAAAAAGAGATATATTATTTGAAATCAAAATTATTGCAAAGTTGGAAGTTGGAATTATTGCAAAGGTTCTAACAACTCTTTCATTTAACATGTTCTTCATAACCTGTAGGAAATATTAATGTAACTGTGAATAATTTATTAATAAGAGTATTAAATTAAATCAACATATAAAAAACATTGTAAATACATTCTTAACAGTGACTCTGAATATACTGAAAATTAATGGCACAAATGAGTAATTGAAAAAGATAATATCCAAATTGATTATGATAGAAAAGTATCAAAATTCTTTTCAAATAGTATTTCAAAGTGAATTGAAAATACTGTTTAATTTTTGAAATATTAAGAAAAACTGACCAATCAACAAAGGAAACAGAATCATTAAACAATAGTAGTTTTAATTGAACTGATAAAAATTTTAATAGGCTAATTGATTATATATATAATATAATCATATAATATATAAATATATAATATTAAATTATATAATATATAAAATATTAAATATATAATATTATATAATTATATAATATAATAATATATAAAAATATGATAATAAAAAATTTACTTACCCCAGTAGAAATGAGTCTCCAGATCTCTGCACTCAACATTGAATTCACATCGGCAACAGAAAAAAAGCATTAATTTCAACCCTTCATGTATTGTACATTTTATAACAAAAACTCGGTGTCTCATTTGTGAAAGTTACTTTTTTAAAAACATAATCAATTATCCCTCTAGCAACACCAAATATGGCCATTTTATTCATTTGAATCATCAAGTTAATCAAATGTATTCTTGTCACACTCATTTTTGTTACCAATTAAAAATTGAGACGTACATATATCAACTGTCCACATTATAAATACGTCATCTATTTGACTTTAACGTGACCACTCCGACTAGAAAAAAAATAATCAAAAATAAGATTCAGATTTGTAGGACTAGAATGGTGATTGAAGAAGTCAATAATTGTGCATAGGTAGGTAGCTATAAGATAAAGAAATGTGTTTAACTACAAAACTAAAAATTTACTGCAGTTCAAAGAAAACATTTGACGGATTTTACACTGAAGACTCCTTGGTTTAGTATTGCTCAGAACACTAGAACCCTCAAAACCACCTTTAAATGAATCTAATAAAAGTAAATCATCAGTCTCGGTTTTCTTTGATGGACTCAGTTGGAGGGAATCGAAATTTACCTTTCTTGCTGTGAACTAACACTGTAATTGCTTTGGGGTCGTCAATGTTCCACTCGAACGGAAGAATAGGCTCAGTCTGAGTAACATTCTTTCTGAATATTTTCACTTTGAGCGCTTCCAATTCACTGAAGGGGACTTTATCCAGAAGGTTCAATTTGGTCTTTACTCTAGATGTAAAGAAAATTATTGTTATGCACAGTTGTAGAAGTAGAAAAAGTGCTGTTAAGGAAGCAAGGATGTTTCCTAAAGGAGTTTATATGGGACAATGTATATAGGTTAAATTAAAAATGTGGTTAAACATAACTCACCGCGAGTTACCCGACATTAGTGGAGTGAATTCTCAGCGACCGAAATTACCATCACAATACTTTACAAGTAACTACTACTCTTCATTTTTTTAAATACAAAATTCACTGGAATTATTTGTGAGAAAAACATCCAACTTCTATGTAATGTTCGTTCAATAAATCACAGAATCACAACGTAGGCGGCGGCTACGCCATGCACAGAATATCAAAATTTCTGTCCTTAAACTCATATCGGTCCTAACCTTATCTAGTATATATGTTTTGTGATTCTAACCTATGATTCTAACCTAATATTTTGTAAACTCGAATTGGTCACTTGCATTTGTTGTTTTAAAATACTACAGACATTAAAAACAAAATTTTTCAAAATGAGCAGTACACCAAACCACGACAATGAATTATTCGAAATATTAAAGGAGTGCAAAACTCTTCCGAACTTCCTAGATCAAATCTTTGGCTTCTTGCATAGAAGGTAAGAAAACTTTAAACATTTTAAATGTCAGTGACTGTCCCCTATTTTTAGGACTGATTTTTACCATGTAGCCAAAGAGAAGAACGCAGCAGTCGGTTTAGCTGAAGGCGTGGCAGAAGGTATAGTGAAGAACATGTTTCTCAAATGGAAACATAAGACAAACCCAGTAGTCCTCAGTGGGGCAGACATCCCCGCTGTTGTTGAAGAAACTGTACCATATGAAAACATAGTCGACACAGTCGAAACGAACAACACCAAAACAGAAGCTACTGATATGAGTTTCTCAGAATCAGAATATTACAACGGTTCTATACAAGGAAATTATTGTTGGTCCCAATCTATAACAGACATTGATATAATAGTAAAAATCCCAGAAGACGTAACCAAAAAAGACATCAAAGTCGAAATATCCACGGACAAAATCTGTGTTCAAACAAAAAACCATGACTACCTTCTTAATGGTGAGCTCTGTCATAAATGCAAAGCAAAGGATGCAATTTGGTCAATAGACAAACAAAAACTCAATATCCATTTGGATAAATGCCAGGAAATATGGTGGGACTACTTGGTAAACAGTGAAGAACGATTGAATCTCTCTAAAATTGACTGCAGCAGACCTTATGATGAATTACCAGAAGATGCACAGGTTAAATTGGAAGAACTACAATGGAACCATGAAAGAAAAATGTTAGGATTACCAACATCTGATGAACTCGCAATGCAGGCAACGTTGAAGAAAGCTTGGGATGCTGAGGGCTCACCATTCAGTGGACCTTTTGATCCTAACGCTGTTAGTTTTAGTTAAATAACTATTCACTTACTACAGTTTTAGTTTTACACATTTATACCTTATTTTTAATATATTTGATTTGACATGAAATAATTAATGAAGCTTCATTTTGTTTGTATAAACACTATCTCCAGGGAGCGACACCAGCGGTAGCGGCACTTATAGCGGAAAGGCCTTGGAACGATGGAGGTGAAACTAAGACGATTCCCACATAGTGTCTGACCTAGTGTCAACACATGTCATGGGTGCAAAGAATACCCAGATTACATACCCAACAGTAATAATGGTAAATGTTCAAGCACTGATGGGAGAGGAAGATTAATACAATTAGAACAATAGTTGGAAAGGCTCACTTGGAATATAGTAGGTCTGTGCGAGAAAAGAAAAAGAAGAGAAAGCTGTGTAACACTAAATTCAGGGCATATGTATACTACAGAGGTGCGGACAGTGAAGGCCAAAGGGGAATAAGTTTCATTGTAAATAATTGACGATATCACCATGCATTATAGGATATGACACCATATTGGATAGAGTTGCTGCAATAACAAACAATTAGCATATAAAATTTTGTGATGCCAAGCTGGGAAAACAGCAAGACGACTCAGAAGAGAACTTGGATAAGTTCAGCTTTGATAAGAGAAATAAGTGAGGGTATATGTTACTTGTGTTTTTATTCTAAAAGCAGATAAATGCACTAAATTCATGCTTTAAGAAGAAACAAATGTGAATCATTCCTAATGCTCAAACGAAAATGAAATTGACTAACTCATATTTACTAGAAAATAAATAACAAAAGACGTAAGTGCCCTAAATTCATGCTAGTAAGTGCCCTAAAAAACTATGAGCATCAATTAATAAGAGCAAACATCCAAATAAACGAACATTTTCAATAATTCACAAGATGAGAAAAGGCAAAAACATACAGGTTTATGTGAATTAAAAAATATGGAAAAATATATAAAAAAAGTTAGAATACAAAAATGATACCAATCCTTGTAACTTGATACACTTAATAACTAATATTAGTTCATTGGAAGAAGCGTTTAAAAATGAATAAGTAAAAGTTGAGAAGCTCACTACAGAAAAGATCAATCAAAGAAACCGACTATCTAGAGAAAACAGAGTAAAGACATACATCTAAAGGCACACAAGGCAACTAATAAAATATTCAGATAACTAATAATAAAACATCTTCAAAAATATTGGGAAACTCAAGTTAAAAAATGCCTAAGAAAGTTGGAGAGTAGATATGTTTTAATAACAGAGACAACATAAAGACAAGAAACACAATAAACGGTGACAATAACTGAACACCATTATAATGAATTATAATACTTCCTGAATACCGAACAACTATAGTACTATAGACTATAGTACATGCGATAACTAGATAATATGTGGAGCAACATGGACGCCCATGTTCAGAAATAGACTGTAGAAGAAGGCGATTGAGATAAACTGTCTTGGTTCTTCATTGTGGTAAAAGTAGCCAGAAAACAAAAACTTTTTGAATTAAAACATTGTTTTTGGCATTTAACGGGAAGTGGATGAGATTTGGACAATAAAGCACTACTCTTGATGCGAAATAATACAATGAGAACTTAGATCAAGCAATTTTAACAACAGTAATGATTAATACAATAAAGTCATTCATGATCTTATGTGTAGTCAGTAAAATCTTCCATTTGTTTCTTATTTCTAGCATTAAAATCTTCGCTGGGGTAACCGCTCTCTTCATTCTTCTGCTCCTGTAAAATCCTTGTTTTAACGTGCTTGATTTTTCTCAGTCTTTCCAACCAATTTGAGGCATACGGATCAGTAACACGATTTTCCAATGATCTGACTACCAAAGATGCCAACTAAAATAATGTATGATGACCCAAATAGTTCTCCTCAGTAATATTTTATACTTACATTAGCATGTAACGCCAACTGCCTGGCTAATATGGCCACATTCTGGTCTGATACAAGTTTTGGCTCACTAGACGGGAGCAAGTCTGATAACTTATCCTTGACTTTAACGATAACACGATTGAATCCATGGTCCAGTGGTTGTATTATTACACAGGCAAATGTGAATTGACCCTAAAGAAATATTGAAGTTATAATACAGAGTTAGTTGTAAGTTATTTTCCTTACTTTTATGGTACAGATGTTGAAGTCTTCCCCACTTTCATTGTAAACGATTGTTACATAGTCATTTGCAATGTGTTTTTTCTTATTGTTGCAGTTTGGATCAGACTCTTTGTTGGGCATCATAGTGGCGACATCAAATATTACTCTGATTACATCGTCCTGCCAGATGTAAGCGAACTTACCATCCTCACCATGCTGATCGAGTCCCCCTAGGAAGAATACCTGGAAAAAAATTTGTATGTAGGAGAACTTATGTTTTTTGCAGTACTTTCTATTGTAACTTACCTGGGGATCCACGTCGGACAGCTTCACCAAAGTTCCCAAGTTCTGCAGGAACTCCACGTACCTCAATGAACCATACCTATTCCTGAAAATCTCTCCTTCAGAATTCACCTGTCCTTCTCTCACGTACACCACGCCGATAGTGTGCATCTCGTAAGGCGGTATTTTATCCAAGACTTTCAACGCCCTCTGGACCATCTCGCTGTTCTGGACGAGCAGAGGTCTCTCGCTTTTGTTACCGAAATTGGCAGCGTGGTACAGCTGTAGGAAGACAAAGCTTGGACTGATCCCACTCTTGGGGACATCCTTCGGACGCGCTGGCTGACGGATGTGTTCGGACCTCGTTTTCCGCGTCGCTGTGCTCATCACCGAGATCGTGTGAACCCGGTCTCGTTTCTGGGTCTGATTTGAGTCGAGGGTGCTGAGACGTTCGACGCTACCGCTGTTCTTGCGCTCGCGGGCTCTCTCACGGGCCAGGTGGAGACTCGTGTTCTTTTCCAGGATCGAAGACGAAGAGCTCTTCTGGATTTCGTGACCTGGAAGATTAAAGGTACTTTTAAAGGTGAAATAAACAAGATGTGTAAAGACTTCAGTTTTTGGATGCTCTCGAGTTGTTATCCTCTTATTAGCATTTTACTATTACGTTCCTTTTCTGACTTTGCTTTGGTGAGCAATAATTGTTCTTATTGCTCACCTTGCCCTATTTTTAGATAATTCTGCATATTGTATTGAAATAAATACAAATGTCTACTGACCCATTGAATGCCTTGGTAATCTTGGCGAGGTCTGTGTAGGACTTTGAGGCGGTTTGCTGCTAAGCAAAGGCTCCAGATTGCTGATGTTCGGTAAGTTAGTCGGTCGCTTGGGAAACTCTGGCTGATGATTTGCAAATGAAGCAATGTTTGGAGTTGCTGGCACTGTCTGGAAAGCTTTGGGCACGAGATCCTTCGGAGGTGAAGAACCTGGATAACTATGGCAACTCAACAACATAGGATGATCCGCCATCAGTTTTGTAGTTTGTATTGGATCTTGTGAAGGTGGAGTAGTTCCTAAAAGTTGCAGATATTTATGTACGCGATGTAATGAACTAATCAGCTTGGTAAATCAGTTACGAATATTATGTTGGTTGCAAAACCGGTATCCCGGTATAACAGTATAGGCTTAGAAAAAGTAGGCTAGTTCTTATCATTAAAGATCTATTCCCAAACTTCCCACAGATAACAATACACTTCAAGCAAAGTCTATAGATTAGAACAAGCCTCCTTACTCTTTTGACGTGTACAAAACACTGAGGGCTTTTTTGCTCTCGATTGCAAATCATTTCATCTCCAACTGTGAGTGTGAAATATGAGGGTTAAACAGGTGCAATAACAAAAATTTCATTTGCAATCGGGGGATGATTAATAAGTATAGCGAAATATCCACTGAAAAGTCCTATGTCATAAAAACTGTATTAGAATCCGGTGTAGAAAGAAAATAAGTTATATTTTTTTTAATGTACCCACTACTACAAAAAACTATAGTATAACAATTAATAATAGTTAAATAACGATATTAATAATATCAATCTTAATAAAAACTATGGAAAATTATTGTGGAAATTTAAAAGACGCAAACACAAAGTCTTAACCAAATATTTATTATTATTAATCTTCGGCAACTGGTTTCGACTACCAAGTAGTTAGGCCTACTAGGTCTGTACACTTATTAAAATCGTTGTTTGTAGGTGCATCTCAAGCAACCATGGTGGAGTCAACTTTTAAAAAACTTGTCTCATAAGACGGCATATTTAAAATTCAAAACATAACATTCAACCATGGTAAAAAACCATCTTGTTTATAGAAGTATCATTACTCTAATAACTTACCAGTCAAGAATTTCTCATTGTTATTTTCTTGAGTAGACCGTAATTCCATAAGAATGTTTGGTAGTGAAGGCACATAATTTCAAAACTTATATTTAAAATAACTAATTCACCATTTCATTTTTGTTAAAACTCAAGCGTGTAAAAGTGAACTAATGATAAAAAATAAGTAAAGTAGGAAAACAACAGAACCTTCTACGCCTTTTACATGCTTTCTTTCCACTTGACTTTTCACTTATAAATGAGCAAAATATATATTTTCCTTATAGAATACCTTTAGGGCATCGAAATATTGAGACGTTATCAATATTCTTAATTCCGCAACTCGGCATAACAATAAAAACCATAAGTCGCCACTAGGAACAAATATTTTACCTAATAACTAATAGATAACGACTAACTCACACACAACTAAAAACAAGGCAAACGGTCCAACACAATTAAAAACACTATTTGGTGCACCCAGAACAAATAGCCTATCAAGCCCAAATGACAACCACCCCATGCAAGGGACGTAAGTCAACAGGAGAGGAATTAATATCAAAACTGAAGAGTAAGCGGACTTATTGTAATTTATAGACTTCGATAATAATTGCAGATAAGGGATTAAATTCTTCATTGCAGAAACTGACCCCTGAATATATGTCTACCTACTGCTGAACATAATGCTTCAATTTGTAAAACACTGTATAAACATGGAAACCATGGAGGAACCAGTTTTCAAAAAATAACTACTTCACAACCTAGGATCACGGTATTGCGTGCTAGCTTTTGCACCCATTGCTGAGTTTACACTGTTACATTTTACCTAATCCTGCGATCTCTTCTGGAATAGCCTCGCAGCTAACCCTCATGTCTTTAGAATACATCTTGTTCTTCTTACTGCCCTCCTCTTCTGCAGCCTGTGTCTCCTCCCCACCCTCCACGACGACTTTTTGGTGCAAAAACGGGTTCTTCCAACTGGCGGACATCTCAGGGCTAGAATTCGACCTGCGTACTGGATTTCTTGAACGAGTGCCGTCGTCATAAATGTAATCCAGTTCTTCTTCGATGCTATCCCGGGAGTTCTGACGCGACGGAGACTGCTTGGGGGAACCCGGCAAGCTACTGTTTGAACCAGAAGCGGCCAAACTGCCTTTCTCATCCTCTTGCACAGGTTGATCTTCCGAAGATTGTCTTCTAAGAGGGGGTCTTGTAAGTAGAGACCTCGATTCAGGGTGCAGGGAAGGCATGAAGAGGGTCGAGATCTCGTTAAGGGGAAAGTCGTACACGGAGTGCGGCAGAGGAGTGATTTGGTTTTGAATTCTCATCACCCATGACATGTCACCTTGATAAAAAAATATTTTAGACATTTATAACTTAAGGACTTACCAACTAATGTATTTAGGGAAGGATTCGAGAAATTCACGCACGAAACTACAAAAACTGATTCAAAAAGATTTGGTAAACTGCCTTCTTTACGTGCCTGCTTTTTAATGAATTAACAAATGAATCATATATCACAACGAAAACTATGAAGCTTTTTATTAAATGAGAAATATGGTTCATACTCGCAAATATCGAGACACGAGAATTACCTGTAGGTCTTCTAATATAAATTTCAGCCCATCCCGAACACCAACATGAGCAATTTTCAATCTCCTGCTTCGTCACACCGCTACCCATCTGTTGAAGCTTCGAGGAGACCATCTCTAGTTTGTCGCCGATCTTCTTGTCGCCGTCACTAGGCGAACTAACAGAAGTATTATTATTAGACTTTCCCTTCTCATCAGAGTTCTGTCGTGAAGACCAAATCGTCTCCTCGGTTTCATTGCTACCGCTTCTTGCAGATTTTGACTGCTGGCTCTCGGTATTACACAATGCCCAGCATTTATCGCACAGACCATTCTTGAGGATCTTTTGGGAACAACCGCTGGTAGTAACGCTCACCAGCTTGTTGCCGACCAGCCAACACATAGTTTGGCCGCCATTCAAGAGAAATTCGGAGACGGGCAACCTGTAAGAAGTATCAAATAATTTAAAAAAAAAATGAGCTAAATAAATTAACAAACACATGAGCATGTCATACATATCCTTCGCTTTTTACAGCTGGGGCAGTCTCTTCTTGTAATGCATGAAGAAAGGGTCGTTGCATAGAGTAATAAGTACTTATTTCTATATGGGTTGTTGCACCTATAATCTGTATTACTTTAATGCTTGATTTCAGCGTTTTTGTAATAATAATAATAATAACATTTATTGAACTGAAGTGAAAGGGGCGGGTTCAGCAAAAGCCACAAATATGGCTAAGCTGGTCTTCCATTCAACCTGACTAAACCTACTTAACTAAACTTATTTACAAACTATACCTTATAGACATTTTATGGATTTGAAAGAGTACAACAAACAAGAATTAACGCCAGGCGCTGTTTCAATAATGCTATTGCTTAATGCACATGCGTTCCTGTCAAAATAAAGTAAACGCTAATAGCGCCCGACGTTATGTTGAAATGCAAAAACTCTTTAATATTGCTAGTAACAATGCATCATTGATTGTATCAAACGCCTTACTATAGTCTAATACTAGACAGCATCACTGCAGAGTGCTGAGTATTTTTTTATCAACTAATCATACTAGATGATTAGGTTTCATCGTCATTATTTAAATCATTATTATTCCATACTCTAGATATTATAACTATTTTTTTAACACTTTTTAAACTTACCTCTTAGGTAAGGCACTGCATGGCGAAAAAGCATATCTAGCCATTAAATCTAGACATGTTTCAGTCAGCTCTTCATAGAAAGTCCTGAGGGATTTATCCGGGATAGATTTATTTGTGACAGGCTTGTCCATTCTTAAGGTAGCGGCTGTCCTTCGTCTTGACCCTTGTTCGGTTAAACTGGAGCTTCGTTTTCGATCAGAGCTGTCCTGGTTCAGATCACTCAGGTTGTGATTGAAAATAGCTTTGGTTTCTTCTTCATACGGTATGAGGACGTTGGTCTGAAGGCCCTAGAATGATTTCAATTTGTGGTAAATTTGGAATATGTTTTATTCAACTTACATTGGTAATGAACTTCACGAAATCTTTTCTGAAAGGTAGACGGCACTTCAAGAACCACACAGCTATGACATGGTGAGCTAAGGACACTGTATAATGATTATATCTGAAGGGATTTGTATATGGCAGAGAAATGGCAAACACAGCCATGTATTGATCGGCAGTGAAATTACTGTAGACCATTGGCAACTGAGTAAGAGCTATAAATTAAACACTTCATTTAGAATTTCAGTAACTTTAAACTCTTGAAAATTCTTACTAGATAAAAACTCCAGCACAGGTATGGCAATGTGTACAGTAGCCGATATCTTGGATAAATTCAGTAAAACTTCAGGTAACAACTTCACCATAGCCTCTCGCATCTCCAGAGTGCATATTGTCAGAGCTGCAATGCAATGCTTAGAGCTCCTCTGCCCCGAAGTGTTTGTGCACTTTATCAGACACCTTATCATGATCTGCTGATGCTTCTGGTCCAGGAAGTTATGGTAAGATGCTAGGTTCACCAAGACAAGTAACACTAGGGCATGGAAGTCGGGTTTCATAATTTTAACATTTAGAGATTCCGGGAGGTTCATGGATTTGTCCGTTATCTAAAAAACAGAGAATGTGTTCAGTACCTGAGTGCAAGTGCTTATGTGTAAATTACCATTGAACATAATACATTCACAAGCAGCTCTAGTTCATTGTTGCCATATTTCGAAAGAATCAGAGATTTGTTCTGAAGTACTTTAGTCATTTCACGCAGCACTAGACTCAAGACTTCCCAATCTAAAAAATAAAATTTAGAATATATTTTTGTATTTCACCTAGAACCTGTTGCAACTATATTATAAACATACTGACCTTTTTCCATTTTTAGACAAGTGATGAACACCTTAAATGCCCTCCTGAGAGGAACGTACGTGACTGTACAAGAAGGTTGTTGCGTGGGTGCAGGAGATTGAGGTGGTGGAGAACCAAGGGGGCCTCTGTCGATGCTCCTGTAGGTAACACAAAGGTAAGAACTAAATTTCAATTTGTTCTTTTCGTTCGGATAGCCTAAGTGGTACAGTGAGTCTGCTCTCATTTTCAGGAAACATTCAAAGATCTGAAAATAATATTCTTTTACAGAAGTAATAATTTAAGTATTACATCATACCATTAGCCGAATTACAGGGGAATTTTCAAAGATTTTCGGTCTGCCGTAGTGCATTTCGAGGAAGTATATGAGCATTTTGTAGATCTTGATGGCATGTGATGATGGCAACTTGTATATCTTGTGGATAAATACCTCAATCAGCCCTTTTACCAAACACTTAATGTCGCTATGTTCAGAATCGGGCACACAAACATTCTCAGTAATAGTCTCGAAGGATCTATATAACAACTACAACCAAAAAATTAATTAACAATTTTAATACCACAATCACTCATACCTTCTCTAAAATTTCTAATAGTTCCAAACATTTCTTCGATTCACAATCCATACACAAATCTAACAGCAAATTTGCAACAGAGGAACGTACAATTACATCACTGTTCTGCGAAATGTTTCCCAGGTGTGGGATTACTATTCTGTCTATTAATTCATCTTCATATTGTCTCCTGCATGAACAATGATATTCTTTAATAAGCATCATGTTTTCAATAAACTATTATAAGAGCAACATAGCACTGCCAAAATGAGTGATTGGTAATATAAACAAGATTAAAACCACTTGAAATTTGAAAATAAAATCTAGTGCTAAATTACTCAAGTAGAGTCCATTAAAAGTAGTCTAAATATATCTCAAAAGACTACTCAAATAAGTTACTGAACCAATTTGTTTCTTATTAAAATAATTAAGATGAAACCCTCGCACTTTCCTGTTAAGCTTGATGACGTTAGAAAGCACATCCAGCACCTTCAGCCTTATGTTTGTCCTTATATCAGGTTTGAAATACTTGTGCAGTAAATTATACAAACTGGTCAACCACAAATGTTCAGTAGGAACAATACTCTTTGAAAGATACATGATTAGTCTCAATATAGAACTTTCCGGACGGTTTGAAGAACATTCTTCAATGACATTGAAGAACTGTTTGATGGAACCATTAAAGCTGCCTACTTCTAAAAGATTTTCAATGCTGTTTAATGTCTCATGTAATGGAGCTACTATTAGCTTATTAGGTGCCTGATTGAGGGACAGATCTAAAATAGAACAAACAATTTGGTGAAAGTCGCAATTTACAAAACAATGTAATTACCAATGTGTTGAATGATGTATAGTATAATCTGTAATAGGATGGACCAAGCAGGGTCTTGCAGTTCTGAACCGTGCCTATTAACCAAGTGTTGCAGCCCTAAAATCACTTCATAAGCAATGGCTGCTTGATTACATTTAATTCCCTATAACAAAAATTATTATCGTTATATGTATAATTTAAAAACAGACGTTTTACCTGAAGAAAAGATGGTAAAACTGAACTAGGTGGGCAATGTAGGTTTGCAAGTGGTGTTGGGCTCCATAAAGCCATGTGAATAAAGAAAATCGCCCCTCTTATAAGATCTGTATCAGATCGTAGTGTAGGCTCTTGTAAAATTTGACACATAGTAAAAATGGTGGAATGCCCCATGTGAGTTCCAAGAAGATTCTTCATTATCTAACAAAACAATTTGAATATTTGTATGACCAATTCAATGTCAGTACCCTCATTTTTACCATCCAACTGTTGTTGCAATAGTCTTCCATGTTGACTGTACGGCATAAAGCTCCAATAAACTGTGGCAAAGACTGTGGTGACATGTTACTATATGCCACCATAGATGACATGATTTGCAAACATGAAAATACAGTCTTGTAATTATTAGTACTGCAGCATAACACACAAATATGTCTAAAATATATAATAATAACATTTGATTTGATAATCATTGTATCATCTTACTGTATTAATCCTGTTATAACTTTATCATCTAAATAAGCTGCATTGAATCTGATTACATTGTCAACCATGCTCAGATACTCTTCTATTTTACCAGCTTTTGTGACATCGGGCAGCCAATTAAGAAGGAAAGGGCCAACTTCCTCTTCAAAGTATAAAATATCTTTCCCATTCAGGGTCAACATTTTCAAGGAACCCAACCGTTGGCCAACATCTTCAGGGTTGTCATGGTGCTTGATGAATCTGAACAGTTGAGCCCTCATTACCTTTAATCTGTCATACTGACCTTTAATCAACGATTGAAGGAAGATAAATGCAAGATGCCTCGTTTCCGTAGAATGTTCTCTCCCAAATAGATCTTCTATTGAGCTCCATAATTTTACCACTCCAGTCTAAACATTTAGGTTGAGAAATTTTGTTACTTTATCGTATGAATATAGAAAGTGTCTTACGTCTTCCATTTTGGATTCCTCCACTTTGGCGTTGAGGTCTTTCATGCATTTTATTCGAGTGACTAGGGGCGAGTCTCTGCTTAAATCTTTGAGAAGTTCGTCGTTCAGCGTTAGGCTATCATGCCGGCTTCCGAAAGAACCTGAAGTACAAATTTTAGAATACTTTTTTGATACTTTTAGAAACGTCTACTGACCTGTAGCACCTTTGTTTCGCTTGAAGATATCCTTCAAAGTATCTTTCAAACTTTTATCTTTGGAACTCATTTCATTCGATGGACACTTTCAAAGTGGAATCAGCAATATTTCGCACAACCACTTACGTGCCCTACCTAAATTCGCTTTTTCAAAAGTTAGGAATCCATAGAACTGTTTTTTTTTTATTTTAATTTTGGCAACGTAACCTCAAAAACGTCAAAACACTGAAGGTGCTCGTGTTTTAACAAAAAAAAGTATGTATGAAAGATCGGTGATTAACTAAATAGCTGCATTAATGATTACTCACGATCTAATGTATGCAACATGTTTAAGATAAGAAATATTTAACCGAAAAACCTTCATCTATTCTAGCCCCAACTAACCCTATCACCACAAAATAAGACACAAAACGAGAATATAGAGGGATCATGTAATTTTTCAAATCAGAGAAACGAGAGAAACACGAGAGAAACGTCATCTGCGATCGTTTGTGTAATGTTATAGTAGCAGCCCTTTATATTATTAATAATGTCGGAGAAGAAGCTATTGGAACTCATTTTTCCTGAAGGATACCCAAGTAAGACTAACTTAAAACATCCATTCTTGACTTTCAATCTTACCTCTTATTATTAGGTGATTGGGATTACAATGGCCCCATTCAAGAGTACTTACTGAAACTCGGTTCCTACAGAGTTGAACACCTCATGCAGGAACCGGAACGTCTCCGTCAAGAATCGAACACCCTACAAGAGCAAATCCAAGATTTAGCGATAAGGAACTATAAGACATTTATAGAGACCGCTGAATGTTCCAGGGAACTGTTTACCCAGTTTAATGCCATTGATAATAAGTTAGATAAACTTCTTGAAGATATCCCGAACTTTGAAGAGAAGTGCAAGACGTTCGGGAATAAGTCTAGCGGTATAGATAACTTGAGGAAACTCAATTCACTGACATTGACGAAAAGTGTTCAATTGTTGGAGATCTTAGAATTGCCACAGCTCATGAATTCATTCATTAACGACGGGCTGTATGAAGATGCTCTGGAATTGGCCACATATGTTCGCAAGTTATATGTGAAACATCCTAATGTGCCTATTTTTAAGGTACTTTAATAATACTTTGAATAAATCTGATACTAACTTTGATATCTTTATTTCTATAGAGTATTGCAGAGGATGTGGATAAGACATGGTTGCTTATGTTGCATCAGTTGCTCTCACAGCTCAGGCAAGATCTCACGCTACCAAAATGTCTACAGATTGTGGGCTACCTGAGACGTATGGAGGTATTTTCAGAGCCAGAACTAAGATTGAAGTTTCTTCAAACAAGGAATTGCTGGTTGGAACATTGTTTGGAAAGCATTCCGAGAGATGATGGTAAGAACAATGCACTTTGCAATAGCCTTATTGAAAATTCTGCCAAGTAATTTCTGACATAATTAAAGAACAGTCATTGAAGTTAAAATGACTTGTAAGTTTTAAGAGAAGAGGTCCCAATTATCTTGAGAGTTGCTTTTTTAGGTTTTATTGAAACAAATATTCCTTATTACTACATTTAATTTTTGTGGTATATATACAATTACTGATTAGTTGAGAAACTTTTCCAAATGTTTGAATTACTACAGAAAGCTTAAAAGTATGCACTAAAAGTAATATCTTTTATGCTCAATGATTAAATTTAACAACCCTTTTATAATATTATACATTATAATATAAATAATATATAATATTTCGGATAACGTATTAATAATGTAATGTATTTCAAATAATATGTTACCATTATCAACATCCTTAACAAATTATTTAATATATATAACACACTTCTTGAAATTCTTAATATTTTGTTTTCAGTGAATTATCATCTGACGAAGACCATTGAGGTGACTAGGGTGAATTTATTCAATATTATGACACAATACAGGGCGATTTTTAATGATGATGAACATAGCCCTTTAGTCATGAAATCCAAAATTCAGAACGTGAATCAAAATATAATATTTTACGCTTGGATTAAAGATAAAATTTCTGAATTCCTAACTACATTAGAAGAAGATTTGAAATGTGCAACATCTGTCGAATCCATTCTGGACCAATGTATGTACTTCGGCTTGTCTTTCAGTAAGATTGGTTGTGACTTCAGACCATTGCTTGTTCCAATATTTACCAAAACGATTTCTTCGAATTTCAAGGGCTCTGTCACAAATTCGCTGCAGCGATTCCAGACCAATATAGAACATTTCACTTTGATAGATAGAAGTCATCCTAGCATACCATGGAAAACAAACACTGACGATCCATTACAACCACCGGATAGTTTACTAGAGTTCTACCCGCTAGCCGAATTTTTGAACAATACACTGGAGGCTTTGAACAAGTTGAAGCTGTGCCCGCCATTGGGTGTAATTAATGATGTAGTAGATAGTCTGCAATCTGCCATGGTATCAATAGCTAATTCTTTACTCGTATTATATAACCAAGAGAAACAAGCATTCACTGTATCTTCCAAAGATGCTTTTACAAGGTTATGCATGTCGTTTTTTGACGATTTAGTACCATTCATTCAAAAATGTATTCACGTTATCTACCCACCTAGTCAGATAGCTGCTAAGCTTGGGATTGGCGTGAATCAGCTGCAAGAAGAGGGTATAACATTCCTGGATAAGTCTGTTATTTTACACCCAATCCAACACTTGTTGCCTACTAAAATAGAACCTGATAGTGATTTGGATTTAAAAGAAACATCCACAGTTGAAAATGAAATAGAAAATAAGGATTCCATTGAGGATAATCAAGAAAACTCTGAAGAAGTAGTTAATGTTTCAGAAGAGATTAAATAGTTACGTTTTATTGGTAGTTTCATTATGAGACTTTTAGCAGGTATAATTCTATTGATCGATTATCGTGCAATTCAGTAAACCGTTAACCAAGCATCTTGTGACTTTGTGTCTGGTGTCTTTCACTTCAACCAAATTGAGCGTTGTATGGAATCATTTCCGATTTGAATTTAACCGTCCAAATTTCTACCCCAAATATGGCGGACATTGCGGTACTGTGTATATCTAGTAACTGTAATTCTTCCATTCAGAACATTTGCAATACAAACAATAAAATATTTTCCCTTTTTGTACAAGTATGACAGCTTATCTCAACTCATTTGGAAATGTGAAATAAACTTAGGTCGATATTCCCAACGATATTTGAACTCCCGGACACTCGACAATAATAAATTATTTTTTGTATGAGAGCAAATGAAACACACAATGCAATACAATAAAAAAACTTCCCATTTTTCCTCATACACGACACGAATGTAAGCAACTAGCGAGAGGTAAAGAATGGAGGAATTTCGGCGCGCATAGAGTAATAAAATACACAAAAATCGTTTTAGTGAGAATACTGGTTCTCTTTACACTGTGCGGTTAATTTCTCCATGGATTACCTCATATCAGATTTGTTTTGCGTGAACTGTAGTATTATGGTTTCTTCCTAAAATAGAGTATTATTGAGAAAATTTCGTCAAAAAACCTACGTTTCTTTTATATCGGTCGAAGTGACTGTTTACTAGGGCGATTCCTATTGTTATCAGGCGATTCGTCTACAAAATACCATTATTAGTTCATTGGAGAGGTCAGTTCACAACCCCGAAGCCAACAGTTGAATATCAAAGATATATCAACTGAACTAGAGTGATATTTCAACTGAACTAGGCTTAAAGTAGTGGCTAAGTATACATTGAAGTGCGCAGGTCGAATTCACGGTACAAACCAAAATTATGGTTACCACCAGAGTATAGGTGGATGCTTATCACCTACTTCCCTGACTGCTTAGTTCAGCATCAGTTTTTAGATGCTTCTCAGGGGTCAGGATTCATTTCTAGACCTAGCGCACATTGAAATTTCTTTTCTTTATACTTTGTACTATCAGATCCTTGAGTCTCAAGACTTTTGACCAAAATTCAACTTCCACGGGACTTATGCAATTTATAACGTAACAAAAGTGTTTGAGACACGCAAAATTGTGGGTATTTTAAGTTTTATACTTTTAATAAATCTTAGCAAATTCAACACGCTCAAGTGTAACCACCTAGCCGATAGTGTGTTTCTTTTAATTTGGTTATTGGCTGATCGCAGGGCAGCACCAAAATGATTTGATTCCTGCTTTAGTATTCCTATTGAAAAATATAGTTTTATTAAAATTTCATTGCATGCTTTATACTTTTGGATTTAGGGATTGTAAAGTATTATTTTTTAGTAAGCAAATCATCACATTTCAATAAGATAGATGTTATTTTTCATTAATGTTATAGAATTAAATTTTGTTTATCTTCCAGTTGATTTCTGTAATCTAACAAAGTGAGTAAAACCATTTACTGTGTTATATTACAGAGACTGATTACAAGTTTATGTGATGTAATTGTTTGCTACATTTGACTATAGAGTTATGTTTCTAATTTTGTTAGTCTTATTTCTATATGTACGCAGTACATATTTCTACAGTAATATAGGCTATTTTGTATGAATTTTATTATCTAAAAGTTTTGAGCTTTAAGGTTTGTCCAAATATCTGTCACATTACATAGGGTGATATGAAACGAGTGCTTGAAAGTTATAGATATGGTCAGATTTCGTATTGGATCAAATTTTGATGAGTGGGTATAATGCAAATTCCATTTTTACTTTCTTCAATTGCCTTGTATATATTTGTTGTTTGCGTTGCTAAATTTTGAAACTATTGAAATGCGCACATAAATGAATATAAATTTAAAACAATTCCAGTAGTTTATAATAATTTAGTCCAAAAGCACTTATCCGAGTGTTTTTTATTATTTCCCAAAATACTATGCCGCAACTATATATATTCGTATTCTTTAAACAACGCCTGTAGCATTGGTAGCGAGAATTATTGCGGTAGCCCATATTACACTATATCTAACACCGTTTCGACATCTCTGTCGTGTTTCCAGCTGATCTGGGGAAGTTCAGGAATTTTAGGGAATATGCACCCTTAGGGCATGTGATTTACCCCTCACCCTCTCATGGCCCTACCCTCGTTCCTTGTTCCCACCCCCGCGAACCGCGCACGTTGACATTCCGCCGCATCAAAGGCGTTTGACGCCGCCGCCGCCGCCATTCAGTGAAACTGTGCGCGTACGTCACGCGGGACGTCCCGCTACTCCCGTTCTCCTACTCTCCGTACAACTTCAACATGTGATTGAAGTAATTATTATACATATATCCTCTATATGCGGTTAACAATACCGTAGGTGTACCTACGAGATGAGCGAAGAGAGCTCCCCGGACCTGAGCCTGAAGCTGCGCAGGGGCTCCTCCGATTCCAGGGACAGTTTCTACATGGACTTCGACAGGGGGATCGACTCCGACATAGACGAAGTGGCGACGGAGCACGGGGGGGACACGACCGCCGACACGACGGCCACCCTCGTCGCCGGAAAAGTAGATGGCGCCAGGTAAGAAGCCTAGGGGGTGAAGGGGTAGTGCATGTTCGTCGATACCCTTTTCTTAGTATTTTTACGATTCCTTCGGGAGTGCGTCCGCGGAGGCCCGCAATGCAGGAAGAGTTATAGGGGTCCAGAAGGAGGATTAAAGAAATTTTCGATTTTGTTTTATTAACAAATTTTTTTTCTTCCCTCAAATTTTCTTCATTGCCATTTATACAAAAATTTTATGTAAATCATCAAGTTAAATATGAGGGAAAACAGTCGGATAATCGAGATGTAGTAAAGAAGAGAGACTCTTTTTTACAGTTCCGAGCTCTCGTTAAAGTCCATCAGAATGAAGGCAAAAAATTATAGATGTAATAATTAAACAACTAGTTACACTGATTAAATCTTACTTGTAACTTGAGTGTGTATAAGGATCAACAATGTTGGAAAACATTTAAATATCCGAAACGCACTATTTGCTTTAAAATACTTTACGTATTATTATTCAAAGGACAACTTTTAACAAACGAAGAAGTCACATGGAGAATGAAGTCACAAGTAATGGAGATCACAGATTGTCTGACAATTTCATATAATCACAATAATGAATATTTTGTTCATGATTTTTTTATTTCTTCGTAATTGATACGTGAAAAGCAAAAACCCAAAACTATCGTCATTAGCTTATTATCCGTTCGTTTGCGACTGAGAGCTCGCCACCCTCAGTACAAATGCAAATCCTCAGACGGTTGTGTACTGTTCGCCGAAAGAATTTCTAATAAACAAGTTTAAATAGGAATTTCATGTTGTGACATTTACTTTTCTTAGTCCACCAAGTAGTAACTTAAACAACAATGGAATCATAAAATCATCGCTAAGCATCGATGGAAAAAGTGCCGATTCTAGCTAAACTAACAGAATTTAATTATTACTTTAAATTTCAATAACAATGATGAAGTTTGGAGTAATAATATAGTTAATCGATTATTTCATTAAATTGTTCAGTTACCTAGGTACATATAACTTCGTCCTGCGCACGATTTCGAAAGCTGAACTGAAATATTTCAGTGGCAAATGAAAGAATATATATAATTTGAAATTAATGGAGAATAATGACCATTATTATTATTATTATTATTTACTGATTGTTTGCAGGAGGCTGTCTTTTTCGTGGAAACATAATTATACAGGTACCTACCTCAGTGTGTTATCTATATTCGTCATCTGATGTTAAAGGTTCGTTGCATAAAATTCCTCGTCATCCAAATTAGATGATTCTGCGGTATCTATCGAAATAACTAGAGGTTCCATAATTTCGCCTATTTTTTCAATTTTCGCTTGTCACTTTGGACAATGATGCTAGAAGAAGCTGATGTACATCATGCAATTTAAAAGTAGTGTTGTTTCTAGTAACGTTTTCTTTTGCTTGAGTCCATGTGAGCTCGATATGATTCAGTTCGCAATGGTATGGAGGTAATCGTAGTATAGGTTTTCCTTTTTCTTTAGCCATTTCGTCAATAACGTACTTTTTGAAGTTTGCTTTATGTTGCCTCGCAATAAATAACAATTATTTTTTTTACTGTGTTATCGTCGTGATTCAGACCTTGTTGCTGTAACCAATCAATAATAGTTGCTTTCTTCCATGATGCTGTTCGGAATGATTCCTCAAGTCTAGAGTGGTAACTAGCGTTACCCATTACAATAAGAGCATTTTCTGGCAGCTGTTCTAACATTTGTTTAAAATATTAATAAATAAATAAATATATATATATATATATATATATATATATATATATATATATATATATATAAATATTAATAAAAAGGTCACGAACGTTTTAATAAAATTCGTCTCTTTTCTCATTTTTATAGGTCCTACCCGTCCATCAGAAAAATCATTTTAAATAATCCCCGAATTCCTTTCATTGTTCAATTATTATTGGCAAATAATGATCCTACGAGAATGAAGGTATGTTCACCTTTTATTCTCCATAAGTACGTAGGAATCTATTATTCCTGAAGGCACCTAACTAGTTTATGATATTTATGGCAGTCACAGCTTAAAGTAGTGATTTGCTTGAGCCGGGGCATGCGAGGTCGTTCCCGCGGTCTAATAATCTCTGAAGTAGCAACCTAATTCGCTCTCAGTACCCTTTGTTAGTTCGCTCTCACGATTCTTGAAAGTAGGTAGAAAGTGGTGGGTTTATTTATTTAATAATGAAATAAAATTAAAGCATTAGGTACAAGAATTGCATTCGATGACAGATTATTTATAAATAGCGAAATATAAAAAGCAAAGTTTATTCTTTTCTAGCATAACTAAGTACCTACTTATAAAGATAATCATATAGCTAAACAACATATATACTTATAACTTGTTCCTAGTAAATCTGTGCGCAATAATTCATAATACCTATGGTTTATCATTATGTTATTGTTAGGACCCAAAACTTGAGCTGTCAGCTGCAAACGGGCGGAGTTTAGTATCCCAAATTTTCCCAATTTTTTTATTTAATTTTTTTTTAATTGTTTATTATATATTATTTTATTTTTATTATATATATATTTTTTTAATTCCTAGATCTTAAGTCTATATAGGCTTTGTAACCTTTCAATTTAGGTAATCTTTATCAAGAATGTGCATAACCTGTTGCACCAGTACTTGATTTAATGAAATAATTCTATCACTTTGTAATTAACGAATTAACGAAAATGTACGTCAACACAAATTGTTTTCAAGAAGTAATTCCACGACTCAGTTTTCTGTGCTGATGATGGACACTAGAGAATGTTTTGCTGTTTTATTAATGTGGAACTACTTAAAGTTCTTTAACATAAAAAAATCATTATACTATAATTGAAATTGCTGAATAATTTTTTTAGAGCGTATAAATTAAGTAGTTGAAAAGCTTGTTTTGTTGATATCGTAACTAATAGTTGACGAGTGCACCCTAAAATTAGTGAAAGACAAGAGTCGTGTCGCTGAATGTATTTTTAAGATTAGAACTGTGAGAAGGGGACCGACCGTCCAAGGTACAAGTTCATTCAGATTGAAGGCTCAGGCATAATAGATGTTCTATTTATTTTTATACCTAACTGCATTTGATAGAAGTGCGTGGATTAACGTTTTCTTCAACAGGCACCGAAGAATCTACAATTCTTAATGTTTCCAACTCTTATTGATACAAGAGAAATAAACCAAAATGTCTTTTGAAATGAGCTTCAAATGTGTATTTTTAATACTTGCTGTGCGCTTAGAAACATTTTCCAAGTTATTTTTACTTGTGAAATATACTATAAGTCACTTTAATTCCTTGTCAAGTATTTAAATTGAGGCACGATAAAAATATGTATCCACTATATGAATATACAAATGTTGCCTACATGTGTCTTCAAATTTTTTCATTTATCTAAGTTGTTTGTCTAACATGTGTGTCATGTTGTTAATTAAATGACTACCATGGTATATCTAACAACAAAACGAAGGGTTTAACAGGTGTGTCATATTTTTTACGCTTAAATTTTGGAAATTAGAACGTTTATGTCGGTAGCATCTATACATTCAGTCGATATTTCACATCAACATATGCTTCTAACGTTATTTATGTATATTAATTTTGATATGCCGGTAGTATTTATTATCCAGACATTCCATCAAAATAATTAAATCTCCGTCTGATTGTCGCAATGAGATAATTGGGTATCTGTGCACCCTTTTTAAACAATTCAGCTTAGTAATAATAAATGAAGCAGACATGAACGAAGCGTTGCACATTCAGTGGTCAGAAGTAATTCAGTACCAGTTAGAAATCTAGAAAGTTCCGGGAGGCTCAGAAAGCTCGAGAAACTTGTAGATCCACACAAGATTAATGGACAGGTCTGTAGCATTTTCTGTAGGAAAATGCAAGTTTTGAAAATTGTAATTAGTTCAAGAAAGTTCTTTGCTGTCAAAATTCTTCTTAATTAAAGTATCAAAGTGCCGCACTGTGATTTTTTCTTAAATTCTTCTTTTTTGTGAAGGTATTTCAGTGATTTTCTGAACACTAAAGGTTTCTGGCCGTGGATACATGCTAAGTTTTTCTTGTTGCTGCGTGCCTGTTTAATTTTTCACAAAAAATGCAACTATAAGGTTATGTTTAGAATGTTTTCTTTATTTTTCAGCACTTTCCTTATTTTTCCAATCATTTACATCGATTTGTTTTAGTTAAAAAAATGTATCGATCTCTTACCTCAAAAAGGTTTGAAATAAAATTTGCCCGATACCCCTATAGGACCCCCAGAATTGCTCAGGAATGTCAAAGAAAGAGTTATATTAAACTGATATTAACCATAAGAAGTTTTAAAAATGGTACAACTCAGTAGGTTTCAAATCAAGAAGAATCAACATCAAGAATTGTTGAAACTTCTTAGGAATCAAACAGTATGTTAATATAAAGTGAATCTAGTAGAATTATGAGTTCGTAGGAATGAGGATCATCGAGTTGGGTGAAAAACTGGAACATAAAAATTTGGATATTATGAACGATCCAAGAAATTAAAAATAATTTTAACTTCTAGAAGACTGGAAAGCAAAGTATTCATTGAAGGAAGGCTTTATGACGTTACTGGAGTCACTTTGTAAGGATCAGCTAGTCTTATGTGAACTAAGGCAGAGTCGCAATAATTTTCAAAAGTTTCAAATATGTGTTCAAATAGTTATTTATTAACTATATTAATAAATTCCTGTATAGTTTGATGGAACAGCAATGGAAGCTCTTCTGTACCATTTCCGTATTAGATACCTAATAACCTACTGACTAATAACTACCACGTGAACTATATCAACTCAACTGTTATATTCCAGCTGGCCGACGATTCCTCCCCAAAACGTGAGCGGCGGCAGCAGGAGCAGCGCAATGGGCGGCGGGGATCCTCTGTTGCCCTCGCCTGCGTCCCCCCATCCAGTGATCGTCTCCCCGGAAACTCTGAGTCACTCATCCCCCTGCAGATCCGGAGGGAAGCAGGCTTCCGCACACGTACACATCGCGCCGCAACAAAAGTAAGCGTGGGCGTTTCACCAAATAGTCCTTTTATCAAATAGGAAAGAGATTTATTGCGGGGGATTGACTTAGATATTTTTGTAAAGAAGGGAAGATTATTTGTATAGAAGTGATGGTGGAGATAATATAAGATCGTTTCTTTGTGGTTGATTTTTAGTTCGATTTCTTTTCGTTTTGACGTGAATATAACGGAGGTGCCACATTTCGCCCTACTGTTTCGTCCCTGCCGTTTCACCCCCGACCATTTCACCACCGTATCATTTCGCTCTCATGTGATTAAACTAATTAGAGAGAGAAAGCAAATTTAAAATAATTATTAGATGGACTTAATACACCACATCTTATATGATATTGTCGTATAAACGACAGGGAGACAGTGTCAAATATTTTTATATGTATTGTATGAAGTTGCTGAAAAAGATGTGAAGATGTACTGAATGTACTATCAACACCACACAACACCACACAGTGACAACTACCAGTTGTCACTTGCAGACGGTAACCATAAACTTTCTTCTGTATAGAATATTAAGTGCCTTTGAGAGATTAATTCATTATCAGAATTGTAAAGAAGAAACTGCTCCATATGTGCATCCATTTCGACACGCTGATTGGCATGTATTTAAGAGAATTCTTTTATTAACGCATACTCTTTCTAAAGATATAACGTGCCTATGACCGTGCATCTTCATTTAAATTAGGGCCCTCTGTCGTTAATAGCTTGTCTGGCGTGTTCCTATGAAAACCGACCTCACTTGGAACTTTCTTTGCTTGTGAAGATTTTGTAGCAGCGGACGTGCACTAATCCACTTGAAGAGGGTGGGTCATGAACACAGTAGACTAACAGTGTACTGGTGCTTACTTGAGGAATTTTTAGATTTTCAGATGTTTGGATACAGGTGGCATATTTCAATATTTTCTTTTGCTTTGAATAATTTTTCTAAGAAAATCTTTTTTAGGGAGGAATGTTGACACATTTGCGTGGACATTTTCTAATACAATTGCGTTATCCGCCTTGGATTTTCCTGACTTCGCTGTACTCTTGCTGTTATGCTCGATAAAACAGAATTGCTTCTTATGAATAACGATTTCATTGCAATTTGTTGGTTTTCCCAAGACTAAAATTAACCGGATTGTAATCACAAAATGTTTGAAAAGTTAATCGTGGAAAATGGCAAGCTAAGTCCTATTTTGTAAAAAATTATGACATTTTTTTATTTAAACCCTTTAAACTAGTTATTAAGACTATTAGTACGCAATGATAATGTATTATAATGTATTTGTAATTACGAATGCAGGCACATCAACGCCGCGAGTGAAACAGTGGAGGCGAAAGACACCCTTGCCCGTAATAAAACATGGCCAAAATCCTATCTCTACATAAACATCTTGGAGGCTGTGAAAAACTTTATTTTTCAGGCGATTATTGTCTTATTTTACCTATCTAGTACAAGAGTACTGAAGTTCTGGTTCGCACTATACAGTCAGGTTTAGTAATAATTGCTGCCTAATGGCATATCGACCCAAAAAGACTTCTCTTTTCTTAAAACGCAAGTTGATCGTCATTTTGTCGCAATATTTGACCGTAAAATGTTTTCTGAGATTTACTGCAAGTACAATTTACAAGTAACACCTTGTCGCATTTGACGTGTTAGAATGATGTACATTTAGTAATACAATGACGGTAACCAGATACCTTCATTTGATAATACAAAGTGTTGCCTGTCAAAGCAATATTAAACGCGTCGTTCAAAAGACTCCATCAAGTAAAAGGAACAGAGTTATGAATATTTGTTAAATCCATGTCGGTCCTCTTTTGTGGTACGAAATCAATGGGTTTCAATCTAACTCATACAATTCTCGCTGCGAGTCTGTGGCGGCAGCGTCTGCGAGGCATTTTTAAATGAACGCTTTTGCACCATCAAATTTTTGACTTTTTTCCAGAAGTTTGGCACCGTCTCATTTGCCACTCACGGCCTACTATCATCATCATTACCACCCCCATCAGAATCTTCCCGTAGTGAGGAGACTATCGAGAGCGGAAAAACAAGAAGAATGGAAGCAGTTAGGCTCGTAAGTAAAAACTTTTGTGATATTTAGGCCAAGTTCACAGTTTATTAACGCCCTCAGTCTCAAGTTTAACTGTAATGCTGCCACTATTTACTTCAGACTGCTTTTTTTTAAAGCGCCAGTTGATGTCAATCTTTTCAGTTAAAAAGAATCGAAGGTTCCATAGTAAATAAAACATTGTAGAGTAATGTTTACTTAGATTTTATCCTATAGATCGCTGGTCCAATGTTCTTTTCACTTTGCATCATTCATTTCTTTTGGTGTATTTGGTGGAAGATTTTGCATTTTTATTTTTTAATATGTCTTCCACGAAACTTTCATAAAATAAAGCTGAGGTTTCCTAGTTCGAATCATTTTTCAAATCACAGTCCAACGAATAGTAATTTTGTAAATCACTTGACATGACGAATTTACACATAAACTTTCACCCTTCATGTTGTTCAACAAGATCATTTAATATTAACTTTGGAGGTAAAAGTAATTAGGTTTTAAGGCTAGAACGATTGTTTTGGTTTTTGGTTTTCTCTCCCTTATAGAATTGTGAAAGTCAAATTCGTATAAAATGAAATCTTGGCTTTTTCCAGTGATGCTCTCGCCACCACCTTGTCCGCTTTATACGGAAAACTGCTGGTCGTAATGGGGACCGCATTCCCGATGGCCGAGGTGATCTCCACCTACATCCCACCCTCGTTTTATGAAGCCTACTACCTCTACCTTTACATTGGCAGCATGTTCTTCCTGTTGTACATGTATACGGTACTGCTGAAAGACAGAAGGCAATCTAGGAGACAAAAAAAGACGATGCCCAGTAAGTACCGTAGTTTAAGAGTTGAAGCTAAGAATTTCCTTATTAAAAGGACGGAATTATCTGAATTTGACAAATACCTTAATACATGATACCCTATGGAAATCCACTACATATCCATAATTGGTCCATAAAGACTTGGCCATAGACATAGATCAGATTTCCATTGGATGTCCGCACTATGATAAAGATCTGTTGGAGGACATTCACTTGAAGCCCTTTTTTGGTTCAATAGACCATAAATATAATTGACTGTTATGGATATTCATTGGATGTTCCTAGGTCCGTCATTCCCAGATCTTTCCATTAATAAATGCACCAAGAATGACCAGTTGAAAATATTACTTGAGACATTATTTATCTCTAAATGTGTATCGACTAAGGTAAGCAAACAAGACCAAGGTCTTGGTAACCATATAAGGAATCTATCCGGGACCATTTCCATGTCAGTTGTCATTACATGAATCGTCTAGTAACATCCAATTCATCTCCATAATGGAACCAGTTCATGCCCATAACGTCCGCAGCTGATCCAATTTATGTCCATAATCTGTTCAATTCAGTTCCACAAAAAGCCAATGTAGATCTATGGTATGGTAGCCATGGTATGTCTATTACGTCTAGTCTTTCTCTATTCAATTCCAATATGTCCTTATTTTGTACAGAATGAATATCCATTGGAAGTTGGAAAATAACGGACGTCCAGTATGTTACCCATATGTTCGGCGCGAAGGTCCTTTGGATCTCAATTCTACGTACTTGTATTATCTGGGTATAGGGGGTGTTGCAGGAATGTTGGTTTAATGAAAAGAAAATTTTGTGGTGCTTATAATTTGGAGTAACGGCGATAATTGCAAGCTTGAAGTATGAGCTTTGGTAACTTTTCTGCAGTATGAAAATGCTGATATATACAACTCTGAGTCTATCAACTGTATTCACCATATTATACATTTCTCCTCCGGATTCATTGGACTGTTTTTGGGACAATTGAACGCTTGCGCGAACTCTACCGAATTGCTGAGCGCCCCTATTACCCTAAAAATCCCCGGGGAATGCACCGAGATCTTCATCCTGCTTTTCGCCGCCTCTATTCTCTGTTGACCACACCAAACTTGAGCAAAATTCAGAAAAAACAGCTGGTAATTGCTCATGTTCAAACCTGCAATAAGTCCAATGAGTCCAATACGTTCAGTGTTTTTCAGCAGGAATTATAAACTTGTTTCGTTCAATTAAATGTGACTGCATTTAAAATTCCTGCTGGAGCAGATCTAGTTTGCTCTCAACCTGGCAAAGTCTCATCTGCCCTCGGGTTCTCCTTCAACCACGCCCTATAGGCCGTGTAGGCCTGCTTCAGGCCGCCGTTGTCCGCTATGTTCTCGCCTTGCGTCGCGTACCCGTCCAGGGATATTTTAATTTCGGGCAAGACGTACTGATCGTACTGATTGATCATGCACTGGGATTTCTCGTAGAACTTCTCTATCGACGACTCGCGCCACCAGAGGTGGAGGTTGCCCTCGTGGTCGAATAGTCTGCCCTTGTCGTCGAAACCGTGGGTGATCTCGTGGCCGATCACGACGCCGATGCCGCCGTAGTTCAGTGCCTTCGGGAAGTGCCTGTTGTAGAAGGGAGGTTGGAGCATTCCTAGAAAAGCAAAGGGTTATTCAAAATAACCAGGCACATTTCGTAGAGCAGTAATATGGAAACTGGTAGCTAAAAAAAAAAAAAAAAAAAATGGAGACAATTGCAGCAAACGAAAACTGAGTTAGCTGAGTTAATACATGACTAGCTAAAGGAGCTTGTATTTGCTCAAAAAGTCCTAGTTCTTCCTCAGCCTCCAACCGACCACTAGGCGTTTCCTAACTCTTCCCACTGACATCTTAGGCCTAAAGCCTTTAAAGCAAGGGGTGTTGAAGGTATAAGTAGCGACACCTTCTGAAGTTAGCGCCAAGAGGATTAAACTACAGCAGTTGCCATACTCTTTAACCTGAGATTTTACTAACTCAGCACCTACCTGCAGGGAACATGATTTGGTTCTTGTTCCTACTGTAATAGGCGTTGACGACGGCAGGCGGCGTGCTCCATAACGTCCTATTAACCAAGGTACCCAGCTTGTTCCTCTCCGCCCTCGAAATATGCCTTAAAATCGTCATGACGTTCTCCAGAAAGTAATCCGGATGCAACTCCACGTCTCTGTACCTCGACGACAGCTCCGTCATGTTCAGGATAATATCAGGGAAGCCTATCTTAAGATCCATATAATCGAGTTTCATCCTAGCATACTCCTTGGTGCTATTATCCAACCAGGTGTTCTCGAGGAGCGTGCTCTTGAACGCTTCCTCCAATCGCTTGGTCATCTCTATGGTGTCGATCTTGCTGCTCTTGTCGAAGTATTTCTTTACGAACAAGGAACCGAGCGCCATGCCCATGTTGGAGTTGACTTGGGCGACGCAAAATTGCCATCTGGGAGGTTGTTTCTCCCTACCGAAGAGCACGTGGTAGAACCTTTGCCTCGCCTCCATGAATGTTTGATCTAGCAGGTAATACACAAGAATCAGAGATGAGATTAATCCACCAAACTACGAATCTGCAAACTTGAAGCAAACGGTCACCATTATCACTAAATGGTTAGAAATGTATTGTTTAGAACTTAGATCCAGGAAGAGTATATTGATATGTTAATTTGTCAATACCTAGGTTGTTTGTTCTATGCCGGACGAACCTCCAGATGAGATAATTCTGGATTATCTTGGCGGGAGTGTTGCTCAGAAGGTAGAAAAGCTCGTGTAGAAATTTCGCGCAGTAACACGCGACCGGGACGTTCAGGTTAATCTTGGTGCCGAGCACTATGTCAAAGTACACTTTCCAATCGAACTGTGGGAAGTACAGTTCTAACGATGCTACGTCAGTTCTATAAATCAAGAAGTACGAGGCATGTACAGCGTAAAGAACCAAAGGACTTCAAAGGGTACTAAACACTAACTAACTAACTAACTAACTAATTGGAGATCTCATAATTCAAAACTTATGTTTCTCTCTTCAGAGCCTATATAAGTTTCAATTTGTCATTGACTGGAATACGTTCACAAATTGATTCCTAACGTCTTTTGAGACAGTCTATTTGCCTTAGGGTCACATAGCTAAATTCAGGCTGTTGATTGTCCAGGTCAGTTCGGAATCGTTGTAAAGGCTGTTAGAACAGACTTGTTGCACAGAACGAGTACAATCAGTTTTCTAGGTGGAATTTAAAGAAGAGGCGTCGTCGCCGTATTAATGAATCGAACTATGTTGAATAATCAGGAATTTATTTTTTGGATAAAACTAAGAAAAACTCAAAATTCACAAGAGCAACAGCCTTTCGAGATAACAGTTATGGTAGACAACAAACCAATATCTCAAATTCCGAAAATCAACCCGAATACAATGCTTTCTCGTTATATACTGTAAGTACCTCAAGTGAGTAAGTAAAAAAGTAATTCCAAGCATTAATTGATTTGTATGAAAGCATTTCTCTATGCTTTAATTGTCGTTAATTAAGTTTTCGAGTTCATACTTACATACCTGAGATACATTTCTGAAATATTCCTCCTCTCCTCGTTGGACGCCATTATCGCAGCTATTTTCATCTCAAATTGCACTATCTCTTCAACTTCCTCCTCTGCTTTAACAGATTCGACTCCCATATTCTGCGCCACCGTCAAGATGAACACTTTGTACGCCCTGAGATACTTCAAGTTCGAATCCTTCAGGTAATATTCCCTAGATGGTAAGCCTAGGGAGGTTTGATCGATGTGGATTATGTACTCATTAGAGTTCTTCATGTCCGGGCCGACCTTAAAAAGACGTTTGATACACACTGCATAATGTAAAGTAAAATTGGGCCCAAGTAGACAGCCTGCTATTTTTTGAAGTCGATTAAATACATATTAACGTGTTTACCCATTGGGCAATCAGAATGTCATTATTCAGTATCCTTAACTTGGCCAAGACGCGCACCACGTCATAGTTCGTCTCGTTCCAACCGTTAATCAAAATAGGCCAGCCGCCCAGCTGATTCAAGATGTTCCTCAAAGGCAGGTCGCTTCTCTTCGCTATCAACTTCTCGTTCATGCAAGAGACGTAGAAGATCTTCGCTTTGACGGTGGCGCCGGTGTCGTCTCTCGGGAGGAAGTTCTCGTCGAGGAAACTCTTCTGGAGGAAAAGTGTCTTCTTGGGCCCTCCCTTGGGAAGCTCTGTACCCTCGATGAGCTCCTTGAGCGCCCTGTCGAGCTTCTCGCGTATCAACTCGAACGTGTCGTAAGTCGATCGGTCCGGTGGCATGGTGTGGTACTTCTTCCAGTTACCACAGGCGTACTCGTAGAAATCGTTGCAGGGGTCCATGTTACGGTGCATGTACTTCCTCATCAGCTGGCCTAGATGGAGGAAGGTTTCTTGTTAGAAGGGGATGAGAGATTTTCAACTCGGCGTTTATAAGGGCGCAACGTAGACTGCTATAGAATGGACAAAGAGAAATAGTGATGTGCTATTAGGCTACCTCCAAGGTGGCCTCTGCAGCATCTGTAGAATACCTTAGTGCTTGCAGCAAGACAGCAATTTAGGGCAAGTTCTCAACAATCATCTTTAACTGAATAGACGCAATATTAACGAAGCTGTATGTGATATAAGAACTGGAAAAGATTCCATGGATTGACAGTCACATCACTGCCGTTACGATCTTAACAAGATTCACTTTACTTTGTAGCCTCCTGATCTCCTCCGTGCTCAGACTATTGTCCCAGAACATATTGACATTCAGATCGTCGCCTCCTGTAGTAGTGACCGACACCGTGGGCCTCGTTGGACTCGAAGTAGCCAATTCTAGTGATATGTTCTCGACGCGACGGTGCAGCCTTTCGTCGTTCAGGTCTAGGTCGCCGCTCTCGGCTCCATGGAGTTCTCGCGACTCCCTCTTTCTCTTGTCGGAGTTCGACCTCGAATTGTTTGGATATATCCTGTACTCCGGCGCGAACACTGTCTTGATGTCTCGCAGGATGTCGTGCCTGTCCTCCTCTTCCATTAGGATATCCGTCTGGTCGTATCGCCGCTGCGTTATGGGGCCGGCTATTGTGTCGAATGAAAAAGTTCGCTGGAGGTGCACTAATGATAGGTGAAGAAGTAGTTGAAGTACAAATCGCAGATGTGCCATTTTCTCAGTGGCATGTCAAACTACTTTTGAAGTCATTTTAAAGTTATTTTTACAGGAGACAGTAAAAAGTAGTAAATGAGAATTGCATTTTTTAGACAGGTATACTAGTGCAGTAAAAATAGGGTGTATGATATCGCCGTGTTATCGATATGTTGTTGCGATTCGTACAAAATATATTGTACGAATATTACTCATCTCTAGGGATAAACAACACCCTTATATTCAAAATAATATTCGGTGGGGTCGAACTCCGCCGATTTACTTGAATTTCCTCCGGATCCTCTTAAGGGTCCCTTTTTAAGCTTAGGGCAGAACTTCACCATCTGCTTTTTAGTCAGGATTCCCAGATTATTGCGCTTTAACGATACTGTTTGATCTTCAAGGAATTTGAAATTTTGAAAGAACAAGTAGTGTGAACAAACGTCTCTAACACAAACATTAAAAATAATTCATTTTGATTCAAAATAAGCTAATATAGAAATAGACCAAGTTTTATCATTTTGGTGACATGGGACGCCTGAAAACTTGAGATATGGTTTTCGTTAATCACTCTGTATAGATAAATTCACACACCGTGTTTAGCTTATGTATTTTTCCAAGTCGACCACGCCCCTCGTGACTCTTTCGCCGTTTAGACAGGCATACTTTATAAGAACCTCGCGCTCTAATTTTCTTAATTGCCCCATTTTAACTAACACATTTAAAACTCCAATCTCCAAACACAAAATCAAAAGATTACATCAAAAGCAAAACCTTCTATAAAAAAAATTGCTTAGAAACTTGTATAGGAAGTGTTGTGACGTGATATGTCATTCCTACTTTTTTAAGACACATTTGAAACTTCCTTTTCAAGAAACATTTTTTTTAATAGACATCCCCTAATTTTCATCATTATTCAAGCGCTTTTTACTCGTGACCTTTTTTTGATATCTGCTTCACTTTTGTCTCTATAAACTTTTATCGAAAGATCCCGCGCTTTACTTTCCTTACAACTGGCACACTAAACGAAACTCTGTTACACTTACTTGTCCTAAAATTTTACTTAAATACTTTGTTACTTCTATGCAGATCCAGAATTGAGCAAGGAAGACAGCATATCAGATGAAGAGTCCGACAACGATTCCACCAGCGTCATCAGCTATCCGAAGAAATCTCCGACGTACGTTTGTCACAGCAATAAACAAAATTACGGCAGTTTTTACCTCAGAATGGGGGCCGTAGGTATGGTAATCTTGTTTAAAAAGTTTTGCTAAATACATTGACTTACCTAAGTATTTACTACTATACTTTAATTAGTATAAACTTAAGTACGCTGTCTTCATCATTCTATTTAAGGACTTTTCAAATAGAATTTCCATAAATCTTACGAAGTAATTATACTTTTGTAAAAATTACCTAATTAGTTGACTGTATTTAAGTTAGGTTTTTATTTTAAATTGGGCAGTAACTGTTTTCATTTTTTAACATATGAACCTCAAAACTTTTGTAACTGTTACTTACCTTAATCTAATTATTTCATTTACCTTCTTCAACAATTTGCCTAATTTGCACTCTTTTTCCTTTCATTAGTGATTATTGTAATATCAATTTCTTCAGCTTTCGGCATCGGCAGTATGATCTACTCAGGGTTAGAGTTTGGACAGTATTTCGAACTAGAGAGGAATACCAAATGTCACAACGTCTTATTGGCCTTAACTCCTGCGACCAGGATGGCATTCATCTTTATACAGATGTACTTTATCTTTCTAAACAACGAGGTATGTAAACATACACTACATCACATATAATATACCTATCTATCACACATGGTACATCTAAGCAATTTTGGCAGGATAGAATCCTGTATAGGAAATAAAGTTGGATTATTTATGTTTTCTAAAATGGTTTAATATTTTCAGCAAATGCGAGTGTACAAGCACAAAATTGCTGCCAGATTTGGCCTTATGCACATGATCGGTACGAACCTATCAGTTTGGCTAAATGTCTTGGTACAAGAGACCAAACACGAGATACTAACTTTCTACAATCCCGAGAATAATTCATTGAGGATCTCGCACAGGATACCATATAAAGGACACGTGTTAGGTGAGTGCACTATGCAGTTAACATTATCAGTTATATACTTTTAATTAAATTAATTAGAACTTGGTTGTAAATATTATCTATGTTAGGCCTGCCTGTAGTAACGACGGAGCACCCACCTCTCGCCCACGGCTACCACCACATCGTTGCTAGGGGTCTTAAGGGGCCCCATCATCTCTACGAGTGTCGCCGCACTAACATCATAGGATCTCTCGTCCAGGACGCTTCCCCCTTCCTTTTCCCTTGCACTATTGAATACAGCCTAATCTGTGCCGCCATTTTATACGTGATGTGGAAAAGTATTTCTAAACTTCCATCAAACACTGATAGAATAATCAAGAAGAGCCCGCATCATTATTCAGTCGATTGCGATAGGGCGCACAAAGGCTTGTTCATAGGGATACTTTTCCTGGTACTGACAATCATATCGCTCATATTATTCTTTGTATTGATATCGCGTATCGAGTACATTGGATTAGCCGTAATTGAAGTAAATATCTGCGAGTTAACGCTGTATGGTTTAACCACACTCGCCTCTATCATTGGGATGTGGCAGGTGAGGCAGTTGAAATATGATGGGAGTAAGAATCTTCAGCTGGACAATATTTTACTAATCGGAGCACAAACAGGTGAGAAATTCTTAAGTGAATTGACGAAAATTCGAAATGATCTTTCATATTGTCGTTAGAAGTACCTGGACAGGTGTGGTTTTGATAACGTGTTTTGAATGTGCTCCTCATATCTTCGTTATTAGTTTATATTTAACAAATACATACTATCATCACTGCTAGTTGCCAGTCATAACAACTTCTCAGTAAACTGAATTTTTCAAGACAAGTGTGTTCTAGAGAAGACAGCTAATTTAGTCATGGAAAAGGTCACATAAGAGAAAATTATTGTTACCCCTTCCCTTTCTGTCGTTCTTGAGTCTTAGATGAGGACTAATTAAGAAGAAAATAAATACTCTTTCCCTTAACAGGTATGTTCGTCTACAGCACCTTCACCATCATCGGCGGCCAGTTCACAGTGCAAAGCAGCACCGTACTAGTGCTGGTGACTGCGTTAGCTTCATTACTCCAGACCACGTGTCAGACGATGTTCATCCTCGACGCCTCGAGGAGGAGCTGCGTGACTCCAGACCAGATGCGCAAGAAGCCAGGGCGGGAGATAGTGACGTTCCTCCTCGTCACGAATCTGGCCATGTGGGCGATCAACACCCTGGAGAAGTCCAGAGCGGAATCTCACCCGATCCAGCTCCATTTCTATGGATTGTGGGCGTGGACTATAATCACGCACGTCTCGATGCCGTTGGCAATCTTCTACAGGTTCCATTCCACGGTTTGTCTGTGCGAAATCTGGAAGAGAGCTTACAAGATGAAACCTACTTTTATGTAAGAAACAATGGATGCGGAGTACTAAGAAGACTGAGTAGGTTAGCTGTAGATTGCGACATATCTAGAACTCTGGAATTTGGATCATGTGTGAAACTCATTTGGGATATGTTATACGTTTACATGTAGTTCATAGCGTATTAGATGGAAGTCAAAAAATGCTATGTTTCATTTTACTGCTACAATTAGAAAAAGAGTACCAAGTACACAGCTTTGGAAAAAAATTGAATTCACTGTAGTTTATAAATAAGTTTGGATTTGGATACAATGACATAAAATGATTTACAGTGGGAAAAGCACTAAATAAGCTGCCTAATAAAAAAGTGACAATAATACTACCTGGGGAACTTGGGAATGTTAAAGAATTTGTATGCGGTTTCCACCACACCAAATCGAACTCGAAATTTCAAAAAAATGATGAAACTGCAATAGAAACAATTATTTACAATTAATTAAGCATAGAAAACGTAATAAATTACATAATTTTATGATATATGAAGCTACAAAAAGCTTTCAATATCATGTTTTCTTGATAGTTTCTTTTACAAATGTGCAACTACAAAAAAGTCTCCTCTGAACATTGCAAATTGAAGTGTTCGCGATTTGACCAGACTTTTTATCCCTTCAGGCAATTTTTGGTGTGAATCTGGGTGGGCCAAGTTTGAGTTCTCCATCGACTGATTAAATTTTCTCAAAATATGGGACATTTCACTTGAAACGTTCCGACAAATTATTCAGATTAGCAATAATTCACCACATAAGTGCCTTGAAGGGTTAATGTTTTGCAACTGTGATTTTCTGGTAATATGGAATGAAAAAGTAATTCAGAATGAGGCAGATACGTAGCATGCCTCTACAGCTAAACAGTTTCATAGCGGGTAATATAGGTATGACTTACTGTTCACCTTATCATATACTACAGTCATAATGTAATAAGTTGCAATTAAATCAAGGAAGAGCATTTATATCAAGTGCAAAAAAAATCATGAAGTTTATTAGAAACTATTTTCTTATATCAAGTAGCTAATAAAAGTATTATTAAACACAAAGTGATATCTCAACTGAGTTTCCATGATATTTGCTCACATAGATTCGCGGAAAAATTCTTGTGATAAAATTTATTTTACTGCCGTTTTAATAGAATACACATGACCAGTTTTTGATATGAAACATAATATGATATTTTTCCATAAAAGTAATTAGTACTTTGTACTGCACTTTAAGGGAACAACACAGCTGTAATACATTTTACACTAGTATATAAGAACAATGTGTAGCTAACTTTTTCAATTTTTTACACGATTTTACTCTAGATTTAGCTCATCTAATAAATCTATTTGCTGGAAAATGAAGATTTACCACCTGTCGAACAACTTTACTGTTTTTAGAGGTATTGGAAACTTCGCAAACACATTTGCGATCTATTAATTTATGTGTAAATCCTATGAAGTTTTCAAAAATGTTCCTTTTTTTAAAAAGCGTGTAAAGTTGTCCTAGAAAGGTAGAATTTTACCTTAGGCTATAAAAAAATTACCCGAGTTTTTCAGAAACTTTTCAGGTTCTTTTACGTTTGTTGCTCTAAGCTGTATAACCTTTGGTATAACCTTCCGCGTTCCATAAAAGAATTTCGAAAGTTCCTAAAACGATTGCTTCGGTTTTGTGAGAAACCCGCAAGATTAAAAAGTATGTAAAAAATGTTTATCACATGCCATAATAAACATAATAAATTTAAAACATAAAGGTGCGCAAACCTTAAAGCGCATTATATCTTGTAAAAAAACATCATAAGGAACGTTTCAGTTTGTAATGAATAGTTCAGCATATAGAACGAAACTTTGATAACGTTTTATAAATATACAATGCATTTTTCCCTCTTTCATTCATGCATTATACCTCAAGCAAATAGACAATTTATTGCATAAATAAAATTTGATATCAAATTACTCACTAGATTTTAGAAACACTTATCTCTACTTACATCATGGAAATCAAAGGGAAACATTCCAATATATTGATGGTAACGACTATCAAAGTAAAAATAATTAAGTTTTTGTGTACTACAGGTATATTATTTTTAAAACGTATTTAAATGCTAATCATGATATGTATCCTTTTGATTATCTTGATGTATATTTTAACCAAAAGCAATGTGAATGTGGTACAAATTTGCTTCGATCAAAATTTTGTTGAAAGATTTATAGGTACTTTTAGAAAGTTTACACATACATTCTTAATATTGAAGATTCGTTTTCTACTGGATTTACGTTTTGCATATCAAATCTTTTGTTTCGTTAAAGTGTAAATTTTAATTTCGTCCATACTTTCAACAAAACCGCAGACCATCAAAGTGATATACACATATACATGTATTTCCTCTCAAAACAGACCTAACATGTTATTTGAATGAGAAGTCCCTATTTTGAAGGTTCTGTTTTTATGTAATAGTACAAATTTTCAAGTAGTATTAAGTCGGATATTTTCCGTATTTTTACCAAATATTTATATACATACATATTTAGCTTTAACTGTTGTTGTTGTTGAGTTTTGACGGCTACTCGTTTAGAATTTTCCTTTTAAATTATAAAATAATGCGCTGACTAGTTCGTTTTGTGCCATAATTTTTGTGAGTTGGAGGATATTCTATTAGCTGTTGGATTATAATTATTCTAGTTCATATTTTGCTCACGTTTATTACTATTATTATTTATTGGTGTTACATTTACTATTTATTGTACCTACGCTATGTATACCGACATATATATACCTCATGGAATCGTTTTAAATATATTTTACAAAAACATGATTTTTTTTGAATTCTGATCTAATTTATAAGCATTAGTGATTTGTAATCTAGAGATTATTGCGATTTATCAAATGAACGTTGATTAAAAATTTTACAACCAATTTGGAGAATTGGAACCAACGAGACATTTCATCACACAGATTATTATGATGGGATCCACAAGTTCCCTTTTCATAAATTCCCAATATTTTTTGATCGCACTGTATTCGTATTTTCATAAAACAATACATAATTCTGGTGTGTTGTTGAGTCAAATTTTGTGTTTTATGCATTTGGCAACATCAATAATTCGAGGTAGTTTAACTTAACGTCAGCTGATTCCTTCCAGTCGTTATTTATTTGAATAATTTGTTTCTGCTGTAGATTAAGCGAGCTCAGCGAAATAAACTGGTGTTGTTTTGGCATCATTGCTCGCTTAAGTAAAGTGAGCAACTCCCGCGGATAATCAATCGATGTGTCTTTTATTCCAAACAAGATTCGCCTAAGAAAAAACAATTCATTTAGAAAAAACCCGACCTTGGCTTTGTCCTCATTGGTTCAAGGATCGTCAAATTTAAAAACCTGCTTTATTAAACTTAAACAGAGCAAAACCACGATCATGGACGAGCAGGAGGCCACCTCCACCACTACTTATAGTCTATGTCCGACGTTGAGGGGACTACACTCGTCTATGTGTATGTGCAAGGTGAGGTTTTGTTTATTTATAAAATTGTTATCTAATAGGCAGCTCGAGGCGGTTATTAAGAGTAATTATTTTTTTTCTACTTTAGATTGAAATAATAGAACAATATACACTGCTGCTATGACTCAGTAAAAAAACTGTAAGTCTCATTTTCTTTCTTTATCTTAAACTATTCAGATTAACCAAACAAACCACTGAATTACGCTTTAATAATACAAAAAATAATATTGTTTCCTTATAAATTTAAAATAATTAGCTTGCATCTACTAATACATAACTTTTGAACATGTCGAGTACCTAATTTAAGTTGGAATGCTACCTATAGCTACTAAACAAAATTGGCTAGAAAACTGTACCAGTGTAGCCAAGAAAATTCAAAATAAAAGTTGATAAATGTATGACCAAGACCAAAGAGAATTAAGTTATGAGAGATCTTCTTTTTACCACTTTATAACTTACTACACATTGCTAACATTTGCACATTGCACTTTCAACACACCTTTATTTCAAAAACGACTCACGCTTTGACTCACACCTGAGTAGTTTTGAACTTATTGGAATATTTTTCCTCAACAGATGGAGAGCGATTGTGTCACTGGCAAGCTGAACCAGACTTACACTTGGCTGGCGAAGAAGCGTCTATTCGAATTCTACACTAACCAGAAGTTCGTCGATTGTACCTTCATAATCGATGGTAAAGAGCTGAAATGTCACAAGCTTATCTTGGCTTCATGCAGTCCCGTATTTGAAAAGATGTTCTATGGTGATCTGCACTCTGACATCGTTGAAATCTGTGATATCTCCTATGAGGATTTTAAACAAGTTATCAATTATATTTATTCAGACAACATGAAGTTCACCTCTATACAGAACTCTTGGGATGTGTATGCTGTAGCTCACAAATACATTTTAGAGGAGCTCATGGAGAAATGTCTGAAGTATATCGTAAAGAATGTAGGGTTGAAGAACTTAGTATTAAGTTATGAGTATGCGGAAATGTACGGTCTGCAGGATTTAATGAAAGAATGGCTAAAAGATATTGCTAATTACTTTCACGGAATCATGTGCATAGATTATCATATGAAGCCGAGTACATTAACAGCTGCTATGGATGAAGTAGTTCCAGATTACAATAATAAGCTCACCATTGTTACTGATATAATCTTTTGGGCAGAGAAAGAGAATCAACTAAGGAACATACCAATAAATACTGAGACCATTGTAGACCTTTTAATAGAAGTAAAGGCCCATGAGTTTATACAATCAGGTTGGATAAAGGAAGATTTATTATATCAATATAATGCGTTAGTGTGTCAAACTATATTAAAGTTGAAGGAAAATTTAGTTAGTAAAGAAAAAATTATTACTTTTTTTAATAGGAACACAGAACCTGTTGTTCGCGTCAGGAGAGAGTACAAAATGGCTTTAAGAGTAGATCTGGTTAAGAATGAAGAATATACCTCGAGTATAAGTGTCAGTCGTAAGATTATTCTATTTGGATTACTTGTAACAACACTGATGGAACCTATTGGTGCCCCAAGAAATTTTCTTTACGAAGGTTCAATAACGATACGTATATTCCATAAGAAATCTGAAATTGTCGAACCGACTACTGTGAATGATGTATTTCCCTATGATTCTGGAACATATATACCTCTTCAAGAATTGGCTGTGTTAGAACCGGAGGAACCTTATGCAATAAGAATCTCATATATAAACTGTAATAGTGGGTTCTCAGAAATGATGGGTGTGCACACTTATTACATGTCAACTCAACTCACTGATGCAAAGAGTTCTGTAGTGACTTTCCATGAGTCACATGGGGGTATTATTCGGGGGCTTACTTTTTATGCATATTAAATAGTTTATTTTTGTTAACAATTCTCAAATAAAGTTATGATCTACTGTGTCTTAGAAGCATTTAAGGTTCTGCATACCTTTAAACTATGCATGTAATATATTTGAAGTTATTTTGTGTTATCAGGAATAAAATAGTGACTTTTATATAAAGTCTCTTTTTTCCTGTGTGAAATGGTCAAGTTTGCTATTTATATTATGAAATCTCAAATAAAGATTAATTTTTGCTGTGTCAAATAAAATTTTCACCTTGCACCCTTTCAAGTGCATGAATGTAATATATCTGAAGTTATTTTGAATGTAGGACTGAAATTACTTGAAAGAAGGGGGAGCTCTTAAGATTTGTGGTCACTTTTAGTGTCTAGTGTGATAATGGTGAGTTAATAGAGTTACACACGGTTTCTTATAGGAATTTGGATCAACAAAAGTTTGTACGTGGATATTTTAAATATCCATCATTGCATCACAGTGTGTGAGAGACCATCGGTGAATGGAATAGAGGTATGATTATATTTACTTTTGGAATGGCTTTCTAGTTTCAATTTTGTCACAATATTTAGTGTTAAAAGTTGTATATGTACCATATATACAGCATATACCATATACATACATATATGTCTTAATTGCAATCATGAAATTGTATATTGCATTTGTTAAAGTTTAGTAGACATACAGAAATGGAAGATTGGCAGATCAAAATTTACAAGAATTTAAGTTGAGAAGTGTGAGAAGTAAAAAAGATTAATTTTAACATTTCACATCATTAATACATCCAATCTAAAAGAATTCAGGGTAGCTTGTAACAATAGCATAATAACTAACTATACCTGGTTGCTTTGGTGAACTATTTTATTAAAGCTGGAAATAGTTTATTATAAAACAGCTTGGATAAATAAAAAATATAAAGTAATTTTGTAATAAATTTTTTAAGCACAATTAAATTAATAGTGATTTTGGAAATAGTTCATAGGAGGCAATGGCATATTAACAGGGCCCACCGGATATGGCACATTACCAGCTGAATTAACAGGGTAGGGTAGATTATGAGGTACATTTGTGGGGATCCCCGGAAAGTAATTGGTATTTATGGAGACAGGTGGGGCATTTATGTAGTTAGGAACGTTGCTCAAAGAAGGATCTCTTTGTAAAATCTTAGATAGCTTCTCAGCTTTTACAAGTCGCATGTGCATTAGTTTTCTCTTTGTTACAAACTCGTCTAGGAAATTTTCCAAATCTAACAAACCCTCCAGGAACTTCTTTGCGGTTTCATCAGACTGTTCTTCCATTTCACTTGCCGCGGTTTGGAGTAAAGCAAGGGCTGTTTCCAGTGACATATCTCCACCTTTTTCCTCTAAAAAGGAAAACAAATTATAAGTGGCTGATAAAGGATAAAGAAGTGGACTCAAGCAATGTATTGTTTTACTAACTAGGTATGTCAGACTAATGGTAAGTACTTACTTAATATTTTCACTTTTTCTTCTATACTATTGGTTAGTTGCTCTCCAAGTTCCGATAGAGATTTTATTTTTTCTCGACCTTCTACTAGTTCAGGTTCCTTTGACAGATTAAACTCTGCCATTGAGTTATTACTGGCTAACATGTTTTCTTTTTCATTCTCGATCTCCTTCACATAAGACTGAAATTGACAAAAATACAATGCAATTTTTGCCGAAAACTAAATTTTCAGTGAACATAGTGGTAAAAATTTAAAATTTTAGTTTAAAGGAATACAAAATATGAGTCATTAAAAATAATACCTGATCTAGTTCTTGTAATATTTCGGTGATTTTGTCATCACTGTTCACTATGGCGTCCAATTCCTCATTGTTCAAGTCCAATAAATTTGCTACCGCCCTTTTACAATCTGATTGCAAAATTTCCATCGACATTTTGTTGAAAACGTAATTTGATTTTATACTTCTATTATTGTTTAGACATAAATTAAATGTCAAATGTAAACTCCATAGAACACATTCTTGGCGTAAAGCGTTACTGATCTGATTACAAATCGTCCTGTGGACTTTTGTGGTGTTTTTATTATTTGTATTTCTAACTCAACCTACAAAACAATGTTTGAAACAAGTTTTCGTATGTGTACGGTGTATACAAAATATTTTTAAACGCTCCTTCAGCATCTCGAATACGTCAATTCGTAATTTCGTGGGAAAATATTGTGGTAAAATTACCTAAGCTACTGAACGCAATTGTACATAATCTGATATGGCCTCAACGTCTTTTACAAAGACCCAACGAGGATCTACGAAATTAGTTCACGAAGGTTATTCTTACAATGTCATAAGATATGGTAACAACGGGAGAACATACTGGCGTTGCGACGAAACCCGATTACAGTGCAGAGGATCGGTGGCCACCGATAAGGATAACAAAGTTGATATAGGAAAGTTGCACAACCATGCTCCGTCTTCAACCCGTGTACGAGTTAAAATGGTTAAAACTTGTATTCGAGAAGCTGCTTTAAGTAGTAACGCTGCAGATCGAGATGTCATTAGTAATGTGATAGAAGGTATAAGTGATTCAGTGAGGAATAGCCTCCCGGGATTAAAAGCTCTTGAGAAGACAATTAATCGCAAGCGCAAGTTAGTGGAAGGGGTAAATATTCTAATGAGAAAAGTTACTAGTGGCAATGCTTATATTTTGGGATTTGTAGATGAAATTTTCAAGATATTGGAATATGCCAGCGGTAAACTTGTCCAGACACTATTTAGTTTTTGCAACCCGAGTTGTGGAGGGGTCGATTATTAACGCCACAGGGTACTTCGAAACACTAAATAGGGACCTCACCTTAAAACTAATAATAGAATGCTCTGAATGATATATCGTGTCTACACAGTATGTGCTTATATTTTTTGGCCTCTACATACACACACACAGGAGACTGTTACTGATCTTTAAATTTATAAAATAGCTCAAAAGATCATTTATTACCTGGTAATCATGACCCCCTATCGCTGCCACCCATATCATAAAAACCAAATAATGTTTGGACAAATGTACTTCTTTTTCAAGGCATGTTAGAGGTGAATAGAACACATTATGCAATCTATTTCCATCGAAATATAACTGAAATGGAACTCTAGGATATAGGCAGTTTATAATGATAATACATCCCTATCTTTTTATTAGTATTAAAGATGAGAGTTATTTTAAATTAATCATTTCTTAATCATAAATCTTTTAACCTTTTGCATAGAGAGCAGCTGAGTCGAAACCTACAACTTCCACGAAGACCACATCGAGGCAAAGTACTGCTTCTACTGCTTCTTATTGTGCTGTATGCGGTTGCAAGAATGGCGACAGACAAGAAAATATATCACTGGAAATCCAACAAACATTATTTGCAGTACCAAAGGTACCTTAATAACTTTACAAATAGTATTGAAGCTAGTACAATTTATATCTATTTTTTTGAGAAAAAACGACGATAGGGCAAGTAGTGGCAGAGATTACTCTACAATTCTTCAAAACAGATATTACTTCTGATTTGATTCACATCATCTCAAAAGGTTGATTGGTTCTATAATTTGTTTATTCCAATAATTGCATGGTAATGTACTTGCAGTAATTCAATTTTTTTTTGAATTTAAAGGACCCCAGTATGAAAAAAAAATGGTGTGAGAGTCTAAGACAGGAACTCTTCGATGATGATAAAATTTGTGAACTTCATTTCGATAAAAATGATATCCAAACATTTCACATGCGTATTTCATCAGACGACACAATACACCTTCGTGTTAATGGGCAACCCACTTTAGCTGAAGGTGCTATACCAATTCGGAACGATAACACTGTTCAACAAGTTGCAGAGGTAATAGTATTGAATAAAAATACAATTGAAATAAGTGAAGAAGAACTGTCCAATTGCTTTTTGATTTTTTAATGTTGAGGAATTGGAATACCAGAATCTTTCAAATAGTCAATATTCTAGAATTACTTTATTAATAACATTAAATAAAAATGCTTGTACAGTTAATTCACGGATCAATATCGATATGATTCTAGGGTCATACTTTAGTTTCATAAGTTAGTTTGTGACGTCAAAATTGCCTTTGTTGCTTGCGCGATTTTCGAGAAATGGTCGATATTGCAGGGTATTATTGCACTAGAATAGCTACCCCTGTATCTCCTGAAAGTCGAGGTCGATATGACTCGATTGGCATATTTTGCTAATTTGTTGCTGATATATGACAAAATTAATTTTGTTGTTCCAGCCGTTTTCGAGAAACGGTGAATGTTTCAGTGTAGTATTACACTGGAATAACCACCCCATTATCTCCTGAACACAATGGAATATCCATGTGATTTCCGCTGGGTATTTTATTGCTATTTTATGACATCAAAGTTAGATATCCAGGCTAATATATCTATTTAATGTGACAATTTGCTTCACATTCTTTATACACAGTTTTATTCAAAGATACACAAATAAATCTTTACGTTTTTCAGGATGCCTTCAGCTCAGCCGACCCACAAGCGTTCCAAGCAGATTTCACAAACGCCCAGGTTTAAAAATTTACCAATATATTTCTGTTGTAAAATTAAACAAAAAAAAAATATGTATGTTTATAATCGTTAATAAGCAAACATATATTTTAGGTGGAAGACGAGTGGAATGATACATTTATAGATTCATCTTCATCTTTGATTAACCTGCCAGTGAGTATGATTTGCTAATGCATGTCTTTAACCTACCAGTGAGTATGATGTGATATCAATGCATGTTGTTATGTTCTACAGAAGGCTCTATAACGTAATAATATAGTAATTTGTAACCACAAAAAGAAATAATGGAAATGAAACACTTAATAAGGTAATTTTTCAGAATTCTTCACAAGTTCAAATCAACCCAACTGGCAGTTCAGGCAATACTGATGATGGCATTTCATATCTGGTCGTCATTGAGGTACATCATTCACTATTTTTCTCATAATCGACTAACTAAAAAATATTTTAAAATTCAATTGTAATAACTAACACATCTATCACTAATAATTTACTTCTAGGATGATTCTTCATCTGATGAATTTTTTCCTGAGCACAACTACAGTATGACCCAAACAACTTTTGATGCAAATCATTGTTTCGAGCAAACTGTTTCGTCAGAATTAGAAAAAGGGAAAAAAAAAGTAATCGTCTTGGCAACTTTCTTATTAATTTCCTAGTTTAGTTAGTGGCATTAAAATTGTTTCCAGGATCCTGAAACTATGCACCCGAAACCTGAAACTATTAAGGTGAAACCTGAGACTACAAAACAGATATCTAAAAGTACGAATCTGAAACCTATAAGTAGGAATCACAAACCTGAAACTGTGGACCTGAAATCTGAAACTAGAAACCAGACACCTGAAACTATGGATAGTGATGAGTGTAACATCAATACGATCAAAAATCATTTTAGGAACAATCCTCTTCCAAAGACGTGGGCTTGGACAGATTGCCGTTATTCGACTGGCATTGTTTTAACTCAAATAGGCAATAAAACAAAAAGAATCCGATGTCATCTAGAGTGTAACAAAGATTTGAGGGTACAGGTAAAGTGACATTATTTTACTGTAACTGTCCTACAGTTTGTAACAAGTTTTTGAGTTTTTGTTGAAACAAGTTGGTAGTAAAGTTCGACTGCAATAGTTTACGGTTAAAAATTGATCCGCAATTAACAAAGTAACCTAATTTGTATGAAACCTTGTGTTTAAATTGCCTGAATAGTTTTTATAATCATACAAACTAGCATCCTTATATGCGAAAATGTCTAACTAGAGATGTGTGTATAAATGTTTTTGACTGTTATTAAATTGTTAAGTTAATTAAATTTTTAGTTAAATGAAAATATATTTATATCTCACATATTACAAATATAATTAGTTTTTCCCTCAGTAACTATATTACTATGAGTATTAACTCATCTGCATTTGAATGATTAGTCCAATTGGTTCTCTTTGACCCTGTTTTAGGCTTTCACTTTTGACAATTTACAAGTGAAGGATATTGATACAACAGTGAAATCCATCGAAGAGCTGTTGCAATTACTAGAACTGGCTACAACATTATATCTATGTGAAGGGATTAAAGGAGGTAAAAAGTGAGTTCGAAGCTTATGATGCTAATACAAATTTTGCCTGTGAATATTCTCTGAGAACTTACTTACTTTTAGACGAGCAGCTGATTGTGTAATAGTCATTCCAGTAAGAGAACAATTTAAGAAAAAGACGCTGTTTAACAGATGCACTGCTTGTCGCGACTATCAGAAATTACTTGTCAGAAATCGTCAGGCTGCGCAAAAAAGTGCAAGTTCAGCTTGTTTGACAAGGGAAATACTTTAAGTAAAGAAATATGTTGCAAAATTTACATCTATCATCTACACAAATTAAATCGGTCGATATCATTGCGATTACTTATTATTTATTTGTCTTACATTATTATGTAGGATACATCAGTGTACATGTAATTACATTTTTAAAATTAAAATGAGATACCTTATTGTTTACATAACTTTGTATGTGAAGGATTGGAATAAACTTTTATTCTTTAAAACCACGATTCGTTTTAATAATTGGCTTATATGTACCAATACGAATTTGTAGTTAGTGACAAGAAAGAGAACAAAGTGTGGCTTATGTGCGGGTTTATAGTAGACTACATGAAGGAGGGCGCAGTGAGAATTAAAAGGGTACCAGTTTAATGGTGTCTGTAGAAAGACATCGAAAAATGTTAGAAGCGCGCTTCTGAAGTTTTGCATGAAGTGTAGAGATGTCAACCTACTCATATCGAGCCATTTAAACAGTTGGTGGATATTACGCATATAACTCAGGTAGGCTTTGAGTGGTCCAGAGGACTGATATTTTGTGAAGTCCCTCAAATCTATTTGTAAATAAATCATAAACTAATTCGCACCGCTCGCTTTTCTTTCTTGTCACTAACTATACTTAACAAGTCATGTTCATCAACTTTTAAATTTATGGAATAGTACTGTTTCAGCAAGCAACAAACTTGTTACAGGATGTTACTTCCATACATTTTTCAATCTGGATTATCATTGACAATTGTCAGCGTATAAACGAGAGAAGAAGTAATATGTTTGTTGCTTGATATTTGTTAGCTTTCAGAATTTAATTCTCAAAATATAGTGATTCTATTTTACCTTGTGAATGTTAAGTGAATGTAATTTTAAGATAAATTTCAGTTGCGGCGGCGTCATGGGATAGAACCTCACGAATCTGTTGTTTTGCGTTCCCTCTTTGCATTTATATTTAATGTTTTGTGTTATTAGATATTCCGTGATTACGAGGAAACATCCATCCGTTTCGTTTGGTTATTTTATATTTTTGCGTTGATGGGTGTGCATCCAATATTTACAATAATTTTGTTTAGTTACGAGTGTTAAATGAGTCGATTTTAATATGAATTATTAGCGGTATTGAGATTACTGACCTAATTATTGATGGAAGTGCCGTGGTGTGAGTAATGCAAATATCTACCACTGTTTTTAAAGGTATAAAGTTACTGGTTGATTAAAACAAACAAAAGTAATAATGGGCAGAAGGTCTATAAACACCACCAAGAGTGGGAAGTACATGAATCCAACCGATCAAGCAAGTAAGTATGGAATTAAAACTCGGTAGTGGATATTAATGCTACAAGATTTTCAGGGAAAGAGGCAAGAAAACAGGAACTAAAGAAGAACAAGAAACAGAGGCAGATGGTACGAGCTGCTGTATTGAAGGGTAAAGATCCACAACAACTATTAGAGGAGATGGAGAAAATCGATCAAATGGGTACGTAAGTATCCCCGTGTGGCCAAACTTTTTTCACCTATTTTTACTTTTCATTAGAGTTTAATGTTAACCAACCATCACCACTAAATGAGAAAGTACTGAAGGATAAACGGAAAAAGCTTCGAGATACTCTAGAAAGAGTACTTAGCATGTATGTAAGTAACTAAACTTGACTTATAAATCTTCTAAGCTTTAAACCATCACTTTCTCATTGCAGTACAAAGATGATCCCGATAAATGGGCAGACCTGAAACGTCAGCAGACTGAATATGAAATGAAACGTAATCAATTAGTGGCATTTTATGAGTCGGTGAAGAGTGCACAACAGGTTACTGTCGATGAGATCCCTTTACCACAGTTACCACAATTGCGACCACCTACACCGGCCCCTGCAGCTCAGATTCCTTTGCCGCAGAACGAGAGGAAAACGGAACACACTATTTATTCTATTGCGACTGCATTAAAGCTGCAAGCTTTGGTATGTTTTGGTTGTTCAAAAGGTATCATGTCTCTTTAATCATATTTCCAGTTGTATGTTGATTTGATTTGATTGGTGTATGCATATTTGATTTATCTGCTGCATATCCCCATATTGTATCATTTGCAGTAAGTATGAGTGCCAGTTATTTCATCGTGCCATATCCAAATGAGCAACTTTGATATAAAATCGGGTCGATTGACCAATTGGCGGTTTTTTCAATTGAATAATATGGTAGGGAGATATGCAATGGATAAATGATAGAAGTGGAGATGGGCCCTTCTGTTATTTTCAAACTACTTTTAAATGTGCAAGTTCTTTGAGCAATTGAAATCTATTTGATATTATGTCATATCTATATACAAGCGTAATAGTAATTTTAGTTGACTTTACGTACAGCTAAAAGTTGTGATATTTAAAGGGCCAACCGGTGCGAAAACCTCCTGGGTGCCCTCCTGGACCTCCACCTGACTTAGATGATGAAGGAGAGGTAATAGAATTCTACACTAAAACTGCTGAGGAAGAGAAAACTACTGACAAGGAGGATGAGGCGACAGTCAAGCCTACTTCACTACAGCAGAAGATGGTTGCACTCTCAGGACAAAATGTCGACGACTTCATAAAGGAAATGGAAACTGTGCAGAAAAAGGTGGAAAGTGGCAAGGACGAGGAGGAGACTGAGGATAAACAAAGAGCGAAATCGGCGACTCATATTGAGCCTTTAGTTCCTCCAGGTAATCTTAATAGCATTGAATACAACATTTAACCATCATTCAATGAGTCAGGTGATCCAGAAACGGAAATTGTGTTTCAGGTACCACCGAACCAGTTCCGAATCTTCCTTCCCAGCCCCCAACCAGTACGAATCCTCTACACCTGTTCCCCACGGCCATTCGGTTACCCCCAGGTCCCCCTCCTGGCAGGCCAATGATGCCTCCTGGCGGCCCACCACCCGGTATGCCTCCACCACCTCGGATGCCGATGAGGATGCCCCAGATGGGCCCTAGGATGATCAGAATACCCAATGTTCAAATCATTCAACCTAATGTCTTGTCAGCGGCCCCTCAGTTGATCAACAGATCGGACTCGAATAAGCAAAGCGCTACGATATCGGCGAAGCCGCAAATTAGAAATCTCACGGCAGACGTGACGAGATTCGTCCCATCGACGTTGAGAGTTAAAAGGGAGGATAAAAAAGGCGGGAAGAGCACGAGCGTCCTTGTCAGGGAGCTCAAGCGAAAGGAATATAACAGTTTTCACCCAGGTGGAGGTACTAAGGATGATGCTTACAAGCAGTTCATGCAGGAGATGGAGCAACTTCTGTAATAACTCCTATTATTGTTGTAATATATTGTAACTTTAAGCAGCAAAGGGCCTTATTAATAATTTAGATAGGTACAAATAGAATTTGTGTAATATTTATCAAATTCATTTGTAAACTATTTTGAACTGCAAATTACGAGTTTTATAAAAAAAAATTAGGTTTAGTAGTGGCAATCAAATTTTAGGTTGTTCTATTTATCTAGATTATCTATGTCAGTTTTCTGTTAAATTATAAATGGGTATAGTGTCCTCATTTTAAATTTGAGCAGCCGAGAAGTGACTATACTACGACTTATGAGAGAAGTTATATGGTAAACATTACGTTTCCATCGTACATTTTAACTCCTATTTTACAATGTTTATTGTAGTGCTTTTGAATTAGGCATACTGGTGATGGCTAAAATGGGTTTCATTCAAGTTACTTTCGACTTTTTATTTATAGATGACGCTAATACGTTCCGTGGGAAAGGAGGACGCTGTAAGTATCGCCATCTAGTGCAGGATACTAATGAGTAAGTTGTTGATTTTTTTCAAATTACCCGAAGCTGTTAATGGAATTAACAAATCCTTTTTTTACTTCTCACATTCCTTTTTGTCTCTAAACTTAAAAACCTCTAAAAATTTTTAACGTAGCAACGATTATAATTTCTTTATTATCGTAACATAAATATACAGTTTCGCCTGTAGGAAAGCAAGGAGTAATATATTTGTTTGATTTGAACTTTGACTTAAACACCTGTTAAAGCTTTTTAGATTTTGTGCAAAAACTTTTACACAGTTCGTGAGGATTTCTTGTAAGACCAGTCGTTAACTAGATAACTTTTGCTACTGTAATAATTGCTACTGTAGGAAATACAGCAGCGCGTATTTTTTTATGTGAAATATAAAAAAAAAGTATGAAACTGGTTGAAGCACGTAGACGTGTTTGACCAGGAATATTATTTACCTACATAAAGTATCCCAAGAGATTAAAAAGATAAATGTTGTAATTGTAACTCTCAGCAGCAAAGATTCTTATTAAACAGGTAGAATTGTATTCATTTCATTTGTACACCATTTTGAACCACAAATCATGTTTTATAATATAAAAATGTAGGTGCACTAGTGGCATTGAAATTTTACTGCAGATTGTTCAGTAGTCCGTTTAAGTTCCATAGTTAAACTATAAATGAGTATAGTTTCTTCATTTTTCACTACAGGCCGAGCATTGACTTCTAGAGTTAGCATTGCAGTTTCCATTGTACATGTTAATTCTTGTTCTTTTATAGGGTATTTTATTAAAGTACAGGGATTACTCAAGTTACGTTCGACTTCCAACTGATAGATGGCAGTCAGGGGGATACTAAATATTTCCATTGTAGTGCAGGCCACTAATACTACTAAGTTATTGATATTTTCAAATTTCCTGAAAAGCTGTTAATGAATTTAACCTATATTTTTTTACTGCTCACGTATCTTTTTGTATGTATCAAAAATCTGTAAAACTCTTTTAACGTAACATTGTTTTTGGAGTGGAACACTCCTTTTTCTGTGCCATGAGGAGTCGTGAACATCTCTAAATATTATAAAACAAAGTCGTTGTCAGCCTCTTTCTCCGTTTCTCCGCAAACTTCTTTTAAACCACGCAACGGATTTTGATACAGTTTTCACTAGTAGAAAGAGCGAGAAACGAGGAAGGCTTGTATATCTAATTTGTCAATATTTTATACAAAATGGTTGAAATATGTCGGCGTTTTGTCAAAAAAGCAGTTCTCAAATTTTAAGAAATACATCAAAATAATGTGCTAGAAAATAGTAGGTCTTAAAATATCCACAAAAAAATCCGAGATGGCATGTGTCTATCCCCTAATGTCACAATATCTATTTCCAGATTACTAAAAAACCGATAGGGTATTTACAAAGCTACTTTTCTTAATTCGTTATTAATCCTTATTCAGATAAATAATTAGTTACATGGTCCACTTAATATAGATTGAAGCTGTTTTTTACACTATATATCATTCAAATCAATACTTTAAAAGATATCACTTAATTTCAACAAAAATTAATTTATTTTTTGTAATAACATAATTGCTTCCATACGTGTATGCAAGCAATAGGTTTTGATTTAGACTGACGCAAAGACCTGTTTAATGCTTCTTAGATTTGGTGAAGAACTTTTAAATAGTGCGCCATGATTTCTTCTTGTTCTTGTAGAACAAGTCGTCAACCAAGTAACATTTATTGACAGAATAATTGCTACTATAGGAAATTCAGTAGTGCGTAGTTTATGTGAAATACAAAAAAATGTTTGAAGGACTTGGACGAGTTCTGTTAGAAATACCATTTACCCACATAAATTTTCCAAAGGGATCAAAAAAGATAGGAACTATTGGAATGCAAAGTTGTGAATACGAATAAACTGCCATTTCATTGCAGTCTTAACAGGTTATTATTTAAACGTATGTTAGTTTTTTGCAGTCATTTTTATAGAAATATCCTATCTAACTCTTCAGCTACGGAATTATCTTTTCCATTAAAAATTAATTTCCATTATATGTATGCTTGTCTATCTCACTTTAAAATTAAGTATTTGTTTTGTTGTTGTACATTTGAAAATTTAAACAAACTCGATTTAAAGACGTCAAGAAGATTTTATTGTGGACGTAAATCACAAGTTTTATCATTTTTTTTATCATTAAGTGAAGGTCGGCAATAAAAAAATGGGTACCATTCTAAAACGGGTATATTTTATCTCAAATAATTTGCATAAATTTTAATTTGTTAACAAAATATTTCAATAATATATAAAATTCTTCTAACAGCTAAAAGTTAACAAAAAAAGTGTCCCTAATCAATCGACTTACATCAATTGATCACATAAGTTTTTAAAATTTGTACTTGGGGATAAATAAAAATAAAAAAAAACCGCCAGATGCTGACGTTGACACCTGTAGAGAACATACGTAATTACGTACATATACATTGACGATAGAAGAATGTATACCTATACGATCTTAATATTAAAAGAATGTGAGTTATGAAAAAATACCAAACTATCTGTTGAAAAAAACAAATTTTGATGTACCACAAACAAAATGGTTACGTATTTGACTTGAAATTTCGTTGTTTACAGAATTTTTTTACATCGAATATACTTTCTACGCCATATTAGAACTTTACATCAATCAACGAGAAATTGGTATGTATTGTCTTGGAAATATGTCGACTTCGGCTCAATCACCAAACCTTCAATTACTCACGATGAAATCACTTAATCTAAGACTAACTAATAATCACATTGAATTTTTTTGCAGTCACCCTTAGGAAATTCTCTGGACGTAAGTGGTGACGGCTTTGTGGGGCGCAGCCGGGTTGAATACAACCTCACCGTTCACCTTGTAATCGGCGTAGTCCTTGGAGTAAATCAGTTCGAATCCCAGCCTTTTCATCGCTTTGGCCGAAAAGTAACTGGTGCAGTCAACGCTCATGAAACCGCAACCTTTCTCCTTGGCGATATCTCTGAAAAAAGTAAGGTAATTACAAAATTATTACACTCATGGGATTCGTATGTGATTTAAAAAATTTTTTAATACGGTACTACGTTTTTGCAAAGCCCTAAAATGTATGAATAACTTCTACTCGCCCAATGCAGATGTATAACCCCATGTAGATTCATAATTCCATATAGAAAACCTGTATGTGTGTTGGGCTTTGAGAAATTATTAAATACTTTTTAGTGCATCTCAAATGCGCAGTGTATTATAAAAAAAAGATTACAACTGAGTTATTTTCAGCCATTTTGTTGTGTTTTCTGAAAATCTAAAAAAGCTAAAAAGATTTTAAAAGTATGCTAAGGAATGCTTTAGAAAAATCAAGGATCTTTCTGGATAGCCCCTAGTTTTTCATTTTAAATCCTACAAATATTTTCACAGCTATTAAATAATCTTTCTTCTAACGGGTAAATCAATATAGCTTCGTCATCCAGTTTTGATTTACGTTTAAACTTTCAAGTCTATAGTTCATCGGCAAGTCTAAAATCGATTGTAAAATTTGTATCAAACAGATAAACGGTTAAAAGACGAAAGCGAGTTAATAGAAACGTAGTGCAATACGGGCAGGGTTCTGTTTTTGTTGTTCAGTCCACAGTTAACAGTTAAGTCTATCAGTGATGGGTCTGGAGATGTTTGTTTTATTAACTTTCTTTTTTTGAAATATCATATTAGAATTATTCCACGTATTGAAGCACAATGATATATTTTCAAAGAACAGACATGTTATTTTTCATCAACAACAGTCAATCCTACAATCTGGGTGTCTCCACACGACGCCATTTTGGTTTCAATGAGAAGCTTCATACCAGTTTTTACATGCTATGACTTTTCACGTCGTTAGGTTGGCAGCGCTTCTACGGAATTTTATCTAAGGTCCATCCAGTCAGAATTGGTCCAGTTAAAAAAAAAAAAACAAAAAATTATCGACTTTATACCAAGCGCATTCAAAATATACTTTTTTACCCTATACAAAAGCAGAGTATTCATGTAACGTACCGTTTGACCTTGCCCTGTATATTTGGCGCGGAGAAATGTTAGTCGCTACAACACAAGCCTATATATGAAATGCCTCTTGGTATCGAGAATTAGACAGGTCCACTACAGCCATTAAATTTGAGCACCGAGCACGTGTTCATTTTCAGTCGTCACTAGAGTTCAGTGGTGTATGTATGCAATTGCAATTATTATTTTAAAATGGCTTTTTGGGGACCTTTCGACGTGGACGAAATTAATAATGGAAATGTTATAGACATAATACACAATACAAATAATGTTACAGAAACAAATGAGGCACAAATTTGGGAATTTGTCATAAAATTTCGTTGACAAAATGAGTAACAATCTTTTGTATTTCTTTAAATATGACACGACTGTGTAGCGGTTTCTGGTCTTTGTATGTCGGTAACATGGGTATTTTTGATTGCTTTTTTTCAACTGGACCAATTCAGACGGGAGGGACCTTACTGATGGACCACCATGGTGGCGTCGTGTGAAAGGGCCCTTAGACTTAATTTTATTACTATGACTCTAGATGATTCGAAATGCGTATGCGTGCTTGAACATTCAGCTGTTGTAATTTGCGGCCATTTACATCTTTGAGTTAATACAACTAACCTTAATTCAGCCTATAGGCGGATTTAGTTTTTTTAATATTAACTCATCTTCTCAGTCTGATTTATGTATTAAATAAAATTCCATGCAAGTATCTCCTTCAATACCTATTAAAATCGGCAATTTTTTCCAAGGTCCTACTTCCTAAACGGGATATCTCAGGTAATCAATGACCTGTATCGAGGTAATCGACTTTAAATCTAATACTCGAAGAGTTCAAGTTCAAAAGCACACTTAACGAGTTATGTAAGTGTTAATGATGCAATAGAAATCTTGGCTAATTATTACTAAACGTATAATATAGAAACGCAGCCTTCGAATGCCAGATAGAAACGTTTGCATTTATTTTTCTAATTTGTAAGTATTACTACTACTGATGCAATAAAAATTTTATCTAATTTTTATCAAACGTGAGATTTGCAGAATTGATATAGGTACTTAAAAAGGACGATGATAAGGGATTTATTAATTTAATCATTGGTTTCATGCTGTGGTTTGTTCAACAAAATACGAGCTTTTATCAAAACTTTTTCTCGTTTTTTTTTAATCCGTCGACGTTTCGGGAAATGAAAGGGTCCCCCTCGAAGCGCAAGGTTTTGACAGCTGAAAGGGCAGTCGTGACCGAGACCATCAAATTTACCAGTTTATTGTGTTGTGGAAATTGCGTCTGGGTCAAGGCTCCCTCCGGGAAAATTAATTTTCTTTTAGGTCGTGCGCTCTCGCGAGCTTTTATTCTTCCCCCTCTCGCCCTCCCTGCGATTCCGGGGCTCCCTCTGAGTAGCCGGGAATCTGAGGGAATTCCGAGAGGACGAAATGATCGATATTGCGAAAATGTTTGGGTAAATAACGGTTTTCCGGGGTGGTGTAGAATGCGTTTCCGATGGAAGCGGGGAGGTTACTTTAGATGTTTACTTGGAATACCGTCGCACTTCCTTGATTATGTGTGCTTGCAAAAAGCACGCCGATATTTAAGACCCAACTCTGTCAATTTCTGTGGTTTATTTATTTTTACTCTCTTAACTGCCAGCGGCAGTGAATTCTGAAATGTCTTTAAATAACCATTCATTCAGCGACACAGTAATGATAGAAAATCACTCCTACGCCTTGCAAATAGAATTTTCTCTGTCTCTTTAATTTTGAAATACGTGGAACACCCACTAAAAGCAGGAAGAAGAGAACCGAATTTTTTTAAGAATGTTTCGTACTTTTTGAAATGAAATTAGTATCTGTCATAATAACTGTTATTTGATTTAACACAGCAAAAACGAATTATTTCTAGAGATAAAAATTGTTGGTTAACTTTCATTGACTTGGAAGTTTTTACACTTTCATAGATGAACCATGAACTCTCTATCATAAGCACTTCTAATATCTTATAATGCGACATGAAACGCCGTAAGAAACTTAATTACACCGACCCAGGGACAAGTTCTTTGGAATCGTTTCAACTGCATAAACGGCATTTTGACCAAGTTAAATAAACTACAAAAACAACAAAACTGAAGGGCCTCTGATCCTGTAGGAATACATCCCTAGTTAATTAGATGCGGGCTTTTGAAACTTCTTGAAATGCCTAGAAAACTGTTTGAAAGATGCCTAAATGGAGAAGAAATTCCGGAAGAATGGGAAAGATATATTCAATTCATAAGAAAAGGTCAAAAGCAGGCGATAAAAACTATAGGGGAATCGCAGTTATCTCTAGCATCGGAAGGCTTTATTCTAAAATACTGAACGACCAAATTTAGTAAGATATCAAGGCCACAAAACCCGAAAGAAGAGCAGGATTCGAAGCTGAACGCTTGAAATCGTAGCAAATTTGCAAGAATTATACCAAGAAATGAAATAACGAGTCCATTCACGACAACAAAAAGCCAAAGCACAACAAAGTTGCAGCCTATCCTCTACGTTCTTCAAAATTTACTTAGATAGAGCCCTCGAAGGGTGGACAAAGAAAATTAAAAACATGGGACTGAGAGTAAACGCTGACGCTCTATTCACACTGTATTTCGCGGACGACCAAATCGATACGGCGGAAGATGATGATCTTGAGGATATGGTTAGAAATCTCCAGGAATGTATGATAAAGCAGGCTTCACAATGGACTTATCAAAGTGTGAATACGTAACAATAGGCGACGAGAATAGAAAAGATTTGAAACTAGGCCATAGAAAAATTAAAAAAGAGAAGACAGAAGAAAAGAAATAGCAAAGGACAAATACAACATCGAATAAATAAGTCGCAGTACTATTAGCACATTGAATTTCCTCCTTTGGGAAAAAAATATTACTAAAGAAATAAACAAACACATATAACCCCAAGAGTATAGTAGAAACAATAGTACTCTACGGTTCAGAAATTTAGGAAGTTGGCAAAGCAAATAAAAAAATGTTGTCAATTGAGCTGTCAACACGCAGCTGTGGAAGAGCAAAAACAGATTCAAAATGAATATATCAGAAGGGAAAATGGAAACAGACAGAATTGTAGCAGAAGTGATGGAAAGAATTAATAAAGATAGACTTATCAAAGACTTAAGAAGATTAGTTTGGTTCATTTCCCACCCTGTGGTATCCCCAGCTATCCCTAATTCCAGAATTGAATCCCTATGACCCTTATTATTTTTAGATTGAAATTAATGGTCAATAAAATTATATTGATCTGATTATACTGTGCCTTTGCTTGTGGAACCATACACAAGCATTAACCCGGCCTAAGGGGAACCAGAGTCATCTTCTCTGAACCCACTTAGGTAAGTCTCAGCAGGTGCGTCCACGTCGCGGGGGTGGGCCCAACAATATGTTGGTGGCTAAATTCTGCTGGGGACCCACTGTTGCGGGGTATAGCGCATCCCCCTTGTCCAGGGATACGGACGAGGACCACACAAGAGGAAATTTAGTTTGCTAATCCAGTCTATAAGGGATATAGAGACAGGGGCAGACCGAGCTCTGAAGTCTAAAAAGGCGGTTGGTGTAAAGGAAGAACAACTTGTTTAAAAATTACCTGGTCCTCCAGGTTGGGGTGCTCCGCATCGCTCACAAAAATTGTAATTTTTGCCAAAAATCCAAGTAATGAGTATTGGAATAAGAAGGATGACGTGGCAAATGAAATAGCCATATGATTTTCGAAATCTGGAATGAACAAGGTATTGCAACTATAAAAGTTGAGGTCTTTAAGGCATTACGCCGTTTTATTTTACACGTAATGTTCCTATCTGAGACATTCCATTGGCAGAATCACAACATTTTTAGTATCAAGTATCAAAATTATCCAATAGTCTAGAGTCGTACTAGATTTATATAGTCCTGCATACTAACAGTGTCCTGTTACTTAAAATGGCAAGCGATGGAAAATTAAAAGATAAGCTAATGTTAGATAAATGAAATTAAAAATCAGTATAGTGGAAACACTAGAAGTGTTAAGGTGGGAAACACATTCTCCTACCTTTGAAGACATAAAGGCAGGGCACTGTCTACCATCAACTCTTTTTAAATATATAGGGATAATATTAATGACGACATACTGTATTTGCTAAATTTCGCCGAAGACCAGGCAATCTTCACAGAAGATAAGACTCCTAATGAAACAATGAGGAATATAGGAAGGAGGTCTAGAAATAAACTTCAATAAAACTTAATGTCTGGCCAAAAGACGAACAGGGCGAGATACAACAACGGATGATGGATCCATAATAAAGTGTTAGCAGCCTTACAAATATTTGGGAAAAATTGTATCCGATTAAGCAAGAAGTGATGAAGATGTCATATAGAACATATGGAACATAGCAATGACAATATCAAAATAAGAATATATAAGATTTGTAAAGAGAAAATAATTGTATATGGGTCAGAGGTATCTACATGAAATGAAGAAAAGCTGAAAGCAATGGAAATGGATCATTGGAGACGGAGCTGCGAGAGTAGATATGGTTAGTAACAGAAAATCAGAGAATGAATGGAAGTAATAAACATTTTAGTTGCAATAGAAGGAAAACCTTTGATTTGATATGGGTATTTAAGAAGGAAGTCTGAACAGAGATGGACTCCGCAGTATACGTGTGTAAAAATATGAAATTCATATCTCCTCATTGCCCCAAAATATTTAAAAACCCAGATATACCACCACGAATCATGCTCTCACCTTGCCCTAGCCACCAGTTCCTTGGCAATCCCCTTCCCCCTGTAGGATCCGTCCACGGAGAGGATCTCGACCGACAACATTTTGTCGCTGTCCGGGAACTTCCCGAAGGGATTAGACTCCTTGGCGACGCCCCCAAGAAGGTTATAGATCTTCAGGAACTTCTCATCGGTCACCTTATAGCTGTCGGGCTTGTCGAGGTTTTTCCTCTCGATGATGCCGTTCAGGCAGACCCCGATGAGTTTGTTGTCGTAGACGGCGAGCAGGCTGACGCCGTGGCCGAGGTTCTTCACAGCGTAATTCTCGAGATCCTTGCAGACCTTCCCGTCGGCGGTCGCTATCCCCAGGTAGTCGTTGAGCGGCTCGTCGCGGAAGAAGAACGTCCTCAGGAAGTCGAGGATCCTCTCGCGGTCCTGCTCGGTCGCCAGGCGGACCTCGAAGTCGATCGGGCTCGTCGGCGTCGACGGGGTGGACGATGCTGAGGACATGGTGCTGTCCACCGAAAGCTGGCTCTACGGAAAGGAAGAGGGGTGAGTAAAATGTAGTAAAATCAAGTAGTGTAAAGGCGATATGTCCTGCATGTAATACATGTCCTATGGCGCTATCTGAGTATTGGAAGAATGCCTTAACCCTATCGCCACTATCGGAGTATATGCATGTAACCAACTTTAAAAAAGTTTCAGTGGGCTTGCAGTGCATTTTATTTCAATGGGTGCTCGGTTTTTTTTACGATTTTATTATATTTCTTATTATATTATTATTATTATTATATTCTCTTATTTTCTCTCTTAAAGTGAAAACTCTTATATATGCGCCGTATCAGATAGGTCGTCGGTGCTTATGCGAGTTCCGTCTTAAGGCTATTCGATACATTAAAATATTCCAATATGGTTTAGTGCAATTTTCGTTGCGATTTAGAAGAAGAACCGATCAAACAATCACTGAATTTCTTTCACTATATACTATATACAAAGAAAAAAGGATTTTTTTGTAAAAACAAGTTTAGATTCTCCAAAATTAACAGACTTTGGCATTACAGAAACATGAAGAATAAAGTGATTTTTACTATTAGCTCTAAATTGTTATAATTAACAACGGTAGATTGCGCGGTTGTCGTTTTTATAATTTTTTTCTTTATTCAAATTACTATTGGAATAAAATATAAATAATATAATATTCTTTAAAGAATAAATACATACAAATAAAACTTCAATTTTCATTCGGTTACATACATTTCTATTTCAAAGTGCAGCTACATGTCAATATTCATGGTTTATTTCCACAATCTTTACCTTTTTCCCTATTCCGTTGTTCGTGTCCTTTATTAGAACATACTATATAAACTCTTCCAAAAGCTTGAACATTTTTCTATTTAACGGTGAATTCAACCCAACTAATTTTAAGGTGAATACGAGTACGTCAGACTAAATATGCAATTCAAATATCTAAGCCTTCCAATACGATCGAATATGATGATCCTTAAAATTTATTTTTAGAACTACATAAACCGAAAGGAAGTTATAAATAACGAGAAAATAAGCTGGATATGTAACACTTCAGAAACTTCGTTTACTCAATAATTGGGTAGCTAGGTGATCTTAAATAAAGTATCCTGTAATGTAATCTTTTTTTGAGAAAGCTGCATTGCAGAATACTGCAAAGATAAATGATACTGTAAAGGATACCGCAAAAATGGCTATTTAAACAGTGAAATTTTATACCAATTATTAAAAAGTATAAAATGTTTCAAGACCGAATTCTTGAATTTTTCTCCACCAGGATTGGTTCAAATGAGTAAATTCAACTTGGTATTTTAATATTAGGCTAAAAACGGGGCATTGTGAATTGATTTATCGGAATTAGTTTTAATATTAGATGGTTAAAAAATTAACCATTTTCTTTTTTGTTAGACAATTTGTGTAAGATTGGCAAAGCTTGTTATTGAGTAAACAAAATACTAGTGGTATATAATTTTGGTTTTCGTGACCACGTACAATTGCTTAAAATATCAGGTGTAATAAGAAAATGTTCCATAAACACGTTCTAGAAATACACAGAACTTTCAAGTTGCTGATGCAGGAGAAAATCCCAATACAGTCGCAGGCACCATCACCAACAAAAAGTCTTTGGCACTCGATGTTTTTAATTGCTTACTTTCCAGAGTCGATTGAACAGCTACTATTCATTAGGGTAGAGCTGGAAAAATTTTCCTTTGAGCGTTGTACGCATCCGTTTTATAGTATTCTCGTGTCACATTTCATAATATATCAGGAGCAGAAGTTCTTTTAACACATTGCAGAACACCTTTGACAGGCGAGCCGAAATATGTTCTACATCTTCTCTTTTCACAGAAGCATTGACAATTTGTTTCTGGATTTTCCTTAGTGTTTCTGCATCGTGATTATGCAACTGATGTGTTCGTGATAATATAATGTCAACATCTTTTCCTATTGAATATCTCAGCTGTATACATTTTTAAAACAGCACTACTTTACCTCATTACTTTTTAAAGTACCCTTTTCATAAAACTCAAAACAACCAAGTTTTGCCTCGTTCACTTGTGATATAACTTTCCCATTTTGTTAACGACGGATAATAACTGAACACGACAAACAAAAATCCAGCAAACAAGATTTTCATCCCTTCTTATTTCAACATCTCTAACTATTCCAAGTGTCTATTATTATCTCTAAGTCAGCTAAATTAGATAATTCACTTAAGTGAGACGGTAAAGGGGATTTAACAAGCTCGTTACGAGAGCTGATTGAATAAACGAATATCTTTGGTTAATCCTGTTATTAGGGGTGAGCAAAAATATATTTTAATAGCTTACTGCTTACCGAGCTTTGTAGCTCGAATTTACCATTTTCTTAATCACTTATTCTGTCGCCTCCTGAATATGAATTGCCCCTATTTTATTTACCATAGCTCATAATTTCTGTTTCCAAATTATTCCCTTAATCTTCATGCCATATTGAACATCTAATCCGATTTTTGGATATTAAAATTCTGGTCAACTGACATTACATTACATTTAGCTGACTAATTCAAATTGTATTACTAATTGCTATTGATTTAAATTACCACTAATACATCATTTCAAGTATACGCGTCGTCGATTAAATGAAATCGTAGCATATTATTTTTTTTTAATTGTACATCACTATCACATATACTTATATTGGGGATAGGCTTGCGTGAATTTATTGAGGAGTTATTTTATTGTGACTTACACGTGAAATTTGCCACCTATATTTACTAGTAAATCCTACCAAAACGTCATAGCAAATCTTTTTTTAAGAAAAATTATGCTTTGGGACATATATGTGTATCAACAGTGATTTTTATTGAAACGCATTTATTTAGTAGTGATTGCCATTTTTTTTAAATTATTGTTTTGATTCTCACCCACTTGATGTTTATCTTGAGTAAAGAACACTCGTTTAACGCTTGTCATGAATATACTGATCTATCTAGTGCATACAGGCATATTCTGACAAAATCCTATAATGCATAAGCCCATATTTTCAGTGCTCTTCGGAATAAAAAATAAAAATTTAATGGTGCAAACATCCGGGTAAGTCGATATATTATATGCGCTAAGCGATAAGCCGATGTCATCGTTAAAAGAACATTAAGGGTGATTGTGAAAAGCGTATTAAAATTAATGGAGTATCATACGCCATCGGGAATTCCCAAACTAAAATTTTTCTTGGCGCAAATGAATGGGGTGGGGGGGCATACACAATAAAATCATTTGTTGATATCCCCATTTAAATTTATGGCCTGGAAAGAAAACTAGTATTTATTTTTCTATTATTCAAATTTTGTCAATTCTAGTGTTTATTAGAAATGTGTGAAAATCCAAAAACAAAGTGTTGATAAATCCGTCCTTCTCAAGAAGCGGATTTATAATCAAATCGATTTTAAAATCATTGATGACTACCATATTTTTTGTCAGTTTTCAGTAAAAAGTTCAGTCTTATTATGTCTAATTGTTTCACTTTTCGGAAATATATCTACAATTTTTTTATTTCACATTCAAAAATTGAAGTTTAATACAAAAAAATTGAAATATTTATTGTATAATTTTCAATTTAGAAATTTCTAAAACTTTTAATTTCAAAATTGCATGTTTTTAAATAACTAAATAATTACCTCCTGGGATTCATGAACATTTTTCCTCGATTTTGCAGAACAACTGATTGGGAAAGACAGAGAGAAACTGAAAAATATCAGGAAATGTGGAACATGTATTTCTTCATGGAGTTATTTGGAGATCATTTACTTACTCAAAAGCCTCAATTATATTTCGGATGCACTCAGCAAAACGCTGAAGTTTAATTAGAGCCACTCCCCACCCCCGAGGCCAGCGAAATTACGGTCGATTACATGTTGGGTTGAAATATTGTATTTAATATCATTTATGGGTTTTTGCCTAAAATTTTTGTAATTATTTTTTTTAAACTAATTTTCAAAGTAAATGTCCCAAAAACATGTTTGTAGTGTTTTTTGGAGCGAAATTGAAATTTCAAAGTTAGATATATAGATAAGATATATTACCAAATATACGGTAGCGACTTTTCGAAGTATCCACATAAGGATTATGCTGATATGAACAATACAGTCGGGGTTCGGCGTATTATTGAGCGTTGTCGTTTATAAGGGTATAAGCGAAAAATTGTAAGACTAAGGTGACGGAGATTTTGTCGAAATAAAAACCTTTAAACGGTTCTTTTACAAAATATTATTTTAAATTACTCACTATAATAGTAAAAATTCGAGAAAATATTGGTAAGGGTCCTTAAATATGTGTCACAAAATGACATCCATACAGAGGTAAAATACATAGGGAATAAGAATTTATAACGGCTTACCTAACGACATGATGATCGAGTACCAAAAAAGACTTCACCCAATGTTAGTGTAAGTATTATATAATTAATAACACCAGTTGTAGACACTTTTTCCATAGATTCTTGGAAAAATTCCATAGAACATGTAAAAAATTTTTAAAAATTCATAGATAGCGAAACAGAATTAAATGTTTAATTTCTTTATATACCTTTGTTTGAGAAAGGTAATGCATTTTGTTCGCAAAATTTTTCTCGAAGCAACACTGCCCCTTACTCATCCTTTCTCTCCAGCGTGTTCATGTTTCTAAGACTTTGGGGGTGTTAAGAGGATGGCAATAAAATTTAATTATATTTACCTGGAACCATACAGTGCGAGTCTCTAACTTGGAATAAATTTAGTAAATCAAAGACAATTTTTTTTTGGAAATATGCTCGGACAGGTCGATTAATATTTTGACCATACCATACCATTCTTTTAATAATACCAGGAACTTCAAAGCACGGTTATCATTTTTACCGCATCTCTGGCGACGATCTGAATAGACGTATCGCCAAGAGGAGTTATGAACATGTTCCAAACACGCCCTAGCCAATGGAATGTAGGCGTCCAGTCACGTGACAACATATTTGTTGGAACAAACTTTGTAATTTGCTTTTAATACCGGTGGCTGTTTAATTCATGGTTTTACATGTTTTCACGTTTCCGCATACATTTAATTCATGTCATATAAAAATATATATTGAGTGTGTACAAATCGGTGGAAATCCATAGAAGTGCGCTTCCATAAGCTCTAATGGAACTGTAAAGTAAAAGCAAATTAACATTTTGTTTTGAAAACGTCAATAGCACTTCGAGAATTCCCAATAGACTCAAGCGTATTAATATTTTCGCTAGCAAAATGCTGCACATTTAGCTTTTGCCTAGCTACATTTTACCATTGCCTCAAAGCAGAATTTTCCATATCAGTATTCAAAGTAAAACGAGAGAAAGAAAAAGAGAGAAATGTTTCCATACCGACTCATTTCATCAATTGATTAATAGTACTCGTGAAACGCTGCGAGCCAATAGAATTGGCAAACGAAAACGTAATTAAATCTACCCTTTCCACTGGTTAGAAATTCTATTGTAATTCAAGTCGATACAACAAAGTAATGTGTCTGCTTTGAACATAATTTAATTTCATCTTTATAACACGTGCAAATCATAATTTTTTAATTAATGTCGTGTTAGAATGGTACCTGTGGTGTGGGAATGCATTCAATCGGAGTAGAGCGGTTATCGTAAATGTCAACTGAGGTAATCAAATGTTATTAACAGGTAGCCAGTTTTAATTGCAAATGTAGTTAATGATTATAGTAATGAAATGTGATAAAATACTTGATTTATATGCATTTATTTAAAATCTTTCCGTAACGATGACACGAGGAAATATTCCGTAATTGTTCAAATGTTGGCTACCCAATACACCGGTTTCTTATGATGAGTCTAGACGTAGTTTTTCTCGCCTTGCAGCTCCATAATTTTTTAATTTTACCGTCATATTACGACCATTGTTCGAAACCTTGAAAATTCAATCTTCTTTCAAATTGCTCTTCTATTTCAATTTATCCAACGATTCATTCTGGGCATATCGATTGTGTTCATTTCACCTTCATTCATTATCCCATCATTAATATTAATCTATTATTAAGAGAATAAAGTCTGTCTGGAGTTCATCGTAACGCAATCCTATTAATCACCCCCCGATTCTTGAATCGATAATATATCAGAGTTGCGGTTGAATAATGGGTCTGATAATCCTATTATTGAAAGGAGATATCATATAGTATGTATTGTGTTGTTTTATGGATTTCAAAGTGAGTTGTGACAATATGTGACAGCCAAATACATGATATTTGGATTTGATAGCGTTTTTAGAGTATATCAGGTTATATAAGATCTAAATAGTGGGTTGGGTAGTGAACCATTCTATGAATTTTAAAAAATTATGCATTTAAAAACAATCAAGTTTATCGAAGTAAACAATAGAAGTGTGTAACTGAATAATGAATTATTCATAATTATTAACTTACATAAAACGCATTGCAATTACATATGTTAAAATAAATGCGTTTTAAAAATTATCGTCCTTTCGAATTTGTTCTTTATACGAGTTTTTTTATTCGCTTCACATTATTTATTATCGTAAGAAATACCATATCATTAGGTACATTCAAATATGTAAATTTACATTAAATTTATACACATTGTTTTTTAAAGAACCAATTAAAACGTATCTTTTGTCATAGTAAAAGGCTTTAAACTAGTAGAAACCCAAATAAATGAAGGCAAACTTACAGTACTGGTAGTTAGATATCAAAAAACACCACAATTCACCAACCTGCTCATGTGTTTGTAACAGCTTATATTCAATTCTATTTCTTATCAATAATTGATAAATTGGAATGAGTCCTCACATTATTTATTTTATCGCTGTGATAGCATTCTTTTATGGGACAGATACGTATTGGGAAAAGTTTCGAAGTATCCAAAATTTAACGTGACATTAAAAGTTTTCTTAAAAAAAAGTGTACAAGGTGTTACAAATAATGTTTTATGGTGTCTACTATGGGAGCGACAGCGTAATAAAAGTACGTACGTGTCATTATGATTTGTATTACATGTGCTCAACCTACGAGGGCAAAATTGTCGCAGTTAACAATGAAGATACATATGTAAATAAATAAATAAAGGCTTAATTACCTAAGACATCAATTAATGGACAATTTGCTCTACGCGATTTTCATACAACCTAGAAGAAGTTTAAATTATCATGTCAAAATTAACATGGAAAAGTGTAAACATCATCATAAACCCTTTAGAATCAATTTTAAAGCCTTTCTGGCCTTTCAGTTCTTTAAGGTAACCTGGGGTATAGAAGCACTTCTGGTCCAGTGTCCCTGGGTTTTCGAGTCCTGCGCACAGGACTTGTAATATTTCCATATGTTCAGTTTGCTTTTTACACTATAAGTTTAGTTTTGAAAGTATGCTTATATCCCAGTGTTCGTACCAGTGGTAGGGGTAATGTTATTAATTTTTGAAAGAAAAAGTGCGTGCTATAGTTAAATGTAAATGAGTATACTTGTGTCCTTCATACTACTCCACTTCTTTTTATTGTGTTGTTCTCGATCGAAGGTTGGCGACCATCGTGACTGTTGGTAGTTTGTTCATAGCTGCTATAAGTAATTCATAGGATGTACAGTTGAACCATTCTCTTGAGCTACGCAGCCATGACGCTCTTCGTTGTCCCACACTCCTATCATCTATCTTTCCTTGTATAATCACTCTCAGCAGTTCATAGCGCTTCCCTCTTATAACATGGTCGAAGTATTCCAGCTTGCGCACCTTTTTCAAGATTGTTAGTTGTTCTTGGGTTGACATTATTAAGACTTCCTCATCACTGACTCGTTCTGTTCATGAGGTTCTTAGAATTCTTCTGTATAGCCACATCTTGAAGAAGAGAGTCTTGAGGATCTAATTTTGATTTTATCGTTTAAATGATTACAGCAAAAGAAAGGTTTTCATCGTACAAAATACACGCAAGCCATTTCCATTCTTGATTTTATTTCTAAAGACATTTCTCGTGTTCATTCAAGCTCCCAAGTACTTGTATTTATTTATTTGTTCAACGTAATTGTTATGGACTTAACGGACGTAACAGGGTGTTGTTGTTTAACGATTTGGTGAAATACGTATATTTGGTCTTGTTAAGATTCATGTTCCAGATAGTCAATCTGGATTGACTTTGATCTGGATTGACTGACTTTGAATCTGGATTGGATAGCTGGCGGATTTCTTTTATTCTTTCTGTTGTTTTCTGAAGGTTTAAATGTTATTTCACTAGATTCTCCAACTGATATTAGAAAAGCATATAATCTACCCTAGCGTTGATTGCGGGGTGTATTTTAAGGTTATCCGCAAATAACAAATGGACATTTAATGTTACAGCCATATGTCGTTAATGGAAATTATAAACAATGGTGGGCCCAAATTAGAATTCTGTGGCACTTTTCTGTATAAGATTTAAAGCCGTCGTGAGCTACAATTCAGTTTTAAAATCCCCTTTTTATGCATCTCTATCTGCTTTAGCATAAAAATTTTACGTCTCTTGCAGGTCTTCTTTATTTCATTTCTAACGAGGTAATAAGAAATATTATCCGCGAGATAATGGATATTAACACTTTATGAATCTAGCTTTTCGTCATAACCTAACTTGACTACCAATTTTATGATCACCGTGTACGGCTGAAAAGATTCTTGCCATTACATTTATGAAAGCGATGATTCGTTACTTAAACCAGACGAACATTAAGCCTTATCGAAAAATCCGTTTGAGAAAATCCACTTTTCATATTTCCGAGGAAAGTCGAATTGCACGAGATAGGAATCCCCGGGAAATGTTTTCTCTCCCCCCCAGCCTCTTACTTCAGCCGGGTGGTAATTGAGTTTCCTCGCTTACCGAGCATTAGGTCTGTAAAATTTCCCAGGGACTAAAGGGGAGCATTAAAGTAAGAGATATAAATGGAGAAAAGGGGATCTTTGTGTGATGAAAGTTGTGTAGGTAGTTCGGTATTTTAATGGAAGTTGGATTAATTTAATTAGATTAGAACGTTGGGGATTGAGATTTCATTCCTTTGTGGACCGTTAACAAAAGAAAATATATAATATAAGGCTGATTATAGATTTGTTTATTTCTTACTTATAATATCTTATTTTCCATTAGTAATATAATAAGAATTAGTTTTGAAATTACGCAACAATAACAAACTCATGACATATGCGTACTATACGTCGCATTTTATTTGAGACAAGATTAAAGTAAACTTGGTACAAGACTTGGTAAATTATCTGTTGAATGGGAGAAAGGTGAAGTGCTTTATTGCCGATGAGGAGATGGTGTCGAATGGTCATCTGGGATATTTGGACGGTTCTAGAATTTTTAAATTATCTCAGACAAATATATCTTTTCCATGTAATGGAAAAAAGTTAAAATCATCTCTTTTTCTCTTTTATGCATATGGTGTCTAGGCCATTGCGATGCTGGTTCTATGTCGTCGACTTTTTCTAATTCTACCTCACCTAATTCTTCCCCTTCGCCATACTTCATATCCTTGTCCACTGCTATTTTTTCATATGAACCTGCTTCTTGATTTATTTCAAGTTCTCTGTTTAATCAAGGCCGCCACATTTTAAAAATTGTGAAACCAACACTTGTCAAGATCAAAGTAGAATGAATTTATTTTAATGCATCATTCTCTAAATATATTTTCCTCGTTATTATGTAATTTAAATTTACACCAAGACTCATCAATGAGAATAAGTTCTTTCTAAGTTTATAAGTTTTTGAAACCCCTGTTGTTGTCTAAGTACTCTAAGTACAGTCCATTTAATATATGGAATACCCTGTTCCAACAAAATTTTTAAGCCTCTTCATCTTCTTCGTTTATAATCTTAAACAATCGGGGTCCGAGTAACACGTACCACAGTTCGAGTCTCAAATAAAATGCGATGAATGATACATACTCTGTACATACGTATGACATGCATAAGTACATTTCGAAACAAGTACAAACCTCTAATGACTTGTATCAAATATTTCAAACAATTTTAAAATCGTTGCTTTTGGTACTTAATGAAAACTCATTTAACCCGGTTCTGGTAATTACCATTACTATTTTGTTTTATAGCATATCACGTTACGTTGCTTGTTTAACGCGGTTTTGAACTTGTAACGTTTTATTTGTTTTTTGATCCGCCATCAATGACATAAAATAAATATTACAGTATAATACTGATATATTGGCAGACCACATATCGATTGAATCTGCTATAAAATAAAATCTACGATACTTGGCAATTCACTGTTCAAGCCTTGTGCAACGTGGAATTCAAATTCTAAGATACGCATACATATGTAGTTTCTTTCTATTTTGATCAGGAAGGGTGGCGATGTTGTGGAATTGCGAACGAAGCATTCGCGGTATGGAAATGGGTGTCATTACCGCATAGCAGAACTCTGAAATATGTGGCGCCAAAGAACATGCTTTCGGGCTTTATATCCGACCGAGTTTAACGACTTCATAAACATAAAACGGTAGGACCTAAAGCGAGAACAAGTTTTGTTTTTCTTTTTTGCAATGGCGAAGGTTTTTACGCATCGAAAAGAATATGAGTGGAAAATGTAGATTGTGCCGAGGATTTTTTAAAATCCTCCATCCAGGGGCGTGCTTTGAAACATATCTGTTACTACATATCTGTTACATAGTAGTTACTAAAAGCGTGAAGTTGTGCATTCAAATTTAATGATTTATAGTGACTTGAAACTTAAAAGTGTATTTGGAGAAAACATCAAAATACTTCCAAAGACCTAGTTTTGCAGAAAAATAAATTTGGCTGATTTACTGCACCCATGGAAGTAATCGTCGCTTCGTCGATAAAAATAATATTTCTGGTCATAAAAGGATTATCTACAAACTCTCATTGAATCATCGCATAAAATACGAAGCGTAGTTCTAAATTTTTTGATTTCAAGATATGAATATATTTTGGTTTATATGGTCAAAATTGGTCTTCTCTAAATATTTCTGAAACGGTGGATTTATATGTTTTATTTGTCAATATTGCTGACCATGTGTGCAGGGATTACTTAGGGTCTTTTATCACAGACAACATTACTTCCATGGCAGTTTCTTCATTTGCAGTTCCTAATAGAGTGGACTTGGATTTTGTTGAAAACTTGAATTCGAAAGAACATCTCATTTTGCTCTGAAGTAAAAGAAAGAGTACTTCTCTATTGAATCAATTATTAATTGCTTCATTTTTTCGACCACCTTGTACATGTTATGTCAATTGTTAGTAGTCTGATGGTGTCTTTGCAGGAAGCAGAACTCTTTGTGAGCAAAAATTTTTTTCATAAATGTAAAAATAAAAGAGTTTCCACATGTCGAGAACTTCGGTAAACACATTGCACTGCAAAATCGACACAAGTGTTATTAAGTACTATTTTAATACAAAATAAAAATTAACTATCACAGCTTGGGGTAGATGCCATCATTATCATTGTAATTTGTATCAAGCTCAATATTGCACAAGGTACCTAACGGTTATAGCTTACATTACTAGCATTATCCGTTCGACATAATTAATGTACAAACTGGTAGAAAATGTACAAACATATCTAACATACTACTTGGGAGTTTTAAGTCACGTTACTTGTATTAGTAATTATTGTAGTGGGCACTAGTAATTTTATTGTGCGACTAGCTGATTGTTACAGCTCACATTAGTTCTGTTAGCTGTCAGTTACTGATTAGGTATTACAGCTTACAAGAGTATCAACAAGTATACAAGTATACAAGAGTATACAAGAGTATGAACAATAATTAAGATTACAGTAAATTAACAAAAACAGTTAGTCATTAGAAGCGATTTTTTCTGGTGGAACTACAAAGAAACCGTACCAATAAAGTTGAAAACAGTTTGTAAACTTTAAGGAATAGATTCTGTAATATTCTCTACAGCATGCCTATAACGAAAGTATTTTTGAATTTATTTTATTTATTATTTTAAAGGCTCTCAAGAAATTTTGAAGCCTTGCTCGAAATTAAAGTTCCTGCAACTTTCTTCCTGATTGTTGAACATGGACGTTAGAGTCCAGATTTAGAAAAATTAAGTCTAAGTTTTTTTAAGTGTAAAATAGACATTCTCAGGTTTATGACATCGTCTAACAGTGCTTAGGAAGCCTACAGGTTACACTCATTGTACTATTATTTAATTATTGATTCTTGAATGTCCCCAACATTCTAATTTTTCATGTTTCTTAGATTATATGAACTGGAGAAGGCTAACTAGAATCCTTTAAGGTTTACGAGAAATTGAAATTGGATGTATAGATTGATTTTGAGTTTGGCAAATATAGGATTCATATATTCTTCCAGAGTTACTCCAATGCATCAAAAAACCTTTACGCTTGTAACACAGTACACAGTACTATATTCATACTAATGGCTTGAGGAAAAATTATACCTTGTTCCATAGCGTAAGACAAGTATTCGATGTAGATTATAACGTAATTATCTGCATAAAGTATAATTAAAGTCATTCAATTACAGGTAGGTTGTGTAAAAGTATATGTTACAAGTATTTAATGAATATTTCATGTTTTGTGACAGCGCTTAAATCATACCCGAGGAAATGCGAATTCAGTGTCTAGTTCAAAGGCGGTAATACTTTATTTTTAGGTTGAACATGTTTGTTGTTGAGTGCGTTCAGCATTGTGCTTAGTAATTATTTATTCGAAAACTCAAAAATAAAACTAGCTGGCACTAGTTCATCTTTCGATATATTTTGGATGAAAAGTAAATATTTGCGTTGTAGTAAATCTCAATAGGAGCCTCGGTTGAAACGTTAATTATTTATTAATGAGGACGTGCAAATATATAGAATCTGAAACCTATTTGTACAGAAATGTGTGAACATTTTTAGAATTAGGGCTTGTTATAGTGGCTCATTGCTACCCCAACGTCAATGCTTTGGCAAGTGAAATATTGTTGTATATTGTGCTTTATTTTTGATTATCGATTTACCCACAGGCATGTGGATGGCAACATATTGAAAATAAAACGGTATTGTCAATCAAGTTTTCTTCATTTCCTCTCATGAGGATTATCATATAGTATCGGAAAATGAACAAGACAAATTTGCAGATGTTATTGAAATATCCGAGGTGATACAATGTGTGCAAGGTGTACCCGTGATACTATTACAGATTCCACGTTACCTTCCAGCTGTACATGTTTATGTTTTTGAAAGTAAATGCTCATTGAACTAATTCTAAATAGACGACCAAGGCCTATTAATTCAAGTGACAAGTTGACAGTTCTTTTCTCACAACGCTATCAATAACTGCTGCTTAGAATTTCAATCAGCTAATTACATTTCCACCGACGATACTTTGGAAAGCGTACCGTAAATATGTCGCGTTAAGTAAGGAATCATAGGGATTAACACACGTAGTAATGATTGGTTTTATTCAAGGTTCAATGGGCATTCCGACATCTAACGTTCGATCGAAATAGCCGTGGCAAATAATTTTAACGTGACGGTAACACTAATTTAAGTGAACACTTGAACTTACGATAACAATAAACAGCAGCATTTACAACTGTCGCGTTTCGATATTTTCTTCTCTTCCCTCTCGCCTCTATTAAATTAGCACGTTAGCCCATTATAGCTAATTAACCATGTAAATAAGAATGTGTATGTTTGGCGCTCTAAATTGATGTTAATGATATGATTTGTAAACAGTGCAGTTAGTGACGCGTCTCGATCAAAATTATGCAGTTTCCTGTTTGTTAAGCTCGTTTAACTGAAAATGCCTAGATCTGTAATTACTGTTGAATTTTTTTAATATCATCTTTTTCAGTAAACCAAGTTTTGTTTTTATCGTGTGAATTTTACACTTTTTTTAAAAGCTGACAAGTAAACAAAGAGTGATCGTTTTAAAGCCATAGAAGCAGCAAGTTTGAAAAATATAAATCATGGATTTTCACATTAAAGCGCGTGTGTAAGTTGGATGTGTTTAGAACAAAGGGTAAAGCAGAGAAACGCACATGGGTGAAAGACCTCGTGAACCTTAACTAATCCTATAAGTGTTGAGGGTGAACTTTGCGGTTTAATCTCGAAAATGTCATGAATTCAAATTTTGTTTTACAAGTTGTGTTCGAAAATCCAAAAAATTAGCTGTTGTTCTACCAAAGGTGGATTGAAACGAAACTAAAAGTGCTGAAAATTTGATCAGAACGGTCGCATACGTTAAGAGAAAGTGTTCAATAAATAAGCCTAAATAGTTGTTATTTTATTTTTATCCGGCACTAATAAATGTCGGTTATGTGCCGTATTGCATACCTAAACTCTAACGCCTGCAACACATGGCCTACAAGTTAGAAACAATGTTTCCCGCCTTGTATTACATACCAGAGAATTGCGAAATTCGCGTTATAATATACTTATATCCGTCTTAATTCAATTGCAAAAATGCATATTTTACAAGTATCTTTATGTAATTAATAAATACGACGTATCGTAATGATAATTGCATTAGGTATTTATCTATATAATACCAGTGTTATTAAAAGTTTTTGCCGTTAGTATCTACGATTTAACCATATTTTATAACATATATTAAATCAATATTAGCAATATTTATACATTAGAAATATTCAATAACTCCAGGGTTATTGTTTTGATAACGTTTAATGGAAACTTGCAAGGTGTCGCTTACTAACTGACATATTGTTGCAAATAAGGATAAGTATACAGCTAAAATAAACAAGGCGTTTCTCTATTATTCTTTTAAACATAATGTTTGTTAGACGACAAATTCCGCTCATTAGTTCTGAAAACTGGAGCAGTGACTCCCGATGAAATCAACCTCGTAAATCATTTTAAAATAATTTGTCACTCTGAATAGATAAAAGGATTGTATTATTAACGATGGCGTTTGTACACACCACCGCATACGTATGGAAGATAAGTTATTGTTGCAGCAAGAGGTATTAAAGAGTTATTATCTTATCTATATTTATGTGCCTTTCGTCAAAAATAGATTTCCATACTAATCTTTTTTAGAAAAACATTTAAATGAAGTTAACAACAAACGCCTCCGTTTGAAAATCGAGCATTTTTCGTATGGCGCATGGTGTCTGATTTAATCATACCTGCTTTGTTCTTAGGGAATAAGGCTCTTATTTTAAGACAAAAGAACGGTCTCCATGCATTATGCGCCCTCGACCGAAACGTTCTATTGTCTATGCGAAACTTTCAAAGGAAAAATTGAAACGCTGCGTTTACAAGTAGCGAATGGACAAAAGTGACTAAAAGTAAAAGCGCAGCGTTGAACATTGATATGTTGCATGCATACACGCTTTAAATATTCACACTTATTTGCAAATAATTTATGTATTCCACATCATTAGTATTGAAATATGGTTCATTACAGGTATGACAAGAGTATCATGACAGGTTGTGTTAAATATGAATAAGTTAATATTTTATTAATTTGCGTAGCTGTGACACGGTACTTAATTAAATGCTTATTTTAACTTATTTGCCTAGGTACTAGATATGTGCTAACAAATGTGAGTAATTATCAGATGCGCAATTCTTTTACGGGATTATAAATTTCAAAGTTACCTAGATTTTTTACGTTCAATTCAGAATTATTATTTAATATGAAGAATTATACAGTAAATTAAATAATAGGTAATCAGTCTAATGATTTTATATAAAAATAAATTATTTTAAATATTTATTATTTTAATAGTTTTCAAGGGTGACTTGTTTTAAATCGAATTGTATCAGATTGGAATTAGAAAATATATTCACTGGTAGATTTATAGAATTTTCGATTTTATTCCAAAAATATATTTTCGAACCGCGATTGGTATTATATTCTAAGGAAAAATCGGAAGACTTACGTCATATTGAAAGGAAAGCCTCTCGAACTTCTGTCCGACGACTTGATAGGTGGATGGTTGAACGTGCACCGCCATGATTAGCCCGTTGGTTACTTTTGAAAAAACGAAATTTTCCGGACGAACGTCGAGAAATTTGCCGGCGTCCTAAACGCTCTCCGCTTTGGCACTGGAAACGTTATTCGGTCCGCTCAACGGATTCGCACTGTATTTATACACGCTTTCGTCTCGACGGATCGAGTTTTACGCACGCTCGCCTTTTTTCACAAAAAAATAACTTGTCACTTTTTCTGCAAGAAAACCGTATAATTCAATCAGGTCTAACGAGGCTATCCCCAAGTCTTCAAAAGCTGTCAATGAACATGGAGGAACAAAACGCCTCGAGTCGCGCGTGTCCACGTTTTTCTTTTACTTCTTTTGGGACTTCCAAAAGGCACCTACATATGAACATGTAAAGGGGAATTTGGAAAAACGATGCAGTGTTTTAAGCGCTCGACGTGCATCCGCCTTTATAGTTTAACTACATTTTTGGAAGATTTTTTAATTACAAAAATACGTAAGAGTGTGAAAATTCTGTCAGCGGATAGACATCAGTTCTGCCACGAACGCAGTTTCATTAAGTACCATCTAAGGGTAGGGACTGAGAAAATATATAAGTACACTAAAAATAATTTGGAACTTTTCAGTAGTAATGGCAATGCTTTCACCATGAAAATGAACTGAAATTTTTATGCCGAAGGAAGTTCTTCTTTGCTTATGTACATTTTTCTATAAGTCCATTTCAGGTGTGAAGTGAGAAAATAATATGTATTAAACTTTTGGTTGTAGCGGTAAAAGAACGAAGAGTGTGAAAATTCTGTCAGCGGATAGACATCAGTTCTGCCACGAACGCAGTTTCATTAAGTACCATCTGAGGATAGGGACTGAGAAAATATATAAGTACACTAAAAATAATTTGGAACTTTTCAGTAGTAAGGGCAATGCTTTCACCATGAAAATGAACTGAAATTTTTATGCCGAAGGAAGTTCTTCTTTGCTTATGTACATTTTTCTATAAGTCCATTTCAGGTGTGAAGTGAGAAAATAATATGTATTAAACTTTTGGTTGTAGCGGTAAAATTAATTGCATTATATTTTTGTATATTTCATAAAAGTTGTAAGATCGAAACATTGAGGAAAATTTCTCCAGAAAGAGCACATTTGTTCTAGCAATACTTCAGGGATACCTTTAAATGCGTTTGTCGTCTACATATCGTGGTGGTAGCTTTTTCAGCGAGTCAAATCAAGTAACAACATGCCCAAAGGAAACAAGCCATTGCCAACATATAATTGTGGCTTGCTTCATACTTCATACTTCAGAGTAATAAAAGTAAGGCTCTTGGGTATTCGAAAGTGCCATAAACACGACGGGTGGTATTGACGGAAGGTAAAGGAGTAATACAGAAACGTACTAGCGCTACTAATGTCCTGTTTACATTCATATTGATCATTTGTAATAAGATTTTTACAAACCCTCTTAAAACATGAAGTATGTGTATAAATAATATGGCAATAAAAAATTTTCGTAAAGAACGAAGTAACAAAAAAATGGAAGATTTTATTTTTTTTCCAGAAAAGTATCACCAAACAACTTTGTCGTTGTTACTTCTATTGATAGTACTGTTTCCGTTAATTCAATAATTGCCTCAGACTTGCAATGTGTTATTTCTGTAATGTATTTACAATTTGTCACCTCATCAGTAGGCCAGCTTTACGAAAGAATATTAAAACAACGTATCCAAAATGAAATTCACTTAGGAGCAGAACAGGATGGTTTCACATCAGGTAGATCCTGCATCGCCAATATCTTTACTTTAAAACAACTGATTCATAAAATGAAAGAAAGAAATAGACCAACTTATCTACCTTTTATAGACTTAGAGAAAGCATGTGATACAGCGCCTCACACGAAATTATTTGAAGTATTAAAGAACACGTCTATACACCAAAAATGTCTAATTACTCTCAAAGACATGTATGAAGGACAACTAAGTCAGGTTAAGATAGGTAACATATTAACAGAAACATTCCAGGTGACGAAAGGCCTAGGACAGGGATGCCGTCTTTAGCCACTTTTGTTTAAAATATATGCAAACGAAGCATTGAAAGATTGGCAGGAGAAATGTAGAGGAATGGGTGTAGATGTTGATGGAGAATGTCTATTTTGGGAAAACCAAGTAATTGTAGCCAACGACAGATATGGCGTAAAATACACGTTAAGGAAACTGACGGGAATATACAATGAGTGGGGCTTAAAAATTAACTTTGAGAAAACGAAGCACTTAGTCATTGAAGAAAATGGTACAGGCATAAAAATAGCAGGAAAGGTAGTGGAAAAAGTAGAAGAATATAAATATACCTCATCTACTTATTTATTATTAAATACAACAGTGGTTTTTAAGTTTTGGTTCAATTTTGTGTCATTCAGATTTTGTTAAATTCCCATATGATTTGTCTCAATTTTAATCTATCAAACTAGTGTGGTTAGTCAAGATAGACTTGGCAATTTCAATTCCCTCAAAACTTGAAGAATGTTTTAAGAAAAATTATCACTTGATTTTAGGCTTCGAATATGATCCGATTTTTATTTGTTTTGCTAAAAAAGCTTTTCTGAGCGTTGCGTTTAAGTTAATTCTGTTTGTATTAAAGTATGTTTTATTAAATGTGTCTTTCTGAACTTTCAATTTTACTCAATTTTGTTCCATATGAAGAAAAAATATGAAATATATCGTGATTTTCAAATATAGATCATTTTTGTGTAATGCAGTTTTTGTCAATTTCTGGTTTTTGAGCATATAATGTCTCAATGTATTTCTATCAAACAAATTAAGGCAGACAGCAATTTCAATTTTCCAAAACTTGAGTCAATTTTTTTAAGACTATCATTTGATCCATAGCATCATTTGAAGCATAGCTTCAAATATAACAATTTTTATTTACTCAATTTTATTTTTTGTTTTTTTTTATGAAAAATTTTTTTTAAACGTATTAGTGATTTTTACATTTAGTCCTTGTTTTTAAGTATATGACTTGTCTCAATTTTGTTCTATCAAGCAAGTCTCGTTAGTCAATGCAGACTTACTTACTTCAATACCTTTAAAACTTGACTAATTTTTGTTAATTACCACTTGATTGTACGCCTGAAATATGATTGAATTCTGTGTTCGTCTAATGTAATTTAATATTTTGTTTCGAATTTTACTAAGTTTTGATTTTTATATCAGATCCAAGAGGGTCAACCGGATGAGCAGTTTAAAACTGGCTTAAATGTTGATTCAATATTATCTGAAATTTAATTAACTCTTTTGAGCTTCTCATAAAGACATGTTTGACTCATTTTTGATTGTGTGGCTACCTCGCTGCCAATCATTGCAATATAAAATAAGTTACATACTTTTCCAAAACCATTTCATAATTTCTTACCATTTATTAACTTCCAGTTTGACTAATATTTGTTTTTACTCAGTCATGTTTTTGACTCAATTTGTTTATCGTTGCAACGTTAAATACGTTATACATTTTTCCAAAATTTTCATATGTCGTTATTAGGACATGTATTTTAACGTATATCAGCTGTATTTTATACATTGCATACAAAATCTTGACGACAATAGAAACTGATCTATAATTGTAAACGTCAATAAGTGTTATTCAGGTATCATTGACATAAAATTTTGTTGCATTACATCTAATTGGCTATGCTGTAATGTGTAATCGCTGTCGCTAGCGTATTTAATTTGATAACGTATTTTTGATTCATCGTTAAATATGTAAGGTTAACTATTATCAGAAAATTAAAAAAAAAAGGTAACTTCCCGAAACATTTAGTTGTGTCACTAAATTGTAATATAAATTGGCGGTTTTTCTGAAATCTTGTTGAAAACTAGTAATTTTACATGAGCTGTTCGGTTCAAGGTGGGATACCTTTTAGTTCGAACTAATTCGATATGCGATTAAGTTTGGGTGAATCTGAAGGCGAAAAAATTAAAAACAATATGGGCTTCTACGAAGTTGGGGAAAACCAAGTGGTTGTTATTAAATCCTAAAATAGAAAGATATATGTGTGACATTAAAATTCAGTTCTGAATAATCAAAAATATGTACCCTTAGGATTGAAAATGTTTGGGTTGAAATGTGTTTTTAAGGTACTTCGCTGACAACTATGCCTTAAATTCGATTCAAAATTGCAGTTAACTAATGTAATCTACCATTGCTTAATTTGTAATAAATCTAAATCTCTGTTACGAATTTATGTACAAAATTAGCATAGCAATAATTGACGTAAATATTAACATGTCGTCAACATGAGCATTGGCACGAGCTGTACCTAAGGTGCACTGTTTCACATGAATACTAATTTATTCAAATGGACTTGATTCGTAAATTATCGTACACAAGAACCATAGAGTTGTTGCCATTGACATTGCTAATTGACCGATTCTGTAGAAATTAAAAGCGATGTAATCGAAGTAACCCTAAAATTTAGTTTTCCAAATATTTCAATTTTTATTTGATATCTACAACTCAATGGTGATAACCAGTATTTAATCCATCATAAAAGTTGTAAATCATTTTTATTTTTCAGATCTGATCCGTGGGCTTTTTGGTGAAAACTAGATTTGATCGATACTTAATTCCTTGTATAGTTTTATTGAAATTATATTTGTATGAACTGGCTGAATACAGATTTTTCGGATGTATTAACGCAAATAATCAAATTAATCTAACTGGTACCATGTAATGCAATAGGTTTAATTTTTGAATTGTGTATGCCCTTTCAACCAAATTTGAGAATTTTGGAAGATCCATAAGTTTGATATATTAAATTTTCTGAAAATTTAACCACCTATTTAGGCCTGCTAATGAGCCAAATACAAAATTTTTTAAAGTGCATTGTCTCTACAGCTTGTCCTCGTAGTCACAATTACGCCACTTTATAATTAAAGTACTTTCAAAATTTACCAAAAATGGCAAATTTGATGAGGTTAATAAGCGTCATGAAATTTAAATTTCGTTCTACTTGGGGTTGTGTTTAATATTAAAACACTTCGGGTTATATATATATTCAATCAAATTATGGTGTCTCCGAATTTAAGTTCGACAAAACGTATATTCCTCGTCTTTATAAAGAAAATTATTAGTTTTTTTCGAATTTAAAATTTATCTTTTAATGTTGGGGAGTTCTTGGAGGTTTTACGTCTGAAAGCAACGTAGAGATTCAGCTTCTGAGCTGAATATAATTTTTCCTCTTAATCAATAGTACTAAGTATACCAGTCACCGTTTTGCCTCTGATATTGTTGCAGTCCTCCTTATTTCCCTTTTTGTGTATGAATGTAATCCAGTTCTGCTTTTCTTGTTCTTTCAGCGTTAATTGCTATTGGCTCCCCTCTAACCTGTATTTATTTGGTAGGTCATTTTGTTCAGATCTATGTTCTAGTAATCTATAATAATCCTGCCATTTGTCTGCTGATATTGAGCTTAGTGTAACTTCTTGTTTTCTACCGGATTTAATAATTTTTATAAATCTCTATGATTCTCTTCTGTTGACTCATAAATAAGTATCCAGTTCTTGATATTTATTATATCCACATACACACAAACAAGACTGAAGAGCAGGAAACCATTTACCACGTTTGTAAATCTACAAAAAGTCTAAAAGTCTACAATAATTTCTCTTAGAGCAGTGAAGATGTATAATCCTATACACATTGTCGTGAAAATTTGTAATTGTAAATTTTTGATAGCTACATATGAAAGTACATGTAAAATTTATAAAGAAAAACGCGGGGCGCAGGCAATATATAGTAAGACGTGTATGATAATTGATGCGTAAATTGTTTATTCTCTACGTTCCTTACCATCTATTGAATACGCCCAACGCTTTTCTTTTTAAATCTTGCAAGTATTTTCACAGATGTCAAGAATTCACCATGGCAATTTTTCCGGATAATCTGTGTAGGATTAGGAAAAATTATTTTGTATTCCTTAGTGCGTTTAAAAAAGATGGTAATTGACGAAACACTATATTTAAATTATTTTATTTTCAGTTTGTGTTACCTACATGCTTTTAAATAGAAATATATTTGTGTGCTACATATCATTTTTTTCCGGGACATGTTCATATGAGCGAGTTGGCAATTTTTTATTGTGAAAAGAGAATCTGCTAACACACTTTAAATCCGGACGTTTTATCTGAACGTGCTTCTGGTGGTTTTTCCGTCTTTCTCGCGAAATTATATTATTTATTTAGCAACTATGCCAAATTGATACCTCCTCCTCTGTCTATAATCCTCGCAAGGATGTAGTGGCATCTTCAACGAATGATGTCCTTCCAGGTGTTCTTATTTTCTTCTTTGCCATCTTAGGCCAGTTGTTCGGCTTCATGCAAGCTCTCATTAATTAGTTATTTCGTCTGATCTGCCAATGGCGATCTTTCTCGGGGCCGCTTGCCTTCAATTCTCCCTTCCACAATCGCTTTCTCCATTGCTCCGGCTCTCCCTGCCACATATGGTTTAATTTTTAGATACATATGATTTATTCTTCGTAGGAAACTGATTTCGACCTTGAGTTCGTCTAGACATTACTGGATGGTGCAATGTTCAACCCAGCTGACTCTCAGTATGCGTCTGTATACCCATAATTCGAAGGCATCTATTTTCTTTCTGTCCTCTTTATTCATTGTCCGTGTCTCTGCTGCATACGTTGCAATGGACACTATCAGGGCCTTTACGAGCTTTAATTTTGTATTTTTGTAATGGCGGTGTCTTTCCATATTCTTGTCAATTTAACTGTTGCAGCTCTTGCCATCGTGAGTCGCCGTCGTATCTCTCTCGGACCTACCATTGTTGATGATCAGGGATCCCAAAAATGTCCACGACTTCATAACCAGCTATTTCTTTAACAAGTGGAGAATTGTTTTCTGCTCTATCGATGACCATAATTTTTGTTTTATTTCTGTTTATGCGTGGTCCATATTGCTCGCTAACCACCTGCAGCCTTGTGATAATTTCGGTCATCTGTGTTTCATTTGCAGCGATTATCAGAGTGTCATCAGCATATCGAAGGTTGCTGATTTTCTTTCCTCCTATGCTATACCGCCTTGCTAGTCATTAAGCACCTCTCTCATTATATGCTCGCTGTAAACATTGAACAATGTAGGAGATAATATGCACCCCTGCCTAACCCCAGCGCATATTTTGAATTCTGACGAGAACGATTAATCTACTCGTTTTATTGTTTTCGTACAAATTGCGGATTAGCACGATAAGGTGAGGGGGTAGACCGGTTCTTTCGAGAATTCGCCATAGCATGTCCCATTTTACCTGGTCAAAGATTTTACGATAGTCAACAAAACAGAGTATCATCGGCACGTTAAATTCTCTAGTTTTTTCAATAAGTTGTCTGCTATTAAGAATCTGTTCACGTGTAACTTTCACTTGAATAAAGCCTGCTTGTTCCTCTGATATTTCAGGTAGTATAAATAGTTGGTAAATGATACCAAGTAGTGTAAAACATCTTAAAAACATCTACATCAACAGTTATTGAGTCAAAGTTTGCTATAAAATACAATATTAGAAACAAAGGCCGAAAAGCTCGTATTTAAATAATACATTTTGCAGGATTCTAGTCTTGCGCCTACGTCACGACCAATCGCACTACATCAGTCATCGACGGACATATTGACATTCATTTGACCATCTTGTCTTATAATTCTTGTACGAACACCACTTAAGCCAAGGATGTTGCATGTGTTGCGGGAAATGTGTAAAATATGTTTTCAAACCCGATCCCATTCCCTTTGGTAACAGGTCGGATAGGATTGGATGTCCCGTGGGACTGTAGGGCAGGGAAAGGCTAACTCAGGATGAAGCCATCAGGAGGTACAGCCGTATCTGAGGAACGTGGTAATAGTAGGCCCCTCCAGAACGTTAGTAGCGATAAGTAGACATCAAAATATGAGAAAAAATCACATTTCAATGATCCAAATCGTATTACCTAAAATGAAAGTAGGTATACCATTACGGTTTGTGCCTGAATCTTTTTTTATCGTGGAAGTAACATTTGTTCCGTTAGTTATTAAAGATAACGTTACGGTTGTTGCCATGGAATGTGACTGTCCGAACCTTGCCCGTTTTTTCGCAAAATGAAAAGTACTCTCCTATAACAGTAACCGAGTAAAGTGTATGTACCGAATTCGCCATCGAAATCCTTCCAATGAACCATGAACTTGTCGTAGACAGTCAACGATTAATTGTTATTTAAAAAAAATCAATGTCGATGTCGGGTCTTTCACCGTAAAGTCCACGACTTTTCTAGAAACGTGATATGAGATTATACGACGTTCCGGTTATAATCCATTCTATTTCTGCTAATATTATTGTTATTTTTTCTGATTTGTTCAAGTTCGCGGTCTTGGCGATCTGTCAAGGTTAACAACTAACAAATCGTTAATGTATGCAACGAAAAAACCATTAATTCATCGTGATTTTGTGGCACATACAATATATACGTACATGAGTAGGTACATTCGCGGGCACTTAACGTGAGGTTTATAATTTTGTTTGCTTTGATCTCTAACACAATTAAAGTTAATTCGTTTAATGATTATGTAAGTGTCTGAGAGGGTTTAAATAGTTTAAACTGCTAAACAACTTCGCGATATTTCGTTCTGATAATTAGACAAAAGTATTGTGTTTTAAAATAGTGGATTAGTTTATCTTTGTGTTGTGATGTTGTAAACCTATAGCGACAGTACCTAGACAAAATTATTCTTTACCCATGACCTGTCCTTTATGATCATGTTTACTTCTTTCTTTCATATTTCCAACTTCCCGATATTCTTAATTTCTTTATTATTCATTTTCGTTTAAAACTCTGCATTTCATCTAATGAGTCACAAAAACATTTTTGTTTAATTGGTAGTGGTATCGGTAGTAATAAAGTGGCAGTGGAGAAGTACCGAAACCCCCTCATAAGGAAGGTCATCGGCTATGACTAGAAGAAGGAATTAAGATTGAAGGGACCAAGACTACCAACGAAGGACGAAGACTCAGAAAGGAGAGGAAGAAGCAGTAGAAGAGGACACGACGTGAAGATGTAAATAGGAGAAGGGAAGAAAACCAGAGGGAAACCAAGTAGACGAGGAAAGAGCAAAGAGAAATATTGAAAACATCCAAGACATACGAGGGTCTTATACACATCTCATACCAATACCTCCTACACACGTGTATCTCGTACACATACCTCGTGCACATACTTCGTATCAATAACTGGCCGGGTAAACTACTCAGAAAAAAGTTCAATTTTTTGAAGTTCATGAGGTTTTTTACTTATTACTAAAGGGCGGAAGAAATGCACGTGAGATCTTGAAGAAAAGGCGCATTATAATGCAAGGAATATTGAATAAAGTGCAGCGTTTCGGACAAAAAATGCGAAAAAATGATATTAAAAATTCAAAATTTTATATGGACATGTAAACCTTCTTATAGTGTTCATGAATAGGGTGAAAAAATCTTCAAGGCACGTAGGTGTATTAAAAAAAAAAAACAAATTTTATACATCGACTTACTTCAATTAATATAAACATTTTATAGTGGCAATTGTATCTTAATAGATAGAGTTAACGCTTGATTTCCTTAAAGTTGACTCATTAGGAACATTAAATTTGCAATATTTTTTATGACATAATTGTAATTATGAATTACTCAACTTTTTCAAAGGTACAATGGCTTCGATCATGGATTTACAGAGGTCTTCATTAAGTCGTTTTTACGGATCAGTTTGCTTTCTCTTTCGAAACAAAATGACAAATTTTGCTGCTTCACTCCTTTTTCCAATTTCTGCAATCCTATGACATGCTTTGTAGTTTTCACGATTATGAATTTCCGATCAGCATAAATTTGAAATAGAACAAAATTCCAGGTTTATTTTATATATCTTAATAAAAAATAAATAAATGAATGAACAGTGTTAACACTTAAAATTAGGGTATTTAAATACAAGTTGAACTAAAATTAAATACTTACAGTAATGTTCTGCCTTAATTCTTACATAAATAAGTTTGCAATTAAATACGTTAAATTAAAGCGTTACTTACTATTTTTGAACATGCAACGCAAAACAAATTGTCACATCCTACTTCAACTCCGTATAAGGTTTTTTTCACATCATATTAAACTTAATTTTCGGCATTTTTTAATTAGGCTCGCACAACTCGTTGATCTAGTCAACAATAATATCAAAAGGATGGTGGTTCGTAAATACATAAGTAATATAAGAGCCCAAAATTATTTTTCGACAAATGATATGCTTATTTTATCATCAATAGTGTGCCTAAAGCGTATACTTGCCTAGTCTTCAAGTTACGGGATGCGCTCGTTAAGAAGTAACTCTGGGCCGTTCGGTGGATATAACACTATTGTATTAGTTTGAATTAAAATTTTTTAAACGTCTAAACGTTTTGTCTTAGATTTTTGAAAAAAAATGCCGAAAGAAATCCAAAAAATGCACTTCTTGCGCAAAAATGCAAAAAATTCCAAAATCTAGAGAAAAATGCAAAAAATGCAAAAACATGCAGTTTGCATTTCTTCCGCTCTCACTGTACTCAAATGCTGTAACGAATTTCTCTGAATATCGCTTTCTAATAATTTTTTTGGAGAATTTTTTTCTGTAATTAATGTATTAATATGAATGCAATTTTTCTTACTCGTAACTGTTAGATTTATAATGTTGGTTGCCGAAATAGTTGTGTTTAAAAGTAAATTAATATGCATACGCTGAATTGGCCATCGAGGACGGCGAGAAGCAACGTTTCAGCATAATCTAATACGTGGTCATAATTATAAAGATCCTAGAGATCTCTGGAAGCACTTTGAAATATTTCGGAACTATAAAGATTTCAAGAAAGTTTCATCTTGAAGCACAGTTCCAGCAGAATTTGTAGAATACAAAAATTTTGAAATTTAAAAAACTAAGGGAGAGAAGAGAATTTCAGAACGACAATAGTTTCATAAAGGATCTTACTTGAATTTCCTGAACTTTTCAAGAACAATTTTTATATATATAAAATCCTGCAATCCTACAGGAATAACACTAAAATCTTGTACAATTTAACTTGTAATATTAGCTATAAAAATGCTGTACAATCTGTTTTGAAAATTATAGAACTTTAAATATTCCATGAAAATTTTATCTTGATGAATAATTCCAACAAAATATATGTAGAACAGGAAATTAAAAAAAAATCTCCAGAAGAGATAAATTTTGATATTCCACTCCATAGATCAATATCATAGATGGTTCTACATGAATTTTCTGTACTTTCCCAGAGGACTTATTAAGGTCTAGAAAATCTTGTAATACCTCAGAAGTGGTACAAAAATATTCTGAGATTTCAAATAAAAAAGAATCTAAGAAATCTCATTATAGATATAAATATTATGTATGACTCTTGGAAGCAATCTGATATATTTATCAGAACTTTAAATATTCTCAGAAAATTTCGCCTTAAACTATAATTTTACTATAATAATTTGCAAAAATTCAAAAAATATCAGAAGACAAGGATTTTGGAATTTCAATATTTTCATTAAGTTTCTACGTGAACTTCCCGAGCTTTTACAGAAGAATTGTTAGAATCTATATATATAAATGAATGATTGCATGTATGTCTCATATATATTGTGGTATACCTGTAATCACTTGAACAGTTTCCGCAGAAACACTCTGTATGCACAAGATGCACCAAATAGAGATTTTCTCTGAATCCTGGTGAAGTAATTTTTAGACACTTTCAATGTATTTATCCAAACAGTAGCCGCATAGAGAACGATAAAGATTTATAATTTCATTACAAATTCTACGTTTTTCAGTCACCTATATTAGGCATCAATCTGAAATGCATATGTCGACTAATATTTCAAAACATGATTTAAACACTAAATTTAAGTACAGGGCAAAATATTAACTAGAATTATTACTTGGAACTAAAAGATTATACTCACATTTAGATTTGTGACCTTCCTAGTTAGAGGTTAAAAAAACGAAACAAACGGAAAAAAACGAACGAAAAAGGAAAACAAAATACTCTAATGGCACTGATTTTGATTGCATCCATTAAAAAATTTATAACCTCATTTGCTTTGCAACAATTACTACTATAATTATTAACTTTTTGTACTAATAACGATCATTTTTTATGAAATTACATTATTTAATTACTGCGTAAATACTTAATAAGTATAATAATTATAATTAATTATTAACATAATTAATTCTAACTTTATTGACATGAACTTTAATAACATTTGTAAAAGAATCGCTTTTATTATTTTTAATTATATTAAAAGGTAATCTGCAAAACAAGAAAATTCATTTACTATATAAGGAAAAAGATGTTTACTAGTGCGACCAGCATTCAGAAACAGAACTCTCGGAATATATATATATATATATATATATATATATATATATATATATGAGCCATTCTGTTTATTTATAAAATTCGTTGCCATTTCTTGTTACGGTATTTCTATAACTAAAAAACAACCGATCAGAACACCATTCCCTCAGAAGATCCAATTAGGGTTAATTACGGTTTCAGATTTTACATGACGTTGACACACCTACTGGAAATTAATACTAATATAAAATCATATAAGCTATGCCTATAGATATTTTTTGTATATTAAATTTAAAAAAAATAGATATACGTTAATAATATGTGGCCTTAGCTACTGTCACTTTAGTACTTGTATGTAGTAATATAGCCTGTTTTAGTAATATAGTCTGTGGTGACTCGATAAAACTGGTGTACCAAACCGACTTGATTAAATGTTAAATGATAAAAATGCTGTACATACATTAATAATTATCCTTCAAGTAATGTTTAAACATTCATTAAAAAATCATAAAGCAGAACTTGAATATTCGATATTAGTCATGTGCCTTATTATTATACCATGGTCATTTACAGAAAATGTGTCAATTATTTGTTAAAGGGTCGCACCCATTAGTGATGGGCATAATAATTAGTCATAATTTGCCTCCTAAACACACACAGCATACGATACATTTATTGCGTCTAATCAAGCGGTCACCCTATTATAGTTTCACGAAAACGTCTTTTAATTGTAGCTAAAGTTTTACGGTTTGGTAAAGGAATGTGAGGAAATCTTTCTCAACTCTTACAGATAATCTACTATTTCCTTGAGAGAAACCAATAACCCGTAACATGTCGGTCATTTACGCATTAAAATAAATCATTTCCATCATGAATTAAGAATTTAATATAATTGAATTGGAGACTTGTCAGCTTAGATTTACAAGTTGAATGACCAATGGGCAATATTTATTTAATTATTTGTTTATTTATTTACCCAAGTACAAAAGTGTATCAACAACATAATACGATATAAGAGGTATATTGATACCCCAGGAGGCAAATAACTGTGTGTGGACATGGATTGTACAAATGCAGCATAGCATCTTAATTGTACAGCTACTAAATTAAATTAACTAGAACTACTTAACTACCAGTTTTCTAGTTCGAGACCGAAAAACCACTTTTTCAATTTAAATCAACTGTAATTTTTTTATCTTTCAACAATTTTCAACCCCTTAGGTAGCTTATTATAATAATAGACTGCATTGTAATAATACATTTAGTACATAGTACTTATGGAATTTTTCATTAAATTCTTAAGTGAAACAATAACACTGCTAGTACGTTGTCCTTTAATATACATGATAGACCCGAATTTGGGGTTACAAGTATCCTTTTCAGATATCATTAAAGTGAAAACTTTTAAAGTTTCGATGCCATATACGCCCTCGGTATATGAGATCGAAAAGTGGATACTAAAACTAAGAGAACGAGAAGAAGCGAACATTCCCATCTGCACCTACGGGAAACTGTAAAGGAGTGTGAAGGAGTTTTATTCCACTCGTGTATTGTCGCGAGACACAATTGTTTCTGGATTTATTTTATTAATTTTCTTTGCATGTTTATTAAAGGGGATAAGGCATCGTCATGAGCTGACCTCCAAGAATTATTCTGTACGGTACTATGCTGTTAAATAGATCATAATATAAACTTATGTTAGAATATTTTAATAAACCAAGTATTTTATTTAGATCCGCGAAAATAAAAACCAAATATAGAGTTAATTTAGTGATTTGTGGGATATTTTTATCCCAATTTAAGTGAATGTCAATAATGACTCCTAGATATTTAGTTTCAGTTACTCATGTAGATCGATGTTATTAACAATAATATTTACCCTTGTAGGTTGAGCATCTCAGTAATTGGTAAATGTATTAGATACCGCCTTATACAAATTTATAGTTTTCTGATTTTCATACACGCATGTGAATACCAATATAATTCTTAGTTGCTTTGTAATAAATTTTCCGTTTGTTGCCAGGTATATTCTGTACAAATAATAACTGTGTCGTCAGCACATGACACGATAGATTCTATTAGAAGTTTATCAAACATGTCATTAATGTAGATCAGGAAAGGTAAGGGACCTAATATCGTTCCTTGAGGTACCTTGAGGACATGTTTTTAATTATTTTTTCTGAAAAAATTTTAACAGAGTAAAATCGTACAATAGATAAAATATTGATATAACATGACTTTATACAATTAGAAAGAGTTTTAAACATGTTTACTGTCCCGTTAAAAATAAATATAAAATTCTTTAATTCTGGATGACCGCCTTTTTTGTATTTACAGACATTTTCCTCAATACTCAATGGATCATAATTAGACTCAATAGTCTAAGCATGTCCTCAAGTTGTGTGTTACCACGCCAGAGAAAATTTTATGTTCAATTATTTTTATTGAAAAACTCACTGACAACCCACAATGTTAAAGTTTTTTTTTAAGTTATCAGAAATTACATTACTTAGTGACTCTGTGATTAAAGTCTCTTAACAGGTATATTATTATAATAGACTAACTGATTCTGCCAGAAAAACAACAGATAATCCGATAAGATACCCAATATCGATGAGATCGCTAATTATAAATGAATTATAAATAGATAAATTATATAAATTATGTAAATAAATTGTTTAGTTATTATATTAATGAAATAAATTACATAAATAAATAAATAATTGTATAAGTAAGTGACATAGTGTAAGTTCCCCGCGCTACCTGTCGGGGATCCTACGGCATCCAAATGGTCGCGACCGTAAACATATCAAAAAAGAAATCTCCAGAAGAAAGTCCAGCATATTAAACTTGTGCAAATGGCCTTCTCAAAATATATTTAAAATCTTATTGATAATATTAACCAGTTAAATTGGCCTGGTTAGGTTATTTTTAATAAAAAATATGTAAGTAGGAGAAATGAATATCTACATTACCTTAATTTATATAAAACCAATTAAGTAAGTAGGTATGATTTTATCAAATATGTATCAAAATATTATTAAACGATTTAAAAGAAGATAATTACTAGTTATTAATATATTAATCTATAATAATAACAATACTAATATATAATAAATATTAATATATTTGGCGAAATAGTTTTTTTTTGGTTAGTTAATACAAACTACGCCGAATATAGGTCGAACATATTAAACTTATCCAAATTATTTTCTCAAAATATATCCTTTAATTTTTATGGTAGGGGAGTTGGGGAATAACATCAACCCTTACACACTAAGTACCCATTTTTCAGTAGATGCCAATATCGTATCTAAGCTTCTAAGCATTCGTTGAAAAATATTGACACATTTCCCATAAATAGTTCTGATTTGTTTTGCTCGGTTACCTTTACTGTATCAAATCTTTACTATCAAATTTCCATCCAATTTCTGTCGTTATCAGGGTGACAACCTCTAAAATCCATCCTGAGCAAATATTTGAAGATAAGATTGGAATAAGATACGAATAAATTGTCTACAAACCGTAAAAAAGGAATAAAATCACAATCGCGAAGTGCTATAAACAAGCTTAAAGTAAATTCGATATTTTTCCGGAAACACAAAATCTTCCTTTTAATTCAGAAATATGTACATTTAACACAATTAAAATATCAACTTATTGGTTTGTTTTGACGATTTATGTTTACCGCTCTTTCATCCGTCACACGTGTAATCCCATAACGCATTTGTTTACAAATATCTCTATTAAATTTTGCAAATTTTTCGTTGCTTCTTAGAATCAAGCCAGGAAAATGATTGTGAGTATAGCGCTTGGCGAGGTTGTTTACACAGCACATTTTGTTTGATCGTCACGTAAAAATTACTCTTCATGACGTCCATTTGTTGAGTATTTTGTTTTGCGGTTCCGGAGGATGACACGTTTTACTATGATTTAAATGACCACTGAATCACCATTAGAATCTATAGTCAGAAAAAAATTAAAAGAAGATGAAGAAATTTTGAGCAAGACCCATCTAATATATCATTAACGATCTTAATCATTTCCACATCACTGTTGGATAGTGTGACTTATAACACAGCAGTAATATAATTACGGTTTGTTACCAAACTGATCTGTATTACCATAAATAATGATACGCCTGGATATATAATAATTTTAAATCGCAAACTGGTTTTTATATTCCACGATAAAATTACGGTATTATTAATAACTATTAATTGATTTACCAACAATTTAGCTATAGTATATATCCACTTATATAAACCAGTAGGTCATTACGATAATTAAATTGCAATTCTTACCAACTTTTTAACGGGACATGGAATTATTAAATTTAACTATTAGTTACCAATCGAATGTAGATGATATTAATGTGTTAATGCGAAATAACAAAAGATAGCAACAGTAGTGCATTTGTATTTTTATTTTGTTAACACTTTTCATACTCTACTGCTATAATGCCGCTCATTTCAAATTAAAATAAATTTTTTTCTACACGCGCAACACTTCTCATCGAAGGTCGGCCATATATTGTTGAGATCGATTGTTTAATTTATTGTAATGTATTTTATTGTAAAAAGTTGATTAGTCATCGATCATAATTAATTCCCTTCTCAATTAATAAAAAAATGATTCTACAATACAATATAAATGTAGTCGATGAAACACGAACCGGTTTATTACTAATTGCTTATTTAACTGAACTAATTTGGTGCAGCGTTATGAATCATTCATTTAGTAAAAAATGTAAGAGCTTGTTTTAAAATAGTTATCCAAATTTGGAATAGATTTTAAACAATATAATAGTAGGTTTTGATTTAATATCTGGGCACTTATTTATTATAGACGATTAATATCAATATGTACTGGTATGAATTGTACGGAACAGTTGGGTACAAGTACCAAACTTGTGTCAGGTACAGGTACTTTACGTTAATTTTTTAAATAAATACAGACGCAAGAAGAGCAATAAGACATTAATGTAGAACATCGAAAGACATTTTATAGACAATAAAGTAAAAGTATGGGTAAATTTGTGTTATAATACTCAAACCTAATGTAAATGAACTGAATGTTTGAGCAGGCATATTTGTGACTTTTGAAATAGACCTCGGTGCCCAATGCAATCTACGTTGAACAGAGGAAGTCAGGTTTTAATAGTCAGGGAAACATTGAATGTGAGATTGTTACAGATAAAAATGCAAATAATAGCCTAGAACTGGCAAATAATATCACTTTTTTTCACATAAACGTAAAGGTCAAATCTTTTTGTATCGCTTGTTCTTTTACAAGGTTTTAAATCAGTGCCTGTGTGATCGAGCATTTTTATTGAATATCAGCTACACATACAACGAATAGCAAGATGAATAATTGTCGATACCTGGTATATTTTATAAAATTTCAAGTTTATGTTTTATTGATTTTACCTACCACTTACTTCTCCAATTATTCATATTATATCCGCATTCATATTACAATTTCCTATATACGGTTTCTAACCTGTGGTAGAAAAACTATAATATGCGCTACTGGGAAAGTTTACAAATTCTTTTGAATTTTTTCTCATAATAAATTGTTTATGGCGACGTAAATAATAAAAACTAGTAGCACTGAAACGTTCCCATGGAAACTAATAACATAGCCGTCCAATTAAGCTCTAAGTAAATCTAGATATCTTTTTATGGTACCCCGAAAATTTGTATATCCACAAATTTTATTTCATTACTTGATTTGGGGTTATTTGAAAATAGAAACCCCATTTTTACTATCAGCTTTCCACCATTTTGAAAAATGTAACTTTTTTGGATCGGTTTATATCTGCCGACTGCCTGAGCTAAATTCGATACGTCAGAATATTTTTGATATGTAATTGTGTAATCGAACGTTATTAGTCACATATCTAGTAGGCTCCGATATACGAAAAAAGTTATCTGTGTTCAAACTCAAAATTTTGCTCTAATTTTTCCTTTTGATAAAATAACAGGCGAATTAAATTTTGGAGTGAAAACTCCTAAAGTTTCAATACCATATAGGGCCCTGATATATGAGATCGAAAAGTGGATAGTAAAATCAAGCGAACACACCCATTGTCGTGCCTTGACACAACCCCAAATCAATGGATGAATGAAAATTTATAAATTCATAAATTTGCGTGTTCATATTTTAAATTTACTGGCTTGTCTCGTTTTTCAACTTCAAAAATGGGTAAATACTGAAGTGACATTCCGAATGTTAGTATGACTCACTAAAATTGCACATTGAAGTGTTTGTAAGATATTTCCATAAGTTTGTTTAAATAGGTGATGAAGCCAATGAGATTATAAGGATTTCAAAAATTTTTGCACCCATTTTATTTGAAATGTAGAGGTGCTAATGTTCGAAAATCAAAAACTCAAAAAGACAAAGTAGTGCACTTCACCGTTGCAAAAATAAATTTTAATTCCTTTTAATATGAACATAGTAAGTATTATTTTCTAAACCTTGTATCTCGAAGTTTCCCATTGCAGAGGTCATTGAAACACTATGGGAAAACCTTAATATACCTCATAGCCGACACTAATAAAAACATTGATTAATGGTTCAGTACATTATAGCCAGATTTACAGCCACTTACTAGTAAAGAAAAAACAAACAATTGATCAATAGGCATTTAACAAATAAAATGGCAAACAACAGAGAACAACAGGTAACGTTTCTGCACTCTATTTTTATCGCCTTCATTTTATCATGTGGGTGTAACTTCGTTACCAATCCTATTGTAACCGGTGAATGTGTTCTGGTACTGAAGTAAAAATGAAAAATGAGAGTTATATCAAAATGTTTTATGTCTCGGAGCGGAATCAGAGCAAATCCGATACCTATCGATAACGTTATAGCATGTAATGTGATACAGCCCGCGAGGTATTTGAAATTAATTACCCCTATCCCAGTAAATGGAGAGGGATTAGACTTTCGGAAAAAAATTGTGGAGATTTTGGGTGTAATGTTAATTTCGTACAAAGATAGAAGGTGTACAATCACCATATCAGTTCAAATATTCACTTACTTTGAAACAATTAATAATTAACGGTTACTAAAATCTAACTCCTAGGGTTAACACTTTTAATCAGCGTATAATAGCCTTTAATTTTATGTCACTACAATTCAACGTGTGTTAATTGAATATTTTACATTCAATAAAAGTAGAATTTAGGAAATTAATTACCCCTATGGGAGGGTATGGAGGAGTAAATGGAAAGCGATTAGACTTTCGGAAAAAAATTGTGGAGATTTTTGGTGTAATGTTAATTTCTTATAAGGAAAGAAGGTTTACAATCACCAAATCAGTTCAAATATTCACTTACTTTGAAACAATAATAATTAACTGCTACTCAAATCTAAATCCTAGGGTTAACACTTTTAATCAGTGTTTAATAACCTTAAATTTTATGTAACTACAATTCAACGTGTATTAATTAAATATTTTACATTCAATAAAAGTAGAATTTAGGTACAATTTGTTGAATTGTCATAGCGTACTCGTTTTAATGCGGATTAAAAATTTTATAAGTGTAAAATATCAATTACCTGATGACGTAAACACATAGAAACTTCACAACAACTTTTTTTTACTATCTCCATCCAAGTAGATCATGAATTTTGCAGGTGTGGGTGTAAAAGATAATAATTCTAAAGTGCATTATAGGGTTCATGCAATAAATTAATACATATAATTAATGTCATCCCGTCTCTAACAAGGACTTTTCGTCCATAGATGGACATTAAACGTACCTTTGTAGTCACTTTACAACACTACAACAACGAATGTGTTATCATCGAATGCATGTATGTATGTATCAATTGCGTTTTGCATAATTGGGTGTATTATAACTCATACCGCTAAATTAAATGAATGGGTATCCTGTAATGGACCCCCTTATACGTACTGTTCGTTGGATTTAACGGTTAGTTTCGTCACCATAATAACCGTATGCATTGCTAAATACATTGCAACTACAATAAACATTAATTTTAATTTTAACACACTGTAAAATTAGCTCAGGACTTACATTTTTATTTACATTGACGTTCAACCAACAGCTATCCGCTTGAAACTAACCACCCTTCTACAAATCGAATAGCGCATACTCGATAAGTTAATTGTTTATAAATATTTACTATAATATCTGAGTATCGATTAAACGTTTTCCACCGTTGATAACCAACGCATTTCCAAAACATTATTATCACTAATTATAATTGAAGTATCCACGTTGATTCGCCTCTATTACATAGTGGAAAATTTGGAAATCGAAACCTCTATACAATAGTATTTATTCAAAGCAAAGTAATTACATAAAAAGAAAATTAAAAGTATAAGGTAATGTATAGAATAGAGCTTTTAGCACATGATTACAACACTTTATGTACAGAATATTTTTGTAGGCCTCATGTGACATCTTCGCCAAATTTCACCTTATTTCTTGCAACGAAACAGTCATGGTCATTTATTTGATTGCTCAAACACGCACATCAATGCATTACCTTCGTACATCGAAGCTGAATAATAATTTATTCATAATTTTCATTGCGCAGTAATCACATTCGTAGCATAATGAATAAATTGTTCATGCATTTTAGATGGTTCAAAAATAACCATGAATTTACATCTTATGTCTGCAAATATATCCAAATTGCGTCTTGTGCTTAGGTATTAATTTATTATTATAAGTTCAACAGATTTTTGTTTACATTTCCAACGACACTCATATTATTTGTGCCACATTGGACGTAATAATAATGCAGATTAATTAATAATTACCGACTCGTCAATTTCATGATCGAAGGTGTTTGAACAATTGGGACGAATAAGAAGCCATACGTACGCCATTACCAAGTTAAATAGAAGTACGTTCGCCAAATATTCAAAGGAAATATATAAAATATATTGTTGTCAATCTTGTCGCTGTTGAGTCTTAGGGGTTTAAAATTAGGTGCTAAGGGAATTGTACACAGGGACTTAGAGCGTACATTGCACTGAAATAGAAATATATGTTATAATATCAAATCCGAGATATCTAAAAAAGCTACGGAATGAATTACGGAAAAATATGCAAAACGTGTATGGCCTTTTGACGTTATAAAAAGCACTGAAGACTTAATACTATTAAGTACCTTCACTGATCTTAAGTAAAGAGGAAAAATTAAATACATGAATCAATCAATCAATGAATCAATCACGTGAAACCAAAGGAATCGTCGAATAGGGAAAAATTGCTCATTAGATAACAAAACGATCGCCCATTAGTAATGACTCAGAATTTTCTATCTCTCGGAATCAACCTTCAAATTAATTAATTTAATCCTCTATTGGTTGGTTCATTGTGATATCCTCGAAATATAGAAAGATGCTCTGATATTTGCCAATAGGAAAATGTCATTCTTAGGGAATAATGAACACAAATTTGATTTTATTTTATTACAATATACCTTACCATTTATTTTCAGGTAAGTCCACCTCATTTGGTAAAGATACTGATTACAATTCAATCATGGAAGTGTGCGGTAATCATCGACGATACATTTTGTGAGTGCGTGTTGTGGGAGTTTTTAAGGTAAGATAAGTTTCTTTTTCATTGCATGTTTATTTGAACGCGAACTGTTAACCATAACCCTTTTATTGTAGATATCAATCGCCACCAAGCTATTTTTTGGGGTATTTATTGAATAAAAATTCATTATTAAAATGTTGAATATAGAATAAAATTTATAACAGCCGTATTAAATATAAAAATGGCTTGGATGAGTTAATTTTTAATTTTAAAACTACTTGTTTTTTTTTTTGAAAATAACAGTAAGTGTCGTGATTGGTTTTCTAATATTTACATCATCGTATGTTTTTAAAGAAACTATTTCTCCTTAATTTACATTTATTCTCGAATCGTTTCCCTGAGCATGAAAAACTTGGAAATATTACATAAAAAATGCTATAAAAAATAAATGTTCGAAAATTAACTAAACATGTTTATTCAAAGGCGTTTATTGAACAAGAAATTAGTTAATTAGTTATCGAATAACTACTTCAGATGTCACAGAAAACGTTTAACAACTGAATCGTTCATAGTTTGGCAATTTCTACGGAAAATTCGCCTACAACAATTCACTTACCGAAAATTTACCTACTAGCAATTCATCTACTGAGCAATTTACCTAATATCAATTCTCTCAATACCTAACTCGCGATTCCCTGAAATAATAATTCACCAAAAACATACAGTGCGAGTCTCTAATTGGGAATAAATTCAGTAAATCAAAAAAAATGTTTTTGTTCGAAATATGCTCGGTCAGGTCGATTAGTATTTTGAATTTGCGCTCTTTTTGATGTAAGAAAATGTTATACAGTGTGTACCAAATTCGAGATATGTCATCGACTATTTTTTTTAAATGGCAACACTAATTTTTTTACGCCTATTCCTAAAGGGTATATCAAGTTACCCATGCGTACCAAATGTCAAATTTTTATTCCTTCTCGTTTAAAAGATATTTAAGAAACATCAACTGATTCGAAAAATGAAAGAGTCTGATTGAACTCAATGAAATAATTCAGGCAGTTTAAAATGGATATCAAGAGGTATTTGTTTTTCATTTTTTGTCAAACTGGGTTGATGTTGAAAATGTCAAACAGAAAACGTTAAATGAAAACAAGTAAGGAGAGTAGCATCGTATCGAGCGAGGATATTTATCAGTTTGTCGTTGTGTAAGAAACGACGTTTGTTGAAAAATAGAACAAAATGCCGTACTTAACTGAAACCCACAAGATTGAAATTTTAATGATGATTGGCCACGGAGATAGGACAAGAACACAAAATGAAGTTATTCATTTATTCAGAGAGAAATATCCTGATTTACCACCCATATCGCAGAGCACCATAAGCAAGATTGAAAAAGAGTTTCGGGAAAATGGGTATTTAAGAGAAATAAATAATCATCGTCAGAGTGCCCTCGATGATGATGTCAAAATGAATGTACTCCTCTTTGTTCAAGAAAATCTCCATGTCCCCACTAGGCAGATAGCTAGGGACCACGAAATTAGCCATTCTTCAGTGACGAGATTATTCAAACCCAGAAATTTTATTCCATTAAAGTGACAATCCTGCAGGAACTCACCAAAGATGATCCTGATAGAAAACTCCAGTTTGCAAACAAATTATGGGTGTACTAGTCAGAAATGTTATAAACACAGAAAACGTCCATTTTCCTGACGAATCATCGTTTACGTTAAATGGTGATGTGAATCGTCAAAATTGTCGTTATGGGGCAGACAACAACCCACACCGGATGAGGGAAAACCACGCTCAACATCCACAGAAAGTCAACGTTTGGGCAGGGACTGTTGGTGATCGAGTAATAGGACCAATTTTCTTCCAAGGAAATCTCAATGGAGCTGGATATGTAGAATTCTTGCAGGAAGATCTGCAGCGTTTCCTGATCCGGATAAAGCAGATGTCCCAAATAGAAACTTCTGGTTTCAACAACACCCGTTTGCGAGACCTGTCCATGAGTATCTGGATGATGTATTTCCAGGCAGATGGATTGGTAGAAGAGGACCTTTAGAATGGCTTCACGGGTCTCCGGATTTAACCCCGATGGACTATTTCTTTTGGGGGTACTTCGAAAACAGAGTTTTTAAGACCAAACCGGGAAACATTGAGCAGTTGCAACAACGAATAAGACATGAGTGTAATTAGTGAAATTAGAAATGTCGAAAACTAGTTTAAGTTCCGTTCAGGATACTGTCAGTTAGTTAGTGGATAGCATTTAGAGCATTCATTGAAGAAACATATTATTTGAGTTACTATCAGATAGATCAGCTGATCAGATTTCTTCATTTTCAAATTAGTTGATGTTTGTTAAATATCTTATAAACGACAAGGAATAAAAATTTGATATTACACGTTGTACAACATTTTCTTACATCAAAAAGAACGCAATTCAAAGTGCTAATCGACCTGTCCGAGCATATTTCCAACAAAAGAACTGTCTTTGATTTACAGAATTTATTCGAAGTTAGAGACTCGCACTGTATTTATTTATAATTTAATTTGTTCTCTAAAGAAAAACGATTACTGGTGTGTACAAAATTGTTTAGTAGTGATATTATGTGAGTTCTTGCCTTGTTGGTAGAGACCAAGGAATCAGATGATTTTATCATTTATATGCGAATATGACTCTATACGTTGTTATTATTATTTTTCTTCATATTATCTTCAGCGATAAAATTAATTGTGAGATTTATATGATTCATAATTATATATCTATACTAAATAATATTAAGAAACCTTAAATTAATAAACATAAATAATTTTCAAGAGGTGAAATTTCTGTTGGAATGGAGTTTAACACTGCAAGTCAATTGCTATGAATTACAATACCAAAGTCCATCGGAATACAGCACAACACAGCGTCCTTTTTTTGATTGTAAGGGTGTAGGAAAATCATGATTCTATGGGTATGTATTGTCATATCAAAACGAATAAAGAGATAAAGGACACTCTAATTTAGATTTTGATTTAATTGACCAGAAAATGGAAAGTAAAATAGGTCAATTTTAAGGGAGTTTTTAGAGAAAACAAAATATCAAATGTTAATTACTTGTAATGTCCGAGATATCACATTATTGCTCTACAGACCGCCTTAATGGATTCACGTGATGGACTCTTAAATAATGTACCAAAATAAACTGCAGAAGGTGGACACGTTTCCAAAAACTTACTTTATATGTTTTAAAATCTTCTGAAATATTTTTTACAAAATAGTCGGCAATGTTTTTACTTAATTTATTGCATTATTTTTTATCGTTTAAATCCGAAGTGCTAAAATTTCTGCTTGATCATGGGGAGAAATTGGTTTAATGGTCTCATTCTCATTGATTTCATACGTATCGTATTTCCTTTTGAATACTACTTCATATCCTAGTTTCTTAAATATTTGGGCCGAATAGAAACTGGAACAATTAGAGGTCAGTAATTCGTATCCCAGTTCTTTCGCCAATTCCCTGGAACAAAATGAGAAATTATTTCTGTCAGAAATATCCACCGAGATTAAAAATGTACCTTGTCTTTGAAACTAATTCACGTCCTATCCCGAGCCCTCTGTATTCATCACTTACTGCCAGGTTGGCTATCGCGAAGGCCTTGTCAATACCGGGAAATCGCCCGAATAGGTCGGCTTGACTCTTTATATCTACCCAAAATTTGACGTATTTCGCGTAGTTTTCGCCTATTGCATCGGGTTTTTTCGAATAGTTACTCTTGGTGACTTCTTTGTTCAAGCATGCTCCGATTATTTTTCCATCGTCGACAGCAATGAAATTCCATGACGGATTGTCCATGCTCTTCATGAAGGCGATTTTCATCTCTTCGCAGATGGGATTGTCCTGATTCACAAGGTTGAAGTACGAGGCGGAAGGGGTTTGTGGCATATAATATTTACATAAAAACTCTGATACATCGTTCCTGTCGTCTCCTGTTGCTCTTCTTATCTGGAAAGTCCTTTTATTGTCTTTCGAAGACATGTTTTAGTAGTCCAACTTCCTAAAGTAACAAAAATAATTAAATGTGGAGATGGTGAAAAGGAAATGTTTTCAAAACACAACGACTTTTTAAGATTCAATTTTGAAAATCGTTAAAAGAAAATTTTTTAAGAGTTTAGCAAGTATTTTAAAACTTGGACTTACCTTCTGGTCTATTTGAAGCCGTACTACTTTTGACTAAAAACAATCGAGTGCGATAATGTGGAACAATTTATCGGTATAGATTTTAATTGAATTAAATTCAATCATGCGTTAGATAAACCACTACAGATATAACGGATAAAGTTTACTACCCAACAACTCCATAAAAGATACTTTTATTTTTCAGAGAAAATACTTCATTGAATGGTAATTTAATTTACTTCGTATTAACATATGATTCTAAAGTTTTATATAACAAAAATGCTCCAAATGCTGAGCTGTTTAAAAAACCTATTCAATATTTTATATGAACATCTAAATTATTCTGCAATGTTTTGACCTAACTTTGTTATTTATTTTCTTTCTTCGATTAAATCCGAAGTGCTAAAATTTCTACATACTCATGGGGTGGAATTGGTTTGATAGTCTCATTCTCGTTGATTTTATAGGTGTCGTATTTCTTTTTCAATACTACTTCATACCCTAGGATTTTGAACAGTTGGGCCGAAAAGAAACTGGAACAGTTAGCAGTAATTACTTCGTACCCCAGTTCTTTCGCCAATTCCCTGGAACAAAATGGGGAATTACCAGTGTCAGAAATATTTATAGAGCCTGAAAAGGTACTTTGACTTGGAAGCTAATTCCCGCCCTATCCCGAGTCCTCTATATTCATCATTTACTGCCAGGTTATCTATCACAAAAGCCTTGTCAATGCCGGGAAATCGTCCGAAGAGGTCGCCTTCTCTTTTCATGTCCACCCAAAATTTGACGTATTTCGCGTACTTCTCGTCTACTGCATCGGACGTCTTCAAATAATTATTCTTGGTGACTTCTTTGTTCAAGCATGCTCCGATTATTTTCCCGTCGTCGACAGCAACGAAATTCCATGACGGATTGTCCACGTTCTTCATTAAGGCGTTTTCCATTTCTTCGCAGATGGGGTTGTCCTCGGTCACAACGCCGAAGTAAAAGGCAGAAGGGATTTGCAGCAAATAATATTTCCGTATGAATTTTAAGACATCGTTCCTGTCGTCTTCTGTCGCTTTTCTTATCTGGAAAGTTTTTTTGTTGCCCTTCGAAGCCATGTTTTACCAGTGTAGTTCCCTATTATATTGAAAATAATTAGATTGATTGCATAATTCTATAATTAATTATGACATGATATATATTTAAACACTTTTATCGGCAGCAGAAAATGTTTTCAAATCATATTTGACGTCAGACGATTTGTTGAGAATCAATCTAGATTATCATTAAAAAACATTTTTACGAGTTCAACATGTATTTTAAAATGTCCACTTACCTACACGCTTATTTGACTCTGTATTGTTCCGAACTAAAAATAATCGAGTGTGGCAATTTTAATTTATTTCAATTCATTCCAGTATTAGATAATTGTATTATGTGAACCCAAAATTGACGTCATCCCATACTCATGGCGATTATATACAGACTGACTGAAGATCGTCACAAACACTTCATTGCACACACACACTCAGGGCCGGATTAAAAAAATTTTTTTAGGCCTTCAGGACAAAATATTTTTTTTCTGTTTGCATAATTCAATTTTTTTTGAAAGTTACATTTTAAAGAAAGTTTTTCTGCTTATTCAAGATGTGCAGTTGATTTAATTGTTTCCATATCATTGAATTTGTACGGATCATTATCTCTATCAACCACTTGAAAACAGAGTTATGCGTCAAACATATCTATAAACGTAGCATATGTAATTACACATAAATTGTCTACACTGGCTGATATAGAAGGGATCTGAATGGCTAGTGTGAGCCAACGTCAACGCCCAATGTTTCAAATTTTTAGGTTTTTCGCTTGCTCAAAAAATTTGGAAAAAATTTAGTGGCCTATTGCCTCTCAAATAAGCGAATATAATGTTTTATAAACCCATTGTCGCAAGTGTTTTAATGCTTCGCAATTTCTTTTAGTCAGAAGTGTATCAACTTCTTTCGACTGTCATTTAAACTTTTCTATAGAGAATGGCAGTTCTTATATAAATGTCACTATAGAAATTTGTGAACTTTTAGAAAACGTAATCTTGGAAATTCTTAAATTTCTATGAAACCTCCTTTAAAAACGTTGTAAATTCCAGATCTTCCTTGAAATAATTGTAGTTTCTTTAACAATGGCGTAGGATAATTGTTTTTTATGGAAAGCTATAGAATATCCTAGGTTCTGGAATATTTCAAGAAGAAAATTTATAGTTATTTATAGAATAATTCAGATTATACATTCATGAATTTTCCAGTATTTAGAAGATTCTGTGTTCATTCCGAAAGTCCTGGGAATTTTATCAACTTTACAGAATCTAGACATTTTAGAAACCATTATAGTGCTTTTTAGAGAACTCTATATAAATTTTTGAATAAAGGTCTTGCAATTTCAACAAATTTTTTATTCTCAACACAGCAAATATCATTTCAATAGCTCCCGAAGTCAATGAATAGAAACTTTCGGAATTCTGATGAAAGTTTTATCAAACATTTTAGAGTTTCAGTGAATTTTGTAAAAATTTTAAAAATCAGATCCTACGATTTCAGAATTCTTGTTGGGGAGTTTCGAAGAATTTCGTACAAATTTTTACAATGAGGCTTTCAGGAAATTTTATACAAATTTTGGAACGTAGGTCCTGTGATTTCCAAATTGTTTCAAGGCTAAACTATAAATTAATTTCTCAAAAGCTCTCAGAGTTAATGAGTACAAAAACTGTGTCGGTAATTTAACAAAATTTGATCAATCATTATAAGGAGTTTCATTGGATTTTGTATAAATTTTTAAAGATAGATCCTGTAATTTAAAAAATCTTTTTAGAGAGTCTCAGGGTATTTTATACAAACTTTTTAAAATAGATGCTGCTATAAAAAAATCGTTTTGGGCGCAATACACAAATTAGCATCTCAAAAGCTCTTCGAGTTAATTAGTAGAAATTATATGTGTATTCTAAAGTAAGTTTGATCAACCCCCCAGGGCATTTTCGTGAATTTTGTCAAATTTTTGAAATTAGTTCCTGCGATTTCAAAAATTTTTTTAGGATTAACGCAGAAATTAGCATTTCAGCAGCTCTCAGAGTTAATACAAACTGTGTTAATTAATAGAAACATTTTAACGAAGGTTTTATGAACCATTCTAAAGAGTTTCATTGAATCTTGTGAACGTTTTTCAAGTTAGTTTTTGCGATTTAAAAAATATTTTTAGAGTTTCAGAGAACCTTGTTTAGCATTTTGAAATTGGGTGCTGCTATTTCAAAAATCCTTTTCGGCCCACACAAAAATTAGCACCTCAGAAAATCTAAGATTTTCAGTGACTTTTATACAAATTTGTGAAATTCGGTCTGGCGATTTTAAAAATCTTTTTAGAGAGTTTCAACGAATTTTGTAAAATATCTTGAAAAATATATCCTGCGATTTCAATAAGCGTTTTAGGCTCTACACTCGTAGTTAATAACTGAGTCAGTATTTAAATGAAAGTTTGATCAACCATTTTAAGGTATATTTGTGAGTTAGAGAAAAATTGTTTGGGCTCAGATGTCAAATTTTTCTTTGGGATTTTGTGATTTTCTAATATCTATGGATTCCATTGTAATAGCGATTATTTCGGACAGAAAAAAATACAAATAATAAAAATTAAAATTATGAAATACTTTGAATCATTTAGCCAAAAATGTAAACTTTTTCAAAGAAATATCTATCTACTAATTCTATATAATACTAATAAATAATATGTTACTTTTCAATTATTGGTATTTTAAATGTCATTCTTCCATATCACCCTATTTCTACATCAACCTTAGACCAGTAGTGTCTTAATTTTAATATATTATAAGTAACATATTGAGTAATATTTAGTCGATGCCTTCCAGAGTTTATTTGGAACATACATAATATAAACATATATTTAGGTATTTACTGCCTATAACGTTACTTATCGTCATGCCGTTGTAGGAGTTACAATTTGAGGCAAATATTATTTAGGTAACAATATAAATCCTAGCAAGTTTTCCCTGTTGTTTTCAGTAATTTGTCTTTAGGAGACAGCTTTCATAATTTTCTCCTTCTGAATCTATTTATAAATGACTAATTAACGATGATTCCATGCGTATTACTAATTAATATTTATGGAGAGATTTTTGTAAAGAAAATCAACTCAAAATCTCTTTTACGTCAGACTGCTTCAGATAAATAAAAAAAATCTTATAGGCATGATTACAAGTATTTTTTTTTGAAGAGTCTGTATTGTTCTAAATGGAAAATCATTTACCAGTGTATTCATTTATTAGACTATTAGATGTATGAGTATTAATACTGAATGATCCTTGGGTTTCTTGTTTTATGCGGGCCCACCACATGACTTTAATTTCTATGACTAATGGCAGATAGAATAAAACTATTCAAGTACATGATTTTTTTGATAATTGTCTTTTTTGTTTGAAGGAATCAATTATTATTAAATCCGCAGCGCCACAACACCTACGGACTCGTGAGGTGGAGTTGGCTTGATCGTCTCTTTCTCGTTGATTTTATACGAACTGTACTGCACGCTATGAATGACATCAAATCCGAGTTTCTTGAATATTTGCAATGCGTAGAAACTGGCACAACTTGCCGTGATTAACTTATAACCCAACTCCTTCGCCAAATCTCTGCAAAAAAATGGATCAATGTACAATATAAATAGCTATTATGAATAAATTCCCATTTAGTGTTAAACTAAATGAAAAATATTTTTGGTAAGTGTTATAACTTGTGTCTTTTGGTGTACACGAATTAGTATATGTCACTACTGCTTCATTATACCTTGCCTTTGAAACCAGAGCTAATCCTATACCGAGTCCTCTATATTCATCGTCAACTGCGACTTCCGATACCATAAATGCCCTTTCTACGTCTGCAAATTTCCCAAAGAGGTTTGCTTGTCGTCTAGTGTTCGAACAAAAATTGGCGTATTTGGCGTAACTCTCCTCTATCGCATTAGCCGGAACTAAATAGGTATCCTTGGTCACTTCTTTATTGAAGCATACTCCCACTATTTTCCCATCGTCAACTGCGACAAAATTCCACGAGGGATTATCCATGCTTTTCATGGTGTTATTTTCGAATTCCTTCCACACGGAATTATCTGCGGCTACGCCGTTGAAGTATGAGATTGAAGGAAGCTGATGGAAATAAAACTTTCTGAGAGCGTCGAAGACATCTTTTCTGTCGTTTTCGGTGGTTTTTCTAATCTCGTAGGTCCGCTTTTTTCCGGAAGACATACTTTCAGATTGTAGTAACTTAAAACATTAGAAACAATAATTATTCGCACAGATTTTCAGACAAGTAACAAGATATAAGCAGTGAAGTTTTTCCTTATAGTGTGAAATTTTTCTACAAATTGATGCCTACACAAAATAATTGTTTTTTTACCAGACGATTGGGTATTGATAACAATCTATTATTTTTTTTTTGAAATTTATGGTATTGAGTAAGACTACGAAAAATAATTAATACGCTGCCTTACTTGCCTTATTGAGAAACAAGCCACACAAACTTTAACTAAATTACACTACACTTCTCGTGTTGAAAGATTCACATTTATCACGTAGCATCAAATCATTTTTTCATATCTATTAAGTATCCAGTATTATTAAGTAAATATTCAGTCAATAAAGATAGGCAACAAACTAGATAGAAGATAATAAATTTTTAACGGTTTAGTATAGGACTTACATAATTTACCGCACATTCAGGGACGGATTCGAAGTTATTTTTTTGTATTTAAATTTATATTGATTGCAAAGTATTTTGATTTTGATATGATGGTTCAGCAATAGCTTAACAAAGTGTTTATGTTTTAAAGAGATCTTTAGTTTAAAACGAGGTTAGCTATTCCCTTAGATCTAACTCACCTAACATGTTGGTATACATCACGTGTGTAAATTTATTTTGTACTAGAAAGATTTGTTTAAAAATATTTCAGTAAATATTAGATAAAAAACGATTCCGAAGTGAAAAGAGGTTGTAAAACCAAACGTACTTTTAATAACAAAAGTAATTCTACTGATACTCACTCGTCAAACAAAATTTAGTATGTGACATGTCTGCATTTATTTCAGACTTTTTAATGTAATTTCCCCATTATTGTTTTCATAGACCCTTCCATAATTTAGTATGTTTGTTAATATATATCATTTAGTACGTCGTGTATCCAGGAAATTGGTGAAGTTTATCGTTATTTACAGCCGACAGACGACATTAAAGGAAGCAAACAGTTTTTGACATTTTAACCGGGTTTTTAATTTTAGAGTGATAAGGAAACATATATTTGAATATTAGTGAATATTTAGTTCTAAAAAAAAAGGTATAACTTCTATGGACCATATCTGTTACAAAAATTTTGAAGGACCTTCTACAGCGATGGAAGCAGCAATAATTGTCGACGGTTTCAAATTTATTTGGGAGACATATGGTATCAAATTTACTAGACTTGTAGGGGACGGCGACAGCAGTGTCTACAGAAGATTACTCGAATCACGGCCATACGGTCCGTGTGTTATAGAAAAAGTAGAGTGTACAAACCATTTAATAAGAAACAGGTCCAAACATCTTAGGGAGATCGTAAAGAGAAAAAGAAGCAACTCTAAAAATCTCCCAGTGCCTCCAGAACTTAGAAAAATTGTGTCTTCGAGGAGCTATCGACTTGTTGCTGCAATTAAAAAGGCAGTGCAATATAGAAGAAATCAAAATGCAACGTTACAAGAACAAATCTCCTGTCTTGTTGTAGATTTAAAAAATGCCCCATCTCATGTTTTTGGAGAACATAAACAAAGTAAAGAGACTGGTTACTTCAGTTGCACCATAGAAGCAGAAGACGTTAATCATGTCTCCATGATGAAACTCTGTGGTCTGTATGACGATATTTTGATGTGTTTCCAGCCAATGAAATGAAACACGGTAGGCGTATAAAGGAAACTCCGCTGAATACTCTCATCAAGTTTCACTTCATTTGGAGCACTCTAACATTGTTAATGGTAACTTTAAACAGAAAAATTAAGGCGGATTTCGGTCAGCGGAGCAGGTCAAGTGCTCCCGGAACGGTCATCTTAAGAGCTAATGAAATGTAACTCGGTAGGCGTATAAAGGAAACTCCGCTGAATACTCTCATAAAGTTTCACTTCATTTGGAGCACTCTAACATTGTTAATGGTAACTTTAAACAGAAAAATTAAGGCGGATTTCGGTCAGCGGAGCAGGTCAAGTGCTCCCGGAACGGTCATCTTAAGAGCTAATGAAATGTAACTCGGTAGGCGTATAAAGGAAACTCCGCTGAATACTCTCATAAAGTTTCACTTCATTTGGAGCACTCTAACATTGTTAATGGTAACTTTAAACAGAAAAATTAAGGCGGATTTCGGTCAGCGGAGCAGGTCAAGTGCTCCCGGAACGGTCATCTTAAGAGCTAATGAAATGTAACTCGGTAGGCGTATAAAGGAAACTCCGCTGAATACTCTCATAAAGTTTCACTTCATTTGGAGCACTCTAACATAGTTAATGGTAACTTTAAACAGAAAAATTAAGGCGGATTTCGGTTAGCGGAGCAGGTCAAGTGCTCCCGGAACGGTCATCTTAAGAGCTAATGAAATGAAACTCGGTAGGCGTATAAAGGAAACTCCGCTGAATACTCTCATAAAGTTTCACTTCATTTGGAGCACTCTAACATTGTTAATGGTAACTTTAAACAGAAAAATTAAGGCGGATTTCGGTCAGCGGAGCAGGTCAAGTGCTCCCGGAACGGTCATCTTAAGAGCTAATGAAATGTAACTCGGTAGGCGTATAAAGGAAACTCCGCTGAATACTCTCATAAAGTTTCACTTCATTTGGAGCACTCTAACATAGTTAATGGTAACTTTAAACAGAAAAATTAAGGCGGATTTCGGTTAGCGGAGCAGGTCAAGTGCTCCCGGAACGGTCATCTTAAGAGCTAATGAAATGAAACTCGGTAGGCGTATAAAGGAAACTCCGCTGAATACTCTCATAAAGTTTCACTTCATTTGGAGCACTCTAACATTGTTAATGGTAACTTTAAACAGAAAAATTAAGGCGGATTTCGGTCAGCGGAGCAGGTCAAGTGCTCCCGGAACGGTCATCTTAAGAGCTAATGAAATGTAACTCGGTAGGCGTATAAAGGAAACTCCGCTGAATACTCTCATAAAGTTTCACTTCATTTGGAGCACTCTAACATAGTTAATGGTAACTTTAAACAGAAAAATTAAGGCGGATTTCGGTTAGCGGAGCAGGTCAAGTGCTCCCGGAACGGTCATCTTAAGAGCTAATGAAATGTAACTCGGTAGGCGTATAAAGGAAACTCCGCTGAATACTCTCATAAAGTTTCACTTCATTTGGAGCACTCTAACATTGTTAATGGTAACTTTAAACAGAAAAATTAAGGCGGATTTCGGTCAGCGGAGCAGGTCAAGTGCTCCCGGAACGGTCATCTTAAGAGCTAATGAAATGAAACTCGGTAGGCGTATAAAGGAAACTCCGCTGAATACTCTCATAAAGTTTCACTTCATTTGGAGCACTCTAACATTGTTAATGGTAACTTTAAACAGAAAAATTAAGGCGGATTTCGGTCAGCGGAGCAGGTCAAGTGCTCCCGGAACGGTCATCTTAAGAGCTAATGAAATGTAACTCGGTAGGCGTATAAAGGAAACTCCGCTGAATACTCTCATAAAGTTTCACTTCATTTGGAGCACTCTAACATTGTTAATGGTAACTTTAAACAGAAAAATTAAGGCGGATTTCGGTCAGCGGAGCAGGTCAAGTGCTCCCGGAACGGTCATCTTAAGAGCTAATGAAATGAAACTCGGTAGGCGTATAAAGGAAACTCCGCTGAATACTCTCATAAAGTTTCACTTCATTTGGAGCACTCTAACATAGTTAATGGTAACTTTAAACAGAAAAATTAAGGCGGATTTCGGTCAGCGGAGCAGGTCAAGTGCTCCCGGAACGGTCATCTTAAGAGCTAATGAAATGAAACTCGGTAGGCGTATAAAGGAAACTCCGCTGAATACTCTCATAAAGTTTCACTTCATTTGGAGCACTCTAACATTGTTAATGGTAACTTTAAACAGAAAAATTAAGGCGGATTTCGGTCAGCGGAGCAGGTCAAGTGCTCCCGGAACGGTCATCTTAAGAGCTAATGAAATGTAACTCGGTAGGCGTATAAAGGAAACTCCGCTGAATACTCTCATAAAGTTTCACTTCATTTGGAGCACTCTAACATTGTTAATGGTAACTTTAAACAGAAAAATTAAGGCGGATTTCGGTCAGCGGAGCAGGTCAAGTGCTCCCGGAACGGTCATCTTAAGAGCTAATGAAATGAAACTCGGTAGGCGTATAAAGGAAACTCCGCTGAATACTCTCATAAAGTTTCACTTCATTTGGAGCACTCTAACATTGTTAATGGTAACTTTAAACAGAAAAATTAAGGCGGATTTCGGTCAGCGGAGCAGGTCAAGTGCTCCCGGAACGGTCATCTTAAGAGCTAATGAAATGTAACTCGGTAGGCGTATAAAGGAAACTCCGCTGAATACTCTCATAAAGTTTCACTTCATTTGGAGCACTCTAACATAGTTAATGGTAACTTTAAACAGAAAAATTAAGGCGGATTTCGGTTAGCGGAGCAGGTCAAGTGCTCCCGGAACGGTCATCTTAAGAGCTAATGAAATGAAACTCGGTAGGCGTATAAAGGAAACTCCGCTGAATACTCTCATAAAGTTTCACTTCATTTGGAGCACTCTAACATTGTTAATGGTAACTTTAAACAGAAAAATTAAGGCGGATTTCGGTCAGCGGAGCAGGTCAAGTGCTCCCGGAACGGTCATCTTAAGAGCTAATGAAATGAAACTCGGTAGGCGTATAAAGGAAACTCCGCTGAATACTCTCATAAAGTTTCACTTCATTTGGAGCACTCTAACATTGTTAATGGTAACTTTAAACAGAAAAATTAAGGCGGATTTCGGTCAGCGGAGCAGGTCAAGTGCTCCCGGAACGGTCATCTTAAGAGCTAATGAAATGTAACTCGGTAGGCGTATAAAGGAAACTCCGCTGAATACTCTCATAAAGTTTCACTTCATTTGGAGCACTCTAACATTGTTAATGGTAACTTTAAACAGAAAAATTAAGGCGGATTTCGGTCAGCGGAGCAGGTCAAGTGCTCCCGGAACGGTCATCTTAAGAGCTAATGAAATGTAACTCGGTAGGCGTATAAAGGAAACTCCGCTGAATACTCTCATAAAGTTTCACTTCATTTGGAGCACTCTAACATTGTTAATGGTAACTTTAAACAGAAAAATTAAGGCGGATTTCGGTCAGCGGAGCAGGTCAAGTGCTCCCGGAACGGTCATCTTAAGAGCTAATGAAATGTAACTCGGTAGGCGTATAAAGGAAACTCCGCTGAATACTCTCATAAAGTTTCACTTCATTTGGAGCACTCTAACATTGTTAATGGTAACTTTAAACAGAAAAATTAAGGCGGATTTCGGTCAGCGGAGCAGGTCAAGTGCTCCCGGAACGGTCATCTTAAGAGCTAATGAAATGTAACTCGGTAGGCGTATAAAGGAAACTCCGCTGAATACTCTCATAAAGTTTCACTTCATTTGGAGCACTCTAACATTGTTAATGGTAACTTTAAACAGAAAAATTAAGGCGGATTTCGGTCAGCGGAGCAGGTCAAGTGCTCCCGGAACGGTCATCTTAAGAGCTAATGAAATGTAACTCGGTAGGCGTATAAAGGAAACTCCGCTGAATACTCTCATAAAGTTTCACTTCATTTGGAGCACTCTAACATTGTTAATGGTAACTTTAAACAGAAAAATTAAGGCGGATTTCGGTCAGCGGAGCAGGTCAAGTGCTCCCGGAACGGTCATCTTAAGAGCTAATGAAATGTAACTCGGTAGGCGTATAAAGGAAACTCCGCTGAATACTCTCATAAAGTTTCACTTCATTTGGAGCACTCTAACATAGTTAATGGTAACTTTAAACAGAAAAATTAAGGCGGATTTCGGTTAGCGGAGCAGGTCAAGTGCTCCCGGAACGGTCATCTTAAGAGCTAATGAAATGAAACTCGGTAGGCGTATAAAGGAAACTCCGCTGAATACTCTCATAAAGTTTCACTTCATTTGGAGCACTCTAACATTGTTAATGGTAACTTTAAACAGAAAAATTAAGGCGGATTTCGGTCAGCGGAGCAGGTCAAGTGCTCCCGGAACGGTCATCTTAAGAGCTAATGAAATGTAACTCGGTAGGCGTATAAAGGAAACTCCGCTGAATACTCTCATAAAGTTTCACTTCATTTGGAGCACTCTAACATAGTTAATGGTAACTTTAAACAGAAAAATTAAGGCGGATTTCGGTTAGCGGAGCAGGTCAAGTGCTCCCGGAACGGTCATCTTAAGAGCTAATGAAATGAAACTCGGTAGGCGTATAAAGGAAACTCCGCTGAATACTCTCATAAAGTTTCACTTCATTTGGAGCACTCTAACATTGTTAATGGTAACTTTAAACAGAAAAATTAAGGCGGATTTCGGTCAGCGGAGCAGGTCAAGTGCTCCCGGAACGGTCATCTTAAGAGCTAATGAAATGTAACTCGGTAGGCGTATAAAGGAAACTCCGCTGAATACTCTCATAAAGTTTCACTTCATTTGGGGCACTCTAACATAGTTAATGGTAACTTTAAACAGAAAAATTAAGGCGGATTTCGGTTAGCGGAGCAGGTCAAGTGCTCCCGGAACGGTCATCTTAAGAGCTAATGAAATGTAACTCGGTAGGCGTATAAAGGAAACTCCGCTGAATACTCTCATAAAGTTTCACTTCATTTGGAGCACTCTAACATTGTTAATGGTAACTTTAAACAGAAAAATTAAGGCGGATTTCGGTCAGCGGAGCAGGTCAAGTGCTCCCGGAACGGTCATCTTAAGAGCTAATGAAATGAAACTCGGTAGGCGTATAAAGGAAACTCCGCTGAATACTCTCATAAAGTTTCACTTCATTTGGAGCACTCTAACATTGTTAATGGTAACTTTAAACAGAAAAATTAAGGCGGATTTCGGTCAGCGGAGCAGGTCAAGTGCTCCCGGAACGGTCATCTTAAGAGCTAATGAAATGTAACTCGGTAGGCGTATAAAGGAAACTCCGCTGAATACTCTCATAAAGTTTCACTTCATTTGGAGCACTCTAACATTGTTAATGGTAACTTTAAACAGAAAAATTAAGGCGGATTTCGGTCAGCGGAGCAGGTCAAGTGCTCCCGGAACGGTCATCTTAAGAGCTAATGAAATGTAACTCGGTAGGCGTATAAAGGAAACTCCGCTGAATACTCTCATAAAGTTTCACTTCATTTGGAGCACTCTAACATAGTTAATGGTAACTTTAAACAGAAAAATTAAGGCGGATTTCGGTTAGCGGAGCAGGTCAAGTGCTCCCGGAACGGTCATCTTAAGAGCTAATGAAATGTAACTCGGTAGGCGTATAAAGGAAACTCCGCTGAATACTCTCATAAAGTTTCACTTCATTTGGAGCACTCTAACATAGTTAATGGTAACTTTAAACAGAAAAATTAAGGCGGATTTCGGTTAGCGGAGCAGGTCAAGTGCTCCCGGAACGGTCATCTTAAGAGCTAATGAAATGAAACTCGGTAGGCGTATAAAGGAAACTCCGCTGAATACTCTCATAAAGTTTCACTTCATTTGGAGCACTCTAACATTGTTAATGGTAACTTTAAACAGAAAAATTAAGGCGGATTTCGGTCAGCGGAGCAGGTCAAGTGCTCCCGGAACGGTCATCTTAAGAGCTAATGAAATGAAACTCGGTAGGCGTATAAAGGAAACTCCGCTGAATACTCTCATAAAGTTTCACTTCATTTGGAGCACTCTAACATAGTTAATGGTAACTTTAAACACAAAAATTAAGGCGGATTTCGGTCAGCGGAGCAGGTCAAGTGCGCCCGAGTGCGATGGAGAAATATGTTTGTAAGGTCCTCCGTGCTAGAGATGAGGCAGAATTTGCTAGAGAGAGGTTAGTGCTAGTGCGAGGTCGAACCCAGTATCATTGTGTAAGCGGAGGGGGACGTAGACCTACTTCAAACATCTACCACCATAGCCGGGGGGTAGTTATTCAGCCCTTTAGTGCGAATTCTCCCCGGTCCATAGTTTCGGAAGGAAGGGCCCTCCTGGTGATTAGGCACTGTGCATGTTTATTGCATGTATTGATGTCGTGCCTGTGTACCAAGAATGCCAAGGACTCTTAAAAAAAGTCCATTGGTACAAGAAGGCTGGTACAATTAGGAGAAAAGAAAACGAGTTGAGTTTTCTTCAAGTTTTGCAAAATTTGATGGGCTGAGCAATTATAATTCTAATTATGCATGATAAGCCACACGTCTTGCCAATGAGTTCTTGGTCCTACCTTCTAATTTCCTCTTCGATAATTCCCGACATCATCCGTGCTTTTTTATTCGCTTTATAATTTACTGTGAGTGTTCTTATATTTTTGAAATAGCAACATCTATAGCTCGGCTCGAATCAAAAAATATACTCAAATTTTTAAAAACATGTATATCCCTTACACCGAAAAACATATATGCTATATATTGGAAATACACCACACCAATACCATCTATACCAAATTTTTTTACAGTTCGCCTTTTTCCATTTAGATCCTCTGCGCTACAACTACTGCATACTCATGTGGTGGAGTAGATTTGATCGTCTCTTTGTCGTTGATTTTATACGAGTCATATCTCAATTCATGAATGACATCCCAACTTAGTTTCTTAAATAGTTTTAACGCGTGGAAACTTGCACAACAAGCCGTGATTAATTTGTAACCACGCTCCTTCGCCATATCTCTGAAACACAAGGAAATCTTAGAGGTTAATTCAGAAAAAAAATTGTCATATAGTTATTTTGATATAAAATAAAAATTTTAAGCCTCAACAACTCGTAACTTTTTGGTATAAATAAGTTTTGATCGTTAATTCTTGGTTTACCTCGCTTTTGAAGCTAGCGCCAATCCTATACCGAGCCTCCTATATTCATCATCAACAGCGAGTTCTGATATCATAAGTGCCTTTTCTACATCTGTAAACTTCCCGAAGAGGTCTGCTTGTCGTCTAAGGTCCGCCCAAAATTTGGCGTATTTTGCAAAAGCCTCGTCGGTCGCCTCAGCCTTATTAGCGTAATTATCCTTGATCACTTCTCTAGTGAAACAAACCCCAACTATCCTCCCATCGACGACCGCTACAAAATTCCATGATGGGTTATTCATACCCTTCATGGTGTTGTCCTCTAATTCCTTCCAGACGGAGTTATCCTCGGCTACACCGTTGAAGTACATCACTGCAGGGTTCTGATGGAAATAAAATTTTCTGAGAGCGTCGAGGACTTCTTCCCTGTCGTTTTCTGTAGTTTCTCGGATCTCGTAGGTTCGTTTCTTTGTGGAAGACATGGTTTAAGATTGTAGCAACTTAAAATATTAGAGGTATTAATTATGCGTGCAGTTTTTCACATACGTAATATAATGATGAAATAACGTAACGTAAGGTTTTAATTAATGCGTATACAATTGTGATGATGAGACAATGATCTGAATTTTTTGTTCACTGAAGATCTGTGAGTGCGTGTGTCTTGGTACTCAAATTTAATCACATCTAACTAGATAATAACACTTAAATTAAACGTATTAATAGAATATCTTACTTACGTGCAGTGGCGGTTATAGGGGGGGAGGGGGCACGGGGGCCATGCCCCCCCCTATGACCGCCACTGTCTCCATCGTTTCTTCATCAATTGGAACAAAGTAGTGATGTTTACGTGTGTCAGGAATGGTTTGAGATTTTTAGCTTAGCTCAACCGCAGTTGTTCAGAAATTAAAAAGAATAACATTTTCGTGTAATTATCTTCATGTGTAATGAACACTTAAAAAACACTTTAAAATAAAATAAGTCGAAAATACTTTTCCCGATCATATAGAGAGGAATTTTAATCTTTGGCTTTTATTATGAATAAAATTATCAAAATTAGCTGCATGTATATTTTTATTTGTGAAATGCTGGTACCTACTTCGTAACCAAACTACGTATATATTTTTCCTCGTTTTTTTTTGCCTTAATGTCTCATTTTCAGTGTTTAAGTACTGCTTACTTTAAGCCCACTTTAAGTTAACGATTTGGTCCATGGCCCCCCCCTCTCAAAGTGTATATGACCGCCACTGCTTACGTGTGTATGGAGAAACCATGTGTAATAGATAATTTAAAACAATTGCACTTTAATTTAATTGTTTAGAAAAATTAAATCAACCGTTTATATTCCTAAAGTTGCAAGTATTAGATAACTATCCAACCAATAAAGTTAGCCCACAAATAGCCATTTTGACTTACATTAGTAAATAAATAGTGAACACGTCTGAATTCCAAATAAACATTCCATAAACGAATTTGAGGTTAAGCTCTTTTGGAATTATAATACTTACATCGTGTCTAAACGAAAACTGATGAAGGGCCTTGAAAAAGATTGATGATGAAATAAACAGCAGACACTAACAGAATATACTAAACGCCAAACAAAGTTGCGCTCACGTCATCAGCATTTTATCACGTCTATTTAGGGTGTTGCCAAATTTTCGGGAATCTCGAATTTTTCGCTGCACTTATTCAATTATTGAATTGCTGGTTGCATAAGTAATAGTAATTAACAGTAACAATAAAATGTGTTTTACTAATTTTGTAAATGAAAAATCACTTTATTATAAAAATAGTATTATTATTTTATATTTATTATTAAAAATATATTACCTCTCGAACAGCATTTAAGGGCAATAAAGGCCCATTATTATCCCTTTCTTGCTGAAAATATTGAATTAAGGACACCATGAGTTCCTTACATCTGCTATTTTGGACATTTTGGTAACCGCAAAATCAAATACTTCGCCACAAAGTATTGGACATATTTTTGGCCCAAGTGCCAATCAGGTAAGTATTAGAAATGATATGGTTATTCACATTACTTCTAGATTTTCTGGAGGATCTTTGGTGTACAATTAGTTGGTAGAATCGTGTAGTGAGACTTGTGTGGATTGACTAACAATCATTTCAGCATTGTAGTTAGTGAAAGATACAAAGTTTATGGATTGATTCGATGTATTTCTTTGTATAAACCACAAAATTGTATGAAGTATTGAGTATTATTATTGATTATTGTTGGATTGTTAAGCAAACATCTCACATGTTTAACACTCTACTTCTATTCATATGAACACCCCGAGAATATCTCTACATAATTTAAATTTCATAATTACATTGACTTTAGTACCAATGCTCTTGATATGTCGTTACTTTTCAATTTATCATCAATGGAAATAGCTGGCATATATAATATTTTATCCACTTCTAGGAACTGTCCAAACAGGTTCCCTTCTCTCCTTACGTCCATCCAAAACTTATGATAAGCTAGGAAATTTTTATTGTTACTTTCAGGTAAATACGGTGCGGTATATTCTTCCCTACTAAGCTCCTTATTTAACATTACACCGATTATGTTACGACTGCCCACTGCTACTACATTCCACGAAGGATTTATATCCATAGGCTTCATTACATGACGTTTGTAATCGTCACATATTTTTCCGTCTTCCGTTGGTAAGTTGAAAACGGTGGTGCTAGGGGTACGTGGGAAAACCATTTCTCCATGCACGTCAGGACGTCTTTTTTATCTTCGTCGGTAGCTCTTCTGACACTGTAGGATAAGTCTTTAGATGAGAGACGACGAATAAGGTGAAGCAAGTGTAATGTACTGTGTCATATTAGTGTAGGATGAAGGAAATACCTATTAAAAAAATGTGTAGATTTAATGCAATATTCTAGCACCATATGAAGGGCAGCAAACAATGTTTTGGTTACTTTCTTTAGGGAAGAGAAACAGCAGATGTGATGGCCTATTAGGTATCAGAAGGTACCAATTTATTTCTGTAGAGCTGTACAAAACTAAAACGCCAAATGGAATGATGAACGTACTTACAAGTGAACAGAAATAATTCAGTAGGTAAATAAGATGCGACCGTTCCTAAAAAACTTTAAGGCAGTTAGAGAGCATTCTATCACTCTAGAGCCTCTTATTTGCAGAACTACTTCAATTTGACTAATTATATGTATTACATAAAGTCAGAGTATTTACTTTGTGTTCATTCTTAATTACAATTTTATGTAGAATTGTATGGATAGATAGATAGAAAAATTCAATTAAGACAAACATTTCGATGTTCTATTGACGTATAAGTTCAAAATTTTTAAAAACATGTATATCCCTTACACCGAAAAACATATATGCTATATATTGGAATCACACCAATACCATCTATACCAAATTTTTTTACAGTTCGCCTTTTTCCATTTAGATCCTCTGCGCTACAACTACTGCATACTCATGTGGTGGAGTAGATTTGATCGTCTCTTTATCGTTGATTTTATACGAGTCATATCTCAATTCATGAATGACATCACAACCTAGTTTCTTAAATAGTTTTAACGCGTAGAAACTTGCACAACAAGCCGTGATTAATTTGTAACCTCGCTCCTTCGCCATATCTCTGAAACACAAGGAAAGCTTAGAGGTTAATTCAAAAAAAAAATTGTCATATAGTTATTTTGATACAAAATAAAAATTTTAATCCTCAACTACTCGTAACTTTTTGGTATACCTAAATAAGTTTTGATCGTTAATTCTTGGTTTTACCTCGCTTTTGAAGCTAGCGCCAATCCTATACCGAGCCCCCGATATTCATCATCAACCGCGAGTCCTTCTATCATAAGTGCCTTTTCTACATCTGTAAACTTCCCGAAGAGGTCTGCTTGTCGTTTAATGTCCGCCAAAAATTTGGCGAATTTTGCAAAAGCCTCATCGGTCGCCTCTGCCATATTAGCGTAATTATCCTTGATCACTTCTCTAGTGAAACAAACCCCAACTATCCTCCCATCGTCGACCGCGACAAGATTCCATGATGGGTTATCCATACCCTTCATGGTGTTGTCCTCGAATTCCTTCCAGATGGAGTTATCCTCGGCTACACCGTTAAAGTACGGCACTGCAGGGTGATGATGGAAATAAAATTTTCTGAGAGCATCGAGGACTTCTTCCCTTTCATTTTCTGTAGTTTTTCGGATCTCGTAGGTTCGTTTCTTTGTGGAAGACATGGTTTAAGATTGTAGCAACTTAAAATATTAGAGGTATTAATTATGCGTGCAGTTATCCACATTGTAACGTATTGGTGAAATAACGTAACGTTAGATTTTAATTAATGCGTATACAATTGTGATGATGATGATGATACAATGATCTGAATTTCTTGTTTACTGAAAATCTGTCAATGCCTATGCATTGGTACTCAAATTTAATCACATCTAACTAGATACTAACACTTAAATTAAACGTATTAATAGATTATCTTACTTACATGTGTATGGAGAAACCGATTATAGATAATTTAAAACAATTGCACTTTAATTTAATGGTTTAGAAATATTAAATCATCCGTTTATAATATTGGGTCTATTTAGTCGTTAGGTTGACTAAGAATCCAGTACTTTAAATACTGCAGCCGGTTGTGGTGTAATGATAATTCACACACGTCAGGGAGAAGAAATACATTTGCAAAAGATCAACGCGAAGTTATGTGGAGTAATTTAATGTTTGACTAGGAAAAACGGTGAATATACATGCATTTTCAAGACTCAAGATAAAAAAAATTGAGATTAAACTCTTTCGGAGTTATAATACTTACATCATGTCTATACGAAAACTGATAGCCTTGAAAAAGATTGTTTTCTAAAATGATACTGTAAAAATGCAAAAACAAACAGCAGAAACCAACGGATTACATCAAAAATAATCACGGTAAGATATAGGTTATGGTATATTTGGTTATAGTATATAAGTTATGGTATGGATACCTGAATGTACTTACATGTTCATCGAAACAAATTGGCGAACGAAGAGTGGTCACCCGTAGAATGGGTTACAACGTTAAACAATGGCTGTTTCAATTTTCATCATTAGTTTAGTTTAGTTCGTAGAGCTACGCCTACACGAATGTTACCAATGTTAGTTAATATTTTAAGTATAATGATGGTACGTAATGAATGTTAATCAACATTCCTATTCTATCCAGTCGTAGAAATGTTGACAGGTCGATAACAGCAAAAGTATTAATTAGCGTTAATAAACCATTAGTTCTTTGAACTAAACATGACTTAAGGTCTAAGTATAAAGGTTCAGTTGTCATTTTTTACATAAACTGCATCACCTTTTGAAGAAAACATCCATAAATCTGTTACATTTTCCATTTTTGCTCAGGTGTCAAATATTTAATTTTGGCCGACATTTCGTCACAAAGTACTGGACGCACCCATGGCCTAAATGCAATGCAATCAAGTAAGTATTAGATATCATTTGCTTATTCATTTTACAGTACTTTTAGTTTTCCTGGAAGATAGTTGGTGTACAATTAGTGGAACACTTTTCGTGTGGTGAGACTTGTGTGAATTGTGGTATAAATTATTTCAGCCCCGTTGAAATTCGATTGTTTAAGAGAAATAAAACCTGATAAGTAGAAAGAACCTCTTCACCTTACAAGAACCTTTTTCTCCTTACTCTTCGTAAATAAATTTATCTCCACGCAATACTCTTTAAAAATCGAAGCAAGTGGACTATTTCCAAGTAAAATAATGTTCCTCTAACCGTGTCAACTGAAATCTGATAAGAGGTAACATGTCAGTAATAATCAGTAATAAAAGTAATACGATTAACCTCGAACCAACCTATAAACAGTATAGCGTTCATGTACTACAGTGTTGAAATAAATTACACCACAATTCACGAAAACAAAAGTCGGATCACACGAAATGTAAATTATTCAACTGATTGAACACCAACTATTTTCCAAGAAACCTAAAAGTAATGTAATTGAATAAGCACATAATATCTAATATTTACCTAACACCACATCTTCGTTAAATAAAAAAGTATAGAATGTTTTAAATCCTACAAAAAACTTTATAACACTTCTGCATCAGATCGAAAACAAAAGAATTATAAGTATTCATTTAATTTCACAGGCCGACATTCTGATTTTAATAGGCCGATTTGGCTCATTAACGATATTTACCCAAACCATTTTTGTGTCGAATTTTATTTGGATTAGTTCAAAATGTGCTCTCTATCATATTTACAAATTTCGTTATATCACAATAAACATTATTAATACATACTTACCATTCAAAGTCTGTCAAATTTTTAAAATCATTACAACATTAAAATAATAAAATATCTACACGGAACGCACAAGACCAATGAAAACATGTGGCGCAGTCGCTAAACCATGAATTCATGTCAGACGATGCTATGAAATAACCGAATAGTAAACGGAACATTTCCACGGATTCATTTAAAACCCACCATTTTTTGATAATATTTAATTTCACCTATGATTTTAATATACCTTCAAATTGTTAGTCCTACTGCTTCACTACATTAATTTCAATTTGTCCTACGGAAAAAGTTAAATCAACTTGTGAGTAAAACTTAAGGAAATACAATGAAATAATTTGACATTCTTACAACTTATTACGTAAGAGTTATTTTTTAAATCGAATAATTTTAAACTGTCCACATATTCCACTAAGTAATAATAGTAGTTTTCTCTACGTTATATATTCAAACACGAGTTAGACACTGTTCGCAGTACTCCCTTAGTACCATGGCACGCTCGGTACTAGTGTATTGCGTTTTCCTGGCAGCTCGGGTAGGTACTTCGCGCGTTACTCTCTTAGTACCATCGCACAGCCGATTCCAGATGTTTATGAAATTGAGGTTTACTAGCAGCAGGGTGGTTACTTTGCGCGTTACTCTCCTAGTACCCCTGCACCCCCAGTACTAGGATGTTTGAGATCTGGTGGGTATTTCGCGCGTTATTCCCTTAATACCCACTGCACAAGCCAAACGGAAATAGAGGCAATGCTAAATAAATTATATTTAAATTGCATTAATTGTTTTTACAAGCTCTACGAGGAAAATACAACATTCTATTGTTTTCCAACTTACAGAGAAGATGAGTTGCTCAAAGACGTTTTTATTTCCTTGTTCCAGAAGTACTATCATTTCACTCATTTTACACTTTTAATTCGTTATTTATTTAACATAAAAATAAGTATGTGCCTTTACTTTTAATTGATTTAATGTTATCAAATAGCATTTATTTATATACTAATTTGTTTACTGGTTCTTTTATTTAAAGTATTGGATGAACATACATTTGTTTGTATAAGTAAATGTTTATATTCGTTGTCATTATTTTATTGATCTATTCTGAATTCAGCTTATTCACTTATATTGTACTTACACTACTCTATTACAATTATTTCTCGAAGTGACGAACCTAAGCTTTTGTTAATGTTTTGAAAGTGAAATAAGCGAAATTGTTAATACATCCATTCCATAGTTTAGAGTGCATGCATTTCAATGTAATAAGATAAATCACTTTTACCTTTGAATGCATAATTACAAAATTATCGTTTCATTTTTTTCACATTTTGAGCAACCCTAGAGTTAAATGATTTTTGACCCATGAATATTAAGTTTAATTTAAAATTTATACTTCTAGTCGATATATATTAAACAATCCCGTTTTACTAACATTTAGTATATATATAATTTATACTCATATGTAGATTATATGTTGATAACTTATATTTATTTTATCACACACCTACTATTTGCGCTATGAAACCTTCTACACATCAATCCATAGTAATTTTGTAATTATTTCGTTTTATTATTATGTTATTGTATTGTTACCATTATTGCATTATTTATAGGGTTATTGTTTCAGTATTAAAAAGTTGAAAGAAATTCTTGAATCTAATCTATTGTCATCTCTTAAAGGGTAGACACCTTTCATTTTCGATTCAAACGTACTCACAAATAGAACATATACTGGATACAGAAAACAATGAATCTGTTATTTTCTGATAAATAGCAGTAAATTAATTACATAACTTATACAATGTTTACCAAGTAGCAATAGAACAAGAAACGCGAAGGGGCAGGAAATTTTGCAATGTGTTGTCGATTTTCACGATCATATATAATATAATAAATTATATTATGTATTACTGTACACTCATATTATACAGGGTGACCTATTGGAGTTTTGTTATTTTCGTTAAGAAGGTGTTCAGGTATGGGTGGTACCCGGAGAGTGGGGGAGCGTTCATTACCATCCCGAGTGGTAGACATTTGTGTCCCTAGTCGCAGTAGAACGTTCGTTAGAAATGGCTATTCAGTGATAACAGCATAGATTCATAAACATAAATTAAGCATTTAATGCAGCTGAGTGATGGCACTATATTTGCTACCTCTGTCTTATGCATAGAAAGAAAGAGAGAGACAGAATGAACTACGCAAATCATTTTGTCGTCGTTCATAAAAGCCGACCTAAAGTCTCGTCCATATAAGATGCAGCAGATTTCAAGAAATAGATTTTGGCCAGCTGGAAGATTTTACAACAAAAATGGAAGTTATTCTCCACGACGAACCTCACGCCCTAATGCTCATGAGTGAGAATTGCAGGTACTGGGCTGTAGCAAATACGAGGAAGCTTCATAAGACATAACGATACTGGCATATCTTCCTGAACATATACATTCACTTAATAAAATTTGTTTTTTGAAAATTTACTGTGTTTTTATTAATAGAGAGGTTCCCACGGATCACCTTGTATAATAATGTTTTACATTATTACATAAATATTCCCTTAAAGCCGTTTTACTAACATTTCACCAGATTGGTGAGGCGGCAATGCCTTGCAAACTTTTTTTCCGTTGATTCGGTAATCTTCATATTTTAAGGTGGAAATGGAGCAATATTGCAGCTCCTTAAGAACATTGGCACTATACGCACTGGAACATTCTCCCATAACCATAGGAAATCCTTCTTCTCTTGCCACATCCCTAAAACAAAATTAAAAGCATTTCTATTGATTTAATTGAATTTTCATAATTACATTGATTTCAGTACTAATGCTTTCGATATGCCATTAGTTCTCAATTTACCGTCAACGCACATCGCATGCAGATAAAAGATTTTATCCACCTCTGGGAACTGTCCAAACAGGTTCGCTTCTCTCCTAACGTCCATCCAAAACTTATGATAAACTAGGAAATTTTTATTATTTCCATCAGGTAAATACGGCGCGGTATATTCTTCCCTAGTAAGCTCCTTATTTAACATTACACCGATTATGTTACAATTGCTCACTGCTACCACATTCCATGAAGGATTCGTATCTATAGACTTCGTTATATAACGTTTGTAATCGTTACATATTTTTCCGTCTTCGGTTCGTAAGTTGAAAACGGTGGTGGTAGGGGTATGTGGGAAAAACCATTTCTCTATGCACGTCAGTACCCCTTGTCTATCTTCTTCGGTAGCTCTTCTGACATTGTAAGACAAGTCGTTAGATGAGAGACAACGAGTAAGGTAAAACAGGTGTGATGTACTGTGTCTCAGTGTGGGATGAACGAAATACCTATTGAAAAATAGAAAATGTGATTATTAGTAGATATAATGTACATATTCTATATAACACCATGTATGTAGGAGGGTAGTATTTAATATCTTGCTTTTTCAATATGACATAGAAATAGTAGATGTGAGTCTACGAGTCTATTACTCGTTAAAAAGTGATCTTGTCTCATTTACCAATTTATTTCAGTGAACCTGTAGAAAAATTAAACGTCAGTTATTTCATAAGGAACCCTGAATATACTTACATGTTCACCGAAATAAATTGGCGAATGAGAGGTGGTCCACCCATAACAAGCTTTGCAACACTGAAGGAGGATATTTCTATTTTCGTCTTGTCAATTTTACTAACATTTTGTCTTTCCAGAATATAATTTACTTCCCTAGAGCTACGCCAACATAATACCTACGTGACCAATGTTAATTAATATTTAAAGTACAATGCTGGTATGCGATGAACGTAAAATTCCTATTTTATCCAACCGTAGTAATGTTGACAGGTCGATAATAACAAAAGTAGTAATTAGGGTTAATGAACATTTAGTGTAGTTTGAACAGATGATTTGAAGTGAAAATTTTGGCCAACACTGACGTTTTATCGTAAACTATGCATAAAGGTTCAATTCTGTTTTTTTGTTATGTATACAAAATCTATTGTGTATTGAAGGAAACATGTCTTCACCGCATTAATAGTGTAATAATGTAACCGGGAGAAGCCACCCTCGGACATAATAAATTTCAAACGAATATTAATGTTTCTGTCGTCAATGATCTATCATACTACACAAAGTATCTAGGTTTTCACCCTTACTGCTGTGCTCATCCGAAAAATGCATCTTTGCACTAAAGGTAACATGAGTCAAAAGCGATGGGTAAAGATGCAAATAATAAAAATAATAATCAATATTACTGATACTGGCAAGCGTGGTTGTAACAAATTGAAAGCTGGTTAGCAGAAGTGGAACTAAACTTATCTGCTTAGAATATAGAAAAGGAGGGATGTCAGATGTTAAATATTGGTTTGCGTACTGTCTTTGGTATGTAAAAAGTTATAAGTATGAAATAAGGATTGCAAGAGGTCCATTGAAAAGAATATCCACAATAATATTGAGCTGTTTAAAGGATTAGAGGGCCCGAAAAAGCTCCATTCAAAAAATGAGGAGAATTAGAATGGATCAAAATTTCCAAAGTTTCTAGCAGTGAATTTCCACTACGTTGTTAGAAATGTAAACGAATGAGACAAGTATCTAAATTGAAATAATGTTCTTCCGATAAAATATGATTAGCGAACATTTATATATCATGATGGTTTAATGCCTTCGTATTTTTATTTATTTTTTAAACCATCATTTTTTCTTACAGCTTATATATATTCCGAAATTCCCAGTTTCGATTTTCTGTTGCACTGGTTAACACCTTTTTTCTTATGAATTCTCTTGTGATAAAACCTTTAGCTTGTATATAACCACGCCTGCGAGAAAGATTGGTATTGATTATTATTACTATATGCATGTTTATCCATTGAGCTTACGAGCTCAAGAAAGAGAGGCAAAAACGTTGTCAAAAGTGAAATTATACTTAAAAAAAGATTAGGAATCCAAGTGCAATTAAGAGTTCACAGAAAATCATTGAGAACTAAAATTGATCGAGTAGTTACTGAATAATGATGTCACGAACTAAATGCGTTAGACTCGCTTACGATTCTCCGACTTCCCTGTAAATTTTCGAGCCTGGCCACTTTCCGGATTCCCTATCGGTTGCAATGGACGACGGTCCTGCTGATTCTGCGAAACCCTTCGACTTCTCGGAGGGGACGAGTCTGCGGATTCTGCGAAGTGCCTGAACGTTAGCTAAGTTAAATCCTCAGGGAGAATGGTCTTGCCGACTCTGCGAAGGCCTCTTGGAAGGTGGCGGAGGAGAGAAGACTCGTTTTAATGTGTTTAATAGTGGGGGATCGTCCCTTTTATACTGATTCTGTGCTCAATAAAAAGCAGAATGTTCTCACCAGTTAGAAAACCTAGAAAACCAAACCTAGCCAGTGACTAATCACCTCAGATCTCGCCCTATCGTGACTAAGATAGATTACAATGATTCTTTTATTTCCATGTGATTGCTGATCCTCAAATGTAAAAGTATCATTTTTAATATTCATTTTTTGGCTAAACTTAAATAATAAGTCTCTAATTCTAAAGGAAAGTAGAGAGACTACCGATCACATCGACAGGTTGCAAGTTATGCAGCTCATTTTCTCCTAAACTCAATCTTAACACACCCAATCGAAATATGAAATATAACAGGGCTTAGTTAATTAGTTACTGGGAGCAGAATTTTAAGCACCCCCTCCTGGATGTTGGCAACCCTATTATCGTGATAGACTTGAGTTAAGCGTGGAATAAAATGTAACTCTCACTGTCTTTTGGCGCTTCATACACCGGACGTGACTTAATTCTGAGTCGTCCTATTACAAAATAAACCGATGACATCTGGTTATTTTATGATTTATTTAACATATTTTTGTTATATGTAAATTAGGGTTTCTTTACAAAAATTTCCACCCGGTCGTGAGGCGGTGACGGCTTGAATATCGCTTGATTGTTAATTTTATAATCCTCGTATTTTAGGGTGTAAATGGATTGAAACCCTAGCTTTCTTAACCCTTGCGCAGCGTACACGCTAACACATTCAGCCAAAACGAGTTTGTAGCCTAGTTGCTTTGCTATATCCCTGAAAAAGATGTGAAGATGAAAAAGTGAAATTCACGATGAAATCAACAAAACTCTGCGTACTTTTGAAAAGTTTTGGCAATTGACAATTTTAATAATACTTACAGTCCCTTTATTTCTGTTCCTGTTGTAACAAGCTGTCTCCCAAATCTACGATCAACACAACCACATTGCATTAAGAACACTTTATCTATATCTGGAAATTTTCCAAATAAATCCATTTCTTTCCTAACATGCTTCCAAAAGTTAACAAACGTTGCAAAGTTTGGATTTTTAACGTTAGGAACGTACGAGGCAGAATAATTTTGTCTACTAACTTCCCTACTTAACAGTACACCTATTATTTCCCTTTCATGTATCGCTACCACATTCCATGATGGGTTGTCTAGAGGTTTCATGCTATAATATTCCATTTCTTCACATACATTACCATTTTCAGAGATTAGTTTTGAGTATACAACCAAGGGGTTGTAAGGAAAAAACGATTTCCTTAGTAGTCTCAGAATTTCCTCTCTGTCACTTTCCGTGGCCGCTCTGAACTCCAAGTTTAAATTTTTCCTGGTGAGATCGCTGAAGTTAGAACGTACGAGTCTAGGAATGACTGAACCCCTGTGCGAAAATTAAATAAAATTAAAATCAGACATATGAACATGATAGGTATGATATATCTATGTTTTTAAATGACTAAAATGGAGTCGGAGTACGAGTTCACATAGTAACTTCTTTCGTGAACAATACGAAATCGAAAACTGATTAATTGATTCCACGGGGAATTGGAAACCATTCTTACAGCTTTTAATACACAATCACTGCTCATGTGATATCTGATACAAATCTGTAACTATACTAGGACACTATTGCGCAACAGCGGGGCGCCGCCGTCAATAGTTTCAAATTTATATCTGTACTTTAGTGACTTAAGCCCACCGCACATGATGCATTTTTTTGGTGAGTGATTGCATGGAAAAGGCATGGGGAGTCGGCTGCTTATTTGTGTGGGTACTTTTATGCGAGTGCGTAGACACGATGGTAAATCCCAAGGGCATTTTGTTGGCTATTATATCTATTGGATGCAAACATATAAATTTTCGCCCCCCCCCCCCCCTCGAAAAGAAGGATCGGAACGGTTACTATCAAAAACCACGGTTTGTTTCTATTTGATCGTACTCATAACCTTTCTTCCACTTTGACAGGCCGACAACGTCAAAGCGCCGACGTAACAAAATGCTCGTTATTCATTGGCCGGCCTTCAAATTCCCCGAGAAGAGTTGCAGCAAAATAAGCACACGCTCTATTCACGAAAATGTGCGGCAATTTCGCCCTTGTGACGTCATTTTACCCAGCGTCTCTCCCCATGCCTTTTCCCATGCAATCACCCACCAAAAACTGCATCGTGTCCGGCGAGTTTTAGTAGCAGTGTTTGTATTTTATAATAAACGATACGAAATAGTGCGGAACAATGCGCATGTTCCAACATCTTACTTAAGAACAATTATCAAATTCTTTTGCTGTTGCCAAACTACCACATGTGGAATTGGTGTGATAACTACTGGAAACCTTTGTGCGATTATAAAACTGAGGCGAATGCCAACATCACAATCGAAACTTGATGTGAAAATAAACCTTTTATCTTATACAAATATCGATAAAATTTATCGGCGTAGAAAAAGTATTCTAAACAACTCGTAAGTAAACAGACTTTTTTCAATATTTGCTTGAATAATAAATGTTTATCTTAAATTATGCACGTTTACAACTACAAATACAATTAAAAGCTATGATTTCTACTTACATTCCCATTTTGAGTAAAGTTGGTAATGTCAACATTAGGTAATTTAAAAACTAATATACGTCAATTAGGAATTTGTGTCTGTACACATGAACAACAATGAGAATTCTATCTGCCTTATCTTATTAACGTAGATATATGTCCATTATTTAATAAATTATACAGTTACTAATAAAATCGAAAAAGTATATTACATTTAATGGAGCAGTTGACTAATTTTCCGTAAAGGGCGCATACTGAATAACAAGTGTGTTTACTGAAGCGTGTTGTCACGCGCACTGATGGCTATTTGAGATTACATGACTAATGGCCGTCAATTAATGTTTTTTTCTATTGAAAATGATGTCTTTTTAACAATTTTTATAAATTTAATTTTCGGTATCTTCACGACTCAGTTTTTCATTGAAACACTCTAAACAATAACTCTAACTAACAGTTCATTCGCGAATCATGTCATCCATGAGGTATTTGATTTTCACAACTTAATAACATAAATGACTAACTGAATTTTGATTGCTGTGATTTTTCTCTTCCCTCAATTGCGTCACTGATCGTTCGTAAGTCGTTTTCAACGCCACCATGTCTTAAGATACTCAATCCAGTAGACTTTGCCATGCCACCCTATCGATCTCTTATCCGTTTTTCTAGTTGCAACTTTAATTTTGACGACGTTTTGTCGACAATTCTATCACTAATGACATCTTGCTAAATTCAGTTGTATACACCAAGCACCAAGTATCGAATACCCTTAACGCCCGACGATAGAAAAGATATGATAGGACTATTAACTCCCGGTCTAGCTCACGATCTAACCATATCTAGCACGCGATCGAAACTATCGACATATCCAATACCCTATTCACATCTCACGCTTACACCACAGAGACATGTTGCTCTTGCTACTATTAACCCTCACGCACCCTCCGGTGTCAACCGCCAAACTACAACCCCTAATCAGAGACGATGTAAGCGAATCGCTATCGGAATGCGCAATCCGAGGAATCGACGCTTATTTCAGTGATGATGAGACGATCACTTTTTCCACGTCGAACGGACCGGGCGATAATTTTGAAGCCTCCTTCTTACAGTCGTTGCGTACTAAGATGTACGTCTTAAAACTCAATGGGGGAGTACTTCACGCGACTCGAATGACAGTTATCGTGTTTCGCTTCGAGATCATCTCGGATCTTCTCGCTAGAATCGGGGATGTTGCGAAGAGGAACGTATTGAACACACGTTCCAAGTTTCTGATAGTCTCGACTACCATCTTCCCAAAGCCTCAACACACCATCAAAACTATAGTAATGAGCTTATGGCATGTACGAGTAGTGGAAGTGGTGTTAATGATACCATCCCCAGAAGACCCAGTACGATTCATTACTGCAAGTTGGTACCCGTACAGGAACAACGACTGCGTCGATATCTTCGCACAGTCAACTTTCCTGTACAACCAATGCAGTTACGGTACCTTCAACCGCTCGATTACCCTCCAGAAATGGTACCATAACACCATCCCAAAACGCTTCGACAAATGTATCATAAGAGTGGGTTACTCTCAAGAATCTTCACTAAGGATACAAAAACGTAACCACAAAAATTACCCATCGAACAAAATTGAGTTCAGATTGCTACAAACAATTGCTGAGAAATTAAACGCGCAAGTTTCTTATTCGAAAGTCAATAGAGGGTCGATCCAGACAAACAATTCCTTTGCTGGAGCTTTCGATTCAATTTCCAAAGATGTAATCGACATCGCTATCGATGGTTACGTAGAGACTAGTAAAACTTACCCGCACTTCAGCTTCAGCTCAAAGTATTACGAGATAGTGTACAGTTGGTACGTGCCTAGACTGTCCTCGATTTCCAGGCTGGAATACCTGCTGGGTGTGATGGAGGTTCAAGTCTATATTTTAACGCTACTCCTGTGTTTTACATGCACTTCATTAGTTTGGATGTATCGAAGAAATAAAGGGAGCTTCTACTATTGGGGCTTCAAGGTGCTTTGTATAATCTACGTTAATGCCAGCGTTAAAATTCCTACCGACAACCGCGTTAGAATTATCATCTTTGGTCTCGTATTGTTCACCATACAGAAGGACGTCGTTTTGAATAGCGCGTTCATAAGCAGATTATCCAAACCAACGTTCGTCCAGAAGTATCAAGACTTGCGTAGCGTGTACCAAAGCGACCTTCAGACTTACTACTTGGATCGTTACAAGGTTTTCTTTAGTAACTTGGAGCAGTTCGATGGTATTCCAGTCGAAACAATCATGCGACGTTGGAAGAGCTGCACGAACGTCGAAAGATGCATCATGGACGTCGCTCAGAAGCAAGACTCCACCATACTCATCTCGACGATAGTTTTTGAGGTAATAAACAACGAAACTATCAACAGAGGAGTTTACCGCCTGAAACAACCGAAGATAGCCAGGCAGTTGGGGATGGTAGCGAGGAAGAATTACCCATTGATGGAAAGAATCGACGAATTAATTGGAGCGAGCGTGGATGCCGGACTCAACGAAAAGTGGAAACGTGACATATTCTTGATGTTTAACATAAGAGACTACGTTATTGAACAGCCAAACAAGGTTATCACGTTAGAGGCGCTGCAGCCGATCTTTCAAATGTTTTTGTATTTATCTGCCGTAGTTTTAGTGGTGTTCATTCTGGAAATATTAATTCACAAACAGATGAAGTCGAGAAGGAGATCGCGTGTCTCGGGCATAGCAGCGAAATAAGAATCGAGGTATGAAGATAAAGGAACAGAGCCAACAGTTTGTTTAGATTGTTTGTGATTACTCATAGCAATGGGATCGTGTGTAGTGTATGTTTTTCAATTAAGGGACTAGTTCTGATTACAATTTTGGAAAAACGTTGATTTCTTTCTTTCTTGAAAATTCGCTTTGGCATTTGTGATCTGTACTATTCCCTTAAAGAACGTATGAAAAATTGCATTTGACCTCAATTTGTCTAAACGATGACCAAACAGATGCAGGCGTTGCAGCGTTGTTGCATAAACGTCTAAAATGTGTTTAATATTTTTTAATAAAGGCCTTTAGAAGATAGATTGTAAGGCACCACCTTCAAGGATATGCCATTTCCCCTAGGAAGCTTACTCGTGTAAGGTGATTCTTGTTAAAAGGCCATAAAATCACTTCTAGTATTTGTGGATTTTTTAGTCGAAAAAATTCCTGTATTCACTGTACGAAGCGTATTGTAACGTTTGTGGGTTCTTAATAATTAATAACACTAACTGTGACTAATTAATCGTAATTTATTTAACTAACACTAACAGTATACGGACTTATTCTAATTTATTTAAACGCAAATTTATATTCGAGGGTGTTTTTACGGCCCCTTGTCGACTTCGGCTCACATGAACATCTGTTCGTGACTAACTGCCCGCTTATCTCTCGGTCGCATTTTTATATTCTAACATCGAGATTATTCCAGTAGCTTCGACTGCCGATAAGGAGTCGAAAATTCATTACAGTGTATTTACAAGAATCCTTCTGCATATAAATCCGAGCTTTACTAATGATATTACTCTGGTTACTCCATTACACTCAGATAGCTCGAATGCTTCATATACCAATAAATAGTCGTTTATTATCTGTAAACCACAAAACAATAATGTTTGGAAAAATTTCCTGACAGGCACTTCGAAGTTGAGTAAATGGTCGTTATAACTTGTCGGCCTATTGATCGGCATACAATTTCCTTCAACGCCCTACGATAGAAAAAAACATGATGGGACCATTACCTCCTGGTCACGATCCCTATCTAACTTTATCTGGCACGCGATCGGAACCATCGACGCTTACTTCGTACACGCTCACATCGCCTAGATATGTTGCTGTCGTTACTGTTAACTCTCGCGTACTCTCCGATCTCCGCTGCTAAACTGCAACCCCTAATCAGAGATGATGTAAGCAAATCGCTATCAGATTGCGTAATCCGAAGCATCGAAGCATACTTCAATGATAACGAAACGATCACTTATTCTACTTCGAACGTACCGAACGACATTTTCGCAGATTCGTTTTTAGAGTCGATGCGAACTATGATTTACGTTTTAAAGCCCAATGGAAAGGTACTTTACTCGACTCGTACGATAATTGTCGTGTTTCGCTTTGAAACCATCTCGGATCTTCTCGTTCAGATCGAGGACGTTGCGAAGAGGAACGTATTGGACACACGTTCCAAGATTTTGATAGTTTCTACCAGCATTTTCCCTCAACCTCAACACACCATCAAAACTATAGTAATGAGCTTATGGCACGTACGAGTAGTGGAAGTGGTGCTCATGGTACCATCCCCAGAAGACCCAGTACGATTCATTACTGCAAGTTGGTACCCGTACAGGAACAACGACTGCGTCGATATCTTCGCACAATCGACTTTCCTGTACAACCGATGCAGTTACGGTACCTTCAACCTCTCGATTACCCTCCAGAAATGGTACCACAACTCCATCCCAAAACGCTTCGACAAATGTATCATAAGGGTGGGCTACGGTAACGAACTCCCTCCGGGGATAGAGAAACGCTCCAACAAGAGCGACTTTTCGCATAAAGGTGAGTTCAGATTGATGCAAACTATAGCTAAGAAATTAAACGCGAAACTAGTTTACACAAAAGTCAATAGAGGGTCAATCTTAAAAAACAACTCTTTTGTTGGAGCTTACCATTTGATTTCCAAAGACATCATCGACGTCGCCCTCGATGGTTACTCAGAAAGTAGTCGAAGCTACCTACACTTCAGCTTCAGTTCGAAGTACTACGAGCTTGTACTCGACTGGTGTGTGCCAAGTGTGTCTTCGATTTCCAGTCTGGAACGCTTCCTGAATTTGATCGAGCCTCAAGTTTCTCTTTTGATCGTACTCCTGTGGCTTGTATGTACGTTGTTGATTTGGATGTATCGCAGAAATCAGGAGAGCTTCTACTATTGGGGCTTTAATGTCTATTATTTGATCTACGTTAACTCCGGCATTAAAATCCCTACCGACCATCGCGTTAGGATCATCTTGCTAGGTCTTCTACTGTTCGCCGTAGAGAACGATATTTTGTGGAATAGCGTAATCATAAGCAATTTGACCAAACCGACATTCGTTCAGAAGTATCAAGACTTGAGTAGCGTGTATCGAAGTGGTCTCCAAACCTACTACATGGACGACCAAAAAGGTTTCTTTAGAGACATGGAACAGTTGGAAGGCATCCCGATCCAAACCATCATGCGAGGTTGGAAAAACTGCACGGACATCGTAAAATGTATTGTAAACGTCGCCCAGAATAAAGACTGTACCATACTAGTCCCGAAATACATTTTTCAATTCATAAGCAACGACACCATAAACAGGGGAGTTTACTGCCTGAGACAACCGAAGATAACCAGGCAGTTGGGGATGGTAGCGAGGAAGAATTACCCATTGATGGAAAGGATCGACGAGTTGATCAGATCGAGTTTGGCTGCAGGAATTTTCGAGAAGTGGAAACGGGATATATTACTGGTATTTAAGAAAAAGGTTTCTGATGTCGAAACGAAGGAAGTTGTCACTCTAGTGACGCTGCTGCCGATCTTTCAGTTGTGTCTGTATACCTATATCGTATCATTTGTTGTGCTGATTCTGGAGATATTTATTCACAGACAAATGGAGATGAGGAGGGGATCACGAGTTTCGTGCAAAGCCGTCAGGTAAGCATCGAAATGTGTGCCTACACCACTTTCGGCTGATGTACATATATGATAACTATTTTTTTCGCAGATACATGGCAGACTGTATAATGTAAATATGTTATAAGCCTCGAAAATTAGTTGCACCGTCGATGTGATACATACACCCGCCCTATTATCTTACAATCAAGGAGATTGCTGGACCAAGAAGAACCTGAGCTCCAACTACACCGTTTACGCTCTATAAAATCCTTTCGAACAATTACATACAGCTAGCTTTAGCTCTCGAACAACCCTTCAGTACCATTAATACACCAAGTGCTGAAACACATTAAGTCCTTAAACTGCTTTGATTCCTGCATTCACTGTTCCTTTACCAGAATAAAAGTGATAATCTCCTCTAATGATTTTTTTTTCTTACATGTTTCCATTATGGTCCGAGGGAACACCTGTACCAGGCTATGTTTTTGTGTCTTTTACTGCATTTTGTATCGTTGATTTATGATAATATAGTCGATTTGATTTCAGACACAATTATTTTTATTATCGCCCGGTGATTTACACATGTATTTACACATGCGTGGTGGTAGCTTAAACCAGGTGCTCATCTCTGTCTCTGTCTTCCAAAAAAATCGACTTAAAATTATTGCCTCACTGTTTATTTTTAGCTGCATTAAAATATGCGTCTCAACAGACGTTTACACTTTTTTGTTCACAGGTTTTCCAAAAGAAATTTGAAGTTAAGGCATTTCGAAGAAAAATTGTCCTCGTTACCTGTAAGGTAACTAGTCCCATCATTTTTGTACTAGCTGTAAAAAATTCTCGTTGATAAATACATTTAGTAAACAAGTGAATCTAGCCATTCTTAAATTAAAGTAATTTCTGGGTTCTTAACTTTCCTAGACTCTTTAAATAATTAACACCGATATTGTAATAACCATCGTTCGATTATCAACAAATAAATTCTTCGTAGAAAAACTGGGAGGTGCTGATAATGTACCATAACGCCGGTAGGCCAGTTTATCATAAGTATAAAATCTCCGTTACAGCAACATCAACTCAGTTGTGTTGTGATATTTCTATCTGTGCAATCGTATATTTTAACGTTAATCGTCTCGTGCAATTTATGTTACATGATGACAACCTCATAACCTTTTAACTCGAAAAATTTGCTACTGGTAAATAAAACTTCTTTCTTTCTATAAAACTTCTTCAAACTTGGTATTTGGGCACATGGTGTTATCCTAAATCTAACCTAGGTGTTATATTTGTGTGTATGTGTGTGTGGTTGTGTATGGTACTTAGGAGCAGATGCTGTGGTATCTCGAGTAACGCCAGTCGTTATTCTCAATCCAACCACGCAGGTATTATCCATCACCGTCACTTTCTGTTCGTCATCCCGGATCACCATATCCTGGACGAGCCCCCAAATTGTAACGAATACACACGGAGTAGTGACGTACAGACGTTTTATTCTATTAGTATTAACAATAACGTTAACTGTTTTCCTCATAATCAACAGCAAGCGGCATGGAAACTATTCGTTACAATATGATTTCTTTTCAGCTGAGCTTCGATTTTAGAACGGTCCCAATCTGAAACAAAACATTCCTTACACTATATTTTTAATTTGGTCAGGCTTGGTAATAACTTACCGCACCGTTGGTCAGGAGATTTTTCACTGCACTACTTGAAAGATAAAGTTATCATTGATACGCCAATCGGAAGTGTTCGAAATGCACAAACTACTGTTCTCTCTTATTTTTAACGTGGTGAAGACAACGTGATTACTGATTTTTATCAATTTCTCCAATACTCTTTGTGTTTTATCCTTTGAACAGTAAACATCTGATCAGAGTGTCAAGCCTCAACGAAAAATGGTAAAATCTAATTCGTTGAGCATCTTTGTTGTTTTCTTTAAACGCTTTAGTGGTCTATCGATTTTCGTTTTGTAATTTTAGAGTCGATTTTTGGCCAATTGTAAATTAGTTATACTTAAAACGAGAAAACAATTTTAGAAATTTAATAATTTCGTAGAATGTACCCAAATAAAAAAATCTTTTCTAATTGCGAAAAATATGATTCGAATGTAAGTGTGGGCACATATTTGACTTGACCATTTGCAATATGCTCTTTTGTAGGTTATCCACATTATAGATATTGCGAAATTATGGATCAAAAAAAGATCTATAGATCATGCATTTCTTGTAATTAAAAAAAAATCATATACTTTTGAGTACATTTGCCCGAAATTATAATGCGAAGGTACTTTCTTATTTCAAATACATGTTAAATACGTAAAAGCATAGTTTAGTATCGGTAGTTTTACCAAAATATTAAAGTTCCAGAGTCCATCATAATTAGCTAAATTAATTCCAAAAGATTGTAAAACCACCAACTTGCATTCCTTTCATTTGGTGCAACATTTAACCGTATTTCTGTTAACGGAAAATAATCATTTATTTACTTTACTTCAACGCCAGGAATGTAAATTTTTTGCATTCTTACATAAACAGTTTTTTGCCGTATTATTTCCACGCCGAACATTTGTTGTGAATAATCCGCATTTATTCCGCAGAAATAAAGCGATCTGAATAATTTAGATTCGTCATTCTCGAATCCACCACTCCTAAATCATCAAAATACCGTCGTCAATCTCAATCTCAAAAGCTATCGTGCCAAAATCCTATCACTCACACTGATACAAAACAGTTACATAATAATAGCAACAACAATAACTTTCGCCTCTATTTTTTACCCCATCGGAATGGAAATTCGAGTTGTAGTATTTTTCTGAACCATCATGGAGCCCTTAAACTATAAATTTACAAAAAGTAAAATCTCTAGCTGTTGGGGCACTGCTAAATAAATTCCAATTCCTTTTCTACCCTCTCGGTAAGTAAAGTTGTAATTTTTAAGTAGTTCTCAAAACAAAAATAACACTATGGATATACAAAAGCTGGTAATTACTTTCAAATCATTAATCAATGGTTTATATCGCGTATACAGATTAGGTCAGGTTCAGTGCTGCCATTTCAGTGCAATTGTACTGAATTAGTTATGTTTTCGTTCAGTTTCATAAATCAGTACTACTTTTTGATACACGTCGTATTTTCAACATGATTTCGACACTGCTGGTCTACTGGCTGATATTTGCAACATAGATTTTCAACTGACTTTACCGCAATGCAACACATGAAGATTAATTAGTAATAGAACAGCAATCTGAAACGTAACATAAAGCAAGAAAACTCTGGATATTCGGGGTGTGTTACGTTACAACAAAAATTAAGGACAAGGTAGATTTCTGTGCAAAATCACATTTCCGAGTGAAAGCGTATCAACGAGATTTACGCCCTTCTGGCAAAAGCGGACCCTTCTCTATTTTTTTGTCGAAAATCAAATTTTTTGGAAAAACTTGAAAGTGCAACCCTTCTTTTTGTCAGACAAAAAATGCGATTGTCTTTCCAAGTGTCTTTCCACATTTTTGGTGGTCCCCTATTGGTTATCTAATATAGGGTGTGTTGTTCACAAATACGTTTAATAGTCGATCCGGCCCTATCCTGCCTATGTGTTCATTCCATACCTTATTTCTTATCTTTATCCATTTGTTCACGTTTTAAATGCCGCTTTACCCTCTTATACTGTCATTTGTTTGTCTGTCCCTTAATTTTAGTCCTTTTATCCACCTTGCTGTCTTCATTTCTACATTATTTATTTTCTGTTTTGTTCTTTTTGTGTCTGCCCTTATTTCTCCTGTGCATGTTAAAATGAGTCCCACTGTTGTCTTGTATTTCCTGATTTTACTATCTGTTGTCAAAAATATGTTCTTTCATATGGTCACTCTTAGGCAGCTGTTAACTTTCGTTGCTAAATTTGTATGTCGCATTACTTCTGTTGCTAAGTTTCGTTCACTGGTGATTTCAACTCCTAAGTAGTTAAACGACATTACTTGTTTAATGATATTTCCTTTTATTTCCAATTTGCATCTGAGTGGCTCCTTGGTGAATACCATGCACTTGGTCCTTGCTGCTGAAATTTGTATGTTGTACTCTTCCCTGCTGCATTAAAATATACGGAGTTAGCGTTGCAGGTTATCTTCATTGTCAGCTATCAATACTGCATCATCGACATATCATACGATGATCATCTTACAAGGACCTATTCATTCCAAGCACCAAGCACTCTGGTACTTCTCATTTTTCACTCTGCGGATTATTTGATTCATTACCATATTGAACAATGTCAGGTTGAGTGAATCCCCTAGTCGTATATCTACTTTTAGATTCATATATTGTGTTTTGCCTATTTTCGTCTATTTTTATTTTGTTATTTGCGTTTAGCTCATTAACCAGACTAATTAGGGTATGTTCGATTTATCTTGCTTTTAATAATTTTAAGGTGTCATTCCGGTGTGTTCGGTCGAAAGCGCTTTTCAGGTCAACGAAGCACATATGTGCGAATTTGTTGAATTCAATTGACTTTTCCACTGTTTGTCTGAAAATCGTCCGTAGTACTGTGGTTTTTCTGAAGCCCTGTTGTCCCTTGGACATGTCCAATCTTTTTTCTACCTTATTTTTTATTATCACAGATAAGGGTTTGAATGTACTATTCATAAGGCTAATTTCCCTACAATTTTCGGGATTTTTCCTATCTAGTTCTTTGAATATTAGTATTAAGATACTTTTTCCATTCTTCTGCTCCATTCCATCGTTCACTATGTTGTTGAACAGTTTTTGAATCCATATAACTAATGTTCTTCCTCCGTATATTATGATTTCATAGTGCATTCCGTCTGGGCCTGACACCTTTTTGTTTTTTTTTCATCCTCTTCCTCTTCTTCCCCGTGTTATTGTGTGAATCCAGTGTTCAATCCACTGTTTTTCAGTCATTTTGTCCATTCATTAATATTTGTTCTCTGTCTCTAAATCATACTTTTCCCTATTTTCTTTTGAGACCCGTAAAGGTCCTCCATAGCTTTGGTGGATTTCTCCCAGTATTCTTTCTCGATGTTATCATCACCATCGCACTAGTGATGATAATTTTGTAGCTGTAATGATGACTTATTGTACAATTATTACACAGTTACCTTGTTAAAACCTAATTATTACAGTTGTTTAAAAGAACAAAAATATTTTTAAATCTACCTTACCTCCATCTATTTTCCTTCTTCTCCGTTGGTATTTTCGTAAATAGAACGCATATCGGGTGTTCACAAGAGAATGCTCAGAGTGTTACCTTCTCCGATAGATGGCAGGAAAGTATTAATAACGTTGTGTTTTCAGGCAACCAGCACCACAGCAAAAGCGCGCCACCCTAATTTAAATCTCATGAATTATGTAAGAGTAAAAGTGTTATTTATTTGATTCGTTGTTATACGAATTTTCTACGGTTGCAGTAAAATGAGAAAAGTTAATGAGAAAGGTTAACGAACGTTAATTGCTTAGATATCCTGAGCAAAACTTTTGTTTGTTTACGTTTATTAAATAACACCATTAAATTCAAAAAGGTATGGTTTATGAAATATCCAATGTGACGAAAAAGGTACCTTAACGATTAATTTTTTTTCATACTTTGTGAGGATTATCAGTGACTCAATTTTGTTTGTGTTTTTAGAAATACTTTTGTAAAAAATGGTGTTTTTAGGCAGTAGAATTATCCCCCCTTTCCTTATTACTAAAGTAAGTATTCTGTCGAAAATTAAATAACACACTGTAAAAATAAGTTGTTGCCATGGCATACGAATTATTAAATCGATAGTGTAGGGCAAACAGCCGAAAAATATTTTTCCAATCGATCTGGCCTAGACGGTACCTGCAGGTAGGTACACGCGTGACCGCTCCGACGTTTGCGGTTTTTGCAGTTTCCTACGAAATCGGAAAGAATTTCGGTATAATCGCAGGATGCACGAGATTACCTCCCGTCTTCCGAGATTCTGCCCGGTCCCTGGGGTCCACGGATCCGAAAGCAACGGTATCGTGCGCATCTCCATGCATCGAACGACCTCTCCGATGCTCTGCCGGTTCCCCGTTGCCAAGTTTATGCGATCGTTTTCCTCCGAACGTTCAAATTTTTGAGTAGAAGAGATAATTCGTGAAAATAGGTGAAATGGGCAGTAACAACGGGAAATCTTGTGGGAGAAAACGTTTCTAAAAGTTGTGACCAGTCACTTAGTCTGTAGGATTATCTAGATCGCTTCTATGCTATTTTCATGCAGTTCATGCCTTTTCCTGGCGATTTTCAAATTTCACACACAAAAAGCAACGAAATGTGCAAACAAGTGCATAAAGAGAGGGAGAGAGCTTCCGCGAATTTTTAGTTCAATCTCAAAAAGTTGTATGAAAACTGTGACCATTGAGTTAGCCCTCGATACGTCCCAAAATATCTGTTTTCGTAAAGAAAATACAGGCAACAGAAATATTTAAGTTGCGTTAAAATTGAAATGCCATAAACTCGATGTTCCATCTTCACATAGGAAAGAAGGGTGCCCAAAGTCCAAACATCACAAAATTTAAAATCCCAGTAAACTTGATATTCTTTGAAATTTCATCAAATTTTTCATGTCTAGGTAGTTTAAATTCTCAAATCATAAAATATGTAAAAAAACAAACGTTTTTTCTAATAAAACTGTTAAAGATTGAAATGTTCTTAAAAAATGTTTTAAGTTTCTCTCTGTTCCCGTGTTTCTTGAAAGAACATTGTGGGCCAAAATGCCAAAAAACGTGTCGGGGTGGTCTCAGGGCGGAATTAATCGTCATGGCTGCAGACATTTTCTATTCTAAAATGATATCCATTAAAAATGATAATATTTTTGTACAATGATTTTGCAATAGAAAAACTTGCTTTTTATTTTTTGATTCGTATTATATACTATTTTCTGTCTTACGTTATTCCAAAAAAATTGTCTCTGGGATAAACAAATGGAATAAAATTTAAATTATCTGTTGAATTCATCGGAAATTTGTATGGTTCATATACTACCAAAAGGTCCAAGGATTTGGATTTTTTGCACTTAATCGTTAATAAATAAAAACTTGACCGCATCTCACGCAAGAAAGTGTTAGAATCTCTTCCTATTCGTCAATATTAGCTAAAACACTTTACAGATACCTGGATATTTCGCAGTCCTGTTAGATTTTACTTTCCCTGGCAGGGCCGCCCCATGGGTATGTGCCGCCCGGGTGCAAGATATAGTTTGCCGCCTTTCCCCATCAGAACATCAGTGTTATATTCCATTCAATAATAATAATATTAATGATAATAATAACTGCTTTGATTTTAAATTCTGATTTTATTTCTTTGATGACTGTTAATCTGTTTAAAAAATAAAATAAATTTTTTTTTAAATAAAAATCATTATGGTAACTTTTTTATAAACTCTATTACTTTGTATAAATTTAAAAAGTAAATATTTGAAACAAACATAAGAAAGATAGTACTTTAATATAATACTTAGAACAAAAATGAAGACCCTGCCTATATAATTTTGTATTAATCTTTTATTGTCTATTAACACTTTGAAGCCGATGTTATAAATATAAACTAAACTAGTGTACTACCGAAGTAGATACATTTTAATTACTGGAAGGGACTTTTCTTTCTTTGAATCCTTGAATATTTCCAGCCCAACATTTTCAGCGGTAACTTCCTTTAGGGTTGGTGTTGGTTTAAGGTGCACAAAGTAATATTTTTATAGCGATCGGCATCTTTGTGGATGTTTATATAAGTAAATTTATTTTCATTTTTTGCCGCCCCTTAGTAGAATGCCGCCCGGGTGCGATGTACCCCTTGAACCCCCGGCACGGGCCGGCCCTGTTCCCTGGACTATTAGAATCCCTCGTCGAACAATCTCGCTACTCTCAAGTAAATCTGAGTAGATCTGGCAAGTGGATACGGCGTGCGCGTTCGATTTCGGTCGAATAAGTTTTCGTCGGAGAGCCAGAGCTGGATCGGACCGCGTACGAAGTAAACGTGGGGGTGCAAGAGTGAGTCCGCGGTGCCGTGGTACAGGTGAAGTCGCAATGCGTGATCTGGCCACGAAAATGGCCGAATTGAAGTTCGAAGCGCCCCTCGCACAATTCGAGGAGGCCGACGAGTGGGGCTCCTCCGAGTTCCAGACGGCCAATCTCAAGAACGAAAACGAGATCAACAACATCAACCTGAACAATAAGAAGAAGGACATCAACGACGTCCTGAACGATTTCAACGAGGACATCCTGAACAACTCGATCGCGAAGCCGGTGGTGGTCGTGCAGCCGCCGCAGAGGACGACCAGGCTGTCCACCACCTCCGTGGCGGACAACTTCACCGAGACCTTCTCCGGCTCCCTCGAGGACCTCGTCAACACCTTCGACGATAAGATCACCAAATGCTTCGGGAATTACGAGGAGTCAGTAGAGAACTTGGCACCTGTTCAAATCAGGAGTCAGGAGGAAATTATGAATGAATGCCAGTGAGTTATGCTATAATCTTCTTTTTTTATATTAGGAACGGGTATTTTTACAACCCTATAATAATCTCACCGAGAAGTGAATCATCGTTTTAGACCGAGGCCAAATTTATCAACTCCTATTATTAACGTTAATGTAGGAAATTAGCTTGAATGCTCTGTATTAGTCAACAGGGGTCAAAAGTGACCAGGATTTGCAAATGATGGAAAACTCACATAAATCAATAACGATCCAAATATTTTCATGTGACCTTACACGAAGCATATTGAAAATCGTTCAAACCAAGTTTGGGCACGAATTGCTTCACCAAATGTAATTAACGACAGAGCCGACGTTATCAAAATATGTTTTAATATCAAGTGCAAAAATCATATGCGCTTGTAGCATCATAAATCTTCAAATTTGAAAGTTTTATCCCATAAGGTGGCACCTTAAAAGAAATTATGAATAATATTCTCCGTTTAACTAAATTTGCTTTGATACACACCACAAATTTACACAAGGACTTATTGATTTAACGCAACATTCACGAAGTCTCCAGAAGACTTTAATATTTATCTGCAATCACACTTTAAATCCATCAGAATTCCTCCTTTTTGGTTTATTACCCTTGTTATGGTTTAATACGAAGAAGGTCATTGTCTTCAATGTTTGAACGTTAATCTTGAACATTTTTTTTTAAATATATCCGTATATGTATAAATTTGCCAACAAGTTTAGTTACTCTACGTAACGCAGTTCGCAGTTTATCTTCTCTACACTATCAGACGAAAAATAAAATTGCGGTATTACACAAAGCTGTAAAGATTAGTTCATGCAATATGCTCCAACGACAATATAATAGCGTATCATCTTGTGCACTGCGCCTCCTACGCAGTAGAAATTGTAATGCGGATAACACTACTAATTTATTCCCATCGAAATTCAGCTGGACTAAAATTCCCGTCTTTTTCTTATTTCGCTCAAATTTATGTGCGTTATACACGAATGGTTCAAAAGTATCAAGTGCACTTGACTCATGAGTTGGTTTGGTTCGTCTACCGCACTTCACATTGAAAAGATAATTGGCCACGAGCCGGATACGTTCTGAATTAATTTGAATTGGCATTATAACTTCTTTCAATACAAAAAAAATGTAAAAATTTCGACTACAAAGGAGGATCAATTATTAATTTTTCCTCACCAATTTTTCTTAATGATCTTATCTAGCTATTACCATAATTACTAAATTGTTTCTCATAATGAAGAGGACGAGTGGCATTAACACGTTGAAGTACAGATTGAGAATGTAAATTCTATTTCTGAATTTTATTTGAGATCATTTAAAGGTTTTCTTTATACGTTGATAAGTTTGCTTTCTGCTTGGTTATAACTCGTTATGAGAATCCCAGGCGAATTTGTACAACAAAAACGTATAAGAAGAAGAAAAGCATTTAATAAAATGTCGAAATTGGCAATAACATCTCAAAATGACTAAATGGCTATTTATGGCAAAATTGACAATTGCTATAAAATCCGGGACTTATTAGGTATTTCCTGGTGCATATTTTATTTCTAATTTATTAAATATAATTTATTTCTCCACCCCCTACCCTAAATCCCCATACTGGGCCAGCTTGACTTTAAGCTAGCACAGCACTCTGAAACCAAAAGAAGTATCGATATCAACCGGGCGAAGGTGATTCATCCCCTAACGAACCACCCTTCAGGCTGTTATTTCCAAAATCCCTAAAATAATAAATACCGCCTCTTCTTTTTAAATAACGGTAAACGTTTGGAAAATATAAAGTAGTGGCGTTAAACTTCAGTGCTGAAAATGACATTTACAAGGTGTTTGAGTGGGAGTGGAGTTTTTCTCTTGTATTAGGGAAGGTTATATTTTATAATATCAAGGGCAACGGAAAAGGAGCTAAGCTTATCTAAACTAATGTTGGTTTATATATTGTTTGACTGCATCTTGTTCCTTTCAACATTGACGATATGCCAACGTGTCATCTTCTTGTTATCTGATAATAAAGTTACATTATTATGTGCTGCCTTTTTGGCATTACACAGTTCATAAAGGTACTTCTTTTTATACTCCTTAAAGGTTACGTAACAACTATTTCATGAGTTCTAGTTCATTTTTGAACCTAGCTACTGGTGATTCTTTCATATTAACCGAATTATTCACTAAAGGACCATTCTTGGTAACTATAAGGTAATATTTATTAACTAGAAAGTCTGTACTTGATTAAAATTGATCCAGTTGATGGTACTAACATAATTTTTGATTTAAGTAATCGATTTCATTCAAGAAAAACTGTTGTAGAAGAATGTATAACCTCTTTTATATTGTTTTCCGTGTTATAACCATGAGGTATACATCAATAATTCTTTATGATGTAATATACATGAATAAAGAATATGGACACTTATAATATTTTCAGATAAATCAGTGTCAACTAAATCAATACTAATTTATAATTATTTATAATCTAGTTACTAATCTAGTTACTAAGAACTGATTTTACTCCTTTATTTGTTTTTATTTCATCACTGAAGTTTCATGTCATGTCTAATATTAGTGTTGTGCTTGTGTATAAACTTTGGATGGTGTTTATAAAATGTTTCGGTAATCCTCTTCTATAATTATGGTTCAAAGAGCCTTTCCAAGTCTTTTTTCAAGTTTTTTTTTCAAGTCGACGAAGGATAGAAGGATATGTGAGTTTCTTTGACGAATTCTCGTCGTTTCTCAATTACTTATAATATGAATACCCCATTGATTGTTAACCACCCTTTTCTGACACCTAGTTGTTCTTAGCTATTAGGCTTTCAATTTATTTTCCTGATTATGTTTGATGTCCGAATTTATATTTTTTAAGCTTAACCCTCTGTAATTTGGGCAGTTGGTTCTATCTTCTTTTTTGTACTATGATATTATCTTCGTCTTTTGCCAGTTTTCATTTATTTTGCATTGTTTCCTGCACATATTATATTAAATAGATGTAGGGGTGTAAGATGTAATAGTAGGCCGCCATATTTCCACAACTCTGTATTGATTCAGTTCAGTCCTGTGGCTTTTCTGTTTTTGTTGCCAACAAGGCAGATCGATATCACCTAGTCCCTTTGTATTTCTCTTTTCGGTTTTTTCATTTACTTTTTCTTAGTATTATAGGTTTCTATAATACTCAACCTATTCTTTTTTTTTAATAGTGAATTTGTAGAATGTTACGTTCATAGTTCTGTTAGGTGTCCTTTTGGCATAATTTAAGTTTGAAACGGACATAGTTTTCTTCAGTGGGATTATTAAGATGTTTCTTGTAAGCTTCCCATTTCTCCTGTATAGCTGGCTTTAGTTCATGCGACCATATTCTACACTTTTTTCTTTCCCTTTATTTCCTCTTTCTTTTCTCTTCTCTTATTCTCTCTTTCTTATTTTCCACATTTCTAGTTTGTTATTAAGCCTTGTTTAGTACAGGTTTTGGGTTGACTAATCGTGCCTTATAAACTATTTATAAAGAGGCCTCACCAAGAGGGGTACGGAATTTACATCCCATCCCTGCACTATAACTGCTCATATCGTTTAAAAAACAACGTTATGCTTGGATGAAAGCTTGGCTATTCATAAAGCGACATGAATCATATCACAAAGGAATATTGGAAAGGCAATCGATCATCTTTTTAGACCTCCAATCGGCCATAAAGTACATAAAAGCACACGAACATTTAATTCACACAGCATCATATGGGAAAAAAGAAGAAAAATTGATGAAGCCCGTATGAATCCCTTATCAGTTATTTAACCATGAATAGATACTTGCGCATCAATATTCACGCTAACAATCTTTACGTCACGAATAGCATGATCCCTCCACATAACTCTTTCATATTTCTATAACGATACTTCGTCTTCCAACGATAGATGATGGATAAATGAACTCCTACCTAAATTTTGGTTCTGCCAACTCCCACTTAGAATAGGAAAATAATTACCGGCCTTAACAAGATATTAACCGGATATAAGCTAATCCCATATCAAGCCTTAAAACATAAGACGATCCATACTGCTGCGGGGTCCTATTCGAATGCCGCTAAAACCAAGATCCAATGGAAAAGTATAAGTATAGTGATGCCCTCACCTATAATATAGGTGAGGTCCATCTAGTCAGAATTGGTCCAGTTAGAAAAACAAAAAAATATCTGCTTTATACCGAGCGCAATCAAAAAATACGTTTTTACCCTATACAAAAGTAGGGTATTTATGTAACGTACCGTTTAACTTTCCCCCGTATAATATATTTGGCTAGGAGCAATGTTGTTAGTCGCTACAATACATGCCTATATATGAAATGCCTATTAGTATCGAGAATTAGACAGGTCACTACAGGCATTAAATTTGAGCGCCGAGCACGTATTCATTTTCAGTCCTCATTAGAATTCAGTAGCGTAAAGTAAATCGCAATTATTATTTTAAAATGGCTTTTTGGAGACCTTTCGACGTGGACGAAATTAATAATGGCAATGATATATACATTATACACAATACAAGTAATGCTACAGAATCAAATGAGGCACATACTTGGGATTTCGTCATAAAATTTCGTTGACAAAGTGAGTAACAATCTTTTATATTTCTTTAAGTATGGCGTGCCTATGGAGCAGCTTCTTAGTCTTTGTGTGTCGTTAACATAGCTATTAAATTTTATTGCTATTTTTTCAACTGGACCAATTCAGACTGGATGGACCTTCAACGTATTTCAATTGTTTGTTTCCTTAGGTACATGGACGATCAGGCGATAAACATTTTGTACAAGTTTAGGCCGAGACCTAATCTTCTAATATAGTGTTTTAACTATTTTTTTCTCGTTACTTAAACCTCGAAGTCCTATCTATTGAAGAAAGTTCATATGCAAATGCAAGAATACTCAGTTTAACTCTAATTATAACTTGAGCAAGCGGTGGTGCTAAAACTACAAATTTCGAATGATGCGCTTCTTGGAGATGAGTAACTGATCCAATTGCTTGACCCGTGAGAAAAATCGTTAATTTCAAACGTCATTCTACTCAATTAAGTGTTCGACACTACACAAATTTTTATATAATATCTGTTGTCCGCTACTGGTCGTAATCGAAATCAGCATAGACGCGTCAAATTTGCGTTGAAAGAATACCCCAGAAGTGTGTTCCGATTTAATATTCAACGTGGGTAAAGACGACACGACATTCATTTTTGTCACTTGCACGTGTTCCTTATTTTATGTGAACGCTTCCAATCTGCATATTCAATGGTCCATAAGTAATGAAAGGGAGGAGGAATATTGTTACTTTGTTCCCCATTGCGGAAGGCATCGCATTATTTTTTTGCAACATCAAAGCGTCTGGAGATTAACCAGCTTTTACGTGATACAAATATCACGACGAACAAATATCTATTATTATGAAATATGATTACTCAAGCGCAATACGAGTACATCCGGTGCACCTCTACTATATTAAAATTTAATAATTCACGTAACGCATCGAGGAACAAACAGGTACAAAACTCTCTGGATTAAAACTGGTACAGAAACCTACCTATTACTTAGTAATACGTTTACGTATCAATTATTCACTCTCTTTAATGATGCTATTGTTTCTGTGGTAGTACCGTAGACCTGTCATTAGTATGAAAATTAACGATGGTAATTATCGTATATCCCTTATTTTTACTGTTTCAGTGTTTGTTTTGGAAAATTGGGTCGTTTTCGGCGATGTCTACGCAGCTGTTCAAATATCTTTTATTGGATTGTAAATAAACTCGGATGTTAGATATTGGATATCTATTAAAATACATCCTTAATCGACTTCGTGTCGATGGATTTCCCGAAGGCGTCAAGTTCATGCTCGAATGGGAAAAAGAACGCTACGTTTGATTAGATTTTCTATAAATAACCCGACTTTCCTACAGAATTGTGATTGAAAGAGGGACGCGCCAAAATGTGCGTGAAAACGGTTATGTCGGCGGAAAACTTGAAGAGACTGGCGAAAAATAATGATTCAGTCGGCATAAGTCGACAGTACGAAACTTTTGTTCCAAACATTTCGGGAAGGAGTTCAAACGTCGAAAAACGATAATGTCGTTCCTGGAGAACTTCTTAACTTACAGTTGGTGTTAAAACAAAGTCGGTAGGTAGTATTAAAACGGTTTTACCTCGATTGGCATAAAAATTTCCTCGGCACGTGCTTTGTTTCCTTTGTTCCTAATACCTCCAAAGGGAGTTTGAATATCGGAGTAACAATCGTGGCGTTCCTAGAGAGAGTTCCTAAGTTATACTTCGACGTAAGGACGAAATCGATAGGTGCAGTATCAAGGGAGTTACCGGAGTTTTACCTCACAAAATACCCAAGGCATCTATGAATGTGCGCCATGTTCTTTGTTCAATATATTGTTTGAGCTAGGTATTGTTGAAAACGTAATTTAATTATTGATGGTGGAATAAATTAATGAAGTTATTGGTTAAAATTTAACTATACTTTATCTGAATACTTGTAGTTAACAATTAAACAAGTATCGATGACCGAGTCTAAAAATAATTGTGTGAAAAGAGGTGTTTTTTAAATTTTGGACCACTGGCCGTTAATATAAATTAAAGATGGCGGAGGAAATGTTTCATGGATATTCGAGTTGTGATTGGCTAGTTTGATGTAGTCGAGGCTTGACCGAAGATGAGCCGTAGATGCCAGAGGCATGTGCTGTAGATCTTCGAGTTTATTTCAGTATCATGGGATTGACCTAGTAAAACTTTTTTTGAAATTCTTAAGTTACAATTTGAGGTAATAATGAAATTCGTATGTGGGAAAATAAGGGGGAGTTCGAAGCATTACTATAACATAATCTAGATTTCTCGAAAACACATTAGAAGAACAGAAAACGTGGGTTTCCCTGTTCGTCGAGCTTCTACCATTTTTCGAACGAAATTAATTTACAACGTAATGAAATAAAATGTACTGATAAAAATTTTAAACTGACCCGATATATTTCAAGTAATGCACTAAACGGTGCCCCCTTAAAAAGTCTAGAAAAGTAGAAATTTGCAGGTGCATTTTTGAAGCTTGAACATACACAAAAGAATAATAAAACAATATACATCTAAAACCCCAAAATGTTAGTTAATAAAAATTAAAAAAAGTCTACTATAACAAATAGCTGTCCATTTAGACTCGCAGAAATAATCTTTTAAAAAAATTTTTTGACCGCATAAGTAACACGTTTTGTAAATAATTTAAAGTAACGTAATAATATAGTAATAATAAAGTAAAGTAATAATTTCAATAATTTAAATTATCGATATTTTAATGTCTTCAAAAAGAAATATATAAAGAATAAAGGAAAATAAAATCAGTGAAAAATAACTAAAATACTAAAAATAAAGATAGAAAATGAAAGAACATCTGCGTAGCTTGGGGAGATGTTCGAAGTAACAGTAGGGACTGTATCCTGTAGTAACTGTATAATTATAATAAGATTGTAAAAAATTACTTGAACTCCGTAAAAAATAAACTATCTTAAGTCAGCCATTTTTAAATGAAGATTTATCATGATATTCCTGCTTAACAATTTTTGTAAATTATTTTGTAATCTTTCAGTAAAATGTTAGTTTATTTAGTATATTTTTTTCCATATGCCATTTTGAATAATCTATTTTTTGACATAGATATCCGGTATCATGTTATCATTAAAAGATTATCCCATTTTTCAATAATGCCTATGAAATATTTGTTAATACCCCTTAGTTGTAACGTTCTACAAAATTTTGTTATCAAAAATCGATTTGTTGGGGAAATTTGTATAAAAATCCACCATACTAGATGAGCCATTTTGAATTTTCGGTATGAAAGTACTCTTATTGACTTTATTCAATTAGTTTTTAAAAATTTTTACTGAGAAATTTATCAATTTTCCTCGTTTATAACTTGTTTTAAGAAAATTTTTCTAAATCTAGATCAACCATTGATTTGAATTTTGATTTGTTCATCGGATTCGGGTTCAGAAATCTCCAAAACAATTGGACCATTTTTGAAAAAAATTAACAATTCGCAGAGATTGTTAAATCTTTTAAGTTAAAAAACTTAAGACAATTGTAAACCAAATCAAAGCTTTTTCAATTTTTTTTGAAATAATGCATGATTTAGAATTACTCATTTACTTCATTATTTCCACTATATCGCATTTATAGATTCTATGCGAACATAGAATGCGACAACCATCATCGTGTTATTATCTATCCTATTTAAAGTTCACTCACACGATATTCACTTTTCGATAAGGAATAACCTTTAACGTTTTTAACCAAATATATCTTAAGAGGGTTCACAGGTGCTTTCTTTGCTCATATCAACCAACAGCACGTTCAAAAATAAACATAAACGCAAGCTTCCTCAGCGTCAGATTTTTACTCGTTAATCTTTCCCGGGAGAAATGTCACGTTAACTGACACTTCCATGAAGATTTTAATAATGGTACATTCTGGAAATACATCAATAATGCCTACCGAAGTATACTTGTTGATAGCGTGAGGGGTAGCGTATTATTTCTGTAAGAGTAAGTTTAATGATGGAATTCCTTGCTTCGGTACATGCGCTAATTGTTCGTTGCTTATCTTATCTGATTCTGTTTAATACGCTTGCTCGGGAAGTGGTCTGCAACTAATAAGATTTTCTACACTTGAAATGTTATCCTGTTAGTCAAAAAGCGAAGTGTTGAACAAATTTATTTAACTGGTTTGTTTATTGGTAATGTTAATGCGAATGATTATGTAAGAGTAGCATTTTTCTTTACTTGCTTTTAGAATGTTTTATTCCTATAAATATGTTTTTTGCAATACTAAATTTCAAAAATATATTTTTGGTAAAATTGAAACATTTTGATCGTTTTAAAAAATGCCGTGACCTTCCATTATCTACACAATATGTAGTAATAACGTAACTTCTCGTTTCTTTGTTCAGTTTAATAGATGCCAAAAACAGTCCTTAAAAACGCTTTATATATGTATATAAAGGACTCCTTAAATGTAATTTCAGTCTACAAAAATGGCACATTATAATTAGATTTAAATTATTTAATTTACAAGCTGTTTTTGTTATATACAAAGATTTTTTTATTTATTCTTGAATTTACAGTTTCCAACTCATTTATTGAAGTATTTAATAGCAGTATATATTCAATTTTTCTTAGTTACGTATTTTTTATAAAGCGGTAGATTAATTGTTTTATTTATAGTTGCACTAGTAGATGAGTTATATTGCAGACTTAGGTTATCATAGTGATACATAATACATTTGGTTTTATAGAGATCTCTGTACTTAACAAATTTTCCAATCGAAGGAATTAAATAAATCTTACCTGCAGTTTTCTCTAGGGATTTATGTCTTCATCATATGTACCACTCCAAATAATGAGTCCATAGTTCAATACACTATTTAAGTATGCAAATTACATTGTCTCAAGGACCTTCAGGGGAAGGTTCCTTACTTTAAAAGATAATTTATAGAAAGTATCTAACTTTATTAATCTCAATTTATAAGTTTAATTTATTGTTTGAAGACCAGGTTATTGTCAGTATCGTCTGTGAATACAAACAAGTCAGAGTAGTTTTCAAAAATATCATTTGCATATACAAGAAACAAGAGGGGGCCAAGGACAGTTCCCTGTGGAACACCAAAATCAATTTTAGTTGGTTGATTAGGAACATTACTGACTCTGACGGTTTGCATTCTATTAAACAGACAATTTTTCATTAGTTGTAAGGTCAATCAATATCATCAATGGCTTTATACACAGGTATAACTTTCGATTGTCTTAAAGCATCAGGGCAGATTCCAAGCGTGACAAATATGTTAAAGATTCTGACTAATGCTGAACTTATTTTTTGTTTAATTGCTTTGGGAATTTGACTATGTATGTTATCTATTCCACCTCCTTTTTTCTTTCAGGCTGAAAACTCTGGAATTACCTTTCGTATAACTGACTATTCCAGGGCAATAAAATCGAATTTTGCTTAATAAATTAGCAATAAAATACGGTCCTATAACGGATGCTGACTTATTGGGTGGTTGATCTGGCCTTATATACCTAAATGATTCAAAGCGTCCGCAATACAACACCATGAAAATAATTGTTTGCTCTAATGTTAACAACGTGTTAGCGCAATGTTTCACCTTGCAAATAACGTAAGTATGCCGCACTAACTAACATCAAATATAACATTCCAATGTGACAATACCAATTAACAACACCTTCACAGATAATTGCTTAACCACCTCAAAAATGTATGAACTTCTCTCACATAAAGTAGACACAGCAATCAAAGATAACCATTGTTTTAATATTTACACATTTAAACAAATCATTGAAAGTAAATGTGTGTTTAAAAGCAAATTTGGATGAAAATAGTATTTATAACACCAAACCCTTGTAATACCCACTTTTTTCATAGCGTGGTTATTGGTTTATAATATTCGTTTCTTTATGTGGTAATGGTCTTTACTCATAACAAACACTAACGTCGTTTTTATAGCTTGCTCAAATATTCATGAGATGTGCCATAAACCGTTTTATATCACACTTATTCACGGTTGTTGTGTAATAATTGCAAACAAAATACTATTGAATTTCTGTTTTTGATTTGCCTTCCCACACGTTCACAGCGTTCAATAGTAACTACCGCTTTGGCAATTTTATCGTAACCGGTAGAATGTTTCAATTTTGTGAAATACTAAATGAGTTCGAACTGTATCGTTTGATATCATTTTCCGTGTAAATAACGCTTATTATTTCAACCAACAATTGGCAACTTGTTAAAAGATTGATAACTCATGAGATAAGCTGTACTTGCTATGCGCTTAATGGATGTTGCACCTGCATTAACGACACATTCCAAATTTCGTACAAATTAATTGCAATTAAAAAAGTAATTGCATTTTTTTTAAATTCAAGTTATATAGGCTAATGTTAGTTAGAGCTGTATCACATGTATGTGGTAAAATATGTAATATGAGAGATTTCACAAATTTAAGATGATCGTTTTGTAGCAATTAATTACAAACCAAAACAAAATTATCTGCCCAGAATGGTAAAAACTTGAAGACATATAACTATAGATACTCTTCTTCTCCTTATTTTTCTTCTTCAAAAGATGCCTATGTTACGAACGTTGGCATTTTTAATAACGATGCCTACCTCATCACCAGGAAAAGTCCACCGTTGTTGTATTGAACCATGTACGTAAATTCCTCAACCACAATATCCTTCTCCTACCAGCTTCTCTTCTGCTCTCCACTTTACCCTGTAGAAACAATTATTACAGTTTGTACCTGTGGCTGTTTCCCATTATGCGTCTCAAATATTTCAATCGACGCTTGTTTATCATAAGCAGCACCTCTTTTTCTTTATTAATACGTTCTAAGAGGGGAGGATTGGTAATATGATCCATTCATTAGACTTTCAGTATTCGTTTGTACAGTCAAATTTCAAAGGACTCGATCTTTTCATATTAAGCCTCAGTTAGAGTTGGCAGAGTGAGATCTTGACATCTAAATACCCTTCACATTTTCGGAAATGCAACCCTGGTTCTCTCTATTCCACATTTGATTTCAAGGGAGTGAACCTAAGTTTCATCGACCATTCTTTTGAGATAATTATATCACCGCACTGTTTCTGTTGTTTTGTTGTTTATCGTGAGTTGTCACTTTTTAAGACCACCATGTATTTCGTTTTTTTTTTATGTTCAGGGAAAGTCCTTACCTCTGGCGTACCTCAACCAACCGAGCCATTATCTTCTGAAGACTTTTAAGATTGTGCGCAAATACTACAATGCCTGCGTATCTGATGTTATCGATAGTCTTCATTGATCTTAATTCCGTTTTTAAAATTTCATAGTTACCTATATTGCCATATATGGTATAAGCCATGCCTTTTTGGACGTACGCCTGTAGTCAGTTCTGAAGTAACTAGCTGCCGGTCTCCATTACTAGTTTTCGTCCACCCCGGGTGTTTCACTTCCTCGATTCCACCCATTTCTGGGAGGCATTCTCCCATTCACCACTTGGGGAGACGCCCAAAGAAGAACTAGCAATTCCACACAGGACACACAGTGTAATGATACAATATATACACACAGAAGAGAGAAATAGGAAAATGGTCATGTCAAGTGAGGTGGTAAATTATGGAACCCAATAACCCACATTTCATCAATTAATGTAAAAATTGTAGGTATAAACAGTTAGAATAGGTACAGCCGTTTTGGAGCAAATTAAGACAACTCAAAAATTCTCAAGAGTAAAGGGCCCTTTCTTTGGAAAGAATGGGCTTTGAAAAATTGTAGGTATCTATTGTATTTAGTGCATTTAGGTATTTAGTACATTAGTTCAGATATGAAGTTTGGTTACGATAGGTACAAACGTTTTGAAGAAAATGGAAACAAACTAAATGTTCCTAAGAGTAAAGGACCCTTTAAGGCGATTTTAGAAAAATATGGTTGAAATAAAAGTTCTGTATAGCCGTCTTCGAAGAAAAATTCCTATGAATCAAAAATTGTTGGTATTTAATGTATTGAGATGTGAAGTGTGGTTAAAATAGGTTCAGCCATTTTGGAGAAATTTATGTTATACCAAACATTCTCATGGTACCAAACTTGGGTTTGGTAAGAATTGCCGTTTTGAGAACACTTTTCTTTTGCTTTTTTGTTTCATATCGTTTGTTTTCTATTCACTTCTTTCTGCCAAAGCTAACATAAGAAGCTTTAATTCAAAAAGGGGTCATGTTTTTTTGTACAATTTTATAATTAATTTGTACAAAACAATAGCTCAGGCCATAAATGCAGATACATTAAGCAAATGTGGCTCCCTATTTTATGATTAAGCAATAAACCTGGTAACGTTACATCACATCTCTAGCTAAACCTTTCCTAAGTGAATTGTTCTTTTAATGTTTTATGAGGTGTATTTCTTGAAAACGGAATATTTAAATTTTAACTTTTATTACATCACTCTATTCTCTAGCTTTCACTCAGTACTTAGGTATTGCCTCAAAGCATGTCCCATGTGACTGAAATGGCTTCCACTTATTAAAACTCAGTTGACCGTTTCATTCACATTAGTCACGTTGAAACTCATGCATAGGAGAATTGACCTCTAATCGGGCAACTTTTCTATTTACGAAAAGCACACATGATGCTACCCTTACGTGGAGTAAGGGCGCAAGCGTCGGGGCACTAGGGGGTGACAAATTCATGAAAAATCAATACCTCGGTGCCGGGGTTGGTTTATTTTCCTGTTGACTCCGTCACTCCCTTGTCTCTTTCTCTCCGAGTCCATTTTTCTCCCTCGTCGATCTAATTCCATTTGGAGATGTTGCGACTAGCGAGAAATTTAATATGCGAGTGGCGAAAATTGGAGAGAATGGAAGCCGTGCAACGGGGGAGCATTTGGAGATTTATCAGTTTAGGTCGTTCGACGTCCTAATTTTGGTCTAAGTTTTATTAATGGCAGAGGAGCGAATATGGAGCTCTGCTGATTTGACTTACCGTGTACTGAAATTTTTCACAAAATAACGCCACCTATTTTCTATTCGAAATTAAACCAGTGTTACAATTTAAGTTTACGACCCAGTAATCATAACTATAAATATAAACTGACTAAACCCAAATGCGATAAATATTAAACGTTTATGTTATAACGACATTGAGAAACTACATATAAACATTAAATTAACAACTGCTGTCTGAGGTAAAAATGTAAATATTGTGTTTTATAGCTCGACGCTTTACCAACTAACTGTATAACTTTTTGAACACCTACAATGGGAATTTATAAAATAACGAACTGAAGAATTCCAGCATGTTACATTTTTACATCTGGAGTTAATAGTAATATTATGTTTAACGTAGTGAAATAAACACCGTTGAATAAACAATTCGGAAACTTTTTTGCCAACGAAAACACGATGTGAACCTACGAAAAAGAAACAATTTTTCAAAAATTGCCCCGTTTTCGCGAGCTAAACTAAACAATCGATTAATTACATGTACCGCGATGAATATTGCCCCATTTTAATTCTCTTGTCGAGTTAAATGCAGACAAATGACTATACGTAAACGATTATCTCGCATTTAATCATATACGAACGGTCATCATATGACCCTAAATTGGGAAACTCGTAGGAGTTAATCTCATACACAGACCGCGGTGTACGTCTGAAATGAGTCATTTCAAATAAATGAGAAAACACATTGTGGTTATTCACGTATTAACTTTCAGCTTTGCAACGAAACCGATACGCTTGAGTACATTTCCTGAAAACCGTAAAACGATCGGAAACATGCCATAAAGATTGTGCGCAATTACCTTAGTCTTCTGCCCTAACAAAGGCAGGGCAAGTATTGATATTGTCGGGTTGATAAAATCAGTTGCTATTTTGTCTTCGAAGAATTCTCTCTTTACTTTGCGTAGCCTGAAACTGTATAACAATATTTAGATTATTGATAAGACGTTGAATGATTCGGTGAGCCACACAAAAGGAACCCTCCGGTGTAATTGGAAAAAGGTGGAACAATAATTACAAGCCGTACGAATGATGTTAGATAGTATTTTTTGATAAATTGCAGATGTTGAATTTTAAATTATCTTATGAATAGTTAATAGGTTAGCCTTTATATTTCCAAGTATTGGCGTTAGATTTTTGTTAACGATGGGGTCTATTCTATAAGGAACTTATAGTAAATTATTTGAGTTATAACAACTGTAACAGTTGAAGGGCCCGAAATTGTATTTTGCAATTATTTTTAAATCTACTTAATAAAAACATGCAAAAAATTTCATTGAAATCCATAGCAACTGCTAAGAACAGATGAAAAACCGGAAAGTGTAGTGTAAAATGGTGTACTGATTGAAGAGTTGGTATAAATTGTGTATTCCATGCTTCAATGACACATGAAATTGTCTTAAACTGTACTGACAGTTCTTTCAAATCGGTAGAATTGAAATGTGCTAACAACTTGATCGATATCCATAACAATTGAATTGTATGGGAGTGCACTGCAAATACTTTTAACTTATTTGAAATGTGCTAACAAGTTTATTGATATCCATAAAAACGGCTTTAAGCAATTGGAAAGCCTGAATCTGTACTCTTACCACTTACAAATTAATTGAAATGAAAGGTGCTATCAATTAATATCAATTATAATTGCCATGAACAATTTAAATCCCGGAACCTGTAATTTAAATAGTTTGCAAACCCATTAGGTTGAAATGTGTGATCAGTTTGATTGATACTTGTACTAACTGCTACTAGCAATGAAAATGGCAGAAACTGTACTTTAATAACTTACAAATTTTTTGAATTGAAATGCGTTAACCATTTCATCGATAACCATAATTACTGCTACGAGCGACCAAGATGTTTAAACCTGCACTGGGACTACTTTCAAACCTATAAAATGATAATGTGCTAATAATTTCATTGATATCAATAAGAGCGACCTTTAGTAAACGACGAACCTAAAATTGTACGCTTACTACTTACACACCCATTGAATTGAAATGTGCTAACAACTTGATTGATATCAATTACAGCTGCTATGAACAATTGAAATCCCTGAAAGTGTACTTTAACTACTCTCAAATCTATAGAATTAAAATGTTATATCTATAACAACTGCCACGAACAATTGAAATACCTAAAATTAGGTTGAAATGTGCTAACAATTTGATTGTTATCCATAACAACAGCTTGAAGCTATCAAAATGCCTGGAACTGTACTGTTACTACTTTTAAATAGACTGAATTAAAATGTGCTAATGATTTAATTGATATCAATTACAACTGCTATCAACAATTGAAATACCTTAAACTATGTACTTTAACGACTTCTAAACATAGGCAAATTTGTCTACCTATCTAAACAAATTTGTAACACATTTCTGTATTTCTGTGTTTTCTAACTGTAACTTTTAAACTTTAAACTGTACTCTTACTCTTCTGTGCTCTTTGTCTTGAAAAAGCCTCAAACAAGAGGCGAAACATCGACATATCTGTTAGTTAAGAAATTACGAAGAGGATTGTTTGGATTTGATTTTCCAAATTGTACATGTTTGCCATGTTTGCCTTGCTATCCTGAGAACGCTGCTTGGTTGTACTCTTACTGCTTTCAAATTTATTGAATTGAAATGTGCTAACAATTTGATTGTTATTCGTACTAACTGCTATCAGCATCGGAAATACCAGAAACAGTACTGTAACAACTTTCAAATCTTTTAAATTCACACATGCTAACAATTTGATTGAGTTCTATATGAACTGCTGTGAGCATGTGAGCAATTGAGAAGACTGAAACACTATGACTGATATCTATACCAACTGCTATTATACTCTAATACTCTTCGGAGCTCTAATACTTTTCGATCGCTTGAATTGACATTTTCTAACAATTTGATTGGCATCCATAACCATCGTTATGAACAATTGTAATGCTTGATACTGTGCTGTAACATCCTTCGAATCTATTGAAATTTAATTTAATTGATATCTATAAAAACTGCTATGGACAATTAAATTACTCAACGCATGTCTTACTACTTTTAAAACTATTGAATTACAGTACACTAATAATTTTTCATTGATGTCTATAACAACTGCCATGAGCAATTAAAGTGTCTGAAACTCTACTGAAGCTACTTTTAAATCGATTGAAAGAAGGTTTTCAGTTTTGTATTTGGAAAAGTGTCTTTCCCAACTATCATGATTTTATTAATATTATTTAAAAACGAGGACCAGTTTCGGTTGACTAACAACCATCATCAGGTGTAACAGCATTACAAAACTGCAAATGTCTCCATTGTGGAGGAGAACATCTACTCAATTCAAACACCATATCTAAAAGATATCTCTCCATAGTAATCAAATGAGGTTAACACATTTTAAGTAGATATCAATAATAACTAGTAAAATACACATACATAAAATGTGCAGAGAGAGAGTTTTGTCCTCCATTTTAAATCTATTGCTTTGAAATTTGTTAACGATTTGATTGTTATCCATAACAAGTCCCATGAGCAATTGAAATGCCTGAAACTGTTCTCTATTTACAACAACTTGATTGTTATCCATAACAACTGCTATCTACAGACGAGATACAAACAGTTGGAAATTCTGCATAAGTTCAAAGGGTGGGATACTTTTCAGAAAAATTTCATAACTAAAACATCCTATTCCTTCGTATAACTTTATAGATTAGAAGTCCACGATTACAACGAACCCAATTTGTCGCCGATAGTACGAGTGGTTGCAGATACATACCGACTTACTGTACTTACTTAATATGCAGTGGTGAGATAATTTTAAGCATTAACGAGTAAAAGTTACATACCTGAACGTCTCAAATTTCGTTAACTAGAAACCCGCACTTGTGAAATTAGTACTTTCAAATCATAGAGAAAGCGTCAACAAGCCAATGATTGATAACGCACTGTACGTTCACTTCTATGAATTTATTACACATACCAGAAAAATGACAATTTTCCTGCAGATAATGTCGGGATGCACCCAATAAAATTTATTTTATGAACTCACTTTCACGACTCGTTAAGAATATCTGTCGCCAATGGCATTCCTTGCGTAAACATACTTGGTTAATTTTGATGCGAGCTTTCACGATACAAACGTCTGCATCTGGTATCAAAACTTTTAAGGTTTTCACGTCAAATCCAGGGGATGTGCCTGTAAAGATTTTTTTAATCAAACAAGGACAGCTGCCGTTCCCTTGGAAAATAAAGCTCGGCCAGGTAATCTGGATAACGTTACTCGCGACTCATTTAACCTAACAGGCTTCACCCCCTTTTAGGAATTTGTGTACATTCATCAGATATTTTGCTCAGGTAATTGATTCTAGTTAATTGAAACCCACTCACCAAAATGCTTACTGTCTTTTTTATCATTTTACAGGCACTTTAAACGTGAAACTCTGCCGCCTGTGTCCCCGGAGTGATTGAATCTATTTTCTTGCGCTCCAGTAAACACGTAATCATCATCTGAAAATAACTCTGTTGGCTTCGAACTAATTTTTATAAATCGGACGTCTTTCTCCATTTAGTTATAACACATCGGGACGGACGTTCTTCAAATTGCGAAACTTTATACCCACAACTCGAATTCAATGTCAAGCGTTTGTTATTCTAACACATTAGAGATTGTTTTTGTAATTTCAGTGAAGTTTCATTGACGTAATATGAAATGTAAACGCTGAAGGATGGTTTTTGTACGCCCGGAAACCGTCCTAAGCAATCGTAATGCTTAAACCGTCAATGATATTATGTACTTTTGATTTGGAAAATTGGAGTCTAGATTTTGTTGGTTTCTAGTAAAGTTAAAGTAAATCCTGAATGCACCACACATCCGAAAATCCGAGCTGGGTATTGAAATCAAAAAAGGTTTTTACAATTATTTTAAATTAAGTTAAAGTAAGCACTTCGCGCTTTTAAATATGGATGACATCAGCCATAACAGACTACCCAATTGGGCTAATAATTATTAATGCTTATTTTATGGTGTAGTTATTAGATCTATAACACTTTTCACGGGTAATTAAAATTCGTTTTTACTCCTCGTTGATTCAGTGAGTTTCCTCCATTGCATGTCAAATGGATGAAGCATTGTGGTTACGAATAAAATTCCAGGTTGGGTTTGATAAGGACGTTATCTTTAATCTTACGTATTAGAAATTCCTATTTTTATTTTGTGAAAGTATTACGTCTAATATTAAAATTTTAATTTCGAATGTTTACCTTAGCTAGGGTAAACGAAATCACCTTATGTGTAATTGAATTTTTTTAAGGAACGTTATCTCCTATAGAATAAACAATACAAGTCGGGCTTGAGTAAACTTTTATGTTTTTTCTCGAATATTTTTCGAGAGGGAGGCTTTTCTGGTATGCGACAATTCATGAAATAGCCAGGAAGTTGGGACAATAGGAAAAATTGTCGCCAAACGTTTTGTTGTGCTGTTTTAGCTTTACTCGTTCATATGCAAATCAGAGTTATTCACGTATTTCGAAATTCGTAAACAAACGCTGATGTGTTTGATTTACATTTTCGCTTTGCATGATAATACGAACAGTTTGATTACAGGTCATTAATATATAGTAGTCAACCTATTTTCGTTTTCGTTAACGCTATCGTTATTGCACGGAACGACCGAGTGCAGGGTTTTTCATCATATTTTGACTGTAATACTGCGTATCTCGCTTCTCATTATAAATACAAAAGTATTATATATAAGAGTAATGTAGTTAGATTTGAGTCGACACTATTGTTTATTATTTAATACTACATATTTGATTGCAGGAAATATGGATCTATTTAAAAATGCACGCATATATACAGGGTGTCCCTCATAAGAACCGAAACAACTCATTGGCATGCAAGGGGAACCAAAATTTAATACCTCTATAGCAAGTTGCATCTCTGTAGAGTTTTGGGCTCCCAAAGTGGGCCTTCGGATTTTTTTAAAAATTAATGTTTACGATCAATTAGGCTGGACGTATCAAATTTGGTACTACTTTTAGGTGAATTGCATGTCATAATTCATAAGTAAGAACAAATTCATTAAACATCGTAAAGGGTTAATCGCACCCACCTTTAATATTTTATAGAACTTTTTACCTATCTGCTTATTTAAAGAAGGTACAGTTTTACAAAAAAACGAAAGAAATTCCTTCTAATACTTTTTTCCTGTTATTGTGTTTTATTAAAACGTGTAGTCCTCAGGAAGAAATGGATTAACTGAAGTGAAAGAAGTGAAACTTTATAACCAGAGATGCTCACAATGAAGCACTACTAAAGTAACGAAATCCTCGATTGGTTTTTACAGTTTCAAATGCCCGTCTGCTTATTATAAATGTAACTAGAAAAGCTGACCACAGATAAGTTAGCGGCAATCTCACCCTTGATTAAATCTATTTATGTCTATCTCGGTTTTGGTTTAAAATTGAAAGCAACACCTTTTCTTTCAATTAATAATTGTGTTATTTATTCTTTCAAGTAGAGTTTCATCATTTAATTACAATTAAAATTATTCGCAGTTATGATTGACACACATGAAGAAACATCAATAATCTTATGAGTCAATTTGTCAATATTAAAACATTCGACAACTGCAAATTTTTCCTCGCTTAATTCAAGAGCCAAACATATTGAGAGTCAGTATTATTCATATCGCCCATTTCACCACATATAAAATGAAACACTAAATCCTATTACATTTATCTAATCTTAATCTTAATAAAATACATAGTCTCAAAAAGTATCCACCTCTTCTAAGGCGTACTTAAAATTTTAACGTCAAAAATAACCAGAGATGCTGACAGTAAAGAATAACGAAAATCATGGAATTCTCAACGGTATCAGTATCGAATCCTCGCGTGGAGGATGAACCCATTTTGCAGACGATGGAAGATAACGTGCAGATTAGTACAATAAGTTTATCTCAACAGATAGGAGTACCAAAAACATCTGTAAACAGAATATTTCGACGTAATTTACGCGTCGGTATAATTTCCTAAAAGTACAAGGGTTACTAACTCATGATTTGATTCAGCGAATGTCCTGTCTCTTCTTTTTTTAATGAGAATATTAATTTCACAGGTTTATTTTTACTGAACAGGCTTGTTTCAACCGCAGAAGATGATTACAAATACCCATAACTATCATGAATGTTCTGATTAACGCCCTTACGCAATAACTCCTCGACATTTTCAATGCGAATTTAAAATATGCATGGACCGGTATTGTTTAATTGGACCAGTTTCACCAAGTTGATTAACCGACGAAAGTTAATTGGAATTTCTTCGAAACTCTTTTCCTGGTATTTGAACCTTGGTTTATGTATGCTGGAGCACCATCAGTGCAGTTGTAGTTGAAGCAGTACATGCTGACACTTTCGCTATACTAAATTGAACACCCCGGTAAAAATTTTCCTTCTTCTAGGTCGATTTCAAAAATGGCAATTTTTGTAATAAAAGAGGACAGTATTAGGGTGTTGAAAAAATAATTTTAACTTTAGGAAACCAGTAGTTTTTGTGAGAAAATGAGAGAGAGAGAAAAAAGTGAGTTTTGCCAAATTTCCCGGTTTTCAAAGTGACATCTTTAAATGTTGTCGTATGTTATTCGCATGGATTAAAGGATAATAATAAAGTTTGACTATTCAACTTTACGCCAATATTCAAATTTCGTGAAAATAATGTGGAGAAATATGTGAAAAAACGGTTATAAACGGTGCGGTCCTCGCGCCTCATCATCTTGAAATTTTAAGTGCGGGTGTGCTTAGCAGATATACGGTAGTGGATAAACGACCATCGTGGTTTATATCGTATATCGTTTATGTCGCACTTTATAACGTTTCTGAAGAAAAAAAAACAGAACCAAACCGCCTAAACTCACTCTGCTTTCCGGAGGATTCTACACAGAACTGGTACTTAATAATATTTCTAAAAGGAAAAACAAGTAGAATTACAAATTAATTCGGTTTCAATGCGTTCCCGTCGGTCGTCTAACCACTACCATTAAAGTGTCATCGTCGTGTTGCACCCTGTGATTGTTTTGATGTTCCATGTGAAATAAATGGAAAATCCGATGAAAATTTGCTAATTTGTATGTGTTATTGTGAAATGTCGTGTGAAAATTGGTACGATGTACCAATTTTAGGTAGATGTAGAAAACATTCCATGGATATGGCAGAAAGAGAAATTGGTATCCCCTCATACTTGCCATATCGAGGTTAGATGGAAAATAACTTTTCTCAAAAAGTAAAAGGAAGGGCAAAATTGAATACGCACATCGTTTTCTTTGGTTTTTCATTGATTAGTGGCGACTTTTTGGTGAGTTTTTCATTTTCATACAGTTAACCTCTTATAGAAAATCGCATTTTCAAAAGGGTATAACTTTTGAACGGATCATTTCCTAAAATTACAATTGATGTTTTCAAAATAGGTATTTCATGTACTTTCTTGTTATATATAGCTTTTGTCAAAATTCCATCTGGAAAAAGGTAAAGGTTTACCAACATCCCTAAGTTAAATGACAGCTGAGACATTCATTTTTATCAAAATCTGAACCTCTACGTTGAAAGTCTGTAACTCTACAGGGATGCATCTTGTTCTAGAGGTTTTATTAGGTCCAACGAGCTACATTGGTTCTTTTGCGCTAAAAATGTCAAATTATCTTATATTGAGACCCCCTATATTTGAGCACCCTATATTTGAAAATTATAAAAACAAGTCGACTCATATGAAACATATGAAAAATGATAAGCAAGGTACGCAGTATTGAATAACCCTGTACATTCAATATTTTTAACAGGCAAACACCGCTTCCTCGTGGGGCAATTCGGTAAAAGTTACGGAAAACAAATTATTTCAGGCAGCAGTTTAACACTCCAACGGCGCCAGTGCTCCTGAATTAAAATTTTAAACCGGTAATATATCGCTCGCCGGTTTGTAAAGTTCGCCTGTAAAACGGCTGGGAAAACAGGATGATTCATCCTCGTCTCCTGCGAAAAGGACCTAATCGTTATCGTCGTCTGCATGCAGGAGCCTTTTCAGCCGAACGAAATGCCGAACTGGCGTTATCGATCCCAGCGATTCGGATCGTTGTAGTTCCCTTCAAGTTTCCTCAAAGTAGCCACTTTTCAGGCGGTAAACATAAATCTCATATTTAGGTCTAGTTCGATCCGATTGCGGTGTTTGGAGAACGTGGAAGCCAGCCAAATGGGGCTTCTTTCGAGCTTAACCTTAAGCTTTAGGCTGATAAACTGTACCAACGTGACTTTCATTCTTCTGTACGGACAGTTGTTCTACCAATAATTCGAAGGAGAAAGAAAGGGGAATGATTTATACAACAATAAGGAAGGCATGTAAATAGGGCGCACGACGCTCTGCGAGTGGCGCCTGAAAGTCTCAATCGGATTGGATCCGACCTTGTGTTCCATAAAATACGTATATTTAATGGCGAAGCGTCGTTTTGTTCACTAACATTACGTGGAGTTATTGAGCGCCTGGAGTTATTTATACACCCGCTTTTACGAAAATTGACGAACGTTTGTAATTTTGCGGACAATGTGTATTGTGCTTACTTGTCATATTTGCCTTTTCACGTGTGTTACATTGTACATTACACCAGGAACATGGACGTAGGTAGATAAGGGGCTTCAGCCCCCATTCCTATGCCTACATATAACCTCCCTCAGTATTATTATGACACTTGTAAGTAGTACTCACCATGTTAAAATTGATTTCCCATCAGACCCTCTCCATGACGATCGCCTAGCCTGATGAGGGGTCAATATGAAGGCATAATTCAAAACTTACAGCTATTATTTGTAATAGCTAAATAGTCTACTTTCAATTTGAGTTTCGATGTTTTGCAGTGGTGACTTGCGACATTTTGTCATGGTGATATTAAAATTACTTTGGCTAGATAGAGTAGCTAGTATATAAACAAATCTGGTTGCATCAATCAATGAAGAGGTTAACACTGCTGCCAAGGTTTCCAAAAAACATTGAGATCAAATATAAGTAGTCATAGTCTTACTCAGTACATGGAAATAGAAAAATATTTTATCTTGAACAAAGGTAAACATTGGATGCGTACTTCAAACTTGTTATTAGAGCTTGGTAAAGTATCTAAATACAATAATGTTTTAGACGTATCATTCTAATTTAACAGTTTAATAATAATTATTGATGTTGTACGTATAATTATAAGTATTTTTGAACAAAAAATATCCTTTATGATATGAATACATGAGATTTTAATCATGTTTTAAAAAATTGGAATGAGCCACTAAATACTGTGATAGAAATTAACGTCACCCTTTGTTTACATTAAAATTTACTATAAATTACCTGACTACTGATTGAAAAAGTACAGATTTGAATATGGAAGTTCCAAACCCAACGTATTGGTTAGTTAACCTCTTTGGCATCTTTGCTTTCCTTCAGAAACTGTTTGGTAATTTTGTCATCACCATACTATAGTATGGTAAATTATCCATAACCATCACTGATGATTCAGCCAGTTTGTTTACCAATTGATTTTCAAATCAATTCAATAAATTTTCTTGATTTTTTTCCCGACGGTAATCACCTACGTTACTAGCAGAGATGAGTTCTGCTCGTGGTATGAAATCATTTTTATTGCCATCATAAAATACTACTTACCTACAAGCAATACATTTTTAATTAATACCTTTTTGGTTGTAAATTGATATAATATACCGTTTTCCATTCATCTTGATGATTTTTACACCCCGCTTATACCCATCCATGTTTCATCATGAAAGACCAAATTGGAAAAATTTTCTTCCTTTATCGCTTTGTAGAACCATAAAAATGCAATGTCCTTGTCTCGGATCAGGGGCGTAACTAGGAATTTTGGATATCCAGCAAAACTCGTCCAAATACTCCAGCATTTATCAGTCTCTCATGAGACCTCTTTAATGATTATATGTTTACAAATATATCATAGCCACTCAGGACTTTCCAAAGTACCCAGTTAAGGATTATGCTAACATGGACAGTACATGGAGTTCGGTGTATTATCGAGCGTTAGCGCTTATAAGAACAGGAGTGAAAAACTGTTAGGCTAAGGTGACGAGGTTTTGTCGAAATAAAAACAACAAACGGTTCCTTTTTGACATATTAATTTAAATTAATCGCTATAATATTGGAAATTCTAGAAAATATCGGAAAGATTACCTAAATATGTTTTGCACAAAATGACCTCAATACAGACGTGAAATATATTAGGAATAAAAATTTACAACGCCTTGCCTAACACCATGATCATCGAATACCAGAAAACACTTCACCAAATCGTAGTGTAAGAATGTAACTTGAAAGAATTCCGTAGAACTTGTAAAAAAAAATTGAAAATTCATAAGGAACTATTTATGTAGATTAACTCATAATGTCTGTAAGCCAAGATAGTGCTAGAGTAACAGTACTGAATGTTTAATTTCTTTATATACCATTGTTTAAGAAAAGTAATTCTAAAGAAAACACATTTTGTTCCTAAATTTTTTTTCGATCCAACCCTGGTCCCTACTAATCCTTTCTCTCCAGTGTGCTCATCCTTCTAAGACTTTTATTGGTGGTGTTAAGAGGAGGATAATAAATTTTAATTATATTTACCTGAAAAGTCGCTACGGTATATTTGTGCATATTGGATGTCTTTGAAGACAACTTAGATTTACAATTAAATTTAGACATTAATTAACATACACATAAAAATAAAAATTATTTAGGTTATTAATTAATTCGATTATCAATAACATTTCAAATTATATAATGATGTAAGTATAATATGAATTTTCTTAAGATAAAGTTAAGAGACTATAGTGCCAAAATATAACAAGGAAGTATTTCTTCGGGCGTTGTAGAGTTTCTGGAGACATGGCAAATAATTTAAAGGAAATAATATGTAAACAGTTCAAACTTTAAGAGGCAAACAATGACATGACACAAACGATTACAAATCCGTTCCAATCTTATGAAACACTTCAAGAATCGCTTTGAAATGGTACAACGTTGATGCTTGCGCACAGAATTAGCTTCAGTAGTAATATAACCGTACTAATTCACTGCCTGGAACAGACGATATTTGTAAAATACGAGTAGATAATAATTGGCCCAAAATGCGACTACCGAGCACCCCATTTACCCCTATTCGTAATATGGCAATAAATTTAAACAAAGAACTTGGCATCAGAGTATAAGGACGAGATTTATAAAATCAGTGGTACGGTTCTCATTTTAATTTAGTTTATTTATAGTTATTTTGAAATAGGGGTGGTTTGATCCATTTGTTCACCCCCGTTGGGGGTTCAATAAAATCTGGAACATCGTTCTACTACCACACCCTCTTGATCATACCTGGAAATTATGGATAACTGGGCTTTACATGTAATATCTGTCGTTACAAAATCCACTTTTTCAATTTCATTATGAAACATAATGGGGGGGAGAGGACATAGTTCGTCCCAAATTAAAACCAATATTCCCTTTTTTCAATTTTACCCTTCATTTTGTGAGATCACCTGTGACATTTTGATGTGTAAGCTTGGCACACATTTGATACCATGAGCATTTTCTTGAAGTAGTTTCGAATTTTAAATATTTTTCCATATATGGTAATTTCGAAATAGGCGTAAAAGTATGCTTGGTACCACAATGTCAATGGTCTAGAGGACCCTAGACTCGGATTACCAAACTCCCACTCGTATCGCCGATCATAAACTCTTTACAGAACATATTTCACCTATTACGTAAATACGACTTATTTCACAACCAAGTAAGTCTTCAACTAATTCGGCTTACAATAGAGGAAAAAATAAATCAATCCCATACCTGGGCATGTACTATTTGGTTACTTTTTTAATACATTCTAGTGAAACCGGGTTTAAGGAGGTCAGTTTCGAGAGATTTTATAACAGAAATTAACGGCTACGCGTTACCTTACCGGCGGGTTGTTGGTTCTTTTTTCCTTTCATTATAAGGTACACGTAACAAGAGTTTCTACTCGACCGATGCTTCTCGAGGAAAGAGGCTTGTCGAAGATAAAAGAGCCCGTAGCCGTAAAATCCGTTTTATTGAAAGATGCCTTATTTAAAAATGTCACTTTCACGGCCGCCGAGAGGAAAAATCTGGAGGGCAAAGTTGTTGAAAGGGCTCTAAGTGTCAGGAGCGCAAGATATCCAATATATTATTCAATGGGTATTTTATGTCAGGGACAAGATGAAGATTTAAAGCGAGTTTTGAAAGGAATTTTACAGTAACCAAGGGGAAAATTCTATAGAAACATTTTATTTATTTTTACCGTAGTAAGTGGTGTGTATTTCATGTCACATCTGCTGGTAAGTTCTTACCGCGACGTCGGACTTACAAAATCTCTTCAAAACAGCAGGTGGGCCAGTGAACAAAGAAGGATACATGGCTCAGATTTTTCGCAAACAGCTGCTCCTCCTGGTTTATTTTTCGGAAGTTACAGAAGGGCATTGGTTAACATCTTTGCTGCATTCAAGCTAAAATCACGGAGTTGCACGTATTCGAAACGTAGACTTAACACATGAGTATGTAGGGAAAGAGGAAACAATTAATGCAGCCATTGGACACGATCCAATTATTAATTCCATAGCAATTAGTGAAAGTGTTTTCAGCAGGTATCCATTGTGATAATTTATGCTTCCTACATCCTCTTCACATAAGTTCGGTTGCAGCAGTGGGCCATATATTTAGGCCTAATCGACAATGAAACTCTTGACTAAACGTATTATTAGCCTCAATTATCTGACGTAACGTAGTTTGAAAATTATTCACATGTATCTGAACAGGTGTGACCAAATATGGAACGACCGATTCATTTCAAGGCGTACTGCATCTACTTAGATTTTTATGTTCGGTGGAAGATAAATAAATATAAATTTAAACGAAACTTATGAAAATATTGACATTAACGTCTATCTCTATTTTAGGATGTGGTGGACCCTCACTGGGAACTTTGGCAACATTTTACCCATAGACTGGTCGAAGTCGTACGCTAGGAAACTCCAAATTGAAGCCTTACATTTACAGGTAAATTAAAAATATTAATTGAATTATCTGAAGTTATTCATTTATAATACGAAATACATAGGACGAATTCTTCTGCTATTACAACATGATTTCCTACAATTTTAAAAACAATCGATAATATAGGAGTGCCTTTTAAAATATCCAGAATGCAGATCAGTCCGTCATACATGTTTATTTCTGAATTTCCAAGTTCGGCGAAACTCAGTGTAATGATTCACAAACATTTATTAACTTCCTAAATTTTAGACTTAATTACATTTTATAATTTGCACCAGTGTTTGCTTTAAAAAAGTTTGGCATGCTGATTGGTTGAAATTTCAATAAAACTTTGAAGATTTTTCTTATTCAGTAGTATTGTAATATTCAGAACTCCCACAAACCTTCAGATGTTCATTGGAAACTTACCACAATTCACGTTTCAATCAGACTACATACAATTTACTGCTAACAGTTATTTTAAAATACTAAGGACCATTTCAACCCAGCACTCCAAAGAACCCAGATTGAAAACCGGCCATTAGCCTTTGGATCGATGGCGAATTATGCTTCCCTGCTGACATATGCTGGCAGAACCATATACGTTTATTGTAGGCATTAACCTTGGCATTTATTTGTATGCTATTATGTATGTAGCTTTTATGCTATTGTATGTATGCTATTATGTAGTATGTTGGGTATGTTAGGCATTTATTGTAGGCCTATGTTAATGCTAAGGCATATAACGTTAGGCATCCTGCCTGCGATCTGCTGGCATGAATGTCTTGGGTACCTAAAATGCTGCCACGTAGCGCATGGTAGGATGTGTTTTGTGAGCAAAGGAAAAAGTTGGTTGCATATCCATCTAAATCAAAGGTTTTTGAGCAATAATCGTGCATACCGAGTCGTTAAATACCCAAAGGACTTAAGTGAAGTCATTCTAACAAAACGAAACTCAATTGTACCTACAGAAACAAAAGTTCCGGGGAAACTAACATGCCACATTTTCTGAAATTAAAATTGACAACATGGTTAGATGTTTTGCAGAATTTTTATTTGAAATTGAGCTCAAAAAGTTCCAAAAATATCACGTTCATTTAATTTTAAAGTTCCAAAGGCTTTAATGGTACCAAGAGCTACTGGTTTCTAGAATTTAGATCTGTAGATCTCAAAAAATTCCTGGGATACTATGCTCATTCGATCTTAAAGCCGCAAAAACTTCGATGTTACCAAGAAGCTGTATGTTTCATGAATATAAATCTATGGTTCCGAAAATTACGTTCATTCGATCCCAGAGCTCCAAAAGCTTCAAAGGTGCTAAGAAAGTACAAGTTTCTTAAATGTAGACCCATATAGCTTCAAACGTTCCATGGATGTCACGCTCATTCGACCTTAAAGCTTCAAAAGTACCAAGAAGTCACAAGTTTCTGAAGTCTACATCTAGCACTTCAAAACATCCAAAGGTACCACGCCCAGTTGATCCTTAAAGCTTCAAAAGCTTCAAAGACACCCAGTAGCTAGAGGTTTCTAGAAACAATGTCTATAGGGCAGTTCAATGGATTCCAACCAACTTAAAGCTCCAAATACTTCAAAGGTAACTAAGATGGGGGCTAATTTTTAAATAGGTCAGAAATATAATGCATTATTTTTGTTTTTAAAGAAGCTATATAAGCTATGCAAAGAGGTAATAAAAAATAAGCGTGTAGTATATATAGATTAAAATGCATATCACCATAAGGCATATCGTTGTTGAAACGTACGGGCACAGTATGCGCGATTATTGCTTGACTGATGATTTAAATGCATATGCAACCAACTTTGACTTTCACCTCTGTTCACAAAGTGCACCCAACGATGCGCTAGGTGGCAGCATGTTAGGAACCCAATACATTCATGCTGGCTGCTCGAAGGCAGGATGCGTCGTTAAAGTTATAGGGTATACATCGGCAGGTTTTGCTATATGGGAATGTATAAGAAAAGTCCTTTCGAAATTTAGTACTAACCGAAAAATGTACGTTCTTTCAAACACCATTATGTATTTCCCCACAAAAACAGTACTTACCTCCCGTCATCTACTCAACCCTTGTCTCAATATTACCATTTCCAGGACCCCCAGACCCCGGAAGAAGACTTAGACCTCAGCTCAGAGGACGAAGCAGTGGCGAGCGACCTGGACATGCACTCCTTGATCCTAGGTAGCATCAACCAGGATACGGAACCCCTGAAGACGGCCGACGAAGTGATCAGAGAAATAGACGACATGATGCAGGATGATTGCTCCTTGGATGGTTCGCCTGTCGAGAGCAATGAAGTGATGGAAAAGGCTAAGGAAGTGCTCAGTTCCCCGCTGTATGAAGACAGTGAGTCTTGTATTTCAATGAGGGGATGAGGTTAATTCGTTTAATATTCCAGAGCTTCGCGACCTTAGTCTTTCACAACTGAACGAATTATTCTTGGAGTTAGAGGTGTTGATAAGGGAGTTTTCTGAGACTCTGATAGCCGAGCTGGCGCTAAGGGACGAATTAGAGTATGAAAAGGAGTTAAAGAATACGTTTATTTCACTCCTATTGGCTGTGCAGAATAAGAGAAGGCAGTACCACGTAGAGAAGAAGCGTAGCTCTAAGAACGCTTCCATCAAGATGTCAAATGGATTAGATCCTAAAGTAATAACGAGTATTTGAGTTAATTGCTATCTTGACTCTGCATGAAATTAATGTCCTAATCTTTGTTTTGCAGTATTTAACTACAGTAATCCCATACCACATAGATAATGGACCACCAGATAATCAAACTTTGCAAGTACTCATTAAAAGTAAGGCAACACGTTTTATATATTCGTCTATAAAAGTTTTGTGTTTTTGTTTTAGTTTTGAAGGCTATTAATGAGGACAGCCCAACAGTACCGACGCTTTTGACGGACTATATTCTCAAAGGTAAAACTTAAAAATTGTTCCTGAGTACAGTTAACAACTTTTTTTATTTCTAGTGATTTGTCCGACGTAAAGCACAACTAAACTTAGTTTGAGGAACATTTTAGTGAAATAGGCTTACTTTTGACTGCTGTAGCACACTTAAGTTGCGAATTATGTTTCTATATCTTGTATCCGGAACAAGAAATGTCGCAACGTATTCTCATGACATTTTTTGTCTCGGATATTTTATTATACCGATTCATTTGAAAACGAGAAGGATAATAGCGAGTTGTAAATATCAAAACTAAAATATTCTAGTCCTGAGTATATTGAGTGACAGGTAGTCAGTCATAAGGGGTTGTATCTGTTATTGTCTCAATGCACACAACTTTGCTCTCTTTGTGCAATATGAATTTAATGTGTTATTATATATATTCAAGTCCATTGTCTTTTGCTTGTGAAAAATTCAAATGCTTTTATGTTAATCCAGTAAAGATATATATTGATAAATAGCCATACTTGAAAATATTAAGGTATCAAATCTTATCTGTCTAAACATATTTATAATAGTAATTAACTTAAAGCTTGTATAATATATATGCAATTGATCGTTATGTATCTAAATGCTTATGTTTTGGTGTTAAAAATATAGTGATGATGTTGCAAACACTGTAAATTTAATAAACATCTTACTAACAATAATACATGTTTTCTAGAAAATAAGAAAGTACTATGAATCGCATAAGCAATTTAATTCTGCAACTATCATGATAACGATTTTAAATTTTTAAAATACAAACTATAAAGCACTTGAATTTTTTGCTTATGGAAGCAAATATGGAAAGTGTTAGTGATCATATCCCTTTTAGTTTCTAAATCTGCTAAGTAATAGATTAACCGTATATTTTATCAAAAATGTTTTAAGTATTTTTTTAAAAAAGAGGAAACGAATGTAATCGAAAAAATTTCCCTTAATTATAGCAGCTTGTATTGTGACGAAAGTGATGCCATTTTGTTAAAGATATAATTATTTTTTTATTAATAAGTACCCCTCTAATGTTATTATTGAACTCTGTCATGTTTATGTACAAATTGCTGTATGTTTGTTTTTATCTTGCCAACTATTTATTTTAATATTATGTGAAGAAAGAGATTGAAAAGTAATTGAAATTATGTAGTAGCAAAACATAACATAGGTAAAACAAAAATAAAGAATAAATATTTTTAGAGAAGTGTAATGATTATGGTAAAAATTAATTAAGAACGAAAATGTTAATTTCGATTTCTTCTCTCATATACCTGTGACATATGATGTTTGTCTTAATGAAATTTAAGGTTCTTTGTCTAAATGTTACCTGTTCATCATGCAGCCTGTGTAGGAGATCTCATTAAAATAAATCTTTTCTCCATTTCCCTCTTGTTTTTGTACGAAAACAACCAAATTAATTTTCACCCAGTTATTTCTCTTCAAAAGTATGTGAAATTTTCAAAAGATACTAAGGGAGGCCCTAAGGGACAGCTTAAGCAATTGAAATCTGCCAGCACTGCCTGCAGTGAAATTCACCTTCAACAAGTTTTCTTGGGAATGCCTAGTCAGCATTACTCACTTCCATCACTTGTTATTTGTAATGGGCACTGTCAAAAAATGCATAAATATGTTGAAAATTTTCAAATTTGATATAGATAATAATGTAAAGTGTTTATAGGATTACCACAAAGTAAGTGGTCAGTAAATGTTTATCCACCTAACAGTGAATTTAATGTCAAGTTAATTTACTTACTCAACCAGGGTAAATCTTAGTACTACTAACTACTTCAACAGGGCCCCAAGTAATAAGCAAAATGTTAATAGGGCTACTATCAAATTCAAGTGGGATTTTCCTGGTTGATTTCGTTTATACAAGACTATTTTCAGTTCTAACTGTTGATTTTCTATGTTCGACATATATTAAGTCTTGATTGGCGGAGCGATTTTAGTTCTGGGTACATTACTCACCCACATAATACGGATAGATGATTGTAGATTATATTCCCACTTGTAAGAAGATTTGAAGGAATTATTTAACCAGTAGAATATAGCGTTGCCTAACAATGATGGAAATGAACTATTTTGTTATTTGGTCTTCCATGCTCCCAATGTTCGTACGTAAATTCCCTCGTATGTTCTGTGTTTGTTGTGTTGTATAAGGGTGCAAGCTAAGGTATATGTTTTGTGGGTGCTAGTTTAATCAAGGTGCCTGTGTTTGCATCTCAACTTCTGTCTTGTTATTACCAGTTATTACGTAGAATGAAAGTCGGAATTGTTCCAATTTAAAACAATGTCCGTGGGAAATATGTCGAATAATATCCTCCAGCAGCAGAACATAGTGATTAATCAGGTCCCCCTTTCAATGATGTCCAATGTAAACACCTCCAATGGACTACCAGTGGTTAATACAATTTCCCATACAAATGCTACCAGTGACCACAGCAGCGACATGAAGCCCGGAATGACCGTAGTAGAAACTATGGGAGGTAATGTAGTTCATCGTACGATCCGAATGTCATTCTAGCTGATAGTAACATTTCCAGCTCCTAGTTTGGTCGGTGTTCAATCAGTCCCAGTACAAAATTCCACTTCAGTCACGAAACCATCTCAGCAGAACTTACAGAACACTTCGACGAGTGATTCCCTGCAGTTGCTCACCAAACAACGTTTGCAAGATTTAGTGAGAGAAACGGATCAAACTTTAAACCTAGAGGAAGAAGTGGAAGAGATAATCCTGAGTTACGTCGATGAGTTCGTCGACCGTTGCTTGAATGGGGCAGCGCTCATAGCTAAGAACAGACATGTTAGTACCATAGAAGTGAAGGATGTTCAACAGTTCTTGAATAGGAATTATAGTATGTGGACTCCTGGTTTCGGTACAGACGAACTGAAACCTTACAAGCGTAGTTTGACCACCGAAGCTCATAAACAGAGAATTGCTCTGATCAGGAAAACTTTAAAGAAATGTTGAGGTGTTGCATAGGTTCAAATTAAGTGCGATTATTATAATGAGAGAGATATGTTAAAATGCTGTGAATATTTTTTCTAAGCAGAGTATCAAGGATATGCAGATTTTTTACATAAAAAGCACCCAATGATTTACAATTTTTTTCATGTGCATTTTATGATTGTTCATAAAAAAATATTTCAATTGTAGATTTTTTAAATAGAATTATTTGTTAACACAATTGTAGATTGTATTAATAGTAAAGACATGTTTTCTTTCCAAGTGTTTTGTTTATTTTTACAAGTTACAGTTTTAGAAAGTACCTCTAAGAAAGAGGGAATGATGGCCCCAGAGTGGTTTTATATTGTCAAAAAAATTAGTATGAAGAACAAATGTAGGAACGAATTATGTTTTTGGGCCGTTCTGTTACTGTTTTCTGATATAAGTTTTGGTTAAAGGTTGTCCTGAGGAGAGATAATGGATCATTTCCTTGCTCTTCACAATGCAGTACCATAACTTTCAAAACTGATTCAGTTTTGTCTGTAGAATTCCAGTTTCGAGCCGATTCAAGTATCATTTCCTCAATGCCGCTAGCTGGTAATGATGGTCGTTGGTGCCCTTCATCGTGCAAATTTTGATCCGCGCAGAATATTTCATTTCTTGGGTACAATCCATATCTGGGAGGCTTCCTCTTATCCGCCACCTGGAAAGGCGCCTGATGGAGGACTAACAACCCCTCACGGGGTTTTAGAAGAATCAGAAATTTTTATTCTGAATTTTTTCTGCTGTTATGATTTTGAAGCAATTTTGGTTGTTTAAAGTTACAGGAGAACTTGTAGAATCTTCACCTTCTTTATCTTTAAATCTTTAAATCTATCTCTCTATTGAATCTTTAAAGCTATTCTGGCCTTTCAAGGCCTTTTAATACCATATTTAATACGGCAAAATATTCGAAAACAAACTTGTTGCTGCATTGCTAGACCACTAACTTTTATGAAAAAGTTACTTGCCAGTTGCTTTATTTTTATTAATTACTTATATAGGGTTAAAATTATTTATTTTAACTCTATATATTTAGTTAATAAAATTAAGTAGTCAAGTTAATAGAAGGTTAAACTTCTATATTATATTTTCAAAATATATACTTATTCAAGTTCATTAACTTAATTAATAATAATTTTATCTTAACCTTACCACCCTTACCTTACCTTAACCTTACCATTAACCTTACCAAAAAAAGCTATTTCTACCACCAGATACAAATACTTAAACCTTTCAATCCCCGGAATCGCCAGCACAGAAAATCTACAACAGTGGTTGACCATGTGGAAAACTTTTCAAAATCGGAGTAAATGTTATTGAAAAATCAGCGTAAATATTTAAGTTATTGATCTACTCGAGCAACAGCCATGCCACTGTTCCATAAACAAGCATTTTAAGTAAATAAGACGGTTTATGCTTTAACGTCTCAAAATGTACATTTTATTTAAATTTCAAACATTTAAAATAAGTAACACGATTCAAACAAAAATGTTGTAAACACAGTTCCACCTCAGTTAGAATCCTTGTACTTCTTGAAATTCCCCCTTCCGGTTCTCTTCGCAAAATCCTCCACGTTCTCAAAGAAACCATCTTTCCCACTCTCCTTTTTGAACCCTCCTTCCGTTAAAAATTCTTTCCCTTTTTCGAAATCCCCGCTCTTCCCGAATTCTCCCTGAACGTAAGCCTTCTTCCACTGCCCTTCCTTCTCTGCCGCTCCCGAACCGAACACTTTCTGGACCTCGAATCCGCCGTGGTTCTCTTTGTGAGCCTTGTCGACGTCCTCGTCGAAGAAATCCGTTCTCTTTTTGAACTCGTTGAGCTTATGGACGTTGTGACGGCCCTTGGTGTCGTGCCCTTTGGCGTAGCTGCCGTGGTCGGCGTAGTGGAAACCCCTTCGACCCTTGGCCGATTTACGGTTCACGTCGTAGTAGCCGTCGTCGTGGTCGTGGGACGACTTGTGGCCTCCTAATAAGGAATGGTGTTTGTGTAGTCTCATTGGGTGAAAAGTGGTACGAAATATGCAGTTAATTAAGTAAGCAGGAAGCGTTATCTGCTTTTTGTGAAATTTTTGTTTTTATAAGTTAGAATCCGCATTTTAATGCTCTTTAAAAAATTGTCCTGTTAATACATCAGCTGGGATATGATAATAATGGAGTGCTATTGGAATTTTCTAGCTGCAACACGTATAACAATATTTTACAAAACCTTCATGAACCAATTCTATTACCTCAGTTATTTAAAGTATTTTCTTCCTAACTGTTTCTTCTTAATAATTCAAACGATCTGGAAAATTATTTATCAAATTATTACATACCACTTTCAGCGTATTCCTTCCTGTGTCTCTCCTTGTCGTGCCTCCCTTTTTCCCCATTGGCGACCTGATGTACTGAATCGTACCCCCTGTCTCCCCTTTCGCCCTCGGAAGAATGTTCGCTTTTCTTGTATCCTTCACCATTACCTTTCTTGTATACCAAAATTCCGTCCTCAGAAAATGAGGCGTTTACCAAAAAGGATAACGCTAGGATTAACCCAATCAGGATTTTATTTGACATCTTCTGGACGCGACTGATAATTGTTACAAACTACACAATCTAAGACGTGTTTAGTAAATATATATATGCTTAGAGTTTCATGGTTAATTGGTAGTTTATAGAGGCGGAAGGTCTTTATGGTTTACGCTCGACTGGAAACGAGTAGATGAAGTTTTCCAGTGCTGTGCTGTACAAATTCGAAATTATTCGTGCAATTAAGTATTAGTGCAATGTTGGGACCGGCATAAAATTTTTATTGGACCCATGCAACGATTAAATGAAACAAAAATGCCTGTTGAAACAAGAATGGAAGTTTGAAGAATTGAGTTTTTATTTCCTCATAGAATATTTTAATTAATCTTTATCATGAATCGACTATTCTTGTAAAGAGACATTTACATATTTACCCGTTAGACCCCTGAAAAGCAATAAAACAACTCTACAGCTGTCAATAGTAATATTATTATATGTTCACGATTTGCATTTAAAAATAGAAAAAATTGCAAACATGTTAAGTTTGAATATTTATTTACTCGACGTGAATATTATAAAATAAAATTACGAAAGAAAATGGGAAATGTTGATAATTACGAGCATCCTGGGTGGCTTCTGAGGATTAATTGTAGTTAATAAGTACAAGACGTAACCTACCTGTCAAATAATTCCCAAATTGACAGTAACGTTCGTACTTTAGCGAAATAATGTTTGACCGCGATTAGGCTGGGCTTTTGGTATGAAAACACGCAATTTATACAAACCTTCTGATGAAAATTTTAATATTGTACATCATTAGCCTTATTTTTAAGTATTTTATTATTAAAGAACCTTTATGTTTAAATTAAATATATCCATTGTGTTTGTTGTGTAATTACTTTTGGCTGCGGTTAAACTGCGCACCTTATAGTAATACAGTTATAAAATTTTCAGAAGGTGTGATGAGTATAATGGTCATGAGCCGGATCTCGGTAAACGGTTCCTCAAGATAAGACTTCTAACGTCATCCAAAGGGACGACCTTTAAGTAAGTTGGTACATTGTGTAGTAATTGTTATAAGTGACATAAATAAAATGTCCCGGCTTGATTATCGAGCCTATTATTTGACTTATTAGATGTCATAAACGTCAAACTTATCTGGATGGTTTATCGACTGGCTTGAACCTCCAAAGGGGAAGGGTCTAAGGTTAATAATTACTCACATTGGTAGCGAAAAGGGATAGCAAAAAAGTGTTGTTTTTTTTTTGTATTTACGTCTAAGTCTACGAAAGATGATCATGAGGAAATAAACGGAGATATTTTGTACACATGTTAGTTCTAATACCCAAAAATTACAATATGGTGTAATGGATAATACGTCTTATCATTAATGCCTAGTTAAAAATTACCATTTTTGTCCTGAAAAAAAGACGACATTATTAAATGGTTATAACAGAAGCATTTGCAACGTGTAATAGTACTTGCGTCCAACCAATTGGAGAATAATTCCAGAAGTGTCATGATCTCATTAGAGAAGTTTTAGAATCAATTTCTTATTGGAGAATTATTTAATTAATTATTTAGAGAACAAAGCGCGATTCATAACTTTTATCGAAAAATACAAGGCGTTATAACAGTAAAAAGGCAACTTTAAGCACCATTTCCGTTAGTATAATCAACCTTATTTTAAGTGAGATGAGAAAAATAATACTTATTGTTCTTATAACAAATTATGCTTTGATTATAAGTCGAGATCTAAATAACCCACAGAAATAACATAATTGAGGCGTGTACATTCATAGCACAATTATTTTATATTTAGCCATCAGTCGGATTGCATCTCCCATATAAAAAAGCCGTTATTCTCCATATCTGTTTACATCTTAGTGAACTTGCGCAACTTATGTAGATAAGTTATGTTTATTATAAAAAAATGGAGTAAAGGAACAGTTACGTTTATTTAATCTTACGTTCACACTAACCTCGATTTTAGAACGTTCGCATTACTCCCGGTTGTATGTTTACGTTTATTTTTGACACTTATCATCAAATTGTGTGTTGATCATGGAGTGCTGTTAAGTTTGCAAAGAGAGAGTTTGGTCCCAGTTTTCCCGTACAACACGGAGGTCTGTTATAAATTTTTTAAATATTACTCCGCCTATGGAGTTTATACAGTTTTTATTGTAAATCGACGTAGAGTTCAATATCGACTTTCTCAAAGGTTTTGGCTTGATAATGGATTGCATAAATACACCTACCTTGACACTTTATGCTATTTTGCAATTTCAGGCGAGATTGTTCTGATCTAATTACATCTGAATATCCGCCTAATACAGAATATTATTTATGTTTTGTAAAGTAGTAAAATATTCTAGAAATTAAAACATACAGACACGATACTAACCACCGCATCGGAGAGTACAGTACACAAAACTGTGTTTAGAAACGATGATTACAAGTTCGACGACGAGGAAAATTTTAATTAATGCTCTTTCGCGAATATGATTCTTAAATGATTCAGCGAATAACTTTCTTTCACACCACAGAATATACATCCGCTATGGCTTGGTTCAACGTTCTTAAGAGGCAGGTTTTCGATGATTGAATGAATTGAAGTCACGTTAGACAAGAATTTTAGTTGCTAATTTAATACCAGGTCACGACGTTTGGAATAGTTTTATATAATTACTCTGTTATTATTCAATTTTCGGTTCAATAGTTCATGATTTTAGAAAAGTTAAGTAGTCTTTAGTTTATTAATTATAAATGTGCAAGGGTGAAGTAGGTATATAAATTATAAATAAGAACATCGATGGTACAACAAGCAGATTTCTTATTGCTTAATGGGAATAATGCTAATAGGAAGTTCTTAACAACAATCAGGTATGCTTGAATTTTGGAATTTATTTCCTGAAGTTTCCTCAAGAGACCGACAAAGTTTTAATTTATTACAAAATCATTTGTGCTCCAACATTATCAAGTGTAGTTTCTGAGATATGATTGTTGAAAAATGTCGCCTATTGTTGCCTTTTGGGTCGGATGAAAGCAAGGTTAACTCTTTAGATTTTTCTAGAAAATCCTCGCAAAACAATTCTGGTAACATAACAAAGCATTTCTAAACACAACCAAGTATTGTACTTCAATGTGATAATTAGTACTGCTTCTTTACGGTTTCACTTTTATGTAATAGACTAACCTGGTGCATTCTTGAGCAGAGTTATACACATAGTTACACATAGTTACACAGAACACATAGTTAACCTCGTGGAGACTACCCGAAAATTGGATTCTTTGAACTTCCAAAACTTCTCGAAATCTAACATAAGATGCCTGAAAGTTTCCTGAAAATTATCTGAAAACTACGTGAAATCGACTTGAAAACTTCTTGAACTGGAAACAACTTTAAAAATATTTATTTACTTACCTGAAAGTTCTGAAATCTTCTAAAAGCTTCGAATTTTCCTAAAGACAACAAAAACTTCGTGAAAATTTTATGGAAACTACCTAAAGACTTTTTGATGGACTTTTCAGGACCTCGGAAATGTCCTGAATACTGTAAAGTCTTCTTGAAGCCTCCTGAAAATTAGTGGAATTTCTCTGAAATCTTGAAAATTTCAAAGTGTCCCTGAAAACCTGTAGAAAATTACCTAAAATTTCCTCATACCTTCTAAAAACTTTGTGAAAACTATTAAATACTTTCTGGAAACTACTTGAAAACTCTGAAGTCTTCTTTAACCTTCCAAAACTTTCTATATGTTAACTGAATGTACCTGAAAATTCCTGAAATCGTCCTGAAAACTATTTGAAAACTTCCCGAAAATGTTGAAATCTTGTAACTTTGTGAAAACTACTGAACAATTTCCTGAAAACTACCTGGCAACTCTCTAAAATTTTGATATTCTAAAAATCTCGTGAAAACTCTGAAAATTACGTGAAAATTTCCCAAAAACAATTTGAAAAGAATTCGCCAGAACTCCGAAAATTATACACTGGTAATTCGGTAAAATACGTATATCCAGAGAATTTGGTGATGGCGATATGCTAAGTGGTGTCACGCCATTTTATACCCCATAGCTTTGTGAATTACAGTATGGCACCAGGCATGCAATTGCATCAAGGGAGTGGCGCCCGGGTACCGTTGCACCTACTAGTGGCAATTATCCCAAAACGTGCAACGTGCTAAGGGAACAACGCCCGAAGTACTCTTGAGATGGAAAGCAGGACTACAGGAAGGATGATTAACTCATGTTTGAATGTAAAAAGTAGAAAAAGCTACTATTATTGCTTAGAATTAACATTAATGGTTAATAACCAATTAAAGTTAGTTGAGAATGCTAGAAGACGGGATGGTTCTCCAGTTGGTTATTATTTTCTCTAATTGCTCGTTTCTTTTTATATAGGGAATCAGTCACGTAACAAAACAAGTTTTTACTTCACTTGGTATTTCAATAATAAAAACTAGGCGAACCTCCTTTAAGGCCGTAAGAGTCTCCATATCTCTCATTTATGTGAGAAGAGGCCTCCCTGGGTCATGGTTATATAAAGATCTACTTTTAGAACGTTTAACATGCTTATCTCGGTCTTCGACTGTTCCTGGTCATTAAAAGCAGGTATGGAGATAACAATGCAGAAAGCAGAAAGAATGGCATAAGAGGACAGAAAATAATTGATAAATAAAATAATTCCACATGAATAAAAAGGTGGATGATAGATAACAAATTTAAGTTTAGGAGAAGAAATCATTTAATTTCCTCACATAGCCATGCATGAGAGAATCCCATGAGATCACAGATATGACAAGCTGCACTTCAGGAGTTTCAGCTTTTAGTTTGAACTAAAGTCAAACGGCATGGAATGAGCGAGGATCAGTACAATGAGATCTGTAGTTATTTCAATACATAATCCAATAGAAACTATAATGTATCGTGTGCTGAACTATCCAAAGAAATTCTCGTGAAGCAGATTAAACAGCTCAGATAGATGGGTACGCACCTCATCTTCCGTCAATTTTTCCATCGACTTCTATAATCTTCTAGACCCGTTGCGTCAGACCGTTTCGATTTTCTAAAACGGCCGAGAACCAGGGGCACCTCCGCCACGGCCGCCCGCTGACCGGAATTCACCTGGTGGATCCGTCCGTCGAGTTTTAGTACCGCTGTACTGTAATTCTTTCGTGTCGGTTTAAGTGGGTCATCGTATATATAGTCAAGTTCAAGGTATCCGAAGACGCATTCGTGGTATTCTTCTTGACACGGGAAGACGTCGCATACAAAGACACATTCGCACACGGTCCGCGCTTTACGAATCACCACAGATACACAGTGAACCATCCAGATTTTCAGGTAAGGAAACCGAGGGGAAGGTCGAGGGAACAGGGGTTCTGGGGCTTGGTTGGACTATAATGTATTTGGTGGTTGGGTTTTTCTGTGGAAAACTGTGGAAAATGATGAAAGTTGTTATGTATTTTTTACAGTTTGTTGGAAACGTGATTTTCTTTTAATGTAAATGTATCGTGGAAATATTGAAACCATGTCTTTGGTAGCCAACCAAAAAGTACCAGTGGTACCTTATGGCAGTCAATGAAAAAGGCTTAGATGTGATCAGTTTTGATTTGTTGCTATTAAATCCTGAAATTTACCACTTTTCACCACTTTGTTAACGGCACGATAAAATTAATACTTATTACAATCTATGTGATAACATCGTTACTAATTACATTAACAACATTTTTCATCTTAGAAAATGTCACTTTAAAGGGTGGCACCCACTGCTTACTTAATACATTTTAACAAAACCCCTTCATTTCCATTCTTAAACCAAAGATAATGTCACCCAAATACCCAGAAGTGAACATCACACTTTTCAATGCTTTTAACCTGCGCTCCCATTTTCTTACATCTACATCCGCCTCGTGAATTACCGATTTCCCAATGTTTTCCGAAGAAAGTTACCGTGTGCCACTTGTTCCCGAACATCTTCATGTATGTGTGTCTGTATGCGTTTGTGTGTCTGTAGTCTCGAACGTCAAAATCCTCAATGTGGGTCACACACTTTTCAGCTTGTTCAGCCTGCTCGAGCGCTCCTCGATAATTCATTTAATGAAACTGAGACGGTCGCGATTGCCGAACGGACGGAAGTAGAGAGAGATTCGTCTTCTAGAAGGTTCTAGGTCTAGCAAAATGTTCTCTCGTATCGAAAACATTTTCTACAATTTAATTTCACGTTTAGGCTTAACTCGCCCTAGCAAAGACGTAGAATTCAGGCGAAATTTCATCGGCGAGAAGCTGATGTTGGTGAAGTTCTCCACTTGCAGAAGTACGTGTAACACACAGTGCTGATTCGTTCATGACGATATTGTTTTCGTTTGCTTGTCGACAAATCCTCAATGTTGAAAGTTGTGCTGGCCATAAAGATACATACAAAAAAGGAAAAAATATTAGATTCGAGAAAAGAATGTGAAACCTTTTACTTAGAAGAGAAAGTAAAAGAAAAGTAAATCCAGGGTATACACACATATCTGCACTAATGTGCGATCGGAGAAAAAGCATATATTACTAGTACTTGCGTACCTTGAGCATTTGCATTTGGGTCCCGAGTTTACTAGTTTAGAACATTTGCTTTATTCGTATCCTCTTGGATATTTCACGTTTTTAACATTCCACTGGTTTCCCCGTGCAATTAACTTATTAATCGATTAATCGCTAGCCTTTGCCGTTGCGATTAAAGATACGTTGTGTGCTATTAACGGAGATTCGACCATTGGAAAGATACCAACTAGGTAACCGGTCGTTAACCTGATAGAACAAGTATCGTTTATTCCCATAATGGAAAAAAAACCATTCAACATTACATAAAAAAATCAACCGTTAACTCACATATGGCCAATTAAAACACTTCGGGGTTGTAAGATTTCCTTGGTTTGATTAAAGCGAAGAAATCCTCGAAAGAGAAATTTTTAAGAAGTTTAATTGCGTGATTATCCCGGAAATTAGGAATGAAACGTCGCTTACGTGTCGAATCCTCTTCATATTCGACGAAACAATGACAATAGTTAGAAACTCGACCTGCAAACAATAGAACGTCAAAAATATAGGTACGGTCATGTAAGAGAAAATGGTTAAATTGGATTTCGAAGTTGCGACAATTTTGTCATTAGATGTGCCACTGGAAAACTTTCCAATTGTAATTAAGTCGTTTTCAAAAGAATTGAAGTAAAAGTGTAAAAGTGTTTACTTCAAGTATTGTTTTAATGTTCAATTGTTTCGAAAGTACGCTGTTACCCAATAAATTTATGAACGTGAACATTAAATTCAATTAACATTTATACGAACGCTTACCTTCTTTGTTGGTTATCGGGTAACTGCGTTTAATGCATACTTACTTCATGATTTATTAGCAAGTGCTAAGTGATTGCTATGTACTAAAGATGGTATGGAACTGTTTAAAAATATTTAATCTGGTGAGATACACTTTTGTATATCATAGACTAGAGTGACTTTAAAATACAATCTGGAGAGTTTTTGAAATGTCTAATCTTTTCCATTTGAATTTTAAACGTCAAAAATGGTTGAATGTATTTTTCTGTAACACCAATAATGTTAAATCGTACTACGTAAGATAAATTTTTAATGTACTGTTCTTTCCTTTGTAATCTTGCAATTATATATCTCATTTGTATTCTTACAATTACAATATTATATCACATTCATTCACCTTTACTTGCTTTAATTTAATGTTCGATAATTGGGCTTACCCCTTGAACAATGTAGTAATAAATAAATAAATAAATATATAAGGAGGATTGCAATATATAGAATAAATGTTCTAGAAATTGTACTGGAAACTTAATCCACCAAAACTGCATCAAAATCAAAACATGAATAAAAATTCTTGAAAAATTGCTTTAACATTCAATCTAGAAGGTTTACGGAAATTTCAAAACGTTTCAACTTTTGAAGGCCACAGGATTTGGATTTTATTAATTAGAGGTTACTAAAGATTCCAGAAGCTTTTTCATAAGTCATGCTAAAGAAAAACTTTAGAGGTTCTTTAGAATTTTGGAAGGCCAGTATGATGAGTTTAAAATGGAATGTAAAAAGTTTATGGAAATTTCAAACGTACCAATTTTGATTCTAAATCTTGGAAAATTTTCCAAATATAAATGGAAGAATAGAAGTTCTCCTAGAACCTGCAACATCTAAAACTTCTTCCAAATGAAATCAAATGGATTAGGAAAGTTCGAATTTAATTCATTTTGGTTTAAAAGTTTGATGGAGATTAAAATACAAATTTAACAGGTTTTTCTCGAATCTTAGAGACCGAAAAAACTTGGAACTCGAATTTAGAAATTTTAGAAGGGTCCTGTTCTATTAAATGATCTCAAGAGATTTTAGAAGATTTATAATTCCAATTCCAATTTCACTGACTAGAATTTCTGAATCTGAATATGGTATGTATCCTGTGAAAATTAACTGATCTGGTGAGATATGAAAATTTCAAGTAACAACTTAATTTTCTTTAGAATCTTGAAACTACAGGATGGTTTTCAAATTGAATCTAGTGTTTTTGGAGACGTCTACATTCCATTTTGATTTTAAACGTTAACGAATTATATAGAGTTTCATGGAATCTAGAAAGAGTAGACGGATTTCAGTTTTTTTTTTGATTTTCAGGGGACCATAGAAAACTTATGAATTTTCCTAAATTATCGCAAGTAGAGTATAGAATTGTTTTCGTTTTAATTGCTAATAGCTGAGGGTGTGAAACTTGCCACAAAACACAGGAGATTATTTAGAATTTTGGAAGGCTCAGATGGGTTTAGAGTTGAATGTTGAAGATTATGGGGACACCAAACTGCCTCATTTTAATATAGAACTTTAGATGAAACCATAAAGATATCATTGGCATTCCTGGATCATTCTATTACTTAAAGTACTTTAATATCTTATCTTGATGATTTAAGGATATTTGATATTGGTTCATTCTCCGAGGACCAATATAATCTCAATATTAATTCAAATAATAGAAAGTTTGAATTATCCCAAAGGGAAATTTGCAGATTCTTTTAGAATTTGAAAAGACAAGAATGGGTTTAGAAATTCTAAATGTTGGATAGTGGAACTTCCAACATCAACACTGCTTCCAGTAAAATCTAGATGGTGTTCGGAAGTGCCAAATAATTTCGTTTTAATTTAGAAGTTAGAAAAAGTCTAGAATACAAATTTTAAATAAATTCATACAATGGAGAGATTCTCAAAATTAAATTTAGAAGCTTTGTAAAGTTTCAAATTCCAACGGTAAATCTAGATTCTTCTACAAGGTCTCAAGCCGGATCTAGAACCTATATTGTTCTGATTTGAAATACAAAAATGTCTAAGTCTGAAGATGGTGTGAATCCTTTGGAGAATATTTGAGTGAGATGTGAAAGTTTCAAAGGAAACTTATGAGTTTCTTTAGATCCTAGAAAGACCGGGATGGTTTTAAAATTGAATAGTTTTGGAATATCAAAACTTCTCCATTTCGATCTTTAAAGTTAAAAATTTAAGTATATAGAATAATGATTGTAGAACTTTTCCCGGAATGAAAATCATAAAATTCTTTCAAAAGCAAATGTACAACGTTTACAAATGTTTTAATTATTTTCATTACAAAAATTTTAAAAAACCCTGGTTCTTCTAGAACGTTAAATCACCAAAATGGATCGAATCTAGAAGGTTTAAGAAGATATCAAATTTTTTGATTTTCAAAGGACCACAGAAAACATCTGAATTTTCCCAAATGATCTCAGAATATAGAAGTGTTTTCGTTTTGACTGTAACTAGTAGAGAGTATGAAATTTGCTACAAATCAGTAGAGTTGCTTTAGAATTTTGGATGGTTCAAGTGAGTGTAAAATTAAATCTAGAAAGTTATGGTGGCTCCAAACATTTTAATTTCAAACGTTAGAATAAATCTGATGTAAGGATTTTATGTTTTCTTAGAACTTTCTATTGACGAAAGTGCCTTAACATTGAATCTGGAGGGTTTAAGGAAATTTCAAATGGTTTCAATTTCTGAGGCCCAGAAAAAAAATCTAGATAATCTTATCTAGTAGCTTTCTCGTTATAATGTTAAATAACAAAGTCTCAGTCATGCTAAACAAAGCACTAGAATTTTTAGAGCTTTAGAATTTTGGAAGGCCAATGTGGTGATTTTAATGGTGAGTTTAGAAAACTTCAAGAATTTAGGAGAAAGATACCACAGGTCTTTCTGGGGCCTTCATCATCTAAAACTGCCTTTTAAAAAATGTAGATCTAGAAAATATCTTGAATACAAATTCCAGAGGTTATACGTGAGCATGAAATCACCGACAGTGCCTCAAACTCGAATTTGGAAGTTTTGTTTAAATATAAACGGGTTGAAATAAAATCTAGAAGCTTCCTTGCTTTGATTTCAAATAACATTATCTGAATCATGTCGAAGATAGATTCTCGAAGTTAGCTTCAGTGATTCAACGGCAATTCAACGGGAGTTGTAACGGGAAATGTAACTAGATAGAATTTTAAAATCCTGGTTAGTTCTCGATTATGATCATAGGTTTTAAAAGTTTCCAAACAAAATTTTTATTTGGAAATTTTTTAAATGTATTCAAGTCTCGAGTCTGTTTTTGAACAACAATTCTTCCTTAATTGTCTAACTGTTCCTTCTAGTATACTCCCAGCTTCCTTTCTTATGAATTCCGACCAACCTCCAAAAGTCGCCAGATCGTCTAGTTAGATAACTCGCACAATAATCGGGCCTGAATGTTCACCGAAAAATCAGGCCAACAAATGTTAAAGCGGTCGTACCGCGTGAAAGAGCATCAATGTCTGTTCGCTCCTCTTTTTTTAATCTAAAATCCCCCAAAAAACCGCAACGAAAGTAAAATCGGTACACTTGGGTGGATAGGTGCTACGGCCCAAGACAAGTGCGATCTCTGGCACAGATTTTCGTTGACCCATCAAGCGAGATGGCCTACTCACGGTTACATAGTATAAACCCGTCGTATGTATTAAGTATTTAATAAGTTTATAACGGTGTTGCGTTCCACTGACGAGACACGATTTGGGACCGTCGAACAGCGAATTTTTCCGTGCTCCGCGAAGCATTCCGAGTCAGTGGGTTGGCGCATAACACATAAATAACACGAAAACCTACCAAATAATCGATTAGGTTGACAAAGGTGGTTGGAAATCAAAAATGGAAATTTTGCACAGGGGGTGATTATTAAAATATGTGAACTCTTGGATGGAATCTTCGGGTTTCTCGCTAGACGCATCGTTGAAATCTCTAGATATTTGTTCACTATTTTCTAAATATGAAGGAAACCTTTTGAAAATATTGTAAGAAGTAGTGAAATATTTTTAAAGTAATTGTTGCTCATTGAATTAATTACTGTTTAAATGTTCGAATGTACTACCTAAAAACTATTTCGGAAAATAGTGTTAAAATACTTCGGAAAAGAATTTTTTTTTTAAAAACATGTTCGCAACATTTAAAGTCATTTACCATTTACCAGAAATATTTCGAAAATATTCAAACCCTCGCAACAAAATGTTTGTGAGTCACATTTAGAAAATGATTTTTGAGTGTTAAGTCATCAAAAAGTATTTTAAAACTGTGCAAAAGCCGTTTAAAAAATGATATTTCTGATCACTATATATTAATTTAAAAACGTTAGTATAATATTTTAAAATTTATAAATATCGGGCACAGCATCTCCCGATATTAATTTACTATTTTCCAAATATGACGGAAACATTTTGAAAATATTTTTAGAAGTAATGAAATATTTTAAAGTAACTGTTGCTTATTAACTTATTTAGTGTTTAAATGTCAGAATGTACTACCTGAAAACTGGAAATTTTGGAAAATAGTGTTAATATCCTTCTGAAGAGAAATTTTTTTTAAAAACATGTTCACAACATTGAAAGTCATTTAACATTTACCAGAAATATTTCGAAATTATTCAGACCCTCTCAACAAAAAGGTTCATGAGTCACATTTAGAAAATGGTTTTTAACACGTCTTAAGTCATCAAAAGTATTTTAAAACTGTGCATAAAACCGATATTTCTGATCACTATATACTAATTTTGAACCGTTAGTATAATATTTTAAAATGTATGAATATTGGGCATACCATCTCCCGATATTCCTTTACTATTTTCTAAATAAAGGAAACATTTTGAAAATATTTTTAGAAGTAGTGAAATATTTTAAGGTAACTGTTGCTTATTAACTTATTTACTGTTTAAATGTCCGAATGTACTACCTAAAAAGTGGAAATTTCTGAAAATAATAACAAAATACTTCTGAAAAGAATTTTTTTTAAAAATATGTTCACAACATTTAAAGTCATTTACCATTTACCAGAAATATTTCGAAAATATTCCAACCTTCTCAACAAAATGTTTGTGAGTCACATTTAGAAAATGATTTTTGGGTGTTAAGTCATCAAAAAGGATTTTAAAACTGTGCAAAAGCAGTTTAAAAACGATATTTCTGATCACTATATATTAATTTTAAAACATTAGTACAATATTTTAAAATGTATGAATACTAGGTATAGTAGTTTGAAGTCAGTATAGACATTTAAAGTCATTGAACATTTAATGAACATTAAATTTTAAACAAAATGTGAGACATTTAGTAAATAATTTTTGAACACGTCTTAAGTCATCAAAAATATTTAGACATAAAAAAAGATATTTCTGATCACTGATATTGATTTCAAAAAGTTAGTATCATATTTTGAAATGTATAAATATTAGGTATAGCATTGGTTTCACTACAAATTCATTACAACCACTGTTGTGGTATTATGATGGGTCTAAGCTCGCTTAAATTGAGCTTAGCACTTTCAAATCAGTACGGCATGACTTCTTTCATAGAACAACGAGTGCAAAGAAGTAACAGTTAATCTCTTATTTTAAATTTTAATTGAATACTTAGCGATAGTTTCAGCCCGTATGATCATCATCAGGCAACAGAGTTGTAACTACAAAACGATTGAATAGGAGCAGGAAACCTTTGCCTAAAGATTATTATAATTTTGTCACCTGATGTTGATACTATTGCTGGATATTTAGTAACAATGAGTACACTAGTACAATGAAAAAACGCCCCACATGAGACCCAATTAACACCTTTACACTATTTCATACGTATTTCTAACGTTATCACCATCTTGTTTACTCGAATATTATCACGTCCAGAACGGCAATTATCCAGTTATTTCCGATGAATTAACGCCCGGCGAGGTTTAATTGACTTTTTCCGAGATCGTAACGGCCGTTAAACGAGTTGGGCAAACGGCGGATTCTTTCTCCGACCTTGACCTGTCTGTTAGACCGGTCGCATCTTTGTCAAATGTCGGTCACGAGCAACGGTTATAAACAAATAAGGAGGCTCCTTGCTAAATAAATGCCTGTTGAGAACCGTTAGATCCATTACAAGGAAGGTGTACGACGGTCAGTAATGGTGGCCGATGAAATTGGTACGTCGGTTACATTCGAAATTGATGTAATTAATGCTTATTAAATGAAAAGTACATGAATGACATACTTAGGTATTTCAGAGGTTGGTATAAATTTGTTGCAACCGATTATGGGTGGCGTTGCCTTTGGACACAATTTTATTATTATATGTATGAGTTTCCATCATTACTCATACACAAAAAGGTCAAGAAATCTTGAAGAAATACAAAGAAAATTGAAAAGATGCAGTTTGGAGAAAAATACCTTTAAAAATCACAAATATTTTATAAACAATTTGTACCTATCTGTACTGTTTAAGACGAAGGTGAAGAAACTCTACAAAGCATGAATAAGAAGAAGAGACCGGGGCTTATTCGCCACACTGGAAGGATATGTAATAAATACAAATAATGGTGTACAGAAAAATTGGCGAACTAACCCCGCCTATAATATGATAGTTCACCAATTATCAATATTGCGTCAGGTCAAGTTCGCCAAATCACAATTAAAGCGAGAAATAAGTACAATTTTAATTTATACATAATGATTTATTAAAATTAGTTGTAATTACTTATGTAAAGAACACAGTAACTGATAACTTAATAATTACAATTGTAATATAAGAAACTTTTATTTTCATTTATAGGAAATTGTAAATTATAAGTTATAAATTATTTTCACTTAGAAATTACATTGATAGTAACGTTTAACTGGAAATATTTGATTAATAAGTAGAATTGTTTTAAGAAAGAAAATGAACAAAAGTTAATTTTAGTCTGTCACTATGATCACTAACGCAATTTAAATAAATAAAATAAACAATTTTGCCTTTAATACAGCCTATATGTGCCCAATTTTTGCAAGCCATACGAACATATTTTTCTCCTGAACTTACTGAAAGATAAATGCACAGACTATCTTAATCTTCATGATCACTATTGTTACTGCAACAAATTTCAGCTTCTTTCTGAGTTTTTAATGATTTTTTCTCTTTTTATTAGATGTATTTCTAGCCAGGTTTTTTCCTTTTGTTTTTTTCTGCAGCCTCTTTTGATTCAGTTTTTTCTGCAATACCTCTACCCGTTTTCTAACCATTATTGTTCTGTAAAAAAACATTCAATTTAATTTCTTTATAATATTAGAAACACCAAACAATAACATCACGCGTTCTAACGAGCCAATTTTAATTTTCAAAATTGGCGAACAAACCAAATGTGGAGAATTAGCCCCAGCGCCATATTTAAGGATCTCACCATGTTTACATATAAATGAAGAAAGTTTACATATAAATGATAAAGAAATATTGTCTCTACAAATGAATGTAGTGAAATCCCACTTATTTTCATACGTCTTGCTTTAATAAGTCGAAAAGTAATTGTAAAAATTGTACATACTACAAACAAAACCGACATTTTTATACATAATCACCACTACTCCCTAGCAGTGTTCATCAAACTATGTGATACTTTCGTGGAAAAAAGTGGGAATCATAACATTTAAAACATATTTGGAATTTCAGCCATCTAATGCCCTAATGCGTAATTTACAGCGTGATGGCAAACTAGCCCCAGTTTTCTCTACATTTAAAAAACGACTAAAACAAAAGATTTTGTACAGCGACATACTTTTGTCGGGGCCATTCAAAACCTTAATGTGGGAAAATATTTGTGGAACAGAGTCAATCATAATATTCCTCATTTGACATTTCCACACTTATTCATAGAAGAAGAATTTATACATTTAGTATTTTCCAAAATTATCGAGGAGAAAGGATTGTCTTCTGTACATAAACGTGGAACTTGGAAAAATATCTAATTTTGTATAAATATTATACCCATTAAATTCGCTGATAAATATATTATACACTTCCTTCGGAATACTTGTGCTGATCACTACGCATACCTACTTGTAATATAACATAAATTCTGCTATTACAATTTAGGTCGAGGTGCTATATATTATAGGTACATGCTTCAACCCTTTGTCTTATATTTTTGGAAAATAACTGGAAAAAATCCAAAAATTTAGTAATTTCAAAAAACTAGAAAAACATGGAAAAGTGAATGCATTTTTCGACCCTTACTCATTACTCATTACTTACTTAACTCAAGCATACTGATCTCAATCTTCTGAATATATAAATCCACATCTAACCAGAGAGATGATGGAGTGTTATTGAACTGCGCCTATTGGTGGATTTCGTATGAAAAAATTCAGTGGCTATGGATAAGAATGTTGCGTGTGATATGCGAGTGAATTAAATAATAACCTTAAGAAATGGAAAATGAAGAAACAAAAGAATGCTTCATGTTTCACAATTTCCTCTTTTTCTTAACCTTTTGTGAAATTAACATAATTTTTTTCCTATTAACTAATCTTCTACTATCTAATCATTGAACGCTTAATCAAGCTACTTGCCTATAAATTTGGAAATTAAACTAATTTGAATGCTTTTCCAAACATTCAAATAAAATTGAGTCAGTTATCCAGGAACATTTACATCTCATTTGTCTAAAGACTAGTATTGCAACCAATTTTTCAGAAACTGAGATTTTAAGTAAATTGATTCATGAATCCAGCTTTCATACAAGAGGTTTCTGAAAAGTGTGTTTTGTTAATTATGTCATAAATCTTAAATATAGAAGACAGTCGCATATTGGTTCGCATTTAAGCCAAAATCGTAATATTTCTGATATGAAAAAAGAATGGACTTTTAGGTATGTCATCAAGATCCTTCAAAGTTTTGTATGTAACATCTTATAGAACGTTTTAAATAAAATTTCACATCACGACTTTCAAACATGAAAGGTCAAAAAATATGCTGTGCATAATCATGCGCATGTACACAAAAATCTTAGCAGTACATCCACTCTTACGTTCCCCAATCACCAACAATGTGGTCCTCAAATAAATCCACCGCTTGACACAGCAAATATCACTGTAAAAAAGAGGACGATTGCATCTAGGGACTTTAATAAGTGTTGTAACTATTCCTTTTGCAGTATGGTTTTAGTATATTATACACAAATAAAAATATCACATAAAATAATCACACGTCCGCAACTGGCACTAGGTGAATACAATACGTCTATATTCTAAACATTAGGTGATGGCGCAGTCGTATAGTAGTGTTACAACAAATTTTACATAGGAGAAAGTATTTAAATTATAAAACGAACCGGACCAGGAATCTGTATCCTGCATTCCATTTACAACAAAAAAAAATGGCTCTTATACTCTCACTACCACACCCAACTTCAATTTTACTTCTACCACAATCACCTACATATTTTTTCCTCTTCAGGATGTACAGAGAAGCAATCGGCTGGGCGTTCACGGCCCTCCTCCTCTCGAGCTCGATCTGCAGCAGCGTGGCCTACCCCAACGGCCAGTCCTACCCTGCGACGGAGTCCGGGTTCTACCCCTCGAGGGGGTTAGCGACTCCCACCGCTAGGGACGAGCCGCAGGAACAGCGCGCCACCGAGAGGAAGTTCGCAGAGAAACCCAACGCCATCAAGAAGGTCGCCCTGGACGACCTGGACGACATCCAGACCAATCAGATATCGGAGAGCAGCGCCGGCGGAGGTTTCTCCTGGTCCAGTTTTCTCGGTAAGAAGATTACAGAAGCCGCGGAAGGTAGATATATGGGATATGGGGTGTAAATAGCCATGCGCTTTACTTCTGTCGATCGAGTCTGGATCTCTGCGTCTTTTCCTTAGGGATGTTGATGCAGATGATCTTCAACCCCGGCGGTGCGAATCAGGGGCCGAACAAGAGCGAAGGTCTCGACGATGGCCCGGTCGCCCAATCGCCATGGGCGAATCTTTTATCTGTTGGTCTGAAAATCCTTACGGCCATCTTAGGTGGAGGACATCAGGCAAATAGCGAAGGAATCGACAAAGTAGACAACGGAGGCTCGCCGTTACAGGTAAACAGTGCATGATAGGGAAATACTTAGCAGGTGTAAAAGCAAAAAAAAAATGATTCTTTTAGTTCAGATCGGGAGATATTGATGGGTATACAAATTTTATTTATAGTTTTTATTTTCATCAGTGGCGTAACTACGCAGCAACGGACATGTGCTCGAAAATATTTTCGGGCCCCAAATCAAATAAAAAGTTTACTTGCCAGGATGGTTTCAAAATTAAATTTAGAAAGTTTTTGAAATGTTTGTAGTATCCTAATTTGATTTTAAACGTTGAAAACGTTAAGATATTTAGAATAAGAATGTTAGTCTCTTCTGGAACATCAAATCACGAAAATGGCCTCAAAATCAAGTCTAGAAAGTTTACAAAAGTTTCGAATCATTTCATGTTAATATTAAGCTCCACAAGGAACCTGGAATAAAAATTTCTGTTTTTCCGAAGCGTAAAACCTTTAAAAGTGTCTCAGTAAGTCACCTAGGAGATTTAAATTAATTTTAATTGTCCCAAATTTTGGAAAGCAAAAAGAGTTCAAAATCGAAATCAAAAAGCATTATGGAATTTTTTAACGTTTCAATTTTAATTGTAAAAGTAAGAAACTTTAAGAATCCATAAAAAAGATTCTAGAGGTCTTCCTAAAACTTCCAACTTCCAAAATTGCCTCCAAAGAAAATTGAGATAGTTTACAGAAACTCGAATTCTGAACGTCGAAACAAATTTAAAATAAAGGCTCCAGGCGTGTTAAAGTCATATCTGATAAGTTAAAGTAAGTTACAAATTGTTTCATTTTTCTAATGACCACAAGAAATATCTAGGTCTTCCTAAATGGGCTTAGATACGTTCCAAAAGCTCTCTCGATATCATTTCACTTATTAGAAAGCTTAAATCAGGTTGGAGAAGTTCTCTTAGAATTCTGCAACGGCAGAATGGGTATACAAATGGATTTTCAAGATCCATTTGAAAGAGAGATCATTGGATCATCAAATGGAAATGAAGATCCATTTGATGGAAGATCCATCTAAAAGGTATCCAGACATTCTTCTGGAACCTTCAACGTCAAAAACTGCCGTCGAAGGAAATCTAGATATTTTACGCCATATCCAAACAAATTCATTTTAATTTTATACGTTACAGAGTGTCTGTAATACAAATTCCAGATTCTTTTGGGATCTAAAATGATCGAAACGGCCTTAAAATAAAATTGAAATGTTATGGGGAAATTTCAATTCAGTAGAATGTTGAAAACATGCCGAAAGAAGATTATAGAAGTAGCATGAAACGCAGCAATGGGCCTGTGTTCATAAATTTATCTGAGCTGAATAATAAATAAATAATAACTTGACACTCTCGGGGGTCCTTGTGCTTTGCGCACATGGCGCACAGTTAGATACGCCACTGATTTTCAATGATTTTTGATACTGAATATTTGATGTTATAAATTAGTTTGAATAAGTTCCAATTTAAATTTCCATACATACATGTTAATTAAATTAGCATATAGTCCAAAATCAGGCAATTTTAATTTTAAAAATGTTAAACTAATTTATAAACATGCTTATTAATTTTTCCATCCATTTAATTTTTGGAAATACTTCAGTTTACACCCTTACAACAACAGGGTAACACAATCTAGAATAGAATAATATACAGTGTGTGCCAGAAACATACCGAAAAACTGTAAGGACACAAAGATGGTTTCTCATGTCTGAAAATAAGTATATTTTCTGAGGTACAGGGTATTGATCATTTGAGAAAACCGTGCAAAAAGCAAAAAATTATATATGCACGCATTAACCTTCTTCCAGTCGAGGACGTCTTTCTTAAATAACTTCAGAAATATTTAAAGCTTCAGTTTAAACTTTATGGCTAATTAGGACTCGGTTAGATAAGATAGTCAAATTAAAAAGGCAATTAAGGAAGAAAATATGAGCATATCAGGCAATTATAATAATATATTAGGCAAACATTATACAATTAAGCAATTATAACAGACAAAAATTTTTTATGATTGTTATTAACACATTTTGTGTTGTCAGACAAAAGCAATTTATGTTTTGAGAAAATCTTCATGAGGCGGTTCTTATTACTCAAAATCTACTTCACTTCTCTACTCTACTATACACTTCTCTACACTACTCTACTTCTATTTCATTCTAGAAAAAAATACAAATGACTTCTAATAATTTTTAGCAACAATAGCAAATAACGAAATTAAAAACATAATTAATAAAATAATATTACTGTTTTATAACAAATCCTGCAAAATCCATTGCCTCATCACTAGTAAAACTCTCATCTAGCTTTGCCTAAGCCTAAAAAAATTCTATTTGAGACTTTTTCTCTTGCAATATTTTTGGTCCAAAAAGTTTATCGCCATGTTTCTGGTACACCTTACATACTTGACGATGTCGCATTTTAAATTCGAAACTTTGGTGATGTTTAATTTAAGGATTTTCATACGCTCCCTGTACATATACAACTACAATTCTGAAGCTTACGCTTTTAGTGCTATTTTTTCCATGTATATAGCAAGAAATTTTTGGCACTAGTAGTGGGTTACTTGCACAGGGTGTTCTTGGAGCCGTGCTATCAGCTCTCGTTGGGACGAGAGATCCTCAGCAGGTTAATATGTTGGCTAAGCAGGCTGGCGAGGTACGTTTCCATTACTAACAATTTTATAACAAAAATATAATGGTACACATCTTGAAAGAAAATTTATTAATTAATTCCTACCAAAATCTTTGTAAATAAGTCCGATGACACATTTGGAGTAGATGGTACTTTACAACCATTTTAATCAATTCAGTTTTAATTCATTTTGAGATATCTTGCATCAAATTTAACTTTTGTAACCTATATTATACCTTATCTGGCGAAAAATGAAATGACCTGCAACCGTTCTTCAGGGTATTTGGGTAAGTACCATAAAAGAATTTACTTGCTTCGAACGCTACGATATCCGCAGGTAGTGTGGGAATTTGGCGATATCTTTTACGACCTCTTGTTAGACCATAGAAGTCATTTCATTTTTCGCTGGAGAAGCTCCAATTCCACTTTCACCCGTTAAATAAACCCTACAGTTCATCAACATCGTGGTGAACCTCCTGGACGCCCTGAAGACGTCGTTCTCGCACAGATCCATGGCCGCACGTAACCTGGGCAAAAAGGACTCCATCAGCGACGCGACCATAGCCGGGATCGCCATGATGAAGGGTTACGTGAGATCCATGGGAACGGGAGAGAATCAATGCATGCAAAAGTACCTCTGCGAGGCGACCAGCGAGTGCTCAGACGACATCGGGCAGAACTCCATGTTTTGCCATCTGGGAAGGTCAGTAGAAACAATCCATATGGAAAGTTATGACACTGATTCGTTACAAACTTCGATTGGTATTTTATTATGATGTGTTTGATATTAGCTATGCTGTGAGTTTCTTGTTGGACAAGACGGCCAATTCGCCAGCCCTGGAGGTCCTCTACGAGGCGGCAAGGAGAGGAAGATACGGCAATAACTGCAAACAGCAATTCCTGGAATGTAACGAAGTGTAGGTAAATGTCTCAGTGTTGGGGACTCGTGAAGATTCGAGGATAGAACATTTTTATCAGATATGCGAGTGATACGATCATTAACTCGATGGGGCGTCCGGCGGGACGCTTGTTATAAATGTCTTCTAGTAGTAATTTTAATTTAATTCATTTCGTTAAGTGACAGGAATCGCTTTATGAAAATATCCCAGCTGATTATTTATTTGTGAAATAGTACCTACGTATTTATTTGTTTCTTGCACGACAGATTTTTACTTTCCCGTTTTCTTTTTAATATCATTAATTTATTCAGAATAAGTACTGTGACTGGAAGTGGTAAAAATATCACTTTAAATGTAAGTCTGAAAGATGAGAGAGCGATGACGAGTGAATGAGAAATATGTTTATTGTAATTTTAGTTATTTATTTTTACCAAACTGTTTTAGTTTTCCTATTTGTAAAGATTTGGTTTTGTTATAAATACTTGATTTTATTTATAATAAACGAAATTGTTTTTGAATATCAATTCTTGTTTTAATGAACGAGTTGATCAATCAGAATTTACATATCTGTACAAACTATTTTATAAACCAAATAAGACTATCGGTACATAGTTTTATTTGGGACCTCTTATGCCGCATTTAAAATGTAATCTTATTCAGGTATTCTTAGGATATTTTTAGATATAGTTTGATAAAGTTTTTAAAACAGGTGGTTTGAAAGGTTTGCATATGCAAAGATAATCTTCACAACTTTACAGCTGTAATTTAAAAACATCCATGTTTAAATAATTGATCCAATAATGTGTACGTTAGGTAGAGTCAGTAGAGGTGTAGGTAGGTGTTAAGAAGTTTCTTACTTTTATTCAACAATAATTATCAGTTAAGGAAAACTAGTAGTACAATAAAGGATGAGAATATATTGAATATTTGTGACAACGGTCTTGCAGGTTTATGTGTTGTATAACCAAAATTAGTGAAACTGAAAACAGTGCAGAGATTTTTAGTTACCTTAATTTAAATCAAAATGACCAATCATTATGACGGCATATGTTAACATTATTAGACAAGCATATAAAACGAAATTAGCGACTATACACACTTCTATTATACAAGTGTTTTATTTCTGTTACAATTACTGATTTTTAAAATAGTACAACACAATTATTTGCATTTTATTTCGATCTAAAAATTCCTCTTCTCAAACCAATATTTACAGGCATTAACAAAGTCTCCGTTCATCCTAATATATCCGGCATACTCATTCACTTGGATTCTTAGGGGCGTAACCGACTCAGTCTTCAAAAATTCCTTCAACTCCTTCTCCAAACGGAAAATATCACCCTGGATATTTTTGATGATGGTGTGCCTCCTTATCCCCTTTTGTCTCAATTTTAAATACACCGGAAGCATGTGATTTTTGGTCCTACGAATGAAGTAAGGCGTGTCGTTCAGATTTACACTTTGCGGTTTCCACCCGGATGGGTATTCGGACTTTTTCAGGGGTTCCGGCACCAACAATGGGGGCAGAGCCATTTCTACGTATTTCCATTCCGCTGGGTCGTTCGTAACTGCGTATTTTACATTGACTTCGCCAACATCTTCGATGAAAGGAGAGGAGTAATAGCTGGAAGGCCTAGCATTCTAAAAAGAAGTAGTATGTGATTTTTGTAGTAATTCTTAGGGGAACCTTACCTGTTTTACTACGGTGTATATGCAGGGGTATAACTTTTGTACGTTTCTTAGCGATGATAACATTTTATGCCCTAAAATGTTAATCGTTTTTAACCTAACCTAAACACAAAACCACAAGACAGTCAAAATATCAAGGAAACAGCAAAATGTTAGGTTAGATTATTTGACCATATACAACCAACTTACCTGTTAACTGCAAATAAAGTTGTCTGGCCTAATAGTTTCCAAATTTACTTTACAAAATTACTGAATAACTTGTGTTAATGATATGTTGAAGTGTAAATCTGTGTAAGTTCTATTACTAGGTTATAGTACATAATTAATATATAAATCCCATTGATACTCCCACTACCACCATATCAACAAAACCACGTGATAAAGTAGTAATACGATGCTTATATCTACAGTGATTCACAGTATATACCTATCGTACTACCACCATATACATACTCAAGATTGTAGTTGGTGGTTAAATTAATTGTGTATGTAAATGAGTCATTAAAATCCCTGTTTTAAATGCGTTATGACACTTAAAAGTATTATACAAACAAGCTTTAAATATTCCTTCATAAACAAGCGTACTTATCGCTTTGTGCGTCATCAATGTTTTATTTAAATTTTGTGAAGTGTTAATAAACCTCTACCGTAAGTATACTTTTTAAATTGGTTTATTTCATTTAAAATATGGCTTTATATATTTTGGATATATATGTTCCATTTTAATTATATTTAAACAATTCCTTCATTGATATATCTATTATAAGTGTTATCTTACAGCAATATGATCCCTAATTGGTCTCCAAAGCCACCAATATGGTCTGAGAAAACGTTTTCGTTACTTACCCAAGGAAAAATCGTAAGACCTTCGGAAAAAACGTTAACAGACATTATAAAATCTAGTAAGAAATTCCCCAGGGAATTTCCGCTTGATTCAGGTCGATGTGAAACCCTAAAACAGTACGTTTCCAAATCAGTCCTCGAGAGGAACATAAATTCAGCATATCCCATAGTCCACGAAAGTGTCTTGGAATTATATTGCGATTTCATTTTGTTCAAAATCGAACACGGCAGTAATATCGAGAAGAAATTATACTCGAACATGAGCCTCAAAGATTTCATCGACAGGCTTTTGACAAAAAGAGCAGTGATTTTCGTGGGATCAAACGATGGATATATGCTTCTAAACGGAGCACAAGGTTCGGAAAATTGGGAAACTATAGGAACCGATGAGGAAAAACCACCCTTAGTCCTTAAGAATTGCTTAAGTTACGATGAATTGAAATGTTCTGCATTCTTATCGGTCAGTTCCTTTACATATTTTGTGAACATTGGTGATAGAAAAAATAAGGGGAGGTTAAATACCAAGTACAGGGACTTATTACAAGACGAGGGTGTAATTGTAGGTGTAATTGGTGCTAGATTAGAAAAACCTAACGTGATGGAATACCAAGATATAGTCTTAACAAAGGAACAAAACACTGAAAGAAACGGATATGGCTCATCGGTTGATAATAGTATACATCAAATATTTTCCAAGTTTTATGAAGAAAAATGTCTGACTTTTGAAGAAATTCAGAACTATCTCAGCAGCCTCACTGAAAAAGATCCGAGGTACTCCAGTTTAGGATCTACTGGTTATTTTGATAACGTTGGTTACTACAAAAGGATAACTATTTCTATTGATACATTACTTATGGAAGCAAACTTTAGAGCCAAAGAAAAAGGGACGACAGCCTATGTTCACGTAGTTGGATTAGGTTTGGGGGTCTGGAGGATGTGTTACCATCAGACTAAGCTTTATATGGACACTGTTGCAAAAAGATTGGAGTAAGTGAAATTACATGCGTGTGGTTAAAAGTGTACACCTGTGTAATTTTTAGATTGTTAGGTACAAATCTGCGCAACATTAGCGATTTGTGTTTCTCCTACATCAACCATTTTAAATGCGGGAACGTCCGCAACGGAGAAATATTCAAAATCGACGGCCATCCTTCGTCAGGTATAAAAATCCACATATACCTACGGGAACCTCACGAGAAACTAAAAGACGAACACCAAGGTAAAAGAACTTTGATGGTATCGCAAGTTTAACCAACACTCTGCTTTCTATTCAGGCAAACTTTTGGTAGTATCTTATGCCTGGGATGGAAACGCGTTCCCAGGAAATGAGTACTGGGCTGGTGACTTAAGTAGTAGTGGTGATCCCGCTGCTGCTTCGTCTACTCAGATCGCAGAACTACACAATCCGTTTATTAATCCGTCGGTACGCGCGGATAATCTCATGGTGGTCACAAAAAATGATGTGGTTCGGTTTGATAAGTACAAAGAAATAGTCAGGTGTGCGAAGTCCATAAATCCATCAAAAAAATGTAATTTATTATGATATGCTATCATTTACCACTCAAGCTCTTAAAATCGGTAAGAGTGAAAAATTCTACACCTACCTACTATAATCTGTACATTGCCTATGGCATTTTTTTGGAAAGAAATGACAGCAGTCCCCATTTTGGTATAAAGTTCAGGTTCTGATTAACAAAAAATATATCACCCCATACTGGATAGAACTGGTTTACTATAAATATTCTAAATATAAATTTTCAATACAAAAAAAAGACATTAAAGACATTTTAAGACATTAAATTATCAGAAATGAATATAAATTAATGTGATCTGCAAGGGTTCAACAAGTAAGAAGCAATTGTTGCCCAAAAGATGCTATCAATCTTTGACAAATTAGATAGGTAGATTAAATTTTTATCTAAAAAAAATGTTAGATTTATATTTTATTATATTTCTGTTCAAAATATACGAAAACAAATATTGATTGCCAAGCTTCGTGTTTAAATCAACGGTATAAATGAGCATTTTTTAAACCATGCACGCATGCAAATCAAGGGCGCTTTGCATTGAAGGAAAATTGATCGGATATTGATCTGATTGAAAATTGATAGTATAGTTCAGTAGTAGATACTTTTTGTAGTAGTTTGCTAAGATATGTATTTGAAAACTTCTAATGTTTATTACAGAGTGATTAAAAATGTTTAGGAGCTATGAAGTTTGCCGAAAACGACAATATCGGCATCCTAATCTATAATTCTAACCTGGAGCAATAATGCGTAAAATAAGTGATGTATTGTAAGTGTACTAACCTTACTATCTACTTATCTACTTATTACTAATACTTATCTATTTATTATCTGTACGTTACGAAAGTAAGAATTACATTTAACACGATTGAAAATATTTTAGCGCAAAGACAATAGTCACAAAAAATGATGTGATTTCATTCTACAAGTCCCTTGAAATTGTCAGATATGCTAAATAAATGAGACCATTAGAAGAATGCAATAAGACAGTGATTTAGTTAATATAATATGAGGTACGTACAGTTGTTTATTGCTTATTTTTTCAAATTCGAAAGGGTCGCTTCTTGGTTTCAAAATTTTACTTTTGGGGCTTTTACTTGCCTACATATAATTTGGATACTATCCCACAGATGGCAGTGTTCACAGTCTCTAAGTTGACACTGTGGTTCGCTGACCACAGTTGGTTGTTTATTAATTTCACCAAAGTCACTGATTCTTCCATTTACAAATTAAACGTTTCTTCTATCAGTTCTATAAATAAACATATTAAGAGTAGACCAGGCAACGTATAGGCTGGCACATAGGGGTCTGGCCTATATAGGAACATGAAACACTGACTTTCAGCCTGAGTAGCCTAATTAGCTCTGTCTTCTACACGCACCTGATTGGTGACATCTGTCACAGCACCTCAAAATTATTACAAATCACCGTCGGTGGGGTAATGAAACTAGTGGTGAGAATTAGGCAACCAAGCGGAGGTAGAGAGAGATAGATAGACTACTGTTGGCTCACTTTGCGTTACAATATTCTGAACACTTGCATTGTCTACTTTTAATTTGTCTATGGTTCCATGTTTGAGGATTAACCTCAAATTTCTTTGCTCTAATTACAAGTAACGCAAAGAAACAATTGATTTCAGAAAGAGTGATCAAATAGATCACACTGTTGGGTCAGTAACACCAATCAAACCGTATCTTTTGTGTTCGAGTAAAGTACTGTATAAAAACACAAAAAGTGCAGATTATTCGATTTGATTCACTGTGGCATGTCCCATGTGTTTTATAAGGGAGTAACCCGGACCGGCATTTTGGTTTAGGACATCATGCGACTTGCCTCCTGTCGCCCTGTACCCCTGTAACAAAAGAGTAAGTTTTCTAACTTCAAAATTTGACATCAAAATTAACCATCATTTTTATTTCACTTCTACACCTTCACCCATCAGATCCAACCAAACAAACATTTTCTGAAGGAAACCTGCCTTGAAGACCTTTAATGTTACTGTTTGCATTATTTGAACAATGCTGAGGGCCACACAATTCTCGAGACTTCTCACAGCCGGCGTAAGAAGGATATGCTATTCCAGGAGTTTAATCGAGGAGTATACACTAGTTCGTACAGGTGAGAGAATTGTCACTCTCTTCATTAAAGCTTGTAAGCTATTGTAAAGCATAAATTTAAACCTCAAAGGGAACAAATTCCATTTTCTTTATGTCTTTGTAGGATCACAGAAGCATTTGTACATAAGGTACTTATCTAAGAAAAGTACAGAATGTGGAGATGATAAGAAGGTAGGTGGAGAGAAACCTAGTTGTAAGGAAGAAACAATACAATCACATCCTTCCACCCAGAAGCCCACAAGTAAATCCTCTCATAGACCTAGCCAGTTAAAATTGAAAGAATGTAAACCAATCAGTATTAATCCCTGCAGTCCCTCTCACCCTGGACCTAAGTCGGTAATAAAATTATTGGTCAAGTATAGATATACAATCAAGCTTCCTTCAATCAAATTTTTAGAAAATTATGGTTAAATTATTAATTTTACATATTACAGAAGCTTGATTGTATTTTCAAATCTACAAAAATTAATTGGAACAGGATTTTCAGTGCACTTATCAACTTTTTTTAGAAAATTCCATCTCTTAAAGACTGTCCATCGCCTAAATTAATGAGTGAACTGCCAGAACCAAAATGTGAACATACAGATTCTAAGAGCAAAGGTAAACTTTGGCTATGGCTTGGAATTTTACTTGCAGCAGTTTCTTTAGGGACCGTAAGTACTTCTGTATACCAATATATATTTTTAAAACAATTTTGGTTTTGTAGGTCTATTACATTGGAGTATTTGAAGTTAAAGAACCGAAAGAAAAGAAACATGTTGCCTCTCGTAAGTTAATGGCAGTTATCGAATCTTCACATTTTTTAATAACCTTGTATTTTTGAAGATAAGAAAAAAAGAAAGAGAGATATTATTAAGATACCAGCAACTTCACAAGAAATCCCTAAAGATGTTCCATACCTACTGATTGGAGGAGGCACTGCATCTTTCTCCGCATTTCGTGCCATCAAATCTGCTGATCCAACAGCTAAAGTTAGAAAACTTTTAAATACCAATTTAACTTCAAATTCATTTTGAGATTTCTAAACTCACCATCCCAATATTTCGTTTTTTAATGTTTGTTTCAGGTTTTGGTGTTGTCAAAAGAAGCCTTCTTTCCATATATGCGTCCACCATTATCTAAAGAAATATGGTTTAATGATAACAAAGAATCCATCGAAAAGTTGATTTTTAAGCAATGGAATGGCTCAGAAAGAAGGTAAATTAAACAGGAACCTAAATTTTTCAATTGTATATGAATATTGTTTTCAGTTTGTTTTATGAACCTCAGGATTTCTATACTGACTGTAAAAATTTAATGGACAATCCAAATGGAGGTGTCTCTGTAGCCAGAGGTTGGGAAGTCACTGATTTAGATCCTATAGAGAAAGTTGTTACGCTGGACGATGGATCAAAGATACATTATAATAAATGTCTGATTGCGACTGGTGAGTTGAAATTCTTTTTATCATCTAGAGTTTTTAATATTCTTACTTATTGTTTCATAAATCTTTTTCTTTTTAATATCACTTTAAACGTTTGGGTATACATGCAAGTTATTTATAACTATTAATTATTTTAGAACATCATAATCTAGGCAGAATAACAAGTTCTACATCACAGATTTAACAGAATGAACAAAGTTCATTTAATAATAAATTCGTTTTAGGTGCAACTCCAAAGTTATCTCCTGTTTTTCAAGTTGCCGTGGTAGATCCTAAAGTGGAGGACAGAGTCAAGATTTTTAGGAATATTTACGATTTTCAAAATCTGTTAGAAGCATACAATGAAAGCAAAACTATTGCAGTCATTGGTGGTGGCTTCTTAGGTAGCGAATTGGCATGTGCCATGGCACGCAGAGGTAAAACTTTAGCTGTTTTGTATTACAGTAATATAACTGCCTAATTTTAGATAAAAATAAAGACAAAACCATTTACCAGATATTCTATGAAGCTGGCAACATGGGCAAAATTTTACCAGAATACCTCAGTTTCTGGACAACCGAGAAAGTTAAAGCTGAAGGAGTGCATGTAAGAAACCATAGATGCTATAAAGAATATCGGTTTGTACAGGCTAGAAAACATTAACGATTTTTCCGGCGAGAAATAGATGTCACTGTCGTGGGCGATAGTGGCGCCATCCCGCGGTTTGTAGCCGCTACAGGGAGTAAAATTCAAAAGACAGTGTGTGTGAGAGAGAGAGAGAGAGAATTGAATTTATTTCATAGGCTAAGGATGCACAGGTCCTGTATAGCATACAAAGTAATAAATACATAATATACAAAGAAAAATAAACTAAAACAAGAGAAAGAGAGATTCAGTCATAAAAATTAAAGCTTATATACAGGAATCGTAAGACGATTTGGTACTTTTTTACTTTTAATTTTTGAAAATATGGATGGCAACACATTTCTCTTTAAAATCACTCTTGATATCATTATTGCTCTGTGGTAAATTCTTAAATTTGTATTCACTTAACGTTTACATCCTAATATAACATACTCATAGGTCTCTTTCTGCTTGTACCATCATGCTCCTACCATCTCATGTTCCTGTCATGTTGTGTGCATTTTAATATAATCAATCGCATAATTAATTACCAACTTGAACATAAATTTGTAATAAAGAATAGAAACAATATTAGTATTTAGAGCAAAACCCGATAATGATGTAATCACTAGTATCGTTAGGTGACATGACAAGTTATGTGGAGATGAACATCTGCTTTACCAACTTCTGATACATGTATACCTTCTCTAGCGAAAAATATATGACTACTCAGGTCAAAAAAGACTGATGGTCATTGTCACCATAGGTGGGGGTCATAAAAGATATCCGTAAATCCTCACAAATCCTGACTATTTACCATGTTTGAAATTATGCATGAAATTAAATCATTTAGACTTTAAAATATCATTTGACTTCAGAAATTATTTAATATTGGGTACCATGTCAAGAGAAAGGTTTGATGATTTATCAATACTTGTAAACAGTGATTTTAAGATCCCAGGACTGGGATGAATTGGAGAGATTTTGTTTGAAATGTTTAATCAATAAAACGCCTGTTTAAATTTAAATCATTTAAAGTGTCTGTTAACCATTTAGATTTGCTTTTGAAATAATTTTTGTGGTTAGCTTATAAAGATGAACTTCTCGAATCTATATTCTTTTAAAGCTTTTTAACAAAATAACGTTTTCGAACACAGGCCCATTGTTGCGCTGTTACGACACTGCATTTCATCATTATAAACGGTTGAAATGTTTTTAACAAAGCAGTATAATATGTTTAACAATTCTACTGAAATTATATGAGTATTTTCTAAGAAATAACAAAAAAAAATCATAAGAAAATGTGTGTCTGTAGACAAAACTACTAAACATTTTACATCGATTTACCAACCATAGGTACATTGTTGGAAGACTGACCTACTAACTATTAATAACACCTACTAACTACTCCCCAACTAATTACTAATTGTTGGCAGATTGAAGCGAATTAAAACTACTACTAAGGTAGTGTACTTTGCTAATAATTATTGCCTTTAGGTGCTGCCAAGAACTGAAGTGACAGGAGTGAAAACTTCTGACGGCAAATCCCTGGAACTTAAGCTAAGCAATGGAAAATCCCTGCGTGCAGATTACGTGGTAGTATCAGTAGGAGTCGAACCTAACACAGAATTAGCCGAGAAAGCTGGATTAGAAGTGGACCCGTCCCTAGGAGGATATTTAGTGAACACAGAGCTACAAGCAAGAACTGATCTTTACATTGTAAACAATGAGAAACAAAAAATTTAACATAGTTGAGACTATTTTGAAATTCCAGGCCGGAGACTGTTCCTGCTTTTATGACTCCAAACTAGGCAGGAGGCGCATTGAGCACCACGATCATGCTGTTGTGACAGGCAGACTGGCTGGAGAAAACATGGCGGGGGGTCGTAAGCCATATCTTCATCAAAGTATGTTTTGGTCGGATTTGGGGCCTGATGTGGGATATGAAGCAATAGGAATAGTTGATTCCGCTCTTCCTACTGTTGGAGTCTTCGCCAAGGCCACCGACAAAGACAACCCAAAAGCTGCAGTTACAGCCACAGATGAAGGAATTCGATCCAATGTTGAAGAGGTGAAGGATTAAGTATGTCGAATTTTCTACATGAAATATAATTCATTTTTCCACCAGGCGCCTAAAGAATGTGACAAGTACCTCACAGAAGATCAGAAGAGCCAGCTCGCAGAAACCAGGAAAGACATAAGTGCCCCAAAAGTCACAGACGGTGAAGATTTCGGTAAAGGTGTTATTTTCTACTTAAGAGATGATATCGTGGTTGGTATCGTTCTATGGAATGTATTCAATAGAATGTCAATCGCCAGGCAAGTATTAAAAGATCAGAAAAAATATGAAGACCTAAACGAAGTAGCAAAATTGTTTAACATCCACGAGGAATAGTGAGCAGTGAAGGATTAGGATACAATGGTGTAAACAGCGTAACTGTACCAACTTTTGTAACATTTGTACAAGGTTCTTTAAGCGTTAAGATTTACTAAGAATATTTTTTCCAATTTCAAACCAATAAAATTATTTTCACCCATATTGCATTTTCAAGTAATTCTTTAATTGTTTGGTAGTGAAGCATATTATAGTTATTTTCTGTATTTTTTGTTTTGTTTCAATACATCATTCAATTGATTGTTTGGTTTAAATTTTAGTCACTGGTTCTGCAGAGTTCATGAATGGTATTCATAATTGAAGCAAATAAACGTCTGAAAGTTTTTATTTGAAGATTTGGATACATATTTATTACTACTTAGTTCCAATTAAAAAAAAAAGATGTATGTACATATCTACCTACTTTAAATTAAAAAGAAAGAGGGAGATGGCAAATCTTTGGTTATCCACATGTTCTTTTGGTGAATTTAGTTGATAGTAAATCTATCTGCTTTCGTTTTTAATTCTCAAAAGGACAAATTGAACCATGTTCTTCTGGTCCATTTTACCCCCTTAAAAAATGTTGGTTAGAATTTCTATTTCACACTATTCAGTAGTGCAAAGTGAAAGCAGTCTATCTTTAACAACTTACATACAGTATATAAAATTATTACTGACTTATTACTACTTACACTTAAATAAATCTTTTAGTCATAATCAACAAAAAACTTCTCAATGAAGCTAAGATCAATAATCACAGATATTACAGTAAATAAAATAATAGAGACTTTCTCTGGTATCACACTTAAATCTTTTCGTCTTTTCTCGCATCAAATATCCACATTCAGAGCGCCGTTAGACACGTCATTCCGCATGTTCATGTCCAAGCTTTCGGCCAGGACCTCCAGGATGTCCAATATCAATTCCTTACTGAGCATCTTCAGCCTCGGGAGCTTCGCCACCTTGGGGAAGTGATGGACTATCAGGTCGAGGGCGTATTTCTTCATATCAGTCGCCTGCATCTTATCGGCCGCCTCCAGGATCTGAATAACATTCTCGAAGGTGACGTTCATTTCTAGGTTTTTTTTACAGAATGCCTGCAGGCGGTTATTCGTGAAACCGTAGAAGAACGGTGCCGAGAATAGATACAGGGAGTCCTCGGGGGGCATGTTCACATCTCCGTAGTAGATGTATCTGAGGAGAGAATCAAAGGATTCTTTCGATGGGATCATTTCTCCTATTTGAATCTGAAAGATTAGAGTTTTGAAAAATGTCTCAAGTACAACAGAATGAAAAAGACAATGTATTTGACCTTCAATCAAATGACGCTCTCTATCACATCAAAATCAGATTAGTCAATAGACGCATAGAGACAATTTTGGGGGCCCACCTCTACCATCCAGCATTTTATGTGTACTTTCAGTACAGTGCAAATGAAGAATTGCGTATGGGAATTTATTATTCAAATAATTGTTTGATGTGGTCTAGATATGGATATAGAATACTAATACCAGAAATGACAAGCTGCTATCTTTCGATGTATTTGATGGCAAACACGTTTAGTGGTTTGGAATGAGAAATTAGTTGGAACAAGCCATTTTTCAAAAAAACATCTACATAACCAAGCTAGATTATTTTGGGAATCGTGGGAACGTTCATTTAATACTCTTTCTAAGGTTTTTGCACTTTCAGATCTACAATTTATCACTGTAACTGTTTGATTTCATATACTTCTACTCTAGTTACGAGAATCTGAGGAATTTTGATAACTTAGAAGCACTGAAGGCACTCGTTAATAGATTGTACTAAATAGTTTTACATGGTTTTAAAAACTTTTAAAAGTTCCAAAAGATATTTTCAATATCTTCAAATTTCTTTGGATCTGGAAAACCTGAGGAAGTTATAATAAATTTGAGAACTGTAAAATATTCATTGCAACCTGAGATAGTTTCAAAGAGACCTGCACAGTGTAAAGAAGGTATTACAGAATCTACTTTAAGCTTTACGCAGCAGTCTTTCACTTTGATGCAATTAGACCTTCAAAGCCATTTTTACTAGACTATGAAAGTTTCCTTCTAGGATCTATCAGAATCTGGTAGGATCTGATCCAATACTAAAAACATGCAAGATTTCTAGGTAGCCTTCTGTAGTTCATAAAAATTTCAGAAGCTTAAGAAAATTAGAAGTCAATTTGAAAGCATTCAACGCAACCTTAATGAATTGTTACTTTTACTATGTCCATTAAGAGAAAGGGTGGTTATGTTTATACTGTTCCTAATTGCCCAAGTAGATCAGAAAGGTGTTTTGTAAAATAAACAAGTTGATGAAACTCACTTCGCTCGAAAGTGGACCTAACCTTAACCCACATGTTCCTGAGGGATTGAAATATTTACTTTAAGACTGCTACTTTTCTAATCCCCAGTAATTTCTCTTTGGTTTCTGTTCGATAGAAAATTCTGATTTTAACTAATGCCACATCTGTAGAATTTATAATTTCATGATTGAAAGTATAAAACATTTTAGCCAGGCCCAGAAATGGAGCAGTTCTAAGTCGTTTTGTATGGTTTTCCGTAGATATAATCAATGATAATAATAAAATATTATATGTTTTTGTATATTGTCGGGGACCTAAAAAAATAATTATTAAAATCCAATTCACAACTATTCTGAGAGATTTCAAATTTGCCGTTCAGTCTCGTTTATACTCTCTCACCTCGCTTCTAGTATTAGTATTCTATGACGGACTATAATGTGGATTGTTTACTACAAGGATGGACGATTGAAAACATGATGCTTCTATTATAGAGGGAGGTGCTGATGATGCTGATATTAAGCCCCGCGCGTGCTGTTTCACGCCACTGAGGGTATGTATCATAGACTTACAGTACAGTATGTACCTACTTCCTAGTGAACGGTCCACATAACACCAACCGCTTTCAATAAAGCAATGACAGCCATTTCTTAATGCATTATGTACCCAATTTACAATTAGCTTTAATGATGTAATAAATCTTACGTTAACTTTCCCATCGACAGGCATGAATGACCGGAACATAGCTTCAAAGTATCCACATCTGGCAGCAAGAATTGTTTTATGTGCCGGAATGACGTGCCCATCCAACTGCAAGTCGATATCGCAGAACTCCTTCCCGGTGACCCTTAAGAACATAGCCATGTCCTGTTCCAGGGAGCAACCGGCTGTGTCAAAGTGGCTTTCACTGTTTGATTTGTACTGCGGTACTTGTTTCCTTCTGATGATTTCCACCATCAGGCTCCTCTCTAGAAATTCGAATTCGACACTCATTACTATTTGATTGTAGTTGCTTTCTTTGACTATGAATCTAAGACAGTGTTCTTTTATGAAGTCCAACTGTAAGTGGTCGGCACTGTGGAGGACGACCAAAACGTTTTTCAGGCATATAGTGACGTTCAGGTACTGTACACATAAGTGTTCAAGTCTAGCCATGTTGAACTGTACTGCCAGTCTATAAACGTCCATCATCCTGAGCACTATACGGTTCGAAAAAGGATCTTCGCCATCTTTCGCTTTTTTCGTTGGATCAATGCAATCCATGTAAATGTAATTTAGCACCATTTCGAAGGCTTCCGGATCGGCATCGGGCAGTTTCACTTCTAACAGGGGTATTTCCGGAGTTGGCACTTTAGTCTTCGCTGAAGGTAATTTATGTTAACAAAACGAAACTACAAGGTACAACTGTAGTTACCATTGTTTCTCTTGAGATGATTGTCACGAGTTTCTTTGGCTTGCCTTATTTTATTCCTCAAATAAGCGGATCTTGCCGCGACTAAAGCGACATGACCGAGGATCTTTTCTTCTTCGGGGCCCACAAAGAACTGGACGTCGCAGAACATTCTAGATTCCAGGAGTTTGCCGAAATCGTCATGGAGGGTGCATTTCGGATAACTCGCGAACTGAAATCTGTAAAAAAATGTTCTAAGTACAACATATATTTGATATCGGAATAATGAGTGACCCTAAACACATTTTAGATGCAATTAGTTACTTAAAAAGTAACGTTATTAAAGGAATTGAATACACGTACCTGTACATCTCACCGCTCCTCACGTTGTTATCGACGGTGCCTCCGAATATGAACATGGCGTCGCCGACAACGGCGGCCGCATGAAACAGCCGCCCGGAGGGCACGAGCGACTCTGCGTCCGGCAAGACCACCGACCAAGTCTGGGAGTCTAAATCGAAGCAGTGGAGGTCGTTCGATAGGGCCGAGTCAGCAGCGCCCCCGAAAACGTACAGGTGGCGATCGAAAGCGACCATGGAATGGCCGTACCTGCGAGCCGGGGGTGCCGGAGCGCCTCTCAGTATGTGCTCTGTGGAGATTTTCGTCCACCTACAAACACGCGGATGATAAGGTAAGCGAACGATAGTCATTTGGAAAATAATTCGAATTTTAAAAATGGGTTTGCTTGTGGCACTATACCCATCATGCACTTGTGAAAATGATGGAATGTACGAAATTTATCAGTAAGCATACGACCGCCCAACAATACATAATAGTGCTCCAATATTTGCCTATAAATTCAAATTTTATTATATACTATTTTATTATTCAAATTGATAAATAAAATTAATTTCAACCTCTTCATAACAACTTTATGTCATCATAGGAAAAAGGAAAGAACCGATTCATATAATCTGTGACTACATAGTTTAATTTTTTTATTTATTTGTTTGTTTGTTCCATTGTTAACTTCTCTTTTTATTTATCGGGACATAAACAACTCCCATGCTATTCAGTATTTCAGATTTTTTATTTTTTTAGTATAAGACTGGTTAAAATTAAACTAGTAATTATGAATTTAACCAGTCAGTTGTTCGAGCGGCATGAAAAATGTTATCATTTGATCACAATTTAATGCTGTATGTGTATTTAATACTGGTAAATAAATATGTCATATCCTAATTAAAAATACTCAATAAATAATCCTATGGTTTTTTAACTGTCTTAACCTTTTGCTTACGTTTTGTCTCTAAATCCAAATTGAAACAAAGAGTTCGTCATTCTGGCTCCACTCTGACCGCTAAAAACGAACATGGATTCCCTTGCGACGGCTACAGGAAAATTGCAACATGTCGGCGGACACTCCCCTTTCTGGTCCACCTCTTCCCAATTTCTTGCATCACCCTAAAAATCGAAACTTGACATAATTTTATACCAATTCCGACATTACCTCACCGTCAAAGATATTGTCCACATGTCATTTAACCTAGCATTTCCATCGTACCCAGCGAAAATCCATAGTTTATTATCATAAACTGCGGCACCATGAGCAGACCTGGGCACAGGTGTCTTCCCTAAGAAACGCCACTCAACCCATTGTCCAGAGTGGAATTTGTACTCAAACAAGTCGTTCCTGTTCGTTAGGTTCATGTTTGAATGGATGTCCCCTGTGTATCCGCCAAAGACAAACATAGAGCAGGAGTGCACTACAGCAGAATGGTGATACCTTAAAAATATATAGATTTCAATAGTGATAGTTGCAAAAAATGTACATATTTGGTTATTACTTGACTGAGTTTCATTTGAAAACTTAATATAATATTGATTGTGAATTACCGTGGTGCTGGTGGGCTTCCTGTGGCAAAAGCGCGCCCCCAACTTTTTTCTTTCACATCAAATCTCAGGAGGTCATTGAGCATACTTCTTCCATTATCTCCGCCAAATACATAAATAGCATCCTTGTATGCCACCACAGTATGTTTACTTCGTCTACAAAGATAATAACTCAATTGAACAATAAAAAAAGGTTAAATATTACAGATATATATACATATGTTTTCCAGTAACTATTTGAGTGAAATCGATGTTATAGAACTTTAGGAAAATACTTCTAGATTTTGTAGGCTTCAAGGGTTCAAAAAAATTATTCATGTTGATAATATTTTTCAATCAACAGGATGTTTTTTGATTGATACACATAATCTGTTTTTTTTTTATTCAGAAACGTTACAAGATCTCTAATTTTTAGAATCTGGTCAATGACAACGGACCCTCCCATTTCTCGACAAATATTGTAACAGAAGCCATGTAATATATATGAATGAACACCGTTACTGGAATGTTAGGATATCTTAAACAATTTTTTTACCTTGCCCCCACAAATTCGTCACACTCAGGCATACGTTTCCATCTGTGGACTGTCTCGAACGGTCCTATCTCCAGTGTGAGTGCACTAACGTCGGCATTGGTTAAAGTACTCATTTTACTAATCCACCGTCTCGTTGTATTCTGGATACAATCAAAAACAGCAACTTTAGTTACACCCACACATTAATCAATATGCTTGATGTATGAACTCGCACGACTAGATTTGTGACAGTGTGAAAGATAACACTCAATAGTTTTACTTAAATTAGGGTATAAACTATTGTTTTACTTTCACTGTTGTTGATTAGTTGGCTATATAAATTGTTCAGGTTTTTATTATTAAAAAATTGAAATTTGAACAATGTTGACAAAGAGAACTTTTGACAGTAGACATCACAGAAGACCAAGTCATAGCACAAAACATCAAAATATCCACTTTTTTTTTCCAAAAAATAAACCTAGGACAGGTAATCCGTTTTATTTCACAATGTTTTTATAGGTATAATTTATGATGTCTATACGTTTCGCTTATCTTCACAAGACGGGTTAAACCATAGAATTATAATCATGGAGGTTAAAATTAGAAGGTTCTGAACCTATGGCGTGAATTTGAACTCGCTACGCCCAACGGTTTTAGAAATATTTCGATTTTTCCACAATGAACACTTTGCGCTTTTTTCTCTCTTTCTTACAACCAACAGGTAGGAAAGAAAAAAAAAATTTCTGGCATCAGAGAAATGTCCGCTTTCGATTGTCACCGGATTTTCGAAAATCCGAAATCGACCTGTTTTTGAATAAAATCGCAAGAGGGTGTCAACCTCCCCTGTGTTGAGCCCAAAATATGAACTCTGGAATTTCAAGCTGAAACTCGCTCAAATGCATTACACAAATCCACGAATTCTCGATAACGGCATCAGCAACAAAATTAATTTTGATGTTACAAATTGCAATAAAATATTCCGCTTGTATTATACATTGCGTTCAGGAGATACAGGGATACCTCCTTGTAAAAATCTATCCCAACATCCACTGTTTCTCGGAAACGGCTTTAAGCAAAATTAATTTTGACATATTAGGTTGTAGGCATAAAGGGGGGTTATTATAAATTACACTTACATACATTATTTTGTAAACTAAATAATAAAAATGCGTGCGTTTATTTTACGATTTTATTTGTGTTGAGTAAAATACATTTGTCAACTTTTGTAATAGATTTTACACAGACATCCCTTAATAATCACCATTTTTACAAGACCAACTATATATAAAAATACCAATAAAAATGAACGAAAACTCAAAAAAAGATAAAAAAGTTACATTTTAAAATACATCTAAATATATTACAAACTCTTTGGTCAAACTAGCCAAAATGTAAAAAAATACATAACAAAAAAAATCACGCAACAATAATGTATGAACAAGAATGTATCACCATCATCCTCTGACTACATTGCGGATAAGTATAAAAATAAAAATAGGAGGAATACCAAGATTAGACCTAGAAATGAGGGAGTTAAAACACGAAGAAGGAATAATAAACATTTAGTATTTACAGATTAAAATATACCTATACACAGAGAGGTTCAAGGAGTATCTTAAGTAATAATTAAAATTTATACGTATTTATATTATAAACTGTATATTATATAATATCTTATATTTCGAAATTTCTCTCACATACCTTGAGATTCCTTTTCTATATAATAAATGCTACTTCACATATCTTTTAACATCAGCAGTACTAAGTAAACAGGTTTATATCAAATGGCTAAAATTTTATTGTCGAAAATCTTACAATATATCAACTCACACACTGGAAATCATATTTAGGTACTTAATTTTGGAATGACTCAAAGACTTGGTGTAATATTCAAGGAGAAAATATATAGAATAATATCACAAAAGTACTTACATAGGAAAATAAAAAGGGGCCTGCCTTTAATGCATAATTTCCTCTTCTAATTTAAATATAGTGAATTTTGTGTTTAATATGAAACACGGACAGTCAACTGTCCATAGCTCTTAGCTTACTCCAATTTTTTTTTAAATTAAACGTGGTGAATGTTTACAGTCAATTGCCATCTAAGAAAGAGAAGGTAAAAATAATTTTTTTTCAATACCATTATTTGCAATGACTGTTGTTCTTAAACATTATTTTGACAGTATATTTGCTCCCTGAAAATTACCTATCATACACCTACACGATTTTTTAAATATATTGTTTTCCCGCTATACAAAAATGGTAACAAAATCACCGGCAGCTTGCCAACACAAAACCATAAAATAAATGCTCCAAAATTTAGTGTGTAATTTGTTGCACCATTACGTTCATTGTATTTGTTGTTATACTATCAGCACTACGTATTGTCATGTAACACCTCAGATGCAGTGGGAACGAAGTTTGCATCGTCGCCACTTATTGTACTGTTTACAAACTAAAGGCAGGTTACCATTCTTTCTTAAACCTTAAAATCTAAATGTTTTTAATTCATTGTATTTTTTTCTTTAATAAATCGATGTTTCGAAACCAGTTACCTATAGTATATGTACTTAGGCTATACAAGTTGTGTCGTTGGTTTGTATGGCACTTAAAGCAAGATACTTTACATATCTACAGTGTTTTTTTGGTAATCGTAAAAATATATCCTAAATATTTTGAATCACAATTAATGCTCTTAATAAATATATAGTTTGAGTAACGCATTTGGTAACTAATTGCATCGACAATTGCACAATTTTTATTAAATTAGAAAAGGAACTGTTTCAAACATGACGCTTTTCGAGAAGCTAAGAGGCAATAACAGTTTTCAGCTTTTCACGTTTATTACCTTTGCGAAGTGCTGGTGAACTTTGGCTTTAATGACTACAGCATTTGTTTTATTATAAAAATGCAGATATATCTATCGTATTTCTAATTATTTTGTTAAACTAAATATTACATTTAGGAGTATTAACGAAGAAATGCTTCTCACACTTGAACTTGATTTTATAGAATTTCAAATAACTAATGTTTTAGAGATCAACTCCTTAAAATTTGTTATTTTGTAATGTATCAAGTTAAAAATCGTTTAATTATAATGTTCTATGTGGAAACAAATATTCATAGATATTTTTGTTATAACGTCATAAGTAGCTACTAGAAAAATTGCGCCATTGTCAAAGATTGCACGAATAGACTATCTCCAGGAAAATTAAAAAACCGGAAAGAAAAATTGCCTTTGGTGCCCCTTGCCTGTAACACCACTACATATAAAAGTGGTGGAAGACGTTTGATTTTCTGGCACAGTTTTACTGTATACTATGAGTATTTTCATACAGGTACCAGACGAAACTGGGAAATTTCAGGATGAATCGCAAAAGCAACCGATAGGAAGCGTCTCACTGTTAAAACTAAATATGGCACTTAAATCACAGCAAAGAAAAACCCATTGTTACATATTCATTAACGAAAAGAGAATAATTTGGAATTGTAATTTTGCTACCTCCTAAAATTTCCGTTCAAGTTAAATTAACTCTACACAATTGTTTCAGAATGTTTCAATCGAGTAAATAAACGTATAAAAATAAAGCTTAACTGTTACATTGTGAGTGTTCCAGACTTTTGAGACCAGAAAAATATAAAAAAAAACTCTTGCAAAGTTTAATAAAACAAAAAATTGCACCGTAGCAGTATCATCAAAAGTCCAGAGGTTAATTCTTAAAAAACGATTACTTAAAAGTTATCTCTCATAAATATTGTATATATTTCTCTCTTTCGCTCTCTTCAACACTATATACAACTCGTATAACTATATTTGGCAAGACTGTTTTTTTTTAGTTAGTATTGCGTACTAACTTTTAGGTCCTATTTACACTGTGAGATGAGCTCCTGGGAACTTGCATTATTCTCTGTAGGGCTTACAGTAGGAGTAGCGATGGTTCATGTGCTGACTGTAAGAACCGGAATGGGAGAACCTCTTCAAGCATTTACTACACTGGAATGGTTTCTCACCGCTGTGCAAGCGCTTGTGTTCCGTCAGGTGGTGTTTGTGCTTGAATGCTTTCGGGCATTTGTCACATTTGTGTGGACGTTGTCCTGAAAAATTAGAAACGAAAATCAATGGTGACGACCAACTAAGGTATTAGACTTAATCTTCCTTCTTATATTTTAATCTTAATTTTCAATCCGTTATTTATTTTATTTTAGCAAGCAAGCTAGCGAGCAATTTTCTGAAATTTATTAGCTTTATCTATTAATTCCATTAATTGTTTCATTTCTGAGCTTTGCCAAAGTATATTAAGCATATTTTCGAATTAATAATAAGTTTAGCTTAAACTGTCGACATACAGCAATGATTATTGTGATTGGTTTTCCTTTTTTTCTTTGGTGAGAAATCTTTTTTATGCAGAATGTTAGGATAAACTAAACGAAGTTATTAACGATTTGAATGATTCTTCTGTGGCTGTATTGCAATGTCAAGCGAATTTTAAAAATTCGACTCTTAATATCGAACTGTTGTTTATAAAGGCAAATTATTCTTTTGTTTTTTAAAACCATGCTTAATGTATGCATGTAACCATGATTCTGGTGCAGACTGTTTAATTATTAAATTATTTGATAAATGTTATTTTAAATTTTCGAGTACTATGCACGCTAAAGAAGGATTTTCTATGTTAAAGATTGTTTCATCAACGTTTTGAGCGCCTTTAATTGTGAACTTTTACTAAAGACAATAAAAACTTTAATGAAAAAACTTTTGTTTGTTATCTATCTAAATAAAAGTTTTTCCCAGTTCAAAATGTCTCCTAAATATTGTATCTTTAAAAAAATTGGCTTTATATGTTAGGCAGATGTATTTCCCCCCACTGTTATCAAATTTTATGCATATTTTTGAAATTTTAATGCATTTTAATGCACTGACATATGAGCTTTGTAAAATGTAACTGACTAAGGACTAATTGTGGTTAACAATAACAGACTAACAGTGGATTGCATTCAGCATTTCACGCCTGCTTTTAGTCTATCAAGAATTATGTAATTGACTAAACTCACCAGAGTGCTCGTATTTGTGCCTGGCCAAGGAGCTCTGCTTCGAGAACGCCTTATCGCACTGATCACACGTGAACTGCCCCTCGATCTCCTGCTCTTGGTTTCCCAAGACCGGACTGCCTAAACCCTTGAGCACGTACTGGGGCATCTTGTTCCTCTTGGCGCTGTTGGACGGATCTTCCTCCTGGCCGTCGCCGGAGCATTCCGTCCCTGCTTCGCTCCATGCCCTTTTCTTAGAGTTGGGACTCAGGCTCGAGATTTTGTTATTAATCAATTGCGACAACCCGGGGATGTCCATTCCGAACGGCATCAGATGGTCTATGGGCATTGACATGCCCGGCAGGTTCAGTTTGTGGGCGGGCTGGGCTAATATCTGAGCTAACCTGCTGCTGTTGAAGTCTAACGGCGAGGGCGACTGGCAAGGTTCTGAGGAATTAGAGTTTTGATAGTGGTTCTGGTAGGGCAAGTAAGGCGTGGGGCTCCTGGAGGTCTTCCGGCTGAGATTCACTACTTCATCGCTGTATTCGAAGGAATGACCAGCCGAGCTTGGCCTGCAAGGCGAGCTGGTCGGCGACGATTCGTTCGAGACGTTCTCTTTCTTGATGGAGAGGTCGAGAGGTTGTTCAGAGATATAATGATTGATCGGGGCAGTCATGGGGAGTTTTCCCGAGGGTAGCGGGTAGCGCTGGAGCACCGGAGCCGGGCTGTAAGGCACCTGGATGAGACGGCCTTCCCTTCTGTCCCTCGCTCTCGTGTTCTGGAACCACACCTGCACCACTCGTACCGGGAAGCCGATGGTGTTCGCGATCTTCTCCAAGTCTTCTCTTTTTGGTCTCGGGTTCAGCTTGTAGTTGTCTTTGAGTACTTTCAGCTGTTCGTCGGAGATCAGTGACCTCACCCGCACCTTCCGCCCGTCCTCGGAGACGTGGTCCGTCGTCGCGAACGATTCTGATTCGATCTCCTCGTTCGGGTTGTAGTTCATCCTGTCGTAGTCTTGGTCCTCAGCGCCGCTTATGCTCCCGTTGTGTAGGTCGTCCGATTTGTTCGTCAGGGCGTCCTCCAGCTTTGCGGCCAGGCCCTCGCTCTTCACGTCCTCGCACTCGTGGTCCTCGAGCTGCGACGAGGAATCGAAGGACTTCTTGCAGTTGTCGCAGGCGAACGCCTGCTTCGGCGAATGCGCGGACGCCGAGCTGTGGCAATCGCTCGACGATTCGGACGGGACCTTCTGCATGTTCGCCTGCAGCAGCTCCTTGGTGACGGTCGCGTTCACGGTCTCTAATATTCGCTTGACGGCTTCGAGGTCGCCGCTCTGGGCGGCGTTCCGAGGTTCCGGGTTCTTCTGGTGATCGTGCTCCGGGTCGGCGTCTTCGTCCATTATCAGGTCGCCGCAGTCGGAGGCGTTCGAGTTCGCCGTGTTGTCGTTGTTGTCCGATTTCACGCTCGAGTTGTCCATGCTGTTCGAGTTGTTCATCACGTCCGGCCGCTTCGATTCGTCGGGGGGCCCGTCGTCCGAGACGGGAGGTCTTACGGGACTCGAGCCCTGTTGTGGCTGGTGGTGGTGGACGTGGTGCTGCTGCTGTTGCTGCTGCTGCTGCTGCTGTTGCTGGAGTTGTTCTAAGAGGTGCCCCAGCGACGGCATGGGATAAGGACTGATTGGGTGACCGGTGCCTAACAGGCTCGGAGGCGTAAGGTAGAAGGGAGGCAGCGAGGACTGTAGAAACGCAGCGGCCGCTTCGGAATATTTCGGCAGGATGGGCAGGTAGGTGTTGTGATTGGGGCTTGTCGTGATGTTGTTGTTGATCGGGCTGATGTTGGACCTTTTCGGGCCCCGCATCGGTTGTTGGGGGTTCTTTTCCACCAGCGAGTTATTCTGCGGCCCTCTGGACCTGCCTAATTTGAGGTTCATGACGAGACACTTCTTCGACGTCATGTGACTAGAATAGGAACCAGAATGGGAGAACCTCTTGCCGCAGTTGCCGCACTCGAACGGCTTCTCGCCACTGTGGATTCTGATGTGTTCCTAATGAAAGAAATTCGTTAAAATTATGAGGTATTCAATACAACAAGAATTCAGATATTTTGCGCATGAACAGGGCAAGTACGAATTCAAGTACCGAATGTTATTCTATAACGTTTTTAGTATTGTTAACTCGCTTTCGTCTCCTATCTGTTTGTCTGTTCAATACATATTTGCAATCGATTTTAAACTAATTTCCTGATGCGCTAGAAACTTGAAACTTTAAACATAGCTTAGATCGGATGACAATGCAATGTTTAAAATCGACTGCAAAATCAGACAAATGAGACTAAAAAGGAGAAAAAAGTTAAATACAATTTTTTTAAATACGTTCTTAAAACATTACAAAGTACGAAACAATTTCTCTTAGCCTAGTACGAATCTATAGTCCCATACAAATTCCTAATCCTATACTAAATCCTACGTGGAAAATTGTAATTGTGACTTTTTAGACTTTTTACTACAGTTCTTCAAAAATTTATAAATCAATAGTTTATTCTTATGCCACGCGAAAACGCTATTGCACGGCGTCAGGGGGTAGTAGTAGAGGTGGTGAATTATGAATTCGACCCACTTGAAAACACGCCTAATTACAGCTTACTTACCCTAAATTGTATTTATGGTTATCAGTTCATCATTCAGATGCGAATCAATTGTTATCATCGAGAAAAGTTTCCCCACCAACTGCTTCTACCCATTTAAGTTTTTTTTATATTCGTTTGTTCAAGGGTTCTTGTTCGTATTTGTTTAATAATATTGTTATGTTAATATTTAACAACGCACTTGTTTTGTTTTTGTGTGGTGTTGATTTACTATAAATATAACTAATTTGAGTTTTAAAATTAATAATTAAAGTTAATTTGAGTGGTTTAGGTTCAGTTTTTGGTTTATCTATGTATTTACTTTTAACTTTATAACATAATTGATGTAAATTAATTTATAACAAAAATAATGAGACGTTATGCAGCATTTCTTAGGTTCCTCACATCCTCAATATGGACAAGGTGAATCATTAAGACGGGAAAGCTCATTAGTGCCTTTATCATTAAGGGTATTGAAATAAAAATATGCCATTGACTTTAAAGTGCAATTTGTAAAATTATTTTATGCTCTGTAGGGGTGGAATCACCGTCAGCTTTAATTTCTTAAGTAACACTAATTGCGTATCACAACATAATTAGTTTCTTTAGATGTGTTGTTTTCTGTGAGGCATTTATTTTTGGACGTTGCAATGGGTTATAAATTCATATTTTCAAACTGACCACCATCTTTACAAATTGGATAAAACACTGGAAAGTATCTGCGCTTTTTCCTATCAAGGGATGAGAGAAAATAGTGTTAGGATCTTCTACGAATATAAATTCTATGTCCAAAAAAGAGATTTTTCCTTCGACTTCTAAAAGTGTTTCACATATTACGTAACTATCGTATTATTCAAGCATATATCAATTCTAATTTAAATTTTAATCACAATTTTAACCTGTTAGTGTTTTATAGTTGTTGCTATCTGAACGTTGCATATACTTTTGCATTTTCATATGGCTTTTAGGGTCTTGTTAATGTTCCAAATCCAGGGCGAAACGTCGACTCATTACGATTCTTGATTATAAAGATGATTCACCAAGAATAAAGAAGATCATTATATAAGAGATTTCTAATAAAATACCCAACATCAATGAAATCAAACCCAGAAGGTTCACGGAAATTGCAGAAGTTTCAACTTCATGAATCTAGCAGCAAGAGTTCATAGCTCCTTCTGGAACCTTTAAGTTCAAACCTGCCTTTAAAGGAAATCTAGATGATTTACAGGCATTACAAGCAATTGCATTTTGATTTGAAACGTTAAAAAGAACGAAGTGTACCAATTCTGGAGGTTCTTTTAGAACCTTAGGTGCCTTAGAATCAAATTTAGAATTTTCTAAAAACCACGGATAAATGATTCATGAACCGGTTTCTAAGGTTATGAAGTCCTGTTCTTAATCAAAATTTTGCAACGGCTTTAATTTCTGTAATCTCAAATTTGAAAATTAATTTTTTTTATCAACATCAGGATGATGATTTATTCGTATTGCACGACTCTGTATGATACATCAGAATTTCAACAAATAAGTAGTAGATTATTTATGCATAATACAGTTTTAGTAGATATAGTACAATTATCGCGTATTGTTTATTATTCGTTCAAAGTACCGTGCGTCTCTTATCGTTGTTATTTATTACTTCTGTGCTTTTCTCATTACTTACGACAGATAACACTTCTTTGTTCGTTACTCGTGTTGCCAATGGTATATCAATGAATCCACACATTATGATTAAATTTGACTCATACATTATTTTTAAAACAACCAAAAACAATTGGACAAACGTTTTATCGCGACAATGGCGAAAAAGGTGCGCCCACCATATAATACAGTATTTTGGCGTATGCTCTAAAATAGCCGGCCATAGACGAAAAATGTAATTTTAACAGGTTTAACAGGAATGTAAAACTAGGTATTGGTATATAACATATGAATATTGCCTTTGTAAAAATAATTTATTGAGCTAAAATCTGAAAAGACGTGTTTTTTTGCACCTAACTTAAGGGGAAGTTTGAACTTGAGCAACGATTTTTTATCAATCCACAGACCCTGAGGGTTCGGCGTAGTTGATTAAGATTATTTTGAATTTCATGGAGAAAACTGCAAAAATGATTAAAGAGATTTGGATATTTTTACTGGACATAAGAAATATGGAATGAGAATTAAAATTTTCCATATTTAATTATGACTGGATTTTTCGATTCCATTAGAGTTGTGAGCCTCTGGAATTTGGCAAATTAAAGGTAGGTATTTAACTAAGTCAACTTAACAAACTTTTCGGAAACCTACACAACTTTTTGAAAGTTGACAGTTGAGATTAATATTTAAACACATTTCTAAAACATCCATCTTTGTTTCATTTATATATAATAATTGAAAAATCAAAGAATTTTGATAATTTTTTGCAATTATCTCTATGAAATTTTAAATAAATGTATCTTAAACGCCGCGACACTAATGACTTTTCAGGGCCTTTAAATTGATAAAAATTCATCGCCTTAGTGCAAATTCCCACTGAGTTACCTGCGAAAAAAATACCGACAATGTTCTCCTGAGAAAAGTGTGATGAAGTGTTATGATGACTGAACTACATGAATAAATTCCTGAAAGAATAGCGTTTAAATCACAACTCACCTTTAAGTGATGCTTAAATTTGAAAGCCTTATCGCACTCGTTGCACTTGAACTTCCTGAGGATGGCGCTCTCGTCGTGGCTGATCATGTGCCTCTGCAGACGGTAAACGTTGGCGAACGTTTTGTTGCATATCTTGCAAGACTGAAAAGAAGAAAATAAAACAAACGTAAATAAAGCGGAACACCGACATGAGGAAAGGTAAGCACCGACACACGTCTTGCCTTTAGCGCGATTTATGGCCCCGTAAATTGCGCTCGCTTATTCACTTTATTATTTATTTCATTTTGCGTGAGGGCGGTTTTTCAATACTCGCACACTTCACCGAGGCAAAAACGACTCTAAACTACTTCTGGAGGATTACTACAACGCGAGCAGGTGGGGTTAGAGTGACATTGTAATGCGGATTCCTGTTTTGTCACTTAATCTCGTGTGTGTGTGTGTGTGTGTGTGTCGTAAGACACAGCGACAAAAAGTCTGTAATGCGTGGATCTGGACACCAAAGGGATTTATCCTTTGATGCAGGGAACGGATGTAGGTGTGCTAAGTACCATTTTGTGAAAAACAATCTTAGCATACTACAGCTAATCCTGGGAAATTTATAAAATTGACTTAAAAGTGGAAGGACCTAACTGTATTTCAAATAAAAATTGTAACTGTTCGCCAAAGGTTTGAATATTCATGCGCTTATGTTGCAGTGGCCGACGTTTGAATATTTTGAATTTTTTGAAACGTATTATACACGTCTATTCTCCCGAAAGTATTGTAAGTGAGAAGCTTGTCCCTATTAACTATACTTTCAGTTAATTTCCTAGAAACAATACTATACATAAAGAATCTGATTCACAAATTTAGAGTTTAAACCAAGTCCAGTATTTTGCTTACATCTCATGTCAAATGGAATCAATTATCCAGAAAAGATCACATGGCACCAAGAAACAAATATTCTAGTCGATTTTCAGAAGCTGATATTGTAAGTAGGCAACAGGTCCAAGAATCGGCTTTCTAAACGAAATTTCCGAAAATTTGAATGAATTTTAGTCAATTTTCTAATGTGTGTTTAACAAAAATCGGATCTTCATGTTGCCTTTTGAACTGAATTTGGCCGATTTCCTAAATACCTAATAAATTCTGGCCTGTCATTCAAAAATCAATACCTGAAGACCTGAGATCTTAACTAAGTAACTAATCAATTGCTCAGTAAATCAAAACTCATTAATTTTCAGAAAAGTCTGATGAATACTAATATTCCAAGAATTTGCCCACCTGTTATTCAAAATCTAATGTCTAAACCTGCTTTTTGAATCAAATTCAGAATTCTCCAATGATTTTTCGGAAAATCTAATGAACTCTAATCGATTTTGTGAAATTTGAACTGAAATTGACTTTTTATCTAAGCAAATGATTCATCAATTTGAAGTTGAAACAAATTTTAAGTTTTTCTAAAATTCCAATGAAATGAAGTTAGTTACCATAAACATTTACATAACATTCTTTCTAGAAAGTGAAATATTAACTAAGCAACTGATACAGAATCTTGATCTCAAAACATAATATAATTGAACGGCTGCCACTGCCACTAAATCGGTAAAGTACGTATACACTGCGAAGATTTGGTGATTGCGCATATACGCGTTGTAGTCACGCCATTTTATACTCCATAGATTCGGGAGTCCCAATATAGTAACGTTAAAAGCATTACGGTAACTATTGCATTGTATTTCATTGAGTATTCAAAGTTCAAAATATTTTTACATTAACTATAGAGCCGACTACATCAAAACATTTACCCAAGGCTTCGGAATGTTTAACGAAAAATGTGTAGAATAGTGTTGCTTCTAGATAAACGATAGCTGAATATCTAGCAACACTAGTCATGATCAATAAGAGTAACGTTATCAACACCAGCATTAATACTACAGTGCTAATACCCCAGTCACTACAGTATTTTTTTAACAAAAAAATTAACAGCAATTATATATGCTAATTATAAGATGCCAATTATGACAATCACAGTAATTATAATAATAATTAGTGCAAAAAAGGACCTTTTTATATTGTGGCCCGTAGTTCGAAGATCAATGTGCAAATCGATTCACACCCAATAGAAAAGTTGTATAGAATTGAAAAAGCTTTAAAACGCGTCCGTACAAAACCTTGTAGGTTGATTTTTAACCGAGAAAAGCCGGAAAAACCGTTAATAAATGACTTTTTTTCAAAAATTTATTAGTAATTTTCATGAGAGAAAATTTTCGGTGAAATAACAGTTCGTGCTACGAAGGTAATTTAAGCCCAATCTGGATTCTGTCCGATAAATAGTTTTCGCACAAGGGACCAAAAATTAAAGTTGAATGTTCCAAAAATTTGAACACTTGTAATGATCTCGAACTCCAACTTTGGGGCGAAAATTATTTACTTTATAAAACATTCTAATAGACGTTAATGAGTTAATGTTTGATTTTTAAGTTACAGAATTAAGTAAAACCTTCTTATTTAGACATCGTTGTAAGAACCTGGAATTATTAACGTTACTGATTAAAGGTATTCATAATTTATTCCTGTAAATCGCCTCCTTACGCTTAATTTTATCTCTGCCCCAAATACCGTCCCTTCTGAATTGCCGATAATTAAAACTTTCAGCAGTTTCCTCGTAATAAGGTGTAGCGTAATTAAAAACCTCGCGGATTACTAACCGCCATTAAATTTTTAAAAGCCACGTTACGAGGTCGTTTCTCTTGCGATCCTCGCCATATTAACAAATTGCACCAGATAACGTTCCTTTAATGTGTTCGATATTTTGAAAACATTCATGTAAGATAAGTCCTTAGGAGAAAAGTTACAGCAACCTAATTTTGCCGAATTAGAACTTTCTAGAGTCAAGGTCGAGTGCATAAATGGGGCGCACGTTTAAGTAATTTTTATTTAAAGTCAGATATCACGTCTGTGGTTAATGGTTGTAATCAAGGTAAAACGTACATTTTAGGAACATGTGTTGAAAAAAAATTCTAACCTCATACAGGGGTTATCTAATGTTGATAGTGATTAGAATATGGGACTCCCATTTGGATCAATTATTAGTAAAGAAATAATGGCGTTTACTAGGCGAAATAACAGACATACGTTCAGATGCACAAGTACATTTTTAGACCAACATATGCTCATATTTTTCTTTTATTTACTACACGTTTAATAGTCCCAAAAATTAGACAAACTATATAAGAGAACTTCATAACATTCAGAGACTAAACATCGTGTCACGTTATTATTAGATACAGGTTAATACCGCTAATAAATTGTGATTATTAAATTTTACAATTTTAGATCTATTTTTAACGATAAAATATTGCGTTTTCAAAATATAGTGATAAAAAAGTTCGAAATTAATTTTTCCAATTGTGTTTTCAAACGTGTACAAATATTCTTGGGAATTTTTTGATATGTAAGGTGTAAATTCAGACAAGAAGTAAATACTGATTAAATATCCGCATGATTCTCCCTGGCTTTTTGACTGAATTTGTGATTTGAAAGCGTTAAATTTAAACAGCATCTTAAGCTTTTTCTTTATATCTTGGGAGACCATCAAACACTTCTTTGTTGCCTTTGGAACTCACAGGTGCAGAGAAACATTCATTATAAAATATTAAAAAATATTAAAAATACAAAAAATAAATTAGTGGAAAGGTTGATACACTGTCTAATAACTTAAAGGGTAATTGACTTTCTACTTTTACTCCATGAAAATTTCCTTCAGAAAGGTGCGTCGTGTTAGTGTGACATAATTTATGCGCCGAAATTAAAGTATTTATTTATCTGACGAAATTGTATTTGAAGTTTTAGGTATTTTTACACTCAACAACTTAAATATCCCTCTGCCACTAAAATTTGCAGTATTATCAGAATTTAGTAATCTCTCCTTTGCCCAGTAGGTGCTGGTATACCTACTTCACCAAACAATGAAATGAATTCTAAGGTCAAAAAAGATTAATTGCCATTGACACCGTAGGGGGTTATAAAAGAGATTGGCACATCCTTATACCACCTACGGCTATCGTAGCGTACAAAGCAGCTAAATTCTTTTACGGTACTTACTTACCCAAATATTCTAAAGAACATTTGCATAAGTCATCTCATTTTTCACTAGCTTTTATGCACAGGTACTGTGGTACTGTTAAATCCACAAAAATTAAAAATTATGAAATTTAGCCATATAAGGAATACAACTTTCAAATAAAAATTATTTAATGTACTTAAAATGTGAAATTTAGTACAAATTTCCTTCTTCGCTCCCTTTTGGAGAAAATCTGAAAGTTCATAAGGGAAAAGGGCACTTCAGAGAAGATCAGTCAAGATAAAGATTATGGTAATTATTACGAATTGAATAGTTGATTAAATATGCCAGACTTATAAATCCTTGGATTATTTTGTAAACAATTTTTTTTCAAAAAACATGAATCGTAGTGTGAAAAAAATATATGAAGCCCAACCGACCCCAAAAACTCTTCAGATTTGAAAGTTTCTGTAGCCCTGTGATCATACTGAAAAATTGAAGATATTTTGAAGGTTTCTGGAGTGCTTAGATTCTTTTGGGAAATTAAACCCGTGGCTTTTGGTTTATAAATTTATAAACTCTACAGCTGAAGACGCGGAAAGCCCAAATATTCCCCGGAATTCTTAAGTTATAATGATTTCCATAGACCTAATATGTAGCAGAATATGTGGCTTTAGACTTCTGTTTCCTAACCTTCACAGCTGAAATTGTGTGGAACACAAATGTTCCCTCCACACCTTTATAAATTTCCACCTGTAATGTTAATCTATTACTTTTCAAGGCTATCGCCCGAGCCCAATTGAGATCATGTTTCAGCTGTTCGAACCCTACCTAAGCAAAACCGATTCCAATGACCCTTTGGTTGGCCTTGCGGACATAGTGTAACGTTGAGCCTATCCTGAAAGTTTCTGGGACCCTTTGGATTCTTTTGGAAGATTCAGACTGTGGTATTGGGTTTCTGCCTAACAAACTCTACAGCTGAAGGTGTGTGGAACCCAATTGTTCCCTCCGTATCACCTGTAGTGTTGAGCTAGTTCTTTTTAGGGCTATCGCCAGAACCAAAATGGGTATCATGATTCAACTGTTAGAATTCTACAGTTAATGTTACGTGAAGCCCAACCCATTCCAATAATTTCAATCTTAGTAAAATTCAATCTCGTCTGAAGGTTGTTGGAGCCTTCGGTTCTGTAGGGAAAAACCAACCTGTGGCTTTTGGTGTCTACCATATAGGCTTGCCAACGAGGGGTATGGAAGTTGAACTTGAATGAAAAACAAAATAAAAGTAAATAAATAAAAGGGGTGGTGAGTAAACAATACCATATTTTGAAAGTGCAGGGGCCCTTCACAGTTTTGATCTGTATTGAAATCTGTTGTTTGGATGCTTTTTTAATGGCTGAACGTAAAAATGTCCAAGTATGAGTATTAGACTGTACATAATCATGCAGTGTTGTAAAATAAACTCGACGTGTCCCAGGCTTTTGCGAAAAATCCAACAGAAAGATACTGTGATTACTTGAGCCAAAGAAATTTTTGTCTCGTATTCAAACAAAGAAAGAGACAAATGTTAAGCGATTTTCCTTAAAAACAAAGGCGTTCGCATACAGTTATAACAAAGACTCGTAACACTTGTCGCGTTCTTGAAATAATTCTATCCTTATGACGTTAATTAATGCTTTCTGATTTTTTTTAAGACATCTTACTTCGCAATATCTAACACATGGCACCTCTTTTTTATAAAACCGAAATAACCGAAAGTGTCGAATATCTAGACAGTTCCGCCTGGTACAAATAATAATATTCCGAATAGCATAAGAAATATAATTAGAACTGTTAAACTGTGGCGGAACGAGATTTTCTGTTTATACTTTTGGAACAAACCGCGTCTGATTTTTTCGCAATTAAAAATAAACAAGACGTTCCAAACGAATCCGGCTTTTTGATAAATTTTATCATAATAAATTATTTTTGTTTTACGTGATACGTTTCTAGGGATAATGTACGCGCATTAGCAAACCATCGTTTATAAACTCATTAAACGCTATTTCACCGATAAAAAAAATTATTCCGCCTCTGAGGCGTACATGAGCGCAACATCCCAAAAAGTTGGTGACTCAACCGCCTTAACTCGTAATACCTTTTTTGCTCGCTAAGGTGGTCCACTTTGGAGTAAACACTTTCGCATATTGTAGCGATTAATGGCCGCATAAACAAACGTCAAGTGTATATGAGTATATGTAAAAGTGGTTTATAAAAAAGCGTTCTATTTATCGAATGACTAACGATGGCAAGTCGGGGGCCCTGTTAAATCCATTTGGATCACTCACTCCTCGTGTTTCGGAATATGGTCTCTTTCTCTCTCTGCTCCATTTGGTGTTAAATGAATGTCTGGCCAATTGAAGTTGGAATGGATATGATATGGGCTTGTGTGGAAAACACACGCTACACACAATATCTACGTACCCATGCGCACACACGGACGCGTGAAGTGCTTTCCATGGCTTATATAACCCAAATAAAAAAAGATAAATAAACCAAACGTTTCGAGCGAAGACAAGCAAGGCCAGGAGTTTTCAAAAAATTCCAAATGCACGCATTTATAACTTTTATCGATATGTTCGCCATTTGTTGTTGTGTACATCTACTTCCTCGTCAGAGTAAAGAATTACACGTTTTTCACTCGAAAGTCGACAATTTTATTGAACTATTAACCCTCGCTGATTGCACATCGACGTTACAAATCATTTACTCGTAAGCAACGAAAAGGTTATCGAGATTCGCGGATTCATTCACACAAAATTATTGACCTACTTTTTTTAATTTTAACTTTTGGCACACCAGATAAACACTGTTTAGTTCTGTGGATAAACATTGCGACGATAAAATAATTTACATATTAATTACAAAACACGGAACGTTATTAATAAATTGGGGAGGTTATTTGTGTCGGGATTAATGTCATAATGTCACGGATGTTTCGAGGAATTTAAAATTTCTTGCCGCCATTCGTGGCCTCGTTTTGGTCAAGCTTAATTGTAAAATTATTATTATATTACATTATCCTATAATCCCGTTATTCTATTCTATATTATATCCTACAATATTATTATTATAGGATGTACAAGATGCTCCAGAAATTGCCCATGAACTACAAATTGCAAATCACATGAGTATATTGAAAGGTAAGAGAAGCCGAAGCCCTTTCACAAGTCTGTCCATTTCTCTACCTGTCCGGTACTTTTATTTATGATTGAATTAATGTCCTACACAGATTTAGGAACTTTATGGTCATTAAATTTTTGTATTATAAACGGTGTTACAAGCAATGAGTTTTGAAAATACTCTATCAGTCGATTTTTTTTCTTTCGGATTAATTTGCATTTTTGCTACCACGATAATGATCAAGAGCACAAACTATCGCTATCACTAAATAAGACGATTTGGAATTAAACACTTATGAATAACTGACACTAAATAACTGACAACCATAAGTAAATAATAATTTACACTGTCAAAACGCCATAGACAGTTGATAAATGGAATATTTCTTAACATCAGTTTGTAAAATGAACATGTGCATTTTACCTGAAAACGAGAAGAGTTACCTATAGGAATGTATACTAGTATTAGATAGACAATTAAATTTAGCATATGCTGTTGAAGTAAAATCCTGAGCTTTCCATTTAAATTAAACAAGTTATTGGCGTTTAAAGATTGTAATTATTTTGCCTTTATTTCTACACACCTTGTATATGTTAGTAAATATTAAACGAATGGGACATAAAGGTTGTTCATTTAGTAGCCTATAGCATTAACTTAATTTAGAAATTAAAACATTATTTCACAAAATAAGAGATATTTCAAAAACCACAAAGTTTAGGTGAATTAAACTTTAATGGAACTTACCTTTACATTGATATTAAAATCCGAAAATGAAATAATATACAGAATATTTTATTTAAAAAAAAACACAACTTTGATAGTTTTAGGGCTTTTAGCCCTGTAAAATATGGAAATATTTTTAAAATTTAGCGTTAATAGGCCCATATCGACCGTGAGGTAAAGTTTTTTTTTAAATCAATTACTTCAGCCATAATGCTTCGTGTAGAATAACGTGAATAACTATATATTATAGGTATATGGGTATATATAGGTAAGTGAATTAAGCCAAATGGACGTTCAATAGTACATGCAAACACTTGATTAAAGGTTGTTTGACGAAAATAAGCCCTTAGTGTATACAGTGTGTCGAGACAGTAATGCATAAATTCGGTAAACTTGTAAGGAAATTTTTTTCGGAAAAATCGTGGGATAGGACCATTTTTGTTGAATATCTTCAAAATACTATGACAAAAGCATAAAACGATAAGCGTTTGGACTGGAAAATCGTTGACTAATCGTGCTGAATTCTTTAATTTAACTGTTGGGTACAAAAGTTAAGTATTATGTCAAAATCAATATCATTTTGAAGAAGACTTCGGGTTTCATGCATATTGAGCCATGCCAAACTAGCTACACGCAGAAATTGCTATAGAGCAAATATCAATGGCAAATCACTTTGGATTCCACGACTAAGTGCTTTCTTGAGCATAAATTATCTGACACATTTGCCAAAGCAGGTAAATCAAGGAATTTTCATTTCCCTGGAAATGTTGATCAATCAGCAACATACATATTTTCTCATAATAAAAAAACTCCAGGAGCCGCAGGAACAGTGCACGCATGCGCACCCTTTTGTTAGTCGCACATCATGATCGCTAGCGTTCAGAGGGAACTCAGATGTTGTCAAGAAAACAACCTAAGTTGCTAGTTCATTTTTGCGCAACGGTTTGAAATCAAATAATTTCTATTGCGATATATCAAAGTCCGACTGTTACTAACTAGAATCGCTGATAAATGAAAGACGCGGAGATACAGATGTGAGTACTCGACTACTACTGCGCAGTGCTGCCGCGGTCAATGTTGAAACCGTACTGACTGATCGGTCAAATTCGTACGGAATTGAATAAAAATAGTTTTCGGGCAGAAATACATTTTGTATATAATTTTTATCGTGGAGCAAATCTTAAGGATTTTGCTCCAAACAGAGATCTGCCGATAATGCGCATGAGCAAAGTATTTTTTTAAACCCGTTTGTTAATTCTGTACTGTACTGTACAGTGCCATCTGCCAACCGTTCGTCGAAGTACGAATGACATTTTCCCCTCCAATGAAGATGAAAAGGTTAATTCTTAATTAAATTAACTATTTATTAATCGAATTACAGTGTGTCATATTGGCGGTAAAGTCAATTGATGACACTGAAAATAGAACTGGCAGAACTGAGTGAATGAAAACGTACTGAATTCAGAAGAACTGTACTGCACATACTTTGCATTACGTTTAGCCAACCAGCCGAGAAACGTTTTCAGATTAAAATGTGTTGTTATCAATGACTCAAGAAGGAAGAATTTGTCACGCAACCTTGAACTGCGGAAAAATGACCAAAAATGGATTTTCAGGCGAAAGTACCAGTGAAATCATTACTTCGTTGCAATAATATTTACATAATATATAATTTAGTATCTTTGTTTTATAACGTGAAATCTAATAAAAACAAAAGGTGACGAACTTTTTAAACAAAGAACCCCTCTAATTGGAAAAGAAGTAAAGATATCGTTTCACGAATAATTTACGTCAAGCATGTACAATTTATTAATCTCTTAACTAGATCATTCTTCAAATTCCCGTCCGCATCAACGTTTCACGATTACATTTAATGGTGTCAAATGTCATTCGGTTCGTTATAATTGTGTAGCATTTTAAATTTCTTAGCTTGATTAGCGTTTGACTCGCATTAATGTAAAGGGTTAAGAGGGTACGTAGGTCAATTGGTGTGTTTACGTAACGTTACCGTATACGGAGCGCACATACACAGAGAAAATCCGAAGGAGATGAGTAATAATTGTTTTGTCCTCTCACACATACACTTACATACATGTATTGTATTATACGACATACGAGCGCACGCAGCTGTGTCAAAAATTGCCCTTTGTTAACTTTTTTCGTTTAACCTTTTCAATTGAGGCTCGGGAGTTTGTACCCGACGCGAAAACATTGGAAAGGATTTCTCACGTTCCGTAAGATGCTTTCCAGATGACTCAACCTATGTAATTATTGCCCACTTAACACTGGATTCGTTAATGAAGGAATTAACGCTCGACTTCTGATCCTTTAGGTTTAATGAAGAAGTTGCAAAAAACAGGTTTACTACTAAGAATTTTTTAGAAAAGGTTAAAACAAATTTGTTAAACGTTGCACACCTTAAATTTAGGCTAAATTCATTCAGGGGTACTTTGACCTGGAAAATTTAATTTCAGGATTTCAGCGAACACGCAAGACTTGATGCTATATAACCTTGCTAGCATGTACAGACGAAAATCAGGTTCAAGAGATTGTCTCATAAGTTTAATTTTGCGAGTGTTTTGCTTTTCGTCCAAAAGGAAATTACTGGAAGCGCAATAAATTGTCAATACACGAAAAAATTTTATTTGATAAAATTTGTATTATTGGGAGGCAGAAATGAAGTGGTAAGCGAAAAGTAACGAAAAGATTTCAATACCGACTTCGATGGATCATATTACGAAATATACGAAATACCATTTGTTTCATCATGTATGTATCAAAATGTGTATAACACATTTTCTTTACCGACGAAACAAACTTTCATTTAAATACTGCTCTGCCTATGGACACAACTACGCAGATTAAAGATCCAAATTGGACGATGAAAGCGTAATTCCACCAAAATAATTTGTTGGATCACTTTCCTTTGAGATATATTTGAAGATTATTCCGACTAACTTGAAGAGTTATTTCCGAAACCAGAAATCGAAACTATTTACGCAACTATGATGAATTTATTTAGGTAGGAGTTAAACCAAATGTAAATCAGGCGCACAACTTACAGAATTGAAAAAATCGCACATGTCCAGTGATTAGATCTATCCAGCCAGATATGATCGAAAACATTATTAATGGATTTTGTAGCCGGTTGGCACGCTGCCAGGATATGGACACGTATTCACTTTAAATTGCCTTTTGCTTAAAAGCATAATTGTTTCATGTTAAATAAAGCAGTTCGTATGAAAGATCATCTTAATATCTGATGTATTCTCACCTTTTTCGTTAGGTATGAGAGATAACAATACTTTTATACTATTAATACTAGCACACTTTACTTATATTTATTGACTTTGATATTTTTAAAGTATTGAATACTTTAAAAATATGTATAACATTTTCTTACACAAAAAGCTGTCTTTAATTTACTGAATTTATTCCAAGTTAGAGACTCGCACTGTATATTAGATTTCCATAATCTTGAAATATCACATTTGAAATTGCAATTTGTTGTTAAAAAGATTTTTCCAAAAATATTTGAAGGTGATTTGATATGAAAATTTGCCCATATTCTGTTTAACATGTAAAAAAGAATATCGAAAAATCCTATTAGAAACGAAGCAATAGAGGTTTTGGATAATGATACAATAGATCCTACTCTCAGTACAAGAAAATTCTCAAATGTTTTTAGCTGTTTCACGTAGCAGCATCCAAAGAATACTAAAAAAATAAAATTTCTCCCTTACAAAATACACCTAGTTCAACACTTAAATGAAAACGATAATGATCGGCGTTTGGACTTTTCTGATATTATGAGTAGGCGAAGTAATGACGACCTGAATTTCCTTTTTTACGTCTGTCTTTCCGACCAATGTTCTTTCTTATTCTGTTAAGAATACCTTGAATGACAGTTACCGTGAAGAGAACCTAATGTTTCAACGAGATGGTTCTTCTGGTAAAACAATTCTTAGGTGACACTTTGCTTAAGCGAGATCGGAAGAAGAAGGCATATTGAGTGGCCTGTATGTTTACTGGATTAATAACTGCTGAAGTTTTTCTTATGGGGACATTTAAAGGCAAAAATCTATGCAATATCACTCGAATCATTAGAAGATTTTCGACAACGTATCATTAAGAAGTACAACCAAGTTACACCTGCAATGTTAGAAAATGTCAATGGGATCAAATGTCAATGTGATTTCAAACTTTCTGGCGATACTCCTCAAGTACCAATCTTAATTTGAAAAAGTAGGTCTCATGGAAAAGAGAACTTCACGCCCTTTAAAACGATGTAATATTCAACACCCCTTTCCTTTTAAAATTTAAGGGTTGAAAATTACCACCAGTCAGGGGTTGTAGTAAAAGGGTTGAAAATACCAAAACACTGTGAACAAATAAAATCAACGGGTCCACTTTATTATTCGAATAAGAAAAAAATAGGGTGGCAAGTTTTCCGTGGACCACTTGTTATAATTACATATATTTTTCTGGGTGTGTGTATACAGGAAAAATATTTTTTTAAAAGATTTATGTACTTTTTTCCCTCTTCCTTTCCTCGTAACGTGCGTTGACAAAGCTAGCTTCCCACGTTGGTCACTTGACCGATTGCCACAAGTTCTTTTTTTAAATTTTTGGGGCATATTTTACCAACATAGTGTTTTTCGTTAGATGAAATGTGTGTTTGTTATTTTTCAATGTATTGCAATTTCATATATTGCAGTATCATATAAATCTAAAAATAGCACCTGGGATACTTTTGACTCTCTGTTCCAGACGATTCAAATACCGCACCAAAAATACAGAAACACCAACTGTGGCTACATGAACATAAATCTTCAGACAGGCGGGTCGTAAAACGTTTACCCAAATTTCAAGTTTCAAGCGCTCTCTCGCGGTAATATTTGTCCAAACTACAAGGCCTCTAAAGAGAAGGCCGTCCAGGATCCCAATCCTGATTCGACTTGACGTTTCGCCAAACGTATACCATTAAAAGCAACGAATTAGACTTACGACTTGTGCGTTGGGCGAGTGCAGGAGCTCGTGCTTCTCGAGGAGGTCCTTCGAGTTGAAGGAGGTCGCGCACTGCGAGCACCCGAAGGGTCCCCCCGACCCTGCGAGGGGCGGCGTCGGCGAGACCGTGCTCGGCACGGAGATGTTGCTCACCGTCTCCGACGAGCAGGAGACCGTCGTCAGCTCGCCGTGCGACATCTCCATGTGTTCCTTGAGCGATTGGAATGTCTGGCATCCTTTCTGGCACTGGGGACATTTTATGAAGTACTCCGGGCTGCTCGCGCCGCCGCCCAGGTCCTCCTCCTTGATGGAGCCGTTCGGTAGCGTCGGAGCTGCAACAACGGAAACAAATATTTTTCTACCTCCAGAAAGGACAGATGTTGCTTATGATTCAAAAGATGGAGAATGGGGAATGTGCGCGTAATTCGGTGATGGTCATACGTTCAAGCAGATCCTGGTTAGACTGGTTGTTTCTCGATCGGAACTCATACTGGTGCTAGCATGAGAAAATTACTCTTCTCACCTTCGGAGGATTTTTTTACTTCAGAAAAAAAATTGTTCATGCTTATATCATTAATCTGTCCGAGCAGACGACGAACGATGACAATTATTCGAACCAGTTGTCAAAAATAGGAAATAAAAAAATGCAAATTATTTATTGACTACGTTGTACGGCGTGATCCTTTAAATTCAAATCTACTAGGATGATTTTAACGTAGGGCGTAACCTGTTGCCATCGAATTTCAAAATACGTAGAGAACACACATTTTCCATGTTCTATGATTGAATTTGATGCCACGTCAAAAAGAATGAAAGGAACAATATGAGGAAAGACTGTGAAACTTGATATGCCATTATATCAAAAAAGGGTCTGGCAAAATCCCTATACTGTCCTTGTTACTTAATCTTTACTCGAAATGGATACTTAGACAATAACCTTACATGGCCAATTTTATTGACATCTGTATTCTATAAGTTGCGATACTGGTATTTCCAGTTAATCTTCTTCTGTAAGTGGAATATCGAGTGAAGTGTCGTAATACAGCGCATAAGATTTATATTGGCGCATGTGTATTATTTGTGAAAAAATACCTTTTGATCCTTTTACTGAAACAATTAGTTCAACAACTACGTATATCCGAAAAATATACAATCGATGGTTCAATCCGGCAGAAATGAGTAGTCATCCACAAGGTGTTTGACAATAAATTCACAAAGTAAACTACTAAAAATGATCAACGAAAACGGTATTGGTGGATCTGCTAAATGACATGTACAGCATAGGAACCACATGATATATTAACATCGATGTTTATCCGTCTACTGAAAGCTTTGCATGTTCCATGCCAACAGTCAAACTCACATGCCAAGGAAGACGATGCCCCCGGGAAGTCCCCAAGTGAGGTTAGAACGGGCGGAACGTACTCTATATATTTGTCAAATTTACGCGTGAGCCTCTCTCCAGAGGGGGAGAAGAGCCCCAGGGCTACACCTCCAACTGTGAACGAAATTTTTCACTTTTCTTCAAACGTATGTGAAAATCGAAGATAGCCACGTTGTAGGTTTTGATGTCTTTCAAAAACAGGTTGAAAAATTAAAATCTCCGTTAATACGCCGAATTTTGCAAGATTATGGTGTATATTGTGAATAACATAATTGTACAAAAACTTTATCCGACAGCATCCAACTTTTCCATGTCTAAAGTAGACATAATAATCTAACATTTCAGGCAAAATTACCGCTTCATCTTTAAACTGGGCAAAGCTGAGAATTCTTGAAAAGGGTCCATTATAATGGATTTTCCAAGTTTTTTCGATGAAAAATGCTCCGATCATCTTTAAAAACGCTTATTTTAAAGGTCTTTTAATTCTCTATAAATCTATAATTTTCACGCTATTGTTAAAAACGGAAAAACCACGTACTTTTCAAAATTTTTGTTGTTTAAAAAAACGCAAATGCTCAGATTTGTGTAGATTTTGGGTTTTTATCATCTTTGATCCATTTTAAACGAACTGTTGTGGTCCGTTTGCTGTTAAATTTTATCTACCAAATCAGCTTATTTGTTGCTCAGCTAAATTGGTCTGAGTAAATGAGTCACTTTTTTCATTTTGCGTAAAGAAATGAACAACATATTTATTAGATGCAGAAATAAGTATTACACGAACAATAATGTAGGACTGAGGAGACATGTACAATATAAACATTATAAAGTACTATAAATGTGCAGGTCTTGCACAGAAATAACCTCTTCAATTTCAAATTTAAATAGAAACAAGATTACCACATTTACGAATCCCCCCCTTTCATAAATTCTCCCGTTCCCCATAGCCTAAATAACATTTTAAAATATGAAATTTACTACCTCTTAATTCCAATATAATTCGTATTATTAACGTATTCATTAACGGTTGCGGTGAATACTTAATACGCATTTCCGCTTTCACATTTCCTAATATTCGTCGTTTTATCCAGGTCGTAGTCTCGTTGCGTTTTCCACATTAATTTAATCCTACGAAAGGTATGTCGACGGGAAACAATTAACCGAGGCTAGGTTTATTGGTAACATCCTGTGTGGCAATTAAGAACTACACTCGATAAAGAGGTAGACGCAACATTGGAAAATTAATACCAACAGAAAATGTATTACAATGTTACGCATAATTAGACCTCAAGGAGTCGCTGGATTAACTCGTATATTACAAGTAATTTGGTGGTGTTAATAAATTTGAAAAGGACGAGTTAGTAAGGTTTGCACAATGGTAGTGACATTTAATATGACAAAGTTGATATAGACAAAAGTTTATAAATTGCAATACGCAACAGTTAAGGGGCAGAATAAAATTTCTATCATATAATTTTCATCACATAGAGCCTTCAAAAGTAACTATGTAAAATTGAATCGATAACTACTTTACTTTTTACTCTACAGGTCCTGCTCGTAATGAGTTTCGTAAGCAGCATGTGTGGTCTGTTTCGTCGGCAGCTCCTCGATTGTTGCCTGAAAACCCAGGTTTTTTCTAGTGTTAAAATTGTGATTTTTTTAGCATTAAGGACTTAGACCTCGAGTACCTCACCTCTGAATATGTCCGCCGTAGTTGTGGGCGAAACGTCAGGACTAAACCTACCCAGGCCACGGCCTTATAGCCCGGAAGAAATACCTTTACAAGACTCCGGCCGTGAAAGCCTTCACTCTAGGATTAAACATATTAGAAACTCAGTACCTTCAACTCATCCTTCTTTCAGACTTAATACCGTCTCAGAATCAATGATTATTGAAATTATGGAAAGGTTTCTATTAAAATGACTGCTGAAGATGATCTCATACCAGGTTTTATTGTTCTTGATGCTTGAGCGGCATTTGCTGCATCTCTTTGTACAATTATAAATTTGGCTTTGACATCTGAAACGTTTTTCTGTCTGTGGATACGCGTATAAGAGTTACTACGATCCACAAAAATAATAAATCTAACTTAAAAAAGTACAGACCAGTAGCAATATCGTCTAACTTTGTAAAATTATTTGAACAGATTATATACAATATATAAGCCAAGAATACAGGTTTTCTGGGCGATTTTTGTCAGTTTGTATGATAGTGAACAAAATGACATAAAATGTGTATACCTCATTTTACAAATCATTATAAACAATGCTTAAACGGGAGAAATCTTCTATATACATTCTACGTAATTACACCTACATAGCGACGCCGTAGCAAATTGATTTGCCTTCAAGAAGAATATTAAATTTTCAAAATCTAAATCTAAGCTTTAGAGAAAATTGTAAAAATTTTGTAAAATTTATGAGTATTAAAAACTTTCTTCACAACGAATAAATGAAAATAATGCATAGTTGCATTGATGACAAAATTCCCTTCAAAATCAAGGAAAGAGAGTGACAGCAGAAAAGCTGCTTTTTCTTGTTTTTAGGATTTGATAGTGACCAGTGGAAAACAAGTAAAATTATGTTACAGGTATTATATCACTCGATATTCAAAACCAAGGAGATCATTATTGCGTTTTTCGAAAATTTTCATAAATCACTTCAATTCAATCAATCACAATAAATTGATCAATACGAAAACAACTTTTACCGAATGTTTTGTATGAAATAAATCTTGATGAAGCAAAATCATGTCCTTTCTAGATAGACAGGATTGATAAGGGTTGAAAATGCACTTTGAAGCTCTCTGAAGCATTCACAAAAGATTGATAAAAAAAAGGAACCTTTTAAAAATTCAGAAAAAAATTAATGAAATTACAAGTCATAAGAGCTACGAGACAAGTATTTTTGGCTAGTTTTGAAGAGAAAACAATCCCTACGATAGGTAAAGTCACCCGTAATCAGAAGAAGATTATGAAAAGTCATAGAAATAAAGAAAAAATACTTGAATTCATCTTTTTTCATAGAAGAATTGGGATACTTATAATCGTTCTAATACCCTTTGGTCAAAACTCATTCCTCTGAGGAGGGGCCCATAAAATACGAAAAATAAAATCATTTTCTGAAATTAAGAAAAATATATTTCAATGCTGAAAAACACAAATATCACCGAACAACTATTAGTTATTAGCTTTGATGGGGAGAAACAACCAAGAAGGGTAAAGTTAGTCCCAATCAGAAGAGGATGATTAAAAGTCATACAAAATAAAGAAAAAGACTTGCATTTTTCTCTAAACGAATTACGATAACTTATAATAATTCCAATACACCCTAGTTAAAACTCACCCCTCTGATAGGTGAAATTACCCCCAAAACAAACAAAACCTCCAACAAATAAAATCATTTCCTGGAATTTCGAAAAAGTATATTTCAATGCATATAAAAATCCCACCCAAAAACTAATTATTGATTAGCGTTGTGAAAAAAGGTAACACTAATGTTCATATATTTTACTTCTCATTATATTTTTTTTAAATCATAGGTAAGCATCCTACCTGAATGCACATTAAAATAGGATTTGTAGGAATCTTGTCAAATGAGTCATGGTGGTGTCAATGTTGTACATACATTGAATTAAGCAAGCATTCAACAAGTGTAAATATTAAACTGATAATAACGATCGAATTCCAGTTCGTCCCGGGGGAAACCCACGGAAACAGAATTAATAATTTAGGAGAGACAAGCAAAAGCTATATGGAAAAACTTGGAGTGTCGATACTTACTTAAAAGGGGTTTAAAACAGAATTTTTGCTAACGTAAGTTAGACCGTTAACGTGGGGTATATTATGATTTTCAACCGTCTTAAGTGCGTCCAGTATTCTGTCTTTGTCGTAAATGTGCAAAATCGTCAAATTTTTCTCAAAATCACACATCTGGCTGTGAAGCAACAATGACTGCTGTATGTATTGACTGACAGTGACTGTGTAACAGGTAGCCATTTATTTCCATTATTATATTGTCTGTTATGTTCCTTAATTCTTCCTCTTAAAGATGTATGTTGCATTAGAGCTCAAAGTATACCGGATACCGACCACTTATCAACGCATGAAAATAATCGTCGAGCGTGACTCTCCGATGCCAAATACGCGAGAAAGAGCATTAAAACCACGAAAACCTCGAAGTTTATACAAATTTCTCAAAAATTTCTACCATTTAGACAGTAACTCGAAAAGTACCCATTTTTTGAGTTTGCAGAATGGAATCAAAATAGCTCGCAAAAAAACTTGGAAAATCGGCTGCAGAAAATATCATTTGTAAGCTTATGTCTCGAAAAATATCGTTCTTTCGAGCTTACGCAAGGGATTTTTAGAAACCACGGAAGTTGCTTTATCAATGGCAATATTTATGTGCCGCTGTCATGTTTAAAAGGTTTTTTTAAATGGGACAGATATTCGTAGATCAAAGCTGAAACTAGAAATACTTAAAGTTTGCCTTTTCTCAGCTACAAAAAATGGCTAGAACAAGAATAAAAAATAAGGTATTTTTCTTAATCACAGATTGTTCTTTATATAGAAGCAATTTTAGTGTTATTATAGAAGTTATTGATTTTCGTTTTTTTTTAGCTTTTTTGAAGTTAAAATTATCAACTTTTGAAACAATTTTCTTTTTCTTTAATTCCTTCCCAAAATTTTACCTGTGAACCGAAAATTCAAGTTACCAAAACCCAGACACCACGTATTACATTTAAGTTTTTAACAGGTTCAAAAAATTATACCGCCCAATGATATCCCGCACATTGTGCTCATTTGCAAAGAAAATTGCCCAAGGGATTACATTTTAACTTAAATGGACGCCGAAAGTGTCGGATATGGTATAACCGTTGGTGCGGAATGCTGCGACTCAAAAGACTCCGAAAACCTCTGCAAGCACTTTCAGTTATTGCTTCAAATTACTATCAAGGAGCAATAAATTTGATACCTTCCGAACATCAAACGAGCCGACCCGCTCTCGCCCCGTGACTCACAGATAAATACTCTGACGTTGCCAACGTGACTTATTCCGTTACTTTTCCTCTCAGATACTCACCTTTACTTAGTACTATGGACTCTTGTTCAGAGATAAAGTTTATGTTAATTATTGTTATCAAGGGAAGCCGCAGTTAGTCATGCGGGCTGTTAATCGCACATAATATGGTTTACCTTGATGATACGAAAGAGGGATCGTACTGCGAAAGCGTAAACTATCGTATTAACAATATTATTACTAATAATACCGAGCTGACGATGTCATAATGAGTAAGAGAGCGTAGTTTAAACAAATTTAAATCGACAATTGCTACTTTTCTTTTCCTTGGGACGAACGACGGCTTCCAGCGCGTTTCGGATAATAAATTATTCTTATCCTTACAACATGTTTAGTTTGGTAAATTTTAACGTTCCATTGCTTGGAATGAGTTCAAGAAATCGAAATCTGGAAGGAATTACTTCCAGGAATATGTTAAACAACTTTGGAACTTCATAAAATATCCAGGGAAATATGTGGGACTCGACTGGGGCAGAACTTTTCGCGAAAGTAATACCGCACAGAAAATATACACACAAAAAGAGAAAGAGGTCGTACGAAAATACATCAGCTTTTGAAATCGAGTCTATAAATTGCGACTTTTTTAATCACGCGGATGAAAAACTACCTATTCAATTTCACTACGCAAATTCGTATTTAAATATTTTTTGCGCCGTCGCCTGCTTCGAACTTCACCAGTTATTAATATTCCTAAAACAGTCACAATAAATCCACTTATTGCGGATTATTTGTCACCGGGGACGGGTTGCGATTCCGAGTCCTTCTCATCATTAAAGAGGTATTTTATACGAGCTTTCTTCGGTGCGAGAGTGTATGTCGCTTTTTGCCTCTGGACCAAGAACAACACAAAGCCCGTGGAACTGGCACCGGTCCAAACGGAATTTTAGCACTATAAAATGAGACACGCGTCACTTGGAAAACCGACACCTACTTCGCCGTGACGCGAAAGGTGTATTCCAAAGAATATTTCGGGAAAGCCGGGAAATCGTCGGGAAATTGTCAAGAAGCTTTGGGCAGATCCGCAATCGATCGTTATAGGGGCGATGTTGATCGAAATATTAACTCTACGTACTTTACACAGTGTGTTGAATTAATGACACTTTTCATTGTTTTAACAAAAAGCTATAATGGTATTACCCTTTTATTACAGTTTTTTTAGGAAAATATCAATTTTCTGGTCAATGGGGTACTTGTGCAGTTGGTTTTACAACTTGTAAATTATTGCTCATTGCTTAAAATTTGCTTAAATCACACTTTATCTAGAATATTACCTAACACTACTTAACTAATCATTACCACACTATTGGTTAACTTAATGACATGTATGGGAAAACTGTCATTTATCTAGTGAAGTAAGATTGCCAGCCAAAAATGTAAAATACACAAAAGTTTTAGGAATCCAAAAATCTATTTCAATAAAAAAAGTATACAGCTTAAATTCCCAAAAAATCATAAAACAACAAGTTACTTCTTTCTCATGGAACATTTCAATATTTAAAGCATTCTCAAAATTCTGAGGAAATTATTTATATAGCACCTTTTTTCGAGATATAGAGTTATGAATATCATTTTGTAATAAATTATCACAAAAATACTTTCATTTCATTACCTGGAAGTCAAACAACCTCAATCAAGTTTTTATGTATTTCAAGGGTCCGGTGAAGTCACCATCAAAATTTTATTTTCTGTTTAGTTACCTTAGAAATTTTTTAGTTTCTCAACAATGCATCGATTTTCTTTAATCATTTATTCATAACTAACGACCTTGACAATACATGTAGAATCACGATAACAGAATTCGTTTGGTTGGCGCATGTGACGTCATAGTGTGAGTTATTGGCGGGGAGTTTGAACATTAGCATATGTAAATTTCACATGATACAATGGAAGATCTTTTTTGGCATGTATCTAAGTAATTCGTGTAGAAGATTTTGCTTATAATCCTCTTCGCTAAAATGTTCAGAACAGATACGAGCATTATTAACATTAAAATTGACCCGTATATACAAATGTTTCCATATACCCTGCACGTTCTTGTCTTTTGGATTAAATTGCTTGGGTCTTTACTGATAAATGCTCTAAATAATTTGTAAATAACCCGTGATTTACACGGAACCGTAAAAAACAAACAAAGAAGTCCTAGTCGTCCTACGATGTATTACTGTTTACTCTCACTATGACGTCACTAGCTCCGCCCAAGCATGCGCGATATCATTTCCCTTTTATTGCACCATGATGTAGAATTAAGTACGGAATTTTATGGTATTTGTCATTTCATCTAATGAATTAACTAAGTAATCAATTAAAAATTATTGAAGATAAATCTATTTACTAACATAATACATATAATAATACAATAAACATTATAATTGTTGATATATATTCAACACTGGAAAATAATTTAAATCTAATAAAATGATTGCATTAGCCATTTATAACGTTCCTGTTAAATCTAATCGGATTTAAATACCCCGTTTTCGATTTTTTAAATCCATTTTATTTAGATTTTGTTAGTAGTGTTGTTTAATTTTTTTTTTTAATTGTTTTATCTTACGAGCTGAATACTGTTGATATTGAAAAATTATATTGCCTCGTGCGGACTGGCCAAGCAATATTATTAGGCAATATACGATCGACGCCTACGGACGGCTTAAGAAAAGCTCCTTCGCCATTTTTAATAAATTCAATATGATTTCTAATATATGTATTTATAGTGTACGGTGAATAAAGTTTATATATATATATATATATATATATATATATATATACTCTTTTTAACTCTTTTTACTTGAAAGTAACTTGAGGGAACTCTTTTTACTTGTGAAAGCTTTCGAATTTATTCAAAATCATCTTTAGTCACTCTAAAACGAAGGATTAATATTACCTATGAAAATTCATAAAAAGAAAAAAACTTTAGAGTAAGTGAGGTTAGCCTTAAAAATAACAAAATCATCAAATTAACCGAAGAATCAACTTGTGTTTAAGCCACGAAAGCTTTCACAAGTAAATAGAGTTTTCCTTCCTGCCCAAAAGCTCTAACCCCAATAGACGGTCTTAGCCTCATTGTAATTAACAATAAAGTGTATACATATACTTTATTGTTAATTACAGTAGGGTTTCCTGGAAAAAACAACTACGTCGCAATTCTTTTTTAAACCTCAACGCGAAGTCCGTCACAAAACTATTTTAATTATGAAATTATTTATTAATTCGTCTGTTCGCCGACGTGATTTATTATCTAACCCAATTATGCGTGTAACTAAAAACATTTTTTATCGTCGGTAGGAAACGTCGCCGATAAAAATCAGCACATACCGAAAAGTCAGGGCAAAAAGCCAGAAATCGTGGTAGGCGTCGCATCCGAAATCCGTTTGGTCAAAATAGGTGGGGAAAGCTCCCTACTCCACTTTAATCACTGGCAAAAGTCACAATAACAATATGTACGATGCTCTTGGTAAATTTTCATTACTTACATAACTTCTTACATTTGAAATAGACGTTAATTCAAAAATTACACGTGATTATTGATGTAAAGTACGCTGCGACGGATGAGTTCATTTGAAAGTTGTTATCAATCGTTGTGGGCTGATATGTTTGTGCGCAGATGTCAACAAAAGTTTTACTTAACGTTCCGAAACCAACAACTAAAAAAAAACATTAATGTACCGACGCATGCTAAAGAAATATTTTTCTAACGCCTCACGAATCGCTCCCGGGTAAAATTAGAAATTAGATTTTTAACCGAGCGTTTTCAATTTTACACTAAATTAAAATCATTATTTATCCCATTCGAGTTGGGTGGTAAAGTAGGCCCCTCGGCTCGTTTTGCTCCCGTGATTACCGCCTAATATATTACTCCTTGGCCCACAAAAATAAAATGTTCAACTGGCTTCCTTTTTACCTAATGAATTGCTTAGCAGAACTGATCGAAATCTCATCGGGAATCGTCACGTCGGTGACGTAATACGCTTTGATTGCCAGTAAAGAGCCAATGAACCGTGACAGACACGCCTGCACGGCGTTTTCATTGGCGGACAGGACGAAATATGGCTGACAGGTAACGTCACGTGACCTAGGCGGGTAATTTGGAATATTTGGAATGTTCAAATGACAGTAAAAAATTTCCTGACAAACGCCCAAGAAATATTCTTCACCCGTAATCCAGAATTCTGAAGAGAAATTTTTGAAAATTTCGTTGTCAAGTCGAAAATGGTCAAAATGGTTGACTGAATTGTTGTCGGGTAATTCCAAAATTTACTGGATAATCTTACTTTTGTGTAAGTAGTTGGTTACTTACATAGTGGCGTAACAAAGCACCAATTGCTGGAGTTAGAAAATTATTAAAATATTAACTTGACATGAGCTCCTGAGCCTCTTCCAGCGTAGACACTTTGGTAGACACGCCACTGGGTTCTTTCAAAATTTTGAAATGCTGGAGGGGTTTCAAAATTGAATCTAGAAGGTTTTACCAACCAAAATTTTTCCGATGACCACAGAATTTTTTCCTAAAAGGCTTAAAGAGTGGAACCTAGCAACGTTTTCATTTTGATTTCAAATACAAGAAAGTTTGAATTACCAATAACATTCTAGAGATTAAGAAGTTTGGTACGCTGAAATGACTTAAGATTGAATCTGGAAGATTTACAGTAGATTACATTTCGCTCCTTTACTCTTCCAGGACCACAAAACAAATTTGATATTCCTAAATGGGCATGATAGGTTCTAAAAGCAGTGTCATTTTATCTTCAAATGTTATAATTAAACTTGGTTTGTGGAAATTTTAAAACGTTTCCATTTTATTTCCAAGTATTCTAGAAGAAAGGTTCAAGTGGTTCCTCCGCAACTTCCACATATAAAATCGTCGTCAAAGAGAATCTAAATGGTTTATGTAAGTTAAATTTAAAACATTACGACGGATCTAAAATAAAACTTCCAAACGTTTTCTGGAATTTTAAGTTGTCGAAGTGGCCTTAAAATAAATCTAGAAGATTTATGCAAGTGTTAAACTTTTTCATTCTCCGAGGTCCATAGAAACCAAATCTAGATTCTCCTAAATGGGCTTAAATTAATTCTGGAAGCTACTTCATTACAATTTCAAACAAGAACGTCTGAATGATACTAAAGAAAACCTCTGCCCTTACAATTCTGAAACGCCAGAATGGCTTTAAAATAGAAATCTAGTGGGTTTATGGAAATTCCAAACGTTATAATTTTGATTCTAAACATTGGAAAACTAAAAAAGAAACTAATAGGAATACTCTAGGGGTTCTTATGAAAACTTCAGCTTGTAAAATTGCCACCAAAGGGAATCTAGATGGATTACGGGAGTCCCAAACAATTTAAATTCAATTTTAAATGTTTGATTGATTTTCTATATTCTCCTAGAACTATGTAGCACTGAAAATGTTCTTAAATCAAATCGAGAACGTTTACAAAAGTTTCAAATTTTTTCATTCATACCACAGAACAAATCTAGATTCTCTCTAATGGTCTTAGATCAGTTTTACAAGACTTCTGGCTATAATTTTAAACATAAGAACGTTTGAAACGTGTTGATGAAAATCTGTAGATGGTCCTTTCAAAGTATGAAACCCCAAAATAAGTTTCAATTTGGGATCCAATAGGTTTACTGAAATTCCAAACGTTTCAATCTTGATTCCTAACGTTAAAAAACTTCAAGAATTTACAAGGAAGATTTCAGAGGTTCTTATGAAACCTTCAACTTGTAAAATTTCCACCAAAGGAAATCTAGATGGTTTTGGGAAGTCTAAAACAATTTGAAATCAATTATAAATGATAGATCGAATCTAGAATAAAGATTTCAGACGTGTTTCTAGAACTTTGTATTAAATAAAGGGCCATAAAATCGGCTTTCTGGTTATAATTTCAAAGATAAGAACATAGGCAGTCCATTAAAAGGTTGAAACATCAGAATGGGTTTAAAATTGAATATAGAATATTTATGGAATTTTAAAACGTAATTTTATTGCTAAATGTAAGAAAACATTAAGAATCAATATTCCAGAGGTCCCATCTGGAACCTTTTACGTCCAAAACTGACTCGAAAGGAAATAAAAACGGTTTAAAGACTAACAAAACAGTTTCAACCTAAATGCAGTTCTCAACTTGCTAAAGCAATCAATCCAGAGTTAGACCTTGGGCCAAGTATGTTGCGATTAAAGTTAAACTAACATTAGCACTAGTATCAGCACGAGGCCAATGGGTGTACTCAGAAGTTTAAGGACAACCACACCATGAGTCTAATTTACTTAATTATAAATTAGCTATATGTTGCTTAAAACTGACCAGTTAAATACTTAAATGGAGCGAACGGAGAAACCAGAATTTTTCAGGAATAATCATATTCTTATTAACCAAAGTAACACCATTAAAGAAGTACTTTAACAAAATAAAATGCAATCGAGTAAACCTTCGTATTTTACTGGTAATGCATAATTACACGTTAAGTTCATCAAGTTGAATGGCCGACACCACTTACAGTTAGTAGAAACAATCCAATGACAAAACTCTTACACCAAAAATCTGGAACGTACGTTTTTTAAAAAAAAAAGACATTCCCTTTGGTCTTATCGTTCGATTTTAAAGAAGTCAGAAGTTTAAGAATGTTAAAAGCCAATAACTCCGTTCAATAAAATCTTTACGTTATTCCCATAAAAACGATTACTTTGACCCTTATGCTCTCTTTAAAAATAAACTTTAAAACCTCGTTAACTTCCCTAACTTATCAACTAAAAATTCTACAGCGACGTCCTCGTCACTCGCCCGAGCTTAAGTGGACAAAACAGACAAAATATTTGGAGTTCGGTCGCGGTGTTCAGCTAAACGAGCTCGTAAAGCTCTCTCACTCTCTCCATAGCGGTAATTTATAGAAGAAATCGATAAAAGTCCGTCATTGCTATTAGAGTTCACTCACACTCTCCCGGCTATAATTGTTAAGTGAATCGGTTTATAGTTTCGCTCGGAAACGCGCCCGTAACATTGTAATGTTGTTAAGAGGAGATCGAGAAATAGGACAGGAATAGATTAATATTGAAATACGGCCCTGTTTATTGTGTTTGTACCGGTGTTATTGTTTCTGTTGAAAGTCGGCTAAGTCGATCGATAAGTGGACATTATCCATAACGTCTAGTCGGGAGTGTGAAAAAATCCAGGGACATTTCCAGGCTTTTCAGAGCTTTTAACGAATCAGAGCGCAGCTTAAAGATGAATGAATTCTTTCAAGATTCACATTATGAGTTTTAAGTTTGTTTCATTTTAACCGTTACGTAATTACATGGCTTTTAAAAGATTTAGGAAGAAAAAGTTATTTTTCAAATAATAAAGGGCATTTTTAATATTTCACTTAGATTCACTTAGTTCAATTTGTGAACATCTAGTCCCATGTAGAAAAAATATTCAGAGATATTTTCTGGATTTGCAGAACTTGCAAGAGTAACGAACAAAATTGGTTGGAAGAATCACATAATTTTATGAAAAGTAGAAGGAAAAATTCCAGGGTCCAAAACTCGAGAACACAAAATCTAACTTAAAGCCGAGAAATTTCTTTCAAAATTCACAACTCTCATTAAATATTCTAGTGTATTTAAACATTAAATATTTAAAAAAAATATCCAATGTTATTAATGCTTTATCGAATAATAAAGAAGTATTTTAGAACAGAAGATTTTTAAACATCTTCACACCTTGCAGCAAATGCTTTGCTCAGCGAATCACTACTTACTATTTCGAACTTCGAGATTCCAGTGATCTAGTTCGTCAAGTACACTCAGAGGCGAGTTATCCGATGAATTCAATCCAACCTATCATGCGTTCTTCCAGTCAAGATGAACAAATAATTTTTTTCTATTACATTAGGCAACATTGGTACTTTTCAACTCACTTCAGCCCCTTTACTTCATTAAAACTGGCTCTGCTGTATAATTTTTTTTATAACAAAAGCTGGATTTTATTGCATTACATAATGTAATTACTAATATAATGAAAATTTACGACTTTACTCGAGACCAAAATTGATAGATAAATTTTTATCAAACGTGGGTTGACTTCCTTTCATTTGCGTGCTTTTTCCAAAATTGTGCATCAAAACTGCAAGAAGGAATATAACACATAACGTCGGGCGCTATTAGCGTTTACCTCATTTTGGCAGGAACGCATGCGCATTGAGCAACAGCGCTATTGAAAATGCTTAATGCGCGTGCGTTCCTGTCAAAATAAGGTAAACGCTAATAGCGCCCGACGTTATGTGAAATGCAAAAACTCTCTAATGTTGTTGAATATTCTCCAATTTATTCATTATAAATATAGGTATTTTTAGCTCACAGGTTGCAGTGGGGACAGTAAAATTTCTCGAATAATTATTATAGGTTATCCTGGGATTCTTAAAGTGCCTACTCAATTTTCGAATTTCCGTTTTAAACTGCATTACGAACCAATAAAATAAATGCTCTGTAGAATATGAACCAATACATTACCGCATCCATGCGGGTTATTACGGTTGCGTTGCAGGAAACGAAACATAATAAAAATAATGATTTTATGAAATCTTCGCCGTAGAGAAGAGTTTTATTACCTTATTTCAAGTTGCCGTTTTGATGCCCAATAAAATTTATATCGTAAATTTCACTGTAAATACGTGTACAAGCCGGTGTTCTCTCATATGTGTATGTGTGTGTGTTAAAATTAATTTTACGTGAACCAATATTATATATTTATAATGTGTCTTTGCCGACACCCGTTTATTTTTGATATGTTTTAATACGAATGGCAATTATAGGTCACATCTGTCCGTTTTAATGGTTCTTTTTTGCGATATCTAACGCGATGAGAAAATAAACTGTGCGAGAGAGCGAGGTTACGCGTTCGCCGGTCAGAAATTAACATTAATGGCGAAAACTGACAAATGACTTAGCTTAACTCGAGTAAATACACTTGAAGTTTTCAGACTGTTAAAACTTAAATTAGGAAATCAATTGAAATATGGCGTAAAAACGTAGCAAAAGGACGGGAAAATTTTGCCAGGTCCCAAATTTTACCTTCCGTGCGCACTTGGGTCTTTTTCGAGGCCGAATATGGATAGATACTCCATTGATTTCTTTAGACTGTTGAATCGCCAGAATAGTTTCTAAATTGCATCTAGAAGGTTTTTGGAGCGTGTACACTTTTCCATTTGAATATTAAACGGTAAGAAGCTGAAAGTATGTAGAAGAAACATTCTAGATATTCTTCTAGTGTGATTGAACTAATGTGAACATGATTTTGAGCCACATCTACAAAACAGCATTATTACAACAAAATAAATAAAAAATTTCAGTACGATAAAATATGACTCGTAAAAAATGTTATGCAATTATTAGTAATTGTGACTTCTATTCACAAATTTTATATTAAGAGAAAACTATACTTAATTTAAATCGAATAAACATCAATACAAGTACTTAATACAGGTTTTCAATTAAGAACCCCGTTAATAAGGTCACATTCCTAACAGGGACAAATTATTTGACCCCATAAGTGGCCGATCACCAAACACCAGACTTTGCTTAAGTTCACGAATGAAATGAATGTAATATATGAAATTGTCACTGAAAACAATTTTATCTAATAAAAACTACCTTTCAACATCACAAAAAGCGACAGGAGCATTTTTAAATCTTCATGTCATAGTATATAGTGTGTCCACTTTCCCTTTGATGATATTTTGAATGCTGTTATTTCCCACATATTTCTGAGGTGTATTTTCATCAGGTTTTCCTTTGAATGTGTAGGTATTCTTTTAAATATTTCGGTGCTTCTGTAAAAAATTTTAAAATCTGCGAGTTCTACAGAAATGTCATTAAAAATATTGTATAAGATGCTTTGTACTTTTAATACAGATAAGGTAATAAGACAAGAAAAGCAGCTTAACTCAAAAAATTGCGATTGTTCACATATTACATTTTACGAAAATATGGCATATTATGAGTAAGGACGTCTCAGAATTAATTGGTATATCCAGTCACTAGAGATCAGTCATATCATTTTTGCATTAACAGAACCTATCTGACATGATTTTTAAAGCTGTGTGAAACAACCCTTTCATATGTACCTATATTATAAAAAAAATTAATTCACAAAATGGGTTTCATTGTGTTTTGAAAAAAGGAAGTTATGATGCCGCACCTCGTAGTAGCAGTGGTACGACTTAGAAGAAAAATTAGTATTCCCTCAGGGCGATTGATAACATCAAAAACATCTCCAGATTGAACGTTTATAATTTTAATATTTTTCATCTCAGCTCGTTAATTGCCATGTACGTTCATCAAGAAAGAGTCAATTTAAGTCAATTTAATGCACCAACAATTAATGTCTAAGCCTATTCTAGACGGGGAAACTGTGAGAATATAGGGAAGCAGATTAGGAAAGCTCAAAAATCTGTTCCAATTTATGTCCCTGAAGTTAATAAGATTAGTAAAAGATCTAGAAAGCCATTTATTGTGCACGAGCTTTGTTGTGAGGATTAATATGATTTCCAAAATTATGGCAATGAAATTAATAAGAACACTGATAAGGAACCTCAAAACTTCTGATGTTTTTTAGACCTGATGAAAATAAACCCAAATATGGGTGGTCCTACGATGAACAAAGCTTAGGAAGTATCTTAAAACTACTAGAAGAAAATCAAGATCTGGCAAACAGAGGCTAAAAAGACAAACCTGGACTCTTGCGGTTAATAGATAAAATGGCAGTACTAAAATATTTCTCGACTTTTGTTTATTTTTCCATACTGGCAATTTTTATAGAAATACATAAAAATAGCTATAAAAAATAGAAAGAATGAAGAAGACTGTTTTTTGGGTTCAAATTGTGTTCTTTTGTTCAATAAGTTGTGTTCTTATGTTATGTCTATAATAAAAATCTGTTCTCGTAATTAATTAGTGTTTCAATTAATTGCCCCTGGATAAAACTTTCATGTTTATTTTTTTTAAGTTAAAAATCAAAGTACTTCAACCAAAACAGAAATCTCTTTTATAACTGCCGAAACCCTTTGAGTTAATATTGCGGTTATAAGAAAAACGAAGCTATACAAAGTTACCTCTAGTACTTTAAACATATTAAAAGCTTATGTGACTGTATAAAGGGTATCCAATTAAACGTTGGTTCAATTTTATGAAAACTACTGCCGGTTTCCTTCTTAAATGGAGATTTAACGTATCTAGGCATTAAATTCTAATTTGTAAGCTGTAATTATTTTATCATGGCAAATTTACAAAAAAATAACTTCTATTCCTTTTGCTTCAATTTTGCTTGGCATTTAGAACATTTTTCCTTAACTTTCGGCATTTAAGATTTTTCAACGAAAAATGTACACATAATACACACAAACATCAATACTTTTAAATCCCTACCGAAAAGCAGCATAGAACATAATTTTCCTGTAGATAAATATTTCGATAATTTCAGAAGGTGCGAGTTATTAAGATAATTATAGGAACTTTTAAAAAAATGGTTGCTTATAATTTAGAAAAGTTTTTGTCATACAAGTGTGAACTATTTGGGGTAAAAGTTCCATGAACAAGCATTTTTCTGCACTGCAAACAAAATAGTGATATTACGCAAAATCCGACCTTTAGATATTACAAAATGACCCTAATGACTCCCTGTTAGGAAACACTTAGCAATATTTACGTTTAAAATTGCAACTTTACTCACATACTACAACAGTATTTCGAGCGATTTTCATCACGTTCACACACATCCACACCTGCCCACCTTCGATTACACACTGGCAGAGTTTTTGTTTTCATGCCGAAAGGTGCACGGAACAAATCCCCCAAAAAACACAACGATAACCGTTTATCCATCCTTTTCGGGCCTCGTGAGGTAAAATTGAATCGACACCCGAAACCAGAATATCGAATCACCTAATTATCACCTCGTAATTAATAACGAGAGGTCAACCAATAAGCGCATGGTATCGGGAAATCGGATACGATCTACCCACTCGGTAAATACCGACGTCATCAGGAAACGTAAAAGGAATCGACGCAGGTAACGAACACACACAGGTTTTCACCTGCCAATGAGGAAAGTATGCAAGCAAGCGCGCCTCCCTCCACATCCACCTGCCCAATCCGATAAAAACAGGTGAGAGGCACGCAGGAGGCGAACCACCTGTAAAGGTGAAGAGGGAGGACAGGTAAGGAATGTGAAATGGGCGGAACTTACGGCGCATACAAACTTCACTTATCAAGTCATCAATGCAACGATTAATTACTGAGTCAAGTGATTACAGTGATAAGGATAAGAAAGTTTCAATTTGGGTTTAGTGTTTTTCACCACTTTGTGTTTTAGGGGACATTTTGAAAACTTTGTACCTTTAAAATTCGCTTGTAACATGAAATTGTATTTTTCTAGATTCGACACTTCCATTAACTAAGCCGTGCTTATGTTTCAGCACAGTTGCTCATTAAAAAATTCAGTTAACAGCTATCTGACATTAGCAGGTCAAAATAGTGATGAAGGGCACAACTTAGGCAGTAATCAAGATGAATTGATAATTAATTAACTGATTAAATTCTTAAGGATAAGAAAGTTTTACCTTGCATTCCCACGTTCTTTGATTCGCTTTTCTTAGACTCGTACCCATTACGATGGGCAGATTTTTTAAAATGTAATACTTTTTCAATGTAGATTAACGCATGGAATTAATATTGTTCTTTTCAAAATTTGACGAATCCCATTAACTGAACCTATTATTTATTATTTTACACGTGTACGTAACAATGGCGAATTCGCCAAAATATCAAATCATTTCAGGGCAGACTTTAAAACTATTCAACGTTTTCTTCTAATTCTACGATCCTCATTTCTTCAACAATACATCTTCAGGTACTTAAAAACCAAACACTACCACTATAGATACAGTACACTATAAATCAAAGTTGTGACACCACAGTTAGTGGCTATAAAACTATTGAACTCATTTAGTGGGTTTCGGTGGGCGCAAAATAAACCAAAATATTGATATTGATCAATCAACCGGATTTCGAAAAAACTACGTCTTCGCGATATCAACAAATATCCAGTCGTTTAGATTTATAGCTGTTGTTTTCTAATTCAATACGTTATGCTCGTCGGCATTGTTATTGTTGGCTACAACATTTAGATTTATTTATTATTTTTAATGCAATACAAAAAACAAACATACGCGTATGTAATTTCAACTATTCAAGGATTTTCGGCGTTTCTCTTGCAATAGATGTGATAATTAAATAAACCGGAAACAACTTCACTTGCGATTAGTAAAATATACTTTTGAATTCATGCAAAATAAACGATGATAGGCAATAGCTTCTAATTAATAACGAATTTTTCCTGAAATAACACACGTCCATATTCACTTCTATTTATATACAAAAGTAGGCAAACGTTGCCGGTAAATCAGGGATTAATTAGATTCTACTACGTCTTAATTAAAAAGACACATCACTACTTACTCGGTATAGTAAGTATACCTAGACATGAACATTTCATTCCAGTGGCGATAGGCTATAATAAGATTTTTATAGTTTAAGAGCTGTCCAATTAACATAAAACATTTTGTGTGAAATTTATATTTAGCTAATGGTAATTTACATTTGTTACACGTCATAAAGTAACCGGTGAAAATTGGCGTAACACCGTGAAACTAGTTTTATAATTAACTTACTTAATTAAGTTTATAAATTTTCGATTTTTTTGTGGCGAAGAACTAAAATAGTTGATACGAAAATGCCCGGTAATTAATTTCAATGATTAAATTGCGCCATTGTGTGATGTTGAGAAAATAATAACACGGCGTCTATTTGAATAATTTTGGATGAGAAAAGTTTGGTGTTTGCTGTGTTTTTGGATCTCAAGAAAGCTTGAAGATCTATTTTATACTGTATTGAGACGGTTTGAATCGCAGTCCAACATGTAAAACTAAAATCAAGTGACATTCTATACTTTGGTGAAAACTCTATTTGAAAAACTTAGGCCCATTCATAATTCAAGAAAACTTATATATGTAATTGAAATGAATCATTTGGATGTATTATTGGCTTTAACTTGAATTTCTACTGTTATGCACATATTATGAGAAATATTAAAAACACTATAGCAACTCATTTCCAACTTTGTTACACTTTACCGTAATAACAGGACTATTTGATTAAAATATTTTACTTTTTTTGAAATTTGTTTTAAGTTTTTTTTATTTTGATTCAAATTTTTTTTAAATTCGATTTAAATTTTGATTTTAAAATATAATCGTTTTAGGTATATGTATAGCAATAATGTTAAACGGCAAATATGTTACAGGCTGAACAAACAATATTAACTAATGTTACTTTGTTGGTATTTAAAGTTAAAAAAATTTATCTCAATATAATATATGATTGATAGATAATAATTCGTAATGAACACAATTATAACCCCCGAAATTATATTGGTAATATTATTTCATAAGTGTAGTACTAATCAAAAATTCAATTCTGTCATTTGTAAGGATTATTATAAATCTACCTAATTACTGAATAGTACAACAACATGTACATTCATTTAAAAACTTTATTTATTTATTTTATATATTTATTTAAAAAGCACTTTATTTATACTCAATTTGATCCCAGTGGCTGTATTTAATGTTACACTTCATAATATGTTGCGCCTCCAAATAAGGAAACTACTTACTATTGAATTACCGAGCGATTATTTTTGTCAAATTGGAAAAAAATTAATCAAAAGCTCATGAAACATTTTCACTCTTGTAACATGTAATTAAAGTTTATTGATAAGATTTATGGTGCTATTTTCGTTAATTGCAAAAAGATCAAACTCCCACGTGAAACCCGAACAACATTTAAGAAGGTTAAATGTGAAAATACGCGTAAAACAAAAGGATATACAAACAACTTTAATCGCTTGAACAATCATTAATATGTTAATGATGTAAATCTGACTGAAGCTCTAATTAAGGTGGTTGTGTTTTCTACAACAGAACACGGTTATAACTTGAAATCTTGAAGTGATTTATGTTTGATACTTTTAAAAAATTTATAACAGCAACGTTGTACTTGCAGTAAGAGTTTCGTAATACAGTTTTCAAACTTCACATTATTAAAGTACATAAAAGCTAATAGAGTAATTTAAACTTTGAGTGGACTTTACCATTCCTGTAAAATCTAATAACTATGAGAAATACATACATTCAGTAAAGTTTGAAACTGTAATGTTAATTTTTAATTAATTTAAATTGCATTTTTTGAACATTTTTTGTATCCAACTAGTACTACTTGGAGATTAACGTAAAAACTCTAATTTTCTAAATTTCAACGCTCTTAATGTTATTATGAGAAGATTTTAAAAAAGTAGATTTTTGTATACAGAGGGTCAGTATTTGTAGATTCATGCTAAAGTTTTCAATTTTACATTCTGAATTTTTACGTTTTGACTGAAATCGTTATATACCTGAACACATAATGTTAGGCGTCTTAAATGCGTTATAGACTGAACAAACAATATCATCTAATGTTACTTTGTTGGTATTTAAAGTTAAAAAAGTTAAAAAGTTACAGTTTAAAAAATCTTACCTCTAAATATAACTGAAAAATTGAAAGTCTGCAGTAATGTATACCATTATATCACAAATGGCCTAGATTATATTGGCAATATTATTTCATACATGTAACACCAATCAAATGTTCAACTTAAGCTTTTACTAGGGATTACTAGAATATAATAAACTGCTGAATTATAAGATGTGATAACTTAAAAATAATTTAAAAAAATTATCGCACCTATGATATTATTACACTTTGGTATTACTTTAAATACATTGAATTTTATTCCAGTAGGTGTATACTACCTAACATAAGGTTAGGATTGCTGCGTAATATGCTGCGAAGCCAAATAAGAGAATTTGTTAAGCAAGTGATCAGCAAACGACAATTTTTGAAAAATTTTGAATTAGTAACAAATTAATCAAAAGCTCATAAAATACTTCAAATATTGCAATCCAATACAATTAAAGTTTATCGATACAATTTTTGGTGATATTTTCTTTAACTGCAAAAAGATCAAACACCCACATAAAACCCGAAGAACATGTGAACGAGAAAGTGAAATACGTGTGGAAAAAAAAGAATAAAAATGAATATAAACAAACAAGTTTAATTGCTTAAACAATCATTAATATGTAAATTATATAAACCCCAGCGAACCACTAATTATGCTTGTTTTCTTCAACAGAACACGGTTATAATTTAATATTCTAAATTGATTTGTTGAATATTTTTAAAAAATTAATAATAGCAACGTACTTACAGTAAGAGTTTCGTAATATGTTTGCAAACTTCACATTATTACAGTACATAGAAGCTATTAATAGTGAATTTTAATGAGCTTGACGATACCCGTAAAATTTAACAACTGGAGAGAAAATACAACCAGCAATTGTTGAAACTGTATTGTAACTTCCAGTTAATTTAAACTACAGTTTTTGTAACAAACTACCGTTACTTGTAGATTAAACTACGCTCTAATTTTCTACTCGGAAGTGGTGAATTTTCACGAAAATAAATTATAAAAATAAATAAGCAAAAATACCTGCATCACGGGATACCCACAGTGAAACGTTGATCATATTTGTTTATAAACAAAATGCTAACAAGAACGGCCGGCGAGCTAACCTCGAAAAACAACAACGGCACATGTTGAACGACATTTGTGTAAATAATCACTAATCACATTGAGATGAAATAATGCAAGGGAAATTACGAGAGCGGATCACTCGATCTCACGAATATGTAGGAGATTACTGGGGAAATTAAATGTATAATCACGACGAAACGTTCGAAGAAGTCGATGTTATTTTTTTTGTTTAGTTGCTTTAGTCACAGGAAATACGTTAAAAATTAATATGGTTAAATTACTTATGATGCGACGCATGTTGGGTTTCTACCGTTATTAAAATATTAAAAAGTATTTACCCCCAACATAAGTGCGCATTTTTCTGAAAAGTGTCGGAAATTAACTAGGCACATGTGGTATCGCTGAAAAACGTGTAGTTTTCAGTTTCAAAAATAAAATTCGGTGCTTTGGCTCAAAAAAAAACGGGTGCCTACAACCCTTCGTGCGATGAAGAGCGAACACAACTTCCCAATGGGGAGAAAAGTAAAAAATAAAATCGACCTATTCGAGGGTTTCGCGGAAACATCCCGACTCCTCGAGTTGCGAATATTTCAATATTTCATCCCTCGGAGCGGAACCGAAACTCGAAAGAAGCGCCCAGTAAAGGAGTTGCGTGCGTGTCTACTCACGTTGACAGGTGTTCCAAACATTGGCTAAACTCCACAGTCGATAGGAGTAACTGTCGTAACACCCGAACATGCTCTCGCTTCGCGCGACCATGGCCGACTAGTGAGAGAGGAGATCGCGACGAGCAGACGTACGCGCGACGCGGACGGGACTACGTTTCGGTGTCGCGAGTGTGTCCCTCTTCCACCACCCTCGGTGCTCCCCCCCACCTTTTCCGTTCCCCACCACTCGCCCGAGCCCCTCCGACGCCGCCCGCCCCGCCGCCATCCCACCCCCTGCGCGGTCCGGTCGCGCGTCGCGGGTGGGGATGGGGAGGGGCGAAGCGCGCGGGCGGCCGGGGGGGGGGGGGCGACGGTCGTACACGTACACGCGGGCGGGAGATCGCCCTGTATCGGGTGCGTGATTTTTCGCGAGGTGCACGCACTTGTACGTACGCATTTGGACACGTGGCGTCGAGGGGGACGCGTCGATGGGAAGGAGAAAGGGAGAAAAATACGTCAACTTTATTTCTAATTTTTCTGAACCAACTTTTCTGTGGACTTCAGAAATTTATATACTCTATATAAGTGTGTCAAACTTTATTAGGTGACGATATGATCCAAAATACGCAGAAAATATTGGTAAACATGAGTTTGAAAAGGCATTCGGTTGACATTTCCCCAAATGAATGTCGAAATTGAACAAATGATATATATGGGTAAAAAGCTTAAAGTAGCTAGTTTGAGGACACCAATTATACTTTTAGGAAACAATTTCTTAAAAAGTTATTGCCTTTTGGACATAAGATTTTTCATAAGGGATTATAAGCTTGAAAATTCCCGATGGCACGCCAATCGGATAGCCTTATCTCTATTTCCCATGTATTATTCAATATCACAGTCGAAAAATGAAGATATTTTATAAATGTGGTGAGCCCCGACAGGCTCGCCACCTCTCCTGCCCCTTTGAGTTCCTCGATTATGTCGTTAAAGCATATATAGGAAATTTCTGATTTTTCATAAATAACTTTTTTGCTGTACGTTTTAGAGAAAAAGTTTAAACAAAAAACTTATAGCACTTTTTATGACCTACAAAGAACCTAAATAACATTTTTGCGTCAGAACAAAAATAAAAGTAATGACGAATTTTTTCAATTACAATATTGCCGCAATTAATGTATCCAGCATGTACATATGGTACTCGAATAATACACGCGTCTTCGGCTCGTGTTTCAACGGTCGTTCTCGTACAGTAATAATAACATTTTCAACTGCATATAATTGCCATTATGGTACTCGAACGATTAAAATACACTCACCTTCGACCCGTGTTTCAACTGCCGTTCTAGGAAATTTTCGATTTTTCTTAAATAACTTTTTTCCTCCACGTTTTAGGAAAAAAATGAAAGGGTACAATATTGTAGTTTTGAAAATTTACAAAAAAAATAATCTAAGTAGCATTTTCGTTTCCGAAAACTAAAAAAAAGTTACAAATTTTTTTTAGGTTTGACAGGCCGCCATTTTGTTTCTATTCGGCGGATTTGGATCGTTAACGGAACTATCCAAGGTATTTACCCAATCGATTTTTGCTCCAAGTTTATGTGTGATCCGTAAAAAATTGCGCCCTCTATCGTGCTAACAAACGGAGGGTGGTTTTGGCATCTAGGGACCCCAAAACGAATAACTGCCGTTAAATTTTTCCAAAGTTGTGACATGCGTACCTCCGCAATAGCCTGTATTTCTATAGAAATACGTACTGGGTACATATAGAAATAAGGTTAAAACTCACTAAAAAAAAAATCATCGTTGGTCAAGTGAAAATCGTTGAAAACGATGACCCCTTGATTTTTACATTTACTTTATTTTTTGAAGATTAAACTCCTTTCTCTTTAACATCACTCTTCCGCCACGCGAGATTTCGATGAACTGTTTTCATCGCCGGTATGATTGTCGGACATCACTTTCATATTATACGTAACGCATGGGGTTTCTGTTACACGTGCGTCACAATTTTTCAAACGTGACGTCTCGGTAAAAGATAGTACACGATATTTCCGCGGAGGCTCGTAAATTTGATCGTTTTGACATCATTCGACATCCGACAACCAATCGCGATAGTGTACAAATGTACAGGCCAAAGGTATGTTATTTCAAATATTTTACAACTATATGCATCATGGTAACCAACCATACAATATGATCCAATATTTATTTAGGTGTACGGTGTACACAGCGCTGAGTGTAGGGTTGTCTTCCAGAACCAATTTGTCGGACTATACGGGGTCAAGGAAGGGGTGTGTTTGTCTTTTATAAGAAGATTTCAAGAATGTGAAATATTAATAGTAGTTGGTGTGTTAGTACATGATCATTAGGAATATGGGTAACTGTGGGTACGCTATAAAAATAATACCTGCTACACATTTTCCGCTTCATACCTCAGTTAGCACCGTTTTTGCAGTCGTCTCTTATTTTCCACATTTACTTTGTTACATTAAACATTTGCTTTTCACACAATCACTCCTTACATTTATCCAACTAAGGATACCATCCGTCACGTCGGTCTTTTAGCCACTCTTAGCCTGGCTGTCAACACAATTTGAATATTTCAGTTCAGTACTATCCAATAATCAATAAATTGATTTAGTTTTCGAGCATGAGCAAGATTTAGTTGTGATCTTTGCAAAATATTTGGGTAGCGTTTTGGAAACCACTCCTTGCCAGCTAATTGTTGTTCCTTGTTAAATTTATGAGGGACTCCGAGTTTCTCACAAAATTTATAAACACTTCACCGCAAAATTTTCGAAGTAAGAAGAAAACGTCTTTGGACATAATTAATTATTTTTTCCTGTGTCGTTTTCTTGCTATGGAAACAAAATTGCTTTTGTTTCCATAGACCGTTTTATTGAACCAGTTTGCTCGAGGAGGAATACCACAGCACTGTTCTGCCGATGCTTGGAAATGCTCCAGCCCCCATATGTACCATCCAATTACCTCTAATGCTACGCTCTTATCCATGTCTATAAAATGGATTTATAAAGAAACCAGAAGTCCATTCCCAAGGGCCAGGCAATATGGCCCGGGGCTAAAGCGCATACGTTATAATTTTGAATGCAAGTTAGGAATTTTAAATTCAATTAAGAATTTTGAAAACACAAGTAAACATCTGTTTCGTTTCTACAATTTCATTTGTTGAAAATAAAAAAAAATCTTAAAAAACATCGAAAATCATTTCTCATACTTTGGATTAAATCTCTGAATACTTTCTTATCAATTTTTTCACAATTCCACATGAACATTTTATTAAACTTCATAAACCACGTAGTTTTAAATACAGTTCTCTAAATTGTAACGAATTCGCACGGAGTGACGTACAGACATTTTATTCTCCTAATGTCGACATTAACATTCACGGTTTTTTCACATAAACATGAACAAAATAACATGGAAACTATCATATACTACAATATTAAGGCTGAAAGTCACTGGCATGTTTCATAAGTTTGAAAGGTTCAATGAAAACCAAAACTTTTATGCTGCAGATACCACAAAATAAAATTTGTGTAATTTGTCGTAAACACACCAAAAGAAAACACTCTCTCTCCTCGCTTACTACGTAATGAGCTGCTGGACTTTTCTCGGTATTAATTTAAAAAATAATTCGAGCAACTATTTACTCTTGATAAAGGTCACTTCGGCGAGATAACGGAGTTTGGATAAACAGCCTTCCGTACGTAGGAACTACCTTGATACGTTAATGATTTGACCTTTAGAATAAACCTATGATATTGTAATCGCGCCAACTAAAGTCAAACAGTATTGTTGGTTGAATAAACGAGATAAACGCGGAGAAATTTTGAAAATATTTGCTCGAATGTTGACAGAACAGGAGACTAGTTTCTTCATCTTGGATTTGAATCAGTTAAATATACAATTTGTGAATGTTAGCTTTGATTTACGTAGACATTGATCGGTAGTTGCGTTTGTCGTAAATAAGCATTTATACCAGGTGGATGCTACAATGCGGATATAATGGATGTTTTTCTTTACTTATTTCAATAGAAATTGTTTCATTCGCGAATGAAGAAGACAATCAGAGAGATTTCCGAGTAGGAACACAACGTTGGTGTCACAACGACCCAATGGAACTTAACTGAAATTACAGCATATCATCTCGTACAGGATCGAAAGAAACCTAACGTAAACATCTCTTGGTTATATTTTCATAAGAATCCCCCTGAGACAACACGAATTTACAGTTAATTTACAATTACAGTTTACAGTTTAATACTGAAAATACTAACAGAAATATGTACGATAATCAAGATGGAGACTATAAATATGCGGTTAACCAAAACAAAAGGAGGCAGTTCAATGAATAGCAAGAAGGTACTCATCGTTGATTGAACATAACAATGACTACTTCTCTGTTCGAAAATGGCATGTCTCCTAATCTAAGGATTGATGTAAGTAAAAATCGCACTGCCCTCGTTTTCTTACGTTTACTTGTCAAGTATAAGTAAGGATGTTTTATACTTTAAAATTCGTTAATTTAGACTAAGGACAGCAGATGTAAACCCAATTTTAAATTACAAATATTACGACATGTGTAACAATTTTGACGACAATATATTACTGTATATGACACCAATTTTGCAATTTTTTTAATTTAATAAATTCAGTATAATAAATGAAATTGGGGTAATAAGTAAGTAATAAATAAAATGAAATTTTTAATATGTAAAAAATATATTAAATTTGGTAAATTAAAAATAAAATAAAATTATTTGGTAAAAGCAATAATAAAATCTTCGTTTACTGAAAATTTTAGTTTTCTACAATATTGGGTTTCAATTAAGTATAAATTGTGTTAATAAGTTTGTCTCAAGTTAAATTGACCACGATTTAATATGACTAGTTTAAAGTTTTTATGGTTAATAAAAAATGAAAGTACTGTTGGAGAAATTGTTTTGCAAGTAATAAACTGTGCTTATATGAAGCGCCTACGTTATATGAGAAAGTGGCTGGACCGTAATTCCGTCCGATACTTGGGGAAACAGTCAGGGTTCGAAAAGGTCGCATCTACATAGAGGAGGTAGCGTCGCAATTCCGTCCGGGGTGAAGAGTGTGTGCGTTACGGTTGCGTCGCAATTCCGTCCGGGGTGTAAAGCCAAACCAAACCAACCTAACCAACCTAACCAAGCCAAAAATGCACTTGTGAACGCGTTGGTGGTCGACCTGTAAATACGCAATCTGGTTATTTTTACTAGCAGGTAAACAGCCCTTATCCGGGACGGAATTACGAACCACCGCCCGAGGCTCTCGGTGGACCCGGGACGGAATTGCGAATTTATATTTGTGGACCGTATTTAAGATCAGGTAATAAACTCCAACGGGACGGAATTACGAATCACCGGAGAAAGTTGTATTATCGACATATCGTCCAATTTTTAAAACGGCGCGTCTCACCGACTATTGACAAATATTTTAAAGATTTCAAATTTGACATCAAAAGTGTAAAATACTCAAAAATAAAATTTTTGTTGTATAAAATATCAGTAGGTGTCCGTTTATTTAAATAATAAACTCGCCATTTAAATACAATTGAACGTGCTTAAACAATAGGTTTATTAATTATTCGATAGGTAATGATAATAAATTTCATTTTCGTTGATGAAGTCATCGTTACACCCTTGTTGAGTCAACAGCATACAACTCACTCGCTTTTATTTTCAAGGCGAGTCCATGCTATCGTAAATTTACCAGTAGTATGGTCAATATTGAGAAGAAAAAGCGCATTAAGATAGCACCGTGTATTTAATAACGACAATAATTGATAACAAAAAATTACTCATCTTCAAAAGGTATAGATTAGCTACTAGGCGAATCTGAGTATTGTTTTGAACTTCTGAGGCAATCAAATAGGTAGTGTCATTGTTTCAATTGAATTACGTACTCAAAACGTTGAATATAACTTCAGTAAAAAAATTTGGTGCAATCGAACCCTATAGAGTATCATTCACATAGTTATATTCAGATATCGATGGAGTTACATCTTGAGAGTAAACTTCCATTAGCCCCTTCATATGTGTACAACGGATAACGTAATGCTTGTTTCAACTTCACCCTTTCCACGTTGGAAACCCCGAAAGTTTCCGCTCAGCGTCGATTATGATTAAACCGATAGATATTTTTCTTCCGTTCTTATAAAGGTGGCATCCGACTCAAACTTAGGTGAAACCGACGAATTAAACTTTCCGAGTGAACGAAAGGGAAACTTGAGAGAGAGAGAGAAAAGCGTCGTCTTCGAAAGAAGAAAGTTTTCTCACCGAGCATCATCAACCTGAACTAATAAGAAGGACACGTTTATTGGTCGCCGTGTAACATCTTGCGACGGACAAAAGTGTATAATAGAAAATATCCTAACAATTATTGCATAGCACGTGTACACCAAATGTCGGATACGGTCAAAAACGCAATACAAAAAGCCACCGAGGGCGGAAGGGTGTAGATCAGTGGCGCGACAAGATGTGTGAGTAAAAAACGGATTGATTTTTTTACTAAAAGTAGAGTTGCGATGAAATATAACGGGAAGTTTGATGGTTTATTGGTAATAATTTGGTAAAAAAGGACGAAAAAACAGTGGAAGGTTGATTGTGGTATAACGTGCATAACAGATGTTATGGAAGGTTTTGGATTGACTGTTTTTTCATGAGTGCCAATGAGGAGGAATTTACTATAATCACGGCGACAACTACGCCGTGATTCTTTTCAATTAATTCGATAAAATATTTCCATTAAAAGCGCATTTTTATTGCCCCCCTTACTAACCAAAGCAACAGCTAATATATGGAAATCTTGCCGTCATTTTCCGGTTTTGAAATTATTTTACGGTTGTGCAGCCGCGAAAAAATCCAACGTTAAAGGGCGCCGCAGATTTGTTTTGACTCGTACAACTCGACAACTCTTGCCACAGAATACTTCGCGTATTATACGAAAAGTAATTTATTACGAGTAATAATTCCCGACGACGTTCGCGATTAATTTCCATAATGTGCATACAAAAGCTCCAGATTCCGTCCAGCTGCCACTGGAGCCGTTCGTCCGTGCGTACCTTTTCGAATGGAAATGGGTGAGCTTCACCCTCGATGCAGGCCGGTGAATGGGGACCTGTTCGGGGCCCCATTTTGTGACACGTAGTCCCGGAGGTGTTTCGATTATTGTCGTTGCACTATTCGCACCATCTGTCGCCCACTCTGCGACCCCCACGTGAAAAGGGAGAGAGAAAGAGAGACGACCACCGAGAGACTTTTCTGCATCCGCACTACCTGATGCTTCTTTTTTCTTTTCCGCATGCACTGGGCACGTCGTCGGCGGGCATATTCTTCGGCTCGGCCGTAAAGGTGGCGATTCGTCAAGTGGATTTATGGCATCCGAGAGGAGAGGATAAGATTTTTGTTCTTTTTCGACAGGGACACTTTTGTACAGGAAGTATGTTAATGAGTCTATTGCCGTTAGGCCCACCGGTTGGGCCGTAATCTGCAGGAGGGAGACTATCAACAACTAAAGCGCTTTAATGTAGAAAAACTAAAATTCGATTAAATATGCACTAAATATATTAGATTCATTAAATAACGTATGAATTTATCTATAATCATTTACTAGGTACGTGTTTTACATAATGGACGTTATATATCAAATGAGCGGTGATTTCAAACAACAGGAGAGAGAATTGAAAAATACTTCCACAGCTAATTTCGTAACATTTATAGTTACGTTTCCAAGTGGATAGCTGGTGCTTGAAAACCCACAAAAACACAAAAGTGTCTTCCAGTGATAATAACAAAAGAAACTGTGTGCCTCATATATACACACGTACCCACAGTGTGTATGCGAAGCTTTCTTGTAAAGTTACCACAATGTGTAACGCAACTTTACGATTTTCACGAAGTATAAGGCAAATTTGTAACGCATCGAAACCTCTCGGTTATATACTATCTCCGCAGTACATTATGTAGTGTAACGAACGCCCCGTATAGTATAGTTATTTAAGTGAAAAACAATGAATGTTAATGTTGACACTAGTAGAGTAAATGTCTGCACGTCACTCCGGGTGTACTCGTTACAACTTGGGGGTCTGTCCAACATCTGACCAGAGCGTCGAGGACGACACTGAAAAGGGAGGAGTGAAAATAGTGTAACGAACGTCCCGCCCCGTATAGGATAGTTGTTTATGATTGTTAATTTGATTTAATAAACTGAAAATTAGAGAGTTGCGAAAATGGCGAATTCGTCCATAATTATTTACTCTAGCAGTAGAATAGCAACGACATTCTATACGACTTAACCTGTCGATTTGAGACAAGTGAGGCTTTTATGTGAAAATGACTCTTTAGATGGATGGTGTAACAAAGCTTAGAGAGCTAACAAAGATATGGGCCTTTTCATTAAGGGATAACCCCATTTCAGACGGTACCGTATTACAGATTTTATTTTTAATATCACAAGATCAGACAAGACAGAACGAAGAAGAACAGACAAGTCAGACAGACAAAACGATTTGTCTGTCCTAAAACCCCCGTATGCCAAATTTCATATTTATAGTATGACATGTAAGAGAGAAAATGGAAAAAACTAATTTTCTATTTGTTATTTCAAAAGGTGGTAATTTCTTAGGGAAACATTTCTTGGACCAATGTTTGATGTGCACTTTCCTTTATATCTGAATGAAATTGAATGACAATAACAAAATGTAAAAATAAATAAATATATCTAAGAAAGAAGAGAACAAAATTAAATATCGAAGAATAATGGATCACAATGAATCACAATAAATAATAATGAATCACACTTCATAAAATACTAATAAAAAAAAAGAATAAAAATAAAGACAATGATAAAACGATGAAATGATGATGTGATGTTTTTAAGGTGATGTTAGATAATACGAAGATAGTATTCAGGTATTCAGGATATTCCAGTAACATCTGGTAAAAATTGGGGAATCTGATGATATATTCCTCTTAAAATGATGTTAGACAATGCGATGATAACATAGGTATGCAAGATATCCAAGGAACACCTGGTCAAAACTGGGTAGTTTAAATTCTAAATAATACCAGTATCCATAAATCTCTACTCGGCTTTAGCTATTGAGTACTTGAGTTCTAAAGTAATAAATTTAAAAAAAAAAGCAAAAATTCACTTTTTCTAATACCCAATGCTTAGTTGATTTTGCAACGTTGTCATACATGCATAAAAAAGTAACTTTACGAATATTCGTCGCTGCAACATTCCTGAATATTCTGAGGAGGTTAGATCACATATTGAGCGTAATTAAATGCAATTTAACATATGACCAAGTGGCTTATTCGGGATGAAAAAGGTAAAAATCACAAAGGGGAATACATCTAAACCTTTCCTTAACGGTGTGTGTCACAATGCTGTTCCCTGTAAGGACGTCTCATAGACTTTATGATGTAATAAATAAATGTATAATCAAAGAATAACGGCTGCATAAGTCCCCAAAGCGGAGTTTTAGTGGGATCGCAGTAAGAATCGTAGGCATGTCGTTGTTATATTATTAATTTTTATATACCAAGGCTGATTTTTAAAAAATAACCCTCCGTGAATATCTTTTACAATAAGATGGTAATAAAAAATTCCGGAAGCAGGTCGACTTTTATCGAAAGGGGGAGATTTTCTGATGTGTCGTCGAGATGCTTACCACTCACCCCTTCGTCTCTATACACCACCCCTTAGATCAGAATTGAATTGCGATATCTCATTGGATAAGTAAGTCTCACCGGAAATACAACTATGTAATTTTGAGGGCCGATGTATGATCTGTCATGAAGTGTAACCCCAAAAGTACAGTATAGCTTAGGGTAAAAAGCTATAATGTGTTGTGCACTTACAAAGAATGAGACTCAAGTTTGTCAATAGAATGTATTCATTATTCTAAAATCTATCAAATAATCGTAACAGTGTAGAAATCAAAACCACATGAGATATTCAAAGTGACTACTTCCACATGTTTAGTGAATGAAAACACAAAATTGTAAGATATGTTCAGAATGATTAATCCAGCTCTAGTAATAGATAAAGTCTTTAAGTACATGTCAACCTTTAGATTTTTTCCTAGGAATCCCACTGTATTTGTTAAATACATTTAAAATGATTATCACACGAGATTTTGAAGAAAAATTTTGTCATAGTGGAAATTACTAAATGTCCTACGAGAAAAAATTCATCCAGATTTAGTGATATCTTAACATAGGTCTTCTCGATGGTTTCAGTCAGTTAAGTTAATTTTTATGATAATGAACCACAGGACATACAATGCGTACAAAATCCCATTTTACAAATTGTCACAAACGATGTTTAAAAATCTAAAAATCTATACACTCTACGTAATTACTCTCAACAATAAACTTCTATCAAATTGATGCGTCATCAAGAATTTAAATTTTTCAAAATCTTTCCGAAGTTCAGACATTCTTCTAAAATTCTTCCAAAAATTTCCGGGAAATTTGTAAAAAATTACCCTTTTACTAAAGTAATCGGTTAGTATTTTCAAATTCTGCTTTAAAAATTATCTTAAAAATTTATTGATGATTGGGCTAAAACACTGATTTATTTGTTTATATACCATTACATTGATGCAATTATGTGAAGTATAATTACAATTATTTGTTTTGGAGAAAGTCATTGCGTTTTATAAATTTTGGTAAAAAAGCTGATTTCTTACAATTTTTTCAGAAAATTTTGGAGCGATTTTGAAAAATTAAAATTCAACTTGGAGGTGCTTTAATTTACTACAACTTTACTTGAAGGTAATTACGTGCAGTGTATAATTTTAGAGATTTTAAAAAACAAGATGAAACTAAAATGAGATTTTGAACACATTGTATTTCATTTTGTTTACTGTCATGAAAACTAAGTAAAACCATCGAGAAAACCGGTATAACGATGTCACAAGATCGACTTTATTTCCCAATGACTCTTGACCTAGAGGGAAATTTGAGAAAAATATTTTTAAATATTTCCCTGCCTTTTTTATCGATGGCGTGGGGACAATGGCAGAAAAAAGCATCTTTAAGTTACAATTTGCCATTATAAGTATATAAACTAATTGAATTAATACAATATTGAATTCGTAAACGTCTGTTTAATTACAATAAAGTATCCAGATAGGCTAAATACGAATTATAATTATGTGTGATACAAAAACGAATTAAAACAGTAAAAAAATCCAAAAAATTGGATCAATCATTTTACTACTTTACCACGATCCGTCATATTTAAAAGAAAATTAAAGGTGGAATTCAAGATATTTTGGAGATAAAAACTTGCATAGAATAAAAACTGTTACAAAAAAAAAATTGACCATAAAGTGAGATAACATAACATTACCTTTTGTCTTGATGTTATGTGAGGGTTTAGAGACCAAAAAATACGTGGGAAGGTATACTTTTTATATTACTAACGTATAAGAGTTAAGGGTAATTTTTTCTAAGGCATCTTGCCGTATTAAATCTTTTGCTTTGAAAACAATCCTGAAATAATAGGCGCTTACGCAGAAAGAATCACAAAATAGGTATTTTTGGTCCTTTAACAAAATTTCCCGACTTTAAATGTCACGTTGTAGTATTTAACATGGTTACATATTGAACATTTAAATCTAGTTATCTAATGGGTACTTCATATCATTCCTCATAACTGTCGTGGAATAATTGTGTTGATTATATAATGAACAAGTCAAAACATCAATGGGATTAGCCAGGAAAATAAGGGAAAATCAGGTCAAGTATACTCATTCAGTTACTTCTCTGCTGTTTATTAGCAATCTAACTTCAGTGTCTTACCTTTGCAGGAATACACAACACCATCACAAAATAATGAATAAGGAGTGTGAGGAATTAGAATAAGTATAAAATTCTCTGGTTAACTTATAACCTATAGGATGCAGATTTGCTCGGCAGAAATTCATCAATCATTAGATTTCGTCAATGTAATAATTTCAAAAATATCATTATTTCGAAAAGCGACAGTCAAAAAATAACAAAACCAACATTTAGTAAATAAACTAAAACTATCTGGGTGATAAGAGAAAGGATAATAAAGGGGGAAGAAGAAGGTCAAAGTTTAGTATGACATGATTTGAAGGGAATAAAATAGCTGGTCAAGTGGTATCGATAGGATCTATCATAAATATACCATCGGCGTATAAAATAAAGTATCTGGATAGTCTCCCCTAAATCGAAACAAACATATGGACCAAATTCACAGAAAAATGGTTCATACAGTTTAAAGACTTTCGGATCTTTTATACTATCATAATAAAATGTGGCATTCGGAAAAAAAGATTCACAAGAGAAATTCGGTAATATTAGGAAACTGTCTTATGACAAAAGATAAGGACATGTGCAAATCGTTTGTGTAAAATTAATTATTGAGACATATTGTGAATGGGGGAAGGAGGAATTATTGTAACCCATGTATTGTTTGAATATATAAATTACACTCCAAATTTGCTACAGGAGTTATTATAATTTGAATCTCTCCCATTTAACTATAATCTCAATAATAATTAGTTAATAAGTATGTTATAAAAATTTTATATACGAATATGATCATGGTATGAGTGACAACATCTGGTACACCCATATTAGAGGTGTTATTAGATTAGTGATGGTGATGATGCTGGAGGGTTACTTATCAGATTACTATTACTTACTTATTAATATAATTTTACATACAATACATATGTGGAATATCGGATTGTCATGTGTTTTCATTAACCGTTACTGGCATCTTGGAGTCGATTGTCACTGGGCGCTTTTTATTAGAAATTTCTGTAATGAGGTGTACTGGTTTTTACTGGTGTACTAGTATGTACTGGTCAGTACTGTTCTATACTGATCTGTACTGGGCTGTACTCGCCTGTACTGAATTGTATAGGTGTGTACTGGTTTGAACTGGTCTGTACTGGTGTGTATTGGTCATAAAAATGTAAAAATTGGAGTTGGGGGCCATTTGTTATAACAGATGATGTGCTGTTTTCCTAAAAGGTTTCTTATGTACAATAGACTATGCATATTTTTGATGCCAAAAAGATTTTTTTAACCAGTATATATTGTTTGTATTGCATATATTTTTCAAAATATTTTTTTTTTCAACCAGTAATGATAAACCATGGTTTCTTCTGAAGTACTATATAACAACTATCGGCAAATTAGTAAAAAACTCACCTTTCCGGATAAATTACTAAAATATGAGTTGCCTGGATAAAATTATATAGATTTTTCTAGGAAATTGACTAGATATTATAATAATTTTGGACAACTAAAATTCGCATAAATACAGATTTACGTACCATCTGATTGCCTAAAAGTTCAGTTTCTCACAAGTTTACTGTAACGCTTATTAAGGACAAGAGTTGTGTGGACTTCTAAATATAATGACAAGAATTAATCAAAAAAAGAATAAGTTGTCTTATTCCAATGCCTAATTCCATTAGTTTTTTTAAGTTTCGATGAAGTCGTGTCAATTCTATAGAAAAATCGATGTATTTACCTTCTATTCTTTGTTAAATTCTTAGTGTACTAAGATTATAAGCGATGAACTGATCCTTGAATTTGGCCTTTTTGTCGTTAGTTTAGTGGTTTTCAAAATCAATCAATCAATTCAAGTCAGACGATTAAATAACTTATTCACATTAAGCGATATTCGGTAGGGATGCTAGTGACCCCAAGGTACCAGCTATGTTATATTAGATTGCGGTGATAACTAAGGGTTAAGTAAATTATGGAATTTAGGGATAACTGAAAAATAAAGAATAAGCTTCTAAAACTTATTGGCTACAGGAATAATCGAACCTAATTCCCTAGGTCAACACCCAGGTTAGAAGAATAGGAATGGGTTATGTCATGTTAACCAACCAATTTGTGTGATGTAGTTTGAAGAAAATTGATAGAAAATGTAAACGACAATTTGCTCCCGAAAATGCCGATATGTACTTAAAATAAGTAAGCAGGTTGTCCCAAAGAGTAGGCCGATAGGGCAGTTCGTTTATTTAAACCCATTGGTAATACCTATGATTTGTTGCTCATTTAAATATGTAACTAATAATTTTGAGCTGAAATTAGACAAGGTTTAGTAAATCCAACGAGTTCTGCATCTACGAAATTACGAAAAGGAAATTTCTAGCAGTGAAAATGTAACCTTACTTCAGACTATTAAATTTCACCAATATTTATACGAGGGATAAATAAGTAAAGGATGGGTTTGTTGGCATTGAGATTATGAACCACACAGGGTTAATCCTATGCGAGAGACATGGAACCTATCGGAAGAGAGTAAAACATGAATGGTAGAGCAATCACGAAAGCCGTGGGATGATGAAGCATTACAACATTTTAAGGCAAAGAAGGAGAAAGCAAATCAAAAACTGATTTTAACGTTTCGCCTGTGCTGTCGTTGATCATAATTATTGGAATTCTAACAAACACTTTCAGTTTGCCTGCAACAAGTCGACCTTTCCCTTCCAATACCACCTCGTACAGCTCACGGTTAATATCGTAAAAAATCAATACTTAGATTTAATATATTCACGTTATTAAAGAACCACTTCTCCGATGATCAAACACACGTAGGTTATGTGTACTCACGTTAGTCAAATATTTGCGCGAATTTCGGTAACAGTGGCGAAGACGATATCTCCATCCGGCATCCATTCCCATTCGATCCCATCCATCCGTACGTCCGTCCATAGACACACACACGCGGCGCCGTGTATCCATCGCTTCGTGTTTGACTTCGTGTACCTCGTTATTCGGTTGTTCTACCTTCAAATGTTTGAACAAATGCCGATGTGCTAATGGAAATCGTGGCGCACGCGATTAAAATGAAAATTAAAAAGCTGCCGCCGGTGATGGCACCGAATACGGCGTGTGTGTAAGTGGAGCTGTCGGTTTTCGAACCGGTATTTAACTTGCTTAATGGGTTTGCTGTTAATTTGGTTTTTTCCGTCAGCATCTGGGACAAAAGAGTTGTCGAAAGATATCAATTTGTTCATGAAATTTTAACGATGTTTATGAACGTCTCTTCTGGTAGAAAAATCACATCACTTGTCGCACATGAAAAATTCCTAGAGTTTCCACTTTTATTCAGCTGTGGGGGCCTCATTGCGGATTCGACAGGGAGTTGTAAATGCTAGAAATAATGAGTGGCTACTAACTAGAAACGCTTTTCCACCTACAGTCAATACATCGAGTTGCCAAGAAAAACATAAAAAGCTGGCATCAGTACAAAACGCCATAAATACATACCATATGTGTCTTTTTTGGTAAAGCTATGAAATATAACGGGCACCAAAATTTTAAAATTGAATACCTGTTGAAGGTTAAGGGGGTTGAAGGTTAGGGGGAGAGGGGCGCTTTTTACAATGGCGAAGTTTTGACGAGTTTAAATTTACCGCCCAATTATTAATATTTTCATCCCATAGCCCCTGATGGCGATGGCTGAAGGCGATGACTGCGCCTTAGTGGTCTTGTGTAAATATGTAAAATCACTGCGGATTACTCAGGCATGTTCTCGTCCTTATGAATGATTTTATCTTGATTAAACCTAAGTGATTTGTTTTAAGTACGTTAAGTAGACAGGTAAGCACACTGAAGAATTGTCGTTGGTCGAAATTTACAAAGGGCTGCAATTAAAATTACGGTTTGAATTATCAACCAATGCGGTCTTTAAATTATGAATACACGCTAGGAAACGAAAAGCTCAAGGATTAGGGCGATAAATTGGATGAGATTGGATTTTAAATTTATCTTCTTCTTTTGGTGCCATCCTCTTATCGGAAGTTAGCTATTACCATGTCAAATTGCCCTCCATTCTCGACCATTCGTATTAAATCTTCAAAGTTTAGGTCTGCCCAATTATGTTCCTTAACCAAGACAGCTTCTTCCTTCTTATCGATCTTCTCACCGTAATTTTTCCTGTAATAATTAGTTGTATATTTATGTACCTCAGCAGTTTAAAGGACCTTTAGTTACTTCTAGAGCAACTTTGCTTTCTTTATAAGGCGGTTTTATCCGTGGAAAAATTTTCTTTGTTGGTTAAGGGACAAGTTGCTTCTTTAGTGTTCTTAATTGAGACAGATTTACCCGTGCTACCTATAATATGATTAGTATAGGTGTATTCACTTTTTGTACCATTTTCAACATTTGTAATCTCACTATCTTTTCAAAGGTTTGCTGTTCGTAAGCTGAAATGTATTGTTGGTTACCCTCTTAGTCGGGTACAAGTTACTTAAACTCTTTTCTCTTGTAGGTCAATAAAACCACGTAACAATCGTAAAACCAGGTTAATAAATTTTCTCTGACTACATAATTAAAAATAAGCAGAGTCTCTTGCGGCAAAGCTTTCGATTAAGCTAACGTCTATTATTTAATACGTTACAGACCTCAGCATTGCACAAATGTGAAACGACGCGCAATCCGTTACGAAGTTTGCATGTTCCCGGCTCTCCCGTTTTAAACGAATTTCCCCTTCACGGAATCCGTTTTTGAAGCGTTCACCTTTCGACCAAGATTCCACCTTTAATATCTCACTCTTGCCCGGGTCAGTCCGGGGTTGGACCGAGAGAAAGAGAGACGGAAAGGGCGACAGAAAGCCAAAGGATGCACCAGGAGGCGAGCCGACGGCATTTTCATTAAGAACGAGGTGATGAAGCGCAGTGGAAATGGCCGCCGTGTTATTGCGTCCTGTCAAGTGCACTCCGCCGTTGGCTAACTTAATTTGTGGACGAAGGACGATGTGCAAGTATGTTGCATACCTTTCGCCTCCCGACGTGTCCCTAAATAGAATTCCTCTCCAGACGACGACGGGATCTGTGCCGCGATTATTGCGCAAAGGTATAATACTCGAGGAGAGATTCCGAATTGCTTGTCCCAATGTTGAAAAAGTATAACGAAAGGGTTATATAACGGATTTGGAAGAGTTTGCTAAGTCTCCATCGGTCGGTGGCACCAACGTTATTTAAGAGCGCCTTAATCCTTAAGGTCCTTTAAATTTCGGACTTGTATTGCATCGTATACGTAAGCTGTTCCGAAGTTATCCTTAATTCTAATATAAGGATTTTCGCACGTCCCGTTATCACTTTTTGTATCGCTGATTTATTGCCAAATGTCGATAATATTGGAAAATGGATTCCCCAGGAATCTTTACACAAAAAAAATTATTATACCGAACTAGATTGCATTTTTATCAATAGATAGGATACTCCAACTGATATATCGACAGATAGATAGACCAGCAAATCAGTGGTAATCTACTTTATCCAGTAGGAATAACTGTGTACCACCAGTGAACCAAGTGTTAACAGTTCTTCGAATTTCTGCGACAGTTGCATATTTGAGCATTATTGCTTATTTTATAGGTGCTTCAGAAAAGTGCTTCCTTCCCTAAAGTTGTAGGCTGTGTAGATGCCACACATGCATGCATTCAACCTCCTCGTTGGTAATTTGACAATTTCAATGTATTCCACAATTTTGACGAATCGATATTGTATTTCTGGAGGATTTATCTAAACCGAAAAGGATTTCTTTCTCAGAATACGCAGGTTATTGGAGATGATAATTTAAAAATGAAGATATTTTTGCCCGCTGGCCTGGGTCCACACATGAAGCAACTATTTTTAGAAACAGTAGAATAAGAACGAGACTATAATATGGAGAAGTTACCAATTCTTTTTACGGTAAGTAGAAGTATAAAAGTATTCCCACTTTGAGGGAGATACCCTTTGACAAATTATTTTTTTCCTCCAATTTTAAACCTTGTGAGTAGGGCAGAGCATGGTCACACATAAGGACACTGAACACTATAGAGCGTCTCTATAGTGCCTGGAAAGAATACTTCCAGTTCTTGCTTTGAGTATTTGACTGAAGATCGAGACAACTATAGCCGTAATTGTTGCTACTGTAGTTCAACATAACATACCTAGTGGCATAAATAAGCCTGAACCACCAGCTCCAGAGCATGTTGATTAAGTAAATCTGAATTATTCTTTCCAATTCCAATATCCAATTTTAAACCTTGTGACTAGGGCAGAGCATTGTCACACATAAGGACATTGAACACTATAGAGCGTCTCTATAGTGCCTGGAAAGAATACTTCCAGTTCTTGCTTTGAGTATTTGACTGAAGATCGAAACAACTATAGCTGTAATTGTTGCTACTGTGGTTCAACATAACATACCTAGTGACATAAATAAGCCCGAACCACCAGCACCAGAGCATGTTGATTAAGTAAATCTGAATTATTTTTTCCAATTCCAATATCCAATTTTAAACCTTGTGACTAGGGCAGAGCATCGTCACACATAAGGACACTGAACACTATAGAGCGTCTCTATAGTGCCTGGAAAGAATACTTCCAGTTCTTGCTTTGAGTATTTGACTGAAGATCGAAACAACTATAGCCGTAATTGTTGCTACTGTGGTTCAACATAACATACCTAGTGGCATAAATAAGCCTGAACCACCAGCTCCAGAGCATGTTGATTAAGTAAATCTGAATTATTCTTTCCAATTCCAATATCCAATTTTAAACCTTGTGACTAGGGTAGAGCATCGTCATGTCATTTGTAGAGAATAATTTTAATGCTGGTAAGTTTTGTCGGTTTATTGTATAAATGAAGACAAATAATGATGGTATATTTATACGTTTTGCACTATCAGCCTCAAATAATTAAATATTAAATAAAATATTTTCATCATGAAGTCCATCACGCATTTGTGACTTTTTTGCCACAAAATTTTCATCCTCAATTTTTTTTTAGAAAAATTAAAATATTTTTTTGATTCCTTTTATTCCCCTGATTTTTGGTTAAAATCGGTTAAGACCAAAGGGATCTTCACCCTTTAAATGGTTCAATCCACAATGGTTACCAAAGGGAAACACTAGACAAAAGGAATCAGAAGCACGGCATAAAATGCAACATTACTGTATTTTGCAGTACCCGTAGTGAAGTAATACTATTGACCATCATGAGTGTTGCAGAAGCGTTGCGAGAGTCTAAAAAACAAAGCACGAACGACAATTCAATCTAAAGAAGTGCAGGAATCAACATAACGGATACATCTTCTGCTGAGCCTGAAAGCTCCGAGTTTACGAGAAATTTTAAAGTGCGTAACGGCGGGAAGACACCTAGAGCGTATTAATTTTTTACCATAAACTCAAACGGATCGCAATGAAAATATACATTTAACGTTTATTGCACTCGTATAAACCGAGCTCCGGCCGAATGTTTGCAGCAATTACGTGTACACTTTCCGCGAAGCGGATAAATGAAAGTTTTACAACTACCGACGCTCCGTAAAACATGAAATTATATCGCACGTGAAAATGATTTTGGCACCGTAACGGCCGCCCCCGTAAAACTATTCAAATCCCGGAAAAATCAATCCCGGAAAAAAGAGGAATGAATGATTCATCTCGCGTACGCAGCCTCGCACAATAAAAATAAAACAAGGTCACTTTTGTGCGTGCACGGGCTTTTGCGGGGTGACTTCGCCACCCCTATACACAGACGCCTATTCACATGTCACCGGACCCGCATCAAGCACGGGGGGGACCCTTTAATGAGGCCTGTCTTTTAGTCCTCTCGCAGTCACCTGGGGTAGATATATTCCGGTCGATACGACACCGTTTTAGATTCCTTCCCCTGAATGCGAGTTAAATTGGGGGATGATTTCTATCGGAGGACAGATTTCGGAAACTCGTTTCGTCAACGTTATTCTCGGTAACGTAATAACGGGATTCCTTTTTATACCAGAAAATTACTCCTAAACTGTTCCATACTAAGCGCTAAAGACGCTGTTAAGTTGTTTGAAATCGAGAAACAAAAATTTCGTTATGTTGTCCACAACTTGTATTTCTTATTCGGCCCATTGGATTATTGCAAAGGTTTTTGATTAATTAAATCAATCCATATTACCTGCTAATACTGCTTATTTGTACGGTTAAGAGTTATAGATTAGAAGCCTATATAAGCGAGAGCCTATAAAACCTAATCAAAATATTTTTTTGATTTGCAAGACAGACAACATGTGGCGATGTAAGTGCAGGACATTCAAGATGGGCGCTTTTAACTTATTACCTTCGATGTGACATACTCGTATTTGTCCACTAATCAATTACAGTACAATACAAATATTACAATGTCAATTACAATTCAGGTGTAACTTTAATTTTCTTAAAAATCTGTTGCAATGTGTAACGCCCTCCTAGGGTTCTGTAAATTAACTTAACTTACTTTACTTTAACTCTTCTCTTAACTCTTAACTCTAGACTCTTAACTAACTTTAGGCCTGACATTCCATTAGGTTCTTTTGAATGACTCTGGGTGAGTTGAGGGTTCTTATGAACGACCCTGGGTGAGTTATGGTTCTGTTAAACCGTGAAAGAAGACTACTTAAATTACTTATCGAACGATCGAATAAAGAAACGTTAAAAAATACCTGGGCTACAATTTTATAAAATGTAGCAATAACATAGCAATAACATATAACATGGAATATCCACCTGACATGAAACGTGTTATTACCCTAATATGCTTAAAATCTCTTGGTTACTTACAGTCTAGAATTCACATCATAGTTTAAAAAAGAGATGAGCTTGGACACTTATTACAAATTAGGCATATTTTCAGTAGTCAACTATGCTATGTTTTAGTGGAACCAAGTGAAGTCTAGTTGGTTATTAAAACATGCTGGCATATGTAGTTCAGATCGTCTCGGAATATGCTAGAATCTAACTGTACTGTAGGACCATATAAACTGATACTAACTTGTGATGAGTACAGAACCTAGCCATTCTAGCAAAAGGATTTAGATACCAGTTAGTAGCTACAGTACGTTATCGTTTAAAATTTATATGTGGCTACAATATGCTAGCTCTGTTGGAGCCAGTATACTGGGTATTAATGGGATTACTAGGACTGTAATTTGGAAAAAAATCAGATGAGATATTTTTTAGAAACTAGGCCCGAGTAGCCAGGGCATGTTATATCTTAAAAAAATTATGTGGCTAGACTCTTATGGGCAGTACTGCAATCTGAAAAAGAGCTAAAATGAGATACTTATTAGAAACTAAGCGTGTTTCAAGAAGTGATCTGTGTTATATTCTAGTGGAACTACCTAAATCTAGTTGGTTACTAAAATATACCAAAATGTAATTCAGGTGGACTTGAAAAACGCCAGAATGTAATTGTACTGTGGGACTGCATAACCAAGAACATCCTCCAAGGTGATACTAACTTGTATTAAGTTCAGCATCTTGCCATTCTAGCAGCAGATCCTAGAAGAAGGATCTAGATACCTGTTAGTAGCTAGAGTACGTTATACTTTAAAATGTATATGCTGACAATATGCTAACCCTCATCGAAACTAGGCATGTTTCAAGAAGTAGCCTGTGCTATATTTCAGTGGAACCATCTGAAATCTAGTTGGTTATTAAAATATGCTATGATACGTAATTCAGATGCACTTTTAATATGCTAGAACCTAGTACTACCGTAGAACTGTATGACCAAGAATATCCATTAAAGTGATACTAACTTGCATAATATTCAAAATCTTACCATTCTAGTAGCAGATTATAGCAGAATAGGCATACTTTAAGATGTGATCTGTGGTAGATTCTAGATTATTCTACCTGAAGATTTTTATATATAAGTAGTCATCAGAGGTAGGTGCTTATAGTACCAAAAATAAACCCTTTAGCGAGAAGTTTGGACGGGGTCCGAACAGTGGTCCATTAGTGAAAAACTGAACTTACACTCAGGCACTCATTTAGACCATGAATTGCGAAAATGTTATATACTATATTAAAAGTTATTATTTTTATTTTCCATATAATGCTGTTTAGTAAAATAATAGTTTTGAACTAATTTTTTCATTGAGATCTGATTTGAACTTTGATTTGACCCCTGATTAAACTGTTGCACTTATTTCAGTTTCTTTATGTTCAATGGGAAACATCCCAGTAAATTACCCTATTAACTAACGTTACTACAGATTCATATTTTCAGATGAATTATATCACTAACAGTTATTTCATTATCTTCAGGTATAGGGTTTCTTTGAAGCTCCAGTATGATTCCAATGATTTCGTTTTGATTTGGTAATTTTAGACTCCTTATACCAAAGTCACAAGCAACTTTATCTATTGTATAATTTTCCCCTGAGTAATGACAATCCCACGTTACTTTACGTACGTCACTTACATTCAATTAGTTCATGATGTGTATGTTGTGATGTAAAAATTTGCTTTAGAACGGCTGTAGGCTTTTCCTCTATTTTTGGGCTTTTACATTTGTAACACAATTCTGTAATTTGAAAGATGTAAACAATCCTATTGTACGCTCACAGTACGCTCATTTTCAGTATTTTTAATATTCTGACAAACCACAAATCACCAAAATGACTTTAATATGATCCACCAGCAGGGTTAAATCACTTTTTTAATTATCGTAACATCTCATTAAGTGTGAGCTATGTGAGACTCTGAATAAAATAATTTCAAAATGATCCATCTCACGGTTAAAGAAAGCAATGCTTCCCAAGTAATCATTCAAATTTTCCGATTTTCAGTCCGCTTTTTGACTTTCACTGAACTATCGGACGCAGAACCACCCCCTCATGTTTTGAGACTGGCATTCCTAACTAGCTACTTGCTTGCCATCTTGGCCCATTGTACGTCTTGAATTAACTTTAAAATATTCAGTAGAGTGGAGATAAGTGTACAATCTGGCGCAAAATTAATTCGGAAAGCATCGGAGGACGGTTTACGATATCGAATTTGCCAAGGGAGGGAAATTCGAAAAATTAAGAGAGGTGGCGTTGTATGAGTTTAGTTTATTACCGATGAGTGTCTAATAATCATTTGAATTGAATAAATAATTAAAATTGTTCATCGATACTTGTAATGTCTCAATACAATGAAATGAAATGTGTAGTAGGTAATCGAATAGACTTGAAATGTTCAATTAACAAAACCGTTAGTGAATATTTTGGCAAAACTCATCCGGTTTAATCGAATGCATACATATTTTTGAACACTTGGCGACTGGCCAAAAACCGGCTGAAAAACCTATTCTAAATTTACATTACCATCAATCAAGTACTATAATGAAGAAGAAAAATTAACAAATCAACAATAACCAAAATATCTTATTTTCTGTAGTTTTCTCACTTTCTCTCGACTGTATTTGAAAAATTACTATGTTGTAAATTTGTAAATAAAGAGAAACACGATATCTAGTTTTTTGTATTTACGTTAATGTATTGTTCAAAAATAATGCGGCTGTAACCCAAATTCAAGGGCGCTTTTGTCGGACCTAATTTTATTTTATTACCGAAACGTGATATACAAGCAGGAGGAAACTTGGGCCGTTAAAATTCATGGACGAACGATAAAACTCTCGTTCTTAATAACGATAGAAAACGTACGCATCTAATAAAATAGTGCTTATGAATTACTACGTAGTGTCGCCGTTTAACTAAAAGGGGTGGAGTTGACCCACGCACTTTTAAGTGAAGGATCCGTAAGGATTATATGCTCGTAAGACTCCTAGAGAGTGTTTTAACCCTAAACTTATAATCGTCATTAGCAGTATGATCCCTTAAAGCTTTAACCCCTAAACCGAATTTCGGACAGTGGTCAAAAGCGAGAAATCCATTTGTTCACTTTTCATCAGAGTAGTGACTTAATCCTCGAGTGATTCCCCATATATTTACAATATGGGTATCAACATTAGGCTTCTCCTGTAGGAATCGTCCGTTTATTTTGAAAATATAAACATTATTCCCTGATCGCTGAACTGAAAGTTGTTCGTGGTATTTCTTTTAAAAAAACACTACTTAAAATTGAAGTTCACAGAAAATCTAATAACTTTTTAATCGACTCCAATCCAGCATCAGCTAATTATACAAGGCGCGCAGAAAGTTTGCCAATAAAAAGTAACACAAATAACTAGAGGTGAGTTTCTGGTGATTTTATCAAAAACACCTTATGCAGATAGGCAAAAGAAGACATCCTCACCTTAATTATTTTTGAAGGTTTGCACTCATTTAATAACATGTAACTGTATATGGCGAATTTTCGATTGTTAATGGGATTTATTTATGACAGCTAGAATCTTTATGAATACAGCTGACGATATTTTTGGTCATAAAAATTTCTATTACCGATTTTCACTAGAGAGATACTTACTTTTTGAGATCAAATTAAAAATTTTTGCTACTTTCTCCGATATTAACGTCCTGTTTTTTACTGTCGGTGGGATTTGTTTGTAAGAAAAGCTGATTTGAATTTTCTACAAATTTTTCAAAAGATTATTATTCATAGCAAAGTTGGCTCTAAAAACCGTAACAAATGAACCACTGTATCAACGTTAAATAAATAACGAATATACCCTAATGAAGTTCAAAAATTACTTGTTGGTGACTTCTTCCTCTTGGTGATTCCACGAGCAATCGTATACAATTTTTAAAAGAAATTATGTGTGTTTATAACAGTTTATTGTGGAGCTTCTTTGTATTCATTCGTCATATGATCCATAAGGAACAGCCATATATGTTTATATTATATGATTACAAATGAACTTTTGTACTGTTAGCTACTAACTCCTTTCATAGTGATAATATATACAATTAGTACTTTGTAAGTTCGTCTGGAACTCAAAAGGTTTAATAAATTCATTAAAAACGTAATAAACGCTTCATAGAATCTAGAATAAAAATTCTTGCGATTTCTGCAACGCTAAACCACCAAAAGTGTTTAAATAGTCAATATAGAAGGTTTAAGAAAATTTCAGTTCAATTTCTTTATTATTCGAGGAACACAGAAAATATGCCAATTTCCTAAATGGTCTGAAATAATATTTAGAAGCGTTTTCGATTTGATTTCAAATATCAAAAAAGTCTAAATCATGCCAATAAAGTCTACGGGTTCCTCTAGAATTTTGGAAAATCTAAATTGCTCTAAACTCGAATCTAGGAACATTTCTGAAGGCACGACTTTTCCATTTTAATGGCGCAAAAGATATAAAAAAAGACAGAAATTCTTCTGAAACTACAGAAATCGTTCAAATAAATACATTTTAATTAAACACGCTACAAAAGAATATGTAATATAAATTCCTGATCCTTCTAGAAAGTTTCCAAGTGCCTTAACATCTATTCTAGTAGGTTTAAGGAAATTCCAAATTCTTTTATTCCCCAAGGATCATAGCAAACATCTACATTTTCCAAAGTAGTCTCAAGTTGATCTACAAGTGTTTTCGTGATTTTAAATAATAAAAAGTCTAAATAATGCCCAAAAAGTGTGGAAGTTCTTTTAGAAATGGGATGTCACGGTTCTAAAATTGTAGAGGTTTTTCTATAACTTCCGTAACTTTCATAACTCAATCCATAATTATGATTACCAAAAATGCCTTAATATCAAAACTAGCAGGCACATACTTCACAGCAGGTCGTTTCTAATTGTTTAATTCTCCAAGGACTATAGAAAACAATCTAAATTTTTCTAAATTGTCTTAGATATGTTCTAGAGGTTTCTTAGTCATAATTTTAAATAATAGAGTCTAAGCCTCCCATAAGGCAATCTCTAGAGATGCTTGTAGAATTTTGAAAACCCAAAATGTGTTTACGAATGAAGGTCTAGGAGGTTTATGCAAATTTCATACAACTTAGTTGTGCAACCTACAACAACCAAATTTTAATTTTAATTTAATTTATTTTAAGTTACAAATAATCTGAAATAAACATTCCAATGATTTTTCTATAACTTTGATAGCTTCTATAACTTATCCAAAAAAGTCTAAAATTAATTCTATAAGGACTACACTCCGCAGTAAGTATGAAATCGTTTCACTCACTGAGGACACAGAAAACAATCTAAATTTTCTTAAAATATTTTAGATATATTCTAGGAGCTTTCTAGCTATATTTTCAAATAACTGATCGTACGAATCATGCAACAGAAAAAACCTAGAGGTTCCTTTAAAATTTTGAAAGGCTAAAATGGGTTTAAAAACCAAATCTAGAAGTTTATGAAAATTTCATATATTTCAATTCTAAACGTTAGAAAACTTTACGAAATGTTCTGGAACCTACAACACTCAAAACTACCACCAAAGAAAATCTTGGGGGAGATCAAAGCAGTTCATTTCAATTTTAAATGTTAGATAAAATAAAGATCCTAGAGATTTTTTAGACTTTTAACCTAAAGTACCTTAAAATTAAGTACAGGTTTATGCAAGCTTCAACTTGCTTTACTCTCTGAAAAGCACAAAAAAGTACCTATATCGTCTTCTTAAATGATCTTGTAAAAAGTTTAAAAGCCTATTTATTAAGGGTTCCTTCATAATATTGGAAAGTGAAATGAGTTCGAACTTGAAATTTAGAGAAGTCCACAGAAATTCAAACATTTCAATTTCAATTGTAAACATCAGAAAGCAAGAATCTGGCAGGACGATTTTACTGCAGCCTCTGAAGGCTAAAGTGGTTTGCGGAAGTTCAAAGCAATTTCATTTTAAATTTAAACGTTAAGAAGAGTCTAAGTAATATTAATGCTACAGGTTCTTTTCGAACCTTAAATGAATGAGTTTTTTAGCTTCGATTTCAAAAATTTTGCATCTTTGGTTCAATTTTTTTTAATTCTCCGAAGATCGTAGAAAAAATCTAGATCCTCCTAAACGGTTTCAAGTATAATCTAGAAACGTTTTAGAAGCTTTGTGATAAGCCAATTTGGTTTCCATAAGCACTTCTTTAACGGGTCCCATAACCTTTAAATTTTGTGATCGTTTTCCGCTTTATTTCCCAGCGAATTGTCCCGATGCCGCCTCTGCTCGGCAATCTGTTACACACCGCGAAGCGCCCGGCCGACATTTTTCAAAAGCTCTTTAATCGGCGATCGAACTTATTGAAACCTGTTGCGAATCAAGCGAGAGAACGAGGCACACAGCGAGAGACGAGGAGGAACGTCAAAAGGCACGACGACCGAACCAACGTGAAATACTACGCTTTTAATATCATTATGACTAAATGAATTTTTATGGTTTTTCAAAGTTTCGTTCCCATTCCGACTCGTAAATCATGAAATTATTACTTTGTTATTACTGACGGCGGCGGAGGGATTTCGAAGACGTCGACGACGACGACGACGACTCCGGTTTATTTCGGTTACTTTGTAATGACGAATTTTTAAATAAATGCCACACGGATCTTGTAAACACAACAACAACCCAAAATTTCCAATAAACAAGCAGATTTATTGCATACGTTTTAGACTAGCGTTCAGTCTGTTGCCAATCTGTTAGTCATCTGCAGGTAAACATACCAGGTATCGTGGTACTTGTATATCAGAAAACGACCATCTGGTCCACAGATCCCATTTTTTCTTCAACTTCATCACTGGGTTATGGTTTTTAAAGAGTCCTTTTATTCGTGTTACCTGTAATTGTGTCTGTTTAAAATTGATTCCTTCCCTCTATCACGTGTCACACAATTTCATTAACAATAATTTGTCAACGATCAACTAATCGCTATAGTATGTCGAAAAATTATTTTTACGAACTTCAATACACTTACGATAAGTTCAACTGGTTTATTAAAAAGACAAAACCACTGCGCGCAACTAAATTTAGGAGTTTGTTTTTGAGAAAGGGGTAAGTTTGTATACTCTTTGGTTTTTCTGTAATAACTCAAAACTGTGCATTTTTAGTGAGAAATTGTAAGAAATATTTGTGTACAGAAAACTTCTCAAACTGATCTCAAAAACCTTATTTTTTTTTAATAAAATAAAAAGTAAAAAAACTGCAACTTTATTTTATTATTTTTGCTTACGTGCCTTGTGTGCTTTTTCCTGAGTGGGCTTAGCAACAGGCATTTCTTAATAAAAATAAAGTTTTCAAAATTAATTATAGTTTTTTTTTTCGAATTCATACATTAAATAATGTATGAAATAAATATATATGTAAATAAATAAATAAATAAATAAATAAGTAAATAAATAAATAAATAAATAATAAATAATTTTTTTATTTATATTATATTATATTATTTTATATATATCTATATATATTATTTTATATCATATTATTTTACTTATAAATAATAAACAAATAAATAAAATTATATATAAATAAAAAATAATAATAAAATATATTTGTTCTAATGTGAATGAAAAAAATGCACATTAAAATCAAATCTTAAATGTTTACTTGGTATGTAAGGCACCATTTGAAAATATTGTAAAATGGTCTAAAATTGTAAAATGGTCCAGGTTTTTCGTTTTCGATCCTTGTTTGAAATTTAATTCCATTTGTTAAAAATGCGTTAATGGTAAGGTGTTTCGATCACAGGGTGCTTTCTGCGTAAAATCGTTTTATAACAAAGGAAGAAAATGCACACGTTGTTGCAATTGTGTCATGGGTAAAAATTCAGAAGAAACTGGTTCCATATTGAACTTAAACCAGAGGAGCAATAAGGTCTTTAAAACAGGAGAAACCATTGAAGGAGTGCGTGTAAAATGTGACGAGTTAATAAGTCCATATGCACACGAGCAAAACAGGATGCAATGTATTAATGAACACCTAAGTGAATCGCATGAAGAGCCACTAAATAGTCCGAAAGTTACGGTAAGTGTGCAGTTTCATCAAATGGCGTTACTGATCCATACAGACTAAATTCATATAGGCTTTCATTTGGTTGGCGTTAAAAAAAAATAATGGTATATTTCACTTACCTTAAATCTGTGAGAAAAATTGTGATAATTATTGTTTTATGCATGAGTACTTTTAATTTTCCAGCTTAACTGTCGGACCCTGTAAATATGCTTGACATTTAAAAATGTCGAAAAACACTGTTTGCGACATTTAACAATTAAAAATAAGATAGGATGAGTAAGGATAGGAAAGTAATTATATAAGGTCGTTACATTTATATTTAATCATCCATGATTCAAACCATACTTCATAATCCAACCACTGTTTTCATAGAAAATGATAATCAGTTGGATTAGCACTACGATAAATTTTCAAGTTATAAAATGATCTATTTTCGCGTCAAAACGTCCCTGTGTTAAAAAGGCGTGCATGCGATGAAAAGACCGCGCAAACCCGTCGCGTTAAAACGTCCTGTCGTCATGTTTCTACCAAATGGGAACGAAATTAAGGAAATCCAGGCAGTTCCAGTTCCACTATTATATTCATTGGTATATTTATTAGGATTGTTAATTACCGATCATATGTTACATATGTACCTACTAAATATCTGTCATTCATTTGAGAGACATGAACAAACCATAAAATTCATAACTTGACCTATGTACATATTGCACTTTACCTACGGGCAAATTTATAATCGCGCCTTGAGGATTCCTCAAACCTTAAGGAGTACGTACTGCGTACTTACTGTGCGATCTGTATTTAGTAATCAACTAAGTGCACCTTAAGGATAAGGCGAGGCCGAGGTCGGTTTGATCTTACCTTGAGTATCCCTCAGAAAATATGAAAAGTTAAGTTCGCCTACAAGGCGTATATTCAAGATGAATGACGATTATTATGAGTACGTCAATCGAATTATTAATACTATAAACCGATTACCTAAACGGTATTTGAGAGACGGGCAAAATCCGTTCGATTTATATAGTGAACGTGAGTTTATAAGGAGGTATCGCTTTTCCAAAAATACACCTGTACATATTATTTTGCCTCTGATTAATGATGCTCTTCATAAACCCAATACTACGGGTTTGCCAGTGGTTGCACTGATCCAATTATTAATCAGTTTATGATACTGTGGTGTACAGGAAATTTCCAGGCAAGTTGCATTTTTATATATGTATTTACATCCAGAAAAACAATGATTACTTATGCTTGATTATTTATTCAAAATTTTGAACTTTATTTATCTATTCTATTATTTTATATTTATTTTAATGTTGTTGGTGATCTTAGGGGAATTTCATAATCTATAGTGTCTCTAATAATAGAAAAGATTTCAGAGTTAATAGCAGAAAAAATGTGGAATGTCGTCAAATTCCCAGAAGACCCTTTTCATTATCAAGTTTTTATGAATAAATTTAATCAAATTGCCAACTTTCCTGGTGTAACATCCTGGATAGACGGTACCCACACCCCAATAAAAAATCCTGGAGGTGCTGTAGGTGAAATGTACAGAAATAGAAGAAGAATTTTCTCCATTAATTTACAGATACTTATATTATCTCAATAATGATTGATGAAATTGTTTAAAAAGTGTTATTTACAGGAGGTATGTGGCCCAAGAATCCAAATATTAGATATTGTCGCTAGATATCCAGGGTCCACTCATGGTAACACAATATTTCAGAGAAGTGGGGTTCGTGTCAAATATGAAAATAATGAAGTGCCAGATCAGCCTATAATTATTTAACATTAAATTTGCAATATGAATCTGTTATAAATTACGTTTTATTACAAGTAAAATGTTGGGTGACAATGGCTATGCATGTAAAAGATATCTGCTAACACCAGTTGTACATCCTAACACACATGCAGAAAGACATTAAAATAGAGCTCATAGAAGCACCAGAAATATCTTCGAAATATGTTTGGCAATCTGGAAAGAACGATTTAGGTGCTTAAAAAAGAGGGTTGAGGGTTTAAATTTACTTTTTCTTAGTTGAATTACAAGTTTTAATTTGTTGCAGTTTATGACCTCACCTTGACATGATCGTAGAACCGTAGAAATAGAAATAATACTCCATAGACCTTATTCACGATTTGCGCTGTGGTCAAAACTTTTACCTTAAGTGCTCCTTGGCGGAGGCAAGAAGATTTTGTATCTATCGAACAGCTTATCTAAGGTTCCACCAAGATTTCCTTCACAAAGGCCTCCTTGAGTATTCTTTACGTGATGGACTATAAATTTGCCTGTTAGTAATCTAAATTGTTCATGAGGATCCACATGTTAAGTACCCAAGGCATAACCGGACACACTATCTTTTCATTTCAGATGAACTAAAATATACCTAAGGAAGTTCAGCACCTTCCTGATTTTTGTCGTTTGTTGTAACGTTCTATGAAATGGTGAAAGGTTCGGTCATCGGATCGGTATTGAATACCACTTTTGAAATAAATGGCAGTCGGACACCGTATGCATTACATCAAAATCAACAAACTCTACGTTAATTACAGCGATGATTAAATCTTCCTATAGCTATGGGTTGTAAATTATTTACATGAAGCGTTTTCAACCAGTTATTTCAATAGCCTTTGAATCCACCGCATAAACTATCTGCCCATCGAATCAAATTCGAGACTCAACGACTGATTTTCGTGTTTGCGATTAAAACGTAACCCGCTGATTTATTCCCGGACGTGAAGGATTGTACGGTATAATCTAAATAGTAAAAAAACTTCAATAATAAATAATCGTAGCTTGCCGGTGTTTGTGGGTATTTTATCGAGAAGAGGGTGACCGTGTGTGGGTGCTGGTGGTGTGCGTTTTATCTACCCTCGACCGTTAAAAAATGTTGCTATTTTTTCACCTTTTACCGTTCCAGGTCACAGGTCCACCCTGATCCGAGCCCTTATCTGGGATGGTCGAGGTCCACCAAGACCACTAAATCAAGCGCTCGGACGGGGGATTGCACCCCCGCACGTAAAAAGTTTTTTGATAAAAATAAACAGACTGCCAATAAATTTTTACACTAACGGTCGTCGGAATCAAGTTAGGAGTGAGAGAAAGAGACTTCCAGCTCGAGGAGAGAGTCTATTAGTCAACATCGATGTCGTAAAAGTGTCCTTCTAAATCATGACGTTCGGGCGAAAAAAAAATTGTTACGAGGACGACTTACAAATAATATTATCTGCTGACTTGAAGCAAGCAAGAAAAGCAATCTCGCAATTGTCCACCGGCGAGAGTCATCCTCGGGTTGCCTCCGGGTCTCCAAACACACCCCCAAAAAATATGTGAAATTCACAAGAACGTCATGCCAATAAAACCATTACACTTCTCTCGGGCTGGGGTTTCTTGTCTCATCTCATCTGCCAAAATAACTTTCCGCCTACTATAGGTATTTTTATTATAGGTAACAATAGGCCATCATAAAAGCCACCCTTCGTTCCGGCCGCAGTTATAAACCGATGATTTATTGGCACTCGAGGGTAATTTATTATTGTTTTTGGGGTAAGTGGGTCGTTATAAGTGACGGAACGGCTGCGAACATCGATAGTATGTAAAAAATTGTGATAGCGGCGAAGAGGAAATCGAAAGTGAAATGTTGTAGCGGTTCCCTGCCAAGAATTCGGTGAGTTAAGGTGTGAGTTTATGTACAAACACAAACAGAATATTTATCAAAAAGGTCCGATTCACACGCCGCCTGTGTATTTTGGACACGACAACCAAAAAAATATTCATTTCGGAATATTAAAAGAATAACCTTACTCAGGAAAACAAAGTTGGGCAACAAAAGCTCGAAATACATTAAAATTATTAATGACATCAAGTTCTGGTAGGAAAACGGAATATAAAATATAATTACAATTTTAACTGTTTCTTACAAAATTAGTAAGTTTTCGTTTGTTATCTTCGTATTCGTTACGAGATAAAACTTTCAAGAAAATGTTTAAACACTTATTAGCAAGTTGTTAAGTTAAATTAAATCGAAAAACAACAAAAGTATGACTTTTCAACCAACATTTGTCTGACAGGCTACAACCTAAGAAAGTTTATGAGATATACACAGCATTATGTCGAATTCAATAATGATTAAAAAAAAAGTCAAAAAAGTTGTTTAGCGTGTTGTGAAGTGTGTAATGTTAATTGTTGCCTTAATTGTCTCGGGGATGTCATAGGAAAACACATTTTCACTATGGCCCAGTTAATAATGTGCCAAAAGTATCAAAATTAAAAATATAATTTTTTTTACACAAAATAGGATCTTTTCACTACTTTTCTCTTGAATATCTTGGATTTTGGAAACTCATTTAAAGAAAAAGGTTTTACAACAAATTTTATCAACATCTGACTTAGGAGCTTTTCGTCATTAATTTTCTGTGCCAGGGAATTTTTATTTTTAAAACGTTTTCGCTTTAGGAATTGGTTGCTGAATTTTTGCCTGAAAACAGCACTCCAAATGTCCATAGTCGTTCTGAAAAATTTAAATCGGTTCAACAGACCTTTAGAAGTTTTGAAGTTACACGCTCCATTTTTAACATTTTTTCTTCATCATATTTTATGTGGTTTTAAAATGATCAGCATATTTCTTTATAAACCTGCACAAAATGCATAAAATATTGATATTATTGTTACGGATAAAACGCTCTGAAATCACAAATCACTTTCATATTTACATTCAAACTTATTGACAGATATACCTGAGTATCCCTTAATTACCGTAGTAAATTCCGAGGATGGGAGTGATTAATATTAGTATTAACAACAGTATATTTTACTTAACATTCCTTTTACAATGGAGAAATAGTCGCTTTTATTTGTGAATCATTTCAAAATAATTAAGTTAAACAACTTTTATGTATAAAATGCAGTTACAGCTTTATTCTTCAAACTAAACTTTAAACTAAATTGAAAGCCTCTAAGTAGAAGCTCTTTTACAAGTGAACAAGTGATCACTTGTAAAAGAGCTTCTGATTTGGGATTCAAAAGTGTCAAGGGTAAAATTGGGAAAAAAGTTTTCACAAAGTTTAAAAGTGTGTAGAAGAAATAAGGAATAATTTATGATTAAACTAGTCTGCAATTTAAATGACATTTGTGAGGAATCAGAGTTTAACGCTGAAATACTGTCGAGTCTTCAAAATGCCACCATTACATCAGTCGACGAGGAAAGGGGTTTTTCCGTTTATAACATATGTATATCGAGAGAAGTTAAAAGTTTTAAAAAACGTAATAAAAAGTCAAATTTCTTATAACAAATTCTCATGTCAAAAATCGAAGCTGCACTTTTCAGAACTTCCTAGGCCCCCTTAATGAAGCGATTTACATTTTTCAAGAAGATTTAGAAAACTAGAAGTGTTTACTATATGTCAAAAAATCCAGGACCAACTCCAAACATTTTTCGAGACTCAATAAATTTTCATAAAGAACCAAATTTTTGGATTCATCTGAATTGCAAAATTAAACGAAAAACCACCATACCAATTTTGTTGAATTTTCGTGTGTATATTCATATTGGTACTACCACATGTTGTAAATGGTATTCAGATAATTCATTATTAATGTTTCAGTTACGTTGTAAGTAATGTAAAACTCACTTTTTAAACTAAAATATTTGACGGGTGTTTCTTAATTATTCCAATTTTATTACAACGGTTTTATTAATATTTTAAATTAGTACTAGAGCGTTTTAAGTAAAATTTCAATATGAATCTTTGTTTTTTGTTTTTTCTTCTCTAAAACGAAGAATTTTCAAGTCAGTCAAGAAAAAAGGAGAAAAACGACATTTTTGAAAAAAAAATCACACATTGGTTTTTCGTAACTTGTTAAACTGGCGCATAATGAAATTCTCATTTGCAGTGAACAGATCCTATCTGAACTATATGTCGCAATAAATCTCTATCAGAATTTTGTTAAAACCTAGGAATTCTTGCCGACCAATTAAATTAAAGAACATACACTGGAATTGTTTTTGTAAAAGTAGCCGATATAACCTGAATTCACATTAAATTCCCCCTAAAACGAGATATTTCTTAAGCAACCTCACAGTTTGCTAAATCCCGATATAACCAGAAAGATCGCATCTTTTGTACAAAATTAAGTAGTTAACCCTCTGAAAAACTAAGAAAATATTTGAAAGGTACATTCGGAGGCAGCGGAATGCGAAAGACAAAAGGGTGAGGTAGGGAAGAGGCAAGGCATCTCATAAGCGAGCGAGTTTTTGTTGATTTTTGTTTCAAAGTATCTCATAAGCCTTGAAACAAAAGCGAAGCGCTAAAAAGGAGCGTCGAATATAATAATTTGAAGTGAGCATCGCGATCGAGCGAAAACGGGGGGCGCCCCGTTCCTTCCTTGATGTTTTTCTTTTCAGTCTCATAAAGAGAGGGTGAGCAAACAACTCAGAAGTGAGAGACAATTCCGACATTTGTAAAAAGCTATATAAAGGATCAGAAACTATAAAACTCTTTGCCTAAAATTAGTCCGGTTGTCGGCTTCCATGCAAAGGAGACAAATTGTTTGCCGCCGTTTTATTTCTTTTGTTGGCCTGCATGTTAGCGGAATAATTGTCGAAAGGGGGCACACACTAACGACTTTCATTCTTGATTTACCGAAAAAATGTTGGAATATTTAATCTGTCGATAACTGAGTAAACTCATTTACTAGCGAACCGTGGAAACTCCGAGATTTTAATTTAATCATAGACGTGTATCAACTTCATCGACTGATGCTTGACATAAACAATTCTGCGCTGGTCCGGCAAAATACTTTATGCGCCGATTTTTCACTCGCATCCCTAATTGAAAGTTCGGAAATCAGATATATCCTTCGCCCCCCTACCATCCCCAGACGTAAATATATCATCGAATTTATAAGGTACGTCTCCTAATAATGAAGCGTGTAACAGTTTACGAAACTTCAAGAGTCAAGGGAGTTCATACTTTAAAACTTCCGAGCGACAGCATATTTATGTGAGTTTATCGAGACTGCTCTTGAAGGGGTGGGTTATCGACGAAGACGCCTAATTTACATTTGGAATAAATACATGTGTAATTATATTTATTTTTTCCAAGTTCCTTACAAATAACTCGAATAGTTTGTTCTGATGTTAACTATGGCGTCGTCGAGTACTTTCTCCTAAAATTTATTTGAAGTTATAACGTGTGGAAGATTTTCTTGAGATTTTGCTATTTCCACTTCGCTTGTAATAAATTATTTTATAGCGGTTACGATCAGAGAATAGTATTTTTTTATTTGGTGACATAACCTATGCCGTTTTATAGCGGATGTAGTTAGCGAAAAGAACATTTCACCAAATAATTCGGGCTGGCGAGATATATTCCCGTTGAACGATGTTTTGGCGTAAACAAACAAATCTACTTAGCGTAATGACGAGGCGTACTTTCTCCATTTGGAAAATTAGCGTCCTTGCGGAAAGCTGCAGCGATAAAAATTTGTTTTACTTTTAATCCGAGCTAATGAAATAATGATGGGGTTACGAGGGAGAGATTAAGAATACAATTAGTAACGCACAAATGACTAATTCTAGAGACAATGCTCGCGGTTCTTGTAATTATGCATACTTTTAATGGGAACCGGCGGCTCAGCGCTAAGAGAAATGTTCATTTGAATAAAGATGGTGCAATAATCTCAATTAAAAATGCCTCGGCGAAACAATGGCGCCGCGAGACTTCAGCTGCCAACGAAATTGATAATTAATGTTGTGTTTATAATGGGCGAATTGAGGAATTAAAAAATGTACCTAGTCGTCGCGAGGAGGGAGTGAGAGAGAGGGAGGGGGGGAGAAGGGGTGATCGGGGGGACGGGCGAGGGAACAGAAAAGGCGCTAATTGCGAAGAAAGGAAAAGAAGGGGTCATGTATATCTGACAAGAGGATAAAACGAGGCGACTATTTGTCTTCTTCTCGAGCGAAAAGACGCCCGCAGATGTATCTCCTTTTTTCCTGGTCCTACTTTCGAAGGACGCGACGAACACTTTATGTTGAATTTCAATTTTTGTTAATTTATTCACAACAAGCCCCAAATCCGGAAGAAATTTTTACTTTCTATATTAATGAGGGCATGCACCGAAGGAAAACGTATGAACAAACTGCCCACATTTTCTATAATAGCATAGTTCATAGTTTTTTTTTTTGGTAGATTAAATTTAACAGCAGACGGACCAAAAAACTCTGTTTAGAATGGATCAAAGCTGTAAAAAACAAAATCCAGACAAATCTGAGCTTTTGCGGGTTTTTAACAACAAAAATTTAGAAAAAAAAGTCGTTTTTCCGTTTTTTCGCCATTGCGTGAAAATTATTGACGGAAATACAATACGTTGTATATACGATTTGTAGAGAATTAGAAGACCTTTAAAATGAGCGAGTCTAAAAGGTGATCGGATCATTTTTCACAGAGAAAACTTGGAATGTTTGAGGCCATTTTTCGAACTTCTCTCCAAACGTATATGAAAACCCAAGATAACCAAGTTGTAAGTTTTAATGTCCTCTTTCAAAAACCGGTTGAAAAATTAAAATCGGCCCATCTTAGTCAATATACCGAATTTTGCAAGATTTCGGTGTGTACTGTTAATAACGTAATTGTGGCATCAAATTGCGGCATCTAACTTTGCATGCTTGAAGTAGACATAATAATCTAACGTTTCACGCAAAATTAGCGCTTTAGCTTGAAACTGGGCAAAGCTGTGAATTTTTGAAAAAGGGTCCATTTTAATGGTTTTTCCATATTTTCTCAGTGAAAAATGCTCCAATGACCTTTTATAAACGCTCATTTCGAAGGTCTTTCAATTCTCTACAAATCGTCTGTACAACATATTGCATTTTCGTCAATAATTTTCATGCTATGGTGAAAAACGGAAAAACAACATATTTTTTTTTTAAATTTGTATTATTAAAAAAAGCGAAAGCTCAGATTTGTCTAGATTTTAGGTTTTTATCATCTTTCATCCATTTTACACACAGTTTTTTGTTCCGTCTGCTGTTAAATTTTATCTCCCAAAAGAGCGTATCTTTTACTCTATAAACTGGGCTATAAGGAGACTAGTACGAATCGAACTAACTATATACCACATTTTTAAATAAATATTCTGAAAAGGATCGCATTGTATTATCGAACCAACAGCAACAATTTAGATGATTTGGATATCATAAATTATAATTATATATGCTTGTCCAAAATACAGACAAAAATCTTAGCAAACAGTCCTAATAGTTCAGTCGAAATGCGATTTGGAAACTAATTAAGTCGGAGATGTAAAAATTGTAGTATTAAATATTCACAAGTTGATACAAAATAAGTTTCTTTAAATGCATACCACTAATGTTTAGCAAACAATTTGTTATTAACAAATAAAGAATTTTTTCTCTAACCTCTTTGGTGCTAAAACAACTTAAATTTACTTCCATGCTTATAGCATAAAAATATGAACAAATCATGATTACATCTTCAGTTGGACGTATCAGAAGTAACGTCATCGTATATATCTAAGAAACAAATCATAGCATTTACATGTACCTACATGTAATAAATTAACGATATATTTATTGCAGAAGAAAAGAGTGAAGAAACAAAATAATAAAATGAATTTGCACGAGAATTCTATTGGTAATTTATATTACCAAAGAGGATAGCCGGGTAGAGATGGGGAGATCTCATACAATGAATTGAAGAATTGAAAATACCTTCATCAACCTGTATACCTCCCCACAAGTTATTAGAGCCCTAGAAAGCACCACATAACACATAACCTCAAGAAAAGTCAGACTTGATTTTAGGTCTCCAAACAATAGATATCTCAGCCTTATGTAGTGGTATAAAATCCGTCATTTCTCAAAATTTGAAAACTGGGAGATACAGGATAAAGCCCAAATTGACTGGGGGAGATTCTGACCCCACGATAATATAATGGGATTTCTACGACCGCACCTTTGAAATCAAGACGGTGCTGGTGCATAGGTGCTATTAAAGTGAAGGGGGCATGGAAAATTGACAAATGGACTGAAAGTGGGTTGTTTGAAAAAGAAAACATCAAAGAACCGCTTCATATAGTCGCTTTTCTGTGGTCTCTGGTTGAAATTTGCAGAGGTTTTTTACATGTAATTTATGAAATTATTACACATTTGAAACTTTTCAATTTTTTCCAAAACTGGGTGCTTTTCAGAACATATTTACTGGACTATAAACAAATAAAGAATCACTATCTCAAAACTTCAGCTAAATCACTTGGTCAGTTTGTGAGTCGACCATATTTCATTCAGAGAAACGTCCGAAAGCCTATTTGTGCGTTACAAGATTTTATCCCAAAAATTACTCCCCACGGGAGCGTTTTATTCACTGCCTCAATCAGCGATCGAAGAACGTTTGCGAGACCGCAACGCGGAGCCGAAATGCCTCCGAATCCGCCTCGACGCCCTCCCGTACCCAAACAGCATGTAATTGTCCCAGGCCGTAAATCCTCCCCAGCTGCAGAGCCGGGGCCTCCCCAGGTGATTCCCCGATCCCAAGTTTAATTTACCTGTGTAATGAGCTGGATGTAGATCGCGACTGACGCAGACGACGACGACGACGACGATGACGACGTTTCGTCTCTCGCTCCCTCCCCTGCCGCCCTCACCCCATTAATTTGATGGCGTTCGACCATTCTTTCGTTTAATTTAAATGACAAAGTAAGGTTTGTTAATGCGTCCCGTCGCCGTATTAAAACGCTTACCCGCACTTAATTTGAGGTGAGGGTCGATTCTCTTCCCTTCTCTCTTTCCCTCTGTCGAATGAACGCTTACCTTCAGTTGATGCCTCCGGATAGTTATGGGGAGGATAAAATTTTTTTCGGTGATCCGGAGCTAATCCAGAGTAACGACGCGCTCTCAGTTTGGGCCCTTTAATTACACTATTGTCGAAATTGGAAGGACGCGTTATAACAATAGGTAAATATACCGAATCTAAACAAATACTGAATTGTATCTGGAGGGCATATTGAAGCCACTCCACAAAATGACACGGTACATCTTTGGTTGGACTTGATAGAAAGCGACCTCATTGTGCATGCAAATCGCACCTCGAAGCGCGAAGGGGTGGTTCAAAAAATGTTTAAGATTTAACAACTGCGATGTTTTTCCACGAGAAAGATATATTTATTCAAAGAGTCACAGTGGCCATTCTTATTGTGTGGTCTGTGTCTTGATAAGGGTGCATTATACAAAGAAACGGATGGGATTGCCGCCGACAAAATCCGCGCAGCAGCGTAGAGTTGGGTGAAAGTGTAAAACTGCAAAATTGCTTTTAATGATTGTTATATTACATTAAATTTTATTAATAATTACGCCTAACCTATCGTCTTACTTTATTCAGATTTAAAACTAGTAGTATTAGGAAACCGCGAGATGGAAAGTTAAATTGTTTTTGCCTATTTTTGAATTGATCGGCATTTAAATCATTTTTTGTTCACGGGCTTTTAATCTTTTTTGGTGTTTTCCGAGCATTAAGCATTACAAGTATTAAAATTAAATGTGTGTTATTGGTCTAATGGTCTGAAAGGCGTAATGTGAATTTGAATAGGCTCTAAAATATGTTCCTCAGTAGTATGATCAAGTTCCCACATTTATTGTTGCTTTTTTCTAACATGTTGTACGCAGTTTTTCCAGTTATCTGCAGTTACATTTCTCAAAGCATCATTCAACAGGTTTCGTACATCTTTTAATTTAAATGCTATCCATTTGTGTTCTAACCATTTAATGATGTCGTTTTTTTCCTGAACAAAGACGGTAATTTTTTAACTAGCTGTGTATGACAGGTAGCATTACCCATTACTGTAATGGAATTTTTGGGTACCAGATCTAACATCTGTACAAAAATCTCTTCGAAAACATCTGCGTTCATTTCCTTATAATAATCTTTCGTATATTCAGATGTAAACTCCAATACACCACCGTTAATAAATCTCTTTTCGAATGTGAGTAATTAATCTTCGACACTTCCCTTTTGGAGCATTCTAACCAGTCGATAAACCTTTCATTTTATTTGTTTGTTTGAAACCATACGACCTTCATTTGACCAAATTTCATCTAAATCAAAAAATCCTTTCCCTTTGCTCTAAATTGTCTTATGGTTGGTAAATACCTTCTCCTTCAACAGACAATTCCATCTGTTTTGATGAGAAAAGAATTGTTGAACAAATAGAGCATGGTAAACATTAAGAAAAATGGTTTGTCCTTAACAGTATCGAAGCATGACTTACCAATTGCTGTGGCGAACTCGAGGATGCAATGCTTAAATATAGGGGAGTGTATAAAATATTTTATCATGAGGAACCGTTGACCGTTGAGACCCGGATCATGACCATTATTATATCCATTTTGGCTACTTAACATTTTAATGCAGTATTACAATATAGTGCGCAATTCACCTTCAGCTGAAAGTAGTTACAGAGTAACAAAAACAAAGGATAATTTTAATTTAAACATCAAGGTTCTTTAATAACAATAAATATATTATCACTCAACTCGAAATACGAAATGGTGCGTTTCGTGCAATGTTCGAGGCCATTTTTCGGACTTTTCTCCAAATATATACGAAAATCGAAGATAGCTAAGTTGTGGGTTTTGATGTCCTCTTTCAAAAACCGTTTGAAAAATTAAAATCGGCCTATCTCAGTTAATATGCCGAATTTTACAAGATTTCGGTATATATATATATATATATATATATATATATATATATATATATATATATATATATATATATATATATATATATAGTTGATAACATAATTGTGCAAAAACTGTTTATCCGAGAGCATCCAACTAGTGCACGCTTAAAGTAGACATAATAATCTTCACGCACTTCACGCAAAAATAGCGCTTCACCTTTAAACTGAGCAAAGCAGTGAATTTTTGAAAAACTGTCGATTTTAACGGTTTTTCCAAGTTTTCTCATTTGGAGGTCTTTTAATTCTGTACATATCGTCTGTACAATAACGTATTGCATTTCCGACAATAATTTTCACACTATGGCGAAAAAATGGAAAAACGACCTACTTTTTCAAAAATTTTATTCTTAAAAAAACGCAAAAGCTCAGATTTGTCTAGATTATGAGTTTTTATCACCTTTGTTCCATTTTAAACAAAGTTTTTTGGTCTACTGTTAAATTCCATCTACCAAACCAGCTTCTTTTGCTTTATAAACTGGGCTATAGTGTCAATCATCAGCTATGTAATCCAAGTGACGAGATAAGGAGAATCCGTATGGCCGAAAGATAAGTTCGAATGTGTTTATCCAAGCACTACAGTGACGCTACTTATTACACACGTCCATACTATTTCGTACATTACACTAACTTCCACCCTTGAATCCTGAGCGTATTAAATGTAAACATTTAAATGTATCGGTGTAGAAAAATTCGCGGCGCCTCCGCCGCCGTCAGTACCCGGATAACGAAAACAAACACCATCATCGCACACCAATCAAGGATCGTACACCGAATTTGACAAGTGCAAAGGATAAACATTCACCGAAATTGAAAGGCTGAATGGAGGTGCGCGTTTACAATTAAACACACTCTCTCGCACGCCTCCGCACCGTCGCCGTCGCCGCCGCCGCCGCAGCGCCGCCTCTAGGCCCCGCACGTCTCATTCAATTCCCGACAAATCGAAACGAGAGAAGAGTATTTGTAAACATATCCATGCGAACATTGCAAGAATTTCCATCGATACCACCCCGACGTACATACATACACATCTCTCGGTAATATATTCATAATCAAGCCGGGGGATGCTTGAGAAATAGTCCCGGAGAAGTTGCGAGTGCGAAAAGTTACGATCTGATGTACCATCAACTTTATACCGCTGTCCTTCACCTCGAAGTGATGATGGCTTGAAGGAAACATAAAGTTTATTCAGGTAGGAATATGACCTGAACGCTCACATTTCACTAACCTCATAAATTTAACACGGTCTCCACCATTTTGAAGTAAAACTCTACGTTTGAACGATAAAATGCACAAATGTATTAAAAAAGCGAAACACATCGAAATATTCTTGAGTCAATTCATATTGGGAGGGTAAGGCAGTTTTGGCACAACCCTCATCCAAAAAAAAAACCATCAGAAGAACTTTCAGCGTTGAAATCACGTCACGTGACTCGAAAGCCACAAGACAGCCAATATGGTACGGGACAGACTCCTTCGATAAAGGCCCGCAGGTTTCAAAGTCTGAGTCAATCAATGTAAAATACCTAACCTCAAAATTAAGATAGAGCGGTGATCCAACAGCGAAGGGTCAATTAGAATCGCTCAACGTAAATGGGTAGCCGAATTTTATAACCTCGATATATGCCTGCAGGTTTAGTAGTCCGAATCTATCAAATAGCTAACCTGAAAATTAAGATCTTCATCTATAGAGCGGTGACCCAACAACGAAGAGTCAATTGGAATCTTTCAACATATACTTTCATAGTAAATACAGGTTTAATAGTCCGGGTTCAATCTAATACTTAATGTCAAAATTAACATCTTCACCTATAGCGTGGTGACCGATCAGCGAAGGGTCAATTAGAATCCCTCAACGTTAAGGGGAAGCAGAGTATTACAACCTTCAGGCAACTTTTAAATGAATGAAGGTTTTGTAGGTGTTGAAGTTGAGTTTAGAAGCAAATGAGATGCATAATTTGTAACTTGTGATTGTGATGGGTAGTCTCTACACTTTCCTTTTAGGATTAAGTCGTAATATCAGATTTAGCCCTAAAATCAATATTATTGGTGTAGATTGTTACGATCCAAGAGCGGCAACAACGATTGCTTTATTGCACTGATACAATCACTGTAATGGTCTCAAGAGGACCAGATCGGAGCTGAATCCTGATCCTGAAACCGACCTTAAAATTCTTTATATAGGTTTCCCATTTAGGAACTGAGTTAATTAAACGTAAGAAGGTTGCGTACAAAATGTTTGATTCCAATATAATTTCTTTCAAGACTGTATCGAACAAGAAGAAATTCTGTTCGATAGATATATCTTTGTATACATGTACAAAGAGATATATATCTAAAGGACGGAAAAAGTCAACTTTATTATTATTACAGGCGACTTCAGTGGGAAAAAAGAACAAAATATCTAAGTAGATCCAGAAAATATGAGAAACTTTGGCGTAGGCACCAGGAAGAGTAGAGGTGAGAGACTAATCAATTTTTTAAGAAATGAAAAATTTTATTGCCAGGACACTTCTTTCAAAGAACGATTAAAACGTAAATGGACGTGGAAAATCCAGATGGCGTCAGCAAGAACGAAATAGATTATATGGTTTCCAGCTCCAAATCGAATCGAAGCTTTCTAAATGAAACCGTCAAGATTCCTTATGACAAAAGAACCAGAGGCGAAAACGATCACAGATCAAAGGGAAGTAGAAAAAAGACTTGCACATCCACAGCTTGCACATCCAAATAAGAACCAAGTACTGACCAAATGGCTGAAAAGAATCAAATTATTTATCGTAACAGCATAGACGCAGAATATGACACATCAAAGATCACGTAGGTTATGCACCTTTAAAATAAACCCTTGATGATTTGAGGCTTGCTTACTAACACACGTAGCCTGATTCTGGGTTAAACAATTTTAAATCCGCAAAAAATAAAAGTACATATTAGCAGATTTTCATTTTAACCACATCCCGAAGAACTCTTACCCGATTTTCCTCATTCTCCGCCGGCCTAAAAGGGGGATAATATTGACGGTAGCGGAGCGAATTTATATTGTTTAAAATTCGGCGGCTGCCATATACGAGATGTCGCACAATCGGCGAAAGTGGAATTAACCCTTACGATTCCTATTCTACGAGGACGGTTAATCAAGGGTGGCTGTGTCAACACAGTCTTTCCGGCGACGAGAGATCCAGAAATATTTATTGTTTCGTCACAAACATGTATTTACGTGGCTTTTGATGAATGCTTTCCGTGAGGGAAAGAGAGAAGGAGACACGGAGAGATACTCTGCGTTATTGAATTAGAAACGCACAACTTGATCAATCACGAGGATTTAGCTTCTAATTTAAGTAAGAGGTAGGAGTCCTTATTTGAGCCAGCTGAGTGGAAGCAACGTTTGATCAAATTTTCAGATCACAAAGTGTCAGTACACCAAGTGAACTTAGGTAACATAACATAACTTAGGTAACAATTTAAAAGCCACGAAATTGCTGAAATGATTTGGTTTTGGATCCTTTTCCAAAAAATTTCACACTTTAAACCTCCCAGTTTATTGCTTATCTTCATAGATTACTGCACTGACTACAACAAAATAACTTGGCGACGACAGGGTGAGTAGTTGAGGATATAATTTACTAGACTAAAGGACTTGGGATGATTACCATTTTGCTCTTGCGGGTTCAATCCTATCGCGCTTATCTAAATTTTAGGGTGTTCAATGATGTTATAGACAGCTGAATCATGGAAGATGTTGCTAATGGCAGTTTCTTTATCAATTAATCAAAGGAGTTAACGTGAAGAAAGCAATAAAAATTACTGAAAATACTGATACTTTAAGATTCTTCGATGACATATTGTGGACAATCTGTCTTTGATCTGCAACTACTTTAATATGGATGCATTGGTGTGTTTCTATGTCCACGAGATCTGTAACATACGTCGCCAGCATCACATTTCAAACACATCGATTCTTCGTATGTCTGATTTTTTTATCATCCATGATTTTGCTCCATACAGGAGGACTGAGAATACGAGAAATTTGACTAACATGATCTTCGTGTTTCTTGTAATGTGACGATCTTTCCATATCCTTATGAGGTTACTCATAGTTCCTCATGTCATTGCTCTTCGCCTTTTTATTATTTTCTCGTACCGTCTTTGGTTACTCAAAAGGGATCCCAGGTACACAAATTCATCGATGTTTTTTACATTTAGCAGATTCAGTCGTGGGAGAATTTCACCTCTGTCGATTACCATAAGTTTAGTCTTGCTGAAGAGTTGAAGAGTCGAGGCGATAGTATACCTTCTTGTCGCATCTACTCGCGTGTATTAAATGTCTGATGTATGATTATCTATCCTCACCATGGTTTCGTTTGTATGGTATAGCTTCCTTATTAGACTCATTAGGTGGTTAGCTAATCCCATTTTCTTTAGTATCTGCCACAAGCATTTCCATTTTACGCAATCGAAAGCTTTTTTTTGTCGATGAAGCACAGTAACGTTAATTAAATTCTCTTCATTTTTCGATTAGCTGTCTAATATTGAAGATTTGATCTCGTGTTCCTCTTCATTTCACGAAAGCTGCTTGCTCAGGTGGTATTTGGGACTCCAAGTAACGTTGTAGGCTGCGATCGATTATTTTAAGGAGAATATTGCTTGCACGCGATATCATAGAGATTGTCCTATAATTCCCACAGTTTTTGGTAGAACCTTTCTTATGTAGTGGGATAAATATAGACTTAGTCCAGTCGCTTGGCAGTTTCCTCGTGTACCAGATCTTGTTGCAAATGCCTGGTAGTATCTCTATTCCTGATTCTTCCAGTGTCTTTAGCATTTCTGCATTTATGTGATCTACTCCTGGTGACCTATTTGTCTTCAGATGTTGTATGGCTTCTATCACCTCATCCTTTAGTATGTTCGGTTCCACCTCCTCCTCCTCCTCCTCCTGGTAGTCTAGATTTCGATCATCGCTGTAAAACATTGGCAATACTATGTCCATCTATTTAAGACTTTCTCGGTCTCCGTCGCGTGTTTGGTTAGTATTTTTGTGTTCTTCAGGCTCTTAGCATACTTTATATTCATTTTTATCCCTTCGGCACTTTCGCGACTAAGGTGAACGTACTTCAATTGTTCGTTATTCTTCTTTGTTATGTTTCTCTTTTCTTCGATTACCTTCAATGTTTCCTCTGTTATCCAGTGTTAGTTCGGTTTATTTCTTCCTTTGGTCTTTTGGTGTTCATTGATTGTTTTTTCAATGTTGCTTTTAAATGTTCCTTCAGCACCAGGTACTCCAAAACATCAGTCAATTATCTAATCTAATCAGAGTCGAGGTGGATGTAAGGAACTTGCATTAAATTCAGACCTTTGCTTAGGTTATTAAATTTTATTACGGTGATTGTTCACCAAAATGATTTCCACTTGTCTAGAAAATCACACGGTATTCAACTTTCGGAAGATAAATGATGCAGTACGACCTTAGAATTCCCGTAGTCATAAGCTTCTCCCTCCCCCACGTTAAAACCCGGGAAGCAGTATTCATTAGCAATTTACGTGAGAAGAATTATAAACCTTACCGTAGTTCAATTAAGAGCAAAATATTTTCCTAGTCGCCAAACTAATTAATTGTTTACTCTTTCCTAACTTCAGCGACTAATCCTTTTATACAAACACCGCCTTTGCCAAGCTCCGGCTTATGAAAACAAGAGCGAGGCTTTTCATTTTCCCCCGGTAAAACTTCGAAAAGGAATTCGGCTTTTCTCTCTTGATACGAGCCAGAACTTTATTTTTCAATCGGGCCAATCTATACTGCGCGATTGCGGACCAAATTAAGATGGTAAAAATGTACTTGAAGTAGTCGGAGGAGGGCCCCGAGGAATGTGCTGAAAGGAACTTAATAAGAGAGTATAAGGTACAGGGGGGTAGGTCGGATTGAGGGGCGAAAGGGTAGGGGAGGGGGCGTCTAGGCTAGGACTTGAGGGAATGTTTATTGATTTTTAAAATATTTAATTTTGCAGATAGACGTTGTTAAAGTGATGATATTAAAATGCCCTTAGACTATTATGGTTTCATTTGTTCAAAGTATTTTTATTTTTGATTCCGATAAAATTTAAAATGAATTACAGCTTAGTAAATAACCAAATTCATGAAATCTTTAGTAACATCATTCTGACTGAACCGATTTCTGTCAATTTTGCTTTAAAGTTAGTTAGTATAACACACCTATTCCGAAAATTTGAACTCTGACCCTATTGAATTGGAAAGCTTTTTGGTAAGGAACCCTTATCTAAATTACCTGTTTACAACTGAAACAGGAAGTTTTGCACATTTCGAATATAATTTATTCAAACATGATAAGTAGAGACCGTTGAATTTGGCAGAGTGTAAAAAAACACAGGATTGCTTAGCTAAGAGAAGAGGAGCGCGGATTGGTCTAAAGGTAGGGAATTTAACGAGTGATTGCCGTCTTGACCAGGTTGGAGCCTGAGAAAAAGTGAGGAGGGGTCTCGAAAAGGTGTTAAGTGAAGTGGGATTTGAAATCCCAAGGGGTGGTAAGTGATAAGAATTAAGGGAAGGTGTTGGTATCCAAAAGCAAGGGAAGTGTTTAGGGTCGCTAGAATCAGATGAGACTCCTTGTTTGATCGTGCGACTAATTCCTTAAAAGTGAAAAGCAACTTCAGATTGACACTCTGCCTGGACGAGCCAACCTTGAGTTTTCCAATGTTTAAAAACCATGAGCAAGATAGGCACAGTAGGTGCAATAGTTTTTGCAAAATTCCACTTGTTTATGCGGTCTGGTGAAAAACTGCCATCTTTGAACACCTGTACAGTCGTCATTGTTTAATAAAAAAAATTCAGAACCTCCATTTTCAAGAGTAAGTGTAGAACTAACAATCTTTATAAATTGAATATTGAAATCCCTTAAATTTATTAAATGAGAAAAATTACTGCTTTAATCCGTTTTTTTTTATTTTTAATTCCGCAACTATCTAATAAAAAGCATTGAAAATCTGGCCAAAAAACATGAATTTAAAATAAAAGTCAGACTAGAAGCCGAGATAGCAATTTTTTTTAAATTACAGCTTCAATGTGTGTCATTTAAGGGTTGTCATTATTTTAATCATTAAATTTATAGAGTTTATCATAAAATTTCAACATTTAAGTGTTAATCCTTAAAATGAGGGTTGCTGGATCCTTTTTATTACAAAATGACGACTTTACAGGTGTTCAATGATGGCGGATTTTACACCAGATAGGTTAAATAAGTGGAATTTTGCAAAAACTATCGTACCTACGCACGTTTCTTAAAAATTTCAGCACTCATGTTATTAACGAAGTGTCATTGATTTTAATTTGATTTCTTACAACAATAGGAAAAATTACACATTTTTAACATTTTTTGCAGTAACGTTTTTCTTTTTAAATTTTAATCCACCACCAATTTTCCCTGAACTAAATAGTTTTTCCAATAATTTAATATTGAATCCTTTTATTGTTTAAACAAAGTAGTGACATAGAAATACTTTTTAAAAAATTACATGTTCATTGGCCTAGAGAGAGGGTGTGTTAAGACAGCAGATTCCTGAATTTCTTACTTGGATATATTTTGTCTTTTCTGTCGATCAAACTTTTAATATGAAAATTTTGTCCTTGACGACGAAAGGCAATGGTAGGTTACAAAATATGTGTAACTCAGGATCGGGACTAATGATGATTTAGCTAATTCGAAACGTAATAAACATAATCTACTTAGAAACGTGTAATTATCCGGTGAAAACTTCCAGAAGGCATGTAGTGAACTTGGAAATATGGTTACTATAAAATACTATACTGTTACTATTACTAAGACATACTATTACTAATGGTCACTTGGATATGCTTACCATTCTGATACAAACATTTGTTGATAAAAATTGTATTAACTGTAACAAAAAGCGACGCGGAATCCATTCCCTGGTAGTGCGGTAAACCGTATTTCGCTGATTCCGTATAAGGTATCAAACTCGGTACTTATCCGGATGGGAATCTGCGGGATTTTTCTCTCGCTTGTAAACTCCTGACCCCCGTAAGGTTACCGAAAAAAAGAGCGGCGGACTCCATCCGGTGGAATCTCGCATCTCGACGTATCGGTGAAAATCAAGGAATAAATTGAAGTCGACTTTATGGAGTACCTTCCTCGAGGAAAACTATAACGTGTGCGATAACAGTAACCGCCATTAGATCCTGGGGGAGTTGGCGGGACCTGCAACGGTCGTTCCGGCGAAAACAAGAGATAACTAAGGTGCTGCAGAAGCACAAGACGGGATATCGGACAATTGTGGAAATAATAGACGGAGAGGAGGAAGGCTGTAAAAGCTCCAAGACGTCGAGATACCATCGATGGATAGGGGACGAAGGAGTCGGTTACGTTCCGATGGAAAAACCTACGACGAAGACGGATAAGGCCGATTTCGGGAAGTTGATGGATGTCATAGGAAAGTTTTCAGTATTTTTATTATCATTACGCCGTGATTACGCCATGGCGATCTTCTTTCTTAAAAACAACAACCGACGAACGTCGACCACCATAACTTCACCTCGTAAAAATATAACGGCTCAAGAACTTTTCTGTTTTATAATCTCTCAATTACCGCACTGTCGTGGGAAAGCGTAAACACAAAAATACAATGAAAACAACAATATTTCGTTTCACCAGATCCTAAAAATCCATCTGAAGAATTGAACAGAGTGGCAATAATTTTATTTATTTCCAAGTTTATGGAAACGTGTACGAAAAATAAATCTCCAGAAACGACTTAAAAATATTGCAACTAAATACCAAAGAAAAATGATATTTTTGTAACAAACACTCTTGTACAATAACGAAATTATAAATAGTTTTACTGACTTGTGTTGTTAAAAAAAGAGTTTTTTGTTGGCATTTGTAGCAGTTTTTAACCAGAATTAGTATTATAATACCTTCTCTTTGACCTTAAACAGAATAGTAAGTCGCTTATGACGATTTACGGTTTCTAAAAATTACTTCATAAATTACTTTAAGACAGATATTTACAAAGTCAACTTTTAGTTAGTAGGGGAGGTCATAGCCATGCTATTAACTTGAATACCACAACGGCTATCTTGACTGATCTTGTGTGAAGGGCTATTTACGCTTGGGAATTTCAGTTTTTCTCAATTTTCTTCAAAACAGCTTTATGTATTCTTACTCAAATGTAGCCTAGATGTCATATTTTTAATCAAAACATTAAGTCACTTAAAATTTATAAGACAAGACAAGAATTAAAACTTTTCAAAACACCTGATGTATGTTTTTATTAATAAAAAACGTTAATGAAAATTATATATTTGGTATATTCAGCATTATTCATCATATTTACGTATATCTGCATACCGATGCATGTTTTCGAATTTTTTAATCTTTTTTTAAAATTTTTATTTGTAATAAATTTCAAAGTTAAAAGAAAATCGAAGAGAAATAGGTGGTTTAACCCAAATGTACACATAAATATTTTATTATACTCGTATTAAGTAAAGGTGTAATATCTCTAACCGGCTTATTTCATAATAGCCATAGAATGAAAATATTCGATCGGTAAACATCAGACCTATTACCTGCACATTTACGATATCACAATAGAGGAGCCAATCGAGGAATAAATACATTAATTTGAAGACTGATACCGAGAAATAGATAAATCTGAGTCACTACTAATGGGCTGTCGCGATGATTATCTAATGAGTAATGTTTTATAATCGACGATTCCAATGTTTTCACGTGATTGGTCACGTACCTGATATGCCCCCTTTATCAAGGATAAAGTAATAGTAATACAAATAAAACAAAAATGTGTTGATGCCCGGGGGGGGGGGGAGGTAGGGGGACGCCAGGCAAAATTGAACCGTAGGAAAAACAAGGAAAAACCGAATGCCTAATTATTTTAAAGGTTGATTTGTATTTACGAAATGGAATATAAATAACTTCATTCATAATATTGCTAAACATTTAATTTTAGGGCATGGATTTAGGGCGCTTTTTTTGGTAAATTAACAGAACTTAGAGCGGACCTCGGGTTGCCTAGACTTATTAATCGGACAAGTGTTTGGACTACGAATGAACAACTGAGATGTTTTAGAGAAAACAATTTAAAGAACGTAAGTAATTAATATCAGATTCATGTCCATTTCGCAATATCTGAATGGTCACATCATCCTATATTACAAAAATCATGTGGATATATTTTTTAACTTGGAAATTATAACTTAAAATGATAGTTTTGTTAAATATGATCCAGGTCACTTTTACCTTAAAAAAGAAGGTATGTGGTATTGCTTCAATTTTCTCCTTGGTTTCGATATATCCCCATTTACATCGTAAAACGCGTACTCGATAATTGCAGCAACTTGTATTATTTTCAGAGAAAACTCATTAAACACGAGGCCCACACGAGAAAACCGTGAAGTTCCTCACGATTCCTCCCGGAAAAATACAAATCATCTGGTAATACCGACATGATTGAATCCCATATTTCAATTATCGCTTATTTGCAGGAACGTTATTCGGGATCCGTCCGGACCGGGGAGCAGAACTCAATTACACGAACCGGAGCAGAGACTCTCACTACGAATCCTCCACGGCCTAATAGAGAGAATTATAAATCACAGATAAAAGAACAACAAGCAACATTTAATTCCGGCCCTAATACAACACTTAATCATCGTCTACTTTCCGTTCTTGGCCATCCCTTGGACTCGCCATCGTTCTCTCTCTCTCTCTCTCTCTTTCTCTCTTTCTCCTTCTCCACGAAATGGTAATAAATGAACGTTCGTTATTTTCTTTTACCATGACTGATAACGATACGCACTCTGGGGAACGTGGAACCTGCAAGGTTTGAGGATACGTCAAGATGGGCGTAAAAAGGGCTCCCAGAGGATGGCTTTGAAAAATGTTGTTGACACTGCTGTCGAAAAAGATAAGCAGCGGGAGAGATAAGGAGGGTAGTAGGGCCGAGAGAGATATTGGGACACGGAACCGCGATAAAACGAATCGCCCCTAATCAATATAAACAATACCGAAAGGATCTACAATAGGTGATATCGGATCGAGAAGTTTAAACCGGTTTAAGAGCTTTAGATAACACGAAAGTATTATACATACATACCTTCACGTTTTTTAGGCAGTCTGACTTGCTCAACAACTTATATTATTAATAAAAAAGATGTAATATGAAAACTTCCAAACGTCACTTTGCGAGAAACCAGACTTGCGAACATCTACGCCACAAAATCTGTCATATGCGTTAACTATCAGAAAGATCCCTATTTTTCGTATAAATTACAATGTGGGCAAGAGCTCAAACCTTTCAATTATCGAACGTGACTTAATTACCGCCAGTGGTTTCAAAATAACATGAATGGGGATATTTTTGACAAGTCCCTTTTCTCACACTCAGCATGGTTCCACCTCTCAGGGTACATCACTCGGCAAACAACGCGCGATTAAATTTGGCGTAAACCCTCACGGATTAATTAAAGGAAAGAATGGATGGCGAAAAGAGGGACAATGAATAATTATTTTGGATAATTGAGAATAAAAAAATTGCGACGGTAGATTTGTAAAAATTTTTCACGTGCCGTTAGCGAGCAATAGTCATTAGTGTATAGTACACGAGTTCGTGAATCATGAATTCGTAATAATGGGAATCACAACCTATTATATTATTAATAGCAATTACTATTATAGTGTTATAGAATGGTGCAAATAATTTTCATTTTCTTTTAGTCACGTTAACAGATTTACTCCAGTAGATAAACAAATCGGTTTCATCTAATAATGATAGTACTGTCACATGATGATTAGGATTGATTGCATCACCTACAATAATTTATAGAAAGAAGCTGAAAACAGACTTTAATAAGAAAATCACACGTAGATTTTACTCCAGACGATAAATCGAAGAGGAGAAGGATAACTTTGTGTAGCACACTAAGTTGTGATTTTACTTTGAAATGCGTTTAGAATGTGTTTCACTTAGGTAACTAAAGTGTTTTGTTTAATGATTTTTTAACACGAAGGTTACTATAGTTACCTTTGTAAAACACATTCTAAACGCATTTTTAAGCTAAAACCCATTTTAAAGTTAAATTGCGTTTATGAATAACAGGGTAACAAATAATATTGTTAGATTTAGAGTGACACACTCCACGAAATCATTTATTGTGCCCATTGTGATGAACATGTCTTCAACAACAAATCATCTTTTTTCAAGTACAACGTTTCCTAAACGACAAATCCACTTTGCGCTATTTTCTCCCGGCGCGCCGTCGGGACTTGCCTCCTTCACCCTTTCGCCGTTTGGAGAGGTCGCCACCGGAGGGGGATGAGCCACCCCAAGTAATAAGATCATCGTAGATCAGCCTCCGTCTTACTTCGTCGCCCCCACCCGACCCCGCTCGGCCCCCTCGTCGGACTTTGGTAACGTTAATTAAAGTTAATTGAAAGAAGTCGAGCACTACTACCGCCACGACTCGAGAGGTACCACGATGCATGGCTAATCTTTGGACAAATTAATTGCCTTCGGCATTAGCGATGCACTTTCCTGGAAGCTTCGCTCCGGTTTTACATAACAGCGGCGCTCGAGGAGGGGGATCGATGGAGATCCTCGGGCGAAAATTAAACGGGGACTTTGATATTGTAATGGGGGCGTGAAGAGATACTAGCGCGACAACGATTGATTCCATGAGACTTTGCGGGATTTTATAGTAAACCACATAGAATGATTTTTTAAATAAGAGCAGCATATGGGACGTAATCAAAAAGTGGAACTCAATAAAAGTAGATATAACTTTCCCGAGGAAACAAAACGAAGAAGTAATAACGTAAAATGCATTTGGAATACAAGGGATGACGATCTTGTACGGTTGAAATGCATCAGCTCCTTTATCGGATCATCCAGAGGAGCGAATACGAACAGTAACATGAGTTATTATCAACTAAAAGCAAAACATATTAAGAGGATGGTTAAGTGAGGATGGCCACTCAACAATGGCCAAACTCGGAAAATTCAAAATGTGTTGTAGAAAATGAAAAGACTAAGGATACAACTATAGGGGGGTGAGTAAAACAAGATAGTCGAACTCCAGCTATTGCGATTTAGAAAACAACAGAGTATACCATTCAGTATGGGCACGGAATATCAGTTATACTCCTGTAATTTAATATGGCACCAATAAACCCCAATATAATCCAGGTGTACGCATTTACCAATGATCATAGTAAAGAGGAAATAGAACAGTTTTACTCTCAGATTAAAGACCTTATAAAGGAACTCACCAAACAAGAGCTTCCATTTTGATAGGTGATTTCAATGTCTTGATAGACACAATGAAGTAAAACACATTCGACCTCACGAACTTGGCGTTAAAAGAGGTAATACTATAAGTATATCTGCATTCGAGTACGATCTGCTAGAACTAAAGAACCAAGCGAAGGAGGACAGCTATGACAAGTGCAAACAGATCGAAGAGGAAGTTATTAACAAGAAAACAAATAAAGACACTTACCAAGTAGCAACGAATATCAAGTAATGAACACCATTAGGAGAAGGAAACTTAAATACATTGGGGATGTTATGAAAAACCAAAGCAAATAACGCCTGCTGAAATCCGTTCTCCAAGAGGAGTCTATGGTAAGAGAGGAGCAAGACGTAAACGGTATGGCTTAAAAACCTAAGGATACAGTTCGCAAAAACTATCACAACTATTCGAGGCAGCCGTAAAGGCAGTTGTCGTATCTAAAATGATCGCAAATAATCGAAACGAAAAGGCACCCGAAGGATAATAAGAAGTACGTGGCCTAAACATCGCCATGACAAATATTAGAAATGGAAATGTGACCTAACCTAAAGATTCCGGTAAGGGAAGACATCATCGACTGATCTACCAGATTCTGTCATTGGAACGGATAAAGAAAATATGGAAGAGCATTCGAATAGTTCTTGACTAGAAAGGGTTGAAATTTTGAATGGGAGACCGAAATACCTGGGTTTCAAATGGTTGGAAAAATAAACCAGTCACCTATAATAATAATACCAGTAACAATTATTATTACATAATTAAAATTTGATCTTCATCTGTTTTGTTTTTGTTTTTTTTTTAGACATAGTTCGGTATACTGATCTTAATTATCTTCATAACCAGAATTGCTCATATAAAAAATTTAAATTTCCTTAAAATTATTTTTATATTTGGTACTATTGGTAACAATGATAATTCCATCATTCTCTCTTTTAGATAAATTGTAACATTTCAAAAATTAAAAATAACTAATCTGTTCTACTCAAACTCATGTATAAAACATGCATGCTGTTTAATGAAAAAAAGAAATCTATTTAAAAATGGCCTCAAAATTTGAAGATCAAATTGTCGCAAAATTTATTATAATTGTGTCTGTATCGAACTATTAATGTTTTTTATAAATTTAATCAGAGTCCAATTTAAAGGCTATAACTCTGTTATTCATGAACGCAATTTAACGTTAAAATGGGTATTAGCTTAAAACGCGTTTAGAATGTGTTTCACAGATGTAACTACAGTGTTTTGTTCCGTGTATTCTTAACATGGAGGTAATCATAGTTACCTCATTGAGACACATTCTAAAGGAATTTTAAGCTAAAACCCATTTTAACGTTAAAATGCGTTTATGAATAAGACCGTTAATGTTTTCGACTTTTTAACTCGACTTTGGTAAGACTTTCGGCTGTCGCGTTTTTAAATTAAAAAAAAAAAAAAGTTAAACGAAGGTGTTAAATAAGGACAGGTAAAATCCGATCTTACCGTTTCCATGAATATGAAGTTTAACACTTACCTGGAACAAAAAAAAAACATTAATTTCTTAATTAACTTAAAATTCTACAAATAGTAACAAATGCTAAGAAGCCAGTTTAGAACCATCAGTACAGGTCTTCGCACATTACACTAGTACATAACCAAAAAGTTTTAGTTAATTTATAAGAAATGGCGAATGCGCTTGCCACTCACAAAGTGCTAAGGAATTGAAATTGTCTCCGAATAAAATAATTTTATCGAATTCTAATTTAGCTTATTACGCTTCTGGTAAAGTTAGGAATCCATTGAACCAATGTGCATCACATTCAGTCAAGCCTTCAAAAAGTTATAGTGGAAGAAACATACATATATACACTAGTCTTGAAAACATAACACTCCTTTTTTCTGCTAGTGGTGTAATAAACATAAAGAGGAATATACTCGTTTCAAGAATATAGTTATAGATAATAATGTAATGGAGACATACAAAATGGTACATAGGTACCAGCAAGTGGAAACATAAATCACCCTGGGTTAAGCCTCATCAATATAAGCTGATCTGTTGCTTCTGTGTGTTCTCAGGAACTAATTTTGGAAAGTATACGGCATGTAAATCTCAAACTGGCTTCCAAAGTTTATATGTTAGTTTTTAATTTGACTCGACACCTTAGCTATTCGAAGTTTGCGTTGAAAAATAACAAAGTTTAATCTACAAATTTTCGTACACGTAACAAGACTAACTACTGCCAAGGAAACTCTGAAATTCTTTCGGCAACTTTTCCTCCTCCGAAAAAATACTTCTTTTCTCCTCCGATTAATGCAATTTCCCGGAGCTTTTTCCCCATCGCCCCGTTCTCCTAAAGGGAATATTAAATAAGCGCTAAGGATAAGGAAGGTAAAGCAAATTGCTGGAAAAGTGGATTACTTCGTTTCCTACGTGGACAGCAGTTCATTAATTTCAGCGGTCTCGGGCCGTACCGAAGTAACACCTTTTTCGTGTTCCGTGGAGGAGACATCGCAGGCGAGCGTATGCAAATAGAGAAGAAGAAGAGCCAGAGGGGTGGAGGAGGGCAGGACACCGGGGCGGAGGAAGGGGAGTTAGGGAGGTCGAGGGGGTTTTTATAGGAAGGAGGAATGTCGCGGTGGAACGGCACCATGTTCGCGGTCAGGTCTTGTGGCCACCTCAGCCACCCATCGCTGAGAGCCGGAATTCGAAATAACTCGGGAGACGATATAGCTTTATCACTTTCGGATGCCTCTTCGCGACACGCTGATGGTTTTTATAGTTTTCGCAGTGGCGGCACTCGCACCGCCCACTAGCACGATCCTAAAATACAAAATATTCGAATCTGCCTTGAAACAAAGAGGCTAATCAAAATTCATGGCGTTTGTCAAGGCCTGGCTTAAGATCGACTTGTAACTGTTTACATCTGCTATAGGTGGATAATGGGGGCGTCTGATTTGTCTGACTTATTGTTCTTCCCCATTAACTGAAAGAGGGGAACACGCTTTTCCCAGCAAGACCATTTCGACACGAAAAAAGTTGAAATTGTGCATATTTTGGGTGATCTGGGCGGCCAAAAGTAGATTACAAAAATGTGACGCAATCTAGGAAAAAGAGGTGACAATCAACGCTTTTTCCACTCCTTGCAGAGCTCAAGAGCGCATGAGAACACTCATGAGGATGAAAAATGGATTGAAAAACCAACGACACGGGTGCTTCCAGGCAGTGTTGCCAATTTAGTGGAATTTCCAATGAATCTGGTGGATTGGGAACACCTTCTAGTGACCAACTTTGGTAGTTGGTAGAAAATTTGGTGGAATGCGGTTTGTAAAATAATGAGCATAACGCTTTATTTTAACGAATATAAAAATCCGTATTTATTATATTATGCATATTTTTTCATTTTGTTATAAGTGTGTTGTGGATCTGGTGAACCCCGCTTCTTAGATTGTAAAAAGAAATCAGAACCTACGACGTAAAGGGTCTACTGTCGGTGGGTGTACGAAACATGTACACCTAGTGGCGCACCTATACAGATTCTATTTTAAACTTCTGTGAATCCCAAAAAATTATTTTGAAAAAAAAAAACGCCGCGACTTTCCCATTGAGAGTTACAAATAGGAGAGAGACGATCCAATTCAATTTTTGTTTGACTTTTGACCTTATTTCTCTAACATTTATTAACTATTATTATTATTTATTAACTATTATGTATACTATTTGTTACAATAGTATTTTTAATTATCTTAGTGCCAATTTTTGCATTGGAATTAGTAGTGACAGTAGGTGGTATGCATATTCGTAAGTATTCATTTTATTCAATTTATATTGGATACATTTTGAAATTTACTCATTTGAAGGGAATTATTGAAATTTTAATTTTTGTTAAATAAACCATCATTATATATTAAAATTCCGAAATCACAAAATACTTCAAAATTCTGGCAAATTTAGCTAAAAGACCCACTATGAATCTAAAAAGAATAATATCAACGCAAGAAATATAATGGGAACACCATCTGAGCGTCTAATATTTTCCATTATATTTTGTTCTTGCTCAACATTATCACACTTCAACTCGTATTCTGACTGAACTAATAGAACACATGCCTAATGTGAGAGAGTTATATGATGTACACATCACCTGTCTTTTATACATTGCAAACATTCATCGAAACATTTTTATTCAAAATTTTTTTCCAAAATTAACAAAAACTCAATGCAGCCATTATGATTATCTCTATTTCGGTTGTATAACTAATGTGTAAATGTACCTTGTTCAATATAGAGGCATTGTATATTCGTTTAAAAATATGGATAGGAACATTTCCAAATTTTCAAATTCGAGATGTTCTGATATACGAACCTTTCTGAAAGTTCATATTTTATTTAAAGCGAGAACGGTACAATAAAGTTAGATATGCATTAGTAGATAACTAATTTTGTTAGAATGTATGATAATAACACATAAGGTCCATCCAGTCTGAATTGGTTCAGCTGAAAAAAAGCAATAAAACTTAATAGCCATTTACCGACATAAAAAGACCGACAACCATATTTAAAGAAATAGAGAAGATTGTTACTCACTTTGTCAACGAAATTTTATGAAGAAATCCCAAATTAGTGCCTCATTTGTTTCTGTAGCATTATTTGTATTATATCTATAACATTTCCATTATTAATTTCGTCCACGTCGAACGTTCTCCAAAAAGCCATTTTAAAATAATTATTGCAATTGCATACATACACCATTGAAATCTAGTGACGACTGAAAATGAACACGTGCTCGGCGCTCAAATTTAATGACTGTAGTAGACCTGTCTAATTCTCGATACTAAGAGGCATTTCATATACAGGCATGTATTGTAGGGGCTAACAACATTTTTCCGCGCCAAACGGGGGAAGGTTAAACGGTACGTTACATGAATACTTTGCTTTTGTATAGGGTAAAAACGTATTTTTTGATAGCGCTCGGTATAAAGTCGATAGTTTTTTTGTTTTTTAACTGGACCCATTATGACTGGATGGACCTTACATTTTTTCAGTTTTTATAAATTTCATTTTAATTTATCTTGTACTAAATGGGGGGGGATTAGATTTCCCATCCAAATCCCAACACTTTCTAAAGACCCCGTTAAATTAATGTTTTCCTGAAAATTGGCAAAGTTGTATCAGTCGCCTTCTACCTACTTAAAGTAATAATGTACCCAAGATAACATTTTCGACTTGTAATAATCAAAACGACCCCTCCGCCACCGGTTGACTTTTAAACGTTCCCTAAAATCTGAATCTCCTCTTTCTCTGTGCCTCTCGTGTTAAACTGGAGATGAACCCGACCGACCAACCCTAAGATATTATACATAGTAGGGTAATTAATGCTACGACCTAGCCGATTTGCATGCTTTCTGATTATTTATGCAAATAAATTGGATGTCTAGAGGAGCATAACCAGCTCCCTGGCGGCTATCGCTCGTTCCTGTACCGGTAAAGGGGAAAATTGGTTATTCTCAGGACGAGCCAGGAGCTGCGGCCTACTGTCTCCCGCCCTGAATCATTAGCGGGAGGGAAAAAGGGGATGAGTTACGAGTGGCGTGGGAAGATGCTGAAAATTTCTTATCCGGATTAAGTCCGTGTCGAACACATTATTAAAGGATTTGAATTATGGAGTGCCTCCTTCGGGAATCCCGCTGAAGTTGAACTGTGTCGAACTTCAAGATTATTTTTCTTTTCTTCGATCTATTCTTTATGGGTTCTTCATGACTATCTTCATTTTTCTGGAAGCTTTCGATATGTTATTGCTTCAGGCCAATCCTCTCCTTCGACGTCTGATATTACCTTAGGGTACACATCCCGCGATTTTTTCCATCTCCCTTTTTGGTTATAGTCATTTTCGCAGACAATCGCAGACTCATTTTACATGTAAGCAAGACTATAACAATCAAAGTATTTTCATCTCTTTTCAACTTATTAAATTATTAACTTGAATGTATTGTCTCTCCAGAACAACCTTTAATCCTATCGATCCTGAAAATTCCTTTAATTTTTTTTTATTGTTCCTGGCCGAAAGGACCATTCTTCCCTTGCGTCGTCCTCGAAGTTTTCATTCTCCACGACAAATTATTTCCAGCGACGTCATCATTTTAATTTCTCCCAATTAATTTTTAAATCTCCTTGATATAATTGGGGGCGATTATGGTTCTCCTTGATAGGTAATTTAATTAAATCAGCTCATAAAGTCCTCTTTTCCTTTTCGGAAAAAGAATGACAATTTAATTTCTCGGCCGAGAAAGTTCTCTCCACCCCACCGACCCCCCCCCCTCCGAGATCTCTCCGGTAAGAGGAAACCGCTTAACGCTCGGATTTCGGGATTGTTTTATCGCGGGTGGAAATTAGCGATATTTTTTATGCCGCACGTATATAAAAAAACAATTTCTTAATTGAAATTTAATTCACTGCGTCTTACTGAACACAATTTGAAACGATCCGGACCGATAACCGGGTTGAGTACATGCACCCAACCTTATCTCTTTGGAAAAATACCCCCAACATCCGTTCTGTCCCCCGGATTCGAAGAATGGATCTCCCTGCCCCATCGCAGGACTTACATGGGGGGAGGGAAACAATCGTCGCATCGCCGAGGAACACCTACGCGGTTCCCTCGGGGTCTCCTGATGGACTTCCGCCGGAAGTTAGGGAAGTCGCTCATGTGTCCTTTCACTCCAGAAAAGTCTAAGAACTGACAGGACTACAGAACAATGGGAAAGAGGAGATAGTGTGCAATGAGTTTGTCATCTGGCTTGATTGATGGATGGGTGTATTGTTGCAATGACTAATACGATAGTGGTGGAAAAATATCGCATTTTAACTCGCCATCATAACTAGATTTGTCAGTAGTATTATTTGGATTTGGTTTATTGTGGTGTTTCCCTAAAAACTTAATTAATGGTTCCTTTAAATTACCTCATGGATAAGTTATTCCCGAAACAAAACAATAAGAGAAACGTTCCTGCTTCGGCTCCTAAATAAATTACCGAATTTACTCTTTTCCTAGATGTTTTCAATAGGATGTTATTCAACAAACTCCACGAGATGCGAGTTATTGCCAAATTAACGTCGACATTCATTAGAAATTGGTTTTGTTAAACCCTATGGGAAAACAAGTAGATTTATTTCCTAGTAGATTGTGTTAAGGTATTTGTCGTGATTTAAAGATGAAATCTTGATGAATATCTCTTCGAAAAAACCAAAGCGAGCGATATCGGAAAGTTTCACTGAAAAAAATTCTTAACAACTTAATTGAACCGGTCCTATTAAAGGTTCGGCAAATTACTTCTTAATTAATAGGTAACGGCGTTAAAATTTTCGATTAAACTTGTAACAGCGACCTCGATCAATCTACTCATAATTATCTTTTCTATTAATACATGCCTAAGTAGATTAAATAATACAAGCCTCCATTAAGCTGTTGAGAGCAGAAAATTTTGCAACATAAACTGTAGTAGGTGTTTATTTTCGGTTTTACTTTAATCATGAGGGCCATCGCTAATTTATTTAATTTACTTTTAATTGGTAGTGGGAATTCATATTCTTGAGTCGAAATTAGAAATTTTCTTAAAAAATGTTCTATATTTTAGATTTTAAAAAATCGGAAAACACACGAAAGAAGCTGGTTTAACAGTATGTTTGCGACGACGCATACTTTTCAAGAAACTTTATCAGAACGCCTGCGTATCATGTAAGAATATTCTTTGTGATTTTGATCAAGAGCATTTCCTGTGATTTTCATCGCAAAATTCAAAATGTGCATTCTTCAGTGGAACAAAAATATGAAAAAATTTCCTACGGCACTTACTTCCAAGTTGTGCAATTTTGAAAAATGGTTTTTTGACATTTCTGGAAAAATTTTAAACGCTATTATTCCTAGTGAACAGAAAATTTATGTTGGTTGCATGGTTGCAGGTCGTCTTAAGGACATTCTCTGCAACTTTCATTAACAATTTGAAAATTCGTACTCTTGAGCCAAAAAAAAAAGAATTAACGAACCGCTGAAGTTTTATCTCCAAAAATGGTTACAATTAACATATTCTTCTATTTTCATATAAAAATTCGATAAGCCTTATTTTTGAGTGGCAAAGAAAAAATGTTTTACCACTTGAGATTTTTTTTCAAGAATAGGTCGACTATAGGTTTTAAAAATTCCAATGGCACACGAAAAAGGATGATTTCCATAGACCAAAAGTGAAATATTTTTTTCTACTATGCTAGCTTTCGATGTTATGCCATTTTCAAAAATGCCTCTTATTAATTTTTGGAAAAAATTAATATATTTTAAAAACAACTAATTCCAGTCAATTTAATCTTCAGACAAGGCTGCACTTAATCTCCGAAATATTCCTCTGCGATCAAAATTTTATATCCTTGTGTCAAAAAGGAAGGAGGGTTAACGTCTTGCGACTTTCTCTCCAATATTGGGTCGATTTTAGATTTGAAAATTTCCAGTGACAAACAAAAGTGAAAATTATTTTAATCCAAAGGGAAGTAATTCCTCTGTTAAGACACTTATTTTCTAGTTTATGTAATTTTCGAAAAATAGCTGGTTTCTATTTTTTGGAAGTCACGATATTGTGAGAATTACCAACCTCAGCCATTTGAAACTTTACGATCGGGTGACAGATCACTTCAAGAGAATTTTCTTCGATTTTTATAGACAATTGAAAAAATAAAAATTTTGAGTGCAAAGAAAAAGCGATTTTTACAATTATTTTTTAAATAGGTCGATTTTAAATTTAGAGAATTGTAGTGACAAACGATCTGATATGACAATTCGAGGTGCAAAGAGGGCACGAATTTCTTAAATGGCCTTTCTTTATTTTTCAAAAAACCACGATACTATGAACACTATCAATATCAGCCAAGTAAGATCTCATGCGATACGTCTACAGATGGACTCACAAACATTCCCTGCAATGTTCATCGAAAATTGACTCAATTTCTTGATTCTCGACTCAAAAAGGAAAGATGGAACGCCTTGCGATTTTCTCCAGGAATGGGTGGATTTTGGAATATTTAAATTCCGCCAGTAATAGAAAGAGGATTCCTCCTAAAATCCGAAAGTATCCAAAAGTAAAATCCAGAAGTAAACAACTGTCTTCTTACGACGCTTACGTTCCACATTATACCATTTTGAAAAATGGCAGCTCCCCATTTTTGTAGAAATCACTATATTATGAAATCTACTAATCCCATTGAATTGAAACATGACATCATCTCCAGAACATTTCTTTCCATTTTCATAGAAAATTTAGAAAATCCTTATTCGGAGGTCCATCGAAATCGAAGAAGGAAACAGTTAACCACTTAAGACATTTTTTATAAATGGGTCGATTTTAGATTTGAAAAATTCCAATGGCAAACGAAAAGGGATCATTTTCCCGTGCCAAGAGTGAATTAATATCTTCCTTCTTCATTTGTGGAAAAATTAGTATATTGTGAAAACCACTAATCCTAACCACTTGAAATTTTATGGCAGGGCTACAGATCATTCCCTGCTATTTTTATGGGAAAATTAGAATATCCTTATATTTGTGTCTAAGCGCAAAACGACTAAACAAACTGACTAATGCTCCTCCACCTTTTAAAGGCGAATGGTTGCTGATAACTCGTGATCTGCTTCATCTCCTCACTCTACAACTCAACTACTACAACTCAAGTTTCTGGAGATGTGCACGTGATTTCATTTCATAACCATAATCTCGATTGTAGTACAAATTTACAGCGTTCAAGAAAACATAATACCAACTCAGAAAAAAGAGTTCCAAAGCCACGTACAATTTCAGACCCAAGACTTAAAAAATTGCTCTTACATTTTAAGAAAACAGTAATCAAGCTACATTGATGATTCAGGCTGAGCAAGATATTTTAATCAAATAAAGCAATTGTACAAGTAACAAAGGTACTCACAGAAGTGGGGCATTTGAGGCAGCAAAAAATTTGTTAGAACCTTTATACACTTGAATTAGAGAACAACAAGAGAGGAGACCGCAACCTTAGGTGCCATGATATTACGTAGACAATATTTACGAAACTACAAAATATTTGGGAAACACCGATATGTACAAAGTTGGAACAAAAACTTTTTGTTCCTGCAAAATCTGTTTATTCCCTGTTTCCTGTTTATTCCCTGAAAGAGTTTTTTCCAAAACAGGGTAGATAGTCGCACACTATCAAGGTCAAGAATGAAACTTGAAATAGTCAACATGTTGGACTTTTTAGTCAACATCAGTAGTTAGATCAAGAAAGTTTTTATTGTGTTTAATCACGTTATTGCATAGGATTAATTTTATTGTTATTTTTATTTTTGGAGTTACACGTATTTCATGGTCAAAGCTATTTACCTTTTAAATCAATTTTTTTCTTTTATTTCCTTTCAAATATATATCAAGACTATATTCCAAGGCTATCGACAGTGTAGTTTGACACCATTATTTTTTATGCAATTTTTCTTCACCTTGCAAACAGTTTTGACATGACTTACAGCCAAATTGTTTCCTACACTATAACAGTCTGAGATAAAAAGCATCGAACCTCCGGGGTTGTCTACCCCAATCAAGCTTAATCCATGAAAGAGGTGAGTCCTGCCTCCCTTGCACAGCGAGACATCCCGAAATCTGATTAACCTTCATTCATAGTCGAAAAAGTAAAAGAAAAGCGCATCGAGCTCCATCCTAGCGCACCGAATGTTATTCCGCCAAATCCTCTCGCTGACACACACAAAAAAAATTCAATAAAACGAGCGACTAACCAAATCGCGTGTATTCATCCTTTTGTGTTCTCCGCCCCGCTCTCTTACCCCAATTTATCGAAAACGATTCAGAATAACTTAATCATGAGAAGGGGGGATGCTAATTGATAAGTGGAGTGAAAAGAAGTAACGTTGCGGACGGAAAAATATATACGCAAGCCGGCCATGGCAAGCGTAGGTGTCATTAACATATTAAGCAAGTTTTCGGGAAGAATGGACGACAAACAGGAAAGCGGGGACTATAAATTTTGTCTGCGCGAACGGGTCGGTATTAGTTATAGGGTTCTTTTTCCTAACTGAATATTCAGATATTAAAAAAAAGTACTTTGGTATTTTGAATTTTAATTGTAACAGAACCGCTAACTAAGAACAAAATTGATGGGTGTTTGTGTAACCAATGAAAAATTATTCCTGAAACTGAAATATTGATTGAAACATCGCTGTTCATCGATAAGAGGAATTAGTGATTTTTAGGGACAGACATCATCTGGCTTTTAATGACTTTCATAAGGCCTTCGACGGTATAGCGACTTGAACATTTTTCAGATCTATGAATAATGCGAGAATTGATACGATGTATTGGATCAAGGATATATACAGGAGTGATTCATTACAAATCCAGATCGACCAGGACCTAAAAACCGACAAAATTTCAATAAATAGGGGAGTCCATCAAGGTGATCCTATTTCACCAAAATTGTTCACTCTGGACTTAGAGGACGTTATTAAGCATCTTCACTGGGAAACCAAAGCAATAAGTATTGACGGAAGTTACCTGAAACACCTACGATATGTAGACGGATATTGTTATGATCAGTTCTGATATTAGAGACCTGGAGGAAATGATACAACAGTTTGACAGAGCATCAAAGCAAGTCGGCCTTAGCATGAGCTTTAACAAGGCAAAGATCATGAGTCAAAACAATACTCGGATTATGGTGGAAGGACAAATAATAGAAAATGTCACCGAGTACAACTATCTCGGCCACACCCTCAAACTAGGAAAAGAAAACCAGATAGCGGAAGTCACAAAGAGGATTAGATTATCATGTTTTTGGTCGTTTAAACTATATCTTTAACAACGCTACACTACCCATGAGCCTAAAATCAAAGGTATATGATTCTTGCATACTACCAGTGGCCACCTACAGACAGGCTGAGAAAGTCACCGAATGCTGGAGGTAAGCCTGAGAGATAAGGTAAGAAATGACGAAATACGTAGGCGTACAAGAATAACAGATATAATCCAAAGAATAGCAAACTTGAAATGGTAATAGGTTGGACACGTTGCGAGACATGAGAGACCTCGAAAGACCTCTGCGTCCCAGAGCCTCCTTCTGGGGAATCTCAAATGTAACCATTAGATCACATATAAATAAAGGCATGCTACTACCACCATAAGAATGGTAATTTACTTAACAGGACAGAAACAGGCCACGCTTTTCCTTAAAGAACCGACACCAAAACCAATGGAGCATATGAATACAATGGGCCTGGTGGAAAATTCTATTTGTAGATTCTGCCAAAAAGAGGACATCGCTGAGCACGTACTATGTTACCGCAAAGGCCTAGCAGGGCTAAGGTTCCTACTATTTGGAAAAACTCAAACCATCATGCTATACTGGGGCACTGATGTCGAAGATTTGGAATTTAGAACCCAAGAACAAATGGACGAAGTGCTATAGCCACATTTTATTTGAAAAGGTCGTGGTGGTATAGGTTGTTTGGGCTTTGAGTTGTTATATAACTATAAGTTGTATATATAACTATAAGAAAAAAAGAAAAAAGTACCAATTCACCTAAGCAATGCCCTTCAAATTTAATTTCATAGCAATTCCATTTCAGTGTGATATTTTGATTAGGATTTTAGATAATCACGGTAATTTAGTATTAAAAAAACTAACAATGATACAGCAAAACTGCGTTACACGTGCTTAGTGGGAAACTGTGAAGGACAATTTCTGTGCGACGTAGAATGTAGAATGTAGAATGTTCACAGATGTTTCAAAAATTTTGTTAATTTTAAACGCTACAAAGAGTCTAAAATAAAACTTCTTGGTTCTTCTAGAACATCAAATCTTCAATAGTGTCTTAACATGTAACTTAGAAAGTTTAAGGGAATTTTGGGATTTTTTCAATCTACAAGGACCACAGAAAATACTTAGATTTCTTAAATTGTTTAGAAGCGTTTTCCTTTTGTATTCAAATACAGGAAAGTCCGAACCATGCCAAAAAAGACAAAGGTTCAGGAAATTGGGAAAGTTAGAATAGCTTTCAAATTGAATCTAGAAAGTTAGACGTTCCAAATATTTTCATTTCAATTTTAAACGTCACAAAGAATTTAAAAGAGATTTCCCTCTAAAATTTTTGAATTGCCGAAACTGTCTTAAAACCGAATCTAGGAATTTTATGCATGCTTCAAATTGTTTCGCATTTTGAGAATAACAAGTAAGAAAAATCTAAATTTTCCTAAATGGTCTCAGATAAGATCTACAGTCCTAATATTACTTCACTGCACTATGAATTCCTGAAATCCTTGTCGTCATTATGGAAACTGAAGTCAAAATGAAATTGTAAAATTCACTGATCCTAAACTATTTCTAGGATTGTAAATCAGTTTAGGCAGACCCCAGATCAACATCGCAAACTCCTTTCTTCACGTGCTTTACGTAAAAGAACTTTTACGGTGCCTTAAAATTTCACAACACAGAGTGTATAAAGAGTTGTATACGGAAAACAGTAGTGGCCAAAGGGCAGAAGGAACTATCAGTGTTAATAACTAAGCCAAGACTGTTTACCGTTTGTAAATCTCATTGTAACTTTATAAACATATTAAATAGTGGAATCGGTCTCATTATGCCTCTGAGCAAAATTTTAATTAAAAATTTTTCGAATAGTAGAAATCTGATCGAATATTTTGAAGATTGATAAGTTTAATTCTAATTAATTTCACCCGGTTAGTCTGAAATTTAAAATTCCCCTTTAACTAAAGTATACCATTTTTGATTAAATTTAACTGGTAATTATGATCCTTACTTTTGGTGTTTAGACAAGGAAACTGGTATTGCGATGTGAATATCACTTTCTTACGTCACAGAGAGATCTGAGAGTTTCCTCAAACGTATGCTTTCCGGCAGCCATTCCCGGAGCGAAGGAAAAAAGAGAAAATAACCCGTCTAGAGCTCATCCAGCAGTTGCTCTTTAATTAGTAGTAATTAAATTTCTAATATGATCCGCATTTTTCAGCGGAGAGAAAAGCGTCCAGAATTCTTACACCGGATGGTGGCGCCTCCATTTTTTAAAACATGGAAATAGGTAATTAAATAAAGTGCCGGAATTCGTTAATTAAATTTTGAAGCAGTGCACCGAGAGGAATGAGCAAGGAGGAGAATAGATCAAAAATATCGTCATAGTTAGGTGCATTAATTTTTCACTTGACCCAGTTGTGTATACGAGCGGAACGGTTTAGGAAGATGCGTCGAAAATATGGATCCCGTGTGCTAAAATCATATTTTTATAAACAGAGGCCACACCGTGATTTTCCATTTTCTTTGATCTTCGACATTAAAGTGAAACTACCGAAGACTGTTGTGTTAAATTGTCGTGTAGTTTTCGATAAACATTCTTTTTTATTTTTGAACAATTTTCAGTGCAGCCGCCAAAAGGCCTCGGAGGTGTACAACCCACGGAGAATGTCATCTTCCATTTCCGCTCCAGAAACTTAATCAGATAATTTATTGTTTCTTTAATTTGGCATTCATAACATTAAACGCCAATCTCGAAGTGTTGCCAATGAAAACATGATAACCACATCTACATTTTCTATAAATACTATTACTTGAAACTAAGCGGAGACAAAATAAATTTTTCGTTAATAAGGCGGACAGGTATTTTTCCATTCTTTGGCGCGAATCGAAAGTCTATTGTCTCTAAACGTCCACTAATATACCTTTAAAATGCTGGCTCGAATTAAATTTACGAATTAAAAGGGTCTTCTCGGGGTCGTTTTTCTACGCTCCTGCTCCCCGACCAGCAGCAGTGTACTTGTCTAAGAAAACACGGAGCAAATGTAAGAATACGAATTTGCATGATAATGTGCGACGATGGCGAAGTAGCTTTTCCAAGATCTTCCCTACAATATGGTCTGGATTAACAAACAATAGAAGAGCCGGCCTTATTCGCGGAAAAGTACTAGAATGTGGTTCAACAACACATTGATTTTAAACAGCTATTTATCATAAATAGACCAGTCGGTAACGGTAGGGGCGGTTTTCGCTAAAGGGATGAAGTTCGTGAAGCGCAATTAAAGGATGAAATGTCCTGGATTGTTTCACTAAATTGTTGCGTCGAAAGTACTTAAGCTTTGCTTGATTTTACTAAATGGCGTGTTACTTTTTCAGGTGAATGCAATAATTGTTGTATACGGTTAAGTAACTTGCATGACAATTCTGCCACAGCTATTAGTCATAGTTTAAAGAGCCATTTGTACGATATGTACGTATTAAGTAGTAGGATGTTTTTCCCTCCTCTAGTCACTAGCCTATAACCATCAAAGAAAAATGGATACCTATTTTAACCTTTGCGGTCTCGTGTAATTTATATTCCAGGGAAGCTTTTTATTTTTTCTATGCGTTCGCCTTTCCTGCTTTTTTATGATAAAAAACCACTTTTTAGCTCATTAATAACTGGCATATTTCCAAATGATAATGGCAAGAGGCAAAAGACCAACGTTGATGGTGTGTCGATACTTTAGAAATCGTTCATTAGTCAGTGCCAGGGCCTGTTTGCATTCCCTGTAAGACGTTTAAAAAGAAAGTCCAGATAAAAAATAGTGAAAAATAACAAAAAAAGATGCTTAATTCCTGCGAAGGAATTTCAAAGCTACCAAATTTGGAATAGCAGTTAATGCTTTCTCGGGTCTTGCATTGGGCAGCACGTGTGTACGTAAAATTTTAATCCCGCATTAAAAATGCCCACCGTTCCAATCGATTCGTCAAACAACATCCCATTTACGACCTATTAACATCTGCGAATAACTGCAATTTCCGCGGGATTTTTTTAATTTCTCCCCGTCTCTTGAAAATCAGCAGAAGGAAAAGGGAGGAGAGAGCGAGCTTTTAACTTGAATCAATACAAGATGTCCCGCTATCTCCGAGGCATATATCTTTCGCCGGGCAAGGACACCGCTAGTTACTGAAACGTCCTGGCCGTTTAGATTTATAACCAGAAAAGAAAACGACCAAAAACAGGTATAAATAAATACTTCGAGGACCGTTTGTGCACATACCGTGTTTGTTATGTAAGAGATGGAGGAGGGGGCATAGGGAAAGGGAGTGTGCTTTCATGGAGTCTTGAATTATGACGGGACGGAATGGAGATGTATGCTTATTGAAAGTTCCTGCATAAAATTGAGTCGTCTGGGTAACAACTCACTTTTTGTTTATTTCAATTACACGAAAAACATCTATCAAGTCGTTTATTACATTTGTGGACTGGATACTAGAAGTCACGAAGCCTTATAGGATCCATTTCCCTTTTTCGTGGGTCGTGCTATTTTGTCCTATTGAAAGGATTTTCAACAGATTTCTGGCTTGATGGGGTATTTGAAAAACATTTCTTAACAACTATTGGTCGTTTGTAATCAACGTAAGCACAATAAAAATTATTTGGAACAGTTATAAAACGAGTAGTTTCAAAATTGCCTAAAATAAGACATCTGCAAGCGCACGGTTCTACCAGCCACTTATGATTTTAAATTTTATAGTGGGCAGGAATTATTTATTTTGCTACCTACCTGTCACTAACTACACCTATCTGAATGAAATCGTCTATGAGAGATTCCACGTCAACTGATCAACAAGTGAATGGGGTGGTATTCAAACCTTCCCCGGAAGTATTGGGTTACTTTGGGATACCAAAATATGTCGGATCCCAAATTTTCAGCCACCCATTTTGCGCCAGTTCATTTTTATGGCCAATTTCTTATTTTTTGCATTTTTTCGCGGTCGATGAGAAATTTTTGTTTTTAGCCGGCCAAAGCAAGGATTGGAGCTAAAAAAAATTTTGAAAATAGTAAATCGACGTCAGAATTGAGATCAGACGGTTCCCTGAGCCAGAATTTTAGAAAAACATTTTTTTTCTAGAATATCTGAAAAACCTCATTTTAAAAAATTTTTTGAAAGCCGGCAAAATCTTCCTGTTTTCATATACTCTAAGGTCAAAACAAATTATCAGTGTGTATTTTGGTTTTAAGTAATAAAACACGCAAAAAACTGATTTTTTCGCGAAAAATTGAAATATTCCCGGGTTCGGCCCTGTGAAGACGTATGCACACATTCAATTTAACATTTTTCACATTCCAGCTTTGTATCTTAATGTTGAAGGAATATTTTCAGTCCATCCCGAGGCCTAATCAGTCTCATTTTCGCCTTTTTTCCAATATTGAAGGAAAAAAACGGCTCCAAGTCATCAATTGAAATCGGAATTTTTTCGATCGAATTAAGTACCAGTAATCCAATAGGCTTCACGGTACTCAGTGTGATTCAAATGTTAAATGGTGAAAATCTGTGATTTCGAATCACATTGAACATTGTCTATTGAACAGCTAGAGACATAAAATTTTTGTGACAGTAAATTTATGAATAAAGTATGAATTTATTTAACATATTTCGTGTTTTTCGCAATTTATTTTCTACTCACTTTCCCGATGATTTGTATATTTTCTAGAGCTCCGGATTCCTGGAGAAAAGTGGGAAAATTAATTTCTAGCAATGATCAATCGATGACTTGGAGCAGTTTTTTCCACCAAAATTGGAAAAAAGGCGAAAATGAAACTGATAGGCCTCGGGATGGACTGAAAATATTCCTTCAACATTAAGCTGGAACGTGAAAAATGTTAAATTGAATGTGTGCATGCGTTTTCACAAAGTCGAACCCGGGAATATTTCAATTTTTCGCGAAAAAATCAGTTTTTTGGGTGTTTTATTACTTAAAACCAAAATACATACTGATAATTTGTTTTGACCTTAAAGTATATGAAAAAATGAAGATTTTCCGGTTTTAAAAAAACGGTTTTTTTAAAATTCTGGCTCAGGGAAGCGTCTGATCTCGATTCTGACGGTGGAAATGGATTTCTCGGGAAATTTTACATGGATTTAATATTTTCAAAATTTTTTTTAGTTCCAATCCTTGCTTTGGCAGGCTAAAAACAAAAATTTCTCATCGACCGCGAAAAAATGCAAAAAATAAAAAATTGGCCATAAAAATGAACTGGCGCAAAATGGATGGCTGAAAATTTGGGATCCGATATATTTTGGCATCCCAAAGATCACCCAATACTTCCGGGGGCGGTTTGAAAACCACCCCATTCACTTGCTGATCAGTTGACGTGGAATCCCCCCTATAGAAAGATGTTGATGAAGATATTAACATCACATGACACATGTTTGGTAAACCAAGGATTAAAATCCAAAAAATGAAATTTCACTTTATTATCTATTTGTCATTTTACCCATTTTTAAGAAATCAAATTGTGATGAAGTCAAAAAGTTAGTTTTACAGGCAATCGGTGAAAGAATTAAGCGTAGAAGTGTAGTTCGATTACCATCGATAGTTAATGAGGCTCCTCGTATGTTTAAATGTAACTACAGTTTACATGTTAGCCCGAAGGATCAGAATCGTGCTACATTTTACAAAGCACGTCGTAGCGACCCGTTCGCGGTTCGTAATCACAAGGAAACTTTGTGACATCCAGGGAGATAATTTCGTACTGCTAGGAGAGAGGTACGTGAAGTTTCCGAAATCAATCCGGAGGGAAGTGACGATCGTCGACCGAGTGGGTCATTAAAAACTATATACAGGACTCATCTGTCGCGTTATTGCTGCGAAGGGTCGAAAACGGAGGAAAGGTGCGCCTTGCGGTGGCGATATCACGGCTCCCTATCCTCCCTTTCTCTCCCGGTCGCCCGGTTAATGATTTCTCCCCGTTCCGGACAATTAACGAGGGTTAAAAGGGATTCAATTGTAGCAGACTTAACAGGTGTGGGTGGAGTGACCGAAACGAAATTAAACACGTCGACGGTGCGACGGCGGCGCACCGCGTCGATATTAAATTGAAGATTTGTTAAATCTAGCGAGCGGTCCGGGGACACACGGGATTTAATTGAAAACTAAAACGTCCGAAACGGACAAGCAAATTCGTTAAAGACGTCAAATAATAACCGGACGTACAAGTAAAAGCGACAGGAACTAACCTTTTACGGAATGAAAAGGGAATAGGCTTCTCCTTTGGTTTTTTTTTTAAATAAATTCTAACGGGCACATTTTCGTTAGACTTATTGATATGCGGCGTTTTTGGCAGCATCAAGAACAGGAGAACTCACATCGAAAGAGTTAAGTAAAACCGTAGTGTTATTTAAAAGTAAAATGTATCATATGCCAGTTAATATCACTAGGGCAGAGAGTTAAAAGAAAACATTTTTGTAACAATGTGATGAATGGTGCGCTCGAGGCCCGTCCGTTTCACCCGCCATGCATAATCATTTCAATACGTAATTACTATTTCAGATCGTTATCCGCAAAAATTCGTATATTCTCGACAAGATGATTATGACATTTACATTAAAATTTTTTGATTCGTCAATTTCATAATGTAGTGGGCACAAGTTTACTTTTGCCTACTGAACACGTCCTTTTAGATGTTAATTTTTACCATTTTACCATCATCTTTTACTTTAAGTTCGGTTGCACCATGCTGACAAAGCCAAGTTGCAGAAATGCGTGTAGGTGGATACCATTTTCTCCTGCAACTTGGAGTTATTCATAATTTTTTCTGGTAAAGATTTTCTTTCTTCCAGGTCGATCTCAAAAATGGGAATTTTTCCAGTAAAAGAGGACAGTACTAGGGTGTTGGAAAAAACAATTTTAACTTTAGGAAACTAGTACTTTTTGAGGAAAAAATAAAATGTTAGAGGTTTTGCCAAATTTGCCGGTTCTCAAAGTGAAATTTTTAAATGTTTTCGTATGTTACTCTCATGGGTTACACGATAATAACAAAGACTGGTTATTCAACTTTACGCCGATATTCAAATTTCGTGAAAAGAGTGGGGAAATAAGCGAAAAAACGATCATAAACTGCGCGGTTTTCGCACCTTAGCCAGTATGAAATTTTAAATACGGGTGTGCTTAGCGGAGATACGGTAGTGGCTAAACGACCGTCGTAGTTTATATCGTATGTCATTTATGTCATACTTTGTAACGCTTCTATAAATAAAAACAGAACTAAACCGCCTGACCAAACTCTGCTTTCCGGAGAATTGTACACAGGAACTGGTATTTTATAATATTACTAAAAGGAAAAACAAGCAGAATTACAAATTAATACGGTTTCAATGCGTTCCCCTAGGTCGATTAACCATTACCACTTAAGTATCATCGTCGTGTGACACCCTGCGATTTTCTTGATGTTCCATGTAAAATGAATGGAAAATCCGATTAAAATGGATATGTCCATTAGAATTTGTTAATGTATATGTGTTATTGTGAAATATCGTGTGAAAATTAGTGTGACACGTGTAGAAGACCTTCCACGGGTGTAGCAAAAAGAGAAATTGGTGTCCTCTCACACTTGCCATATCAGTTAGAATTCGATGAAACAGCGGTTCCCGAAAAGTGAGGTTAGATGAAAAGTAATTTTTTTCACAAAAAGTAAAAGGAAAGGCAAAAATGGAATGCGCCCGTCGCCTTCTACGGTTTTTTATTGATCAGTGGTGATTTTTTGGTGAATTTTTCACTTTCATGCGAAATGGAAAATCGCATTTTCAAAAGGCTAAGACTTTTGAGCGGATCATTTCCTAACATTATAACCGATGTTTTTGGAATTAGTTATTTCATGTACTTTCTAGTCATACATAGCGTTTAGCAAAATTCCACCTGGAAGAAGGTAAAGGTTTGCCTTTTTTCTTGTAAGTATTAAACTTTCATTACTTTCTTACATCTTCGGGTTGGTTCATATTTACAATTTCAATTTAATGATTGTTTGGATAATGATTTGGATACGATGTACCACGTAAATAACGATACCTTCTGATACTATAACATACACATTACATGCCTTAACGATTTGATCATTTTGATTACTGCACGGGTCCATTCGGCAGTAGTGGCAAGAAATGTGATCAATCATACATCTACTTGTGGTAAATTATCCGATCGAGCTTAAACAATAAGCATTCGTGATTTTAGATATTAACGCAATACGGAATAGTTTAAATAAAACTTGTTATTTTAAGTACCAACTCTCAAATATTCACAACACAAATCTCCAATGGCACATATAGGTGTAAGTGTGCCTACTAACGAGTAACGTAGCATTAATGAGAGCATCGTATACAGTCACGTGAAAAATCATTGGTAATTTTTTTAAAAAGTATTTTATAATCGAATTCTGTCACCAAATCTATGCAAAGAGGAACAATCCGAGTTATTTGAAACTGCATGCATGTTCCTAATTACTACAAAGGCAGCAACATATCTTACATTGTCTCCTATACAATGCGAATCTCTAACTTGGAATAAATTCAGTAAATGAAAGACAGTTTTTTTGTTGGAAGTATGCTCGGACAGGTCGATTAGTATAATGAATTGTCAAATAAAAAACCAGTCAAGACTTTTAAGAAAATCTCACCTGGACAATTCCTCAGCACGCCATCATCCCCCGATGATCCGCTTCTGGGTGGAAATGATAAAATCACAACTTCTGGTAATCACAAAACACTCAACGCCAATTAATGTGAAAACCATGCAACGAGCTTCCTTGTTGGAAATACAAGTGTACAAATCAGACTTCCCCCGTTAGAAAGAAAATAAGGAAAATTCATCAAACGACCTAACAGCGTGTAAGTAAACAACGAAGATGACTAAAATATGAGTCGATCGCACTCACACAGGTGAACTGGTAAACTGGTAAAAAATTCAGACATGCGTATACCACGGAAAAAACGGATACGTTATAAAAAATCCGCCGTAAGCAGACAACGAGGCGATAATCAGTGGCCTCAAAACTGTTACACATCGTTATAATTTTGACACAAAACTACCTAAAAGATGTAAGTGGCCGTCAAAAGTTTTGTATTACAAAGTAATACCTTGTCTATCGGTTAATTTGAATAAGATGAGTAAACAATTTTTGTTAGATTAGTGGCACGAAGGCGTTGTGGAAAAATAATTTTATACAGAAATTTACGGTTTCCACGTCTCCAGACAATGTTCATAAAACAAGTGTCCTTTTTAAGATCAGTGAAAAATTGAAATGAACTTCTACAACATTCCGGACCCTTAAGTAATTCCAGCATTCTAAATGTCTAAAAAATCTCTAGCCTTCTTCTAGATTCTGCTTAAAACCATCCAAGAAAATCTACATGTTTTCAGTGTTTCTCGGATATTTCCTTAAACCATCTAGATTAAATGCTAAAACACTTTTTGCGGTTTACCCTCTAGACTAGCTAGGAATTTTTATTCTAAATTCTGTATAGCAATGAAAATAAAATTAAAATGAAGTTATCTGAGACGTCTATAACCTTCTAGTTTGTATTTTGAGGCAGTTTTTGATTATTTAGGTCCCCTCCCAGAAACAGGGTAAAGAGCTCCAAAATTATAATAGTTAGAAATTTGTAAAAATTCTAAGGAATATGTAGCTACTTTAAGAATGAACACTGCGGGGTTTCAATTTTTTTAAATATGTATTTTGACAGGAACAAAATCATTCGATTGTTCCTTAATAGTGTAGCGGTTTCTTATACAAACTGGCTTTACTTTTCTAAAACTACAACAGTCTTTACACACAGAGATTTTGTACTACACTGACGTCAGTATTCACAATTCACAATTACATAAATAACACTTGTTTTCCCATAACAACGACCTATACGGGGCATTCGCTGCACTATCCCTCCCCGTCTTCAGGGTCGCCCTCGACCCCCGGACGATCTACTTCCACAGCAGTCCATATCAGCGAACTGCTACTGCTACGGGTACTGCTACAGCTACTGCTACTGCAACTGCTACTGTTCCTGCTTCGGCTACGGCTACTGCTACGGTTACGGCTACTGCTACTGCTGCTACTGCTACGGCTACTGCTACAGCTACTGCTACTGCTACTGCAACTGCTACTGCTACTGCTACTGCTACGGCTACTGCTACTGCAACTGCTCCTGCTCCTGCTACGGCTACGGCTACCGCTACTGTTACGACTACTGCTACTGCTGCTACTGCTATGGTTACGGCTACTACTACTGCTACTGCTGCTACTGCTACAGCTATGGCTTTTGCCACTGCTACGGCTACTGATACTGCTAATGCTACGGTTACGGTTACTGCTACTGCTACAGCTACGGCTACTGCTACTGCTGCTACTGCTGCTACTGCTACGGCTTCTCCCCTTCTTCAGAGATTCCGCCTGATCCTTGCCAAATCCATTTGATTAACTCCATTGAGCGGGTTGGACTGCAAATCCTGTACAAAAATTCGTCAGCAGCAAATCGAAATCAAGCAGGCCAATCCTCTTTCTGACCATGAAAGACACCAGGGATGACCAATCCCATCCAATGCTCCAGGTAGAAGAGGGACCTGTCTCTTGAAATCCTCCAAGCAGGCCAATCCTACTTCTGACCATCAGAGACACCAGGGATGACCAATCCCATCCAATGCTCCAGGTAGAAGAGGGACCTGTCTCTTGAAATCCTCCGCTGCTCCTGCAGTTACTGAAATCCCCAGCAACTGCTTCATGGTTCCAGACGCACAACCCAGTGGTCAACCATCACCAATTCTTGTACTAAAGATGAACAGCGCCCGTCTCCCAATATGAGTTACAAATGTGAGTGTAGCACTCAAACGGGCCACGCGCGCCAGCCGCACGCAGTCAATCCATTCGAGTGTTATCCTAAATCTAACTTAGCTGTAAGTCCTGTGGAATCTCGAGTCGCGCCAGCCGCTCAACAACTCCATAACGCCGCACAGACTGCACTCCTCGCCTCTCCGCCGCGTGCCATCACCATCACTTCTGTACGCCATCCCAGGTCCACCAAAATTTTTCCGCTACTTCGGTTCACCAAATCCCGGACGAGCCCCCAAATTTGTAGCGGTTTCTTATACAAACTGGCTTTACTTTTCTAAAACTACAACAGTCTTTACACACAGAGATTTTGTACTACACTGACGTCAGTATTCACAATTCACAATTACATAAATAACACTTGTTTTCCCATAACAACGACCTATACGGGGCATTCGCTGCAATAGAAACCCTATGTCTTCAGATAGAAAACTTACATGCTATGCAGATTGATTTAAAAAGTTGAAACTTGAGCAAAATTTATTTTTTATTTAATTCGAACGATATGAGCCTCTAGGAGCATAAAAATTTAAAAATACTCAAGAAAACCTCTACACAAGTAGCAGATCCACCTTCAAAGCAACAGAGTTGAGCAGTGATGACTCTAATAGCCAACGACCGTGACCAGTGCCAATCAATTGGAATAAAACGTGCTGATTAGTCGAACATTACAAAACACAGGGCAGGGGACGAGATGCACAGAATTTTCATGCAAAATACCCGCAGTGGATATCCATTTCACAACACCACACACAGATACACGCACGTATAATACGGTCCATCCTATAATTATTAGTTCAAACAACGTACGCAGATAATTCAAAACGTTCCCAGCGATAATCACGAATGGCGGCGCGTAAACGCGCGCTCACTTTTTCATCTCGTGATGATGAACGAGAGAAAAATTGAATTAGTCTTTAATATGGAAAGGTCTAATTTTCTTGCGGGCCCGCAAAAGTTTAAAAGCCGTCCGCGTGCAGTATGTGATGTCCGGATTAAATAAACATTTTGATGTAGGGTCGGTTTTAAATTATCACAGTGTTTTTGGGAAAGATTAATGTAGCTATCGAAAGTATTATGAAGTTTGGAAATGAGGGAGTTCCGACGAGGAGAAAAAGAGGTCCTTTTCCCCGGATCATCCTGTGCAAATATTTTTCTATTTTCCTTTTTCGTATATTCCTGCCGACCAGCGTCATATGAGACTTTTACATGTGCTTTTAGACGTGCTTATTAAAAACTTTAACCTAGAATTGAAGATCGGGATATGAGGAGTTTCATCAATATATGAAATGTATGAATGTATTTTCGTCTCTATACCAAGCAAAGCAAAACTTCAAAAGAGGTCTTCAAAAATGTCTTGAATACCAACTGATGATAAGTTATATGTGATGAAGCAGATTATTTCCCATTTACTTTTAAAGAATGCATTCAAATGCCTCGATTTTAGGGCTCTCTAACACAAAAACGGTTGAATAAATAATTTCATGTATTGTTGCGAATCAAATTCTAAAATTACAATGCTAAACTCTTGAACGGTTGTATGGAAAATTGTTCAAAAATTTATGCGATTTAATAAGCTAAGAAACATTACATCAGTTTTTAGGAAAACACCAAGATTTGGTATGACTAAATAAGGGCTCTTATAGTTGTGTCATTCTTTCAAACTTAATTACTATTAGATTTTCTAAAAAAATAGACCAATACCACTACTAATTCTAAAATAGAAAATCGATTTTATTTAGAAAATGTGACGCTTTGGCAATTAGGCCTGAAAAATATTTTATGTACACTTCGAACACGCAAGGGTCACTGCGTTTAAAATTGATTAGTACTCACATCACTTGCTTTGTCGTTTAGTTATTTCCAATCCGGAGACAAATGTCACAGCGAGACAAAAGTGTATAAAAGATTTTGTATGTTGCAGGTTGTAAAGTTGTGTAAAAAGGGCGTTAGAATGTAAAAGTTCGGGCGGACGCACAGACGTAGTGCAGCAGCAGCAGCGAGCACCGTTGAGTGGTTAACAACAAGATTGGTCCGTTATTAAGATAGCAATCACTTTTATTCTCCGCCATAAAGAGAGGAGAGTAATGCATACACTTTCTTAAGATGCGAAAGTAGATATACGTTGTAATCTTAAGAACGGTGTAGGGGAAAAGGAAATGTTTATTAAAGCCCGGTCGAAAATAAAACCCTTGTTTTTTATCGAATGTATTACCCCGAGAATATGACACGATTATGCGTGAGACGAAAAATTCTCCCTCTTTTTTTCCCGACGACCAATTTTGTGATTACTTGATTTCGAGAGATACATTCAATGTTTGGAATCGCCTTCAATAAAGTGGAATAAATGGCATGAGGATGGCGGCGAGCGTGCTACCGGATGAGTTACGAGATTGCCAGCAAAGGTTAGTCTTTCGGATGATTGTAACATTTTCGGATTATTTACCCTCTATATTTATTGAATGGTGTATTTTGTGCGGTGTTCTTGAATTTTTACGTACACAAAACGTGATTTACTGGTTTTTATGTTCGCCTCCGGCATTTCCGATTCCGCTTGCGGCCGATTTTCATCTTTCATTTCTTTATTTCCATTTATTCTATATTATATCGGATTTATCAAATATTTTATTGCGATTTATCTATAAATTTCAATTTCCCTCGGATAACTCTATTGCGAAATAAGCGATAGAGAAAAAATCCCCGAAAAGCACATAAAACATCATTAATGGTAAATCCATCACTGATACCATCCAAGGACTGTAGGTATCACGAACACTTTAAAACTCAAAATATTAACCCAATAAATTTTTCGTTTCCTTATTGGGGTCTCGTATAAAACTAACCGATTATCCTGGTTTCGTTAAGAGGTCGACCTGAACTCATCCCTTTTTCCCACCCCCTCACAAACTGAAATTAGGGATTATCTGAATTTTCTTTACCATCTGGGCGTCCAATCTGACCGTACAAAGTTTCCAATTTCAAGTAACTATGCATAAATTTCAATCCACTTTCCACTTTTCCACCCTTTGGATAAGTGAAATTTGGAGTGATTAGATTTTTTCAACCGGCAAAAATAAATTGTACACTTAATACTCATCCCATTGAAGAGATAAATTCGAGGTTATATTATTTTTCTGAATCATCTCACAGATTAAGCTATATACGAGCCAAGTTTAAAGTTTAAAATCTGTAACAATAATATTAAGACTGCTGCCTTTGTAATCCTCAGTAATTTTGAGGCCCCCAATTTTGAAAACGTACTACTAAAATCTTAATTTAAATTTGTAGTGAAGCTTTATTGAGAAATTAAAAAAATTCACTGATTTGGGGCGACAAACGGGAAGGTCTCTTGTCGATATCTCACAAACTATTGTGCAAAACTCGTTGAAACTTACTCGACGATCTTACAACTGGCTTATTAACCTTTCTTCCAGGTTTCATAACGAAATTTCTAAATTCATATTTTGGTGGGAAAAATAGGAATGTTAATTTCTTAAGATTTTTTCATAACTGGGTTAAAATTCCAACTACGAATTTTCGATGGGCAACAAAATACAACTGATTTCCTGATCCAAAAGTGCAAGATTTTTGTTCGTATGGTACTTAGTTTTCGAGTTATTAATGTTCCTATTTTTTGAGAAAATCTATATATCGAAAAAATCGTTGAACCTACCGAGCTGAACTTTGACATGTCTTTTTAATCTACCTTGGAAGTTTCCTTGCAGAATTCGAAATTCACCTTTTTTGGGCCAAAAAGAAGAAAAGTTAAGCCTTTGAATTTTTTTTAAAACCTGTCCAAAATTGGATTTTTTAGTACCGCGATGGCAAAACGAAATTGGACAATTCCGCGATTCCAAAAGCGCAAACATATAAGGTTACATATTTTACGAGTTAATAATCACAAAAAAATTGTTGGACATCTGTCAGCTCTACTGGCTTTTCCATTTGTCTATATTTTCGGTTTGTTTTCTTATGCTCTCTGTTGTTTGGAAAACTAGGTTGTCAAATTTATCCCAGTCGTGACGTCCCAGTCTCTTGCTGATCTACAGCTGTATTCCTAGTAATTCTTGATCTAATAAGACTACGTTTTTACGTGTGTGGTGGACCTTTCTCATAGTAAAGCCTGTTCGTGGCGGTGATAGATAGAGCCGTATTGAATTTCCTTTTGATTCGTAGCCAGTTTTACCCGTGTCCCCATAGTCCGGCAGGAATGTGAGTGCACAAAATATCCTTGGCTTCTTTCCTCGAACCTCTTGAACAGCTGCACAACAGAGTTTTAATCGTTGTTACCCTTTGTTTGGAAGGGAGCTCCACCCTCACCTCTGCCATGACCCGACGTCGCTGCACCCTGCAACTGCAAAGGGCCTGTTGGGTTCTTGTTGTTATTGATGGTGATGATGATGATGACCAGCTCTAAAGCCATCTTGTGATTGAGAATAGTACTCACGCCGTGCAGTTGAAATCGAGCTGTGCTTTTTTCGGTCCAGAATAGATCTCCCATTTAAGCAATGTAAACTCGACCGTGCAGTCAATAGGTTAGACTCCTTTTATTTATAATAGTATACTGGGGGAAAATTGAAATTCAGAGAAAATTTCTTTTAAATAGATGAACGTCATAATGGATGAAATGTAATCATGCACTTTAAACGACGGCATTATTGCTTATCAATTCTATAAGAATTGCAAGAACTTAGCTAGAATTATAGGATTAATTGACGGTTATCTTGCAAGCGCTTTAATCAGACTAAAAAACTGATACTACTGAATTCGAAAGGATGGCATCTATTTATATCGTGGCAAAATACTGATTCATAATTCAGAAGTTATGACTCATTCCAATGGCCCATTAGAAATTTATCACAAGAGACACAGGAATCGAGGAATAAAGACTATAAGTACTATAGAAAGCAATACACTAGGAAGCATTTAAGAATTGTTACTAATGAGGGTCTGCTGTGCCCGCTTTTTGTTTTATTGGATCCTTTTATAACAACCTAGTGACTCTCTCCGAGAAGAAGAAGAAATAGAGTTTTTGCAGAAGCTTTGAAATAAAAGATACGTCAACAGTTGAGCAAAACGTGGAAGACTCATCGTCCGACGCCGCACGTGTATACTTGAAAGTTATTTAAGTGAAACACAAAATGAGTATGATAGTGACTATTGATTAATACTAAACTTTTGTGTAATATTATTACCTTTCCTCATTAATTTTCTTATTAACCAGTGAAATTTCATCTTGTGCGCTAGTTTTCCGTAGAGAAATTCTTTCTGTTCTCTACTAAAAACAATTTTTTAAATGTTGTTGTCTTGTATTGTAAATATCTTTGCAGAACATAATTATTACGCTAAAAACAAAGGCGATATGTGTAATAAATATATTTTGTCACTGTATATTGTTCCTCCCTGTGTATAGAAGGTTCAATCAATTTCTACTTCGTCTAAAAAATACCTAAAAGCGTCTAATGCATCTAAAAGACACCCAGCCTTATTTCTTCGGTATCTTAGTATTTTTTGTTAGGTTGTAACCTAAATTGTACATAATATCGAAAGCTAAGAATTTGACTAGGTGTATTTAAATTTCTACCCCCAACAACCACCTTAGATCACCAAATGATCTATACAATTTTCGTTTATTTAAGGGCTGCAAATCTCTTCAAATTCAAAGTTCTAGAATTTGTACGCGTAAATTTAATTTTAGCCGTTTGAAAACAACCCCCTTGTATGAATTGTACTGTAACCCTTGTAATCAACTATGTAATTAGTAAGTGCATTATCATTTCCGAAAATGCACATATATGTAGATGTATCCATGTACATACATGTAAATTCTACTATTTATATTAATATTCTTGAATCATGTTTTATGTTATTCAATACTGAATTACCATGTAAGATTTTGTGGTCTGCAAATAAAATTTTATTCTACTTCATTTGAAACATACGTAAAATTCTACTCGATAACGTGTTCGTTACGGTTCGACTATCATTGCATATACTAACTGTTAGCAGGATCCGCGAATTGAAACTTTAAGTTTCGACCGTATTCGATTTCCATCCGAAATTCAGCACCTAAAATCTTTCCCTTCCCCCGAGAGAGATTTATCAAAAGGACCCCACGCGCGAGGCACTTCTGCTCCCGGAGCAGATCCGCCAAATAAGGCCATACTTATTCATGTAATTGTAGAACATCAAATTTCAGGAAAGATCAAAACATCCCTTTCGCCGAGTATACACCCTCGTTTCCATTCCTTCCTTCGGAAAACAATACACAAGAGAAGATTAACCCAGATTCTTACCGTATACGTTTCAAACAAACCAAATTCCCTTTCCATTTACGGATCTGTTGGATCTGATTAGGAGGAACAAACTGAATTCTAATCCAATCCGAGGGCATCTTTTTTTAATAATATATTAGAGGGAACGAGACGCCAACAATAAGACCGTTGAGGTTGTTTGGGCGACGTGATAAGGCTACAGATCCGAATTAGCTCGAGTATCTCGAAACACTAACTAGCTACATACATACAAACTACTATATTTCGTTTACATCATTCAAAACCTTTTCTGAATACTTTCTGTTGTAATAAGTTTATTACAAGAGAAAAACAAGCGTTTCGTTGAGATTTAAAAAATCCTTTACGGTCTGTTTATGTGAGGAGTTATCTCAGTTAAGGGTTTACTGCGCTTGTATTTTTAACGCAACGACGTAAAAAGAAAAAAAAATAGTTAAAAACTATCGTCAAAGGATAATCTAATCAGATCTGATCTATACGCGAAGTGTGCGCCCGCCCTCTCCCTCCGATTCAACTTCGCCCATAACTTTATGTACAAATGTAAAAGTTAAACCTTTAGAAACATTTTTTTTGTCCTGACCTTGTTTACTCGTCCGTAGTGATTCCAATTTCTTAAACCGATTTTCTCCCCTGTCGTAAGTTAAGTTTCGTCTCGTTCTCTGAAGAGAAACAATTTTCATAAATAAAGAACAAAACGCACTTGTTTTCCACCGAATCATAAACTAGGGCGGAGGGTTTTTTCCCGTAACGTCGTGTGAGGGTAGGGAGCCCTGACGGGAAATCTGACGATTAAAATAAAAAGCTACACCTCCTTTGAATTTGTTACGGGGTTATGTGATTTAGTACTTCTTTGATAACATATCTGGTTATTAATATGAACCATCGTAATTTTTTTGATGTTACTTACGCGATGAAAATTGGAAGACGCACTTCAAAGATTGAAAAGGAAAAAATCTTACCGTTTCCATGAAGTCGAAGTTAAACACTTACCTGAAACAAATATAAAAATATTAATGTCTTAATTATTTAAAAAATCCCCAAATCCTAATAACAAATACTACGAATCATCATAACGATTTTGGCACATTACATTACAGTACACATACAACAGTTAACTGTTCGAATGAAAAGATGTGACGAAAAAGCTAATGAATCTAGTAAATGAATGTCTTAAATGGCGTCTTATTTAGTTATAACTTTTTTAATACCTCGAAGTATGAATGAGAAACAACGTTAACTGAAGGTCCTAAAAATGTCTATTTCTAGCCTTAAGTAAGTATTTATTTTAATTTACGGGACGTCTGAAACAAACACAACAGCACGACGATACGTATATATCAAGATTCGACTATAACGAAATTTAAAGTGTACATGAGAGCGACCGCCTTTCTCCTCTCCTTCGACTAATGAGTGAATAATTGTAAACCAATTACTTCGTAAAAGCCAGTTCACCAGCTGATTATTAAACGACGAGCCACCGGAAATGGCGAAGGCGCTTGCCACTTACGCAGTGATAAGAAATTCAAATTTCAGTCTTCTTCAGGAATTCAAATGCAGTCTTTGATGCATTTGGCGAAGTAAGGAATTCATTAAACTATTGTGAACCACAGTCGCTGAAGCCTTCAAAAGTTACAGTGGAAGAAAGATATATACATGTTTCCTTAACAAGAAAAAAAATTTCAAAGGACTCATTTAATATGTTCTTGCAAAATCGAAATTGATTATCCTAGGACCATTTTCTTGCAATGGTATTATGCGCAATCAATTCGGTCTAGATAAGAGAAATATCCGCAAATAGGTAAGGCTGAAAAGCCTAAAAGGAGGTATATTCGACGGTTTACAAATAAATTCGAACTATGCCCTAAGGCCACGAATTTTTTATAAAAATGAATGATACTGAAGAGGCTCAGTTTCAGAAAAGTCTGGATTAATGGATTCCAATAGAAGTATTGGTACTACACTCGAATCTAGATTTTTGCCCGAAGAACAACGAAGACTTCACCAAAGAACAAAAGGAATGATTTCCCAGAGATATCAAGAAAATGAAACATGGATATCAAGGAAGGTGGGATGTTAAAATTACGACAGATTTTTGTCAAACGCTTAGGAGTATAGTGTTCTGTTAAATTTCGAAATTTTAAAAGTAGATAAAGCCCTAAAACTTTAGTCGGTTTCCACCTCTTAGTGGCGATTTAAAGAAAAGTTAAGGGCGATGGAGTATTTCTGATCAAGAATTCAATTTCGGCCCATCAAAATACATAAGGGTATATAGGTCGAACTTGTGGAACAGGTAACTTTCGTATTTTTATGTTGCTGTTATTTGGCAAATTTTCCTTTCGTAGTTATGGTTGACGAACGTCAGAACGTAATATACTGTTGCTCAGATCGTAAAAGACGCAGCTTCAAATTTAAAAATTCCTATGGGAGAAGTCTCAAAATTTCATGAATTAGAGCGTCAGAAGCAGAACTGTGGCAAATTTTTTGGAGGAAAAAGAAGAAGAATCTTGAAACTTGGAGATAACAGATATTATTCAACATGTAGAAATTTTATATTCAAATGTTAAAACAGCAACTATGAAAGGTCTTTATTCTCAGACGCGTATAAACCTGCTTGACGAAATCAACAACGATTGAAGAAATACTAAACGGGCCTTACATGCTTACTGTACATAACACATACAGTTCGGGTGATTCTTGCACATAAGTTGTTTTAAGCCGCTTTATAGTATTTAACCCCATAAGCACATTTCTATTCATGGTGAATTCATGGTGACACCCTACTTAGCAACATAACAAAAATGATGAGTATTATAATTGCAAAACGATGAATATTTAACGCATTATAACAGTTTTAAGTGATTAAATTGTATTTCTATACCTACAACTAGATTTTGAATTTTCAACTCATCAATCTATTTATTTAGCCGACTTTCAGTGACTTTTTCCCCTTTTTGCGACTTCTTCCATGAACTGCCTGCCGCACATCAATCTCTAATCCTCGAGAACGAGCGCGTTTAAACCGACAGTTAACTTGTCCGAAGTAGAAAATTTTATTAAGTACTAACCGTTCTGTTTATGTAATGGCCGCTCTCCCGAATGCGGCGAGTGCGAGAATCGGGAACTGATAGAGGAAGAAGTTCCCAGTAACGGTCGAAGATTTCCACGATTTCCCGACGTCCCTATGCCATGTAAATGCGCTCTCGTGAGTTTAATGGGAGTTGCACCGGTATCAAACGTCCGATCGTGTGCGAGAAGGAGCACGTCGTTGGGTAATAAAAGGAAGAAATTAGGAAAAAGTTAACCTGAACCTAAATGCTATAATCAACTGTCTTTATGTCGATTAGAAGGTTGATGAAGTGGTTGACAATGGCTCCTTTATTTAAATTGGGCTTCTGTATAAAAGGTAAATTGTACTATTCTTGGGTATGAAAGCTGGAACGTTATTGCTGATTACTTCATTTAGCGAGTACAACGTACAGTTATTTCATAAAAGTTCATAAACTAGAAATTTTAGAACTTTTTTATGAAAAATTAAGTTATTCAATTTCAATCATTTGAATTGGTTTCTGCATTACATACTGCATTAAATCATCATCTTAAAAAATTCGAAAACAAACGACTAGCTAACATTCCAAATTAAATCTGTGAAATGTAAGAACTTATAATATGGTGACGTGTGCAAAATTTATTAAAAAAAATATTGTTTTTTCTCCAAAAAAGCTTGATTCCATTTAATAGTTGAATTTCGTGGAAAACATGCAATTATATTATAAAAAATATACACTTATATCCAGTAAACCACAATATATGCATTTCGCACATTCAACGCACAAACGATAATTATTCCAGCCTTACTTTAACTTTTTATTCATTTATTTTATTATTTTCTTTAATTTATTAGTGACACTGATTTAGATGGTGTTAATCCCGAGAAAATATGAACTTGAAAGTGAAACTGAAATATCAACTGATAAATTAAAATCCTTATTTAGGGATTTTTAGGTATATTGATTCGTTAGTATGAATTATAATTTTTTTTGTACACTAACCGAATCATAATCATAATCATTATACGTTTTCATTGGATCTTAGTAAAAGTGGTCCCTATTTTGAGTCACGAGTTCTTCTTATTTTCAGTTAAGTTATACCCGAAATTCGTATCTAGTTACTTAAGTATAATTTTTAGTAGTTTAGAATCCTGCGTAACGTTTCTTCAAACTTGTCAAACTAAACCTTCTAAGACGCCAATAAAACAAGCGTTTATGCAAAATTCAAAAATACATTACAAGCATTAAATATACGGGTATATCGATATTGAAATTAAAACTTCTTAACGCTTCTCGCCTGTTAATAAAAACAAAAGATTCGAAGTAATTTCGTGATTTCCACGTTCCCTCCTGGCCGTGTCGAATCTCCCGGAAATCTCCCGAACCGAGAGGGTAAATAAAACCGATTTATATCCACTCCGGCGTTGTCCGAAGAAACAAAAGTATATGGTAACAATGGAGTCCAACAAATTTCAGCAGTTAAGCATGGCTGGGTATGGATGTGTGATGGTATTAAGGGAACGTGCCCGGAATTAGAAAGTAAGAATCAGTGCCGCTTCTCTTTCAGGATGGCGAAGGATATATAGCTAACCTACAACCGAGAGATTTCGACCTTACGTGATTCACGATTAATCCTAACCTGTTTTTGTGCTAATAACTCAAGGGGTTACGTGAGTGGATATTGCGGGGACGTACCCTCACCCTTTCCGTTCTGTTCCATATTCATCATCGATTTTGTGCGGGAAGATGTCTTTCTGATCCTCAGGAAAAACTTCAATTACTTAACACGAGTACATATTCAACAAATAACTTTGCAGAGGAAAATAATGTAGTATAAAACAAGTCGTGATCCGTCACGCTTTGCTTACTTATTTTAAAAAATTGCAACTCGAACGTACGTATACATAATAATCAGTCTTTTCCTAGTTTAAAACTGTACACCTCTTCGATTCTTTACACACACTAATCAAATATGCCTACAATTACATTTAAAACAAGTATGTTATTTATTGAATATCCAAATACATTTTTAATTTCTTTCTCAAAATGAACGGATGTCTCGGTGAATCAACCCTAGGCGATATTAATTACTTATTTTATTACTTTTTTGTTATTATTACAAACACAAAGGATATGTTGTGATTACATTTAAAATTAAATAGTTGACGGCTTACAATGATAAACAAACATACAAAAAACGAAGAAAGAAAAATGCTCTTTTGTACACATAAATCACTTATTATCACTACCTTATCAGGTAATTTAGTTAATCGCATTACACAAGCTTGACTCTAAGAAATGTACAGTACGTTTTTTAACTAATATATTACACTTATGAATCTCTTATATCACTAATACGTCATTAAGCCATTGGATTGACTAAAAAATGTTATTATCATTATTTATCTAAATGTTTACTTTAGGGCCTAATTAATATCTGAATACTATTTATAAGCCAAAAGTATCTCCATTTCGTATTATGCACTATAAGGAAATATATTTTTACATCAGGGTTTATATGTTGTTATAACATTAACACTGAAATGACGTATTTATTGTATAATTGACAATTTAAAGTTTCAATATAGAAAGGAAGCAAGCATCTTTGGCTACAAAAAACCTGTATGTAACAAAAATGTTGACACAATTATTAAAATCAAAAGGAAAAATCAGTGTTCAAGTTTTAAAGTATGTTAGATTGTTTGTGATGAATGCAATTTTTAAATATAATTTTTATATATCGTACTAGTAACAAGTTATAAGTGCGTTGTTAATGGATTGTTAGGGAGTTCTTAAAAATTCGTTAACGTGGACTATCATGGAAATTACAGGGATTACAACAGAGTACTGAACGTTTCAATGTGTTTATTGATATATTCTGTTGCTTTTTTTTGATGAATAATTTGGTTTTGTCAATGGATTTGATTTACTTTTGTAGGTAATATATGTAGATAATAGGTTAAATAATTTGGGTGCCTATACAGCGTACATACGTACAATATTTAGCCAATTAGGTTTAGTTTCAATATTTTCTTAGTTTGACTGTTTTAAAGTTGTGTTTTACTCGCGAGATGGCGTACTATGAGGTATCGGACATTTTTTTGTAAATGATATACCTTCTTATTCATAACCGCATTATAGCGTTAAAATGGATTTTAGCTTAAAATGCGTCTAGAATATGTTTCAATGAGGTAACTATGGTTACATCCATATTAAGAATATATTAAACAAAACACTGTAGTTACATAGGTGAGACACATTCTAAACTCATTTTAAGCTAAAATCAATTTTAACGTTAAAATGCGTTTATGAATAAGACGGTTTATCTCCGCGTCATTTTAAGGTATCGATGTATTAATTTAAATTGTTAAATTTTAATTAAACTATTTATTTAAAGTAATTAAAGTAATTTAAATTAAATAGTAAATATTTAAAATAACTAAGTTTTAATTAAAATCCAAGTGGATGCAGATTATTGAAGACATAAGAAAAATGGCTGAAAAATAACCAAGCACTTTATACGTACTTCAAAGTTGTTGCTGTTATATGTTAATGTCTCTCTTTTTGCTGCCAAGGCTAACTGAACGGGTCCTACAATTTAATGTGGGTCAGAACCACGGTCATCAGGCACGGTTGCAACCCCTTAAGGTTTTACCCCCAGACTGTCACTCCACCGATTCAGGTATCCCTGAGATACCCTCCCACAGAATATCAGATCCTATTGGGCCTGGGTACCGGCGTGAATGGGACCGGAATTTGGATACCTTTTAGACACTTTCCGCGACAAACACAACACCTATGGTATCAAGTGGAATTGGAACCTACGAGAACCATGACAGTATGATTCAAAGCTCTCGCTTCTCGCTACATAGCCACGACTGTTTCACCTCAATGTTGCAATTTTGTGAAAAATTAAACAGGCACATAGGAACAACACAAAAATTGTTTTTATCTTATATGTTACAGTTGTTATCCAATGTAGTTCTGCTTGATGAGCACACATCTGACGTCAAAATTTCTCTTTAGTGTTCAGCAAATTACTGAAGAACCTTCTGAAAAATAAAGAATTTCGACAATAGTAGTAATGTTGTGAGCAATAATTACTGCGCTATGTTTTTGCCGGCTGAATATGAAAGTGCTATTAGAATTCAGCCGTTATTTTTCAGTCTTCAGCAAATCACTGAAAAACCTGCAGAAGAATGACTAATTCCGATAATGGTACATATTTTATGAGCCATCGTCATTTTTCTGATTGTTCTTCAACGATTTGCTAAGGATGACCAGTAATTATAACCTTGGATAGGTGCTCAGCAAGTACATTGGATATCAAATGTGGCATATAAAATAAAGACTGTTAATTTTCAGTCGAGGAAAATTTATGAAATAAATTATCTCATACCTTATAGTTGGCACCCGTGACGAAAAGTCACGTCGAGGATGAGCGGAACTCACTTTAAAATTGACACGCTTTTTCTTTCTCGACTCATTTAAATAAAACAAAACTATATGTTAACACAAGCCTATTTCAATTCATCACTGAAAATCACATACAAATTTGTTCAGCCATTTTGCTCAAACAGATCAAGATACAAACAGGTCAGTTCAAGATTTTATTAATCAAAATCGGGTTGGTCCAGCGTTTTGCCAATTTTTAACATCAGCAGGTTCCGAACTCTCCAAAATTGTGTAAAATTTCCTAACCAAAAATCCTTCCGGATCAAATTAACTTTGAGCCAAAAGCGGTTTATTTCACTTGGCATCAAACGAAACGTTCCCTCGTTGAAACTATTTTAAATTCATGTAATTCCTACCGAGCTCATCGCTACCTGCAGCTCCCGTTTAATTTAAAGATCAGAAAAGGACATCGAAGACCCCGAAGTGGGATCCACTAATGATAACTGACATCTTTTCCCGACAAACTCGGCAATTTAAAAGAAAACTACCTCATCTACATAAAAAGTAAGATCTTTTAAATTGCTAATTGAAAGTTAGGCAAAGAGTGAAGCAATTCCAATTATGTTTCCTCGGTTGGGAGGGGGCGGTCGAGCGAGAGAGACGGAGAGAGTCCCTACTTCCCTTCGTCGGAATGATAACGGTAGACGTTTCGCGATGTGGAAACTTTTTCGAGTCTGTGGTTTTCTTCCAAAGTTTAAACGTTTTATGGGGGCTTAATGGTCAAAAGGAAAAGACGGACGGAGCGCTCCGCGATTTTTACGGGCAATGTGAAAACGCAAGTGCGACACGTGTTTTTTGTCGCGAAACCGATCCGACACTTCGGCTTCATGTTTGGAAACGTTCCACCTGGTACAATTTTAAAGGAAGGTGGAAAATAATCCACATAAAAGTGTAATTACGGAAAATTTACAGTTTCTGGAAAGACCGTGAATTTCAGTTCTTTAAATTACAATTTCTACCTTCCCACTCAATCCCTCTCCTCGTACCAACGGATCAATATCTCGTCAAATCTCCATTAAAAATGCGATGCATCCCCGACATCCCGATCGTTTCTATGGAATGTCTTGAAATTTTAATTACGCCCTATTTTCAATAAAGCACACACGACTGAGTAAAGGTATCTTATTTATCGAGGGGTATATAAAATTCCAGACTGCTTAATATTAAAATATCGACGAGAACATCTGTATTATTTGATCTTAAAACGTCTGAGATATAGCGAAATTTCTAATAATGCAGAAAAGAGAAAGAGGCGGAAGAGTAGAGGGAAAACGAGCTCGAGGTTAACCGTCGTCTTCTCGGTTCATACGAGAATGTATCGTCTCCTTTGTTGATTTATGAAATGAATTTTATGCTACGAGTAGGGGGTAATTGAAGTAGGGAAAAAATTAACACGTCTCCTAGACACCAGAGGCGTAGATTTGGGAAAAGACCTTCATAAAATAAGAAAATTTATAGCAAAATATTCGAACATAGGCTCGTTGCAGCCGTTGTTACACTGACGAAACTTGTGGAATCTACCTTAAGACTCCGACATTCTGGTGTTTGAAATCAAAAGGGAAAAGCTTGTGGATTCCACTTTCAAACCGAAAAGAGAAAATCTACATTTTCAACACGGTCCTCGGAGAATTGAAAAATTTGAAACTTCTGCAAAACTTCTAAACTTGAATCTACGGCACTTATTTCTGAAACGTTGTGTTTTCTAGCAGAACCTTTGGAATTTTTATTTTAGACTCTTTTAAACGTTTTTTAATTAACGTTATAATTAAATTTTTTGTGACGATCGTAAACCATCTAGATTACCCTTGGGGGGCAGTATTGAATGTTGAAGGTTCAAAAAGAACATCTGGAATCATCCTTCTAAGCTCTTGAAGACCTTCAGAGCCCAAATAAAAACTACTAAAATTCCCATCAACCAAACAGATTCAATGGTAAATCCTGGTATTCAAAAATTCTAAGGAAACCTCCAGCGTTCTTTTTTTAACAAGACCTTTTCTATTGATACGAGGATATAACGTTAACAACAATTAACACGGATTAGTCGATCGATTCAAAGGATCGAAAAATACGAAGTACAATTAATACAGGATTGGGCATTTATTAACAGCGTTAGAAGCAGAATAATTCTTCAAGCTCCACATCATAACAATTGTCATAACAACAACAAATGAAATGTGTAACTGTCTAATAAATTGTAACATCAGACTTTGTAGATGCGACCAATGTCTACTTAGACTCAAAAGATACCTGTTCAATTATCTAAATTAGAACGTGTAATGAGGCACAAAAGGAAAATAAATCTATCAGCACGTATCGCAACGCGTATATATATTTTTTTAAATTATGAAGTTATAATTGTGTGATGTTTGATATCGGTGTGGACAGAAGGGGGAAGGGATGATAAAGAGAGCAAAAATAGTCATTAATCCGTGTATGCGTGCGGGGGCAATAAATACATCTTGTCCAGATCGCCAGAACGAGCCGCCATCATTGGGGCATCCATTCGGCGGGCACGCAATTATTTTGTTTCATGTTTTATATCTGTTTGGTCCACCAGTTTAATTATCATGGAATTGAAAACGCGCAATATGATCATTTTCAAAGCAATGTAGAAAATTTATTTGTCAAATCATAAAGGAATGTGTTTATATTGCAAACAGGATGATGTAATATCACATAGGTATATTTAGTAAATGTGCTAATGGGGTATGTTGTGATTAAAATTTCTGTTTATTGCTTTAGCTCGGACATCCAGCCATGTTATGAGTTTTATGATTTCGAAACGAGCTGAATAGGAGGTGTGTATGCGGATAAATGGAATTATTGGCAATCGACGATATTTTGTTTGTTCAGCGATTCGCACATTTTTCATTCGGATAAACAAAGGTGAACGTTTTTACGGATTTAATTAATTTGATGTTTTGTGTTATTAACATTTTCGATGGATTTATGGCCGGCACCATTGTTGATGTTCCGTCGACCGACCGACCGAGCCCCACTCGACAACTATTAAATTCATGGTAATGAGCTCTCTTCGTTTTGTTGGTAATGGGATGTTGTTCGAAAATTAACGTATGAAGGATAATTATTACACGCATGATACAACTAGAATAAAGATTTACTTCATTTATAAATTATGACAACACACACGTACCTTTCAGCTGTTTCCACGCTATGCAATTAAGATGCATTTACTAAGTGCGTAACGGCAACTCCAAAGTTAAAATTTTTCTATTTGAAAGTAGTTTATGAAAACCAAAATATTTATAGTCTAAGAGAAGACTATCATTATACTGAGAAAAATAGGAGTAACTTGAGAAAATTAGTATATATTTGAGTGAGTATATACGGACCACTTTGTCAAGTTATAATTGAGATTTCTACTAACTGAAATTGTGCAAAAATCCAGTAACGACTGCGACCTTTAAGTGGATGGCCTAGATCACCTGATCAGTTTTGACCTGAAACATTTTCTTGGGGTATTATTTACAACAGTGAGTAATTCTCAGTTTTCTCCAAAATGGAACGACCAGGTTATGAAGTAATGTTTTGAACAAATCAATGTGTCCAAACCGATGATAGAATACCAAGCAAGGGAAATCTTTAATGACTGTAACAATTTAGCAGTAATAGTAGAAACACCTTTTGATTGTCTTTCTGGGATGTAAGACTGTCGTTCTTCATAGTTTAAGAGCTTGACTGATGTCGCATATACTTTTACTATAGGCCCTAGGTTGGCCGAAGAGTCGGCTTTTTATTGAAAATTTGTAACTGCGAAACCTGTTTGTTTCATTCGCATTTCGTTCGCAAACCTCCGAGAACATTGCCTGATTGCATTATTTTTAACGTTACGATTTAAATCGATAAGTTTCGAGCAAAGCGCTTACTTTAAGAAACTCCTCCAGCTTTCTTCTATGGAAAATTTCGTTACGCCAGCCTCTTTCATTTCATAGTTTGGTGACGCACCCTCGGAAGGTTGAAGAACGAAGGATCATCCTTACCCTTCCAATACGTGGAATTTCTCGCGTAATGATTACGTCTCCTTTGTCCCGAGAGAGAGCGAGAGAGAAAGAGGAGAAATACCGACGCCACCTTTCACCAATTCCCAGTTTTTGTGCGAAAGTCGGCCGTGCTCATTTGTTTCTGGCTGATTTGTCTGGTGTTCTCATCGCATCCGGCCTGCGGCTTAGAGACGCGCTGCTGCTCAACGTTGACACCTCCAAGTGACATCCAATTTCCAGTGCACGTCATCTTGCTCGACTCATTCCGCGGACGACGCGCCAGAAAGGCCTTGGGCATCGGTGAAAATGAAGGAAGGGAACGAGGGAAGCGAGGAAGGTGTAGAAACGTTCGATATGGCGGCGTAATGAAGTAACTTGAGGATTTTGACGTATTGGATACATTTACAGACAATATAATTATCCATTTGCTACAAGATTGATTGATAAAACTAGATGACAGTTTTTAATCAGAATAAAAAACACTGAGAATTAGTTTAATTGGTGTACTGATACTGATATAGTCAGTAATCCCATACTCGCCAATAATATCTGCTTAGAAAAACAGGTTCTTGCACTTATAGGCTACTTGAGACAATGGAATTTGATTCTTTCATATGTTTATTAGGTCTATTGAACATGTAAAACCACAGAGTGCAACCAAATTTGGGGTGCATTTTTGAGAACAGGATAAATGTTTGTCCACTTTTTGTTTTTCAGATATAAGTTGAAAATTACTTATTTTTGGTGAAAATTTGTAAGGACTTTTTTGTGGTTGGATTTTCTATTGGAATTTCTTCTTTTGAACTCAAAAAAACTTGCATTCCAATAAAATAAATTCAAAAAATAAAAGCAACAAAATGAAAAAAATATAATTTTTTGAAATTTTTGCCTATAACTTATTCCTGAGTGGACTACGTATAGGCAATGTAACATAAAAATAAAGCTTTCAAAGTTAAAATGGCTAAAAAAAGTTTCTACAATAAAGATTAAAAGAGACATAAAATTTTAAAACCAACCATCTTTATCAATTTTTCATTAAATCATCATCATATCATCATCATCATATCAAACCAGAACGTTTATTCTCTGGATCAAAGGTGACTAAATTTTTGCGAAATGAATAAGACCTTCAAACGTCTACAACTCCTTAAGAAAAAGAGATAGGACACGGGTGTTTCGATCCTAACAATGTAACAAAAAATGCTCAAACATGTGGTTTTCACATTTTTATGTGTCATTTCATACGTTTTTGGTCTATGTTCTATGTTTTTTTCATGGTCAAATGGTGCTTCCTGTAATTTGCTTTAGGGTCTTGTGACACTGAAGTGTTGAAGCTATCATGAAATCTGTGCAAGCCTCCTGCCTCCTCGCATTCTTTGGCTATCCATAATTTTTCGCACTTTAATTTTCTTTCTTGTAATGCGACTAATTTCCTTATAACGATCTTGATGATTTTGGCGAGACGTCTATTTTCCATTAAACTGCATATCTATTTGGTCATCCACAGTTTGTGTTTTGTTGTCTCATCGTAATTATTATATAATGAGTAATTGGTTCAACGTTTGTTCCCAATTTTGTCAAGATGTCATTGGGATTCTCTTCTGGTGTAGGGCCAGATATCAGGCACAATCTATTAAGCTCCTGTTTCAAATTTTCATCAATGTTGGGCTCAGGTGTTTTTCTTATAAGTTTATTCTGTGATGTTGGCTCTTTCAGCAGATTGCATCGAAGGTTGAAATTTACAACAAGTGGGTTGTAGTCAGAGGTGATATCTGATATCTTTCGACAGGAGCCAAAAGGTGCTCATCTACCACTAACCACAGTAAAGACTTCATTTAGCGAAAATGACGCCCTGAAAATCCATTCATCCTCTGGCTAGCCAGGAGAGTAACGAATTTTCCTCCACGTTTTCCAAAGGTTTCCTAGTGTATCGAAAAGCGGGACCAGAAGTAGGTGGCGCGAGTCGGGCGGTCGGCGCCGCCTTCTCCACACACTGTAGGCGACTCGGAAGTGAACACGGAGTTTTTCCTCCGCGGGAAACAATGCCCGTGAAACATTCGCACCGCATAAAAGGAGATATATTGGAATAATTGGCAGGATGTAGGGAGTTTTTCTCCAGCAGCGCGGCTCGGAGTGTTTGCGAAGGAAGCACCGGATGAATTGACAAAAAACGGCGCAGGACAGGGAGAGAAGGAAAAAAGGAAACAATACATTTGGGTGGATACACACGAACGGGAGTTATTTTGAGTTTTGTATCGGGAGATGTGGAGGCTCGGGTGGAACGAAACAAAGATTTAAACGATCGACGTCGTAATCGAGTGGAATCGGAAAGGGATTAATTTCTCTATAAAAATTCAGAGATGGCTTTTAATCAGGTTAAAAAGTTGGGAAATCTGTCTTCGTCGTCGTCGCAAATTCGTCTCGCAGATGGGATTTTCCTGTCCGATAGAAACGAAACAGAACTATCCGAGTTAATGAACAAAGTAGTACACGGCAAGTCATTTAGTAAAAGCAGGAGGATTACGGCCGACGGCCGACTATAAGTAAGAGAAACACGAATCCCTATAATTCCATTCGAGAGTGTTAAGCAACATTTAAACATTAAATTCCAGTAAGTTGGTTTTGATCTGTTCGCCGATAATCTTCTGAAAGCAGCCGGTTATAGATTTAGGTGTGTCCATGTTTGTCCAAGAGATTTAAACTTAGTCTGAATACACTTCAGCTCATCGGAAGTGCTCGTTCTACGAGGGGAGTTGAAATATTGCTTAAAAAATTACAACAGTTAAAATCGTCATTTTCGGACAATTGACTTACAAACAATACAATCAAAGTGCGAACAAAATGGAAAAAATCGAAAAAGTTAGTACTTTAAGCATAATAGTTCCAATTGTCAATTTCACAGTTTTCAATTAACTAAGGTTGACTTGGAGTTAAGTGAAACTTAAATATGTTTCTTCCTATTTTACTATTAGTTTGAAGCCTGTCTTTAGCTGCGTGCCAGTCACTATTTAGCAGTGATTGCAGCTAACTTCGCTATATTGAAAAACTATTATTCTGTGCTGGTATTCTGGTGATTTCTAGTCCAGTGTGAAATTTTAGGTAAAGATGTGGTATCAAGGATTATTAATATTGCAATTTTATTGATCAAAATCCCAAGACGAAACCATAACTGTGAGTAAAACTGATGCAGGACCTGGAATGACACAAATTCCACATGAATAAAAGTAGTTAACATTTTTAATTCCATTTCACCAACTGGTAGACGTCTGACTTCACTTAGGACAGTTTAACATCAAAAATAATGTTGGAAATGCATACATTAATGAGAAAATTTCAGGAAAATGGGACGTAAGTACACGTTTCTCGGCCCCACATGAGACCTGAGTTGAGAATCATGTTTACAGCATTCATGCTTTAAATTCAAAGTAACTAATTATTCGTGTTTTGATAGAATTTATATATATATATATATATATATATATATATATATTTCATATTTATAGAGTTTTGTTTTAAAAATAATTTTCCTTATTTATTTGACCTAAAAATAAAATGACTTCATAGGTCACAAAGGCTTATTGCCAGGTGTCGCCATAAGAAATATCGGCAAATCCCCACAAACCCTGGGTTCGACCATAGTCCGTAATTCCGCATTCTCCCCGTTCGAATAAGGTAGATTCTTTTATGGTACTTACTTACCAAAAACATCCTTAACGACATTTGCATGTTATTTAATTTTTCGCTAAATAATTATCAGTAACTTTCCGACAACCCACCGTCAAGCTAATTCGCCCACTTTCGAACACCCCATACATTTACTTATTTGCGTAAATCCCGTTTAATGCCTCATTGACTTTAAAAAGGTCCCAAAACTGAGCGAATTGCAAGTTTAGATGCAGCAGGACGTAAAACTGCACGTTCAGAGGGAATCTACTCTACTCTGCGAAGTAATTTGTTTATATAGCGTTTGTTCTAGCAGAAATCCTAATTGGTACTCGCCAATGAAACTGAAGTATTCAGCCAATCGACTAATTCCAATATATTGCTTCGAATCGGTACGGGATTTTAATCGTAACAAACCTGCGTCCCAAATGAGCATTACAGATTTAAAAATTGTGGCGTTTCACCTTTTACATAAGTTGAAATTAAATATTGCACGGCATTATTCAACGCGTTTAGGTGCAGAATCGTTTCATCAAATGTGCTGCATCGTCTATTCCGCATCATTTGTCGGTAATTAATTCTGATCTAATGAAATTATTGTGTAAATTAGAATCGACGAGTAGATGGTAAACTGATATTGCACCGTATATGCACAATTAATGCATTAATGCATTAAAACTTTGAAGCATTAAAAAGCGCACAGGTGAAACAGGTGAAATTATACTTACAAAGCCTACCAAAAAAAGATTTCGTAATAGGAATAATTGTACCTATAATTGGATAGTGGATGCTGAACAATTTTTTTCGTGTAATGTAGAAATGTATAATGCATGTAATCTGTGATCCATCTTTATATTTTTGACTTAAAAACAAGATTTCACTAAAAAAATTGAAGACATTAAATATTAAGCAACCAGGTTTAGCAGTAGTAACAACAGCATATGAGAGCCGTAGATTGAAAAAAGAAATATCCTTACCATACCTAAGAGTTATTCACAATGAGACTGACGTCACACAACTTCGAGCATGTAAACGGAGCCTTAGAGAGTTTTCACATAGGGTATGTGCGTTCTTGCGTGAACTCCACGAACTTTAAGGGCTCGCCTGGATTGATAGAGGTCGTTAGACGTCGTTACCATGCGAGTTACTTTTAGGTACAGGGGAAATGAAAGTAATTTTCTACTAGTTACTCTTGTAATAAGAGGATTTATATAACAATAAAAGTATTACTTATTAGGTAATTCAAAATACAATCTTTTAAATGATTAATATTATAATTATGAAATGACTTAAATGATGATTAGTTATTTATAATAGATGCTAGATTGTTTGATTGTAAGTTATATATATTTTTTTATATCTAATATCAATTGAAAATTGATATACGAGGGAATAAACATATTACATAAAAAAATGGCAGTATCAAGTTGTTGCCTAAATAGAATGATCAATCTTATGGCATTAATTATATAATTTCTCTTTGACATCCTTGTAGGCCAACGTGTTCACATGTGTTCATTCATTACATTTCTTTCGTAAATCCTCCAAAATTTTTGAGTGGAAAAAACTTAAACACATGCTCCGAAAATTTCATCTTAAAAATTTGGTTGGTTTTTCAAAGGTTCTAATGTTCCAACCTATCCAATGGCTTCAAACACTATTTGGTAGAGGGCTATAAGTATAGTGACAGTCAGTTTTTCTGAACGCTTCGATATAAGATTTTTGAGTTAAGTGGGTCGAGCAATGCGGTCCTCGCACTCACACCTGCAAAAATTTAATGGTGATGTTTTAATTAGGTTTGGTAACCAATTAGAATGGCATGTAAGAGTGCAATTCGGTTATGTAACTCTCGTTTATTTAGACATTCCCTAAGTACTATCCAAATTTCAGTCTAATCGGTTTTGTCCGAGACAATTCTGATGGAAAAATCGTCAAATACTGAAGTATCAAACCACATGATAGTTTGAAATCCCCTCTGACTACAAGTGGAAAAACGTGTCCTTTTGATACACCCCAAATGAATCACATGGTTTGTAAACGATCCCTCAATAGAGAAATGTTTGAAAGAGCATCGAGTTAAACATACTAGAAGAAAGCTAGTAATACTTACATGGAATCCGTAAAAGCCCGTTGCTAAAAGAAACAATGATTCATATGCGGGATTAACATATAGTAAATAGTAAATAGTGATTTAAATTCTTGTAGAATAGTTCGTAAATTTCTACGATTAAAGAAAAGGCAGGTTCTTGCATAGCCTTATTGCAGCTTTTTTCTATAAGACTGTGTGTGAATCAGCTAAAGCAAAGATCTGAAGTGATGAAAAATAATGTATTAAGTAAGGAGAATTCTAGGGAATTAAAGATTTGAATATCTTTTAGAGGTCAGATTAGCTCTAATTCAACCCTTGGTGCCAACATACTATAAAAGTGTGGAAACTTTTGAATTATCCTTTATTGGGCAACGTTATATCATCAATTAAGCAAATCTTAATATTAACTATATTAATCTAGTTAATGAATCATTGAATTAATTTTACCATTTTTGTTATAGCACCTAAGCATAGCTGGTGCATGGACTGAAGTCCTGGTGGAAGAAGTGAGTTCTCTGCGTTGACTCTGTCAACTGACTAATTTTCTTGAAGCTACTGCCGTTTTTTTGGAAACATCTCGGTTTTGTTCCAATAATTGTTCAATAAGAATTCAGCATGATATCTAAGACTTAAGTAAATGCATTTTCTTCTACGCAATGCCAAGAAAAATATTAAAATCATTCGCTTGTATTTATAAATAAACCGAAATGTCATGAGGACTTTAAGTCTTTTTCCGTCGACAACACGTCCTAAAACTGATCGATTGGCTCGTCCCTCGTATATCTCCCACGACCGGTCCCAATCTAAATCTGAATTTGCATTTCAGATTCGTTCTCTCGTTCAAATTGGAATTAAACACTTATTTCGTTTTATCAATCCCGTCTGTTTATCTTAGTCGGGATTCGTGCGTTTTATGATGGAGGAGCACTTCAATCACCTGCAGGATTGCTCTCTTCCCTGTGAAGAAACGCTTTATTTTTGCCGCTGCTGGTGCCGCTTGCCGCTGGTGTGTTAGGAGGAGGGCGAGAAGAAAGAGGAGGAGAGGAGGCCCTCCTTTAACATATTTATCGTTCGGATCCTGGATATTTACTCTCGCGAATTACCGAATTTATTGGAACTCCGAGTGTTTTATGTACATTGAACCAGTGGCGCTTCCTCGAAATAAGACCATTTCGACCCGGTTTTATTGGCGAATAAATAAAAACACTGACGAGGATCTTTTCCGAAAAGGAGAACGTGTCCTTTGTTTATGTACCTAAATAGAAAAAAAAAATATTGTAACATACCGAGCGCTTTCTGGCAGAAACGAAACAGTTTACTCTTGAACGTTAAGTTTCATGCGTGCGGCGGCCCGAAAGCTTCTAATCTAAACAATCACCGAAAGCGTAACTTTAACTTCAACTAAAGCTCCCACCTTCATAGACACTTAAATCGTACTTATTTCGCCCCTCGCGCGATGTGTACCTTCCGCGCCCCCAGTCGCAGACCATAACAGTTAACTCAGTTGTTAATTATAACGACGACAACTGTAATGTTGAAGTGAGCACTCGAAACGTAAGTGTGTATGGTGCAAAATCACCTTCGCCACGTATCTCTACGAATACACGTACCCACTAGGCAAATACTCTGATGCCATATTAGGCGCTCAAGATTGCTGAATTAAACAAACCACTGGGTGTACAGCGTTCGCTGATAACTGCGCTAATTACGGCTATTCCAAGAGGCTGTTAACAGCTAGCAAGATGCGGGTGAGTGTTAGGAATTTTCTAATTAGTAAAGAAATAATTTTATGTACAAAAAAGATTAATAGAAAATCTCGCGGGAGAGTAAATAAGATCGTCCCTTTAAACGACGATGGTAATGGTGATGAAGACTGTAAAGTTATTATAGACGGCGGAGTATTATTATTAATATCATTAAATGCGGGAAGTTGAGATATCAAATTACACCTACTGAATCATCGTCCCATCAGCCATCAGTAAACACTCCCTCCCAGTTATCACAATTGCACCGAGCGGGTCATTAAAATTAAAAGTTTCTACAACTGAATCGTAAAACAAGGCGGCCCGACATGCTCTACCATGGCCATAATGAAGACGAAAGTGTTATGAGTGAACGTTATACTTGACTTTAAAATAAAACGGGTAAATGATTTTATTGGCGATATACGCGTACGATGACAATAGCGAAACGTCATCGGGGGTGTCGTTAACCGGTAATTAAATGATGCGCCGGATGGAGTTTTTGAAACGATCGCGATGGGGGAAAAGAGACACCCTCTCCGATTCGAAACTGAAACGGAAAAATGTAACTATTGTTTCCAGCAGGGATGATGTTCGCACGAAACATAAAATAATACAAGGATCGAAAGAGCATGGTCTGTAAGCTTAATTTTACCATTTTGAATAATAACTTTACGTCGTTCTGAAGGCAAATTATTACTGGATCAGTTTCTGAAGGCAGAGACAAAAAGGACAAATTTTCCTAGGGAAAAATTCTTTCTTCTTGATGTCAACACTTTTTTTTTGAAAGCAAGAGTTCTTCTCGTCATGCACCTGAAATGCGAACCAGCAGTAATGAAAAAAATGGCAGTGAGAGACCAGTTATTCCTTGTCTGATTTACAAACTACCTAGGCTGTGCTCTACCTTCATACCCTTCCACTTTTTCTTCTTCAGTGGATGGCTCCAAACAATGCGTGGGCATCTAGATTTGTCTATTATTTTCTTCTTCTTATTATCTTTCCCTTTATTATCAACTCCATGAAACGGTATTTTATTGTGGAAGACGTGATATGTAGACTAAGATAAGCACTTTTCCTGCGTTTTATAATTTTGATGAACCCCCTATAATATACCAAAACTAATTGTTTTATGAGCTCCCGATAAGCTGAAAGTGTTTCACTACAATCAAGAGGTCATAATGATTATCTTGGTAATGAAAATTTGTAAGTAAAGGTGAATTATTCATTTGATTTTCTAGTGTATTTCTTAATGCATTTTTATAAGCACATTTTATAATGGCAATAACGTACCAACAAAACATGTTGCAATTTTGTAATTACCCAATTTCTTATAGAATTTCCAAAATGCTGTAAAAATGAAAACAACTGAAGACCTAACCCAGCCTGCTTCAAAAATCATTCATCTTGGGTGTACGTCAAGAAACTCCCAAAGCCAACTTCGATATCAAAAATGTGAATAATACAAAACAACTAGAGCAAGATGATGTACTTTACCACTACTGCCATGTGCAGCACTTATGTTGTCACTGAGTAACAATAACAAAATCTTTTATTAAATATCGATGTATTCAAACATAATAATATTTTCTTGTTATGTATGTTCCCGAGAAAAACTTTATCTTGACACACACGGTACAAATTTCTATGCATCTCATTGAATATGGTTATTACTTTCTATTAGTTTCCATTCTGCACCTAATTAAACATACAAAAACTTACGAAAAATTGGTTGGTTTCACAACACCATATACGATACCTAAAAGCTAAGGACAGGTCGCAACTCGGAAAATAGATAATAATGTTTCCATTATTTTTGGGGTCTTAGACTATCTCGTCAACGTTTTTGGAGGGTATCAAAAACCTGATAATTAACGATCCCTTCTTGATCCCATAACATCAGTTTGAATCATATATACTAAACTATTTTTATTTTAAGTTGTCTTAACTAACCAGGTGTCTTAAAAAAAGGTGCGTACTTGACAGCAGAGTCTATTCCAGTAACAATAATTTAAAGTTTTAAAAATATATGTGCTAGTAGAACTGTAAAATCTAAGGGGTCAGCGCAGCTCGACTCAGGGCCAAACATACGTATTAGGTAAAAATAGTGAGCTTGAAATAAGTAATTGTTACCAATTGCTTGTTGGTACCATTACCCAATTTTGAGTTTCAAATCCTAGAATTCGTCCTTTTCGAAGCGAGCAGGTTTACCTCTCAACAAGTCCAAGTGCCGAGACCATCAAGTCATATTTCCACGTGTCCTTTCCACCGTCCGAGTCGCAATAAATGCGGTAATCATTGGAGTGCATATACTGCATATAGAGCGTCAGGAATGCGTCGTGCATCTCCTCTACATTCCCATGGGTCGTTCCGTCCTCGGTTTACCCGAGCTATTATGTCGTTAAAAGAGAAGGGACAATCCAGACCGCCGGCCCGATGTATAATACGTATGAGTAAGAAAAGCTTAATATAGAAGGTAAATTATCAATTTCGAATTCACCTCTCGCATGCCGTGTTCATAAATATCAACGTGAGTCGGTCGTTCGGGCCGCAGATGTACCGACATTAAGGCGGGAGAGATGACATTACGTCACATTCCCAGACTGATGGTGAAATGTTGATGAATCATGATGAAATTTCAGGTTTTCATTTGGATATATATTTACAAGGCGTAAGGCGTAGGATCGTAAAGTCGCCGGCGTCAGGAAGAACCAGGACTCGTAATGAGGAATTTTTAGACGGGACGTGCCGCTCCATGCTCTGTTTTAGTCGTGGAATTGCGTCTAATAAAAAAATAATAAAAAGATGTCGTTTATGGCACGAAGGCGACAAAACACTAATATAAATTAGCGGTCTTAATGTTTGTTCCAAAAAATATTGCCGGCGAAACTTAGAACGAACTCTATCCGTACTGTATAGACCCATTGATTGCAAGTTGTAATCCGAAAACTATTCGATGAAAAATAACTTTTAGAATCTAAATCAGTTCATTATATGTTTTATGTAACAAATCAAAAGGACATTTCTAAAAACTTTTGTGTTTTCTTGTTTCTAGTTTACTAAAGACAAATGAGTTGATGACTAATGGCAGAGATCGATTGAAGATTTGAAACTGTGAGATATCTATAAACATTCACTGAGGCCTGTATAACCGTTTAAATTACTAAAACGTACTGCAATTTTCATCGTTGCATATACATATAGCTTAAACGCAGGATACTACAAATCCGATTTCATACCAGTTATGGTCCATTAGCAATCTGCCGACCTTGTCATTGAAAAAGTAGGGGAAAGAGAAGTCAAAGTAATGAGTACACAACCTAAAAACACATTTCACCATAAAAGCCATTTGGCTTTGAGCAGGCGTACAATACAGCAACGTTCCTGTTGAACATGACTGAAAATTTTTGTCAGTCATGAGACAACACGAATATCTACGTTGTTGCTTTTGATCTACACCAAGGCATTTGACTCTATAAAACATCGCCTATTACTTGCCAAAGTTGTTACTTTACAATTACTTAACAATAATCTGTATGCCGTTGTGACTTCTATTTACAGTTCTGTAAAACTCATCATTTTCGTAAAAAAATATGTACGAATTTTCAAACATTTTCTCCTTAGCAATTTTCGGTGAGTGCTTGGGATCGCTATCTTGCTTCAAAATCGAACGTAATATCATCTCTTCCTCAGCAAATGGTAACATAGCATTATCTCAGATGTTCCTATAGTGAATTGATAGAAAATCGTCATATACGAATATGTTTCCTCTACCATGTTTGCTTGTAGAAATGTGATAGTTAAAACTGTATCTTTCAAACGTATCTTGTATCACTCCAAAGGACAGAGTTTCATTATTCTTTGGTCCATGAAAAGACCCATAAGAAGCAGGAGTTCTTAACTGCAACACAGCCATGAAGTTATGCACCAGTTATGTGATCTCTAAACGGTTCCGCTACTAATCACAAGAGTAAACTGTGCTGATACCTAAATAAAACATTGCTAAGTGGCAATAAGGGTAGGCTACAATCAAATACAAATTAAAACTTTTTGCAACCCCATCGAAAATGTCAGACACCCCAAATCCAAATTTAAAAAACATTCCACACAACTTTTCGCCACCGTCCAAATATATTTGCCCCGTTCCTGTCAGGTCGGATTGTCGGGAAGGTAACAGTCAGGGCGGAGGAGAAGGATGGGGTCAAACGGGATCAGCGAACAGGGATTTTCCACGGCAATCAGATCTAATCGATGGTGTAATCCATCACCGTACAGGTCGGCTTACTTTGCCGAGGGGATTGTCCACCTCCGAGGGACCCTGACGACGATGGCGATGTTTGATCGTCTGGATTTCGTCGGGAAATAATTATCGTAAGGGGAGGAGATCGGTGCGGAAGTTCCAGCGGGCTTACGGTGTTATATTGAAGTTAAATTAATTTTTTCGTATCCGCGGAGTACAAACTGTTAGTCCCTGTAAAAGGACAGAACTTTGTAACACAACAGTCAAGTGTTTCTTGTTGTCTCGCAGGCGATTCCTTGTGGTATTTACTGCTTTGCTTGTCTAATTACTTCACTTCAATTTAACTTTTGTTTCAACAGGAAAGGAATCAAAGCCTTCACCACCAAATCTGGTGGTGAGGACTGATTTATTTTTAGTTAAAGATGAAAGGCCATTTAGAGGACATTTTACATCAACTTCTGCTAGTCGGAGATGCACCTGTACTGTGTTTTATCTGCACTTTCTACATGAGTATTATGAGCTAAACAATTTCTACAAAGCGAAGTTACCTTTTTAGAAACTTTTGGTTAACAGCTTGGAGTAATATATTATAATAAATATTATTATATTTGATTCTACTTCATTATTGAACTAAATACACAAATTTACATCACTGCTCTAAGTAAAGTATTAACTAAACCAATAATTTTTGTATTATTGTTCGTCATGTGCTTAAAATCTGCTGAATATTTCGAGTCTTCGTAAGTCCATTTGAACTTAAAAGAAGTTTACAAGAAACACGAGAGGCGATTTTGTGTTTGGGGGTATTTCAATCTATGGTCTATTCGTAGCCGACAGAAACCAGAGATAATTTTTGAATGCGAATTCAAGGGCCTGCTTTAAAATACGTAAACTACTAGAACTACTGGTTCAATTTTGTGCCATAGGTTAGTAAAATTATAGATTACGGATCTGTATTAATCTCCATCTCACAGCAATGTCCTAGTAGGGTGTAATTAAATGTTATGAAAAATGAAAAATTCCACATAAAATTCTTACAGGTTTTCTGAAGGTAAAACTGTGAAAAAGGGGTTGAAATTATTGAAAAAGAAATGTTTAGAGGAATGCAAGTGTTCTTTACACTCGAAAGATGAGTTTAAAGTGGGTATTGAGGAAAAGAACTATTTAGGAAAAGAGTATTTCCTACATGAACACACTTCTATATAAAGAAGACAAAATAACTCAAAAAACTCAAAAAGTGAAAATCATTTTGTGGAAAATACGTGCATCACCAAAAAAAAACTTTGCGTTTAAAATGCAGCAAAAATTGCTCTAGTATAAAGTTGCCAAAAAAGACACCAAGCATTTGCCTAATATGCCCTTTATCAAACGTATCTGTAAAACTCAGATAATTGTATATCCTTCGTCGTTGGAATAGACCTGAACGACATGACCTTCCCTCGTGCAGCAATCAAACGCAATTTGGTGCAATCTGTATAACTAACGGCGTTCGCATAAGGTGAGCAGATTGAAAATATCCTGTCCACCTCCGTTCCAGGCAATCACTGTTTTCCTAAAGCAGTTTATCTTAATATAAGTGAGCTCACGAGTAGGAGGACGGCTTTAGCCGGATTACTTCTGTAAAATCATCGGGACCTAACTGAACGGAACGAGCACGCATAAACAAGACAAGAACGAATTTTTATTTCTGGAGCGGTGCGTTTGTTCGAACTATTTTTCATTATTTCAATGACACCAGTTACGAGGGGGCGAAGAATAAGGGTAGAAAACGTCGGGCATCCCGCTGCTTGCCCCCTTCAAGCGGGCGAGAACGAGAGGAAAAAGTAGCGAAACAGAAAAACGTAAATATGAGTTACGCCGACACTATCACATGCCCCATTTAATTCTGAGTCTATTCTAATCTCGCAGGGCACGGGGATGTGCAATTTCCTCCGAGAACGGATTCGGATTTGAGGGATTTCATACACTCTTTTACACGATGCCCGTCTCGGATGCATTATTCATGGCTTCGTGCCCGTGATGTCCGATTTTTCGACGTATCTCTTGTAATAATCTTGATATATATGAATAATGGAGTTACAATACGAAAATTAATGCGTCCAGAAAATACGTACTATCTCGATCCCCGGATAAGATCGTCGCGGTGCGACATGAAACATAAATTGCTCCTGCATATTACACACCATGTCTAATGTAGTTTTTTAAAGTCTACTGCTCATCTGATGATCTTAAATCAAGCATGATACGTCTACTCGCTGTCGGAAATGAATTATGTCTACCAACACCCCACGCACTTATCATATGTACCAAAACGATTTAAAATGGTCATGTTTTCAGTGTAAAAAAACCTGAACAACAGAAAAATTGAGATATTTTGAAACATATAATTCGCATTTAGTTAACAAACTTAATTCTAATAATTCTGAAAAGATCAAGACTTCCAAGTAACACTGAAATAACCTGAGCTGATCTGAATGACAACCAGAAGGTCTTCAAAGATATTTTTTAGTATAAATTAATTTCAATAACTCCGAACCGATCAAGCTGATCAAAACTAAGACTTCCAAGTACCTGTGAAATGTCCGGGGAAACTCTGAAGTGATCAGAAGATAACAACTCCTGAGGCGTTGTGGGAGACTTTAAAGGAGTCTGAGCAACAAAAAGTGCGTTGCGAGTGACTCTGAAATGTTTTGTTTCCTAACGGTGTCAAATGGATATTTGTCATGGCGTGATAACAAGAAGTTTTCTAATTTAAAAATAATTCTAAAAAGAATAAACAACATAGGAATTAAACAAAACTTTAGAAAAGAAAAGAAACCTTGCACGTCTGTAAAAACGTGCAGAGTACTTCGGTAGTTATTAAAAGATGATTAAGAATGTAATTATGTAAAGGATTGCAAAAATATATAACATCAATTTGTTCCTTTATTATTGGGCCGGAAACTCTTTAGAATATCGGCCTAGAAGTCCGTAGTAAAGTGGGTCAGCTTAATAAAAGTCCATTAAAATTTTTTACAACTTTCATTTTGTCTCGATTCAACGCATAATATATAATTTATATTAAATTTTAGGCTCCATAAAGAGCTATTTGTAAATATAAACTTCATTGACGTCGATATCCTGCAATCATTATCCCCGAAATTTTATTTTCAGGAAAAAAGGCGACATTGCAAATATGGCAATTTAGATCAAGATGATTGAAATGGAATTCTTAACAATATTAACAGTAGGTATTAAAAATGTTACGTCCTAAGGAATAGCTACGCATATAAGCATAAGCAATACACAAAAATAAAAAATAATGTTATTATCAACAATTAAAAAAGCGTGGGTCATAGGTGTTCCACTTTTGTTATCAGGGAATCCGTTCTAATTTGCATTCATGACTCAAACTCAAACATGTATTACGGAGAGACCTGGTATTCTGGTTTAATCTATATAATCTGACACATTCTTACAGCCTACTTCAATCATGCTAAGTTTTGCTCAAACAAGAAACCCATTCATGTTAGGTTAAATAGTTAGAAGCCTTAGAAGTCCTATCCCATTGTATCCTCCTATTCGATCAGGAATAATCCAAAATCTTGAAAATCCAAACAAAAAAATCTTCAACATCATGGAATATAAAGGTAAATGAAAACAAATCAATGCACCATTTGATGACATTTACTCCCAGACCAGAAGCATGCTCTACCGTCACAATCAAGAACATATAGATACTACAAAAGACAAAATGTGGAATATCTTACACATGTAGGTGTGAATTTCACTAAAAAAACTCGAGCAGAAATCATCACTGGTTAGTAGGAAGAAAATTATGGCTATTTCTCCAAATGAAAATACTTGTAGATAGCCAATCAGTCACCAAACGCACTTTGACATATTGGTTAGAACAGCGATGATGTGTCTCTTTAAATAAACCAAATATTGAAATCATTCAACGATATAAATCCAAAACGTAAATTTCGCAACAGGTCAAACACACCTGTTATAAATTTGTAATGGAAAATTCGAATTAAAAATTCGGTTATTAAAATTATCGACACAATTCGGTTATTAATTCCAAGTATACTCGGAGTCAGTTGGCTGTATTGAGTTATCGAGTAACCGTTAGTATTATTTTACAGGGTAAAAGAGGAGGTAAAATATCGTGGTTGAGGAATTTACCAGAATGGTTCGGTTTTGCCCTATTGAAGTGTTCAGGTGATACTTCGAATTAAAAATTCTCAGTTCATTCCGGTTATTAATATTAAGTGTACTCATATTTTAATCGATTTCGAGTCACAACCCATAGGTAGAATTTTAGTATTTTAACCAGAAATACGCTGATTACACCTATTGCTGCTATCTATGTTTCATGGTGCTAGCCACTACATAGTTGGAATATAAGGAAATAACCAACCAAATAATCATTAACAGAAAATTTTTGTGATCGTAGTTAAACATATTCGTGGTGGCAGAATCAAATAGCTTAAATATCGTACAGGTATTGTGTTGATGGGTGGACGATGAATCAGGTTATCTCATACTAATGGAAGTAGTGGACGTCATCACTTTAGCCTATGGAATTTTGTAGGATGTTGATTGCTAAAGGAATTGCACTCATACGCCTGCAGTACGGTTAGGTATAGGTATAGCTTTCAGAATTATTATGATGCAATGCATTTATTTTTAATTACTTGGTAATGACAATATTTTCTTATTTTTAAGTTCATTTCGTATTACACTTGTAATGCAAGCTTGTTTTTACCTGTTTTTGTCGGCTACCGTTGAATTAATGTGTCATGTTTGTATGGTGTTCTATTGTTTGGTCAGAAGTCGTCTGTAGGTAAACATCCCGTATATCACGTGTGGAACATTTACGAGGCGGGTCATCATCACCTCCCTCTCTTTGTTTCTCTCTCACTCTCTCTCTCTCTCTCTTTCTTTTTCTTGCCCAGACGTCGACTTCGTCCGCTCCAATTTCTGCGGGAATTAAGCGGTGTAACGGTGCCCTTTTTTACGAATCGCGGCACGTTCCGGACGGGACTTTTTAGGAAAGGAGAAGAATAAGAAGAGGAGGAGGAAGAGGTCCTCAGAGCCGCCGGTGGCGCCCGGAATATCGTCGCCGTCGTAATCCAACCATCCCTCCGCGATCACCACCACCACCGCCACCTCTCTCCAGCCTCCCCCTTATCCTCCGTCAAATTGAAAGTCGCATCTACATTTACGCGCGTACGAATCTCCTTCACGCAATACTCACGAATTATCATAACGCGCTATATACGGCAGCGGGGCGGCGTAGCGGCAATTTCAATATCAAAAATGGAAAAGGGCACTTTTTCATGGCTCAACGAGCGACAGCTAGGGCGATTGCCTGGAAGCGACAAAAGCCCTTTCGCTAATATAACTTTTTTTCTCCTAGCATCGGTTTATGTTAATTTTATAAATCTCGGATATGTACATGAAGTTCGGATATATGTAATGATATATAAGGGGGCTTTATGGCGACGCCCGCGACCTTGACGGTTAAATTTTCAAAATTGGAACGTCGCAGGCTTTCGCTTCCCCTTGATTTAAAGTCCCTCAGAATAGCGTCTATTCTTATGCCGCTAAACTTTCAAAAAATTTAGATGCTATCATCTTTATTTTGCAAGAAATTCTCACTGTCACGATTGAGCCATATCACCATATCAACCGATATGTTACGTGAATACTTCAAAACAATACCTGCTACCCGTTGTCCCGTGTTGAGAAATAAAATCATTTTACGCAAAACAGCCACCCATGAGCTTTAAGGCTGTTAATCACGTTTTAGCATACTATCTCTTCCAGTGTAAATTTTTAAAACGCATAGCAAAAAACGAATCGACAGATCGTCGTGATTTCTGTCACTGCGAATTTAAAAAGTGTAGATCTGTGCTTCCATATAACAACTTTCAACAAAAGAAAAAATTGTTTAAAATAAAGCGATTAAATAATGTAAAACCTTGGTATTTTATAGATCACGACCCCCATTTAATTCCGCCCACAACAAAGGGATAACAAAGGGTTAAACTTATCCAAGGTGACAAACAATTTTTTTTCAAATCTTAGTAGTGTTGTTTATAAACTGCGATTTGCAAAAATTTTTTAAATATAAGATTATTGTATTACTTAGTGTGTTTTACTGATGTAGTTCTACTTGGAGTAAAAATATTCAAGGCTCGGCGCATCATGTGTGATCATTTTATATTTTCTACTTTATCTGTGTAAATACGATTGCATTCTGACACCAATAAATAATATCACTATCAATATCAATATTTCCACATTTAGTCTATTTATTAATCACAACTTCACGCGTATACTCCCAATCCTTGCGTAACGTTGACTGGTCCTTAACGAGGGAAATTAGGTTGCGTAAGGATGATCGTATTATAACGAGCTATATTATACGTAATGGTTGAGTCAGGATGAATGTAATTTAACGAGTCTTAATTACTAATTATTTTCATAATTTTCTAATGTCCTTAATTATATGAAACTGATAAATGCAACATTTTCAAAATTGCTTTAGTTTATTGGAATGGTGTTGACTAAATATTGCATGATGTTCCAGCTTGTTAAAAATTGATTGCATATCAAAAACTGTTACCTTAGCAAAATTTTTAGTCCATCAGACCTTTTCCTAACCTCAAAAACAAAATTCAAAAGTAATTTTCAAAAGATTTTTGACCACATCTTCGGTTTTTTCATCATACAAACTTCTGTGTTTACTTAAATTGCAGTTATTTAGCATCTACGTCATATTTACTACCTACTTTTAAAACAATGGCGAGAAATTCAAATTTTCGAACTGCGATATCTCGAGAATAAAATTCTGGTCTCAAAAAACAACGTATCTTAATAATCCGCTATGTAATAATAATCCGCTATGTATGTCTGGAACCTTAGGTTGGCAGCTACAGGGGGCAGAGCTTGCTGTGAATAAACCAAATAAACGAAAAAGCAAAAAGAAGAATAGGTATTCTCGCTCGAGGGCGGAGAACATACAAATCGGGGTACTAAAGAAGATACAAATGAAAAAAAGAAAAAGAGATTCGGGCAGAGCGAATCCTAAGGGACAGAGCGTGAGAGGCGACTTACATAATAAAGGCTGTTGTCTGGACCTTCGGATTTCCACAGTGCAAAGAAGGTCAGAGAGTATCTTCGGGGCGGTAGGTTTTTCTTTCCTCTTTGTATTTGTATTCCTATTTGTTTCGTTCTCCGCGATTATTGGTATAAGGTGTGTCGTTTATCAAAACATTTCGCACCTTGGTAGTCAGCGCGTTTATAAAAGTTTACATAACTTCACCCTGGCCGGGTCGTGGTCCTGTTTCTTGTTTTGTTTAGAACTGTGGAAATCTAGTGGTCGTGACAATACTTATTACAATAAAATACAACTTACTCTTAAGAATGTTTAGTTTTTCTCCAGTTTCTTCATAACAGATCTAGTGATGTATTTTAAACTTCGTAATTTCATTTATTTACCTAATGCCTATAATTCCTATTTGGAACATTTTTTTATATAATTGCCATAAAGGACATTTAACCTCTATGAATATTTTAGGAGCTTGTAAAATTATGTATAATGCATGACTAATATGAGAAGTTTAACATTTGTCTCTCCTAGTTTAATTCTCTCCTCTATAAGCAAACAAAAGTGTTTCTTTACCAGGCATTTCACTTATGTAGAATTGCCACTTCTTTCAACAGATTTTGAAAGTCGAAATTAGGGTCGGCATCTGTATCATCGCCATCAAAATCATTAAAAAGTTCTTTTTAAGATTCTTTGAAGAAATGGGGTTTTCATTATAAAATTTTCTTATAAAATCATCAAGAAATTTTCAAGAAGATTGGCTCAACTTAAAATAAAACAGGGAGGAAAAATCTCGCCTTGTTTTTTAAAATAACTGTCATCTTTTAAAATGTTATGTGATTTATGGCAACGACGGCAGCCATGTTTATCTTGTTTTCTTTGAAACAAATATTTCCATTTACTTTTTATTATAATGCTATTGTAATTTTGTGATCATTATATCATAATGTGATCCTGGATATTCTTGTAGTATTCGTTATGAATCCCTTTGAATTTTTAAAAGATGTTTAAAACTTTAATAGGAAAAGGCCACCAATGTACTTCCCAAACAATAATTGTGCGACCGGTTTCGACCAACAGATCATCATCAGTCTAATAGAAAAAGAAATAATATACAAGAGAAAAGTTAGATTATAATATAACGTTGCCTTATACAAAATGAAGCCCAACGTCCAAGTCCATAAAGAAAGCAGCTAGAGCCGAGCAGATGATGAGCAATATGAGCAGAACTAACGGAATTAAAATCAAGGAAAAGTTTGGAAAGAGAAAATAATACTTCACGATGAAACCAAGAAAGTAAGGAAGGAGGAATGATAGTGTTTGTTTTTGAATTTTACATTGTCAAGCTATTTACAATTAATTAATATTATTTCATTACACCTAATTATTAATGATTTTGTTACATGTGTACTTCGCTCAGGTGGAGTGTTTGTAAATTACTTGGATTTGGACAAAGTCGTGTAAGTGGCAACGATTTAATCCAAAAAACAAATATCTATAAGTGTAAGCTCGAAAACCATTATAATTTAAATACGCTTCACATTTGTTTTCACCCATTTTTTCACCTACATACAACTGAGTAGATACCCTAACAATTAAGATAACCGAGGTCGTAATGGCTGGCACCAAAAAGGGGCACTGAAAGAGGGACCGAATGAGAAAACTTGATTATCTAATCAGGAAAAAAGGAACAATCGTCTTTCAAGTCCATAAATAAAACCCAATTAATTGCAATGATACAACTCCTCGAGATAATCTCGTTAACTACTTTTAATCGTTTTAAAGCAATAACCGTGTCCCGTAATAGCACACTTAGGATTAATCCGGTGGAGTTCTTAACAGGAAGATGATCCCCGGGAGTGCAAAAAATCCCTTTTGTTTTCGACGTCCACAGGACGAACGGGAGAGAGCGCATCTCGCGACGAGAGAGTGACTTTGTTATTTCTGGTATTAACGGCGTTCGTATTCACGTTTTAATGTCTGTCATTGAGTGTGTATTGATTCGAGTTGGGGGGGACGTAAAATTTTATGAAGGTTATTATGTGGCACGACCATCGAATTGAGTGCCATTGAAATAGTAATAATCAAATAATTGATCGTTTCTCTGGTTTTTGATTACGCGTTGCTTTAGTTCCGTCGTGTTCCGATGACTTTATTTCCAACTGTTATGACAATTATTTCGACGCGACCATTCAATCCCTACGGCCGAGAGTTTCGATTGACGAATGAACGGTTTATTTCGACGGGAAGCTCTCCCGTCGCTCGCTGTTTGTATTTCATTACCAGATGATTTGTCTGTGAAAGACCAACCTGCCCACTTTTTTCAAAAATAGCTGCAACTCCATGGATCTTCGTGATATTTTCCCCACGGAAGATTTTATGCTCCCACGAGTTATTATTTTAGGTTTTATTGCCCGCCGATATAAACTGCTCTTTGAAATATTGGCGATATCGTAATGTTAACTTTTAAAATTTGGTTTTTAAGTTCTTTCGTAGCGGACTTTTGTTTTCTAGGTGATGATGGAAGGGGGAAAATCAGGATCTTCCGAAATAGACCCATTCTCGATATCAAATACTTAGGCGAGTAATGTCACCCCTAAACAATAGCTACATTATTAAAATAGGAAACCTTTGCCTCAGCAATATGTAATCATATAAATAGAAGCCAAGTGTTAGTAGAGGCAGTTGAGCCTAGACCATTGTATAGTCGAGTCGTATTGTCGTAGTTGAGTAGAATCACAACGTATATTGTATTTAATAAGTTTATTTTAATAAAAAAAAAAAGTTTTTAAAAACACCTCTCGGTCCTCGACGGACGTAATTGGCGCAGTCACAGTAGGATATCCGTACGGTTTTCGGAAGTGATCTCGCATCGTGACAGACTCTTTCGAATCCAAGTGTCTCAACGCTGAAGCACGGATACCACCCCAGACGGAATTTGGGACTACATCGCCCGGATTCGCAAGGCATCGAGCAACGAGGACAAGCATCGCCTCACCTGCCGTACCTTATAGAAGATAAGAAAAAAAAAAGAAGACGGAATTTGGGACCACATCGCCCGGATTCGCAAGGTGACGACACACGAGGACAAGCATCGCCTCACCCACCGTCGTACCTTATAGAAGAAGAATGATCAACGTCGTACTGCTAATGTAAGTCACAAAACGAACATAAAACAATTATTTTTATGTCTTACATAGATTTATCTACTTTAATTGATACTCTCGAAAATTTGAATTTTTCCGACTCGACTCCTCAACTCACAACAAACCCAAATTTAGTAAAACCATCAACCTTTAACTCACAACACCAACTATCTGATACAATGGTCAATTTAAAACCTGAATATTTAAACTGTGTCCCGGAATTTAACGGTGACCCAAATGATCTTAATCGGTTCATAAGTGTAAGTGAATCGTTAATCAATCAATTCTACGATCATGCAAACCCAACAAATTTTCAAAATATTTATCTATTAAATTCCATCATTTCAAAATTAAAAGGAAACGCAAAAACAATAGTAAATATTCAAGGCACTACCGACTGGGAAGGCTTAAAAAAATTGCTACTATCAAATTTCTCTGACCAACGAGATGAAATTTGTTTGAATAGAGATTTAATAATGTTGAAACAATTACCAAATGAAACGGCGCAGAATTTTTACGACAGAGTTCTACACATTTTAAACTTACTCTGCTGTTACATAACTGCTCACGAAACAACAGCAGAAGCACAAACATTAAAACGGGAACTTTATCAGAATCTAGCGTTAAAAACATTTTTATCTGGACTTAAGGAACCTTTAGCCACCACCCTAAGATGCATGAAACCTACTACATTAAGCGAAGCAATGCAACTTGTCGTTCAAGAGGAAAACGTACAGTATTTTCAAAATTTTATACAAAGAAATTCCACAAAACCTCACATTCCCTTCAAGGTGAACCATCATCCACAAAACAATCAACATCCTCATTTTAACCCTCGTTTCCAGCCGAGAAACCAAAATTCGTTCAACCACCAAACTCCAAACGACTTCTTCAGAAACCAAAATAGATTTCCCACGCAACCAATTAATATTCAACCAAGAAACTTACCACCCCAAAGATTTCTTACAAATTCACAAGTTTTCAAGCAACCACCTAAAAATGTAAATGTCTTTAAACCAAACCCAAATATTCAAAAAAATCTACCACCACCAACTCCTATGAGTATTTCCACCCGAAATACCTACCAACAAAGACCTTCAACATCAAATCAAAATTTCCAACGAAGACCTTTTAATGCATTCCAAAATACCTACAAATCTCAAAATCAAAGACCACCCTTCATTTCGGAAGAAATATATAACACAGAAACGGAAACTTACGAAGATAATCAATACACTGAATACGTGGATGAAAACAATTTCGAAAAGGAATATCAAGAACCGAGACAACATCCTAAAAATTCCAATACTAACCAAAATTTTCAATCAACTCCTCAAAACAGCAAACCAAGATAACACCGATAATAACATTTAATACGCTTTCAGAAAATATAAGCGAGTTACCTTACATTATACTTCCCGAATACAACATTAAATTATTAATCGATTCTGGCTCAACAAAATCGTTTATCAATCCTGAAATTGCACACAGATACTTTTCAAATTCCATAAAGAATGAACCGTTTATCGTATCGACTGTTTTTCAAAAATCTTCACACCAATTTAGTACATTAATCCCACCTTCAAAAATTTTCAATCTAAATCCTTCAAATAGACTAAAGTTCTACCTATTCAAATTCCATGATATTTTCGACGGACTCATCGGAATTGACAATTTAACCTCACTTCAAGCAGTCCTTGATTTTAATACAAATCACTTGATAACACCCAACGCAAAAATAAAACTACATTTCCTTCAAACTAAACCTATCCATGATCTAAATCAAATTACAATCGCACCTCGATCGGAACAAGTGATAAGAATAAAAACTTCTATCCAAAACGGAGAAATAATTGTTCCACACCAAAAAATACAAAACTGTGAAATCCCGGAATCTTTAACAAACTCAAAAAATGGTTACGCAATCACGACGATTCTAAACAGCAACACGACACCAATCACTATCGACTTTTCAGCACCCATACCTGTAGAAAAATTCGACAGGAAAGAAATCCAAAGCTTTGATCTAAACCATATCGATACTTCACAATATCAAAAATTTGATTCATCAAAAATAAGAACCGATCATTTAAATCAAGAAGAAAGAATTAAACTTGATGAATTCGATTACGATATAATTTACAAACCAGGTAAAGCAAACACAAATGCAGATGCATTATCTCGTGTAGAAATCCACACAAAAGAAGTAGACGCATATTGGAAACAATTCGATGATTTAATTGGAAATCAGTTTGAATCAATAACGTTTGACGAGAATCCCCCAAATCCTAATTTACCAGAACCAGAAGTAAACAAACCTGACCTAGATAATATGTCCATGATTGTACAGATCGACGACAATGAACAAGACGCGAACGAAAGTGAAAATATTACGATTCATTCAAACGTAGACTGTAATCCCATTATAAATATCCCCATTGTCGAACATGCGGTAAATTACGGACAAAACCAAATTATAATAAGCTCAGTCTTACACTCACCAGCAGATCCGAAAATAGTAAAATTATTTGATTCAAAACAACGAATACATGTCCAAATCTCCCAAAATAATTTTGAAAATGACGTAGTCAATTTTGTTAAAACTTATGTTATACCCGACGTAAATTATTATCTATATTTTGAAGATCCAGAAATTTATGAACCGTTTTCGTTAACTCTTCAGAGAACTTTCAAATGGCCCTCTTTAAAGTTCAAACGCTGTAAGAAGAAATTAATTGATATAACGGATAAAGACGAAATTCAAAATACAATTCGAAACTACCATGAAGGAAAAACTAACCACAGAGGAATAGAAGAAACATTAAATAGGATAAAAGAAAAATATTATTGGCCCAAGATGAAAGAATCCATCCAAACTTTTATAAATCAATGCGAAGTTTGTCAGCAAGCGAAATATGACAGGAACCCAGTAAAAATGCAATTGAATAAAACACCAACAGCCTCAAAACCTTTTGAGATAATTCATCTTGATACATTCACTTTTGAACAATCAAAATTTCTGACAATTATAGACAGTTTTTCTAAATACGCTCAAGCATATTACTTAACTTCATTGAACAATACAGAGATCGCAGACAATTTAATCAAATTCTTTTCTCATCATAATATTCCAAAAATGATTATTTTAGACAATGGAACAGAATTTAAGAATTCGGTAATTACAGAATTACTTTTATTACACAAAATCCAAATCCACTTCTGCTCCCCTAATCATCCACAATCCAATGGGATAATCGAAAGATTCCATTCAACATTAATTGAACATTTAAGAATTCTAAATACTCAAGGATATTCTAAAACTCCTGCGAAAATGAAAATAATATACGCAATTTTAGCTTACAATTATTCCATTCACTCTGTAACAAAACATAAACCCATTGATATAATTAACGGACACATTTCAAACAATGACCCATTTAATGTAGAGATAGATAAAATTTTGCTGAATGATTACGTGCAGCAGCACAAAGAGAAAACTAAAGTATTATATTCGAAGATAAATGCAGATTTAATCGAAAACAAAGAACACGTTCTAGAAAAGGTAAACAAGAATCGCGATGAACCAAACATTTTCCAACCAGAACAATTAGCTTTTGTAAAGAAAAGTACGCGACAGAAAAACGCCAACAAATTCGATAAAGCAAAAATTATATCAGATGTAAATATTGAAAGAAAAGTAATTGCAACTAATTCACAAAGTAAAGTACACATGGACAACGTAAAACGTCCACTAAGACAAACATATTCATTTGACTAAATTAAAAATTCAATCACAAAATATAACTAGACATTTATCACATAATGAACAATATTATAATGAAACGTCAAATTATATTAAAATACTAAACTTTATAGAAGATAAGGTAGAAAATAGAATTGTAGAATTATTACCACACCCACGTAGACTTAAGAGAGGTCTAATTAATGGATTAGGTTCTATATTCAAAGCTATTAGTGGAAATTTAGACGCTAGCGACGGGGAAAGGTACGAAAATCTAATTAAGAATTTACAAAATAACCAAAACCAACTAGCCAACTCTGTGAAAAACCAAAATTCACTCGCGGTATCACTAATCAATAAATTTAATGAAACTGTCTGTAAAATTCTGCATAATGAGGAAATATTAAGTACACGTATCAAACAAATTTCGGGAATTGTCCAGGGAAGTACTAACAGAGACTATTCAAGATTTATCAAAGATACACTAATCCAATTAATCAATATGTTTGAAATTATAAACTCAATCTTACAAGATGTAGAAACATCGATAGCCTTCACTAGATTGGGCACTGTCCATCCAAGCATAGTAAAAACAAAAGACTTATATGAAGAGTTAAATATATTAAAAACTAAATTTAAACCAAATCAATTACCTTTAAACGTGACCTTAGAAAATCTAATATATTTCAAAAAATTAATCACGATCGATTGTTTTACACTAAATAACAAAATTACTTACCTTTTCCATTTACCTATAACCCATCCGTATACATTTGAAATGTACCACTTATACTCCACACCCATCCTTTCGAGAGGAAAATTCAAGGCAATAATACCAAAGTCAAAATTTGTTGCAAGAAACGCATTGTTTTATGTTCCTATAAGTGACCCCTGCATAGAAGCAGCTCCAAGATTCTACGTTTGTGAAAAACACACACTTCAACGTATCAATAAAGAAAACCCTTGCGAAATTCAACTTTTAGACATCAAGAATGACCCCATACTCGATGGACCGATGGTGTCATACACCCCAAGTGCCTGGACTATCTTCATATATGGAATCATCGCTATCATCATAGTAGTATTTATCAAGAAGAAACTAAGTCGCAGAAGACTTCGAGAGCAGCCGCAAGAAGAAGCCATTGCAGCCCTAGAGTTGGACAACGTTCGACTTCCGCTATAAGAATCCCGGAACTCGAATCTTCGGGGGGAGGAGTAATGTCACCCCTAAACAATAGCTACATTATTAAAATAGGAAACCTTTGCCTCAGCAATATGTAATCATATAAATAGAAGCCAAGTGTTAGTAGAGGCAGTTGAGCCTAGACCATTGTATAGTCGAGTCGTATTGTCGTAGTTGAGTAGAATCACAACGTATATTGTATTTAATAAGTTTATTTTAATAAAAAAAAAAAGTTTTTAAAAACACCTCTCGGTCCTCGACGGACGTAATTGGCGGTATTTTTTTAATTAGGCCTCATGGAATTTTTTCCTTATTTTTCCCGTAATTAGAGGGGTCGATAAAACTACGAAAGTGCCCTTCAAAGTTCAATTAGAGAAAGTTTTGAAAAATAGATTTTTCGAAATCCACCTAGTCTCGATTTCAAATACATAGTCGGTATTTTTTTAATTAGGCCTCATGGAATTTTTTCCTTATTTTTCCCGTAATAAGAGGGGTCGATAAAACTACGAAAGTGCCCTTCAAAGTTCAATTAGAGGAAGTTTTGAAAAATCGATCTTCCGAAATAGACCCATTCTCGATTTCAAATTCTTAGGCGGTATTTTTTTAATTAGGCCTCATGGAATTTTTTCCTTATTTTTCTCATAATTAGAGGGGTCGATAAAACTACGAAAGTGCCCTTCAAAGTTCAATTAGACGAAGTTTTGAAAAATCGATCTTCCGAAATATACCCATTCTCGATTTCAAATACTTAGGCGGTATTTTTTTAATTGGGTCTCATGGAATTTTTTCCTTATTTTTCTCGTAATTAGAGGGGTCGATAAAACTACGAAAGTTCCCTTTAAAGTTAAAGTAAAGTTTAAAGTAAAGTTAAAGGAGGGTCCATCACATAAGGAGCAGTTCAAAAAATTATTCAGGATTTTGCAATGGATTCCCTCTCCACTTATATAAAATGGAAAGCTACCTGCTAGAATAGCTTTGCACACGTACCTGTACCGGTTTTCGAGCGATTTTGTAGTTGCTAAACGCAGTTCTGCGCTAATTTTCGAGCGGTGCTCTAGAGGTTCCTTCGAAACGCTCAGAAACCGCTACATCTTCTCAACAAACCTCCTCAAACAACAAAAATACGAAAAATTTGCCAGGGCTCAAATAAAGTGAAATATTATCTTGTACAGGTTCATGGGCCCAGGACTCATGTGTTTCTCCCATATGGCACACGATACGTTATTGGTTTTTACTAGATTTGTGAATAGCCAGAACGGCTTGAACATTGAAACTAAACGTTTTTGGAATGTACAAGCTTTTCCATTATAATATTGAATACCAACAAGCTTAAAAAATATAGAGTTACTACTCTAGAACTACTTCTGGGACCTTACAAACCCAAATTATCTCAAAATCTACATAAGGTTCACACGTTTCAAATATTTTAACTTTAATTGTAAACTCTACAAAAAATCTAGAACAATGCTGGCTTTTCTGTGACGTTAAACCGTTAAAAGTGCCTTAAAAACGTCACAAATTACGAAATTTTGCCATTATAGTGGCAGTATGGTCGAAACGAAGGTATACTTAGATTCTACACTAATGGTGCGCTCAGGTGGCTACTAATGATTGATTTAGCTGTACCAAGTGCGCCTGGATAGAGAATCTATCTAAATTCGTGGCGTTCTACTCTCATGGAATCTTACTGAAACTTATGATACCCTCATTTGCAGTGCCATCGCATTACAGAAAATGCGGAAACTTAATTGCTCCTCGGTATTTGTTTAGCTATCCCAAGTGCGCCTGGACAGAGAATCTATCTGAGACATCATTACACCACTGTTAGACAATTCTTTTTGCCATTTTATATCCATGGAGTCTTATGGAAACTAATGATACTCCCATTTGTGGTGATACCACCTCACTGAAAATGCAAACTTAATTTCTCCTCAGTACGGTCGATACAAAGTTATACTTGAGTTCTTTACACAATATACATCACTTCTGAAGAGCAGTTTATTTCAGCACCTACCCAATTCGAATCCCGCAATAATAAAAATCAACACCGGATGATTTACGAAAGTCTCTTAACAAAAATACAACCTTTGGAAAAATAAAACAGGACGCAACCAATAAAAATCGCATCTCAGCGTATAAGATTTTTAAAGCGAGCGCACACACACACACACACACACACACACATGTCTCTGCTATATTAAATTCTTGGTAGTTTTAATTTTTCCTCCGCTACCAATAAGGTAGGTATGTCTTTGAACGTTTTGCCAAGGCAGAGTTTTAATTGTCTCGTAAAACGGCAGTTAAATCATCCGAGAGTGGATAATTCGCCTCGAAAGAGGTACTCCGATTTTTATTTCGCGGACACTTCCACGGAATTGTTCGGCAGTAAAAATATTATCGAACAGGTGGATGTTTTCATGTCTCTATCAACCAAATCGCAATAATTTTTTCCGAAGTGAAATTCGCGTAATAAAACACGCAAGCGCGAGTGAATTTATATTGCAGATCAAAGCAACTAAAAATAAGACTGATATTTTCTTGAACTTTCCGGGCCCTTTCTTTTCGTCCGATTATTATTGTTCTCCGTCTTTCCTTTTTCTGCCGGTGTATGCCGGATAAATTCACTTTTCCGCCTTGAAAAACATTAAAGCAAAGACGATTGAAGTTATGAAAAGCTCAGAAATTAAATCTATATAGTAACCGGACGGAGAGAGCGCCGCTGCCGGATATAGAGAGGAACGAAACTCCGGATTTCAGTAATACGGCCGGAATAATTTGATTATGCAGGAATAACTCGCTTTTAATTCGTCCTTATGAATTGAAGGGTATGATTGCGTTAATCGGACTGCTCCGCAACTGCCTAGCATACCTTTCGGGGAAGTGGCAGATCGATGATGGGAAAACCAGGCAAACTGAAGCAGTCGCATATTCTTGTTGAAGGGGTAAATAAGAGAATTTTGGAGAAATCTGAAATCTGAATGTGTTTGGAAAGTCTCAAACTTTCTGCATTTCTAATGTAAGTATTTCAATTAGTACTTCAATAGTGTTGAGAACGCTTACATCACATTTTTGGTCCGTGGACATTATTGGAGAGAGTGGTGGATCAGGTTCATTCATATTAAGTACTGCCTGCAGCAAGTTTGTAGCAGACAATTTCAATTGCCTGTAAATATGTTACACCTGTTACTATTCATATCAATTTATTCTTAAGGTTTACCGTTGATACGATTTAATTCCACCCGGATTCTACACCTTTTTCATTTATATTGGCATACATGAAATGATACAGTACGCAAAACAATACTGCGCCGCACGTGATTAGCGGCCGCGATACTGCCTCGCGCAGTTTCTGTCCATAGCGCTCATAATGAGTACTAAAATTACATTGTACTGCGTTGTCAAATGTGGTTTCAATGTGCGGTCCGACCAAGGCAGGATACCAACCCATAGGAACATTTCGTCCTACCTAACTACTACCATCTAGAGGCATGTTATGCCCTTCCCCATCTTTATTAGTGCGCCACAACTTACGCCACAGTTTTGCAACCAATACATCTTGTTCGACATTTGTTCAAGTATTTATGATTTCATTTATATCAGTTTTCATTTTTCAAGATGATTTTTTTACGTATTGAAATTCTTTCTCTTTGCTTGTTCATTTGAGGATTTCGGTGTTGATCATCAGCAAGAACGAGAATAAAGACTGTCGTGTAACGTGTAACGTCCATGCCTTTTCTGAGGTTATACATTTTATTTAAAATAAATACAACCTTACAAAGTCAGCCTTAACCATACGTGAGAAGAACACAAATCCCGAAGGGAGAAATTTGATAGTATAGACGTGAGAGTGGTGGGTAGTTGTATAAATTAATCCTCCACCAACAGCCTAACAATTTATTACCACTAATCGAAAATAAAGTAATAATACCACTTTTATGTGTGAACGAGCGTGTGCAAATGTGTGCGTGTCTCAAATGGTACTCTGCGACTCGTGAGAAAGAGATGCGTACACGTATGAAAAACGTGTTGGTAGAATCGCAAAAAGCACTTCCAAGAAACATGAATAGGGAGATGAAAAAAAATAAAATACGATCAAAATGGACATAATACTTGGCAGTAATAGCTAACCGCTACAATAGATAAAGATAGTGGAATTTAATACTTGGTTGTGTAGGTTAAACTGGGCGAAATGAGTAATATTGACAGTAACGAAAGCGTATTCGAAAGCGAAATAACACTTGTGCTTGTTGTACCTGATCCTTGTCAATGCCTACTTCGAGAAACTGATAAATTACATTACAATATTGGGCAAATATCTTCTCTGAGAAGAGTTTTAGTGGTGCATAACATGTAAGAACGACTCAGTAAGAATCAGCTTTAACATTCCAAGACTAGGCTTTAAGCACTCAAGCAATAGCCATTCAAATACCTCTATTTGAACGAACTCAGGGTAACTTTTTTGAACAACTGTTAATACTTGTTATTTTCTGATTACATTTCATCATGTTTGCGTTAAATTAGTGGTAGTGTGTATTCCAAGGTCCATAGTTTCTCTTTCAACTAAGTCTTTGGTCATACATTTGCCGTGTGACATGGCACAATGAACAGAACTCTTCTTAGCTAAATTTAACATTTGCTACTCTTGTTCACAACTAAACAATTGCTATCAATCGAGTGCTAATAACTGAAATGGTGAATACCATCAATTCTAACGGATTTCCTATTAAATTAATAGGAAAATTACGGAAATCGTTGTATTAAAAATCGAATTTATAGCAATTTTCACCTTGGGCGCATCGTAAAGACATTAAATATCATAAAGCAGGTAAATATAATTACAAGTTGGTCTACTGTACCGTGTCTTTTATAGCCAGTTTCAAAAATATTTAACTATCGATATACAGAAAAATTGTTTTCATATTTCAGCCGGAAACAAGTCGGCAAATTCGTGCCACAAAAATTTAGAAATCAATGCAAAATATTAAAACGATGATGAGATTTGAAAAAAATGAAAACGATGATGATTTAAAAAAAAATGATGCGTGACCCTCGTGACCAATCAATCGGCGCCAATGAGGGGAGGGAATTTCAAGCGGGAAAGAAAGAGGTAGGTGGAGACTCCGTCGGGCGGCGGGACCGGAGACGAGGTGAGTCCCGGAATCGGAATTTATAAGCAGAATTAATTAGAGTAAAAACCACTGCAGCCTCTCTGCTGCCGCACCGCCACCCCACCCCCTCTCTTTCTCTCTCTCCCGTTCGGTGCTGAGCTGCTGCTGTTTTAATTTACAAAAGCCAAACTTAATTCTTGTTCTGACTAAAGGAATAAAGAGAAATGTAAAGGAAAATTAAAACGATTCAAGTCCGGGGGCTTTGATTCGGTTTAGCCCAAGCGTACGCCAGCCGCCATTCTCCGGATTTCTTATTCTTAAAGATATTTCGACGAACCAACCGAAGGCACGCTCTCATCCGCTAATCTGGCTCCGGGAGAGGCGGGGGGTTGTGACGCCAGGTTTTCCATCCGCCTGCCCATTTCGCTCCCCCCTACAACCCCCCGCCACGGTCCAAAGGTGAATGTATATATATTTGTTTTCAGCTTGATTAAACCAGCCTCTTCACAACGGGAAAACCGCGGTGGTTACTTGACATTAAGTTTTCTCCTTGCAATTTGACAAATGTATTCCGGACGGGGGTAAAGTCGAAAGTAATTTTTTCGAATTTCGATTGAAATGGTGATGAGTTGTTGTCCTTTATTTATTCAGTTAAACCATTCAACGTAGTCTATGGCTGATAAGCTTTTATTGAAACTAATACATATTTCGAGTATTTAGTTCCCCGTGTTCAGTCATTCTGCGATTGCGATTTTCTTCAAAAATGGCTCAAAATTAGATTTTCGAAATTGAGGTGCCGATCGAAAGGGGACGCTTCCCTAATGCAGGCGTGAAGGATTTTCTTTCCTACGACGTTTACTTTCCGAGATATGGATGGTAGAATGGAGGGGAATTTCCTTTTTGGAAAAATCGCGATATTTCGAAACCGTTAGGCCAATCAACTTGAAATTAACGCCATATGGTTTAGAATCTTCCAATGGATCTACCCTGCGAGTTTCATGTGAAAATTCCAAAGTTCACCGTTTTGAGTTTTTCACAAGTTTTGAGGCCGAAAAAACGGAAGGTAAAGGACAAAAACAGCCGAAAAATAGATTTTCGAAATTCGAGTGGCTATCGAAAGAGGACATTTCCCTGATGTCAGACGTGAAGGATTTTCTCTCCTACGACCTTTATTTTCCGAGATATGGACGTTAGAATGGAGGTGATTTTATTTTTTGTAAAAATCGCGATATCTTGAAAATGGTTGGGCCTATTGACTTGAAATACTCTGAATTTCATCTGGAAATTCCAAAGTTGACATTTTTGGCCCAAAAAAATGGAAGGTTAACCACTTGCGATTTTCTCCAAAAACGGTTGAAAATTATATTTTCAAAATTGGGCTGCCAATCGAAAGGGAACACTTCCCTGGTGCTAGGAGAGAAGGCTTCTCTTTCCAATGACCCTTACTTTCGGAGATATGGACGGTAGAATGAAGCGGATTTTCTTTTTTAGAAAAATCGCGGTATCTCGAAAACCGTTGGGCCTATCAACTTGAAATGAACTCCATTGGACTTAGAATCTCCTAAGTTTCACATTTTGAGGGCGAAAAAACGGAAGGTTTTCCCTTGCGATTTTCTCTAAAAACGGCTGAAAATTGGATTTTCGAAATTGGAACCATTTTCACACATTGCAGATATTCGTACATTATCAAATAAAATCTTATCTAAAACTTTCACTTTCATCTTTCCAATTTTCAGACAAATTCCACTAAAAAATTAATTCTCCAATTACAAATTAACAAATATCTATTAAATAATAAAATCTTTTATTGGACTATTGCAACAAAATAAAGAAATTAATAAATACATTATTAGTAGCACAAATCTCCCAAACTACATTTGGCAAATTATTTCAGCGTACCACCATTTTCCCTACCATCCCCCAAACTGTGTGACGATATTATGTGCAACGGCACGACAAAACTGCCCCGAAAACCTCTCATCTTCAATATGACATTTACGACCCGTCCAAAAATATGTAAGCGTAAGGGTGCAAAACAAGTCCGGAAATCTGAACGTAATTCCTAGGAAAGGCGCTTTGTCACCTATAAAACCGTAAGATTGATTGTGTACGTAAGATCGTTCGGATTCATATGTAAATATTACTTAAGCACGCTCTACTGAATTAGGCTATTCGTATTAAATTAATGATGTGTTTTTAATCCCCCGAATATTTCCACACAATAGCGCAAGTATCCTTAGAAGATATTATGCACCTTTTGAGCGGAAGCCAACAGAAACGACACTGGCGTATCCGAGAGGGTCGCCGCTACCTCAACAATTAACCAAGATTAAGTAATCAAAATTTTAAATTGTTGTTAGAAGTTAAATGAAAATACAGAATTTCAAGAAGTGAGGAATATTCAAAAAGAAATCAAGAATTAAGAAGACTCCCACAACAACATCTCGTCCTATCTCTCTGAAAACACAATAACCAAAAGCCGGCTATGAGAAAGACCTGAACCAGTCCTCAAGAAAATGATACTTTTGTAAAGTTGCTTTAAGTGCGCTGAGAGGCTAAATATTGCTAATGTTTTTGATGAAACAAATTAGATTGGTTGTAGAGATTTTTAAAGCGCAGCCCACGAATAAATGTTTGTAAATTTAAAGCGAAAAGCATAAACTAAATTGAAGATTTCAATAAAGCTAAGGTAGAGCGGTTTTTGAACAATTTTAGGACTAAATATAGATATTACAACGGTTCAGGAGCTTGAAAATATTTTGGCAAAAATGGGACAGAAAAGACTGGGAGCAGTAACTTCCTGTAAGCGTGGAAACACAGTAAGTGCGATCTGTGCCATAAGCGTTGCAGGATATTTATCCCGTCATTCTTTACTTTTCCGCAGCGCCATTGTGCATTTTTGGAAAAAGACTGACCACCAGGTGCATTATATGGCCTTCACAATGGATGGACCAACGAAAGCATACTTCAACTGCTATTCAAACATTTCTCGCAAGGAGTAAATCCTTTAGAAAATATGTCAATTTTATTGATTTTAGATAACCGTATTAGTCACGCTACATTAGAGGTTTACGAATTTTGTAACAATAACAATATAATCATGCTACTAATTCCACCTCGCTTATCGCACCGTTTATTTCGTTATGTCACTTATTTTTGGCAATTGAACTTTGCATTTAAAATTTAAAAATCTGGCCAAAACACTACACATGATGTTGTTGGCTTATTCCAACAGGCTTATGGTAAACTGGCATCAACAGATATATCTATTTCAGGCTTTAGAAGCATTGATATTATTCCAATAAATCAAGCAATTTTTAGGTTGAAAGGAAATTGGGGTAATATTATATTATTGTCCACTGTCCACAAGTCCACACCTCAATAACAACATGGAGCAGAGGAAGAAGTTTAAAGGACGAATTTTATATGATATTGGAGCAACACATTCGAACGAATGAGAAGAATGATATTTAAGTAATACTAGAAGATCTAAATACAAAGTTGGGAAGAAAGAAGCCAAAATAGTGAGAAAACAAAGCTCACACGACTTTTGAAACCATTCACGACAACTTTTTTCATTTAAAGCAGCATCGCCGTAAACTTCTACAAAAGAACGATGCGCCTCAGCAGCAGATTTCTCTAAATGAAATAAATAAATCAAAACATCCCACAAATGACGCTAATTTGGTACACAACTCGACATTTTCGAACAAAAAGAATGTATACTACTAGTACAAAGATAATATTTGTACTTGTACTATTTGTATTTGTAGGTTATGTTGTTGCCAGGTGTTTAAACTTTCTATATGGCATCTTACATCTGATGATTTCAAAGTAATCTTATTAGTAGAGCCATCTCTTGAAAACGTCGGAAACTTATTTGTATACCCTACAGTTTTACAGCGGAGCGGAGCGTTTTTCTAACATTACAAACATTCTAACAAATAATAATAAGAATATGTGAAAGAAATATTAAAGAAAATTGAGAAAACCTGAAAATGCACAAGAGCAAAGAGCTCTTCTATGAAAATTAGTCAAGGTATCGATTATAGTGTTCAATAAGGAATAAACGTTTGAGATAACTCAAAAGTGAGAAGAGTATAGTCACTTTACCCTTAACCGATTTCGACGAAATTCGCATGGATTTGAATGCATAGGAGATCAAGCTCAAATACAAGTTTTAGCTATTCAGTATTTACAGTTTCTTAGAAAAAGTCGGGCATATACATACCCACACATACAGAAATTTTTCCGAAAACATGTTTTTTTAACTCCGAGAACCTTAAAACCTCTATAAAAAGCAAAATATCAAATTTTTTAAACTGACCCGAAAACAGTATTTTGTCATTATATGAACACCTGTTATGAGAAAGTAATAATAAATATATCCGAAGTATCCCAATTAAATTTTATTTTTGTAATCTTAAGAAACCTCCCTGAAAGACGAAAATGGACATGTAAAAAACATTCCTTAAAACAGTAAAGAAATTTCAAGTCAATTTTTTCTAAACCAAATCTTGAAGTTATCGAACTGAACAGCAAAGTCGCATCCCCGCCGCTGCTCCCCTAACCCCCTTCATAATTGATACGAGCCGCGAGTCCTAAAATCATGACTTCTTGTATAAATTCTGGCAAAAGCCAGAGGGGGCGCAATGAATAATTCAGGCGGTCGTGTACGAATCATTACTTGAGTCATGTTATTGGTACGGTGAGCACTTTGTTCGCGGACTGTTCCTCATCTTTTTCCCTCGTCGCTTATTTATGTAAGCACACGAGGAAATCTCCGTCATTTATCTAAACACGTTGACAGTATTTCTTAAAATTGTTTCCGAGCCATAAAAGACTTCGCGCGCCCACGCCGCTCGAATTAATTGTTGCGTACTCTTCATCCATCAGGACGATCTTTTTTCCGGGACGTTTCCAGCCTACAAGGGTTGTATGGTGCCCGAAATTCTGATTCAGCCGTTAATAATGGAGAGTTATAGACCGGAGGCGTTCATAGTTGAGATCACTCGATTTGTTAAAATCGTGACATCATGGTGTATTATTAACTCTAAATTTACAAGTAATCGTGGGTGATAAGTACGCTCTTTGAGAATCAAACCACATAGCCAATATTCCTTCTTCAACTTCAAAATAAACTCACCCTTCCTTATAATTTATCGCCCCGGCACGACTCCTAGCACAAAAATTAACAATGCAGAAGGATTTCCACCGAATTTATTTCTTTTGCTACATTCTTTCCACAGCAACATGCAATAAAGTACGTGACGCACAGACAAATAAAAACATCCCCCCTTACGCATAGTCTATATGAAGCTTCACATATAAGGATATAATAATCAGTTTAATCGCGTTTTCAAGTATGCCATAACCAATGTAACGACCTATAAAACAATCCATATAAATTTTAATTATGACACTTTTGTGTATTCTAATTATTAAGGACGTTAGGACGTGCATAAAGTTCATAAGAAGTTGTTAAAGTAATCGCTACACCTATTTCGGAAAGAACTCTTAATATTAACATTACCCAACAATATGTCAACAAGAATTCCTTTTGGGCTGTTGTTACATTATTATAACGCTAACGCTTACTCCGCATATGTTTCTGTTTTTATAACGACTCGAATCTAAAAACAAATATCTTAATTAGGTTTTTTATTCGAGGAGCATCTTCTCTCTCTCTCTCTCTCTCTCTCTCTCTCTCTCTCTCTCTCTCTCTCTCTCTCTCTCTCTCTCTCTCTCTCTCACTAATTAGGTTGACCTTCCGTAGAAATTAAGATGAATGGAAGCGCGAGACTCGTTAAAGAGTTCGATAGCCGGTATTCCCAGAAGACCAAATTACAATATATCAATGGATCTTTAGTGTTCTAATTTGTCGTTCCGAGAAGGTTTAAATGCAGGTGCAGCTTATTAAGGCTGTATTAATAAATCTGGGATATCCAAGTAGAAGGAAAGGGATACAAGGAGAGGAAATGCACGGTTATTTTGTTTAATTTTAGTACTGAAAAATTTAGGACTCATGCAGGGTATTACGAGATTTACGAGACGAATCTTCTGTATGAAAATTATTACCGCGAGTGGGGCTTTAGAAACGTAAACTGATGGTAAATGTTTTAGAACCCGGGATATTTACAATCACATAATCAGAGAGATGGTCTTTCTGCATTGTTCGTTTGGTATGTGAGTTATTAGAAACCGAAAAAAGTCTCATAAGGAAAGATTTCATGTGCTAGTCGTCGATTTTGATAATACTGCAATGTGTTATTGTAGTATATTGAAAAATAAGAGAAGCTTATTCTACCGTTTTATTATATTCTGTAGGTTCGAGGTTGTCCATCACGTCTAACCATTACAGTGGGGACTCTCATATATACGTAAAGCACCATACGATTAGTTTCATTGTCCATATTCGACTTTGGTCTTTAAACCATATTAGGTGCACGTAAGTAGGGACGCTACCCAAAGGTGTGAGGTTGGTGATTTTAACTTTTCTTTCTTTCTGATAAAATTTCTTATAATAAAAGAGTTTAAACAAACGCATCAATAGTCGAACTGAAGGGGTGTTTGTCATCAAAAATAAATCATATGGGACAGAATCACATATTTACGCTCTTCACAAGACGCCTCAATCGAAAGGTTTATGATTATTTCCATTACGGCTTATGTTAATTAAGGGGGGACATACATGTAAAAAGCATAAAATCAGGTCATGATTTGGGGTCGATTTTAAGAATGAAATTTATTTAGGAAGATTTATCAAATATATAGGCTTTGAAAGTATAAAGAACTGCCATGGAGGTGTTGATCAAAAACAAAATGGCGGAGAGGTCAGCATTCTCCGAAACCGTGTCAAAACGGAGGCAGGCGATCTGCGGGTGTTCTAGAGATTTCCCACGTGAACTTGCAATATTCTGGTAGAAGGGAATTTGGTAAACAACACTAAAGCTTGAATATGAACCTAAGAAACAATAAAACTAACGAAAATTTATAACAAATACATCTAAATATTCAATAAGTGTCATTTTTTGGTAGAAATTTCGAATTCGATCCACTTCTTCTCAAGTTTCTGAGTTGAAATTTATCAAACGTGTAGGTTCACATTCCAGGTATCACAATATTATGGGTGTCCTGAAATTTGTAGATAGGTAGGATGATTATTTTTTGAGTTATCACGCCCGCAGTCTCAAAAAATGATAGTTCGAGAAAAACGTGCTTAATCTTTGGATACCCAAAACTGTACGACAATCAAGTCATAGATTAATCAGCATTTTTTTTTTACTACAAGGCAGTACAAACCAAACTAAACCGCCAGGGAAAGACGCTCGGAGCGTCGATTTAAATCGTTGAGAATGGGGATAAAGAATATTACGAGCGCTTCTCAAGTGCGCACGCACGTGCCGCGACCGCGCAACGCATATTACTTTATAATTTGAAAACTACTTAAGATATCGTTCTAAAATTTCTCTGGAATATCCTGCATAGCATTTAGGATATTTTAAGCCAATAAAAAAATCGATTTTTACATATATGTCCCCCCTTAAGCGATATACCGCCGTCTGAGTGTTGATAGGTATATTAAGATGAAGATAATGCTAAAACGATTTGTATCAATGTTTTCAATTAAAACTAATGAACATACAATAGCAAACTTACAAGAGAAATTATCAATATTAACCCCGATCCAGTTTAATAAAACTATCAACTTCAATGACTTATAAAGAACCATGTAAAATTTGAAGTTATATGTTTCATATGTTATAAATTAATATTTGATTTAACTGTTTCCTATGAGGCACGTGCTCTATATAAATTCACAAGCTGTTAGGAAATTCTCAGGAGTAAAGTGCCATCAGGACGATTTTAGAAAAAAATTATTTACGATTTAAAATATATTGCTACAGCCGTTTAGCTGAAAATCAAGAACAATTAAAATTTATAAAGAATACAGTGCCTTTTACGGCGTTATTAGAAGAAAATGTTTCAAACAAAAGTTATAGATATTGAATTAAAAATTAAATATTATTGATAACTCAGAATATCTAAAGCAGTTTGGAAAAAAATTGAGAAAAACTGAAAACTCACAAGGGTAAAGGATCGTTCATAGAAGATCAGTCAAGATAAAGATGGTCATCAACAAATAAATAGTCTATTAAACAAAGTATAAAGAATTGTAGTTCAATTTTCCATATAACACAAAAATGATAAAAGTAAAATGCACGTTCCCCTCACTGACATTAACCATAATCGCAGAGATTCTAGTTTTCAGAGGATCAAGCCCAAATGCAAAGTTTCAGCCTTTCACAAGTCGACCACATACCAACAAAATACATTGACAGTTTTCCGAAAACATGTTTTTCGAATGTGGGAGCCCTCGAAACGTCCAGAAAAGAACACCAAAGACTAAAATTTCGAACAAAGACCCGAAAACAATATTTTCTCAATACATGAGAATCTCATATGAGAAAGTAATATGTCATGATACAAGTTAATTATCCATCCCAATTTTAAAGACAAACAACCACTGGTTTTTAATTATTTTTAATGCCATTTAAGTTAATGTCAGTCCTAACCTAAGTTGAAAAATCTTCTAATGAACTTCCTAATAATTCTTAATTTACTATAGTGATGAGTTATTCTATTGAATAACTGGATACCTGTGGAAATGTCCGACAGGTTACTGGTATTTTGTTTCTGCTAAGGATCAGCTATAAGAATCTACAAAAAAACATTTCCTCGCTAGAGTTTACCGAACCTCCAAACCTTTGCTGCAGTGGAAATACATCTTGGTAAAAGTGCCACACTAGCTCCTTTGAGGGATTATTAGAGATATTAAAACTCCATAGGTGAAAAAGGAAATTTTGTTTCAAGTTACAGATATACGTACACACATCTCGTACGTATACCTCGTAAATATGCCTCGTACCCACACTTTACATACATACCTCGTACACATACTTCGCCCACATACCTCTTACGTATACTTATTGCACATGAGCCGTACACATATATCGTACATACGCTTCTATATATGCCTCGTACCAATTCCAGAACAGTACCTCATTGTTCATATCTTGCTAATTGGATTGCGTACATTGCTATCGCTAATTGCAATGTACATACATACATACGTACATACATTAGCTCAAAACAAAAATCAAAACGGTAAATATTTCGCCAAAAATAACAGATGCTGTCAATAAAACTCCATTGAGCACTTGGCGAAATCCTATTGAACATGTTATTAGAAAAGAAGATTCATATCAAATTAGCGACATAGTGTAATAGGTATATAATGTTTGTAAATCAACATTCTGTACACTGTGCATTCACCACATTCTTCATTAACATCTTAAATTTGACGTTAATATAAATAAATGTATTACATATTTTCTAAAAGTTTCGTGAAGGTGCCCTTTTATATCCTGATCAATTAACAGAATTGGTGTCGCTGTGAATAACCGTAATAAAACTATACTTTTCTATCAAAACTCCCAGGAATCAAAAAAAGCGATCGTGTAAATGCTCAACACTTTATTCGTGCGAGGGGGAGCAATTGCCCTCTCTTATCCCACTTATTCGGCCCTTTTTTGTTCGAGATGAAGCTCACAACAACCGATTTGAAGTTGCTGTTGTATAATTTAAGTGCATCCATACTTCTAACACTTAATTAATTACACGCTAGCGGTCGATGAAACGAGATTTTTATCCACTTAAAAAAAAGTGTGTGATTTCCTCTCCTCGAGATAACCGCGTGAAGTGAGAGTACATTCCCAACAGATAAATAAATTCGATGTCGATGACTGCATCCTCCCACGTTTTAACGAGTCGTTAAGGCGTCGACAAACGACACAAAAAGCGCATATCAATCGTCGTTCACTTTTCTACCCACTTAACATCTACTCTCTCGCTCTCGCTGCAGTTACGGATCCATAACTCTTCATTTGTCCCCCTACCGACATCCATACTGATTCCACGGCCCACTGGATGGAGACTAATGGCGGCAATCCACCGAGTTGGCGTCCGCCTCCTCCTGCTGCTCCTTCGTCTTCTTTTTCTTCCTTCTCTTCTACCTGCGTTACGTATTATGTGTGTTTTCTTTAGAACGATGCCGGTCATTTGTTAACGGCGACGGAGGCAATTCTCTCTCTGCGCCCCCTCACATACGCCGAGTGGGGATTTGCTCTCAACTCGAAGGCTAAGGCAATAAGTGCAACAGATTTACTCCATCAACTAGAAACTCTTGATCTAACGTGTTTGTCATACCGAGACCACAGTCGCAAAGACCAACATAAAACACATTAAAGGAAGCTGAAAGGTCTAACTTGGAATAAATGGAAGTATGCAGGTTGGGTTAATTCCTTACGTATTCACATTTTCAGGATTAGTTGGAAAAAGGACACACGTCTTCAGCTATGATAGCCGCCTTTTTGCAACTCTGAAGAAATGTTCATAATCACTAAGGCCAAAAGTGTCTGTACCTTAGAGAACGTATTTTATTATTTTATTGAATTATTTATCTTCAACGCAAAATCATGTAGGCTCCCAAAAATTTTTGAGTGTTATGACATGTAATTACAAGTCGTCAAGTTTGTATGGCAATTTTGAAACGATAAGCTAACGTCAATTTTTTAAAATACTTTGAAATGAAGAACCAAAAATAGTTCTCATTCAAACTGGAAAAATGACAGAAAAATTTAACGCAATATCTAGACCTTCAGATATAGCATCTCTTCAGTCTCCTACAATATAATTCAAGTAAAGTTTCTAAAATGTTTCCCATTGTAAAAAATATCATATGAGAATGTTCCTTTTAGTGCTCAAGACATTAAAGTATAATAGGACCTAAAATCCAAGAATATTCTATGCAATAGACCCAATAAGTCTAATGCAGAAATTAACTCATCTGATTTCTTCCAATCTAAACGAATCTCTTCACCATGTAAACCACCATTCACAGTATAAGAGCGAAAGAATATTGTTGGAAATGTTTCGGATTTCACCGAACGAAACAGTGAATATCGACATACACCGGTTAATGCCCATATTCACCGACTTCGGTCTTTCACGGCTTCATACTGACTAGTTAACACCAATTTTTGTATGCTGAGACTAAAAAAGAAAAATCGAAAATCAAATTTTGATCGTTTTTGGAAAAATTTCCAGGAGGGAGAACGAGAGGTTTTTAAGACCTGTAGCCGAGTTGTATGCCCTACAACAAAATCCGTTAAGTAACTTACACTTACATTCACTACCGATCACAATAGGAAATAACTTTCCAGCGATATGTAGAACAGGGCGCTTCTGGTGAAATAAATAACACTACTAAAATGACAGAAATGTTGTACGAGGTAGGTAAACGAGGTATGGGTACGTGGCATGGGTAGTGCTCTGCTAGGCAGGCTATGGAATATTTGGCGAAATAATCGCGAATTTTGGAATTTTCTAAAAACTCCTGAATTGGATCTAGTTATCTCAAGAAAATATTAGAAAATGTTTGAAGAAAAAACTAAAACTAAGACTTTTAAGACAAAAAGTTGCACAAGTTGCTGTACAGTTGAAACTGGAACTGAGATACGATTAGAGTTTTGTTACTGGCTACATGGAGAATTTGAATACCTCTAACTTTTTCATCAAACTACATCACAAATGCAAGGGGACAATATTTTCAAAAAACTGACCTTAGTTGCGGAATACCAACGTTGGTCCTTTTTCCTTCAGGAACAATTTAAATGTGAATAGGATTCTAAATTTTCTTAAGAAAGAGTTTTTAGAAGAAGAAACGCTACAGACGAGAGATGAGATGACATACAGAAGATTCCTATGAGCGTGCATAATAGGTTCGATAAGTATACCGAAATAAATAGTCTATTGGTTGAAACCATGAGAATATTACAGATTTTGGATTGGATATCTGTTTTAATCTGGATTGAAGTTCATGGTCATTCCATGAACTCTATGCATAGCATGTGCTAATGTGTAACTCCTATGATGTTATGAGCATTAAGTATAATAATTCATGGGAAATTTTATTTTTAGAATAAATTGTTGGAAGTGGACTTAAGTATTATGCATTTTTTATTCAGGTATAAATTCTACGAGTTTTCGATAAAATCGATACTTAATACAAGTTTCACAGTTATTCAATAATAAATACGTGACACTGCGTATACTTTTTTAACAGTCGTGTAAAAATCACTAAAACATAAGGTTTTGTATATTCTCAAAAAACCCAAGTTGATTTAACTCCTAATAACTACGCAGACCTATGTTGTAATCATTAGAAGCTTCCAAAATAACCTTCAGGTCTTTGATATGTGCACAAACAATTCACAAGTGCTTCAAAAATCTCTTATTTTGTTACAAATAACGGAATATTAAAGAAGTAAAGTACACATTCCGTAAAGAGGAGAACCTAAACCGTAAAATTTCCATCGCCGATGTGATCCATCCAAGGCGATTTGTCATCGTTCACCTCGCCCTCACGCATCCGTATCATCATCATTTTCTCTTAAGGCTTCATTTATCCCATTCCACTCGGGGTCCCTCCTTCTCGCACGCATCTCGCTTCCCGTTTTCATTTCCTCTTCGACGACGTGTTCCGGCGCTTGTCACTCACCATTTTTACAACTCATGGACTTTTATAATCCGCCATAAACATATCAGATACGTTTTACATATAAAAGGTCGGCGAGATTGTCTACGGCGGATGTTTGGGAGCTGGGGAATTGAAAATTTTCGGAGGGATTACGGGTTACGAGGTCCTCGGAAAACAGCCGATGACGCGGTAAAATATACACACACATATACGCAGTATGGTCTCTATTTTGCGGAATCGACGTCGAACGAAAAGTTAGGAGACGAAAAAAACAAGTTCGCAAAAGTTTCTGAGCGCCCGTTACGCCCCTCCAACATCCTACATTTACTTAAGACAATTTCCTTAATTCATTTTTTGAACAACAAATATAGTATATACAAAAGCTAATCTCATCTATCGTACCGAGGAGAACTTCACAGCAAGAAATCCTCGCCCTCCCACCGATACCCTTACCGCCACTACCCCCCTTAACATTCAATATAATTAATTGCGGTGCAACAACTTAGTCAAAGGCATATTTCGTAAGTTAGCAAGTTCTGCCGGCAGAGAGAGGACCAACTTTAAATGTTAGCTTAGCTTAGAGATGCAACTTCTCCAGCAGGATGGAGGAGGAGGCGCAGGGGGAGGTAGACAGAGGGAGAAAGGGGGCCCCTAAGACGCCGTCGAATCCTCGAATAGTTTCCTATAATACCTAGTGGTCAGCCCATGTAATTAAATTGTGCAGTGGGAATCGGGGATTTCGGCGGAATACATAAAGGGATGTTTGGACTGCGAGGGCCTATGCATGCATACTAATGCCCTTTCGACCGACGAGGTAAAGTAAATTGCAGCTCAAAGGTCAAACTTAATCATTTGCTAAGATAATCGGCAAACTCCTGGATCTTCACGATGGGGACGGGAAGGTAAACGATCCCGTTCGAGGACTAATTCTATTAGATTAAATGTCCGCAGAGGGAGAAAAAATAAACACGTTTCCTGATAACAAACGAGCTGGATGCAAGAATGACAAAGTTTAGATGCTGCCGTGTCCTGTCAAAAGAAGACTAAGTACTCTAAACTTTTCCCTGCGATAATGAATGTAAAATGTGATATGAGTAACCTAAATGTGAAGTGCTATACTTTACTACTCATAACGGACTTGAGGTTGTCTGAAAATTTTTTAGGGATTTCTGAAACCACAACTGTATCAGAAACAGATTTCAGTTCTAGTTTTTGAAGATGGAATAGAAGGAAAAGATCAGCCATTTCAGCTAGGCTGCAAATCGTGCAAGTGTTGCTTTTATATTCGTGAAGTTAAAAGCTTCCTATGATTGTGAAAAGAATATTTCTAGAAATTTTTGAAATATTTAACTCATTACTATGATGCTTGAGGAAAATTTTAATTATTTTTTTTACTAATTTCTAAAGAATAGATATAAGGTTTGTAAAATTAACGCTAAAGTAAGGATGGAAATAAGGGTGTAGTTATGAGGATTCATGGAGTTGAAATTTTTTGTAAATTTTTTGAAATTTTTTTGAAAATATCCAGTCACTCCTTTATTATAATTTTACTTAATTTAAAACTTATGTTTCAAAATCAAACATAAGGAAACCTTTAATTTCAGTTTTTTCAGCAAACTCCTCATGAGTCTGTGCCGTGACCACCATAGACTTGTCATGACCGTATACCGTGGTTTAATATATTGGGAAATCATTAACGAACAATAAAAATAATGGTCCCAGCACCGAACCCTGAGGCACGCCCGACTTTAAGTCATCGCAATTCGAGGAACAGTTACCACTGTTAACCACCATTTTTCTGTTAAAAATACCATCAACCATTCCAGGTATATACCACTGAAATTCAGATTATATTGCATTTTCCTACAAATTTAAGATAGAGGAAGGTACCAATAGAAAGGGTGTTCTTATGACATTTGAGAAGTTATACAGTGTCGATTTTGCACAAGAAAAGAATTTTTCATGGATTCTTGGAGCCACAACTCATCATATCATAACTTTACTTCAGCTCTAACTCATTTTTGAAACCATAAGAAAGAAATCAAACTGCAAACTACTTCAGCTAAGCTACAAATGGAGGAAGTATCCTCTTTAAAACGTCATCCTCTATCTAATTTTTAGATGGTGTTCTAACAATTACTAAATAATTTACCATAAGATTATTGCCATGACGTTTGAGGAATTGTATATTTGAAAACTCTTGTGCATACAAAAAAGATGACGTAGTATTTAGTTTTTGCAGTCTGCTTAGGATTAAATTTTAGTTATTTTTTTTTTCTAATATTTGAAAGATGGATATGGGACTGTCGTAAAGTTAACGCCAAAGTACGAATATCTAGAGTGTTGTTTGGCCATTTGAGATGTTAAAGAGTTAAAGTTGGACGACGATATATCTCAGGGATATTTGGAGCCACTACTCAATTAAAAATTTATTTAACCTCGAACTAATTTTTGAAAACCATACGAAAATAATTCTGTTGCGAGCTACTTCAGCTAAGCTACAAATACAATACAAGGAGTGTTGTCTTCACATTCCTGTAGTAAGAGGTTTCCTGTGATTGTGAAAATGATATTTCTAGAGATTTAATATTTCATCTATATTTGAAGTTTAGATAGCTTTATACCAATTTCTGAAAACTTTAACTCAAGACCTCTTTTCAATGGAAAGTACATGACGCTTGAAGGATTAAGTCTGAAAATTTTTTTGCAACCAAAAAGGATTTCGTAGGGATCTTTGCCTTTGCTTGGGATTCAATTTTAGTTATTTTACTCACTAATTTCCAAAGAAAGGATATAAGATTATGGAAGGGTGTTGTTATGACACCGAGAAGTTAGGCAATTACTAGAGAAAAGTATTCTTTAGAAATTCTTGGGGCCACAACCAGAAATTTAGTTATTTCCTTATTGGTTCCTAAAGAATGAATAGATATGAATGATGAATGAATGATAATAGAGCGCAAGTTAAAACTATGCTGGTAAGCATTTTTTGAGATATGAATTTAAAATATTATGATCATGAAAATAGTCTTTTGCACATTTCACCCCTTCCTAGAACTCAGTTTCTGAACTTTTCTTGAATTCAGAAATTCAGAATCATTTGCCTTGTGTTTTGAATAAACAGAGGCCATGACCACCATTCACCCTTTCTTGTCAAAATCGCAAGAGCAAAAGGATTCGCCTGAAATACATACCGTTTGAGACACAGCTTATTGACTTGTTACTGTGTCAGACATCAATATATAAAATTCCAAAATGTCACGTACGCAGATTAAAACCCAGTAAAAGAATGCAGATAGTAATATGTCGAACGCTATAAAACTTTACGACGACTGTATTCGAAATATATACTCGCATATATCGTAAAATTATAATATATTACCTTATAACATTAAAACGTCTGAGTCGATTGCTATAAAATCCGTAAAGGAAAGCTTCGAGAATCGGCATCTCCGAGGCAGGAAGTTGACGAAGGCTATTAAACTCTTGTCTCAGGCCGGGAGGAGAACTCTTGCACTGTTCAAGATTGTTATGAAACGCAGGATGGAAAGGGGAGAAAAAGAGTTGCAATAAAAAATTCATGGAATGTTGTCGAGAGAATTACGCCGGTTGACACCTCAGCTTGCGGGGAAAATCTGGAGTTAAACAAGATATAGTATGCGGAGTTGTGATCCCTCAGGAGATAAAAACATCTCCGTAATCCAGCGAGTACATTTTAAAGCGGCCACTTTTCTTAAGCTGATTATGAGCGTAAATTGAGATAAGTCTGCAATATTTATGGCACTTACATGGTAACCTGCACGGGATCCGATGTTATTTTCCTTCGCGGAAAAACTTTTTCAAAGCGGATTTTTAACATAAACGCCGAGTTGACTATAAAGCGCTCTAAGAGGGTTTTTAACTCTAAACTTCGCTAAATTAATGGACAGATACCTTTTACGACGCAATTTGTATCCTGAAAAATATGGAGATAACATGAGAATATGTTCTCTCGTTTGTTTATGGGAACGGGAGGCATTACTTCCATTTTTCACCAACTTAAAGAACTGCTATATTTTAGTCGTTAGAGACCGTGAAAAGGACATTAAGATCAAAGAGTAAGGTAAGAAGGTAACAACCAAAACTAGAGCATTATCTGACAAACAAGATAATAATATATTAAAACGCCACTAGTTTCGTTAGAATTTAGGAAAGCCAGAATGGCCTTAAAATAGATTCTAGAAGAATTTTGTTATTCTAAATGTGTCCATTAGAATTCTAAACTATAAAAAGCTTATAGTGTGTAAAATAACGATTCTAGAAAATCTTGTAGAACCTTAAACCACAAGATTTGCTTCAAAATCAAATTTAGAAGGTTTACAAATGTTTTAAATAATTTAATTTTAATTTTAAACACTACAAAGAATCCAAAAAAATCCCTTAAACAAAAGTGCCTTATAATACAATTTAGAAGCATTAATTTTGTTTCATTCTTCGAGAACCATAGAAAACATATAGATTTTCCTACATGGTTTCATGTAGAATCTAGAAAGCGTTTTCGTTTTAATTTCGAATACTAGAAAGTACAAATTACGCTGGAAATGATTGGCTCAAAGGCTGGAATTGCTTCGGAATGAAATCTAGAAAGTATACAGAAGTGCTGGACAGTTTAATACAAATTTTATCCGTGAACCCAAAATATAAATTCGAGGGGTCTTTGCAGAGCTTTAAATTAGCGAAAGTGCCTTTAAACTGAATCTAGAAGTTTTATGCAAGTTTTAGAAAGATTCACTCTCCCAGGACCACAGAGAAGCCTGAATTTACTTAAATGTGTTTAAAATTGAATCTAGATAGTTTATGGAATTTTCAAAAGTTACTGAATCAATTCCAAATGGTAGTTAACTTTAAAAATCTAGAAGATAGATTTTTTTGAAACAGAAAACTTTCTCCAAATTAAATCTAGATGGCTTGCAAAAGTTCCAAATGTTCCTAATGTCAAAAAAATGTTGAAAGTGTTAAATAATAGCACCTACCAGTATGACGATACAAAACCCTGCTGAAATTTCTCTTTATCTGCTTCCACTTGGAAGGATGGACTTCGTCCGTAGAATCCAATTTGAAGCTTTTCACTAACGAATTGAATAATCACTAACTAAGATCAACATAAGTAGCATTGCATTTATAATAATTATAACAAAACTTCCCTTCAATTCTTCTCTGTTGAAACATCGATGTTAATTGGACGCAACTAGACAATTGGCAATGATGAAACGAACATAGGGAACAATGCTTTTAGAAAAATGGTTAGAAGCACAAGAGCAATCAACTCAAACAAAACTTCACTTCGAAAATCTGTGTACTTGGTGTCAGGGCTCTCTTATGGTTTAGATTGGTAGAAGCTTCATAATCATGACTTTACGGTATAGTACTATGCCAGGTGTATATTTAGTAACAAACTGAGTGAGACATGTCAAATTGAAGATAGTTGATGTAATGACCATGCTGCACCAGAACAATCAGATTACAGACTTGAAGATGGAAAAGGTTATATAAAAAGATTTCAAATATCATTGGAAGATGATAACTAAGAAGAGAGCAAAAAATTTTCATAGAAGACATCGAGAGCGTTATCAACGCCTCTAACCTCAATTAAAAAGTTCCAGTTCAATTGTCAAACTGCATCATAAAGACCAGGAAAACTTGCACGTCTAAAGATGTAAGATTTTGCTAATTGATTGAAGACGAAAATTTTTATTAAGAGGATTGATTTATTTGTATTAAGGCAGCGAACATTTTGCTTAACACATTTAACTTCACGTTTCCTGTTGGGAGCGTTGAGTTTAAAATAATTATCTTTAGCCATTAATTACCACTAATACTTCTTCTCACAAATAAACAAAAACACCTTCACAAAGAGAAGACAACGAACAGGGGATGTTATAGGTGAGATGGCGTCCCATCCTAAAACTCTTGATTCTTCTTTTAAAGATGTAAGATTCCTATCAACCCTCGAAATAAAAATATCCCCATGAAAGCTAAAACCAGTGATCGCAAAGGGAAATCGCAAGAGGTAACATAGGACCTAGTCACAGGAAAAAAGGCTTCGAAGAAGAATTGTAAAACAGTTAAGAGAATAAAAATGGATGTGGAATCTTCCTCATGCAATGAAGATCATGAAGAAAACGTAAGGCTATATATATTTTGTACATTAGGTACATTTTGTTAGTTACCCGATTTAAAATGGATTTTGTTCGACGCAATATTAATAATATATATTGGCTTTAATGTTTTAAAACTGCTTACCGTAGATGATTTTACTTATTTTTATTGCTTATTAGTGCAGTAACCCTACCATATTACAATTCGAATATTCGTAAGACATTTCCATCGCCATCTTTTGTTTTTACAACCGCCGATGGTCAACAATTCAAATCAATAACAGATTATTAGTACATGTTGAAGTATTTACGATAAGTATTCGATTAAATATACTTTGACGTCCACCAATGACTAATTTAATCCACCAGCAGGGGTAAATTACCTTTTCGTTACAACTCCTTAAGTTAAGTTGTGAGTTATGAGAGACGTCGAATAAAATAATAATTTAACAATAATAGTAAAACATCAGTATTGTGGAAGCAATAGAGTTTTCATATCTTCGATAAATTGCTTTGGTCGCTGTTAGTCATAAACGCTATTTAACATTAAAATGAAGTATAACTTAAAATAAGTTTAGAACGTGTTTCTTGTCTTATTTTGAAGTTGATGGGTTTTTTTTAGTTGCCAGAATTAATTTTTTTTAGTAAAACTGATGATACACCTTGAGCTTATTTCTTTGAAGTCATTCTTTGATTTTCCTATGTAAAATAATAAATCCTATTATTGCCATGTTGGGGGTAATATTTAGATAAGATGTTTAAAATATTACCAAAATTTGAACTATTTAAACATATAAGCTTTTTTTTTATTTTGAAGGTAGACATTTGGCGTATTATATACAATCTATTTGGAAGCATGAATTGTAAAAATGCATAGTGAAGCTATAGTGTAGTAGTATTTGGTACAGATATCTTATTTGATTTAGACTTTAAAATTGTATAGTACTACTGAATTCGAGTTACTTCCATAATTCTAAGCTAAACCAACGCTTTCCAACGACACTACACCATCGACATTTCGATTTAATTCCCTCAAAACAGTAACAGCGTTGCGTTCAGAGAAGAGCAAATTTTTAATTTCCGTCTTAAACGAAATTTTCAAATTACCCCGAAAGCGATATAATGAAAATTAACCTCCGTCCGACTCCCCACGTGACAGTATGTTTTTTTTCCACGGCGTCGGCAATGCGACCGAGACGATGATATATTTACCCAGTTGTCTTAACTTTTCAATTAGTCTAATGAAAACGGAATATGATCTAATTAAGTTTCGTGGAAAGCCGAGTGTACATGTATCATAAATAACGGTGGACATTTTTCCAGTTTGCCACCGACAAGGGCGATGTCATATAAACGCGCGGTTAATCTATCGGACGAGTTCAATCTACCGGAGTGTATGTGGGAGTTTCAGTGTCAAAAGAGCTGACAAAGGGAAGAAGAATCTTGCAGTTAGTTTATTTTGTAAAACCTGCATGTCTTTTTAAAACGACTGCTATTCATTTTAAATGTAACAATTCGATATTTTCTACTTAACGTAGGAAAAGTGCGATTTTCTCCTGTCTGCCATTAAAGAAGAAAAGTCTTATATGTCAAAGTGTCCGGCATGTGACGACGCACTGATATTCAAATCCAAATTTGAGTAATCAATATTTTTCCGTCTACGGAAAATTTAATGGCAAAACCTCAGGTTGGTATAAAATATAAAACTAATTCTATGATGTCAAAATTGGACATGCAGATCAATGACGTCAGTCTATTAAATTAAATTTGTGTTATATTTACGATTTATGGTATCAGTAAATTAATGACAAAAATCTCAGTCGTTATAAATAAGCTTAAAAAATAAAAATAAAAAAGTTGTACAAAAATGTAGCGACATTGAACAATTTTCTCCCGATTTTCTTATATAAAACTGTAAATGTTGCATTATGCAATGGCAAAAATTCAGTGCCACAACCATGTAATAACTGTTATTAAAAATGACAAAACTTTTCAAAATTTAGTTTAATTTTCTTCCAGTTGCCATTAATTTATATTAAATTAATTTTTCATATATATTATTATTACTATAATTTGGCTACAAGCCTGATATAACTCTTACAAAATTTCGAAAAAAATCATGAACGATTTGTTATTATTATTAATAATAATAATTAATAACTTATTAATAATTTTTTGTATATGTTCTTTGTATTGATATGTTAAAAAAATTAGATAAAAATAAAGAGAGAGAGATAGGGGGGGAGTGAGGGGGAGTAGAGAAAATTTGTGAGATACATGTTTCTAATAAAAATAAGATATTATTCTCGGTTTCCACTGAACCAAAAAAGACGTTCTTCTAATGCAAATGCCAAAAAGAGAAAAACTACTCCGTCGATAAAATTTCTAAATTCTTCTAAAGCCTTTTTAAAATTATTAAAAATTTCATTACTGATATTTTGTTTGCGTAATTTATTATTCATTAAACATTAATTATTTAACTAGTTTAATAAAATTTATTAGTAGTAAAAAAAATTAATCGAGGATATCAATAGACAAATATACACTTATTTTTGTTATATGATGCATGTACGACTCATAGTACTTAGCTACTGTTTTCAACATCCGTTTTAAAAATTATTCTAGTGACACTCAAGCAAGATTTTGACAGAAACAGTATTTTATTTATTTATTTATTTATCAATACTCAGCAATTTCTCATTCAAAACTCAATGAATATCACTGCTTTAACGATTACAATTAACAATTGATATTATAATTACATATTTCCTCTTCTCATAACTCGTTACACTTACTAACACTATTCAACAAAGACGATGTACTCAGTTTCGCTTGGCTGGTTATGGCTTTGCATACTTTGGTAATAGTAATTGTTTTAATACTAACATTAATCAATTAACTAGCTGGTAGGTGGAAGAAAATTATTTAAACTAAATTATAATAATTTTTTTGCAGTTAACATTAATTATGCGACTTATGTAGCTTATTGGGGTTGCTGCCATATTCAAAATATGCATATATGTATAACGAAAAATCCAATAAACAAACGGCAGCCGAGTTAAAAACGTTTGATATAAATAATGGTATTTGCACGTCTCTCAATAGTTTAATGAAATTTATTAAAACTTGCATCAGTCTGAAATTTCTACCGACCGAAACTTAAGCTTTCATTAGTACACAATTAAATTTTACATTGATAGGCGAGGGGAGATAACTGATTTCAATTTTGAAAAATTTTGACATTATTGGTTCTGCAAATTCAACAAAAAAATTCATAAGGAAAAAGATTTTAACTACGCGAGACAAGATTCTAAACCGAAACTAAATATAATGTATATCTAGATATATACATATAAGATGCAAGAAAAATAATGCTGGCTTAATATTTACAAAATAAAAAAATTATGTGTAGCCGTTTCGGGTGGGTTCGTATTTATAATTTCAGTTTCTACCAGTGGTTAATATATTTTGAATACGTTTGCCAAAACAGTTTTTGCGTTGTATTTGGCATGCCAAAATTACCTGTTAAATGGCAGAAGAAAGAAGACTGTTCAAAACTTCGGCATTTTAATACAATTTCCAAAAATTATTAAGACTATATTTATCACAACGGAGATCTTATTTCGTTTATTAATGTCATAAATGGTATATATAACAAATTTAAATTGTAAGACAGAAAATCATTAGCAATTAACCTTAAGTATATTATTCACTTAGTAATACACTTTACACCAACCTGAGGTTTCTGCCATTTAAATTTCATCTACTTTGGATTTTATGAATTTACCTGTACAAATCATGGAAGACGGGATAACACTGGATCTAAATTTCGATTTTCACGACATTTTTAAAGTTGAATATCAGTGCATTTTTCTACTTCCTATTCCATATCAATTAGCCACCCTTAATGGTAGACAAAAAAAATCTGTCGTTAAGTGTCGGTTTACTAGCGTTGAGTTGATGTAAGTACGTTAAACGTACGTGTAAGTTAATTAAACACCTCCAAATACGACTTGAGACACACTCCAAGCTTAAAATTCGTTAAGTACCCAAAACGTCAGACGTAATTTGATTTAAACGAGTTTCAGTTTCAACCCTCTCCGCCTCCGTTACCATCAACGTTCCATTGTGGGCGATCCCGAGGAGGTCTCCTCGGATCCATTACAAGAAAACGCCGCGGAGGAAGAGAGGCCCTGAAGAGGAAGCAAGACAAATGGAATGATAACGAATAACGGAGCCGGCAATCTCATTGTTTCATCTTTAACGTATATTTTCGAAAGGGAGAGAGAGACGCGCGCGTTAACTTCGCGGCACGTTTTCTAGGCACACGTTACTTATTTCCGGTGTTGTCCTCAGAGTTAAGAGGAGGGACGGCTCTTACAAGTTTCGCGTGTAAATCAACACGTCTCGGACTGGGAACGGGGGTTACATGTGTATGTGTGGAATAAGGGAGGAACCTTACGAGATAATCGAGTCAAGTTCAAGTAAAAACGGCAGGGTTTACTAGAGAGATACAAACAGGCTCTCGCACGCACGCATTTCCACAGGTCGAAAAGAGGCTACTTTCATGAAATTGTTACAATTGGACTATCAAATATAAACTTAAAAGGTCTGGTATTGCTAGTGTTTTATTTATTAGTTATCGTACTGCATCGCATCACAGTATAATGGTTTCAGGTGTAAAAAGGCATAAACCGTGAAGTAAGGAAATCTAGCGTTGATAAAGCTAAAGATGTCCATTTTTAGGCTTACTTCAATAGAAATATAGGCTATTGCGAAGAGTAGCATGATGGGAAAAACATTCAATCCAGTTTTTCGCTCCGGGGTCACTAGGAGTTAAAACCCCCCTTCATTCGAAAGTACGTATTTATGTCATGTACAACAGAAGGCGCATTTTTTGAACTAATTCAAATAAAACTCGGTACAAAAATAGTTTACATGCATGCCTACGTTTAGTTGATTAACGAGCCAAATCGGCCCTGTAAAAACAAAATGGCCGCCTGTTAAAATATATAAAAATTCGTAATTCTTTGGTTTTCGATCTGATGCAGTAATGTTAGAAAGCTTTTTATAGAGCTTAAAAAGTTCTATAACTTTTGTAGGTAACACATCTGTAATATAACTACGCAAAAAAAGTTAAGATGGGAAAAATTAAAAATTCCACACCATTTCCATATTATATTACATATAGCAGAACTAAACATAAGCAATATAGGCATGTATATAGATGTAGGTGCCATTTGGTGGAATGACATAGCTTGGTATGACACATCACTTTATGCCCATAATTTTATTTTTATTAATATTACTATGATACCTCACGCATGTTCACAATTATATAATTTGGTTGGCATAAAAAAATACTTAGAAAGCTATTGTTATCACCACACCTTTCTTACGAGAAATGTGATTGAATGTCTTGGTTTATATTACAATTAAAACATTTTGTCACTTTAAAATTAATAGCATCACAAAAAATTAGTATTTTGACTCTAGTGGTGTATTCTTGTATTCTGTATTCGATAAAGGGAGATCGAACCCTTGTTCGTTTTAAATAAATTAAACCGCCGAAGCAAATTCATCCATCCCAACTTCCGCATATATGAAACAAATTTCAAATTTATGGTGCGGAATCTCCCTCGTCGCACTGCATTCCCCTCCGCTTTTCCCTATCAATTTCCCAAGTTAACCTGAAGATTGTGGACGTTTTAATAAAATGCCCAACATAGTTGATCGTAGTTGCTCGGGGCCGTTACTTGTAAGATGCTGAGTTCGGTGAGTTCCAACTCTCCTGCCAACTATACACAACTCCTGGCTAGGCTATAGCGGCGGCAGCTTTGAAAGTTTATGCGGTTGACCCTTCAACTTGGGGTTTCGTATAGGATACATGCAAAACTCCTTTCATCGCATAAATCGGTCTGTAATGCTCGGTAATGTAAACCACTTGCATCTGTAACTCGTATACCATTTGGATAATCTGGCAGGCACCGCTTGCATTTCGATTCTTTTCGTATGTTACGGATTTATCGGGACCGGCTCCGACATCGATATTGCCGCGAGGGATTTCGACGATAGGGGGATTTAACCGCGGGCTCTTTAGATTAAAGCTAAGGCGAATCATATAAACTTCTAAGACCTACTTTTCGTAACAATATTTTAGTGAAGTGGGTATTTATCTGTAGAATATTTGCTCGTTAGGTAAAAAAATCTGAAGCCACAATGGGCGCACTTACTCCTTAATTTGTTTACGATGTTTCAAAATAACTCTACCCGCGTGAGAACTCGTCGCGGGTAAAGAAAATAATGTTTGGGAATTGGAACCACAAAATTTTCCCCTCAGCAAATATTACGTATACTATTCTTTCTCAACAGGGATTTTTAGGTAAACATTTTTCTTATTGAACTGTGACATCAAAAATGGCAAGTAAGTTTTTTTAGTAAAATAGGACAGTATTAGAGTGTTGGAAAAAATAATTTTAACTTTATGAAACCAGTAGTTTTAGAGAAAATAAATAAAATGTGAGAGGTTTTGCCAAATTTGGCGGTTTTCAAAGTGAAATTTTTAAACGTTTTCGTATGTTATTCTCATGGGTTAAATGATAAAGTTTGATTATTCAACTTTACGCCGATATTCAAATTTCGCGAAAAGAATGTGGAGAAATAAGTGAAAAATCGATTATAGAAAGCGCGGTTTTCGCGCCATCGGTCGTTTGAAATTTTGAATGCGGGTGTGCTTAACGGAGATATGGTAGTAGCTAAGCGATGTTGCATAAGAGTAAGAAATGTTACGAGTGATTAAATAGAATTTAAGAGAATTATTCGCAAAATACGGAAATATTTTCTTGTTGGTAGCCTGGTGGGGGTAACGGATGGGGTGTATAATATAACGAAAGTAGTATTACTTTAAAAGAACGTCGATTCTATTGGAACTGCACAAAACAACAACATAATCTCACTATTCTAAGTATTTGCAACTCTTCTTTAAGTCATTTCTATCCCAAAATTATCTAGGTAATATAATATCGAAGTATTTAGTGCGTACAAAGCAGAAACATGGAATGGCTTGCGAGAGGGCATGGATAAACTTTGACTAGCAGATGTTCCGTTGCAATATGAAACGAATATTTTGGAACCAAAACGCGTGATTACACAAATTCTTTACAACGTTTCTATAAATATAAACAGAACCAAACCACCTAACCCAACGCTACTTTCGGAAGGATTCTGCACAGGAATTGGTACTCCATAACGTATCTATAAAAACAAACGAAACCAAACTACCCAACCTAACACTACTTTCTGAAGGATTCTGCACAGGAACTGGTACTCTATAACGTATCTATAAAAACAAACGAAACCATACTACCTAACCTAATGTTTTAAATGATACAAGAAGGCTGTAGCCATCAATACACATATTATGTATGGTGGGTTGCATTTGATTCATTCTATTGCAAATAATGAGCAATTCGCTGTAAATATATGAGTACAATGTATTTCAAGAAAGTCATGGCATACCCCAAAGCCATCATTCGCTTCGAATGTACTTCAAAAGAATCAAACGATTGAAAAGGGTAAATCTGAACGCTAAGCAGTGAGTTTCAAATGCGTTCCCTTCGATCGATTAGCCACTACCATTTTAGTGTCATCATCGCGTGGCAACCCTGTGATTATTTTGATGTTCCATGTTAAATGAATGGAAAATCCGATGGAAATCGACATGTCCATAAAACTTTGTACATTTAGATGTGTTATTGTGAAATATCGGGTGAAAATTAGTGCAACACGTGCAGAGGATATTCCATGGATGTAGCAGAAAGAGAAATTAGGGTTCCCTCATACTTGCCATATCGGTTAGAAGTCGACGAAATAGCGGTTCGTGGAAAAGTGAGGTTAGAAGAAAAGTAATTTTTTTCTTAAATAGTAAAAGGAAAGGCGAAAATTGAATGTGCACATCGTTTACTTCGGTTCCTTATTGATCAGTGGTGATTTTTTGGCGAGTTTTTAATATTCACCCTGTTAACCCCTTACGGAAAATCACATTTTCAAAAGCCTATAACTTTGAAACGGATTACTTTCTAAAATTCTAATTGATATTTGCGAACTAGTTATTTCATATACTTTCTAGTCATCAAAATTTAATGTTCAATAAGGTAAACGTCGGCCGATTTTTTTAACGTTGATTGGATCTCATTAAATAGTTTCTTTTTTAACATGCCACTCCAACCGAGTTAGTTACCTTCAACTTATGTAAATAAAATTGGACACTTTCGGTTCTTAGCTGGAAGAGCTGTCCGGAAACGGGGAGACAGGCAGGTTCGATTTAACATCAAGTGTCAAATGAAGCCGTCGCAACGATTTTAATCGCCCCACACAAACACGGGCTCTCTCCTCCCGCATCCCGTGTCCATAAATAAAAGACACGCGAGCGGCGTTTTCTGTCCCGCTTCCATCGGCCTCGTCGTCATTCCAATTAGCGACGAGGTAAATTACGTGTGTAACAATTTTATTCAACTACATCGTTTACGGGGGCTTTACGTGCGTTGTTTTGTGTTTTTTTGTGCGTACGCGAATAATTTACCTTGCGAGCAGCGGTGCATTAAAGCGGCCATGATCCCGGTCCGCTCTGCAAATGTGACGCGCCGGTTAAACGGGCAGTGATAGAGCGTCCCGGGGAACGGTGCCAACTCCGCGAGCCGGAAAAGTCTTGAGAGACTTATAAAATATCGGACGGGAAGGGATAGTTTCCTCTTGAAACTTCGAAGGATGCATGCAGAGGCGCTGTGATCGCTCCATGTCATTCGGTTGTTATGTGTCCAAACGTGTACAAAAAATCGCAGTTCGATCGTTAGTAAACGGTTTCTTTTTGATATTTCAATGAAGGTTTGTGTGAAACACCGCGAAAAACAATTTTTCGTGAATACTTCTTTAATAATCACTTTTGTAGTAAAAATTTTAGCCAAAAAACCATGACTTGCTTCATAAAAAATCAACTGGTTTATTTAGTCGGAAACTACAATTTTGGTCATTTTCATAGGGCGAGCAATCATTTCCATACCATCTCCGAAGTGAAGCCTACTTGTCCAGTTAATATTTGGTTTTTACGACTAGAGCGACGGCGACAGGAGGGTCGGTTACTAGTACACATGCTTTCTCGAAAAATAACAACGGAAGGTAAACGCGAAGGATTGAATTCTATCGATTATCGAAAACTGGGAATACTATCAATTATCAATAATAAAATGCTTTTATTAGTTCATTAGTTTAGATTATACTACACACCTTAACCTCAGGTGTAAAATTCGTCGCATTTTATTTGAGACTCGAATTGTGGTACGCGTTACCCGGACCCCGATTGTAAAAGATTATAAACGAAGAAGATGAAGAGGCTTAAAAATTGTTATCCGCTCGTTGTGACAGGCTATTTACATGTATTAAATGGTCCGTACTTAGAGTACTCGGACAACAACAGGGGTTTAAGAACTTATAAACTTATAGGGAACTTATTCTCACTGATGAGTCGTGGTGTAAATTTAAATTACATAATTACGAGGTAAAATTGTCTTAACAGGGGGTAAGATAGGAACTGACAATATATTTAAAGAAACGGTGTATTAAAATAAAATCATTTTACCCTGCTCTTGACAAGTGTTCGTTTCATAATTTTTAAAATGTGGCGACTTTGATTGAACAGAGAACTTGAAATAAATCAAGAAGTAGGTTCAGATGAAGAAATAGCGGTGGATAATATGGAGTATGGCGAAGGACCACATTAGGTGAGGCAGAATTGGAAAAAGTCGACGACATAGAACCTGCATCGTCATGGCCTAGACACCATATGCAAACAAGAGAAAAAGAGACGATTTAAAGTTTCTTTATGGCGTGGAAAAGATTAATTTGTCTGTGATCATTTAAAAATTCCGGTACGGTCCAAATATCACAAACGACCATTCGAAACCATCTCCTAATCGGCAATAAAGCACTTCACCTTTCTCCATTCAACAGATAATTTATGACGTTTTATTATGGTGTCTTGTACCACGTTTTCTGCAATTTGGTGTCAAATAAAATGTGACGTACTATGCGTACGAACTTGAAAATAGTTGGTCGATATTGCTGAAAAAGTCAACTTTGTCTGGAAACCATATGGTCACCGAGAAACTCTAATTTATTCCAATGATAAACTGGATTTGATGTTGTGATGATTCGATATAATAAAGCTGAGAGGTGATCTTTGAACAGGTTCTCGATTTTTAACCAGCTTAACAAAACTTGAATCAACAAAAGCGCAACCCTTGCACACACACGTTAATTTCATTCATTCCTCGCAGGTTCGAGGGAAGTTTATCCTGACCTAACTGCGATCCGAGAAATGTTTTAGGTATTTTCCCTTAAGAATTCGTTTATATTAAATTTCCCCGGCAAGAGCACTAAGTATCTAAAACGTTATAGGCGTACGACTCTGTATTAATAAGAAAGGACAAGGAGCAGGAGTAGGAAATTCTTGGGCCCTCGGGCCGAGGCGGGCGTTTCTGCCGAGGAGAGTCCATCCCGAGAGGTTGCGGTCTCTCTAACATCCATTCCTCTTCACATACTCGGGCGGAACTTGAACGTGAAACTTTCACGCTCATGATCTATGTTGCTATTAAATTCAAACATCTTCGGATTGTTGGGAATTGTAATGTATTATCCTCGCCTGCGGGACGTTATACCCCTCCGTCCGACGCCCGCGCGGCTCTTCTCGTTTCTTCTTCGTGATATGGAAATTAATGAAGCTTTGTAATGAGTTTATTTGAGGAGCGGATCCGTGCATTGTTACCCTCGAAGGAGACCGGAGGAGAATTAGGTTAACGCGATATGGATCCTTCGGAAAATTTGATATCTGTTTTATTCCGCATCATTTACGTAGCCGATTATATTTGACTTGACAGATAAATATTTCGCACCTTTGACTGGAAAACGTGTTGACGTGACTGCGAATCGAATGTTTATATGCAGTTGGTAAGTAAAGTTGAGTCATTTTATAGCCAACCTACACACAAAGACCCAGATACCGATCCATAGTCGTGCCATATTTAAGGAAATATAAAGGATTGTTTCTCACTTTGTCAATGAAATTTTATGACGGGATTTTGTAATGGAAACATTATTTTGGAGTTGACTTTTTGACATAAAATTTAACAGAATAACTGAAATAAGTAAAGTATCAAAAAATTTCATCCAAATAAACAACACTTCGATTATTGTCGCGATATGCCCAAATGTTTCTTAGATAATTTTGTCCTAATTCAGCGATTCGAGGTGATTCCATAATTATCATTCGCGAGTCTAATTTCTTATACTTAAATGCACATTTCAAAACTATATTACGGAGAGATTATATTGACTGATACTTGTATTCTTTGGAATTTTGTAATTTTGAGGTAATGATCTGTAACGTCGGAACTGTATTTTCTTTATAGGTAGCGTAAATTGTTCACCGAATGACGTTCTCAAAAGCATCATCAATATGTATATTACAATCCGCGACACGTTTACGTTTTGCTTGATGATGTACGATGTTACCTTATTTATTAACACGTCGCGTTGAATAACACGTTCGTGGTAATTTAGTTAATTCAACTATTCTCCGTACAATGGAATCCAAAAAGTGTTGAGGTAACTTTCCCCTTAAATAAACATAAATATTTAAAATTATACACTGTGTTTGAATGTGTAAGTCATTATGGGAAAATTCTCTTTGTGCCTCATTTGTTTCTGTAGCGTTATTTGTATTGTGTATAATGTCTATATCATTGCCATTATTAATTTCGACCACCTCGAGAGGTCTCCAAAGAGCAATTTTAAAATAATAATTGTAATTGCATACACACACACCACTGAACTCTAGTGACGGCCAAAAATGAACACGTGTTCGGCGCTCAAATTTAATGTCTGTAGTGGACCTATCTAGGACCTGTAGTGGACCATTATATATAGGCATGTATTGCAGCGACTAACAACATTTTTTCGCACCAAATTACGGGGGAAGGTTAAACGGTACGTTACATAAATACTCTGCTTTTGTATATGGTAAAAACATATTTTTTAAATGCGCTCGGTATAAAGTCGGTTAATTTTTTTTGTTTTTTAATTGGACCAAGTCTTACTGGAAGGACCTTACTTCATCGATTCTAGCGAGGTATATCTTTCCCAGCGAAAAATGAACTGACTGTTCAGGTTTAAATAGAGTAAAGGCCGTTGTCACCGTAGAGGGAAAGTAAAAAATATCGGCAAATCCCCATACATACTCCTCATTACTCTTCTTTACTGTTTTAATAGTGGTCAAAAGCGCGCTTTCCAGTTTTTCAAAAATTATACTTTTCAAAAATTCCGAATACTGTATATTATAATCAATACCACTGGTATTCATTACAAGAAATCTTGGAAAGTATCAAATAATGTATATAATTTGAAAGTGACAACAGATATTTAGTGAGTAATCTTCCAATTGATTGTATACTGAATTACACACTTATTTGATTTCCTCTTCTAAAAATATATTTGATTTAATTGTTCAAACTCAAAATATCCGGTTTTAGTTAACTTCGACTCTATTAACGTAACCGCGTCGTTAAAAAAATCCCTTCTAAGTGAGAGGAACGAATGGATACGCCAATATCATCTCGGCTAAGAAAACAATTAAACCGAGCAGTTAAAGCGGCATCGTTTCCATTAATCCTCATATCTGTCGTTAGAGAGTGGTGAGTTAACGAGTTAACAATCACTTGTTGGTCGCGTTAATATTTCAAGCGTACTTGGCCGGACGGGGACTTCATTCGCGGTCATCCGCGCTAATTGTGCTTTACGTTTCGCCATCGTTTGAATTATTGATGGCGAGACGATCGCACGAACCCGCACCATCGGCACTATGCCGGGCTTTTTCAATTAAATACGGAATATTTACACAAAACTCTAATTTACTATAATGCTAGAATACAAAGTTGTGTTAAAACATTTTTACTAACTGATGTAAGAATATTGGTCATGAATACAAAACGTTATACAGAAATTTTGGATGATAATACAATGAGGGCGTTCACTTTTACGTCTCCTGACCATACTTGAGAATACTCGTTTAGTTCAATTTTCCAATGAATTTCGTCAAAACAATGCAATACTGACCATTTTGAATCCAATTACAGTAAATACACGTAAATTGCACAGGCATAACCACTTTTTACAAATGAGTGATTTGTTATAATAGTACACCAGTAACACTTGAAAGTTGAAATCTCAATTATTTTAAGAAAATAAGTTAAATGTCCTGACTTTAAATCTTCATAAAGATCATTGGTAAATTCGCCTACTCCAACCAAACTTCAATTGGTTCCTATTGATAACAAAACAAATTACTGCCGCAAGGAGCAATCATCAGGGACGGCGTGTGACTGTCAACTGCAGTTGATTCGTGATGCGTTTATGATTTAATTGATTTGGCAATTTAAATTGACAATTTGCATCTGACAGTAACAAACTGTCCTGGATAATTCTTGGGAAAATGGTTTACTGATAAGTACAAAAGACGCATCAATTCACGTCATTTTATTCGAATAACAGGTGACAGTTTTCGTTTAGTAAAAGGCTTTAGTACACTGAAAGGATTAAATATGCCGCAGCTCAAATGAGAAAACAAAAAATATTCTCCTGGAAAAATATCCTCCAAAAAAACAAATCTATCATAAACATATTTCATTTCAACATTTTTGGAAGAAAATTCAAGTGTTTTTTTTGTGAAACATTTTAAGGTTTTAATATTCAATATTTTAGAAAAGGGGATAAAGGTTTGGCCCAAAAAATGTGTTGTATTTGCGATAAATTATTGTCATAATCTTTTCAGATTACTTAAAAACTGTGTTAAATAAAATCAAGAAAAACTTATTATTAAAACCTGCAAGTTTTCTTTTCCTCAATACGCCTCAATTGCGCATATGGAGTGATTTTTAAAACAAATTTTATCGTATCGTAAAATCATCGTATGTGAATTGCATATCAGCATTTATTCCAGACAATGTTACCTTAGTGACGTTCAAGAGACCAGAAATTTTCTTAAGGAATTTTGGAAACAACTGACGATTTTAGACAAGCCCAAAAGTAGAAAAACATACACAACAGATGATACTTGCACAGAATTCTAGGTAGATGTAAAAGGGCTTATTTACCAATAATTACCAAATATATTATGGGGTCCTTTCTTATATTTAAAATAGGATTGTCACAGGAAACAGAATGATATTGCATCGACCAAGAATAGGTGTAACGAAAAATAGAGGTCAAACATATTGGAACATTATTGTTGAAATTCTGTAAAGAAAGATCAAAAGGGAAGATTCAATAAACTAATTTGAAATGTGTGGATAGTTCCTAAGTTTATTCCTAAATTAATTATTGTTATTAGAAATGGCTTTTTACAAAGTTCATTATTCTCTCTTATAACTGGAGCTTGATATTAAAATCCTGAAGTCAGAGTTGGATTCAGCATACCAAAATAGATAGGGCCAAATATTGTAGGGTAAAAAAATTTGAAACATTTAACAGTCTAACTTCTTATTTTTACTTGAAGAGTAAGGTTCCTAAGGGTTAGCCAGCGTTGTGGAAATCACTAAAGTACCTTTTACCTCACTGAAAAATTGGTGTCAATTGCATTTCAGTAAACGGATTTCTAGTGACAGTATTTAATAACTTGGTAAAACAGTATGTTAGGTTGAAGCCCTTTACTAATTTATTTTACCGTTATTGACTGAATTTTAATTATTCGTTTGGTGCCTTTTTCTTCTTTTGTCAAATATCATAAGAAACATAACGCCAGTGATATTTTGAATTTTTGAGAATAACACAATACATAGTATTTCATTAAAAAAAATCTTAAAATACCCTCGAGGGCACAAAGATACCGCCGCTTTTAGCAAATGGTCCTGAAACGTTAATGACCATAGTGTTCCCATTATAACGCTCGATACAGATGTGCACCTCCTATTACAAATACTCATTTAGGCGATGCGGTACGCATACATGAGTTACACGAGGGTTTAATGTACTGCTTTTACACATCAAGTAACTCCGTCGATCAAGTCATGTGATATTTGTTGCAGGAGTACCTACATAGAGTTATCAGGTTATTATAGTATTACTATTACTGTATTTACCAGCAGCTTACAGTTCATCACTAGTAAGAAGCTAAAAATATGTATCAATTAATCTGGTAGGTAGGTAAAAGACTAACTTAGAGAAATAGCTAATTGGTACAAATGCTTTAAGTCGCAGGATACTTTGTTGCAACAGCATATTCGAATTTACGGGTCCATTATCTTCATTATCTGCAATTGGATACAAAAAGGATTTCAGTGGGCAGAGCTCTAGTTGCTTTCGAGGCAAAACGTCCCATAAACACATTGGGACAGATCGTTTTATCTAATGCAACCCTCCAAGAAACATTTCTGTCCATCTTAAACATGTCGGACGTTATTGTTCGACAGGATTAATCGCATTGTAAAGGGAACGGCGTTTTAGTTGGTTTATGTGTGACATGTAGGAGTATTTTTTCCGGTATAGGGATCGCGCTCTCTGTACTTGCCAAGTCAAAAGCTATGAAACATAAGGTTATATCGCGTCGTCTGGATTTCAACCAAATACATAACCGTTTGTCAGAGCTAATATCCAGCCGGCTAGGGGTCTCGTCGCGTGTATTGCCTTTTCATGCATATATTGTATGTACGCAGAAGTGGATGCAGCCTAATTTATAGCGCCATAATCCGGAATCCAGTTTTCGAATCCACTAATTTTGCTGCCGCTGCGTGGCACACGCCTACTTCGCGACGTTTTATTGGCAGCACGGAGAATTACATCCGTTCCTCTTCTTTGAGTTAGTGCGACTAGACAAGGAGATTGTCCTCACGCAAATCGACTCGAAATAACGCGAATTTATTTTGTCTCGCTTACTTGCGTTATCCGCGTAATTTTAACTAATTTTCATTCCTATTCTTGACCCAATTGGAAACATTTCCTTCAGCTGTTCACCGAATTGCTTAAATAATGGGGTCCTTCTTGGAAACGCTGAAATATTTTAATCTGCTGGCGAATTTATGGTCTATCATACATGTGAAAATGAGAAATTCCAGCGTGTTCCAGACGAGATAATATTTTTCAGAACATTTCGTGTATGAAGCTAGTTTTATTCAATAGGTCTTAAATATTATATTATATAATATAAGAATGTCATTACGTTTGACGTAAAATCTGTAAACAATTACTTTAACGAAATCTTGGTATTTTAGGAAAAACATAATAATTAATAACTAAGCTCATTAGCTGAATGGAACAGTATACACGATTCGGTTAGTGTGTATAAAACGTACATGCTGATCCTTACAGTTTTATATTACAGTATTATATTGCATAAAGGAGAGATGGAATAGGGCCAGAAATTTCAATTCCTTTGGTTGAAGAAAGGCCAACTATTTAGGACAAAACATGAGAACGCTATAAAAAATAATAAAATACGGAAACACTGTTCTAACAATAATAAAAACAAGTTTTTACTATGCATAAATAAAAATTAAAATCATTGAAAAAACAGTGCATTAAATAACAAAAAATGCCATTACCAACTGAAATAACAGGTCTAATAGGACTAAATATGGTCGTAAGCGTTCCATATTCGAAATTGACATATTTTTAAGAAAAAAACACAAAGTACAAGAAATAATCTTGTAGTGTGTTGGTTTTTAATGAGATTTTACATCAATTCTCAAGAGTGTTTCTTTTGAAGGGCCTGAAAAGCGTGGCAAGCAAAACGTGTTTGTTCATCAGTTATTAAGATACAGAAAAATTAAGGAAAATTGTGCCCCTCTAAAATTCGACTATACTCTCTATGAGTGGTGGCTAATACATCATTAGTTTAATAGCACCTGAAATATGTATTTTTCGAATATTTTCGAAACGTAATGTATGAGCTCTGATGCAATTTATGAGAATTATCGGTCTAAAGAGTATTGCATGATCTTCAAAATTATATTTCTAAATTACCGATTCGGAAGTGTTTTAAAATTAATTTTGGTTGAATTTTTATTAAACAGTGAAAAAACTCCAGAATTTTCACCGCAGGGATTTCAGGTTTTCGAGTTTTAATTTCTGAGCCCATGCGAAAAAAATTACTTAAAAATTCTTACTACAGGTGGTGATTAAAAACCTTACCTTGCAAACAAATGTAACAATGTCAGCGATTTTCTAGTTAAATTCGAGCGAAATTATGTATTTTTGAACTTGAACTCACTGATTTAGATCTGTGTATAAATCTAAAATGAATCTAGAGGGCAAAATTGTTTTTTCTTAATATACCATGTTTTTAAAACACACATAAAATTATAAAATGATTTCTCCTAGTCCACGGATTTCTAAAGCCATATATCTCGTCTTGGAAAATTGTGATCGTGAAGTTTTGATAGCTAGAAAATACTTTAAGATTTAAGTAAGCAAGATTTAAAAAGAGAAACGAGGAACACATGCAATAGCAAGCCGTGTAGGTTGATAAATAACCAATTCATGAATTACTGACTCTCTATACTCCTTAGTAAATTTGCACCTATAACTTCAGTAGACGTAGAAGAGATTCCCTTTAGAAGTATAAATTAACACGAACAAGAACAGATGTAACGGTTAAAAATACGGAAAAATTAATAATCTAATTGGGAGACAATAATTAACTTCTAAAAACATGTTGCATATCGTTTATAAGAGAAACAATTAGAGAATTGTTTTTTGTTTTAAAGTTTTCCAGTTACTTTCAATCTTTTTATCAATTTATTTTACTTTTTCTACAGTTCTTGGCAATCAGTTAACATAATTTGATGTTATATAAATTCTGAAGCAATGAAGTTCTTTTAAGCTGCGTACCAATTCCTGCAAGGTTTTAAAATTTTTCTGGAAAATTTACTGAGATTCTACTGAAAATAAGATAACCCACACAAATATTATCATAATGATCTTATTGATAGTACACAATCATTTGCATTATTACGAAATATTAAAACTAATATAACCAACCCTAAAGATTCCTCACACTCTTATTGTTCAATATATAGGTATAAAAAATGTTTATAATAAAAAAAATATAAATAATCCTAAGTATAAGGATGATATCAAAAATTCCAGCCTCGGTACCATTTCAAGAAAATGCTTTCAAAACAAAAAAGGATAATAAACTGAAAATAATTATAAAACTAATCTAGTAAAGACATATTGATATTAAAACATTAATAATTTCAATAAAAAAAAGATTTTGTCATCAACATCTGGTGCTTTTAAATTCCAGGGAAAAAACTATTGATCTGACTAAAAATACTCTAAAAAAAATTTTTCTTACCCAAATTAGGAAGAAAGGGAACGAAATTTATTTAACAGTACACGAATAGCTGGAAACTTTAATCTTGGCACGCTTATAGTTTTCGCTGCAAGATAATTCAGAAAAATCCTACAACTTCAAATTTCCTCTTCGAAGGGGAATACCTAAAATAAATACCAGTGAAATTTATTTTAGTCGGTTTAATCTGAGGTAGGTACTTCTGGAGTAATTGGAAACTTTAATATCTGCACAGGAATAGGTTAGGCTCACGAATATTATGGTTGAAATAGCTATTCGAGTATATACGAGTACTGCACACAATATAGAAGTGCCGGGCTGTTATGACAATAATGGTTTCGTTACAAACTCCAAGATATGACTGGTGGATGCCTAGAAAGACTTAAAGATAAGAATAAGGAGAGTGGAAATTTCTTTGAATAAAAATTGAAATCTGATGATTGATACCGCGTTGTAAATTTTTAACTTCCAGCATTATTTTATCTTAATTATATAATATATTATAAACGACGTTTCAAAGGTACCATTATTCTCTTTCAAACAAATACGTTTTTTAGGAAATGTAAGTGACGCGATGATTTGTTTGCAGAAATGATCTCAGAATGCATTGTATTGCGCACCTCAGGAAACAATCTGTTATGACAAAATTAGTTGACACCGTAAATATCGACCATTGGATTTGTACTTATTATTTTAGTGTTGATAAGGGGCGTTGAAAATAATGAAGCACTTCCGTTAGACAAACTTCGAAATTGTCGAGAAGCACTTACATAAAAATTTCCCGCAGGACATTAGAGCTCGCCATGAAGCAAGACGAGTAGGTGAAACAGTAATCCAAACGAAGTAATTCCGTTTTAAAGTTAGCTCACATCCTTACATCGTTAACCCTTTCCCTTCAATTAATTCCAGAGATTACAACCCTAACCCTCGAAAATAATTTCAATAATCTTAGTAATATCCTTTCTAAGATATGCGGAGGCAGCTCAGGAAACTGCCCGATTTTCCGCCCGTTAGCCAGACCGCTGGACATCTCAGGAAACCTTAAGATAATGTCCCCCCCACAACAATTTCTTCCGAGGCTTACGAATGCACATTAATCTGCATCTCTCTCTTCAGAGGGAAGGGCGGGTCACCTTCAAGAGTTTCCAGTTTAGGTACGTCGAGAGGAACATCGACACTAGCCCGACGTACTGACGGGGGAGACTAAGTGTTAACGTTAATCGCCGTAAGGGTCGGATTTGTGTGGCGTGCGACCGTTACGTGGTCATAATCTCGCGTCGGAGTTGTTCTAAGGTCCGGCACATAAGGAAATTAGAGCCAGCCTGGCCGAAATTCCTCAGCCGTTTAATTTAAGGGGCCAGGAAGGCTCAACAATGCTACTACGTTTGCCGTTTCGATAAAGTGAATGGTTCAACGCACAAATATGGGCGTAATTAAAATTGCTGAGGGTCTACGGTGGCGGCGGTGCATATATTGGAAACGGGGGTGTCATGAACTTGAAAAATCCTATACTGTAGACATCAAGGCATAATCAATAGCATCACTAACCCAATACACATTTTTTATTAAAAGGCAAAGGACGCGCAACAGGTTATGTGCAGATTAGTAGAAACGTCAAGTTATTTCTATGGACTGTTACTGTATAAATCCTAGTCGAGTTAGAAAAGGTCAGTAAATGATGGATTCTAAAACTATTTATAGTGTATTCAGAGTGTATTCTAGAAAATTTCCAGAGTAAGTTCCAGAAAACGAAACACTGATATCATGGTTGAAGGTTTTGTAATAGTGAATACTGCTTCTGGGACGACAGAGAGAGGAGATTCCCTGGGAATTTTACGCCCTGTATACATACATTAAATATTAATAAAAATTTAATATTTGGTACGCATGTGTAACTTGATATACCCCTTAAGAATGGTCATAAAAAATTAGTATTGTCATTGAAAAAAATAGTCGATGACGTCATATCTCAATTTTGGTACACGTTGTATAACATTTTCTTACTTCAAAATACTAATCGACCTGTCCGAGCATATTTTCAACAAAAGAAGCCATCTTTGATTTACTGAATTTATTCAAGGGTAGAGACTCGCACTGTATATAGCAGAATGATAAAACGATAGGTATCTTTGGGTTGAATGGCATACCTTGGTAACCGTCATATTAAGACAGAATTTCTGCATTTTCCGACAAAAGCACTCTATATTCATAATTATATAGTTTTTAGCCTCTAGCCAAATAAACCTGTTCGATTAGCCATATCATCAGGTTCTTCTTTATTTAAATTCATTAATAACTAGAAAGGTGCCAGCTACATTTAATGATTAATTATTTATTGACATATATCACTAACAACTTTAGGGAATACGCAACATACGACGGAAATAAGTACATCAGTATAACTTAAAATTGTTATATTCAATGTTCAGGGAATGTAAAAATTGAAGAAAAAAGTGAAGAAAAGTAAAGAAGAGTGTTTCTCTCTTAAAGAATATGTAATGTAATGAATGATATGTTAAGCCTTTATATGTATGTGTTACCGGAAATTTTTAGGTACTTCTTGATTATTTGGAAACTTGAAACTTTGCAAGATTCAAAAAATATCAGAAAAATATTCCTAAACTCCAAATTTTTCTTTCCGAGGAGTGACATATAGGAGTGAAATTTATTTTTGTTGATTTTATTCCGAGACACTCCTCGAGTAGTTAGAAACTTTAAACTTTGCACGGTTACAGCGTGGCCTGGAATATTTTGAATTTTTAAATTTCATTTACCGGGGGTGTAAATGGGATAATATTTACTTAACTCCCAGAAACTGTAAACTTGGCACGTTTATAGCTTAAACTACAGCATTAAATCATTGTAATTCCAAATTTCACTTTCCAACCATGTAAAATATGGGTCAAAATTGTATTTGTGATGGTTATTAAGTTGTACTTGCCAGACTCAATTGAGTCTTTCACATTGACATCAATCAAATTGACTTCCTCAATTCCCTCAATTTTCAACGCTATACACCAAAACGCTAAAAAATATGTAATGAGCCACAGTTAATCCTATTGGTTAAAACAGAATGGAGTATTTACCTCTTGGCCTATCAAACCTCCTCTGTCTTTATTATATGTACTGTACTATTTTTCTGGGATTTCTCAGTAATAAGACCGGTGGTTCAGTAATTGAAACCGGTTTTTTTTGTATGGATGTTCAATGTGTAGAAAGGGCTGAAACGGTAGTGTCTTACAAATGACATAAATTGCACTAGATCAAATATATATTACCCCAACAGACAAACTACGTTTCCTAAATCCAACTGCACAAAATATTTCTATCAAATGTTTCTTCCATGTGGACTAAGAAACGATTGTTTATACCAACTGCGATTGTTTGATACACAGTAAAATTTTGATGTATATGAAAAATTCTTCAATATTTGAAAAGTAAAATGTATTGCAATAGGGAACAAGGAACTTAATCCAAAAAGTATGGCGATAGATTTTGAAAAATCATTTCATAATGTCGTGAAATCTGCATGGTCTCGTAGTAATGAAATTTTACGTATATTTCATCTTTTTCAGGCTTGGTGGAAAAAAATTTTAAATTTTCCTTTGCTCGCTGTATATAAAGACAAGAGTTCTGACATAGGCAAATTGTTATGATATCTATTCGTCTTGTCATATTTAAATTCTTCCGAAGCAGGAGATTGAACAATACAAGGAGATCACTATAGAACAATTTCCAGATTTAATTATGATTCAAATATACTTATAAATAAATAATAATAGGCTAACTATTAGGTGCTATCTAAAGCTCCGTTTGTCGAAAATTTGAACCTAAATTACAGCTACTATGTTAAGTGACCCCCTAGAGAAATCGGATACATTGACTTGTATCATAAAACTGACATCAGATTAAGGGAGGAATAAAACTTTGTAAAACAAATATTACAAAATATACATCACCTAGTGATATGACGTCACAAAGCCGGTAGCTTATTTCTGATTAAATTTCTTGGTCACTTCCATCACCAAGTTATATTAAATACGTTTAAAATTTCAAAAATTTGTTTTTGAGCTTTTATCTTCACTTTATTTTTTCTCATCAAAACAAATTTATGCCTTTAAATATTTGCTTTTAATAATACGCTTAAGCTACTTGAAGCACAGTTGAACGAAATGTTATGTGCCCCCTATAGTACATTTTCGAGTCGTTTTCTTAACCGCGAGCAGCACTTGTTTAAGAAAATATGACGAGAATACTGAAGAATGAGCATATTGAGAAAGTTGCATATTATGTATTTTCCATAAGGAAACCACCTTTAGTAGGATAATACCAGCGTTGATTACGAAAAGAGGATTACATGACCGAAAACATATTCCACGTCGTTAGCACTCAATTTCAGCAAAACTAAAGACCTACTTAGCGTTGTGACAACCTTTCGAAACCCCCAAAAAAAAAATCAAAAATATATTCCATCACATTAAACAGCTTGCGGATTTGTAACACTATGTTCAAACCGTACTCCCCCGGGCGCTACGTAATTTGTCTAGCCATTTTTCTATGTTTTGACGTTTGTCACCTTGTACCGTTAAGTGAATATTAATATAACTTAAAGCATTGCAACACAGTGTTATTTTTAACGCTTCCAAAAAGCTTTCGCCCAAGTGAGCAACAACGGGTAAGAGAGAAAAAGAAGTGCAGGCCCGACACGAAAACAATGCCGTTCTCTCACACTTCGTTAACCGCACAGTATTCGTTACACGTTGGTCGTCTATTTTTCGTTTCAACACACTCCTAGAATTCTATTATAAGGTAGATAGCCTATTAGCTAGAAACAATATTCGATATTTCCTTGTGTTACGGAGAATTAAATTTAGGAGCTGACAAATTGCGCTCATGTCGAACATGTGTACACATAAATTATAATCTGAACGGCCCGTGGATGCATATGCCCGCCGGTTATCGGCCAGTGTGTTTCTGAATAATGATGTGTGATGTCAGACTCTCAAATATAAACCGCGAAAATTTTTTCGGATCGCTTACCTTGACTTCCTCCCTCGATCTCCTCCGGGAACACGACGGCGGTATCTGACCTGTCGAGGTATATTTTCAGGCCTCCCTCTTCGCTACTGTTTTCCTCCTCTGCGGCGGATCCCTCGCGCGAATCCGGGGAATCCTCCGGGGTCAGACCGTTGACGCGAACCGCGGAACCTTTAGAATTTTTCAGGGAGGCGTTTTGGACTATTTCGTTGTGGTTGTCGTCCGGCGATAACGTTACGGTTCTTGTAGGCACTGGTGAAAGGTCGCTGAGCATGTTGTCTGAAACAAAAAGGAAAATTTGCATTACCTTCCATTGGTGGTAAAAAGGGTTAATTTCTCTATGGTTAAAACTATAAGAATTTTTTTAACTCTATCAGAGTCTAACATCCATTCATAAAGTTAATGTGATTTCTGTGCTGGAGGATCTTCCACTATTGGTTCATTCTGCGATTCTACTCTTTTCCATGAAATTCTAGTTTAGTTAGCAAGCCTCAATCCATCTCCAAATCTTGCACTAAACCTATAAACGTATAAAAGTACACCGGAGTAGCCAAGCACTAATTGCGAATTTTTAAAAGACTAGTAAAGAGGTGAAAGAAATGTGCAGATGTTATATCTCCTATCTAGGGAAAACTGAAATACCTTACGCAAATGACCTTAAAGAAGGTTTGGTAGGTAAGTACCATAAAAAATTTACCTACTTCAAGCGGGGCCTGGTGTTATGGGGTACTTGTAAATTGTTTCCCGGCAGATATGAAATAAAAACACTGTATTCAATGCCCGTGAAATAAATTAATTGCTAATATCTATCCTTTACCACATATTTAAGTATGAATCGGTTTCAACAAACGGTTCAGGAATTAAAAAAATATTTACTCTCATACCCAGAACGGATTAAGAAAGTTGGTTAGGGTGAAGAGGGTGTATCAAAGTGTATGTTTTCCCTTTTCAAACCAATTGGAAGAGTTTAAAGAAGCCTTAATACCCATTTATAGCTGCCACTAGACTGGCCCATTTGCGTTCGGGATTTTCTTTGCAGACATCGTACATTCCATTTGTCGGTCGATTAATTCCTTTGAAAACATTATCAACAGTATTAGAATCGAAGCGTTTTCGTTTTATCGAGTTATCAAAGGGCAATTTTAAAATAACCAAAATTATTGCCACTTATCGTTAAAACCACATAGAAATATTAATCACTCGATTCGCATACCATTGGTTAACTAAGTTTTTATGGTCGTAAAATTTTAATGACCATAGGGACCCCCGAAACAGCAAATACAGGTGTGCAATTCCCATTTTTTTTTATTATAACTGCCTGAGTTATGTGACCATCCATCCATGAATAGGCCAACGATCCTCTGTTTTAAATGCGCTCGGTAAAATGGGATTTTCGTCATCGTTCCAATTGGATTAAGAAAGAGAGTAATTCTTACTTAGTCGAGAGTTATTTTCTGTTTTTACTCTATGACTGTCACATGCTTTAAACGCGCTTAAGTAATATTTCTATCGCGAATCTCGAAATAATTTTAAGTAGACGTGGAACACAGAAGTTAGTCTTTAATAACTCACAAACACTTTAATGAGTCGTTTTAAAAAGCACATGCCAACATTTTAAGTAGTACTAGTAGTACAAATAACAGAACTAATGGTTAAAAATCACAACGAAGGTGGCGAAGGCGACCGTAGACACGTGTTTCTGACTGTTGGTCCTACGGTGCAGCCTGTTATGAGGGGTTTGGACCAAGCGATGGGGACACAGTACCACCCAAGGAATCAACCGGACAGTCAGGTTCAGTCAAACAACCGACGGTTGACGGTTTGCAAATCCACCTTGTTTCATTTACTCTTCCTGTGCAAAGATTCATCACATAGTTGGCAATATCTGCGCCTGCGTAACGCTTTTACAAGCATCGTCTTTGTATCCATTTCACTTCATCATTGTCTTGTCTCCATGTACGTATGGACTACTGAAAGTAATGCAATTTTGTAATAATTGTAACTTTTTTATAGTTTTGTTTTAAATTCTAATATATTGTGCATGGATATAATTACTGAAGAATAAAAAGAGAATACCCTCAAAGATGTCCTAAACGAAGGGCAAAATTTCGGAAAGGTTTGTTATAATTGGGGTGCATGTACATATAGTTCGTCGCATTTTATTTGAGACTCGAATTGTGGTACGTGTTACCCGGACCCGATTGTGAAAGATTATAAACGAAGAAGATGAAGAGGTTAAAAATTGTTATTCGCTCGTAGTGACAGGATATTTACATATATTAAATGGACCGTACTTAGAGTACTTAGACAACAACGAGGTCTTCAAGAACTGATAAACTTATAAAGAACTCATTCTCATTGATGAGTCGTAGTGTAAATTTAAATTATATAATAACGAGGTGAAATTGTCTCAACAGCGTGTAAGATAGGAACTGAAAATATATTTACATTCATTTTACCCTGATCTTGACAAATAGCAGTGGATTAAGACATGGAGTATGACAAAGGAGAAGAATGAGGTGAAGAAAAATTGGAAAAGGTCGACGCCATAGAACCTGCATCGCAATGGCTTAGATACCATATGCAAAAAAGAGAAAAGGAGATGGTTTTTAAATGTTTTCCAAGGTATGGAAAAGATTAAATTGTCTGTGACCATTTAAAAATTCTGGTACGGTCTGGTATTAAGACCTTTTATTAGGGTGTCTTGTACCAAGTCTACTCTAATTTTGTCTCAAATAAAATGTACGTTGTATTTATGGACTATTGGGGCAATAAATATGATTCGATTTGAATTGAAGAGGCTCAAAAGCAATTCTGTTACAGTTAAGATTCAAAACTAGACTTTCACACCCTGACATATATTCAGAATTAGTCAGTACCTGAATTAAAAACTGATACTGTCTAATACTAATTTGTTCTGAATAATCCTACTTATTTCTTGTTCAGTTTCTAGTCCATGCAGTATACAAGGCGCCCTGGCCTCTCTTTTTTGAAAGTTAATTAACATCGAATGATACGTCAAAATGTGTATTTCTTTATACGACAAAACAAAGACCTTTCTTCACCTTCGCCCTTCGGCACAAAATGCGTATGCAAATCCGTCGAAAATCTGCGACAAAATTATTCAATCCAATTCTTGTTTTTTCTTCGGTCCCAACCCCGCGCGGCTCCATCGCAATGACCTCAATTTATCATATCCTGTCAGATCCTATAGGGCGCTGTTGGAAGTAGCAAAAAGGGAAAGTTGCTCTAGCTCTCCCTTCTTTTAATTTAATAAGTAAAGTGTTCCCGAAATTAATGTGATAATCTTAACGGGCCGGACATCTATCATGAGTGACGTGCTTTAGCAGTTGCTCAACATATTGGTAACACGTTGTTTGTCAGCATGTCGCTGGCTATTAATGTGACATGTGGAGATTGAAGCCGATAAGTAGATTAGAGTAACAGGAAAGTTTACGCGATGCCAAATTTTAGTAAATATACATTCGAGGCCTAGTATTTGGTACGATAACAGTACAAAAACTAGCAATTGCAAACACTTTCTAACCGAATAACAGGCGTAATGTCATGCATATGCCATCGACTTTTGTTGACAAACAGAAGTATTCAGTAACAAGTGAATGCAAGCAACTTTTTTAATAAAACATAGCAAACACAAAGCAGCGACTAAAAAATCAACCAAAGTGCACGTTATATAACAGACAAATTAGACGCCTACGGCCTCCAGAATGTCTTTGATGCAAATCGTGGGACCGGGCCGAAGTGACGGTCCAGGAAAATATACATACTAAAAAATAACAGTCTCATCCGAAACACATAAAGAGAGATAATCAAAGTTTTTATATGTGACGGAGGAAATTTTTCCAGTGTTATTCCATCTTTTCATATTATAATTCACCTTCGTAAAAGATAATAAATTCAGTAAACACATAAAGAAGTTTTTCACGACATAAAAGTAAATTCGGTTTTTTTTTCGCATAGGTCGTTCAGAGTTATGTTTATCTAAGAGAGGAGAAAATATCACGAAACCGTCTCCCATATAATATGCATAAATCAGGATATCTGGCCATCTTCAAAATTTGATGGTGTTTGTAGGTGGCGAGGTAGAGCCATAGGCGTGATCGCAGTCGGCCTTGCCTGAGTTATGTTTATGGACTTCGATGGGGGGCGGGCGGCGATGTGGGCCGAGGGGCGCATCGCCAATACAATTTTATTGGGGAAGTTGCGGGTTCCAAAACAGCCCTTTCTCACAATCACACATTCATATTTTATATTTATGCCTTTTCACTGATTCACCGCTGTCATATTCCCGAAGTGCTATTCCTTATTTCGTCTGCTCCTCCTTCCCGGGGGGTTACATATCACGATCGTAAAAGTAATTTGACTTGCAGAAGTGTCGACTATTTATAGTTCGATTTGTGAGAGAATTGGACGGATTGGAGAGAGGCGCAATCGACACTTTTCGTGGTCGCGACCTCGGACACCTCTTCCCTTGGAAGGACACCAGAAGTACTTAATGGCAGCTTTTGCTGGAAGGTAAAGCGATTTTTGCGACCATCACATGTCGCTACTTTAACATTTTGTTTCAGAAATGCATGCTAAAAGGTGCTGATCGCAAATTGTACCAAAAATTTGAAGGATTGGTTCTACTTTTTCTTATGCTTAGATATCAGACTTGGTCGTTCAACTTGTAAACGAAGTCGATTTTTTGGCACTTTGTGTACCTAGCAGTTGGATTGTTTTTTTAATTCTGAGCCTTGAGGCAAGAGATTATAAAAACCCTTTCATAATCAATAATTTTTTATATTTCATTAATTAGTTTAATAATTGTTTTATTAACGAACTACAAGTAAAGTTTACTTATTGCTCTTAGCTAAACAAAAATACATTCCAGATAAAAATTAATAAAGTGTCATGAAGTAGGTACAAGTACTAAATAGTAGAGTAGAGTTCAGTAGAGTTCAAATATTTTGCATTCTCGACTCTGATTAACAAGGAGATTAATTATTTTATCGTTATTAATATTTTTGCCGTTAACTTTTCAATGGAAATAACGCCTAAATAGAATGGATACAAGGGTAATCTAAAAATGGTAGGATCAAAATTTAGGGTAAGGATAGAAAACAACATATCACAGCAACGTACAATTGGTCGAAAGTATTTCTTTGAAGGATTTATGTTGAAGTAAAGTTTCATGACAATAATAACGTAATGTTCAATGTAAACTATGTGCTAATCTCATATTTTTATATTTTATTAATTATTACTTATTATTGTTACGTATTCACACTGATAATGTTTATTTTTGGTAGCGATGTGTAATTTAATGTTTATAACATAGGTTCACTTTTTGTACCCCTGGCCTAGCTCAATTAAACAATATTTTTAATTTTTTTATGTATTCCATTTTTATATCTACTCCTTTATAATACATCTTATATTATTATCGTTATTGGTATTCTTACCTACCTTACAATTCTATTAAAGCGATTATTTATTGGAGAAATTATTTTCAGGGACCTAATGTCAAGCAATTGTTCATTCGAGAAATTGTAGAGCAGTTGTTTTCAAGCAATTTGCCTCCCTTTGAAGAGGGGGCCTTTATTGTGCCTTTTGACGAACTATCAATCCACCTTTTTTAAACCATATTGTGGGTGGCAAACCACGCGTCACCTAGGTAAAAAATTAAATAATTATTTTTCCGGTAATTTTCGATCTTGGTCAAATCGTGGATCCTCCAATTCCAAATACGGTCACTTTACATTGCAGCTTGACGTTTCTCAATTAATTTGAAAAAAAATCTACTTGTGAAACAAATATAAAGGGTCACTTCTGTATTGAATTTATGGGTACTCACTAGTCTTTACTTAACTCATATTTTATAGAATTAATCGCTGGAATGTTCCTGTTGGGATACATTTAATAAATAGTTTTTCGGATAAATTTCAAATATTCGGACATTTTCTTGAGGATGTCCTGATCACACCATCTTTTTCTTTTTACCTAGTGATATTCACGCTATTTAGTAATAATCCATCTAATTGGAACTTTTTGGGACTTGCATTAATTCACATCTGATATTAAGTGCTTCGAATCGAATTTAATATTTAAGTAAATCGTTATAGCCTCTAAATATCATATCACCATAAATGTACTTTACGTTTCACCACAGATGATTTTTGATACAACATAACTAAAGCCAATTCAATAATACTAATTTAATTGTAAGGTGTCACACGTGGATTTTCAGAAACCGTAACATTATGTTAAAAATTAAATAATCATTCAACCTTGATTACCTTGATTACAAACACACACTATTCAATTATTAAGAACATAATATTTTTCACAACGTAATCTGCCACTATGTGAAATACATACAACAACAGCTCTTTTTCTTTGAGATTTAAAATTTTAATTTTCTTGAAACGTGCTTCTCCTTTATTTACTGCTCTTAATTTATCCAGTACCCTCTGAAAGTAATTAGTCCGACAACTGAAATCTAAAACAGACTACTTGAATGTGAATTGATTTAATATATTCACTTGAACAATTTCAACGCCGCACTACACGAAAACTATTATTATTGTACTAAACAATATTACATTCAAAATGAAAACCAATAACGTGTAATGTGGTAGATAACATTTACGCATCTCATGGTATAAAACAGTATCCAGTTTAAATTTTTCAAATAGGAACCACTGGTCCTGCCCAAACAACTCGTCGAAGGGTGGTTTATGGTAGTGTTAGCACCGACTCCTCGTTGGCTGCTTATGAAAGGAAATCATTTATTTATAGGCAAACCTTAGAAAATCCACGAGCGAATAGCTACGCAATTGAAATATGTGAGGCAAATAATTCCAAAAGCTGGTTTGCAATTCTAGCAAGTCGACCAATCGCCAAATAATCCCAGGTGACTGGAAGCATTTACTAACGAACGCCCTTTGAAATGTTTTTCCAGTAAGATTTGTTCTGATGAGGAAGAAAGAGGGCCGAGTTTTAAACGGTATTGTTCACCTCGCGTCAAATTCCCGAAATCCCGCCGAATCACCTGCATGATTAATACCGCCCACCCTCCGTTCCAACAGCGGCAGCAACAACAACGGGGGAAAAATCCCCATTCGCAATCCTCGACCGTTTTCCCCTCGGGGAGAAGGACAGTTTGAATAGTCACGGATTTATCGATTGTTATTAGCGGCCGAAAGGATTGTATTTGCTTAGGAACGGTCCTGTGGGGGATCCTGCGACTTGTATGTACGGATGAGCGTGTGTGTGCGTTCGTCCTGCAGGACGTCAACTGTGGATGCGGTCGTTCACGGCCCGGTGATCTTTGCACCGAACGGACACGTCCTGTCAAACCGCGCGTCATGGCGCCCTCATGCTTACGGAGGACACGCTCAGATGCGTCACTACGCTTGTCGTCTGTCCACCCGATCTCGGTTCCGTCCGTCGACTGTTCTAATTGCGTGCGGTGGACGAATCCTCCAGGAATTCGTCTGAGGAGAAAGAAAAAACGCCGACCAGTCAAACGCCAACTCCTGAAGGTCGGATGATCTACGAAACGTCCCCACTTGTTGTGAGTTTAATATCGAAGATGTCGCATAATACTATCGATACATTCAAATACAACCATTCTGTTATCCCTGGGGAATACCAGAGTGGTCATCTGAAAAATACATATATGGCTACACAAATACAAGGAGCAGCATCGAATATTGTTATTCAAATAAAAGCGTCCATAAAGCCCGCCATTATATATTCCTGACCATCCCTCGAGCAAAACACCGACCTAGCCCCGGTTATTATTCCTCCCGAGGAAAAAAGTAAATCTCCTTGCCGCCAATAAACCTTTTGTCCGAATGCACCGTGGCATCTACTCGCCCGGATCCCATCTGATTATGCAGGAGCACGCGTGTGTAGCAGGAGAAAACTCCACATACACACACAAAGTCCGAAGGGAGAGAGAAAGAGAGAAGGAGATAGGACCGGAATTTCACCGGAGCCAGATTTACAGGAGGATTCCGGCCCCGGCACGAAACCAATCTTCTCCGGTAGTTTAGCACCGAATCCGGATCGCTTTTCACCTTTACTCCCGCCATCAATTTCCTAACACTCTATTAGGTTGATGTTCGCGCCAGGGCAATCGGCTGCACAACGAGGATAAAAGAGCTTCATTTTTACGCCATAAATATTGTTTGGAGACGGTTAACTGGATTTCGGGTTCCTCACCTTTTACCTTTACCGATCTTCCGCAGATCTGCACATGGATTTTCAATGGGACAAGGGAGATAGGAGGGATCGCATAAATCGTTTTCGAATTTCCTCTCTTCGATTAATCCACTTAAGGGAATTGAAAAAAAAAATTGTCGTTGCTGGGGCATTTTAATGTATTGTAAGGGACAAAAATAATTCGACAGATAATTTACTAACAAGTATCCTCGTAGTGAAAACGTCGACGTGATAACTTCAAGACTCAGATAGGGGTATTTAATACTGTTGCGTTTACGTGCGAGTATCTAATAAATTTTCGCTTTGGAAAAGGCTATTGTGAAAGTAGGTAACGGTCAAGCCTAGGGATGCGTTAAGTTCTTATGGAATAAATTCTTATTGATTATGGCAAAAGACACGACACAGAGTGGGCTGGATGATTATCCATATAACACATACATTCGGCAAAATCAAACAAATGACAGCTGAAATAGATCAGGTGTTTATACGATTAAACGCCCTATGGATATTAGTAACGCTCACATCTCTAGTCCTTTTGACACACATGTGATGTTGGACTATCACGTCCCTTTTCCAACCCCAAATTTTGCAGATTTAAATTTTTTTTATTTCGATAACAAAGGGGAGAAACTAGATATTTTAAAAATTATGGAAATAGTTAAATTGAGGAAAAATCTCGCTTATTTCTCTCAATGAACAACTTATTTTGGATTTTGTTGACGTCTTTAGTTCGTTGAAATGTCTCGAGACGCGGCCAGATAAACAATCTATTAGTACTAATGTACCATCTAGGTAATATGTTTGTCTCTACACTTTTCCCTGATTCATGCCCCCTGCCTACAATCTACTTTTTTCATTGACGTCATGATATGTTAATTAAATAGCTGAGAAGTTAATGATGTAATTGTGGTGATCACACAAGCCATCACGTACCAAACCCTTTTCCGAGCCATAACGTAAAATTATCAGCCACTATCATTCCGAGGAAGGAACATTTGCTTGGCATCGAGAGCAATCCTTCTTCAACCGTATCGTTGGAATCGAACCACGTGTTATTTGAGAACAAAATCCATGGAGTTTGATATCTGTACATTTCAATGTCTGATAAATATTCGATTCGCCATCGTTAAATGCATTTACTGCATTCAGGAAATATCAACAAATAAAAATTTCCTTAACTGCTTGAGATTTATCAATTTATTCTATTAAAATTAGACCTCACATTTTTCACAAAATTTGCATTTTCTTTTAAACATTCAAACCTACGGTAGTCTTCTATGTAATTCAATACGAAGTCTTTATTACGGTAACTTCTAGAAGTGCCTAAATCTTTTGTTTTTTCGTTAACGGTTCCCCTCTACTCACTTTGTCAATTGATCACCTAACTGCGTCGATTAAAATTTGCGTCAATTAGCTTCGCATTATTAAAGCCTGGAGTGGAACGCGGTATGTAAGTACCCCTTGATAGACTTTCTAACCATTCACTGCAACAATTTGGCAAATGTAACATTCGGTTATCATCATTACTTAGTTTTCTAGATGGAACCGGTAAAGTCAACCCTTGTGGATAACGGATAATGGATAACTTTTACCTACGGTTGAAGCCTTGTTACATATTTTACCTCAAAAGACAAACACACTAATTTTTGTCCTAAAATGCCTGTTCGAAAGTTATGAATTTTGATCCTTGCCCTATCTTTTATAAAATTTTGTCAAATTATATGGAACAATCAGTTCCATGTTCCAAAAAAATTGAGTCAATATGCCAAACACACCGCAAAAACGTAGTGACCTGCTTATCACAGTCCCCTGCAGCAGCAGTTCGAGTCGTAAATTGCAAATATTGTTTGGACAAGTATAAGTACATGTGTCATCTATGGCACGTGATTCTGATATAGCACAAAAATTATAAAGCACTTTTTCGAAATATAACATCTTTGCAAATAATTAACATAGAGTACAAAGACGTTCTAGTTCTATTAATTAACCATATCGTTTAAATATATATTAAAAATAGTGGACCCAATATGGTACCTTGGGGTACATCATATTCAACTAATAGTCTATATAAACTGTATTTATTAAATAATACCGTCTGGTATCAGTTAAAAATGATTGAAATCGAATCCATACCTTAAGTTTTATGCCAAAATTTTCTACTTGTTAGTTAATAAATTTTTACTAATTGTATCGAATTAAGACCTAAGAAGAAGATCCTAAGAAGCAGGTTATTATTGTGGGAATAATCGATCAACTGATCTTTAACACATTTTGGTAATATTTCTTCTTTATTCGGGCAGTGTTATTAGGCCTAAAATTTGAAAAGTAAATAAATCTTTCACTTAATTCTTCACATTTTCCAGTTTTCCAGATCAGAAAAGTAACAATTAATGACGTATTAATAATATTAGAAATCCATTTCTTTGTAAACTATCCTTTTGTAGCTTCTACTCTTATGAGCTTCTTAACGGTTTCATGTAATTCTTTCATTTCTATCAGCCTAAATTTAGTAAACTCACCAACTGCATTGATTTTCTCTTAACTCCACACTTTCACATTTCGGACGATAATACTGTTCACATTCAACACATCGAGTTATACTTTTATCTTCAACAAATTTATTTTCGCAATGGGAACACCGACTGCCGTCCGTCTCGTTCGACATTTGGGCATTCAGTGAATAGAGGAAATAGTACAGAACATTTTATGAACTTCAGTTCAATTTTATTCAACATATTCCTAGATTGTTGTAAAAATGTGATACTTCTTAAGTTCAATAAGCCATCCTGTATGCCGTAACTTTATCAATCCTCGCGGAAGCGAGTCCGTCAAATATCCACAATTTACTCGGAGCATAACATTTCTCGGGCCCAGTAAATAGGTAATCAGAAAGACGTTATTCCTCGTCTCCTTTTATTGCCCCAATAAATAATCGATAAAACAACTAAGTGAATCGAAGATCGGGAGGGCACACGGCATCTCTGGCCATTAAGAGGGAGAGAGCACCAGGAAGGAAGTCTCAATATGGCGATCATCACCGGCCGGACATCGTACAGATAGCCGTGTCATCAATCAGAACTATCTTTCCAGCGGGCCACATCAATTATTCTATCATCGTGTTAACGGTCGCCCGGGCTTATAGATTTCCCCGGCGTTTTTGTTTTGTGATAATGGCCGATGTCTTACTTATTCAGCAAATTGATAACAGCATTAGGGGGTTTTTGCACGGAGGACGGTAACTTCGTAGGTATTGGAAAAAAATTACAACTTCGGTTAGTTCGAGGGCACTCGACACACGCCCAAACAAAGTGATTTACAGCACAAAGGCATTCCTCCTCCGGCTTGAATCTTCCCGGTAGGATTATATCATACTTGTCAGAGGGATGTGTCATCGCGGAAGTAAGCAAGTAACCCGTGTTCTATCAACGCCAAACTTTCATTTCGACCTCCGCACAAACGCAGACCATCCTGACGCCAATTACTTCCTCTTCCTAGCGCCCTTCTATTAAATAAAATCGCAATTATCCCCCTATTATCTCGTACACTCTCCACGTAGGTTAGCTCGCCCTATACAGGCAATCAAGGAGAATAAAGGCCCCGTTCGATCTGTAGGTACAAAAGAGATTGAATTCACCCGTATTGCCCCGGGTTAATTGAAGGGAGTAAGTGAGGTGGCGATCTTTGTAAGGTAAACGACGGAGACAATGAGAGACGGACAGCTGCAGGTATGTGGACTAATCAAGACCAATTTAAGAACAACTATTAGATACCGTGGGCCCGTATGGAAGCGAGACGATGGGGGCGCCTCGATATCATCTTTACGAGAAGGGAGGGAATTCGCCGGAGGGCGAGAATTAACTAAATTATTAACACTTATTTTTTAATCTGTAAATTGGGTTTGGTGTCGCTCTTTAAAATCTCACCCGACGGCCTGATTTTACAATTCGAAATCCGTTACTTGCAACATCAGGATTTTTTCTAATCTAAAAGCTTTAAGTGTTTGCCAACAGGATATCAGAAATTTGAGATATTTTTATTTGAAAATACGAATTTCCCCATTTTCCTGTACCATTAACGTTACGTTATATATTACGCGTTTTTCTTTATATTTGGAGTACTGCGTATTTTTTATATTATTACATTTTCAAAAAAATGTACATAAAGTTATAGGGTTTCATCCGTGTTGACAATTTTTTTAATTTTGAAAATTTCATATAGGGTTTCATCCGTGTTGACAATTTTTTTTAATTTTGAAAATTTCATATAGGGTTTCATCCGAGTTGACAATTTTTTTAATTTCGAAAATTTCATATAGGGTTTCATCCGTGTTGACTTGTTTTCATTTTCAAAATTTCATATACAGGGTGAGTCCAGTAAAATATAATTTGCCATTTATTCAATGGCACCACGTGCAGGTTTTCTCGCGTTTTTCCCCTACACAATATCTGATTTAGTATCCACTTCGGCGCATCCTTAAATGTAATTTTGATCAATCTTTTTCTTAAAAATTCATTATGAACATTAATTATTTATTAAGTAGTGACTAATTTAAATGATAAATCTATTAGGGTTTAAAACAGGAAACAAAGTTTTCAAATCTTACCACACCACACACTACATTTATTTGATGAGATTGTTTCTCATATATGATTAATGGTGTATAATGATGAGGTTGAAATAAATAAAAATTAATCTGTTTAAAAATGTATTATAAAAATTTCCCATTTTGTCTACATTTTTGCCTTTTTCAAAATTTGATTGCCTTTTACAGAAAATACCTGCCTTTATAGATGCCTTTTTTGTCCATATTTTCTACCTATAAATCCGACCTTAAATCGTACATCATCTATTATCATTGAGATCAAACAAATTGTTAAAATTGTGATAAACTAAAAAGTTTATGGAGTTTATGGAGTTTATGGAGAATAATTTTAACGTTAGTTCTAATGTTCCTACTAGTAGAAAGCTTTAGCATTTCACATAACTTCTGGCGATATTGGCGTTTACCTTATTTTGACAGGAACGCATGCGCATTAGGCACTTTCAATAACGCTAATGCTTAAAGCGCATGCGTTCCTGTCAAAACAAGGTAAACGTTAGTAGCGCCCGGAATGTTATGTGAAATGTAAAAATTCTCTAGTATTAACATCTCAACCCTATGTGCGACGCTTTAGTAAAAACTGTATGCTGTTACAAAGGTGCACCATATATAAGAAATCATTATTACGTATATTGAATAAGAACACATATCAACAAATTTTTGCTTCTAGAATTGTGGTTACTTTCAAAATAATATGCGCTAATAATGGTCAACATAAAATCAATTGCTATAAACAGTACCATTTCATCTTCATAATTCATTATTAAAAAATGGAAATATTTGTTCCCTTCGGAAAGTGCGTTTTCGGTAAATCACCCTTAGGAACCCGACAAAATTGTTCGTATAAACAATGCAATAGGAAGTGTGCTTAGCGCGGGATAAGTGTCAAAACGTATGTGTGTGTACGTATTGCATTAAAACTTTTAATCCCGTACCCGGTTAGCCGGTACATAAAAGGTGCGGTAAGTACATAAATCTTTTCTCCAAACATAAACAAAACAAATCACTTGAATCCCTACAAATCTGTCAGTGTTAACAATACAAGCCTTTCCAAGTGGACCGTTACGAAATGCACACGTACACACAGAGTAAAATTCGAGCAGTTTCTTTCCTAGAGAGACCCCACTTTATTTAATTGTGATTTATGCGCGCCAACTCTTTAACTCCTAACTCCTAGGTCAAATATTGAAATACGAAATATTTTCCTTTCAGATTTATATGTTAACTTTTCGACCGGCGGATCTCTCTATAAAATATAGGAAACTTGGGACAAAATTTTCTTCGACATTACCCCGTGGAAAGTTTTTTACAACGCAGTAAAAATTCAATTCGTTTGATTGTTCCTCGCATTCCGGGAGAGAAAAGCCAAATATATAAAAAAAAGTGCCTAGAAAATTTACTTCTGGAAAAAATCGCGAGGGAGTCGCAGCAAGAATCAATCATAAAACCTATGTCATACTCGGGCAACATGAGATTTCGAAAATGACAAAATTTTATTTTTAAACGTTCCGTATTTTCCCTTTGGTAATGTAGTTTTGAGATCTTCATGCCGGTTCTTGGAATACACGATTTCCCCCCTCACCATTAACCTAAAACGTTCACATGGTCGATCCCGGTCACGAGAAATATTAGTTCTAATATAAACTTCTTCAGGGGTGAGATAATCTCTTTTTAACCCTTCCCTTTCTGCTCCTCAGTGAAAAATTAAAAGCATCTCGTGGGCACACTTCGCCATCATAAATAAAACGAACCGTTTAATAAATACAATTAGTGAGAGCAACGATCATCTAGAATTAATGGTTACTTTCGAGAGGACGTCAGCCTATGAAACATTAATCTGACTTACAGTTCACTTGGCGTCAGTTGCGCGATTTTTGTAATCCTGATGGGGGCGAAGCGTTTGTCTATTTACTTGTTATTTGTTAATTACATACCTGCATGACGTGAAAAAACGTGCCAATGTGGCCTATTAAAATTAGTAGGACCGAGTGTTTCAACCCATTACAATAATGTTCTACTCGCCGAAATATTAATGACCCACATTCATACGTGACCGATGAATTTCAATGTCCAACTGTTGCTTTTTAACGTTTTAAATTGGAGAGATATCGCACGCGATCTCCCCTCGGAAATTGATGGAACGTTTCCGTGAGTTCGTGAAATTCAAGATGAATTAATGTCTCCGCCAGAGGGATAAAATTCTCAATTTTAACTTGGCAAATGTTACAGATCCAGCATGGAAAGAGGCGAGGTTGTTGTATCAGAAAGGTTGTTCGCGTGAAATTATTTCGAAATATTTAGAGAGCAGAAGAAGGGAAGAGCTCAATGTTCAGAAATCGTGTGATTCAATGTAATGTACAATGTAGTATCTATAAGAGGCACCTGGGTAACAATTACTGAGTGTGGAAAAAATTGAAAGAAATGTCATTAGTCTGTGAAAAATGGTGAAACAAGGAATGGAGTTTCCAAGGGTTGTAGTTATCTGTCTCGAAGGTGGGACGTGTCCAAATCGTATTTACTTCTAATATAATTGATTAAAATAATAATTCCACCAATAATTATGGAAGACTTGCAGCCTGTGTTGTAGTCAAAACAAGACAACTGATAACATGGTTGGTCAATTAATGTTCTAAAATAAAGGTGACTACACATATCTAGAGTGTGCCTACTTGAACCCATAAAGAAAACTTTTTTTATTCTTGGTTTTATGAAAAAAGTTCTTTTTTACAGAAGGTTCTGCACGGCCCAAAACCCAAAATGAAATAATTAAATATCAATTTTTGCAGTCGTATGCGTGTATATAAATTTTGCTTAAAGGTGAAGTATACTTTTGATAAATCGAAAGGTGCACTAAAAAAATAATCCAGAATTGAATACTACGGTAACTCTGCCTGTAACCAACGAGATGCTGAGATATGGAAGGCAGAAACTGCAAAACGAAATTAAAAACCTGATCAAACACATCATAACTCAAAGGAAAATACCATATGAATGGAAGAAGAACATCACAATCCCCATATTAAAAAAGAAAAGAAGACCTTACCAGAGAACTATCCTGGTATCACTTTTCTTAGCATTATACTTAAGACGTCCACTAAACTTATACTAGAACTCTGTAAAACAATCTGAATATGAGAACAATGAGAAGAAATTTATAGTTCTTGATGAACCTCGTGTGCGACAGCAAAAAATTGTTATCTAACTATATCATCTAGGTTTTAGCCCATGCAGAACTTTTTATCAAGAATCCTTTTTTTGTTTTTTTTTTGGATTTTGGAAAAATAAGAAAATTGAAACGTTTTAGCTTTCTAGAAACGGCTGAGACATTATTTCTCGCATAGATTCATGTTACCCTTTTATTGTACAGAATAACAAGGTTGAAATTGTCTGAGATTTTTAGAAAACGATAAATTTGGGCTCTATTTCTTGAATCGGAGACACGTCAAAACGAATTTTTTTGTCCTGGAAAGGGAAAAATATAGTAATTGTTATTTTTGGAAATTATCAAAATAAACTTCATTTATCCAAAATATTAAATTTTGTTTGTTTGCTGGATTTCAAAAATTGTATTTTGTTCTGAATTCTGCAAACTATGACATATCGAAAGAAGTTAGCTATTTTGGGGAGGAAAATACCCTTTCCTTGGAAGAGTGAAGAAGATTGGAATAGGATTTATAGAAAAGGCTGAAATGGGCTTTATCTTTTGAGAAAGTCTGGAAAGATGTAGGCAAGTGAAAACGAAAAAAATTTTGAAGATATTGAAATTAATTCCGTTTTCTGGAGACGAATGATAAAACCTGATATCCTTTTGAATTTTCTAAAATTTGGAAAGGTTAAAAGAAGTTGCGCCTTTTGAGGGAGGTTGAAATAATTTTTTACGAAAAAATTGTTTTTCTTCCTCTTCCTTTCTTTCTCTTCCTGGAGAACATCATAAGATTGAAATAGGCTTTATGTAAAACTGTGCAACGAACGAAGTGAAAATGAAAAATTTTTTGAAAATATCGAAATTATTTTCATTTTCTGGAAATGAATGACACATTTAGAATTCTCTAAAATTGGTAAGATTGACAGACGTTGCACCTTTTTAGGGAGGTTCAAATTTTGCTTCAGAAAAAAAAATGAAAATATTCTCTTCCTGGAGGAAATCGAGAAAATTAAATTCGGCCTTATGGAATAGACTGAAATCAACTTTATATTTTGGGAAAATTGGGAAAAAATCGAAACTAGCGAAAACGAAATTTTGTTTGAAAATATGGAAATTAGCACCGTTTGAGAAAAATGGGCATAACTAATAGAAAAACTTCATATCCATTTTGAATTCTCTAAAATTTGGGGAAGATTGAAACAAGTTGTACCTCTGAAGGAGGTTTATAAAAAAATATGAGATGGTACTATTTTAAGAAAGTTAGGAAAAAACGAAACAAACGTTTTGAAATAATTTCTAGGCAAGCTGAAATTTTAGGAAAAATTTAAAAATAGGCTTTGGATACGAAAGATCAATATACCTGGATTTTAGGAAAGATTGGAATATTTTTCACTTTGGAAAAAAAATTAAAATTAGGTACGTTTTCTAAGAAAATACCATAATAGATTAAAATATTTTGAATTCTGAAACACTGACACAAATTGTAAGAAGGTTGTTTTTTGGGGAAATGTGAGAACCATTGTATTAAAAGAAGACATCACGAAACAGGGCAAAATTTCAAGCTAATACTGTACTTTTGCATATGTGATACAAACTCAAAAAGAATACTACCATTTCGTAATTCTTAAATCCTGTCTCCTCAAATACTATAACGTTACTTTTTTGAACAAATATCTCTTTAACCTTCGATTTTACCTCCGTTTTTTCAGCAAGATAAAAGCAAGTTACACACATTCAATTTCTAGTCCAATTAGGTGATAAAAGCGGAGAAGAATATTTTTGTCACGAAAAATAACACATTTTAAGCTGCTAATTTTAAAATAAGCAACAGATTTACCAGCAAGTTAAGCAAAATTTTCGCTGAATATAAAAATCCAAAAATATTCTGGTTAAAACATTTAATGAAGCTATAAAACTAGCGAATAAAAGCATTGAAGTAAAGGCAACTTGGCCAACTGTAGGACAAATGTGAGTACCCTTCACAATAAAGTATAATGACCAATTGGAAGTACATAATTTCAAGAAAGGAAATGCTGAAACCCACCTAACCTAACCCTGGGAGTTTGCAATCAACTACAATATTAAATACGACCGTAAATACATAGTTTGGCCAAACATCATAACAACTCATGATCTTTAAATAGAAACACGAAACCAAAAATAAGGCAGTAGGAAGATGCAATTAGGTAATATTATTGCACGCCTCAACCACAAAATTCAGTTATTATATGAGGTTCAAAAATAATACTAAAAATGAACATAACATTCTTTAAAGCGACGACTTGATTAGATTGCACCGCTTTACCGATCTATCAAAGTTCAACATGTTTCAGTGTCCGATCCATCCTCCCATCTATTCATATATCCGGTAATTTCCCGAGATACGTAGGTAGTAAAATGGAGAAACGTATTAAATTATATTACCTCTATATTCCGATTCCCAAAGTAAACACGTCGGATTGTTCGAATAATATTGATTTTTTCCGTTAATGGATAATAATAAAAGTTTTATTGTTATGGTCATTGGCACACAGATGAAAAAACCGCGCTTTATGACCTTCCCTGCTTACAAGGAATATCATAATTTTTATGGAGTGTTTTCTTTGAGGAATCACGGGGAAATCGGTACCTATTCCGAATCGAGGAGAGAAAGGGACGAATAAAAGCGTCTCGAAGCGTTCTTATGTCCAAAGGAGTAAAAATTGTTTTGGTAAAAATTGCGATATCTTTAACCACCTTCACCCAATAAATAAATCTATTTAAAAAAAGGATACTTTTAAAATAAGACATTTGTTGGGAATATTAATCAATTTTGGGGACGAATCCGCGAACAAACATTGTATAAGTGAACCCCAGAGTCGTTAACGTAATTAGAACTTCCAATAATTCCCTACCTTATTACTATGCAGGCCAGTAACAATTTTAATCCCGATTGAATTATAAGTTGCATTCAATTTTCCTCTGTTTGTTGTATATTTAAGCATTATTCGGAATAAATCGTGGCTCTTTCCGAAACGAATCCCCGGATTCTTTTTCATGTTCGAAAATTGATTAAAACTTTTAGACGCTCCAGTGTATTTAAGAGCATAAATTCTATGCATACTTCGATATTGAATTAAAGTGTTGTAATCAAACTCCGGGGCATTTCCTTCGCTCCGCCGCCGCCACCGCCGCCGCCGAAGGGAAATTTATTTATGTGTTGTTCTGCCTTTCCCTCACTCGAAATAAAACATAAAAATGCAATTGACACCACGTCTGCAGGTTTATATTATTTTTATTGCTCGCCTGAAATTGATTACCCGGCGTATTAAGACGGGGAGGTGGTGATTTATCATTCCCTTATTCGTTGAATACATTGTTTGGGAAGTTCTTGGATTTCTTATTCTTCGTCGGATGGGAGGAAGATGCGATGCGCCTACCATGGGTATAATTGACTGATTACCTTTACATTTATTTTTCGATCGACGGTTTCCTTATTACTTTGAGGAAACTTTTGTAATTAATCATATGACGTCAAAAAGGCAGATTAATTTCAATGCAAACCTTGGAATGAATTTCCAATAAAATTTAAAACAATGCGTGTTATTCAAGAGATTGTTTTTACACGTGGGTGCAAAACGCGCACTAAAGTGAGAACTAAAGTTACTTTGATTTAAAGGACACAAGTTCAAGCAATAAACAGGACAGAAAAATTTTTGCTCGCTGATGAATTTTGTGAAAACTGTGAAACGCTGTGAAACGATATATGCTAACAAGCTAAACTATCAAAATCCAAAAATGCATTTACCGATACACAGTTTCAATGATAATAAGTCGTATGCCAGATAGGTCGGATACGAAAAATAATCCAGATGTTCAAAGGATTCTAGCAGGGTCAAGCAGTTTTAGAAATCGCTAGTACAATAGTTATGAAAAATATCACAAATGTTATGTATGAATTTCGAGTTTTATCTTAGTATTTCAGAAGCAAATTTTTGCACACGTAAATGTGGCAACGTTACTTATCTCTCAATAAAAACGCCAATAGAAGCGGAAAGTATGAATTTTTACTTACTTTACCTGTTAAAACGATCCTGAAATATTGTGACTTGTTTGAAAAGTAAGCAATAAATTGACTTATTGTGTCACTTTACAGAAAATGTCACAAACTAAGAAAATGTTTTGCCTTTCAATACTGAACAGAGACATTGTTTTATAGTTCAATTTTGGCGCTTCTTTAATTAACAAATTAATTTCTAGTTTATAAATATTTCTAACGTCCATATAGTCTGCCAGTTTAATTTGATTGTAGTAATCAAAAATCAGGAAGTATAAATCTTTTGTATCATTGTTTAAATTAATTCCACTATTCGGTATATTTTGTAAACTGTGAACAGTATCGAACATTAAAAATGTAGGATACTGTAGGGCTAAATGAGAGTAATGCTGGTTAATGTGAAACCCATAAACTTTTTTAACATGTTTTAAGAGTAATATTTGTTTCACTTCTCCATTCCCCCTTGTTTTTGAACTATGACCCCTTAGACACATTCCTAGGTTCCCTTCAGTCCTCTGGATGCAACAGTATGTATAGTCACCCAAGATCGATCAGCAAAGAAACATTTACGCTCGATTATTCCAATTTACACGTGAGGTAAAAGTAAGTGAGGAACTCAGCATTTAACATGAGTACTCAAATTAAACTGCACCAAACAAAATTTTACTAAGTGCTTTAAAAGTACAGTCATGATGTGTTTTAAACGTAGCGTATAAGGAGTTTCACGTATTTAATTTATGTATTAATGACACACACTTGCGAAGTTTACGAATGTATGGGGGCTTCCTAAAGTAAAAAATCTAGAAAAGGATTGTGTGGGAGAATTTATAACAATTTCCTGAGTTTTTGACCTGAGTTTCCAAAAATTCCGGGTTAATATAGTCAACAGTCATGAGAATATCCGGACGACATGTAAAATTCATGAGTCAATCAATATGAATGGACTTCCACCCTAGGCATAATTATCACCAATTAACCAAGTGTTAATAGTATTTTACTTCAAAGCTACGGGGACTCATTTGGCTACCATTTTATGTACATGTATCCTATTAAGGCAAGAGAAAACAATAGTACTCAATGCGGTACCCAACAGATTACTAGTCACGCGATAAATACGTTATGTTAAACACGGTTAAGTGTTTGAGTTCAGAAAAACGAGAGTACAACTAAGGATTTGTTACCAACCCTTAATAGTAAGGGATTCTTAAATATTTACAGTAAGAGAATACGGAATATAGAATAAGGCATGTGATCAGGCTTCCTGCTCACCTGATAGAGGAAGCTCATAGTCCTCAGCTCCTCCTTTTAAACGACAAGGAATAAAAATTGATATTTGGTACGCATGTGTAACGTGATGTACCCTTTAAGACTAGTGATAACAAATTAGTCTTGCCATTAAAAAAATAGTCGATGATGTCATATCTCAAATTTGGTAAGCGCTGTATAGCATTTTCTTGCATTAAAAGGAGTGCAAGTGCACAGGAGTGCAGTTACTGTCCCTGTGTTGGGTTGATTTGAAACATGTTCACCAAGGAAATACGTATTTGACGTCAAAAGCAGGTTAACAAAACCTGTGGAGAGATTTCAAGTTAGTTACCTTTTCTATCTAATTAAGACCTTTCACCTTAAGGGGGTGATGATTCTCTGTTGGTCACAGCGAGTACCACGTGGATAAACCTTCAGAAAATCACATAAACCCGCAACAGTTGAACCGATGTGTTGAAATTCCGGCATCTACCTCCTGACGTTTCGTCTGTTTACCTACGACGGCGACGCCAACGTCGGTGTGACGCGGCGGCCTCAGCACGCGTCCCGACGACCTGCTGTGGTGCGCGTCACCAGTAATTAATTGATTGTATTGTCTGGAAAGTAATTACCTGGCCTCCATCCTACCCCCGCACACACACACTCTCTCTTTCTCCCTCTCTCAGCGCCGCCCGCCGTCGCCGCCTTCCCCCCTTCCGCCATATATTTCATCCTTCTGTTCCTGGCCAACGGACACCGGAACAATGGCCTTACCTTCTCCATAAAAATGTATTTACGCCTTTCTGCACATCAATTATACGAGTCGCCCGCTCCGGCTGGACAACCGGCTATTAATTTTTAATTAAAGTTTTTTCCTCTTCCTCTCTTTCTCTCTCTTTTCCCAGTTCCGAGCCTCGCTCCGGGGGGGAAAGGAGCCGCGGATTTATTGGACGGATACTTTGGGTCGGGTTGGTTTATATATTTTTTGACCAACGCAAACGAAAATAAATTATGACCTAATGATGCGAGATAAATTTTAAAACAACGCGCGGACGAGTTTTAGAGATTCGGACAGGATGAGTTAAGTGTCGAGTATTTTCGGAAGCGTCAATCGCGCTACAGTGAAAATTTCGCATTACTGAACACCGACCGGAAAGTGAAATTGATATGTGATGAAGAAGGTTTGGTAAAGGCAATTTTGGAACAAAAATGCTGGGTTTCTTCAATATTGCGAAGGGGTTTAAGGAACCATTGCGTTAAAAATTGGAGGTGTCCATCATATAACTTTCATGTGAAGTACGCGCTCTATATAAGTTCACCAGAAAATTCTTAAGAGTACAGTGGCCTCTAGGGCAATTTAAAAAAAAAGAAAATATTTTAAATAAAAATTAGAGGTACTGAATACCCAAGTCATATTGCGAAGTTTGAAATAAATCACTAGTGCCGTTTAGGGAATATTAAAAAAAATTAAAAATTCTTAGGAGCAAAAGACCATTCAGGGCTGTTTTAGAAAAAAGTTTTAAATTTATTGGTATCAAATAGTTAGGAAAAGTTGAGGAAATCTGCAATTAATGACGAAGTCGTTCCTAGGAAAATTAAGAAAAACTGAAAAGTTCATTTGAAAAGGAACATTCAGAGATCAGTCAAGAATAGTTATTATGGAATAAACATGAAATTAAATACAGAAAATTTAAAGAACCGTTGAATTAAAAGAGAAGTGCCCTTTGTCCTTACAGGATTTCAATCAGCATCGCATGGATTCGAGTTTTCAGGGGACAAAGCCCAAGCATAAAGTTTCAGCTTTTCGCTGTGTACAATATGTGTGTTTCGTCGTTGGAGAAATTTTAATTTAATTCAACAAATTTGTGATTTGTTCATCATATGATTGATATGAAGAACCGAGCTTTTATAAAATTCTCAGAGTAAACTGCTCTTTAGGGCTATGTTAGAAAAATAATATATATAAAATTTCATATTTAAAATCATATATTAAGTTTTTTAATTTAATTTAATGTAGTGATGGAAATTTAAAGTTAAGTAAGAATATATTAGTGTTTTGGAGAAAATTGAGAAAAACAGAAAATTAGCAATGGCAAAGGGCACTTCAGAGAAGATCAGTCAAGATTACTGATTATTTTATTCAATATGAGGTGAACAGTAGACCGTGCATGAAAAGCTTAAAAAACGAATAGGCTGGACTAACTTTCGAATTAACACAAAAATAACAAGAGTAAGTCCGCTTTGCCCATAACATTTTAATCAAAATCGCACGGATTAAAGTTTTCAGGGGACCCAAATACAAAGTTTCAGCGTTTCATTGATTACAATTACTGGATAGTTATAGTTATATAGTAATAGATTAGGTTTTTTTACCTACGAATTACACGGAAAAAGAACTATATTAAGTTTGTTTACGTACTTACGGTTCGTTTGTTCTAAACTCTACTAGTGAAGTTCTGGTACGTACCTGAAAAAAGAAAAAGAATTCAGTTTTAATCGCAACAAGGATTACATTAAAATAATGTCCTTACGTGGACATTTTCCCAAAAACAAGTTTTTAAGCTCAGGGGTCCGTGAACGTCCAGAAATTCCAATATCTCAAATTACTGAAAATCGGACTGATCGGAATACCTTTTCATTATATGTGTACATATTAAATCACATGAGAAAGTAAAAAAAGAAAGTAATAACTATCTTATAAGAGGCACGCGCTCTAAACAAGTTTATAAGCTTTTAGGAAATTCTTAAAAGTAAAGTGCCCTTTTAGAAAAGATGTTTACAATGAAACTTATATGTATTAGATAAATGAGTCAAATTGCGAATTTTCATTGAATTCAATCATTAAAGCTGATTTGGAGAAAATTAAGAAAAGCTTAAAATTCTCAAACGTAAAGTGCCCTTTAAGGTAGGTTTAGAAAAAAATATTAAATAAAAATTGTACGTATTTAACGTAGTAGCTTAGATGTGGTCATACATGTTCGTACTCATACATGCGTACTAACAGAGAATAAGGTTGTACGGACAAGATAAGAACAAATTTGGAACAAGTTTAGAACACATCTAAGTGATGATGTAAAAGGACTTCTCTAAAAAAACTAAGATTTGGTGGGAGAAATCCCTCTAGGGATGATTTACAGGAAGATGCACAGTTGATTAGTTATCAAATATTATTCCACTTTGACGCATGTATTCCCTTTCCACATTTGGAAACGTCGCAGCTACATCAGCAACTTGTGCTATATAAATCCCGCGGAATAAATCAGTAGAAATATCACTTCTATTGATAACGTTCATCGGAGTCCACCACGCCATCACAAGTGACAGCCAACCTCGTCCCCAGGGCCATGTAATTCCCTCATAATTTTGTAACGAATTTGTCACATTTGTTCTTATAATTATTTATTATTTTAAATGTTCTCTTGCATCAACTCTCTTTTGTGTACACTGCATTGTTCATTGCATTTACCTTACTGACTAATTTTGGGTTACGCGCCATAAAAGTAAATTTTCCTAGCCTTTTTAGCTTCCTTTACCTGACATCCCTGGGCGTGACAAAGTAAGTACGGACAGCAATTATATTTAGTTTTTATACAAATATGTTGTAAAATAAATTAAGATATCTTTAAAAAGAAGTAAATAAAACATTGGAAAGTGCAAAGCGTTTGGCCTAGTAATAAATGATAATAGTTATGGCTAAGCTAAAGAGAAAGTACAACCAAGATACTAAAGTTTATATTAACTCTAGATTTTGTCCCGAATGTTAGTATTTGCGAGAATTGTTTTTTTCTAATAAGTGTTGTTCTTGTTTTACAATGTTATTAAAAATGCTTTGGACACTTTCTTTTATTGTAGTGCAGTATTCTATTGCAAAAAATTCACAATCTTGCATTTGGCATTGCACAGGCATGTAGAGAAACTAGGTGATTTTTAATTTTAATTTTACGAGGATGGCACCACTAGGGCCGGTCCTGGTACATATTCCTTGGGAATACAGCCGCGGTAAACATCAAATGTCCGCAATACAGAGGTGCTATAACTGTATTAAACAGAATATTTTACGATTCACTCGTCTCCTACGTTGGTACCACATTACTTCTACAAGCTCGTATTACTTAGTCCTCCCTTACAAACCTCCCCTATTGGAAAAATCGGCTGTTAAAAACAGACGTGCGACAATTGTCGAAAAGCGAGAGAAGCGGTAGAGTCGACGATCGCTACGATGATGATGATGATGGTGGTAGGTTGAGTCTCCCCTTCAGTTTGCACCGATGAAAAAAGGACCCGACTTCGAACCTAAGCGGATTAATTACACAACGACCAAGGGTGCGATAATACCGTGAGTCATCCGCATTAGCGTCATCTGAAGAAATGGGGGCAATGATGCGCTATTTCATCGTAAATACAATTATTAATAGCTGACTTACCTTCTGTTATGATGGATGGATGAGCAACAACATCGCGAGCGGAACAAAACCTAATGGAAATTCGATATCGTCTAATTGGAAGTTTTCCTTCGAGAGACGCTTGGATAGTAATTACCGGAATCGGACAGGAGAGAATGATACCTTTATCTCGATCTTCAACTTTTACAATTAAGTTGGAAATTAGGGCAAATTAGGGGACGTGAAAGATTGCAGGCACCGAAAGTGATATTAAATGAAACGTGTTTAATTACGGCTATGATATATTCTGGTTCTCTTTGAAGGTATCACGGGAACCCTTTTACAATATTCCGTACTTGACTTTTCATAACAACCAAATTAACTTTTTTACAATCATGCAAATCGGACTCATCCAAACTATTTTATTTGGGTTGAAGTCATTTTGTCTTCCTTAAATTTCACTATTGCTCATGTTTATATTACGTATTTAATTATCTGTATAAAGTGTGGTATAGATATTGGCATGCTAGTATTGTAAAAATTTTTACAAAAGGAGAACAGAGTTTTACTTCAATCTAGAAGAACGCGGCTGAACATGGCAAAATATAGCGCCATTTATAGATTTTTGACAGCTGACCAACATAAATATAAAATGATTTGTAATAACTGTAGCAAGTCAAAATCCACTTTCATCCGAAAAAAAAAAATTTAAATTTTGGTTAATATCAAACATATCATAGCTTTTAAATAATTCAATGTATCGCTAATATTCACGCAGATTGGATTCTCACAAATCCACAAGAAATTCTTAGTTATCATTATTTTTATTTTTAAATTAATTTTTAAGATGCATTCAATCCAAATAAGTTCACCTCGTTTAAAGCGTTTATAAAATTACAAACAATTATAATTATAAAAATACAAACAAAGTTCACATCAACTCCAACTTCAGAATGATTTTAAAGTTTGCAGTAATCGGTATGTTAATACTTATTAACATTAATTAATAGTTAATCAACATTGTTTAAAATACGAAAAATTCGTACGTCGGCATTATCACAAATTACAAAAATTAATGAAAGAATTCGGTAGTGATGTTCTTACATTGACGGAGCAGTTTTGTGACATTTGCGCTAATTTCGAAAAAAATATTTTGCGCATCAACACTTACATGGATTGAAACCCAAAAGGCGATAATATCAAAAAAGGAGTCTCCAAAACAAGTCTTCTCGGCACATTTATTAAAAAAATCTACACGTGAATCAAAGTATGCAAAATAGAATTTTGCGTATAATTTGTGTAAAGCTATCGTGGAAGCAGGAATCCCCTTTGGAAATCAGAGAATCCATTTCAGAGACCATTTTAAAAAATGCCCTAAAAATACAACTCCAACTGAATTGACGTTAAAGAAAGCTACATGGACAAGGTGGACGCATGAAACTCAAGTAGCATTATAGGACAAGATCATATGGGTAGCAAATATATAAAATTACACATAACCTTGGAAAGTACTTAATTCATAGTCTCTTTGTACTTAGCGAAAAATAATATGAGGATGTTTTTCATACATAAGAGGCCATCATGAGATCTTATAGGAAAACCACCCCAAATCTCTCCTGTGGGCTTCAGAATGTCTCGACAAAAGCGAATCGTTTCACTATGGCACTATTATTCAATAGTACATTTTATATAATATGGACTGTATTGTTATTAGTAAGGATTTCTTATTACTAAAAATTTGTTGCGATTTGTTGCAGTTAGACTTTACCAGATAAACCACTGCCTACAAAATCTGCTGATCGTTATCCCTTCCTACTTGCATTATTTTCTAATTACATTAACTCTAATATTTAGCACGGTGTATTTGGAAGACGCTGATGGGGAAGCTTAGAAAGGTTTTGGTCTAACTTTTGCGCATTTTCAGGTCATGATCCAATATTTGATAAGAACTTCTCTTGATATATAAATACTTTGTAGTCATGTTCACGTATGTTTAGCCAAATTTTTAAACTGCCTATACACTTGGCAGTCTGGTTGTACTTGTGCTCCACTTTTTAGTTTCCGGTTATTGCCCAGAATAATTATGAAAAATCAATATATACCTGAATATTGTCCGATTCTGTACGACGCAAAAAATTCAGCAAATGTTCTTGTGTAAAGTAGCTTCTCAGCACAACTCTTTCGAGTAGCGTCTATCTCGATTTCTCATCGATATTCTTTGTTCACATAATAAAAGAGTCAATGGTAGAACGCTTAAAAGCATACTTAAACTCAGAAATACACAACAAAAACATCACTGTAACATCCTCAATCATGTAGCATGAATACGATTGGATGAATGAGTAATGGTGAGAATATTGATACGTTCTCAAGTATATTGATACGCGCTTCAATATTGAAGCAAATATTGATAATTTTATTGATCGTTAAGATATGAATAGAAAGGTCCTTTCAGTCGCAACTGGTCCAGTTGAAAAAACAATAAAAATTTAATAGCCATGTTACCGACATACAAAGGATATACCGCCACTTCATAGGCGTGCCATATTTAAAGAAATATAAAAAAGATTGTTACTCAATTTGTCAATGAAATTTTATGACGAAATCCCAAATTTGTGCCTCATCTGTGTCTGTAGCATTATTTGTATTGTGTATAATGTCTATACCATTACCATTAATAATTTCGTCCACGTCGAAAGGTCACCAAAAAGCAATTTTAAAATAATAATTGCAATTGCATATACACACCACTGAATTCTAATGACTGAAAATGAACACGTGCTCGGCGCTCAAATTTAATGACTGTAGTGGACCTGCTCCAATTGTCGATACTAATAGGCATTTCATATATAAGCATAATTGTAACGACTAACAACATTTCTCCGCGCCAAATGTACGGGGGAAGGTTAAACGGTACGTTACATGAATATTTGTATAGGGTAAAAACGTATTTTTTGAATGCGCTCGGTATAAAGTCGGTAATTTTTTTGTTCTTTAACTGGACCAACTCGTACTGGCAGGATCTTACATATATACGTGGATATACGAGAGCCAATTCAACTCACATCAACCCAATTATTTTAATAATTCCGCTTATTTTAATTTCAATCAAATCAACTTTTCATTCATACTCGAACTTCTCCCGTTGCACAATCTAAAATATTCATAATTTGACTCCACAATACTTCCCAATACAGAGCGTCGATCGTGTAGGTATAATCGCATACAAAGTGAATGTGTGCGAGAGGGGGGCAAGGGCTGCGCACCCCTGCAGAACTAATCGCTGTATAAGTGAGCTGTATCGAAACTGAGCGCGGAACATCGCTCACCGTCTAATCTACATAGCCTGATTCTGATTGTGATTCTGCCAGACGGATACCCTCAGAATATATGTCGCAGGAGAACAACACCGGGGAAGGAAACGCACGTACACGTAATGTATACGTACCTAGTCACTCGGGGTACGAGTGTGACTCACCGTTTTGTAGATGTATTACGTATGTGTTGGTGAACGATATTGATGAATGGTGGAGGTCCGGAAAGAACGCACGGCTCTTCCTCTCCTTATTCGACCCTTGCAGGAGATTTACGCTTAACGATCGCTATAAAGTGTGTTGTTTAAAATTTAAGAAATGTTTACGAGATACGGGACCCAAACCGCATATGCCGTGGAATACGACCTCCTGTTTTCGGTAGGAAACATCCTCTTTCGTAAATACCGGTGGGACGTCTGAAAGAAAGGCCGGTCCCACCCCGAAGGAACAAAAGGACAATCACCATGCAATAGAGATAAGACGACCGCGGCGACGGAGGGCGGAGGAGAGGCGAGAAGGCACCCGAAAACAACCCCTTCGCCTCCCCGCGTTCCTATCAGATACGGAACTTGTCGAAGTACAAACATACACACGGAGTCGTCATAGAAGGAAGAAGGGAGACATCCGGGGCCCAGAAGGACCACACAGATCACGGGCTAAGTTGCGGTCATAGCCGACCAAGACGTTTGGCTAAGATAAATAAAGATATCCATCCATCCCTTCCTTCTAACGACCCCGAACAATTACGGCAAGTGCCAGCAACTATCGGGCTGATACGTGATGACTGAGGAGGGCCTAATGACGGGGAAGATAAAGACAGAGAGAAAGAGAAAAGGAGAGAGAGAAGGAGAGGGGCGAGATAACGAAGGATGTGTCTGATAAAAATCATGATTTTATTAGCGGTGATGTATGGACCTATTTTTGGAAATTAGGTACAGAATAGTAAACGACTATTTGATTATGATTTCTAATCAAATGTCATTAAAGCGACAGTAATTTCAATCAAGACATGGTGTCTTTTAACATTTTGCCCAGCCAACACCTCAGAAAAATGGACACATTGTTAGAGTTTATAAATTATGATTTTATAAATAATATTTATATTTATAAATTAATTCCTTTTCATCCAAAATTTCAATTTTTAAGTTAATGTCATTGATTAATAGTTAAATTAATGTTTACATTCGCTATTGCCAAAAATCCTCGTCCTGTCTCAGGATTGTGATCACTTTTATAGTAAGCTCCTTCGTGTATGGTGATATTTATTTTTCTATTAACATCATTCGATGTGTTCTGTAAAACATGATTTGGTCTATTAGGTATGTTTTCTGATTTGATTGGTGGTAAAATAGTGGCGAATAGGGGTGTACATTTTGACACTCATTTGGAAATTTAGATATATTTCAAGAAACATTTCTTCGTGCGTACTAAAACTTTGTACATTGCTAAGGCACACCACTGAACGATGAAAATAAATTTAAATTAAACTAGAGTTACGGTAAGAATTTCATGCACTTTGTTGTGAGTGACAATTCCAAAAATGTACGTAGTTCATATGTTTTATCGTAATTTAAATTAAGTGAGTTATCAGTGAATTTTTTAACATAAATCAATGAACGTCAATTTTTCGCCAACGTGATACCAGCGGCGGTGGACGATTTTCTTTTTTTAACTCTATAACGCCTCTTCCATTTTCCTCTGTAATTCCTTAATCGCTTCTTATTTCTTCCCCCGCGGTTCTCTCGTTCCGATTTCTTGTATTTCTGTACATTTTTCAGGTACAGCTTTCCTCTTTTCGTACTATTACGGGCGGAAAATAAAAAAGCGTTTCGCAGGACCATCATTATCGCTCTGTACATTAGGCGCCGCCTGGCACCGCCGCCGGCGTCGGCGTCGCGATGGGATTTTCATCAAGTATGCAAATGAGGGGGAAAATTACTTTTCCCATATAATCGTCATCATTTCGACATCGGCATCGAACACATACACACACACATATTGCACTTTTTCCCGTATGGAAACACCGCGTGCTACCGCCATCCTAATGACGGCGAACGTAATGGCGGCCATGGAGGAGGTACGCACTGATGGCACAAATATTGCCGTACGAGATAAAACAACACAGTGACGTGATATTAAATCGTACGAACCCCATTTGTCAGACACGTCAAGAGAGAAAGAGGGCCGTTTAAAGGATGATCTGACATCTTGCAGAATTCATTCGTTGAACATTCACTCGAGGCAGAAATAGTTATAATACTGTGAGTACAAACATTTTACTTTTAATTCAAATCATTTAAACAGAATCACACCCTTTTGAAAACAGTAATGGATAAAAATATGGTATAAAACGAATGGAAACCGACCTGCAATTGTGTATGTCCAACACCCTATTGGTGATTTACAATATTAATGAAATCAATGTTAAAACAAGAGAGTGCCGTTTATAAAATCACAGTTGGAGATGGATTATAGTGAGTGGATTAACCTAAGTAACACTTATCAAAACCACATATCAGCCTAACCTAAGTACCTAAGCCTAAGTAACACATATCAGCAAATTTCAAATCCAGAGCATAGAAATTAACTTCAAAAGTGATGGTATCACAGAGATCAGAATACAAGAAAAAGAAACTGCATACACCTAAACGAAAAATGGGAAGGGCTTAAACTAATGCAATGGAACCATCCATTGTACATCCATATTAGAAAAACAATGAACCAACAGAAAGCAAAAGTGAGTGATTTGCAAATTAGTGGAGGTCACATACGAAAAAGAGATAGTACAAAGAAAAATAAGGAGTAAAACTGTAATAGTAAAGGAAGAATTTTAAGAAATTGCGGAGATTGATGAATTGCAATTAAAGCATGAGCACTATAATATTCATAAAAAAATGAAACGTTTTTTAGGGCTAAAAAAGTTGATGACCAATATGTGGGAAGCATATACGAAAGGACTCCTCAAAGATCTGTTATAACGAAAGAAGAAATTCTACACGCCATAAGAAAAATAGAGAATACAAAATTCAACAAACCCTTTTAGGATCCCGGAAACCACAGAAGACCACCAAGAGTCTTTTATTATATTAGTGATTACATTGATAACATATGAAATTAATGTTGAGCTTGTCAAAATACTACATGCATTTTTGTCATTGCCTCTCGAGCTAATAATTCACATTTCAATTGGATCATCTCCAATTTTCTAAGACTTATAAAATATCAACCTTAATACATGTTCATAAAATGGTCAATACTTATCAAGACCAGCAGCTTAGACCAATAAAACAGTTCCTAGTTACGAGAAATATTTAGAACTTCATTTAAAGTACCATTTCAACGTTACCATTACCATTCATGGGAGTTTTTGAACAAATATTTATGACGATTTTTATAAAACTATTAATGAAGGTGAAGTTGACGTTCTTGGATGTTAAACGTATTTTTGAAACATTAGATAACATTACTGCTAAAGAAACTTACAATAATAAGCTTTAAAGGTAGTGTTCTGAGTAGGATTAAAGTTAATTACTTAAAGGATTAAAGGAGTTACTTAAATTAAATTAAAAAATAGTGCCTTGGGAATATTGGAGTGTCAAATTTGGTGTGCCGCAAGGAGCAGTCGTGGGCCCGTTATTGTTCTTGAAATACCTCGTAAAATCAATGTTATTGTTTTATTCACAAACGCCCATTGTAATATACATTGTTGGAGAAGGTATAGATCAAGCGGAATGTGATATAAACAGGAAGAATTAAATAAAATATTCATATGAATCTGTAGTAATAAGCTGTAATGTATTAATACCACTAAATTTAGGTTCAGTGCCTGTGGTAGAAAGTGAAATCTTACCAATATTAACACTCGCACACCGAATACAACATCCTACCTTGAATTTCCATGGCCATGGAAATATGTAAAGAAGTGTTTAATTTCTCGTAATTGTAAGCACTTATTGATTTACACAAAAGTGATGTTATACAATGTTTTGGTAGCACCACAACTTTAATTTTGTTTAGCCTACCACATAATAAAATTAAACAGATACAAGACAATTTGAAGGAAAGCAACGAGGATCATCTTAAAATATAATAGTCATAAACAGTTAGGTTAATGTTCAGTGTACCGGATGTACTATCGGAGGTGTTTTTAAAAGGATAGTATTCAAAGTGACAAGGTATTTAGACATGTACATAATTACAGGAATAGGGATTGTGGTGATTTTATAAATGTTACTCAAATGTAATGTACAACTCAACTGTGAATACAGATTTGTTTGAGTTCAATCTATTCCCAACACGCTTAAAAGCATGTACTGACATATATCTGTTTAGAAATTTGTTAAGTAACCACGTGATTAATAATCAATAACAAATGTACTGTTTCCAATGAGGTCAAATTGTTTTGACAATAATATGGCTAGTGTTTTATGGATCTACCTACATTTTCTATTTGTTTTCTTATGCTATATAATAAATGGGTAACGTATATAACAAAATTAAATAAAGAATGTATTACTAAAATCCAAATGAATGAAGCGGAAAATTCAACATGGAAGAAAAGCAAGTACGGACGAGAAGTGCCTTAAAACCCATCATCTAAAAAACTTTCCTTTAATGATGCGATTAAGGAAGTCGAGCTGAAAGGGCACACGACAGATTTTCACCGAGCGAGTTCGGTGGTAATCTTGCTCATTTCGCCGTTCGCCTCAATCAAAACCGTAACACCGTCGATTTATTCCGATCTCCTGGCCGACATCAAAGGTCCGTTATTATAGCGATGGGGTCCGGGGGCGAATACGCATTGAATCAATCTCCTGCGACTGTGGAAAATCGCGACGTCGGGTTCGTTATCTGCACTTCACCGTTGATTGATGTCACCAGTGCGAGCGCTAATCGCATACCTAAGAGCACGTGGCGGGCAGGACCTAATTCTCGTGACACGCGACCTTAAAATCCCTACACAATGATTCATTCATATTTGCGTTCTGATTCCCACAGATAGAGGAGAGAGAGAGAAAGAGGAACGGGCGTGGGGCGGTCGTGCAGCTTTGCACAGAACGCAGATAGATTTTTTATAATTAGATTCCGTGTTGCTGTAGGAATAGCTGATCCTTTTGTCTACTACGGAAGGGTGCGAACGGGATTTATTACCTTTTTGGGTCCTTTAAAAGTGCATTCTACGATAATGCGATTGGGGAGGTCGTGTGACCGTGCGAGGAGCGCAAAATTTGTCCGTTTTAATTTTATTAACGAAAGTAATATGCCGTTCATAAATTATTCACCGATCAATAACACATCGCCCAGATCTCCCTACTACTTCTAAATATAACTACGGCACCCTACAGGTTTTGTCTGATTTTCAATAATCTGATTTATAGGAGCAGGACGGTAAAACATTTATCCTGTACCTGCCTTTATTGACTAAGATTATTTTTGGGTTTTCCCACTTTTGTTAAAAACTTGATTGCGTTAATAAAACTAATGCGAAATATGTTTATAAAAAGTTAATTAAGAGATATACAAGTAAGAAAGGAAATAAGAACGCAACGCCATGAATGCTGTTTGCGAAAAGCCGATGAAGCAGATAAAATTCTTTTAGGAATCAAGCAAACCGATATTAATACACTTTGTGTAAATAACACACTCCATTCGAAAAAATATTTACAACGACCGAAAGAAAATTCTTCCCAGAAATTTAGGTTGCAGTCAAGATGTACACGATGCATTGTAACATATAGAAATAATTACAAATCATAATGCCCACGTTTGATGAGAAATGATCCAAAAAAAATTTAGTGATTTTCTTGTACCCCTAATTTATTATTTTTGTGTAACTATATGTGATTTTTTTGATAAAACGTTTAAGCCTTGTTTGAAATTTTTATTTATTTACGGTTCAGGGGCTTCAGAATTGCCATTATGTCTTTTGCTCCCCAACAAAACCTTTCAATTGCTTAAAATGTGAAATTGCGGAATTAAAAACAATTACATTTCCAAAAATTACCAGTTCTAAACCTGAATAAAGCGAGACGATAAGTTAGGCCTAATATTTTGTGAGCTGGTCAACACAGGGACAAAAGAATAAGAGTGGTCACACTAAAACTGTCTGAAGAAATATGTTTTTCTTGTGGAAAAACGTCCAGGTGGTTTAAAAAATTGTATTTAAATTTTAAACTTTTTGCAGAAAAAAACCTTTATCGACTGTATTGCAATGCTTAATTGAACAATTTTAATTGAACAAATTTTACTCAAATCAATTTTAACATAAATACACATCATTAAGTTACTTAAATTTGTTTTTATAAGTGGAAAAAATTCAAAATAATGGAATATCTCCCGAGTACCATAAGACATCGAAGTAGGGAATACCTTCGTTACATATTTGGCCAGCCCCTCCTACAGCCTGAGGAAGTGATTGCTTTGCTATAGATTTTGTAGAAATACTACTATCCTTGATTTAAGCTCTTAAAGAACTTGTAGATTATGTAGTGGTATAGTTCACGAAAAACTAATTTTCCTCAGAAATATGAGCCAAAAAATACTAGACCTTCAACGTACCACCAACGCATATCAAAGATTTCGACAAAAATTTAATTTTTTATTTTAAAATTCATATCATATCTAAAAATTTATTCTTTAGGTATGCATTGATACCTACATAAAAATTCATAGTCGATTACAGCAGATAACAGATGTTTAATATTAAAATTCAACAATTAGCTAATAAATGAATGCTGTTTTGAATTAGTAAAATACGTTTCATCAAGATTTATGCCTATTTAACTTTGAAATGTTATACCTACCTTCTACACATCTTTCATACGTAAAAATTTCATAGATAATGTTAACATTTCCCTCTTTTTGGCGGAGATCAATTTACGAAACTCGTGCATAAATAAAATTATTTTTGTTAATGGTACCTTTCACAGTTCTCCTAAAGAGTTTGGGCAAATTTTTAGTGTTCTTTCATAATAATATTTATGTTATTTTGAAATTTTATTTTTCACTTGGTTAGGTGTAGTTTACAGTTGGCTAATGAAATTGGATAATGTTTAGTAATAGTTAATAGAAATGGTTTATTTTTATTAAATAAATTGTATGCACTTCTACCATGTTAAATATGTGTGTTTGCCTAATGCAATATCCACCCTTGTCTATTTTGGTACGTGGTACCAATATTTCGTGTTTTAATTTGAGCACTTCAGTGTTTTGACGTCATACTGAATAACGTTCAAACATATGAATATATCTCTGATTTTTCTGAGATGAATTTTTTTCCATGCGATCGTCCCAAACCACCCCTCAAGGTTCAACCCCTTGCATTTTGATCTATCGGTCAAAATTTATGCTTCAAACTTTTTACACACACATCTTTCGATAAATAACCTAAAACCTCCCCAAAAGTAAAAATGCTAACTCCCGTTTCGACGGCTTAAACGATTCCGCAACAACAGCGGACGGAAAAACTTATTTTAGAGGAACGAACACTTGAAAAATGACCAATGTATCGTCTCCAGGAAAAGAGGAAAAAACCGCCCGCTTGATTTATACATATCTGAAACGGCTAATGCGTCAAATTCAATTCTACCCCCGGCCCTCGGTATGAATCACTTTTCTTGGCGGGTTTTTTACGTATTTAAAAGAAAAGAGGACGGAACACGGCATTTCCGGCCGTGTGGTCACCGCTCGAATCCTTTAAGTAAACTGATCGATGATCGGCGGTCACACGTCATCGACACCCGTACAATGCCAATGAGGTGGAAGGACTATTTTCCGATGCCCAGTTTTTTGGCCGCTTTCCGCCCCGGGGGAAAAAATCGATGGTTTTGTTCGGGGCTTTTTTCTAGATCCCAGGATTGACCAGAACAGAAACTGAAAGTTAAATCGTTTCCTTTCGGACTTGAAGTATCACCGAACTTACATATCGTAAGCGAGTAACAATCATTCTAAAGCATATATGCAGCTTTCTAATTTTTACCTAATAAAAATGATGGTGAAATAGCTGTTAACTAAATGTCACCTATAAAATAGTCACAATTCTTTAATCTGTCTAATAAACTAGCTGCAAGCATTTGACGATCACAAGAGTTGGTCAATTAGCATTTCCACCGACCCCACATGACCGATGACCCTTTTCTTTTCTTATCTAGTATAGGAAATAGTGAGGCTTAATTCAATAGCAATTATTGCTATATATCACTGTATTCCTATTCGTACCTATAGTGTTAAGAAAAGTAATAAGATGATTGTTATGAGCATTCTACTTTTATCTACTACATTGCCCTCATTATCTTCCTGTTTTTTAGGTATATTAATTTTTAGGTTTTCCCCATGACTTTCTATAAAAATCAAAATATAAAAGCCAAACCAAAACAAAATCCTACACTGTTTCCCTAATAAACTTATAATTCACTACACATAAATAACATTCAAAAATATATAACTTTATTCCCCGCTATTCAGTTGAAACCAATCAGTAAAAATTTAAATTTATTTTAATTATAACTCATCTACGAATAGTATGTATAATATCAAGTTATGCTTTATTTAGAGCGCCCTAATTATTTCGGTAGAATTTGTGAAATATAAGGATTATATTGAGTTCTCTAAATATCTGTAAGTCTCGAAGGATATGGTAAGAAAATTTTGACAATTATAATGAACTGATGGTATATTTAAAGGAATTGCAATTGTCTTAAAGGCAAATAATTTTAAAGAGTCTTAGTCTTAAAGTCTTAAAGACTAAATCATAATGTACGTTTTAAAATAATTTGACACAATTACACAAGTTAAGGAGTTTCTAAGAAACTTATTACAATTGTAACGAACTGAGGGCATTTTAAAAGTAGCTGCAATTGTCTTAAGGAGAACATAATATTTTAAATAATTTAATAACTTTTTGTAATGAAATTGAAGTAATTTCTAAGTTAACTGTTACAATTTTAATTTTCTTTAGAAATTTTTAAGGCAACTTCAATAAACTTCAAATATGATATTAGAAACGCAATTTTCAATATTTTTAAAGAAGTTATGATATTACGAAGTAGAAACCTTTTTAGTCCTGTGATGACGGGAAAATCATCTGAAAATAATGACAATTACCTTAGAGATAACATGAAGTATCATATATAACTGTTGATATGGAGTAGAGCAGTTCGTTACTTCTGACAATTAAAGATTATCTATAGCATTTATAAAAATGTAATTATTTTAAACCAGGCCAAATGTTTTAAAGGGTAGTTTCTCCAAGAATGTATGGAGATTGTTATGAACAACTAGGATATGTTAGAATAATACAAAATTTGAGAAGTAACTCACGAAGGTTTTAAAGCAATTTAACGCTGAGTAAATCTATGAAGTGGCTAAAAAAATATTAGTAACAAAAACATTCTGTTGGCAGGATTTTTAAAAGAATTACAAACGTCTGCTTAAAGTTTAATGTAATTTAAGATAGGTGCATAATGAGAGAAGATTAGGCGTTTTAAGAAAACTTATGACAACTGTTGCGAACATAATCATAATCATAAGCAGTTTCATAATAATATACCAGCATCACGACAGTAATGAATTCTTAGTTCATCTGTTATTAGTAATGATCCTACGACACTTTTTAAAAGAGTTACAAGCATTTGAACTTTTTTAAAACAGTTCCGATGCCTTCAAAGTCTTGAGAAGTTTAAAAAGCTTATAAAGATTGTAATGAACTATAATTGACAACATTAAAATGAAAAATGGACGCGCATTATTTCGATATATTTTCAGGGAACATTTCAGTCTAATCAGTTTCAATCTAAGCCTTGACTGCGTGGCGTCTAACGCTTGTGACGCCTCATTTGTACACGTCATCGGGCAGTTTAATTATTCCGATTTATGTCGTGAAAAATTTTTTAGCGCAGAAGAGCGTTAAGACCGTGACGTTTCCGTAACGCGTCCCCATGTTTTCCCAACAACGATCCGCCTCATCTTTTATTGATGACAAAGATATATTTTTTTTTCCATCGCGTCACATAAATCGTTAAGTAAATCATCGTTGTGTGCGAATCCGTAAATTGTTATTCTTTCCTGTGACGTATAATAACGTGAGGGGGCCGTTCATTGTTAGCCGTCTATCGAGCACAACTTCGGGAGGAGAATAGGTGAACAATTAAAGTTCTATTCTGACGCACGTGGACGAGTGAGCGACCACTCATGCGGACAGATCGTATGCAAGGGATGACAGGGGAGAAATGATCTTGAATTTCCCGCTCCCCTCGGCGTCGCGACGCCGAGGGGAGAAGGACGCCGCCTGTCAGCGTCAGGACCGTGAAAAAAAAATTAGAAGGATGAAACGTTGTGTTCAATCACTGGGTAAATGTTCACGGTCAGGGATGATTCAGGAATGGATGTTCTTCACATCTTCAGCTAAAGGATTTTCCGAGATATGAATTCACCATTAAAAGAGAAGGGCGGTTTAGTTTTAAAGATATGAAGTAGGTAATGCAGTTTAAATTTTATGTCATCACGAAACATGCCGATATTTTCTTAGCTTTCAAAGTTGGCGGACCTAAAAGCACCCTCTTGACCTACCGTGTGAGTTTCACCCCAAATATCCAAAAATTTAATTATTGGTTCCTTAAAAGAGGAAGGTTTATCCAAGCGAAAGTCAAAACCAAAACAAGGAAAAACTTCAAGAAGAAAAGACGTATGCTTTTTGCGGTGTGGACTACTGAAATTAATACATCAATTTTTTTTCCACGGTTCTATCGCATTTATAGTTTCACACTTAGTTGTTCATCCATTTATTTTGATGTTAACTGACACTTCCATTGCATATCTCAGCAAAATTGGGTTCGTAATACCCAAAACAACATGATACTCTAACTATGATAATAAGTGGTGTTTGGTATCAGCAAAACCGTTCTTTTTTCGCATCTAATAAGATGCAGTAGCCACCTGAATAGCGGCATAGTTTTTAACTAATTTTTAGTGCCAAAATGCATTTTGTAGCGCTGCCTCTTAAAGAGATACAATAGCTACAGTAGCTGTACAATAACCATAGTGTATGCATATCTCTGAAGCCGTTTGAGATATCGAATCTATTGAGATGGCAGATTTTGCAGCTATTTTGTAGCACCCACATGGAATGTGTAGTGTATTTTTTTTTAATCAACCCTTTATCTCAAGTGACTTACTACCTCCAAACGTAGCTTAAAAATGGTAATCGCACTTCTTATTATATCTCAGGAACCTGGGTTTTTTTGTTTCAACCCTATGTTAAATCCTTAAGAAAAAAATCGCTAATTCAACAGATGTGTTTTTAAAATCAAGAAGACAGCAATTTTCAACGTTTTTCAATATATTTCAAAAACTAAGAGAAATTGCTCAAAAACAGAAGAGTACTCTTTTGAGTACCTCCCTATCGAAGTTCTTAGTGAGGTTCTCCTTCTATTTCTCTATATTTCACCTATAGCACCTCCAGGCTTTTTACTGGGATGTGGGATGTCTATACAAGATGTTATACCAGGGAACATGGCAGTTTAATTAAATTCATTCATAAAAACTTGATAATAGAAAGGGTCTTCTAGGAATTTTACGACATTCCCCATTTATTCTGGTAATGACTCTGAAATCTTTTTTATTATTAGAGACACTGTAGGTTGTGGAATTCCCCTACGATCACCAACAACAGTCTAAAATAAATATGAAATAGTAGAATAGATAAGTAAAGTTCAAAGACTTGAATAAAGCATAAGTAATCGTTCTTTTTCTAGATATAAATACATATATAAGAATGCAACTTGAATGAAAATTTCCTGTACCATAGTATCGTAAAGTGATTAATAAGTGGATCAGTGGAACCACTGGCAAACCTCTATTATTGGGCTTATGAAGAGCATCATTAATCAGAGGCAAAATAATATGTACAGTGGTATTTTTAGAAAAGCGATACCTCCTTATAAACTCACGTTTACTATATAAATGTAACGGATTTTGCCCGTCTCTCAAATACCGTTTAGGTAAACGAATTATATTATTAATAATTCGATTGACGTACTCTTAATAGTCGTCGTTCATTTTGAATCCACGTCTCGAAAGCGAACTCAACCTTTAATATTTTCTGAGAGACACTCAAGGTAAGATCAAACCGACCTAGGCCTCATCTCAACCTTAAGGTGCAGTTATTTGACTATAAAATACAGATGGCACAGTAAGTACGCCTTATAGTTTGAGGAATCCTCAAGGTACGATTATAAATTTGCCCGTATATAACGACAATAAAGACTACAACGATGAAGAACTGACACAGTACCAACAAATACAGCAGTTTACAAGGCAGTTAAAACGTCAAAAAAATTACAGAAATCTGCATACTTTAAATAGTATTACGAATAAAATTTATAAAATAAGAAACAATATAGAGACAATAATATTATTCAAGAAAAACGCGTTCAAACCAATACTACTGATTTTTTTAAATAATTAGTATAATTATTTTTGGTCGTCTCATTATGTACACAACTTTGTATACACCTTCCTTTATTTGACAACGTATTATGTATATCAAAGTTTTATTTGACTATTTAATTAAATTTATGTACCCATCTTTCAACGTTATCGCAATAAAATTTTCCAAAATTACCAATTCAACGTCAAACAATATTTACTGCTTACTACTTACTCCGAGCTTTACTAATTAGTACTTAGCACTTTTACTGTTCATGACAACAGAACATAAATTTAACAGTGATTTTCACTATACCGTTAGTTTCTTTTTACCGTGGAATTGAAATCGTATATAAGCACACTTTCCAAGCAAGACACATTTTTCCCGGTAACCCTATTTCCTCGACGATCTGTGGGACTCCCCCGTGGCGTGCAGACGGACGCACTTCCGACGTCCGGCGTCGTAGATGTCGTCGTCGCCGGGCGCGTGTTCCTCTCCCCATTATTTACCATTGCAAGTATAACTCCCTAATGCAGTTCTTTTCTCGGTTGGCTACAGCAGCCGCAGCCATACTTCATCTCTTTTGTTCGCCAGAGGTGATAATGACAGAGGAGCATCGAGTTTCCGGCCAACTTTGCCGCTTTCAGATCCCGCTCTCCTTTTCCGTCTCTCCTTCTTCAGGTTTGTCCGTCTTTTTCTCGCTCGCAGCGCGAGTCGGGCGTCCAGTCCTGGCTTACTCGTTGATTTAATATAATAGGTACATTGTGGCTAGTGCTCGAGGTGACTTGGTCAACTTTTGAATCACACTTGTGTGGCGCCTCTCGGCCATTGTTACGTAGCGTTTTGCCAGGGACGGCACACAGAACGAAAACCACAGGAATCACCAAAAAATTATCGAATAGGGACAAATTATTCATATAAACTTTGACGTTAACAAGTACATTTAAAAAAATAACGTAACCTCTCCATATTCTCAAAGTGACTTAAGAACTTTAAAGTAGAAAGAAGATATCTTCACCACGTCAGAAATTTTTTTTATTATAATACTTTATAATGGAATAAAATGCCAAAAGGTTTCAAATTTAATGTGAGTTCTTCTCCAAATAAACATAACTGAACACCTTAAGGCGAATAAACAGAATGCTACCATAGATACTTTAATTTCCTATAATTCAAACCACTTTTGGTCTCACAAGTTGGCAGCATTTCATAGTTACTTCAACTGACTCCATGTGTATTCATCGTGTAGCTTATGACATCATACGAGACACGTGCTCTATAGTATTACAATAGAGTTATTAGCTCTATAGTAGTTTACAAGCTCTTAGGAAATTTTCAATCTGCAATAAGTTACTAAGGCTGTTTTTATATAAAAAAAATTTAAAAAACTGAAAATTCTTAAGATTAAAGTACCCTTTAGGCCGTAATTAGAGAAAAATGTTTCAAATAAAAATTGTAAGCATTTAACTGGATTCAGATGTAACGTTTAGTAACAATATGTTTTGAAAAAAACTTTAGAGACTAAAAATTCACAAGCATAGTGTCCTTTAAGGCAGTTTTAGAAAAAAATGTTGAAAACAAAATTTTTGAAATGAAGATGAAGAAAAACTAAGAATCTTGAAGAAAAAATTTCCTTTAGAGCGCGTTAAAAAATGTTTCAGACAAACATTAAACGACATTTGACGTGATAGTTCGAATGTAAAGTTTAGTAAGAATATGTAAAGCCGTATTAGAGAAAATTGAGAAAAACGGAAAATTTACAAAGGCAAGGCCATTCAGAGAAGATCAGTCAGTTATGGTGGTCAATATGAATTAAATAGTAGATTCAACATACAAAGCGTAAAAGACGAAGTTGAACTGATTTTCGAGATAGCACACAATAGTAAAGAACCTTTTGTCCTTAACCAATTTTAAACTAAGTCAACCACATACATACACAGATATTTTTTCAAAAAAGTGTTTCTTAGATTTAGAGTACATCAAAACGTCCAGAGAAGTGAATATTTCAACTACCGAAAACAATATTTTCTAATTATATGAGTACCTCATAGCTATAAAAAGAAAAAAAACTAAATGTTTTAAAACAATTAGTATTCCTTCCCAAATTAAGAAATAATTTTTATTTCTTGTATTTCTATAAATACTAACGTTTTTTTATAACCAACCGAATCCTTTGAAGTATAAAGTATATCGTATTTCGGCCAAATTTCTAAGTTGAGCTCTTCAGCTACGGTTTTTTTAAAAAATTTGATCTCCATATTTCTTTCAAGACTTGTAATAACTTCATATTAAGTAAGCACTTAAGAGCCTAATCCTTCTATTTTTATATCAGGAGCCTATAAATTTTCTTGTTGGCTTTGAAAAGTAAAATATTTTTCGTAGATTTCGAAAAATTAAGACTTTTCCCAAAACGAAATAGGGCCCATTTTCCAAGCTTTTTGTGATTTTCTCTTGCACGCTACTGAAACACTGCGCGTTCTCGAATAGCCATCTGACCAAATACGTCATTTACATTTATACTTTATTGGGGAAAAGTTAGCTTTTTCCAGGAGTCCGCAGTTCAATGGGAACGTGAAAATAAGTAGAATATATTTTCATTATTTTCCAGTACAGTTATCCCGAGGAGATATTTTATCGAATCCAATGAGGATGTAATAGAGAACGCGAAAAAAGCACATCGAGCTTTGTTATACGGAAAGTTTTGCCTTCTCATTGAAGCATGTGACTCGAGGTTTTCCTCCCGCGATCGCCTAAGTTTTCGGCGCATGAAACATTCATGAGTCTCCATCCGGGTATGGAGTTTGTAGCTGAGATTATTGACATGCACGGAAAGTATTCACTAATTGACAGCAAAAGTTGAATCATTAATTTTATATAATATAATTACACTACAAATGTATAGTTTCATATCATTTTCATGAAGGGAAAAGTTCTTTCATTACCTGTGAGATTTTTCAAAATTTACTGAAACCTTCATTAAATTTCAATAAGAGACTGAACAACAAGTTCTTGAGTGGTAAATTTTTTTATTAACATGTATGTGTGTTTTATAGATGTGAAGGGAGGGGGGAGCTCCAGGCAGCATTATTGCCAAAAACACGTGGCGTTTCATTAAAAAATTTTTCATCCACGGGACAGACGACCTCGGCCCAGAAAAATTTGCATGTTAAATCTGCGAAATCCTGAACAAATATCACGAATGGACAGGCCCGCCAACAGGGCGTTGGTAATATCTCTGATTATTTCCATATGAGTTCGGATTACAGGTCTTATTAAGGCTCCGTGCCATCCGTAATATAAAAGCTTTGTGGTCGTTCATTTCGGCATAATCAGAAATTAATATGAAATTCGCTCATGTATATGCAATTACCAGGCCGGATGTTTTCGGAGAAAAGGGCCGCTATAGGTATAATATTGTGTATGCGTGTGTGTTTGCGTGTGTGGGCGTGTGTGTATGTGTATACGCCCGAGGGGAGCCGATGAAAGGTTATTGAAAATCTCACTCGACGGACACCCCGTACAAATTTTTATACGGTCGCTGGCTTCAGTCAAATTTCCCCGCTTTATTTTCATTATCGTCCGACTTGGATCGTTACGCGCCACATACACATCCCAAATTGTGAAAGGAAATTTAAAAGTAGTTATTTCAGCAGCTAGGGAACAAAGTGGTAACCATTCTCTAAAATAGATACATCCTTTCCGAAGTCAGTTTAGGATAGGGTTATCTGAACATAGTTCATCAATTTACCACCCCAAAAACATATACATGCCCGGAGGTTCTATAAGCGTTAGACCTGATAATATGTGTCGATTTTGCCAGAAATTTGATTCCTTACTAGTACTGGACAAATTCAAGGACAATGCTATGCAATATGCTATGTAAAACGCAATTACATTTTGAGTAAATGCTTTAAATGTCTTCAAATTGGCCACTACAGAAATGAATGTTGCAGTAATGCAGTTCACCTCAAGCGCTCATGTCTCCATCTGGAAAATATATCTATTTCAAATATGTTAATATATTCGTTAGGAAATTGATTCATAAATGCGTCTAAGGAGATACCACCCTTATAAATTTATTATATCTTTTAAAAAAATATTCTACACATTTTAAGTCCAATTCATGATAACAATTAATTAGATCCTTATAAGAGAAAATAAGACACTAATCCTTATCGCTCCAACAAACCTATTGTTCCAATTTTCAAACAGATTAGACGTTATCTTTCCTTTGTTATTTGTCAAAATTATCTTCAAAAAAAACCATTTTAGTGTATTACGCCGGAATCCCAACAGGAAATTTCAAATATCATTTTATTTCTAAACGTTAGAAAGGGTCTAGAAATATAGATATTTCAGGGTTTCTTCTAAAACCTCCAATGACCAAGTGTGCCTTACAATCGACTTGGGGGTTTTGTGAAGTTTCACTTATTTTAAATCTCTAAGGACTATGGATAAATTCTAAATTTTCCTAAGTGGTCTTAATTAGAACCTAGAAGCATTTTCCTTTTGATTTCTAAAATTACAATGCCCGATTCAAGTCAAAGAAAAATCCTAGGAGTCTCTTTCAGTGGCGTAACAACGCAGCAGCAGCACAGCAGCCTGTCTTCTAAAATTTACCTGTGCTCCGAATCAAGTGAAAATTGCGGAAGCCAGTATTTAAAATTAACGTAATTCAAACTAAAAGACTAATTTTTTGTTCTAACCCCAACTAGAAATGCACGTTCTATGCGTAGTTAAAACACTCAAATTCTTTTGTTCGAATTTTTTAGTTTCAGTGGAGTTCCATTTGGTCCTGTCTTAATATATTAATAATGGTGATAATAATAAATAATAAATAACAATGAATACAAATGATAACATAATCTTACTTAAGGAGATATCTGGGCATAAACTTTACGAGGGGACAAGTAGATTGGCCCTGATCGAAAATAACGTCAAAGACGCCACTTACATCCAAGTCATCTTCATAATGCAGCATTGGGTCTAGAATTACATTCACTTTCAATTGAACACAATAACTCGAGAAAAGCACTACAATGCCTAATACACATGGTACACTGGTAGATACGCCATTGCTTAAGAATTCATCGGACAATATAACACGGTTCGTTAGTTAATAGAACGCTTATTCATTTGATTAATGGAATTGTTAAACAATAAAAATTTATTTGCACGTCCGCCACTAAAATTTCCTGCGTTTATCGCATACCGGCGATTCTGGAATAAACTGTTAGGCAGATAGTTAACGAAGTTTCCTGTATCCTGTTTCTCGAATCAGAGGCCAAATATCGAAATTTATTGCTACCTTTCTAAATAAATTAAGTGTAATGTTGACCACACGTGTTTTGTTCACGTCTTATTTATAGTAGTTCAAGGATTTTGAGTTTATCGAAATCGCCATCGGTGACGAAAAATTGGGAGGAATACTTCGAATATTTCGGCGAGGAGCGAAAATCTGTTATAACGGAGTGATAAATGAGGTATTTTTTATTTTTCGACAGTGCGGCCCGCAACGCATTCTGTTATTCACTTCTAATATCAACATGTTTAAAGAGAAAACGTTTTGTTTATTTATGAAAACATTTTATTAATATCCCTCAAATAGGTGACTTAATAATAAAATTGAAATTTATCGACCAAAGCCTAATTAATTAGCTTTCCCGTGACCAGAGGACAGAAGGAGCCATTGAGAGGAAAAAATCTAATTATACGTTCACCTAGATAAGTTATTTTCCGAGGCGCGGCGTGGTCAACATACTGTTGAGTGACGTGGTAAATGGCGTGGAAAATTGTCTTTTCTCAGGAATAGTATGCATTTTTTCTTTCCGCGCATTCTCAATCTTTTGCACATTCCGTTGCCTTCCGGGTGGAGCATTTGTTCGAAGGGCCGGACACGGACAAATCGCAGTTATTTGCAGTCGGCCATGATAAGAATACTCCTACGAAGAGGATCCCTACAAATATACCTTCCTCCCGGTTTATCTATACACAAGAGATGTGCGTGTTTTATAACGTATGTGCCGGCTGTTTCTCATCCCGTGCTCTCAAATGAAATATTTTCTGCGGAAACAGAGACATATTTTTTAGCTTTGGAGGAGACAGTTTTCACCTAGGGCGAATCAGGGAGATGAGGGATGGCGCGCTTTTCCAACCGACGCGCCATTCCCGTCCAACATAAATATTGAACGAAAATAAAACAAATAGAAGTTTAAAAAAATACTCGGTGTTTTTTATGCGATAAAAAGAAACTAATGTAACTTGTACTAAAATAAGATAAAGTGGATATTCTAGCAGAACAGACGTCCATCTACCAACCATTGCAATAAGACCCCAGCTAGAAAATCACAACCAAACCTAACAAATGTCGATATCGTTAACTCATATCCATCTGATAGATTGCTTAGAGTTCAACAGAAAGATAATTTTTTGACTTGAAGGCTAAATAGCAGGAGTGCCACAGGCTAGCGCCCTTCGGCCTATAGCTAAAATAGAGACCATCTAAACGCTTTTCTAAGAAGAAACAAAACCCTAAGCACCAAAAAAAAACCAGAATTCTGTGGGTTAAAACCAATTCGAACATTCAACAAACTTATGGTCAAAATAGTTTTTAATAATCGGAAATCAGATTGCCACGCTTTTCTGTATTACCTGACAACTCTGAAGTATTTAATTTAGATTTATAGAATAGTTTATACAAAATTTCATTTGTTCATCCTGAAGTGTGTTTGTGATCATTAGCCAGTTTTGCACTAACAAAATACTTTTTTGAAAAATGAGTTGAGTAAGAATCAACTTTTGAATGTCAAAGCAGATTTTTTTTTACAAAAAGGCGTCCCATTTGTTTATAAGGTAAAAATGATTTTTTTTTGTTTTAATGATTTATTTTGACAAAATAATTTTCCCCTTACATTACATTACAGTTATGATTTGAAATGTTTTTCAATTATTTACAAGATTATAACCACAAATTGTTGAAGAAATACTTTATGAAAAAATATAGGTTTTGTTCCTAGACCTATAGGGCCTATTAGAGGCCTATTAAGCTATAAAACTGGTTACATAGTTGTATGATTGACAATCCCCAACAGAGGATTTCTTGCATTTTAGGAAATCCCGTTTCGTTATTAAGGTACCTATCTATACCTATAACCTCCATTCAAATTCAACTTCAGCTAATTTAAATTCCTAAATGTCGCCATCGTACCCTCGATTTCATTAAACTCACTGTTCTTTTCCACATCTTTTGAAACATCTAGATAACCCTTATCATACGTCAACTCAAACCTGCGAACATTTCACATGTCGTTCATTAAAATACTTCGGAACGAAGGACTTACTACCCATATTCGTAATTACCTACTTAGAAGTTTTTTTTTAATTAATACCCTTTGTAGTAAACAATATTGTGGTGCAAAAACAAGCTAATATATCTCCCAGGACTAAAGCTGATCAATCTAATAATTTCATCCCCTAATACCGTTAGGGAAGTTCGCTGTGTGTCTGCGTCCCGAAGAACCTTAATCGTCAAAATATCTGTCCCTTGACCTTCCCTTCTCGTCCCCCATCCTGACCAATTTCCCCATCATAACCGAAAGCTCTTCATCTATTATAAGAGTTTGATTATTTGTGTAAGCAACAGAAAACTTTTCTTATACAGATTACGATTCAAGTTTCCTAATGGCTCCTAACAATGATTTCACGGAGTTTGTGTAGGAATATTTTCTATAGCACACTCTACTCTGGAAAGTCGCCTTTTGGCTATTAGAAGGAGAATAAATCGTCACAGTTTATTATTCCCGGGCGATTTCTTATTAGGAACTTTATGAAAAGAAGGTATCGGCTTCGGAAATATTTTAATTAAGAGGAGAACGAATTGAGTCGTAAAGTAAATTATTATGGTGGCGTCGGCACTCGGAGCAGGTTCATTTGACGGGACTTATAATTAGTTTAAATAAATAATTAATCCGGAAGGAAATTTTAATTCATCAAGTACGGATTTGGCTCAATCATTCTGAAGCTATCAGGTTTGGAACCGGCCCTGTTCATACTTGCAGAGACCTAATCTTTTTAATAAAGAGGAAATATCGAGAAATATTACACATGTACGGCTTCATGTCGGCCTAATACTTTGCTTCTTTATTAATATTAAATTCTGTCTCTCTGTGTGTGTACACACACATGTGTATTCTACATGTGTATAGAGTTGCTACGTACACATACAACGATATTACTTACTGTTTATTGCACCGTATCTCTTCTTCCTTTCGAGTTTTAAAATATTTATGCATATTTATTATTTATTGAAGCATACATCACTTTTCGGAAATTATTACTCGGAATGAGAAACTTGCAGAGTCGAGAACGTACACCAGCGCATCGAATTCTAGTGGATATTAAATTTACTCATTAAAAAGTAACACTGCATTTGTAAAAGTTTTGAAGGTTTGAAATTATTATGGTCTCTCCGCCACTGTTACACAAATCGCCCACTCGATCTGACATCGCGACTTCAAAATTACATGCATAAACTCCACTTTTTTCCTCTCTCTCTCCCCCTTCTCCTTTTCCCGTCGAGGTACTTTTTCCCCGCCACGAAAAACAATTTTCTCTTCCATTTCCCGCAATCTGTCTGTCTTTCACGTCTAGAAAAATTCCGAGCTTAGGTGGGTAATTAGAGTCGATAATAATTAAGAGTGCGGAATAAATCAAGGAAAAGAATGGAGGAAGTTTTAATTTAAACAGTCCCGCGACGTCTTCCCTCAACCCGTTTTCATGGTAAATTGGTGTGTAAATGAAGAGCCGGATTAAAATATGCCCTCTAATCGACCAAGGAAAACGCTTTAAGTTTTGATTCTGCTCCAGGAAATTACCAGAATTGAGTTTCCCTCTCATAACACAATTTCTGGAGAGAGAGAAAGAGGGGGTGGGAGAACCCGGAGAGGGGGAGAGTTCCTGAAAAAAACATTGGCTGGCGTTTTTATTTTCTTTTAATTCCATAAGGGAAAGGAAGGGTGAATTCCACATAGTAAACGACATTTTTAAAACCTCTGGAAATCTGACACGACATATATTCTATTATGAAACAAACAAAAATTATTTTTCAATACATGTCGAGAATTTATCTTTGTTACACAAACTATAAGAAGAGCAGCACTTGTCCACTTTTAAGCCATGTATGCTATAGCTGCATTGGGTTAAAGGACACAAGTAACGCAGATATAGGGGAGTACCGCTGTGGTTCCACACACAAAACCGATAAAAATCATACTAAACTGGTTTAGTTCAGAAAATATGTCATTTCTAGTCACACAAAGTGTTGACAATAAAACCAATGACAAATGTTGAGCGAAATAAAGTGTTGGTAATACGATTTTCTGCTTGGTGGAGCAAACCTAACATCTGATTACATTGTCTGGCATATTTGATATTTTTTCATATCACAGCCTTCTTTAGAGTTCCCGTTTAAAAATATTTTTTAAGTTTCTAGTTCTCATGTTGACCTTTAAGGTAATAAATACACAATATAATTTCTTGGCTTTATGTATCATTTTTCAATTTATTTATTACTATTGTTGTTAAAATTATTATTATTAATAGTTTCAATTAAACGATACATTACATTATTAATAGCTACACCTTAATGGATGGACAGCTGGATTAATGGACACCTTAATGGGTCTTACTTGCACGTGACCTTATGGAGGTAAGTAAATAAAAAAGTTAATCAATCAATCAATCATTGTGTCTATGATATGAAATCCACGTTTTTTTAAAACAATTTTACTGCTTCAGAAAAGTTCACTGAAACTGACAAGAATTTCCCAAAACTTCTTACATTCACACAAAAAATTGTACACAAAAAATCATTACGTCACAAATGAATCAAATTCTGGAAACCTTCCAAAATCGATACGATCCAGTGTTTTTGATATCCCATCCAATATGTTTAGAAAATGGCAGAAATTTTGAAAACTTTTAAAAATGTTAAGAAGACAAGTTTGAATGAGATTTAAAATAGATCAGAACTTTCTGAAGTCTTAAAGCACTTGTAGAATTTAGAAAAAAGAATATTTGATTGAAAATACTCTTAATAAATCTGAAGATAGATATTTAACTCTATCAAAAGCTGGAATTGAAAATCACCATAAAGAAAACTAGGATCTGAATTTTTTACCTTTTGATTTAATTAAAAATTCAAGCTTCGTCTAATATCGTTCAAAGGATAAATTAGGTATACAAAATAAGCTAAAAGAGACATGCCCTAATATTAAAATTAAGCACTCGTAATACTCCAAACAGGTTAAAGTTGATCACTTGAGGAAAATGTAAAGATAAAAAAAAATTCAGTCTGAAAACTATACAAAAATAACAGTACAATTCTAAAATTTAAATAAAATCATGGTTTTGCGCCTTTGAACCGACTTTAAAACAGACCTTAAACTTGATACGAAAAGCCGCGCCATAAAAGACATTATTGGCAGTGTGTGTTATTAAAGTTATATATATGTGGGTCGAAGACGGATTTTCAGTCACATCCTTAGAACAATATCCCAGGCACATAATATCCCTCCACGTCCACTGTTAATAATGGTTAATCTTCCACCGCCGCCTCTGTGTTGCAAAAACTCATTTGACCAGCAGCTTTGTTTACTGACAGGGGATTTCCGGGGAGCGGGCGGCGCTGGCTTAAACCTGCTTCTTTCATTAACATGGGAGTCAACATTTCAATAACCTGCGCTCATATCCTGCCCTCTACGCTCTCTCTTTTCGCCGTCGACGTATTAAAAAGAGGTCTTTCTATATTTTCGACGCCGGCAAACAACCGACGAAAGTGTGTAGATCAAAGGGATTAATGGCCAGAAACAGAAAGGTAGACTACGGATTTAAAAAGTTGCATAATGATGGAATATCGGGCATCATTTAAATCCCTTCGAGCGATCGATCGATGTGTCCTATTACGCTAATGGTCGATTGCGCAAAGGATTAAGAGGATCGTTTTAGTTTAATGAAAGCCATTTAAATTAAAGAAACTTTATCTAATAGTTAAACACAGTTAACTAAAACACACATATTACCAATGGGTAGAATGTACCTAAATGCACCTATAGGCCATTGAATGGAGGCTTGATCCTCGATTTTTTCCTCAGTTGATCAAACCTTACCAAACCAAATATTACTTACAATCAACTTTTACCGGCTCATTTAAAAATCAGTGAATAACAGGAAACCTTTTTTCTTATATTAAATGCACTACTCGAAACAATCTTGCTAATCTGAACTGTTAAAAACTATTTCCAAAAATCGAAGGAATGAATGTTTATATGTTGGTTTCGATGCGTGCACGTGCAGTAGATACAGGGCAGACGTGACTTGTGAAGGCGCCCCTTACCACCGGAGTATATCTATATATACGCTTCCCATTCTTGTTTTTATGAAATATTAAAACTCTTCGATAAGTTGACATAGATTTGTTCAATTTTGATCAGCAATATCATAAAATCGAAGCATTTTTGCACGACGAACACGCTGATCAAGTTATTTTTTTGATATCTTTTTTAGTTTTTTAGAAAATGGCAAATAACTAAACAATTGTCGGTTTTCTGCGAATTTCAACCCCTTACCGGAAGTTGCACTGACTGAAACCTACAAATTCAGAATCCGGAGTGTCGAAAACATATTTGCCCTCAGGTTTGATCGACGGAGGAAAAAGTCGAGGATCAATCTTCTATTTAGTGGCCTATTAGGTAGGTTCGGCGTTCAAACAAGTGCGCGCATCTGACTATCGATGCGATAACTAGAGTTATCGACGAAAAAATTCTGGACGGTCGATCTGGAGGCAATAAAGACCTCCTACATCCACATCCACGGAACCTTCGTCTTCCTCTTCGTCGGGAACGTTAGCGAGATAAGAAAGCTATCAGTTGATGACCCGGCCTAACCTCCGACGCCGACAAAGGCCTTCAAAGGAAAAAATCCGGCCGTCTCCGTCGTCCCACAACCTGGCCGTTTCCTGGCCGGATTTATCGCAACGGCTTGTTTCCTGCTAATGAGAGTAGATGCACTTGCATCTCCATGTTAAGCGATATCTCGTGGGCCGTGACGAGTGACCGATGATGAGGGTGTTTTCGTCGAAACTATGATTACCGATCCGTAGATTCCAAGAGTGGGAGAGAGAAGGGCGACCGCTCGAAAGCCGCCCACGTTTCGAATTTATCGTCGGGTTTTGAAAGTTCGTTAATTAAGTACTGTTATCGGTGTTTTTGCCTATCTTGTTTGACAGGGCGTCGGGAAGTACGTATTGAAAGATATTTCGAACGTTTAATTATAAACAAGATAGTCACAATTTATGAGTTGTCTAACAAATTAAGAACAAAACGTCTTTTGGCCACGAAGTTAAAGTAAGGGTGTATAACTAATACTGATAACGTGCTAAATAACTGATGTATCCCTTGGTAATTATATCCGGCGCGCATAATTTCGACGCCAACTACCTGCCCTACTGGTTTGGCCCAATAATCCTGCATGTATTTTCGACGCTAAGTCGCAGAGTCCTTAAAACATCAAAATTCTTGATGGTAAATTGGGTAATATTTCTACAAGTGGTCCAAGTAATTTTGAGAAAATCGGTAAGGTGTGTCTTACGCCTCTGTAATATGGTAATATTTCTACGTGTTGCCCAAGTAAATTTGAGAAAATCGGTAATGCGTGTCTTGCGTCTCTGTAAAGAAATGGCTCAAGTAGTAAAAATTTTACGTGGTAAAACCTTGCTTGTTGCAGGAAATTAAGCATTCTCCAAATATAAGACTTGAGATAAGTTGATAATGGCATAGATCAAAACAAATCATACAGACTTGAACACCATCCAAGTGTATGTACCGCGACAATATGATGATTCTACCGAACTTTTATTCGAATTCGGACCAACTATTTTTCCTTGCCAAGAGCCAAAACATAAATTGACATAAACAATATTAAGGGTGGCGGTAATGGCAAAGTTAGAAAGAGCAACGAAGAAGATATCGTTGGAAGGTTTGGAATGAGAAATGATCGGGGAGCAAATTTGTTGAATTCTGCATAGAAAGAAGACGGTAATATTAAATACCTGTGTACTTGTAAAAAAATCGTGCGACATATAATTGATTTTATATGTGTATCAAAAGGATATAGAAACGCTGTTATCTCTGCAAAAACACATCCAGGAGCAACCGTACTTTCTAATCATATTACTAGCAGCTACAGTACTTTATAAGTTAAAAAATTGTAAGGCACATAAGCCAATCCCGGACTAGCAAAAACAAGTTAGAAAATCTTGAAATAAGGGAATAAGTAACCAAGGAGTTAACCGACCAGTTTCAACAATTCAGTAAAGAAGTTACTCCAGTAACGTTATTGGGGATTATTCAAAAATAAAAGAGAATCATCTAACTAAAAAAATCCTAGATACAAACAGATGTGGATAACACAAGAAATACTAAATTTAATGGATACAAGCAGAAAGTATAAGAATATAAATGAAACAGAATATAAGAAATTATTCAAATAAATACACAAAATGATGAAGAATGGAACCTCAGTATAGAAATTAAAAGTAGAATTACTAAAGCAAGGACAACATTCATAAAATTTAAGAATATACTCTGTAGTCAAAGATGTGAAGTAGTAAACACAATTAAAAGACATAAATTGGAATACTTCGGCCATGTAATACGCCACCCAGAAAAGTACAAAATATTACAATTTGTTATGCGAGGAAAAATCATGGGAAAAACAAGTGTTGGTATCTTGGCTTAAGAATCTCTGCCAATAGTTCGGAAAACCTACCAGATTTATTTCACGTGGTAATGGGAAAAATATTGCACCACATCTATTTTTTTAAAAAAGATCAACTTTAAAAAAATAAAGCTTTATTTATTAATATATAGGAATAAAAGCAACGTCATTTGTATAAATGTTTCGAATAGAAAGGGGAAGGATAGGGGCCGCTGTCTACCATTTGGCAATTTTTATACTTTGCGTTAGGAATTTGCCTCGTTAAAAGCCATGTAAATTGTTTAACCCATGAACAAGTGCATGAATAAAATGTGTGAACTTCCTTGTTTTAAATGGCGCTGGCATTATTCATTGTTATTAAGTAAAACCGTAATTTTTATTTAAAACGTTTACATTTAATAAAAAAGTTGTGGAGCAATAGTCATTTCCTGAAATGTGCGAAACCCTTCACTTAAATATAAATTTAGTATTATTTTTTAATAAAAAACTTTTTTCATAGGAAAATTCGCATTTGAAAACCTTAAGAATTTATTACAACAGTTCAGATTTGTGATATCAGTATCTTCGTTTACCTTAAATATCCATCAATAACCTTGGTTGCTTGAATTCCAAAATTTGTCACATATAGAGAAGTAAACGACGCTGGTACTCGGTTAGTAATTCCCAAATCCGATTTAAAAATCATCTTAGAACCTACAATACAAATTGCCTTGCTGTGTAATATTTTTAAAATTATTTACCATGGACATTTCGTGTCCAAGAGTTCATGAATGCGAATGAAAATTATCCGCGATCGTTTAATACTCGCACAATAATAATAATAAATTAAACCCGGAATTTTGATGATATCTACTATTAAAACTAATTAGAACTAAACTACATCGATAATAATTAGATACTAATTACTACAATGCGGAATAATTCATGATAATTAAAAGCATCACCAAACATCTACACGAGACGTTTATAAAAAAAAACCTATGCTTTTAATTAATAGATTTTTTAACGGTCAACGTGATTCACGGTATTAAAACTGTAAATAATCTATTACGTAATAAAAGAGGCGCTTATTACTAATACTGATTTAGATAACCTTATCGAAAGGAAATAATGAATGTTGGTTGGTTTATCTCATTACTCATTGTTTACGAAAAAAACAGCTATAATATACACGAACGATATACAAAATTTGGATTCAAATAAAAATTTAAAACAATAACGTACAAATTGGTCACGTTTTATAACAGTGGTTACGTTGTTCCGTAAACTTACCAAAATTACAAATAAATATAACTTTTCAATCCTAAATCTATCAATAACCTGCGTTGCTTAAATTCCAAAATCCGTCACATACAGAGAAATAGACGGAACGAGACAGTAATCAAATCCCTGGAAAACTTATAAACTCCCATATTCAACAACTAATTACGGCTAGCAGCATCTGCATTATTAATTACCACGGCGAAGTATATACACATTTACCATGTACAGAGGGTCCGTTTGTGGTTGCTTACTCGGAGGTGTAGTTGAATATACAAACTTCATTAGTGGTATTGAATGAATGCGAGCTTTATTTCGTTTTTAAAAGCCCGACCATATTTCAAATGTAACGTGTAAAGTACGTATATGTTAACAACCTGTTTAATTTAAAATTCCTGTGTAAAAGGAAAAGAGAAGGGAGAGCTTTGCGACAGAACGGGCCTTTCATTCACGTTCGTGGAATGAAGTCGTTTTTGGAACATTATTTTAGAGTATTTGAAAAGATTTTTTTAAAGTTCTTTTTGAGACGTGAACAATTCATTTTAAAAATTTTAATTATGTGATAAATTGCACTTTTCTACAAAAAATAATGGAAAGTTTATCATGAGCGAGATTAAAAAGTCGATAAAAAGGGAACAAGTCCCAGTGTGTTTAGCCCTGATAATCGCAGCGATAAAACTAAAGCGATAAAACCTCACCGGAGACCGTAATTGACTTAAAATTTAACGAGGTTTAAATCTTTTTTAAGTATTTTCATATTTCCCCGCTGATGTTTCAAATTTAGCCGATGCAGCGCTTTCCGAGGCGGGCGCCCCCTTCCTTCCCCTCCACCCTTATGAATAACCTCTTTGTTGGGGATATTTCGAAGCTAGCGACATTTAAAACTCGTAAAATTGTATTTAGTCTTTTGAGTGCCGGAGCATAAAAAATTTTACGACCCGCCTTGCTGACATCTTTACAAATCTACCTGAAATTTGTATATATATTAAATTTCGTGGGGGCCATAGGAATATTTTATCAAGCGTTGTTTATTTTCCGACGAGGGACGCGTAAAGCTTAAATGAATTGCTTTCTTTTTGTACAATATTCATGGCGGAAACTCTTTAAAAAGAAAGGGATGTGATAACACCGAAAAAGATGTAAGAAAGTGAATTTTAAATATGTACCTATAAAGTTAACAGCAAGTTTGTAGGGATATGCTTTTTCTGGTTTCATACCCAATCTGCTCACGACTTTTCAACAATAAGTCTGTAACAAACAATGTAGGACGTCCAAGAATCTCACTTGTAATAGGAGAGAGTTAAATGCCTTGGTGTCCAAAAATAGGTGTCTCTTTTCATTTAATAATTCCAGCTTTTATCCACTTTCAAAATTCTGCAATCTACGTAATTAAAAAAAAGAACAGCACGTGAATGTCATTTCATTTGATTAGAAAGGATTTCATTTGATATTGTAATAAAATCACCAAAAGCTACTACTTTAAGTTAGTACTCTTCTCTTATAAGCTTAAACGACACAAGTTTTGTTGTCTTTTCTACAGCCTTTTGCGGTTATGTAATTAAAAATTCTGCTTTTACTATAAACAATAACATGATTATATTATATTTATATTCAAATATAAACATCTCCATTAACCATGATTAATTTTAATTTACCGTTTAATGACTTAAGCAATGTTTGGATTTTGAAAATTTAACTACCATCGTGAAGCCATTATCCATACTATAAATTTTTGTCATTCTACTCTTTGGTTGAACTTAATTTTAATATGTTCAGGTACCACGCTTGGGATATATGGTTCCATCTGGCTGCATGCTATCATTTTGGTATTGTTTATAATCTCTAGGATAGAACTATGAATTGCTAATTCGAAATTGATCACAATACTTGCAAAATTCAAATTGAAGTTTGCACAATAACTTTTAATGGCTGAAATAGAATGTTTGTAAGTTCCTTCTTTCGTTAAACAACATATTAGTGGTGTATAGTTACCATTAAAAAGCCCAGGCATGGGAAACATTTGCTTGACGTGTTGTGTGCGATATGAAAAAGTTCTAACCATATAAATTACTTTCAATCAGCTCTTATCAGAAAACAATTTGTTTTATTTCTTTAATTAATTCGGCACGATATAATTCGTATTTGGTGTAGGCGCATGCGTAAATAAATGTTGGTTATTGAAGATCCTTACACATCGGTAAAAGTCCGCAAACCCTCTATGGGTTAAATAGACTACTAATAACATTTGCTTACCCGACTAAAGGCGGTATTAACAGTGTTTCTAAATGGCCACCAAATGTGATTTCCAAATCAATTTTCATCTACTCAGCGTGATCAGCTTAAAAAATTAGAGTTAGAACTTTAATTCATATGTAAAGACTTCAACTATAATAAGAAACTTTTCACTGAAGCATTCTGCCAGGGATCGTCGCCAAGGTTTCTTGACGTTTTGTATTTTATTTATGGGGATGGCAAAACAAAATCTTATAAACACAGACTTTGTTGCAGGTTAAAAGGTAAATCTTGCAGGTCGATTTCGTCGGTATAAGACAAATGTAGTGAGATTTAGTCTTTTATTTTTGTAGTGAAATGGGTGATATAAGTAACACTGACATTGATGAAACCCACCACGTCTTCTGAAGTGATGTGGATAATTTTTAGAAGAAGGACGTGACAATATCTCTATTGCTTTCTGAAGTAAAACTTCTTTCTCTCTCTCTCTTGCCCATACACAAACATTCAGCTTATCTGGTCTGTCGATAACAGCTTCGATCACTCGAACTGAAGACTTTAATTTTAGTGACATTCAATGGAATCTTCGGTTACCCCGAATGATATCCTAATTTATATATGGTTATATGGTTCAAAATATAGGAGCCGGGAAACAAGGAAATTTAACAGAAAAATTACGGCAAAACTGCAATCATGCAGTTAGTCTTATTTAATGTTTGAATTAAATGAGCATACTTTAGGCTCATTACTTTCAGGCTGACCTGAAAAATGACCACAATTTCTTTGAGGGCAGAAAAGGTGCACATGAACAGGTTAGGCAGAGCGGCATGAGATCAGCAAGAGAGAGAGAGGGAGAGAGCAAGTAATTTAATAATAAAAAAAGAAGGATTCCAAATCCTATGCTTCCCTCATATTTTCTGGAGGTTGTGGAAGGTAGGACGTGATAGGACAGCGGCTGATGATGCGATCATTTCGACGAGCTCTCAACGGTAGAGCGATTTAGTTATCAGTAACTTTGCACGTGACTTCTCGTATTATTTAAATAAGAGCGTTGTTAGATCCTTTGCTTGTTTTTAGTATAAGAAAAACATTTCATCCGTCATGGTCCGATATGTTTATTTTACAAAGTTAGATAAGCGCGATCCTGATTTTCTAGTGAAAATGAAAACGACTTTCTTTCCTTCAAGAATAATGATGGTGTCCCAGCTGCAAGTCGATTATTTAAGGAAATGTACAATAAAATCTTCGGTAAATACTTGAGCTATTTCGAAATTTCTGGCGTTACTGTTCTTAAAGTACTAAGATCCTTATTTGAAAAAGTAGGGGTCATGGGAAGAGGACTTAACGCCCTTTAAAATGATGTATTACTCAACATCCCTTTTCATTTAAAATTTCAGAATGGAAAGTTGTCCTCGGTAAGGGGCTGAAAATACCAAAAAAATGTATTCCACGTTATTTTCGGAAAAAGACAAGATGGGGTGTTAAGATTTCGGTGGACCACCCGATATATTTGTATAGTCAATCGACTCACTAACAATTACTGTTTGAAGAGATACACATTTATATGGTCACACCTTTTATGTGCTAGCAACGTGTTAAATGTTTTTCTGTCTCTTATAAATTGACATTTACGCATACACAGAGGTGACAATCCTTTCAAATAATGAATCCAAACTTTCCATATCTCTTATACACAATTGCAGCTTGATATCGAACTATTCAAACTCGTAGTGCCCTTTTCAATCACTCCTCTACACTATTGCGAATATTGTAAAAGTTCTTCGTCCATCCCTGTTCGCTTTTATCGAGCAGTTTTCCTCATTTTACAACCCATCAGCCCCAATTTTAACCCAATTTTTTGGAAGATTTGCCACGTATTCAAAGAGGATCCCTTTTCCCGGTCACGAAAACCGCTCGTCCAACGCGCGAAGGAAAATTCGACGCCCGCCGTCGACCAATCGGCGTCGCTCTCACCTGCCAGGTCGATACGCGGTGCACGTACCGTGTCGGAGGAGGAGTTCGCGTCGCGCACCTGCCGAATCAGGTGTGGGGGAGAGGGCGCACGAGGAAAGTCGCGACGGCCGCCAATCGACGGACGAGCACCTGCACTTTCACCTGCCTCAGGTGGGCGGCACACCTTTCGGGCGACCAATAACGTCGTACAAGAAGAGGAAACGCTCGGAAAAACGGGTTTTCCGGCGGAAAATCGGTTTGATACCGCTAATGGTGAAGCTTGCTTCTTGTCAAAGTCGAGTAGTACAGCAACATGTGACAAGTGATACTAGGCAAGTACCTACGTAACTCGTTCAGGGTTGAGTCATTAAAGTCATTAAAGCATGATATTCATAACCTACTTTGAACTTAAAACTGCTTTAAGCTTCTAATGTAACCGGGTAGCAATGAATTTCTATTCACAACTTGATGATTTTGAAGTCATGTAAATGTCATGAAAGGTAACCAAGACGTGGCCGATCATGGCCGAGAATTTCAGGAAGGCAGTTCGCTCGTTTGCCGGTTACCTTCTCATCTAAGGTGCGCCTAAAAAAGTTGCAAAGAGCAAAAATATCTTTTTCGGCGGTTTTACAAAAAAAAAAGTTTCAATTATAAATGGTAGGTGTTAAATAATTAAGTCATTAAGTCTTATTAGGAAATCTGCAATAAATCACTAGAGATGTTTTAAGAAAAGATGAAAAGGCTCCAGAGTAATGTGCCCCTTGTAGCGCGTTTAGAAAAAAAATATTTCAATCTAAACTTGGAGGCATATAATGTAGTAGGTCAGATACAAATTTAACTCAAAATATGTGAAGCCATTTTGGAGAAAATTGAGAAAAACTGAAAATGCATAAGAGCAAAGGGCTCTTCAGCGAAGATCAGACAAGATAACGATTATGGTTATCTTGATGATGATATCTTTATGAATCATGGTGATTATGGTGCCTAACAGTAAGTGGCCTATACCCTTAACTGACTTTAACCTAAATCGCTTGAATTAGAACTTCGATCAGAAAATCTAATATCTAAAATTTAGAAGATCGGCCCGAAAATAATCCTTTTTCATTATTTGAGTACCTCACATGAGAAAGTAAGAAACTTGATGAGTTCAAATAGATAATCCTACGTTAGAGAAAATTTGGTATCATTAAATGAGTACCTCATATAATTGAATCAATTTATTAAAAAAGCTACTAACCACATAAATTTAAAAAAGAGGTGTGGATTAAAAAGCACCCCATGTAGATATTTCAGCGTTAGAGAAAATATGGTGAAATCTCCACAATGCACAAGTAGGTACATCAAAAGATCGGCAGTTGTGTTTTGAATTTACAAGGAACCACACACATTAAACACAGAAAGAACCAGGAAGGCAATGTGGCTTTTCAATAAGGTAAACTCGTCCAAACATTTGATTTTTAAGACTCGAGCGTCAACATAGGGGGTCATAATTAACAACTACCAGTATGTACAAATACAGTATATACAAAGCAATGGAGTTACCTTAGTGGTTAGGAAGTTTAACAGTGAACATTAGCTGCGTTAATGAATTTAAACGATATTAAAGATCTTTCTAAACACTAGTACGTATAAAATGGTTATACGAATATTAAAATCTATTAATTTTAATTATTGTTACTTCCATTTGTCATTCAATTGTTATCTAAATAATCGATAGAATCCAGAACAGTTGGGATAAACTGAATACACTTTCATGAGGTGAGATTCCCGTTATTTTCCCCGTGTTTTTATTTCCAGATTTCTCTAGAAAGCAAATTTTCTGTAATAAAGACACTGTTGACAGACAACAGCAATAAGATCAGTTATTACAAAGTAATTGCTATTTAATATATAAAACGTAAGACTATGAGAATATGGAAACTCATAACTCAGAAATTAAAAATTTTAATTCAAATTAAAATCTAACGGGTTCGATTACCACAACCCTTCTTCTACAACCATGCCGCGTCCAGGGAACAATTCGCCTCGGTGAAACAGTCGCGCGCGCACCTCCGCAAGAGGAAGGGAGAGAAAAAGTGCACTCCAAGGGGAAAGGACACTTTAAGTTCTGAAAATGATAAACGCTGGGCCAGGCGAACTCCCCGAGATTGTTGATGTTATCGCGGGGGAAAGTATCCCGATCCGAGCTCGCGGAGGCGCCCGAAATTGCGATACACATCCCTTGATGTCTGCACCCATCAAGCCGTCACGCAAAAAATAAACAAATTTCGTACTATCGCTTTGGGCTTATAAAATAACCGGGAGAAAAAACTTTCCTGAGTTTGCAACGCACGGGATCCAGGGAAATAACATATTACCGGGTTTATGCGGAAAGACGCCGGGAGAAATTGGGATCGATAGGAAATAGGACACAATTTCAAGATGAATCGGCAGAAACTAACCTTTTTTTAGATGGTTAATTTCAAATAGGAAAAGTGACCCTAAAACAACCAATGCTTATTAATTCCTGTGTATATTAAGGTGTTAAATTATAAACTAAAGCATAAAATTAATGAAAAACCATACAATTTTAAATTGGTTTTACTATGGTTCATTAATATTGTTCAACAAGGAATAGCAAAGGTCGAGAGATTCCTCAACTACGCTCTGTGTCCGCCGATTGGTTTTAAAGTGGGATTATAAATATGAATCACCCAGAAACAACTATACTCACATGGTATTGAATTACACGGAACGATTCATATTTAAAGTTCTCGCATTAAAGCCGGAAGGGAAAATCACAAAAAAATCATTTATAAGGACAAGGTGTTTACGACTCCGACCAGGATTCAAACCTAGAATTCTCGTTTACACGTCGAATATTTTGCCAGTGCAACTGTCGCGAGTCTAACCGAATTTCTTATTGATGTTATATCAACACAACAACGATGGACCTCATATTTACAATCTCAAGTGACAGCGAGTTGTATTTTTTGATATTTTGGAACTATAATGGAATATTTGCAACAATGATCAACAGGTTGCATGCAGTTTAATTTCGTGATAAAAGAGTTCTTTTGCTGTATATTTATCATTTCTAATTCCTCGCAAAAATATTATAAATTCGAGTTTTTTCTAATACAAACAAAACACTTAATAACATAATTGAACAAAAATTGTTCAATGTTACTTAGTTGCGTTCTTACCCAAAGTGTGAAATAACAACAGGCAAAACGTGTCACGTTGAATTTGTCGTGCAAATTTCCACATTTTCATAATCGAACCACCCCATAAAACTACTAGCTAGCATTTTTTCCTCCTCTTTCCCTCACTGCGCGTAAACTTTAAAATCCGTCCCCGGGAACGGAGAGCCTTAACCCCTTTTCTGCTGATTGTCGTTGATTAATGACAGAGAATGGGGTGCCACCCACTATATACCTTTTGTATGGGGCACAATAAAAAAGAACGTGAACGACATTTCGACGGAAGGAGGGTGACTTAGTCGACGGAATGGTGTCTTCTTCTTCTTCTTCTTCTTCTTGCTGCTTGAATGATGGAAGTCTACGGGGGATGACACGGTATAATTCATCGATGGAATGTCGAAAGGTCGTTTAAAAAATAGCGAACGTGACGTCACCGATGGAGGAAATTGATTAGCAGTCGAAGTCGTGTAATTAAGAATATTACGCTTCGGTTTAATTTGGTGTAACGATAAAATATTACGTTTCCGTCAGGACTGAAATCTTACTCGAAAACAATTTCAAAGAAGCATCCAAGATCCTAACGACGTTAGACTGGTTTCCTTCAGAATGGGTATACTTTCACCGTGGAACAATCAAAATTTCGTAATTTTTGCTTCCTCTCCCTCTACTTTTCCGTTGATTAAATAAGATGACTGCTTTCGTTGATTGTAAAATTTGATTTCTCATCCGATTTAAATCCTACCTTCCCCAATACCAGCAGCAGTTTATGATTCAATTAAAACTTGGAGCTCGAATTCATACTCCTGATAAAATAAACTTTAAAAGTTGAAGAGAATCCTTCTCCTTCCGCTCTCTCCGGTATTTTTGTTGCCCGGAATGAAAATGCTCAACACGAACTCAAACATTATGAAATTATAAGAGCGAACTCTTTGACGGGCGAGTCGCGAGCGCCATTGGCGGCGGACGTGGAATTGCCCACCCTGTACGAACTATGGCTAATAAAATTACCCAACGGTGCTTCGGTTACACATGTGATGTGCTCAACCTTTCCTTGATTGCCATTGGAAGGTTGTAAAACAGTGAAGAACGGTGTTTGCGGAGAGAGAAGTAAACATCTCCACAACAAAGAGGCCTAAGAAAGTGGAAAGCTGCGTACACGTGGACCACACCGTTACTTACGTCGTTATGTACACACCCAAAATGGATGGCTTTGATCTTCGCTGAAGTGTCACACAAACACTGATGGCTCGCGATGATGAGTGAGGAGAATAAAATCTCGGAAGAGCGAGAGAAAAAAATAAAGGGGATTATTTCTGATACGGGCAGGATGTTCGGTTGATGGACGTGCAGACAGAGATCTCACTTGTTTGAATTTATCTCTTTTGAATGTCACTATACCGTTTGACCGTAAAGGTTGCATTTAATCTATTTGTAAGGGAAGCGATCTTTCAAAGGTTTAATCCGCGTTTTTAACGTTAATTCACAGTTTTCATACGCTGGACATAACCAGCGTTAGTGATAAAGTCCATTATGAACCCAATTTATATTACAGGTAATCGCAACCTTACGTTTACGTATAATCACAAAAATGACAAAACCCTAAGCTGAATAGAAGGGACGATTGGGAAAATTTTGACACTTGCTACTTTTTGACCTGCGATACAGAATATGTTATGAAAATACCTGTAAAATTTAATACAAAAAACTTAGGGCACAAGTAATATTTAAGCGCGTTAAAATCGTTTATGACTTCATGCAGCAATGCATGAGTTGCATAATGCATATGCATTTAATATCTATTTTATGTCTTTTGAATTTTCCAATTACTTTCATATCTATAAAAATTCACGATCACAATTTTTTGTGATAATCTATATGGAATTATGAATTTTGTATAGAATTATGAATCTGTATGGATCTATGAGAAAATGTTTTATGCTTTTTAGTCCAAACGTTATTAAAAAAAAATCATATTGTTTTATATGCTGTTAAAATGCTGTTTTAATACTAAACAATGTTCAAAAATTAACTCACACACTAACAATATATAAAATAAACATGAGTAAACATTTATTGTACAGTAAAACAAAAATGTTCGGACATTCCGTAAATTTTAATGTTAAAACTCCTTTAAAAAAATCTCGTATGCCCTCTTCCATGATTTAAAATACATCTGAGATACTTTGGGTCCGAACAGAGCATTTTATTTACAAAATTGATATTTACTTTTTGCTCTCAATGTGTAACGCCTTTTTCAATCTCTCTCCATTGGAAAATATCTTTTCTTATATCTTGTTAAACAATGCAACACATTCATGGGAGAACATGTGAGAGTTCCGAGAATGTTTGGACGATTATAGAAAAACAATTCTCGAACGGGGGTTATAATCTCTACGCTGATCAGGTAGAATTAATAATCTGGTAAGTAAACTCTACGTAAAGGCTAAAGGCTCATTCTAATTGTAGGGGTGTTTTCGATTCTAAAAATATCTCCTACTAGGAAACATGAAGATATTCATTCTTAAAACTATCTAAATGTGCAGGGTACCTCAACAATTTCGAATTTTTTCATTGGAAACAAACTTGACACCTGTACTACTATTACTACTACATTAATTGCCTATATTTTTTAAAACGCCCTCTAAAAAGAATTATGAATATATATTTTTCTTTGTTTTTTTAGTAGTCTGCTACTGGGCAGCTCTAAGTAGTGATCTGAGTGAATCTGAGTACTCTCTAGTAGTGTACCAAAGTTTGTAGTTAACTATAATACAATCCTATAGATATCTAAGACCTCTTGCACTCCAAGTGCATTTGTGAATCTCTGTGTCTGAAGAATGTGTATGTTACTTTCGGCTTAAGGTAGTTAACGAAATGACGCAATTCATAACCATTGTCACTAACGTGTAGCTTGTGGAAGATTCCGATAGTATTATCTATAGGCGTATTGCCTACTTTCGCGTTTAGATCGCCACTTATTTCAATGGAATCACTTTTATTGGTCTTGTTCAGAATATTTTGTAGTCCTATGATCATTAGGTGACATCTATCTATTTTTAGTCTTGCAGTTACCATTCTTTTCATCATTATCCTAATATTCCTTTTATTCCGGATTAGTAGAAACTTGGGTATGAGTGGAGCTTTAGGAAGCACTTTAACCTGTCTATTTTCTGGAGGGTTATTCCAGCATTATCTTTGCTTTAAGATTCTGTAGGGTTATAGATCTGTAGATTGCCACAGAAGTTGCGCAATAATGTTGTTTTGCGTAGGTTGGCTCAGCAATATTATTGTGTAATACACAGACTACTAGGTACTGAAAAAAATTGATTCTCTAGAGACCGCTACATACGTAAAAAATTCTAGCATCACAAAAATCATTTCAATCATAAGTAAAAGAAAGCAGCCACTACACTTCATTTAGCGGTTCTACGCTTTGGTACTACGAGTTATGAATGTCTCGTCATACCAACTCGATCAACTTTGTAACGTTTATTTGCGTAGCTTGATTGTTTCTATCTATTTAGTTTTGCAAGAGAGTAAAGCTTAACTCTTCCACATTCAATTTGCGGAATTAACCATTAGCTTCCCGGCTTTCCCCCATAATGGCCTTACCTTGTAACCTAGGAGCATCAAATGTAACACAACAATTAGTTAGCAATCCTATAGGGATAATACCTCCTCACTGGATGCAGACATCACGAGATACTTTCCCGATCCGGCTCCCCTCTCCCGCTCCGGGATGATCTCGCTTTGGCGAAACGATCCGAACTAATACTGTCTAATTGACAGGTTGTGTTCGATCGGTCCTTTACGCGGGATATAGGTAATTAATGTCAGGACCCGTGTTCCAGAGGCACGACATCGCCCTCTCTCCGGCATTAGACTGGTGTAACGTTACATGTGTTCCCGAGCCAGAAATCCATACGTAACGGTCGTACGGGGCGGGCGGTCACGCTACTCCGACGAAATTAGAGGTTTGTTTATGGTGCCCCTCAGACAGGCCGACCGATATCTATCTACTACATGGCACTGATTAAACAATAACATATCCAGATTGAGGTTATATTATTGTGTGTTCAAACGCACTGGAGATACGCGAGATCCGAGTCGAGAAAAAATCATATTAGTAGACATTACTTAAGGAATCCTTAATTTATTAATGTAATTCGTGATTTAGTTGGTAAACCTTTAGATTCCTAAACAGTTAAAACAAGTGCATATCGTGATTCTTAAAATCATCGTAATTGTTTTCTTTTCTACAAGGTTTGATGAATATATTTATGAACAAAACGTGTTGTTTAATTTCTGAAAGTTTAGATGGGACTCAGGAAATACAGTTCTTCAAATTTCAGAACAGGAAGGTCCACAAATAATGAAGTACAGAGAATAGCCATAACCATTTGGTGTTTTTAAAACAGAAAACCAGATTGTGTACTTTTATAACCAGAAAAATCGTCATTGTGCCCAGGCGAATTACGAAGCCATGCAAGATAATGATCTTTTCCAGGATGAAGAAGATGGAGAAGGATGTTTCCTCGTAGCTTAGCCAGATACTGATGAGACATACATAAGGTTTGAGACTACGAGGAAGTTAGTGGTACTCTTACATCTTACGCTCGTACCAAAAACGTTTCTGTGAAATTTTTTCTCGCTTTTCAGAGACAGAAACAATTGGTTTGTCCGTAAAAATTTTCTTGTTTTTCCAATAGGTATACCTGCCTATAGATTGCCTATAAATTGATGCGGCTTAGGAAGATCGTCAGTCAGGGGGCTTCGCAGGGAAAACATAGCTGGCTATCGAAAAGAAGCTGCATTCAAAGAAAATAAGGAAGCAGCCCGTCAATTCCTTGGCATACTAAATTGTGTTAAATTGCATTATGGAAGGGATCAAAGTAACTATAGCTAACTATGTTTGCATTCTATTTTCGTTAACAAACTTACTACTGAATTATTATTCCGTCTAGTGATGTATCAGGTCACGTATAGGTTTATGAGGAATTTGGCTGTGTAGAAAAGTTCAGACAAGAAAGAAAATCATACAAGGGGCGGAACCAATTTCCTCTGGAAATTCTGGAAACATCGAATTTTCGTGCTACAAGTGTTTACTCTTGGGCCCAAACATCCTTTTTGTAAGAAAATTAGAAAATTGTGCATACAAGGAGTCGTAGTAAATTTTAATGTGCGTAATATGCATGAATATCCTTTAAAATTTAAAACTTTTAAAGCAACAATTAATATAAACAATAACAGCGAACACCGTAAGATTTTAAATCTGTATTTATTTTGAAGTTAGTCACGCAGTTCTCTTTTTTAACACCCATTATTCAATTCTTTTGGGATATTAACAAAATTAGTTAACAAATTGAACGATCGACTCTTTGTAATTTTAAAATTGAATTTTAATGTCATTTTAAAAGATCTACTGGTGGCGCACTCATATATCAGTTTCTGGCTTCGCCTTAACCATTCCACTTTCATTTAATCACTTATGGGACATGAAATGTGCCACCAATTGATCGGATTACTTTAGTTTCACTTCCATGAGAAACTTTAGTCGAGTCGTGCTGACTTGAACTTTTTCACGTTTTCTCTGAAGTTAAGTCATCGTTTAGACTGATAGAAGTCGATATGAGATTTGATTGTCTTCGTTCTTCGCTGATTTGTTACGGTCACATACTGGAAATATAAGACGAGAAATAAGACTCCTTCGATGAAGTGAGGATACGTTATATTCTAATGGAGAAGACAGCGCCAAATCTAACTAACATATTTTAAACAAAAAAAAAAAAAAATAATAATTGTAAACAGCAATTCAGCTTAGGCTTAGAATACGCCTTCTATTAATTGGAAAAAATTACTTTCATTTTTTCTTAAATACCCGTAGATGAAATGAGAACGATTATCAGTATTACGGTATTTTTTTCGATGCTCTATATGTCGTTTTAGCCCACGGAGGGAGTAGTGGTGAGTAGGTAGAAAAGGTCGGAGGCAGACAATCCCCGATAAATTTCCTCCCAGAGTCTGTCGATGAAGCCTCCCAACCTCGAACTAAAAAAAGACGCCTCGATCCGGAGGTCACCTGGGTCTTCATCGATATCTTCCTTAACCTGCCCTCATATATCATGCATGCTCTCCGGACGAGCACACACATGTGTGTATATATATGTGCGTTATCTGTGTGATATGTGTCGTCCCATATGGTTGGTTTATTTGGTTTTTATACGGCGACACGGTCCCGAGGGTCGTCAGGTTATGTACCACCTTCGCACTGCGCGAATTTACCTATTCATAGAATCAAGATGTAATCTCGCACGTCTCGCTCCCGCGGGACGACTGGCTTTGCCTCTCTTTATTCCGCCGTAAAAAAAATATGCCATTGTGACGGCGAACGCGAGGGGGGCCCTTCGATATTCATTGCGGTGAAAGTGAACGGAAACGAATCGATACGTTTAACGAGGGAGAATGAGAGAGAACGATGATGACGAGATCAATTTTTTATCGGCGTTTGTTATAAGACGATCCCGTGGCGGATGGGCAAATAAAACAGGCCGTAAATATGAACAATAGTGGGATGTTTTAAAAATTTAAAAACCTCCACATCATCTCAGAAACTCGTTTTGCTGCAACTTACTGACTATATGTATGTACAACATTCCGTTTATTATTTCCAGTCTTCAAAATAAGAACCATTCAATGCAGACTAATGTTTGGTAAATAATTTATTTTGATTACTTTGTACCGCAGGTAAAACCGAAAAACGATTTATAAAAATAATTTCCTTGTAACTGCCTTACTAAGGTAGAAAATTTAACATCAGAAGTCACAATATTCGAGATACAAATATTAAAGGCTCACTTATTTGGATCCTCTATTGCCAGTCCTCTCTTCTGCAGTCCGCAGTAATTTAGTTCTTTTTATCCTTGATTTTAACTTTTCTTTGAGGCATGATAACTAGAACAACTGAAATCTGTATCGCACCGATTGGCTCGTTCAAAATTATGTGTTCACCATGCAATGGTGATAATGGATATATATATATATATATATATATATATATATATATATATATATATATATATATATATATAGTATATATTTGAGTTTTTTAAACGAAATGTCAAATTGAGGCGAAAATGCCCAAACGTGTCCACAAAATTTTGCAATTAAAAGCTACAACTGAAACAGTTTCGGAAGACACTTTTTTACCTTGGCAATAAAATTCTGATTTAAACATATCAGGTACTAGTCAAATTTAAAATTTGTTCAATAAAATTCTTAAAGGATAAATTATTATTGAAAAATCTATTCAATTAGCATACAGCATCTATAGCGTAATAGTTTTTTCCTTTTGTACATAAATATCAAATTTCAACATATTTCCATAATTTTGGCTTAATTCAGGGGCTATTAAGCTAACAACATTTCAGCTCTTAAAATTTGAAAAGACCAATTACAGTGTGATAGCAGCAGTGTAACGGCAAAAAATAACACAAGTTTTCTGAGACCACTGAGGTGATGATCCTCAAGAAGAGGTGATTTTAACGTTCCACAAAATTTTGCCTTTTAAAGCTACAACTAGAACGGCCTTGTACGACAATTTTACTACGTTAATAGAATATTCAATACTCAAGTTATGTAATGAGCAATATAAAAACCGTTAAAATCAATAAGTTTTAAAAGGTTTTAAGGCATTAAATTAAATTGAAAAAAGTTTTCTGTCAAGAAATGCGAAAAAAAATTATGCTTGCCCTTGTTTAAAATTTAGTACATGTGTATAAATCTGGAAAGAAACAACTTTTACATTTTTACATTTTACCTAACTTAAGCTATTCCTATTAGCATCTTTTGGCCTCGTTTTCAAAATTCCAAATTTGAGGACAAGTAAAATTGACTACGACGTTAAAAACTGAATAATCACTAATCAACAGTCGTTTACGGTGAATTCTCAAATTTCACTCATGTACTTTCTTCGTTAATAAGGTTAACTGTTTTCATACAGTAAGTGAACCAACCCGGACGTTTCCTTACTTCCAGATTTATTACGGGGCGGAATAAAATCGACCAGGAAAATAATTTAGTGCCTCAGATTTTATTATAAATCGACCAAAGTTGTCCTCATTACAATAGAATTCATAATTCATGTGCCAGAGTAATTAGCGAAGACAAATGGACCGTGGATATCCCGAATGAATCTGGCGCGATTTATTTTGGATTTCACAGTTATTTCGCATGAATTCCAAAAACTCAATTTTTGGTATTAAAGTATTTACAGTAACTACAGTTTTAGAAAATGCTGCGTTACTTTTATTACCCAGATTCTATCACATCGCAGAAAAGCTTTGTTATTCTCCACCCCTTAAAATTTCAGAAAGAATCTTCATCGCCCGTGAAATTCATGAAACTCCTGTTCTTATTAGAACAGCCGCTGTTTCCTGGAGTCTAATTTTCAACGGAAGTCCCCGAAACTATCAAGCGTAGAAAATTGCGCGAATTTAAAAGGTGCAAAACCGTCATTAGCAATCATTAACGCGAAGGAAAGCGGTAGTAGAAAACTTCCAGCCATGTGGACTCCTCCGTTTGGAAGTTAAGGAGACGACGGGAGAGAAAGAGAGGGAGGGAAAGAACGACGGGGTATTTTCTTTTTCTGCGGTCTAACCTCTTACCGCGCCGAAAAGTTTCCCCGCGCACTCGGAAGATATATTTCTGAGCAATGCGGTATAATGACATGCTGTAATTGCTTCTAATTACTTGTGAAATTACCTTGTGGCATAAAAGATGTTGCCGAGCGCCAGTTTTTCGGGGGCAACGGGAGAGAGAGGGAAAGAGGAAATGAAGCCGAAACACGAGCGTAGAAGTCAACACTTACTAAGAAAAATACTACATTTAATTATCACTTTTAATGAACAACTAACCTATATCATTATTCATTAAAATTGTAATTAAAGAAGATTTATTAATACTATATCAGTTAAAGTGCGCTGTTTTAGTGTTCTACCTGCGTTTAGATCAAGCAACCGAATAGAAGCTACAAAATGACTCAAAATTTCTGCTGTCGTATGGTATATCCTTTAAAAAATATTTAATAGAGTTTCTGACAGAAGCAAAGCACTAAGCAAGTTGAAAATGAAATTGTTCAAATATCTTAGCATTGGTATACGGCACCTATAAATCTTCAGAGGTAATTATGTTACCATCCATAAAGAAAAACAGTGGGAACAAAAGTGACATGAAACTAAATTCGCCTGGAAAGCACCAGGCAGGTTAGGAAACTATGAGCTTTCAGAAAGATAGGCAAGGCAAGAAAAATATGACCAAGAATAAGTTGGAACAAAAGCGTCGCAGAAACTCTGAAACACAAAGTAAGGAACTTGGATTGAAGCAAAAATACTATCCATAAACAGAAAAGACCGACCATTAAAACGCATCAACACACTGTATACAATAATATTTTTTTACGCAGTAAAAAACATAAAACAACGAAGTGCCAATATTTATAATTTCATGCGAACTATTGGTGCCTTACGCGAATGAACTAAATTGTTGCTAAGAAAGCACGTTTCAATTAATTTTAACAAGACACCATTTTGAACATACGTCAAGAGTATTTTAATTACAAACCCTTCCCTGCTACCGATTACGGGTTTCCGGCGCGCCCCTGTTCCCAACCCTTTTCAGGGCGGTTAAGACCAACTGATATTCCTTGGAAAAACTAAATACCCGACGAATCCGATGTGTATTATTGTTTAATTAAGAAGGGCCGTAAGAAATATGGAAAGTTGCTAATTAAATTTAAGAAAGTTGGGCAATTTACGTTTGTAATAATATCTGTTTGCAATATTTAATTGCCGGAGGCTTTTCGCGAGTGGATTTTCATCATCGACACAGTCGACGATCGGAGTGTGAAGCCATGAAGGGAAGAATTATTCGGCGATAAATCTTACGAACGATTTTTAATTAGAATTTTTGATTAATTTGTATATGATCATAAGTGTATGATTACCACAAATGAACATCAAGCAGACTAATAGTACAGTAGATCTATGGTATTTCTAGACAGACTTGGAACAGCTAAAAAAATTCAAGAGTTCCTGGGGTGCTAAAAGAAGACCGCCGTATCGGTCCTAAACAAACGGTGGCAAAATCTTAATGACAATAGTGTTCCCATTGTAACACTCGATATAGATATGCAATTCCAACTTATTATGCTTACTGCAAGGTAATACTGCACCAGCATTAATGACACACTCAAAAATCCTGTTTCAATTAATTACTTTTGAAAAACCTCCAAAACAACATTTCATTCGTCAATAACTCAACAGCCATTTAGCTAATTAAACGAAATTTATGAATCAAATATGAAAATTATGAAATCTATGAATTTTTCAAAACTCAATGCAGCTATACAGTAATTTTAACCAATGGAATACAAATACCTTAAGTCGAATAGTAGTTGTCACTTAACTTAGCTTTGCGAAACTCTCAAAACCACGCGTCCAAAAACAGCTTAGCTTAATTTGTCAATATAACAAATTCAGCTAATCAAATTGAACATTGTAAACTCATAGAGAAGCTGGCAGCAAAAATGCTAGGCACTTTAGGTTAAATCAGTTCATATTTACCAACGAGGTTAAGTACATCTAAGCCTCGTTCGTCAACAACTCGTAATTACTTCAACTAAGAAACCTTCTAAATTCATAAGCATACTTTATTAACCGTATCTGGATCGTCGTAAATAAATCGTAGATTCAACAATTTTTTATGAATTTTTAAAACCCTTGAAACTAGGTGGGATGGGTAGGGTAGAATGGGTTATTTGCTAAAGGGCGGAATTCTGAATGGTGTTATTAATAGGCGTGAAGAAACTATGTATAGTATTACCAAACCAAATTTTATATCGCATATATTACATATATAATGCAACTTAACTGTAGGTTGCCCAGGTTCTTGGTCAGAATGTAATCAGCCCTGTATCATTTTGGGAAAAATTAATATGGATTTTAAATTAAGTTTTCTACTATGGTAGAATAGAAATTAGGAATCAGACTTCAATATTTATTTTATATGATTTATTATTTTAAGGAAATTTGAAGAACTATTTGAGGTAAAACAAAAGATATCCATTTTGCTTACAAGTTTTTATCTTTGGAATCTGTTTTATGATAAAACTGCACACACATATTACATGATACTTATTCCTTATTGCAACAGTTTTAATCAGCATGGCATTTAGAGATAGAGACATTGTTTTAAGTAAACAAGTTTTCTTAACACATTCAATTTAATAATTACACAGTATAAAACCCATTGTTCAAAATGCTACATTAGAAATTGCTTAAGAAATGCATGGCAAATCATAATCTGTCCAACAACCTGCGCTATGGCAACTTGATAGCATCGTCGATATGGCTCATCGAGGCACCTACGGTACAAACTTATACAAAATAATTTCTTTGGGGTGTCATAAACGCCCGGTATAGCATTAGGTACATGTCGAGCCGTCACGGATCAACTTAATCTTTCGCAGGGAGATTCATTTCTTACGCGCTGCGCTGCAAGTTCCAAGTTGCGGTTATATAAAACGGATCTATTTATACGGTTTAATTACAGTCCGAAGTGGCCGTCCTCCTTGCGAGGGCGTTTCGATGTGTAACGCATTTTTAGGAAAAACACTTTGTCGGTCTGCCCGTCGACGAAGAAAGCACGGCATCGCTCATAAAACTATTCGAAAGGAGCATCAAAGCTCGTCACCGTGTTCCTCGTCGTAAATACCTCTCGAAACGAGAGTGTGCATATATGCGTGCACATAAACCCAGGCAAAAGGAAAAGAAATCGTACTCTTCGCATTCCGCAGCCAGCGTACCGTGCCCAGCTTTCCGAGTTAATCGGCACCCGAACTATTGTTTATGGCCAATAACGATCTTTGAAGAACGACTTCATTACTTCGACATCAAACGGCGAGTCATACGTTAACACCCTTTTAAATGTTTGCAGATAATGCGAGTTAGCAGAAACCATTCCTGTCGTTAGGGTTAATTAATTCTTGCAATGTCACATTTTACGGTTGGACACTTTTTTTAGAATTGCCAGCAGTAATGTTACAGGCCAAAAAAAACAATCGAAGTAACGTCAGTAGAAATAGAAACCATCGCATAGGTTCAAGTATCCGAAGAGACAAAAACAGTAGTATATTTTATTTTTTTAAACGACTGCATTGTTTTCTAAAAGCAACTTATTAATCCAATAAATCACATCGACTTTTATTTACTCAAGCATATTGTCATTATTTACTACATTTGGCGTATTGTTATCTTCTGAGTGTCTCGATGATTTCAAAGCAAGAGGATTTGTATCTGTTTCGGTCACCCTCAACCACGACCATTAAACTGCGAGGGAATAAAATAATTCAAAAATCCCATTAGTCCCCGTTAAAATTTATCCTTTCCAATTATAATTTTTGGCTCTTAACAGATATGGAAAAGAGACTACAGCCGCAATACACGCGACGTAATTTGAATCTACTTTATTGGTACATTTATGTCAAACAATGCAAGTGATCTCCCACCCCCCAGCGGAGAAACATCGTCCAAGAAATATTTTCCTGGGAGACTGAGCAATGCAAGCCTGTTGGATGGCAGCCAGTTTTTTGCGTTGTGTTGTATTGTATTGTAAAAGTATAAAAATAATTCACTCGATCAAGGGGACGTAAGATTTTCAAACTCTTTATATGCAAAAATGCTGCTTTTGACGATAAGGGCTGGATAGGAAGTTAAGGGTATTGTAAGAATATACATACCCAACATAAGATGTTCCTGTATATTTTGTACAGGGACCCCATTAAGAGGATGCAAAGGTGTCCAAGACAGGTTTTTCAATCCTGCAAGCCCAATGTATGCATTTTGCGCAAAAAAGTTCTACATGAGTTATTCAGAATTTAAAAACCTTTAATTTCAGTCGTGCTGCGTTTAATTTTATCAGTTTGTTATTGTAAAAAAGTAAAGAAATTCCTTAAAAAGTGTCATTTTTTTACGTACCAATTATTTATTGCAAAAATAACTTTTTTATATGTTTTAAAAGAAAGCTTCAAACAAAGTATGACTTTAAAATTAAATTTGTGGCAAGATATTGCCATTTCTTTATCCCAAGACACATCCGGTCTTATTCATAAACGCATATAAACGTTAAAATGGATTTTAGCTTAAAATACGTTTAGAATGTGTTTCACGAATGTAACTACAGATTTTTCCGTGTATTCTTAACATGGTGGTAACTATAGTTACCTTACTGAAACACATTCTAAACCCATTTTAAGCGAATCCATTTTAAATTGGTACAATATTCGACAGAAGGTCAAGATATTTATATGCAGAAACAAATTTGGAAACCCGATTTACATGAGCAAACCCAACGAATGTCTTTTAATATTCATAGTTGTTTAAAATGAAAATTTTCAAATTCTGACCGCTCCGTTGTAAATCGAATATGTGAATGGGTAAAATTATTGCGACAATGTAAAGTGATTAACAAGGAAATATCGTGAATCATTCGGTAAACAGAAAAAATGAAGGTCCGGTGGATGAAGTATTTAAAAATGTAGTTCGACGCACCGTCTATGACACATGTACAAGAGAGTTTCTAATAATATTAAACAATCCATAAGCATCATTCCTTTAAAACAAATCCTACTATAGTAACTTCTAGTATACTTGGTTACGTCATCTTTAATGTTGAGTCAATTATAATTATGTAAATTGATAATATTTAAATAAAATAAAAACATAAAACAATTCATTTTACGCCCACTTAAAATCTTTCTGTACATACTGTACATACATTTAAGAAGGTTATTACTGTCGCTTAAATTTTAAAAGTACGGACCACTCCGGTAGTTCGGATGTTTCAAAGTCTCACCTCACTCAAGTCGTAAAAACCAAATAAAGTTTGGACAAATTTACATACCCCTTTTTCCAAATATTCATCCCCCAACAGTTTTTGAGTGACAAGTGTCAAAATACTGTTTCATTTGTGTAGTTAGGTCGTGTTGTGCTTCTGCCGCTAGGTATGAAAATTTTGAGAGGGTCCAATCAAAAGAATAATACCCTAAGTAATAAACTACTAAAAATAAATAATTTCAAAGGTGAAGGAAGAGATATAAATTCATCAAGAGATAGTGAGTTTATTCCACAAGGGCAGAGACCCTTTTAGAGAAAACCGACTAGACGAATGCTAAAATGTTGCCTTCCTACTGATCTACATACGATTTCCTACAAAATTGTGAAATGAATAGCCTAATTATTAATTATTATTGGAATCAGCTTGAAAGTTTTTAGAAAAAATTACGATCATTTTCATATCTTAATGGCCTCAGATGTGCTGTAAATAAAGACAAATTTGTGAAGAAAATTATTATAAACTACTAATAGAATTATCCAACAAAGGAAATTAGCCTGATATTGAAACAATTGATGACACATTTAGCAGTCACTAACTTAATTAATAGAATAAAAAAATCTTAAAAACATAATGTAAAGCAGAGGACGTCTTGGATTACTAATATCGTTATCATGTCATTTATTATGTCATGTAACATAAGAAAGCATAGGTTACATCAACAAAGTACAGCTTCCCCCAAATTGTTTACAGAAATTATATTATATATTAATACGTATTGCAACACGTGTTTATGGAAATATTGAATTTAAATATAATTTTTACATTTATATATTAATAATTCTGTATCAAATTTTGTAAATGCAAGAGTATCTCATATGCATTCAAATGCATACTATGTATAACTGGCTAATAATAATATTAAGCAAAATAATAATAATGATAATAATAATAATAACGGGATTTGGTTTATTAATAAAATACTTTCATATCATAACTCTAGTTTTACTATCAGAAAATTCTAAATATTTAAATATTTTTTTGTAGTCGAAACTTTGATAATGGTTTTCGTGTCGTTTTCACGCCTCTGACACGTCCCGACGTCCCGTTTTATTTTCGTCTCGTCAGAGGCGAATTGACAATCGCCACTTCGTCAAAGTAGCAAACATCTCGGCACCTTAATTGCATCATTCCGAAAGGAAAACATGGTCGTCCCACAAAAACTGATTTGCTTAATGCTTTGTCATGTGTAACGAAAGTATAATACTTCAATTTAGTCCGCTGTCGGCGCCATGCATTTTTCCAGCCAGTACCTTTCAACGGGAAAAGACGTCGAGAAACAATTTCGTAGCCGGAAAGAGAAAGAAGGAGGAAAAGAAGAAAAGAGAGAGAGACGGAGCGGGAGTAGGAGGAGAAGGAAAAAATATGTCATTTTTCTATTCGTTTTTCCTTATAAACTCGACTTAAAATTATTAATACGAACTAACTGGTTATGTCAAAGCCAAACATTGGCGTCGTTAAGAAATGCTCAGAGATGGAATACTAATAAGGCAAAAGCAGAGCAAGTCCGCACTTCTGATTGATATGGACAGAGAATGATAATGAGATTGGATTAAAGAAGTTGATGCCTGACGATATCGCGGTTGATTCCTTTTTCTCCCTTTCTCTCCCTCTCTCTCTTTATAAGACGGTGGGGACATAATTGCTCTCGGACAGGATTGCCTTACTTCCGTCCGGAAAATTTTTCGAGATGAAGGACACCTTTTATCAAATCGATCACTTTGGCTTTGAGTCAATTAAGCTTTGGCTATGCATACCCGTTTTTGCACGTTTTTGAATAATTAAAGCAATATTTTGTCAAACAATAATGGCAAGACATGAGTACACCAAGTTGGTTAGAGCGAAAGGCACTAGAATGAAGAAGTCGTGACGTTGTCTTGATTTGTGTTGAAATTCAACATCGAAACATGAATATCCATAGAAAATTCTAGACAATACAAGAATTGATTTTCATTATATATTAAATGTTATCAAAAAACCTTACATTGTCAGCAGTTAATTATTACGTACAATAGGTTAATGGTCAAGGGCTGAGTTTGATTTTACCAATACGTAGGTACTAAGTTTTTGTTTTGTTTGTACAAAAATGATGTGAGAAAAGAAAAAGCTGCTTCAGTTTTACAAAAAAAATTAAAATTCCAGATTTCCCATACCCAGGGGTTGTAAAAGGGGGTATATATATATGCAAAATTATTAAATAGCAAAAAGTGGTACAGTAACGGGACTAAATTCTCACAGGCTTAAGTAAAATATTATTACTATCAATTTTTTCTTTCGAATGAAGAAATTTATTTTTGTTCCTATAATTCTAAAGAACTTCTCGTGTCAAACAACAAGTCTGACGAAGAAGAAGAAGAGGGATACAATTTGTCTTAATTACAAAAAACTAGAAATTTGGCTAGAGAAAATCGGGCTCCTATATGGTCCAGAAAATTGCCTTACTCCAAATTTTCCTTTCCAATGGGTGAAAAATAGGGGTGAAATGTATTGTCGAATTTGATCTGCGGCACTTCTAGTACTTAAAAACTGTGAACTCTGCATAGATTATATGCTTTATTTGAAAATAAACAATGACACCCTGTATACACAGGGTCTATAGTGTGTATATTTATGTATATCTTTCTTATTAAGATTATTAAGAAAGCAGCATAAGATGCTAGTTCATTTTGTATTTCTTAATTTTAAAGCGGCCGAATACCTTTAAAATTGAATTTAAAAGGTTTTTGGAACATCTAACCTTTTCCATTTTAATTTTGAACGCTAAAAACATTTTGGAAATTTTTATCAAACATTGAAGCACAGAAACTGACTCAAACACAAATTTAAAAAGTTTAAAAACGCTTCAAATTAGTTCATCTTAAACTTGAAAATTCACAAAAATAGCAATTAAGGCATTTAATACCAATTAAAGAGTCGATTAAAGGTCTATGTAAATTCTACAATTCTTCAAACGACCATTCTTTGAAAACTCATAAAAAGTAAAATTTATTTAAACTTTTGACTCTTAACTGATTTGTTTCTAGAACATGTTACTTCTTAGAAAGCCATTTCATATGTCTAATTTACCGTGCCCTTACTATTATTAGCTTTAATACTGTTAGCTAATTAAGGTTGACTCCTATTTCATTGAACGCTAGGAGGTGTAATGGGAAAAATCAATGCGAGGCCACATTTCTTGTTTAGTTTATTCGTGACATACTGCCAGTCAAGAACCATGTTCATACTAAAAGTCTATTTCTCTCAGAAATTAATTACCCGAAGTCGAGACCGAGACAAGACAAAACCTTCCAGGTTATTGCCTATTCTTGCGTCCATCCCGATACGCAGTTTTTGAGAACGATAGAATATATTGAGGTCCAAGAGCGGAAAGCTAAGCGGAAATGTAAAATCATTATGTCAAAATGTACTCAAATTTCAATGAAGTTGATTAAGTTGACACTTTAATACAAGTGTTAAATTGATGTGATCAAATATCCAAATTATGAAAATTACTAGCGATCACTTATTCAGGCATCATTTCAGGCAACAGGAAACACGTTCGACATTATCGAGCTAATAAAAAATCGGAGACTCCACGTCTCCCTCCCTTATATATATTTTTCATTAATTTTATTATCTATCCTCTACGTCGGTCATCGGCAATTGACTCGTGTAAAATTGCCGTCTATCGATTCGCGCACGGCCAGAACTAGTGTCTGTGTAAACTTTAGTGATTTGTTCGAGAGCACGAGACGACGATTCACTCGAGAGCACTAATTGATGGGCGGCCTGAACGAGACAAGCTTCTAATAGAAATGTCAACAAGCTGCAACCGTGTTCCCTGTTATACACTTCTTTCGTTCTCCTCTACTCCTGTCCTGCTCATTTTCATTTCTTGATCTTTTAGAAGTGAAGCGGATCTGATTGCGGAAAAGGAAATTTTAGCTTTTTATTACTGCCTTGTTGGTAGCACGTTCGTAATAACTACACTTCGCCAACGTATAAGCGGGACACACGTTTGTTTAAGAGGACTTTCCGAGACTTTCCTATTGGTGTTTTAAAGCTCTGCAGGTGGAGATAAAATTTACTTCGCTTTTTAGCGTATCAAGCGGTCGATATGAAACGACTACCAAAGCAGTATTGATTTTGAAATATCCTCTCCCCTCGTGCTAACCTTAAGCTCATAAGTATTAAAAAAGTGGGAGAGAGCGAGAGCATTTTTCCCTTCGCCCTGTAAAAGAGAATCGTCACGCTACCTTGATCTCTCTCCTCGGACGGATGACAGTGTTCGGACCCTAGGGCTCTATCTTTCAGTCTTTCTCCCTCTCGCCTTACGGCCACCCCTTCGCGATATTCTTCTCTCTACAAGAAACAAACAAGCGGCGTATTCCCAGCACGTAAAATATTATTTTATTTTTCTTCATGTGAAAGGTCACTTTCGAAATAATATAGGGTCCATTAATCAGCATTGCAGTCGACCTTGTGATTTTATTGCTTTCCCTTTGATAACGTCGACTCACGGAAATTCCTTTTCTGGGAGGGCTAAATAAACGTGAACAATTTATTTCGTATAAAGACAAATATTCGTAAAGTAAGGGGATTAAGATGCGGATGTTATCTTCTGACCTTTCCTACTCCAATTATAGATCACTTGTAAATAACTGTAATTTATTAGTAACAAAATTGCTGGTTGTATGATTACACAACGATAAGCAATGCAACAAGTGGAAAATTTTGTTGTTAATTATTTTTAAAATCATTTTTATCGTTATTGTACACGGAATTACCTGCCACTAATATGTGTGAAAGACAGCGTCACTAGCTGAAAGACTGATTTTTGTATAAATTTTAATCAAATTTACCGCACTTTTCAAAAATAATAGCGATTTTCCGATTTCTTCCGTAACTTAAAACATTTGTGCAATTGGTGAGCATGTAGCTACAAATTTATATTATCCCTCATTATTTACAACGATCTATGTTAGAGGTTTTACCGCTGTACACATATCAATAAAAGATGTGATTTTTCATCAATGAACTGTTTACCAATGTTTAAATGTTGAGTTACTTGTCAAGCAATGTCTATTTAAAAGTACCATCATACATATTTTTAGATCGTTTTTACATTTGTTCTCATAACAGTATGCGATCGAATTCAACCAGGATCGGCTGTTTTATTCAATCAGATAGTTGGAATACAAAGAGGCCCCGTTTACATTCTTTTACAAAAACTTCCTTGAAGACAATGTAAAATATGTAAAATGCTCGGAAGTCACAAGAGACCACGACCGAATATAGAATAAATATAAAGGAAGAAGAGCCGGCCTTGAAAATTTAATATAATTATAGAATTAACCAAAACAAAAATTGGATTGTATTCCTTTGTATGACAATGTTTTACCTTAAAATCGTTGCGATAAAACTAATACTAATAGCTTTATTACCCAACAAGAAACCAACTACGAAGCAACGTAAACCATTTAAAAATTAAATTTAATACAAAGTTATCAAGATTAGATATCAATTTATAACATGAGTGTTTTTAATGTGAAGGCAAGTCGGCGTAGAAAAACGACAGCAGAATGTGTCGAGTGATTACCTGTATGTGTAACATACGGTGTATTGGGAGGGGAGATCAAACCGTTCGTGCTTCGATGTCACGTTGCCAAATACGTCCGATTCCTGATACGAATAAAACCGAAACTAATAATCGATATGTATAGACTGTTTTGATAACTGGAACATCCAGTGATCTCAAACCACAAATCACTTTATTTGTGGAGGTTTTAAATTTTCCATTAATCGATAACCCACCCTAATTTTGTTCCAGCAAACGTCTTTAATAGAATATTTAAATATAGTGTATAGTATATCGCGAAGTAATTCGGTATTTAATGATTAATTCCATCAATTTTCGGAAGCATTTAAAATTTCTTCCATACGGTTCTACTGCAACCCCGAAACTTTTTACATGTCGGATCACAAATGCGCGATCCGTCAAGGGACAACAAAAATATTGTCCTTTGTAGTAGGTTTCATTTTCGCTTGTTCCAAACCCTTCTGAACAGGCTGCACCGTACTGATGAAGACCACAAGTCAGAAACACGTGTTTGCGGTTACCTTATTCATCCTTTTTGCGACTTGTGCCCACCGTTTCCCTTATTTGTATATACAGCAGAGAACTTTGCGGTACCAAATTTTCCTAACACAATAATCAGAAGATTTAAGTACCTAGTTATTTAAAAAAATCAATTTAAATTGGATCAACTTTGTCCAAAACATCGGAAAAGTGTCGTGTGCACTGCACATTTTTGATGACTAAATGATTTATCCATTACTGCAATACCAACAATTCCACTATTAATAACTCTTAGAGTTCCGAAGGAATCACTAATAGAAGCATTAATAAAAGCCCCTCCGATCCAGGTAATAACATCTTAATCTCTTTATCTCCGCTTTTATCGTGGAAAAAAAAAAGAGAAAAAGATGATAAATAGGATTTTTAATCACCCCGGATCTACTCTCCGTTAGCAATACGCCCCCTTCTCCTCCTCCACTTCCTCCTCTTTCCTCCACGAATCGAATTATGGAATTTCGGATGGCTTTGAAATCTCCGGCAATATGGTGGCTCCGGAGGTATTAGGTAATTCGCTTTTAATATCCGTCATCACCTCCTGCTAATATCGAAATTAACACGCTTCGGCACACCGCTACGCTTTTTACGCTTCCCGCCATTAATTCGCCATTATGTTGGAGGTAATGTCAGAGAAAATGCTCGCCGAGTTATCCGTGAAAGGAGAATTGACGTTTGTCGAGTAGGTTTATTATTATCAGAGTTAATCCTGATTTAATACGACGTTTTGTATCATTTAGGTTATTACTCAAAGGTACTTCAGGTTCGGAAACTAGGGAAAACGCATACAGTACGAAACACATCATAAGAAGAGGCCACAATTCAAATGTAAATTATATATTGTAAAAGTACCCTGCAATGAAGTTTTATTTTACAATTTTACCTAAACTGCTACCTAACGTGAAATAAACTTTGAGCCAAACCAAATAGATTCTAATGACCATGAGTTCTACCAGATTTTAGATTAAACAGTTTTTAAAAAGTCCAGAAGTGTCAAATAATGAACTGTTTTCAAATGTTTCAAGGTTGTCTAAGCAATCAATGAACTAAGTATGTTTAAGTCCCTTAGACAGAATTTTCGAGCTTAGTTTGATTCAAAATTCAAAAATAGATGTGGAAAATGTGAGATATTCAAAAAGAAAGGACAAATTGAAGAATTTCAAAAATTTTCCACGAAGGTAAACTGTCCAAACATCATTTGGCCTTTACGACTTGAGAGGCATGGGCAAGGGGTCGTCATCATTAATAGAAAGGTATAAAATGTATGATTTATTTATATGTATTTCCATTTGTCACTAAATTTGTATCAAAAAATGGTTGTCAATTCATTGGTAACAATTGAAAGTATACTGCAATACTCCACAATCGATGGAATCCAACATTCATCCTCTGTATATATTTTGAAGTAACCAGTGGTGTAAATAACAGACTCCCTGTTGGCTCCGATCGGGTTGTAAAAACTATGTTATGTTTGGACAATTATACGAAGAGTGCTATAAATGATTCCAGAGCTCATATGAATGGCACGACTAAATAAATTGTTCTTATAATACGAGCGGCATTCAAATAGTAAGTTTCTCTAGTCTGACGTTTGTCTCAGAAGTCACCTAGCGGATTCGCACCGAACATAGCTTTAGTTTAGGGTCTGTCGATACGAGCGGAATTGATATTGGCGACCAAGAATACTTTTCTTATCTGTACGAACTCGGAAATCATGGAGCTACCAGTGCAAAGCGTGTCAGTTTTTGAATTACAAGCCGTTATCCGTTCTTTAACTGCAAAAGGGCTCCTGGAAACGTTCTAGAAAATTGTCAAAAAAAGTCTTGTTTTTCATGACAACGCTCGGCCGCATTCTGTCAAAGAAAGACAAACTTCACTATAGAAATTCAAATGGGAAATTTTCAAGCACCCGCCATACTCTCCAGACCTCGCACCAAGTGACTATTTCCTTTTCCTAAAGTTGAAAGAAAGCTTGGGTGGCCAGCACTTCACTTCAAATGAACAAATCAAGACGGTCGTCAACTCATGGATCCAAAAACAGGACACGAATTTTTATAAGGAAGGTTTGTTTAAGCTTGCAGATACCAAAAATGTATTGAAGTCCAGCGACTATGTACAAAAATAGTTTAAGAATCAAGTAATAAAAGTAATCTAATTTTAAAGCCTAAACCTTGTTTTTTTTTATTTTTTCCCAACACAAGGAAACTTACTTTTTGAATACCCTTCGTATCACATAAGTTTAAAGTGAATAAAACCAATGTTGAAAACAAAGTTATATAAAAACTATATTCAGCAGGTGGATGTAAAGTCTTTTCTTTAGATATCTTTCTTAAGATTTCTTAACGCAGTAAAAAAGGCTTCTAAAATTTGGGAAGGAATGAACAAGACGAAAAGTCGAGTCGCATTGTCTTTTTTGAATTTCGTATTTCCTCATGTACATAGAAACTCAATGGAGACTGTATACGGGCAGATATTTTAATGAAAATTATGTAGTTGGGGTATTTTATTAATCTTCTCCCACATATTCACAGGATTTTTCAGGACTTTTCTATTTTTCTCAATTTTTCTTCGCAATAAATTTTCAAAAGTAAATAATCATTTTTAACATCAACAATCTAGAGTAATATTAATTGTAAATTATTACAATAATACCAAAATATCTATCTACAAGAATTAAAGGGAGGTGTGAGTTCCATTGTATTTTTAAATTTGTATTTGAATAGATGGATTAAGAAATCAGAAGTGTTAAATTTGTATCATCTGATAGATGAAAAAGTTTAAGGGCGGATCATCCCTGCTCAAGCTCATGTGATGCTTTGAGGAACTTTTATTAACCATACTTGATTAAATTTGATTCTGCTTTCTTAAAGTACTGCAAAAATAACAGACTTGCAACATTTCCCATATCTCAAGCTCCCTTAGACAAATACAATCAGTGTCGATACTTCCACCCTGTCATAAAAATGGATTAACTTTTAACCAACGTGGCCTGTTGGAGCCATTTTCCAAAACTTTCCCGGCGAACGAATTAAAGATAGCATTTTATCCACGTCGAACGATGCAACGGCTAATTATACAGTTTTCCGGGGGAATTATTAAATTTTAGGCCGGCCCTTAAGGATCCTCTGCCTCCCTCTCCCGGTTCGCTGCGACCGCAAGAAACAATGTTTTCAATTAATGGCGTTTTACGGAAAGGAAGAGCTCGTAAAAGACGAGTGCGCTCCTCTTCATTTTTTACCGCGACGCGCCGAGCGCCGGAATCTGCTCCCGCCTGGGAACGGAAGAGAGAGGGAGACGCGACGGGAGAGAAAAACAGGAGAGAGGGAGGAAGAGAGGACGTCTTTAATTTCCAACGAAAATGAAAAATATCGAATGGGCCCCATTTTAATTAAAACTAACCGCTGATGGTTATAGGTATAACTCCGCTCAGAAAGTTGGCTCCGGGCAATTACGCAGTTCGGACGAATGAGAGGGAGAAGGAGGAAAAGAACGCTTTCGAGGTACCTCTCGATCCGTTTCGGTGTTTTAGTTTAATGGTAATTACAAGGGAGAAAAAAGAGTAACTGCAGGAGATTCCCGTTTGGAGCGTAATGAAATATTCATATGGTGATATTTTCATATTTTAGTGCAGGAACGTCGTTTCAGAGCTTAAACGTGCACGTATTCTTCGCACTTCATGTGGCATTAAATTAAAAATTTGGACTTGTTTCCTTGACCTCAAAATACTTCCAACTAAATGCCAGAAACTTAAAAGTAGGATTAAAATTCAAGGATTTGTGTGAAATTATAGCTCATGCCCAGGTTTTGTGAGTAAAGCAACAAGGATTGATTTGATACGTCTCTTAATTTAAATTTTTTAATCAACACGGAGCTGATATGTAACACATTTTACATGTAAACGTCCAATTTGACATATATTATGCAAAAACTGTATTAAAAATGTCATAACAACGTTGTTATTGTCTTAGACAAGAAAAGAGAATGGACTACTAACACGTTTTTATACGCTGTATCCAGAATTGTACCTGTAATTTGAAACGACGCCATTTCTTTGGTGACAAACAAAGTAGATGTCGAGTGTGCAATTATTGTATCATTATTTCAGTATATTATGGATTAAAGACTTATATTCCGGTTGTAGTGTTTATGGCTGTAAAAGCCGGAAAGAGAGGAATAAGTAAAAATAATTATGTTATAACGGTAGATGACAAATAATTAATACTGGTAGTATATTTTCGTTTATGTATATCTGGATTGTAATCAATTATTGTACGAATTTGAAAAATTGTATCCAGTGAAGGATATGCTTTGATTTGGAAAATTTTAATCGAATATTTATTTGTTTATTGGGACAAGAAACAAATACAAGTTCCTCTTCAATATGGTTATGTTTAAAAATATGTAAGAATGCAAAATGATAATCTATACCTTACAGCAAATTACTTTACGCCAACCTAAATTTATATCACATGATGAGGCAATTTGTCGACCAGTCAGGTGACAAGGTGGCTTTACAGCTGTGACTAATAACATTAGTTCACTCTATTTGCTTAGGTTGTAAATATTTTTCTAGTACCAAATCAACGGATTTTCACGGGTGCCATGAAAAACCGCCCCGCTATCCAGAATTTTCGCACATAAAAGGTACCCGACTCGGCATAAAAAAACACATATACGAAGTATGAACGGTAAAGCATTCAGAAGCATTTTTGAACTATTTTGATTAATGACATTAAATTTTCTCTAACACCCGCTCTTCGGATTAGCAGTCGCCGTTTCGCAGTTCAATCTCGAACCGCCTGGATTTTTTCCGTCCAACTTTAAAACAACATCATCGTAATGAATCATCCATCCATCCTTCTCCACGAGGATAATCGAGGAGGAGAGGTGAAGGGGGACATTTGTCAGTGTTCGTTCCGTCTCGAGATCCGTCTCCGTCTTCTTTTCTCTCTATCTCTCTCTCTCTATCACACTCACACATATCCCGGAGCGAGACATTACGAACGGTATCATTGTTTCTCTCGGTACTTCAAGTAAAGACTATAATATCGTCTAGAGATAGCTAATCCAATATCAGGACCATTTATCTTCATTTACTAGCTCCTTCATTAACTTTACTTTTTAAACGCGCTCCCAGGTCCGCGTCGCTACGGACGAGGAGCGGATACGGGAGGGAGTTGAGAATTTCTCGGGAAGTACAAAAAGGAAATGCGGATCAAAATTGTCTGATAAGCAGGAGATGAGATGAAAAATACGTATAGGCAGGCGCGTATATATAAATCGGAAAATGGGAGATTTAGGACTGGAAAATGTGGCTAAAAGTGGAAAAATAAGCATGCAATGCGCCTGAGCTCATAAAACTGATAGAACTCTAACAGTTCATAAATCAGTTTTAATCAGTTCAGTTAGGTCTTATTTTTCCTTTTAATAACCTTTTGGTAAAATTTTTAACCCCTAATGATTAAATGCAAACGGGCCACCGAAAAACGACAGATAATATGTTTTGTAAAAGTGAAGGGTAAGTAGATCGAAACATTCGTTCCGGTAACAACTAGTTCCAATTACCTCAGAAAATTTTCTTTTATATTGAAAAGTTCCCTGCTGTGGAAAATCGAATTGTGTATAAAATGTTCGATGAAATGTTAACCAAGTTACCTTTTAGTATATCATTAACTTAAATGCACCTTAGATTCCGAAAAAGTAACGAAAATGAGCAGGATTTGAATCTACAACTCCTGGCTGTTCCTGCCAGTACTCCACCATTTGAGCCATCTGATTTGATAACGTAAATGCTACGTACTAAATTTGCGAAAGAATTATGAAAGCTGAAGAATGTTTAGCCTTCAAGTGTCTACTGTTGAACGTTCTAACTCTACTGCCGAACGATTCAGCTTTGAATATTAGGTTTGCGAGAACTTAACCAGACGCTATATCTATCTCCTTTATGTTTTCAGGTATCCAAGCACTGAATTGATGTGAAATAAACCTCTATAAGACGTTATGTGCTATTTGGGTTTAAGTCCACAAGTTTTGAAAAATATTTTCACCTAGAACCTGCATGAATAGGAGCCAACAGTGTCATCAGACACCTAAAGAGTGGAATGTTAATGAAATTTATTAGTCAAGCAAATTCTTGTTTGAGACTTTCAGTAAAGATAGCATGACTGATATCGTAGAAAATGTTCTGAGCAAGCACCTCAGAAGTCATCTAATTTTACCAGAAAACCAGTTTGGTTTCACAGCTGGAACAGAAACCAGAGATGCTATTCATGCTACAAGAGCAACTGTGAAAGCTACAGACAACAAACAGAATTCATGGCTGACATCTATAGACCTCGAAAAAGCGTTTGACAAAGTATCAAGAACAATAATATGACAAATAATAAGGCCATACAGAAGTCCCTGAATGTTCCATTAGACCTCCATACCGTAACAATTTATGACTTCTCAGGTGAATATAAGTAAGCTTTGTTGCTATCCTCTTAACACCTATATAACTTATAGAAAGGTTAGGAAGTTTCTAAACAAACGAGGTTGGACTGACAAAAATTTTGCGAACAAATTGATTTACTCTTTTAAAAGAATTAACTGAAACATTAAACTAAACATTAAACTAAAGACTGCTTTCAAATTTATCTAAATTCGTAATGTGGCTGATAGATATTAATCCCTTAATAAAGTTATAATATCGAGAGGAAAAAATTAGATAAAAGCCTTCAAGTATATCAGGATTTTAATGAAATCGCACTAAATAATTTTCAGAACTTTCATTAAAATTGAGTTTCAATTAGTCCTTTGTGATTTTTTTAAAATTATGTATTACATACGCAGATGTTTGTGACATTTCAAACTGAAAGTCGTATTGATGAAATGAATTCTGCAAATTTACACAAATTTTGTCTGTCAATAGACCCCTACTAAATAACTGAGAAGTTTCACAAAAATTGAAGTGTCCATATATTTTGAGAATTTTTAAAGTATGTAATTTATATTTGTAAATAGGTTTTTATCCAAGTTTATATCAAACAAATATAAAATGTATAATTTATAAAATGTAGCATTATATAAGTTGATGGATGTAACATTTCAAACTCAAGTTCGACTTATTAAAATAATGTCTGATAATAGTTGTAAGCTTCTTTAGTACTTTAAATTTTAGTTTACGATTTTAGTAAATATTCTCTGACTTTATACTGGTGTTGAATTTTGGTTACACTTAAACCATAGCTTCATAACTTTAAAAATATTTTAGATACGGGTTTCTACTATATTGGTCCCTTATTTCAGTTTAATAAGCTTAGGGAATTTAATATAATTTAGAGTTTAAGTAACCTTTTGTGATTTTTTTAAAATTAAATTTTCCAACCACCGCAGCTCGAAACCGAAACGCTCGATGCCGAATTTTCCCGTTTTCCCTCGTAATTCCTCCGCGACTCCCGTTTGATGCATCGGGCTTGTCAGTTTGAGTGAAATGTATTCTCTTTATATAAGGTATCAAATTAAATGGCGAATCAGAATAAGATATATACGTTGCCTTACCGTGTTCTGTTGCGGAATGATCGATGGCGTTGCTCGGGACTGCTTCTCCGACAAACAGAGAATTATCTGAAACAGAAGAGGAGAAAAAATGTAAGATGAGAATTCGAAAGGTGGAAAGGATTAACGCGAACCGATGGATTATGTGAGATTTAGGCAGCACTAATTTTCTGGGAATACTGACCGTTACGTTGGTATCAACCGAGAGTCGTGACAGTCTTTTTAGTAGAAGTACAAGTACGTCACAATTTAATTTTAAGAAGACAAGTTTATATAACAAGTTGTACAGCCAAAACCTCAAGATGCTGGTTAAAATCCAAAGTGGAGGAACTTTTAGTGCCTCAGTTTCTATCCCTCAAATAAAGGTTACCTTGTATGTTTACATTCTAAACTGACAATTAACGATACATTATAATTTTAGGTTTTGTTCTGGGTTAAAATACAGTAACAATCTCCAACTTGGAATAAATCCAGTTCGATTAGTAAGAAAATAAGTAAGGAAATGTTATACATCATGTTTGTTAAATATCTTTTAAACGGCAAGGAATAAAAATTTGATATTTGGTACGCATGTGTAACTTAATATACCCTTTAAGAAGTCATAAAAAATTAGTTTTGTCATTTAAAAAAATAGTCGATGACATATCTCAAATTTGGTACACGCTGTATATAATTTTCTTACATCAAAAGGAGCGCAATTCAAAATACTAATCGACCTGTCCGAGCATATTTCCCACAAAAAACTGTCTGATTTACTGAATTTATAACAAGTTAGAGACTCGCACTACTCATGGCATATCCGTGGCAGTAAGCCTATTAACGGAATTTTCAATTAGGGAAATATCATTTTCCCCCGGAGTCGACCATATCGGGGAAATAAACCTTAAAAAATGAGATTAAAGAAACAAAAGGCTTTTTCACAAACGAAATGTAAATACAATAAGCTAACCATAAAGAAAACCGCGAGGACGAAAACAACTTTTTAAATTAATTGATAGGCGCAGACATTCCTTTATTAAATTTGTAATTCATTAAATTATGGGAGCAAAAACTTTCTCCGAAATGAGTTTTTAAGAAATTCATAATGAACGGTATATATCCGAAAAGTTCCCTCCTCAAAGAAATATAAAAATGGCCGCGTTTAAAGTCGTTTCACCATTCGGTTATGCTAATCAGATCATAAAAAGGGAATTATAAACACTGCAAAAATATTCACCGTCTAATTTGCATATGATTTTCTCCTTTGAAAATTTTTAAAATAAAGCACGGGGGCCTTAGGTCACTCGTGCATTTAGCTGCTTTGCATAATGACTGAGTTTCATCACTTCATCCTCAACTATCTTTTTAAAATTTACGCTTCGTTTATACCTCCGAAAATTAAGTCTCCCCCCTTTTTGCCTCTCCTAATTCCAATCCGAGCACCGGGGTGGTACATTGTTAAGAAGAATTAAAAAAGGTGTAAAACTAAATAAGAGGATGAACTCTTTACTGATTAAAAATGTTTCGACGTGAAATTTCCAAGCAAGTAAACACAGACCATGATTGTCTTAAATTACTCTTCCTCTGATATTTTAAATAAAACGAAAGAGGGGATTTAAGGATTAGGTAGACGTTAATTTGAAGAATCGCGCTTTAAATCTACAAAGGTATTTTTCGCGCCGTAATTAAAATTTTAATCGATTAATCACACGCCGGAATGCGGTATTCCAAATTCAATTAAATCTAATGGTAACCCGAAACCTACGTTTTGTTAATTTCAATTAAACAATCTAATTTTTATTTTATATGGACCGTATCGACCATTGGTCACTTTCAATTTTTTAATAAATCTCCTTTAAACGGTTCAGACCGATTATTAACGATGTTCGAAAACCCTATCGGTTTATCTTTAAAGCTTTCGATTCAATTAGTAACCGAATGCTCTCTCTCTCTGTCTCTCATTATATTTCAGTGACTGACCGCGACCCATTGTTTGCAATTTAATTGACAAGTTAGACTGGAGCCAACATGGCAATATTGAGGTAATTAATTCGGTTGTCGTTTACAAAGTAAATCTGACGACATTACAGAGCGCTGATAGGAGTGGATATGCGTCTGATGAGAGATTCTTCGTTTGGAAAATTTAAAAAAGCCAGTATATTTAAATGTGTTGTTGGTAAAACAGCTAAACCTGGAATTGACGTTGGAATTTAAGTGTCCTGGTCCACGAACATAAATTACGTTCTACGAGCTTTCTAGCTTCAATTTTAAAGGGAACTTGGCCTTTCGAAATTGTTAAGGTCTCTTCAACGTGGTTAATAATGTTTGTAATGATAACGAAAAAGCATCTAAAATCTAAATCTAGATTTGTTTATGATCCTCGGAGAGTGAAACAATTTAAAACTTGTATAAAGCTCCTAGATTCGATCTTAGGACCTTTTAGATAATTTAAAATTCTAGGAAAATGTCAATCCTTTACTTTGGATTCATTATAACATTCACAAAGTAAAATAAAATTGTTTGAATCTTTTGAAAACCATTAGATTGCCTTTGGAGGCCCTTAGAGATGTTATTTGAATTTCCATGAATTTTCAAAATGCAGGTTTAAATATATTCTGGCCTTTCAAAATTCTATTTTTGCTTTAGCATTATTTGGACATTTTACTGTTTGGAATCACAACGAGGAAGCTTCTAGAACCTATATGAAACCATTAAGGGAAATCTTGATTTCTCTGTGGTCCTCAGAAAATGAAGGAATTTGAAACGATCAAAATCCTTCCGCAGTGGTTTAATTAGAATAGGTAAAAACCATTGTTTTCAGTGAGAGTCAATCAGTGCTATAATTTAATAACTAGCAAGGTACTGATTTATGAAAATCCCTAAAGTTTAAATTTAACCCACAATTTTTGTCAATCGATTACCTCGTACACGTCATCAGAACATCTAACTCGTTTCCACACACTTCTGAGTTTTACACTGAAATAACTAATGCGCAGTAGCAGTAGAGTAGCTAGCGGTAGATCTGGTAAATTGATTAATAATTGGATCAGTAGAACCACTGGCAAACCTCTATTAAACCTCTATTATTAGGTTTATGAAGAACATCATTAGTCAAAGGCGAAATAATATGTACAGTTGTATTTTTAGAAAAGCGATACCTCCTCATAAACTCGCGTTCACTATACAAATCTAACAGATTTTGTCCGTCCCTCAAATACCGTTTAGGTAATCGAATTATATTAATAATAATTCGATTGACGTACTCGTAATAATCGTCATTCATGTTGAATTCACGTCCTGAAGGCGAACTTAACTTTTAATATTTTCTGAGGGATACTCAAAGTAAGATCAAATCGACCTTGGCCTCATTTCATCCTTAAGGTGCACTTACAATTAGTTGACTATAAAATAAAGATGGCACAGTAAGTACGCCTTAGGGTTTGAGGAATCCTCAAGGCGCGATTATAAATTTGCCCGGTAAAGTTTTGTATCTGGCCATAAATTGTTTAGTGCACAAAACTTCGTTTTCTTTTCTGTGGTCGATCTCATGACGCCTGTCATTTGTTATACAAAATTCTTATCACTATTGCTATTTTAATCTTCACTTTCACTACCTTTTCTTATTACTATTTCCTATTCCCATACAAACCGGCCAGAACCTGGGACAAATAGTATTATTATTAATATCTCCACTATCGTTTGGAGCAAGAAAATTGAACGTGGCTGTTGGCCAACTGACTGCTTCTCTAGTTCGGTTAAAACATTATCGAGCTTTTTTATGAATATGGCTGCAATACAGCAAAATAGCTCAAAGATTACATAACTCTTACCCTTAATTCACTTTATATATGAACGAACAATATTGAAAGTCCGTCCTCATAACTTTTTCGCATCAAAACCGATATTGACCCAACTATTCCATTACCGAACGTCTTAGTTAACGATACACACACACACCCCCGACCTGCCATGTTGCGTTACCCCCTTGACCTGTCCCACCCCCCGACGGCCCTTACCGCAGCAGGGTCATCAATCAAACCCCCTCGCACCAAAATGTCCGTCGAGGTCTGGACCTAGAAGTCTTCTCCAATCAACCTGTTCCGTGCACGTCAAAGGGACCTACTTCAGGCCTAATGGGGGGCCCTCGTCGGGCGTCCCTAATTTTTCTACCTGACGGAAAAGAATTCGGTAATTCGATACGGCCGAGGAAAGGGACCAAGGTAACAGGCTCAGAGGGGGTTGTTTGTTTTGCGACAGGAGGTGGGTAGGTGTGTTTAACAGATTTTTTCGGGGGAGGCCCTGTTTTTTCCCCGAATCGCTTACGGGATATCGATACAGTTTGATGACTTGCAGATGGGCCAGGTAGGTTTTGAAGATGACTCGTTACAAACCGAAATAAATCCTAACAGAAGACAATCTTTTATAAAGCCATCAAGAAACGTCAATATAAACATCCCCAAAAGTAGGCCTATCCATGCCTCAATTTTCCATATCTATTTTATCTCACGTTACGTGGGTAAAACGTATTTTTGGAAGGTCTCAAGATCTCAGTTGAATTTAGCGCGAATCTTAAAGTATATTCATACTTCACTGTGACGAGCCTAAATAAACGCCATTCAAAACTATGAATAGACTTTCACACCTCACTTTTTACGACCTCTAACGGTCCCACTCCCACGATCTAAAATATTCCAAACACCTTTTTCTAACAATGATCGTCGAATGTGCTCGCCAGATGGACAAACGCATTATTATACGTAGCTAGAAAATGTTCAATGCAAAAACGTGACATTTTTATAAAAGGTTTGTTTTATAAATAGCAACAGATGCGGTGCAGATTCCGCATACGTACTATTTAAAACGAAGCGAGAGGTAATGAGTCCGTGAGAACAGGAACAAAGGAGTAAACACATCTGGAAAATTTGCCATACGGGACGGGATTTTGTGGAAAGTGGTCGCGGTGATTATGTAATGGGCGACGATGGATTTATGGAATCGCGGCGCGTATAACTTAATTAGAAATTCGACAAGAAACATAACCACTTTCATGAGACGAATCTTCATGGTTTCGTTAAATAGAATTTGAAATTATTTGCGAATATTGCACCCAAAAATTTGTGTAAACATTAAAACAAAGTTCTTACTATTCTATTTTTTCATCACTTAAACGATTTATTTTATATCTTCCTAACGTCTTCTTTATCCAAAAGTAAGTGGATTCAATAATTTTTTACATCACATTGAGTCCATTTTGACCGAGATAATGAGTTTTGCTCCAATTTAAGTACAACTTCCTCTAGTGCCTTTTTACATAAAGTTGAGTAAATGTTTTACTCATTCTCAAACACAAGAAGTTGCCATCTTAACTCATTAATAACAAAAACATACTTAATATGTAAATTTCGAAACTAAAATTTAATTAACGATACTCAAAAAGTTGTTTAAATACTCAACAAAAACAATCCAATTACACAAAGAGACATGAACAACCTGTATGGATGTCTCGTACATCAGGATTGGACTTTTTTAGCTGACCAGGGAACAAAAATGGAGATACATTGCTTGAAGGTTATGTCAAAATATGAGGCACGAATCGTTCCAAGTTGAACACAAACCAAGTCTGGGTGGAATATCCATAAAAATCTTAAGTGATTTCACCCATACAAACAGGCTCTTTGAACAAAATTTTCCAAACTTTCCTCGACAAGATGATTACGTCAATTGTATCACAATTTACGGATTGTGTATTCCAAAAAAGAAGTCTTTTCTTTTCTAGGCACAAATGTGCTGGCGGTGTACTGCCCCATTTGGTGTTATTGTATCCATGTTACCATAATCGCTTATCTCATCTTGGGATATACCACCTAAGCTAATAAGCTAATAAGCTAAATAAGCTAAATAAGCTAATAAGCAGAAACACGTGTCGATGGTTACCGTTTCTTGCAGTTCGGACGGCTATGTCATGATTTATTCTCTTAAGTATTGAACTGTCACTATTTTCCTTACACACTATTGGTATTTGGAAAGTTCTGGGTTCAAATCCTGGTCGCAGGCGTAAACGTCTTTTTAACTATGATTTTTCTCGTGCGACGTTTTTCGCTATACTTTTCGCTCTGAACAAGCGGTGATAATCTTCCCTTATCTACATTGGTCATTCCACGTTTTGTCGTTTCCTCTGTATCTAAAATGTATCCCTCAAGACGTTCAACACCGAAGAAGTAGATTTGGTTCTGCTCGTTTATAACATTGAAGGAGACAGGCTAATCGTAAAACATAGTCAATTACATATTTTACACCAAATTTTCACACCACACAACAACAAAAATGTCACTCAGACGGAAATCTCGCCACCCTTGTTATTCTAAAACTATAAAAGGTTCACGTTTCCGAGATGAAACTACGGTGGCGCTGAAAAGTTTTAAAAATAAACGTCGCCTCGACTAACAGGTACGTCGGCGATGATTTATACATTTTTAAAAGTATCTTTCAACCGTACGCCGGATTTCTTCAGCTGTGTTTCCATCATGTTTTCTCAGTTGCACCAGGAAATTTTTCTCTCCGCCCGACGACGGTAATTAATTGAACCGATCGCTCGCAGCGACGAAGGGACGTTTCACCTTTGTCCATATTCGAAAATAGACTCGATTTTATTCTCCGCTTAACACGCGAAGTATACTCCAAATCAGTCGGTTAGAGACGCGAGGAAAAGTTCGCGAAGTCGCTCGGAAATAGATTGCCGGTATTCGTGCAGAACTTTATTTATTACCTGACTCCACCTGTTCGTCCTCCACTCCGACCACCTGTTCGATGGCTCCACCATTCCCAGGCGAAAGGAGGACCGTGTAATAACGGCGACACCTGAAAATTTACCTTGTTCACGCACGATTGGTCGGGAGAAGGTCCCGTGAGGAGACGCACGTCCAATGCGTGTGTGTCGATATTGGCGTTTTTGCCGAGATCGAAGGGAAGCTTCCCTTGTATACGTCGGTTTATGAAGTCAATTACCATCGATCCATTGTATTTCATTTGAAGAACGTACTTTCTATACGCGCTGAATCTAGTTCCAGCTTCCATTTTTTTTTTTTGGATAAAGGTGGTGGGACATTATGATCTGTATGCAATAATATAAACAATGTCGCGTCTAAATTATTTGTTCACGTTTTCCTAAGTCCCTGATTCAAACAAGCTTTCTTTTTATGGAATACGTAGTAAAGATTAGTGCATGATTACTGCAGCAGAGGATGTACGTGCCAATCCACAACCTTCTCATATGAGGCAAGTGATCTCTATAAGGTTACAAGCTTTAAGGAAATTCACAAGAGTAAAGGGCATGTCACAAAAAAAAATGTTTTAAATGAAACTTACAGGTATTAGATGTCAATCTGAGAAATTTAAAATAAATTACTTTGGAGAAACGCAAGAGAAACTAAACATTCTTAAAAGTGCCCTTTAGGGCAATTTTAGAACGAAAAATATATGAAATAAAGTTATATGCATTAACTAGGTAAGTTAAGTTACGAAGGTAGAAATACATCCCTAAAGTCGTTTAGGGGAAAATAAAGAAAAATTAGAAATTCTCAAAAGTAAAGTGTCCCTCAGGGCGCGTTTATAAAAAAGTTTTTCAAATAAAAATAGCAGACACTTAACGTATTAGCTCTGATGTAAAGTTTAGTAAGAATATGTAAAGCCGCCTTTGGAAAAAATTAAAAATGTTAACTACATAAATATGCACAAACATACATAAGTTCAGTCACATATACATGAACACACAGACATTTTCCGTAGAACACGTTTGTCGTGCTCAGGCTACGTCAAAACGTCCAAAAAAGCTAATATCTCAAATTCCAAAAATTGATCCAAAACCAATACTCCATCATTACACGAGTACCTTTGAGTACCTCATATGAGAAAGTAAAAGTTGCACAGCAATAAATTTCTATGGACAATTCTCTATCTACGGTAAAACAACTTGCATGAAATTTTACTTGAAGACATGTCAAGTCTTTCTCAAAACGGGCCAACAAAAATTACGGCAATTATTTATTTCGAAATCTGATTTGAAATACCAATGAAAATAAATTCGAAAATATTTTTTATAGTCATTACAAAAAAAAAATTAGACTTTAGTTTTACGAAAACATGAAGTATCTAAGTTCAAGATTACAGTAATGTATTTTCAATTGAATATATTTTACCGCCGTACCGAATGTCTTTTGAGGTAGACGTTTTAGTGCATTTGTGAGTTTTTTTTTTATAAAACATTGAACAATAATTGCATGGGATACCTACAGCAACAAACTCGCTGCAGCTATCCAAAATAAGTTCCTAAGTAAGAAAGTACTAATTAAAAGGCATCTACACATGAGGTTTGTATGATTTTTGAAAGTTACACCAGGGTCCAAGTGGATCCAGGAATCTTATCTTAGCGTAGTTTTCTCCATAGATTTCTTGAAATTCTAGGGTCATTTTCGAATATCAGAGCCATTTAAGGTTAACATAATTGCAACAAGCAATTGTAACAGTGCAAACAATGTTATTTTTACATTTAATACAGCCTCATTCGTGTTGCTAACAGACAAGGGGCATTTGAAATCAAAACGAAAATATTTCTAGATTCTACTTGAGACCATTTAGCAAACTCTACATGTTTTCTATAGTCCTCAAAGAATGATAATAACAAATTTCCTTAAATCTTCTAGATTAGATGTATTTTTAGATTATACTTTTAGTAGTTTAACAAGAAACAGGAACATTATCAAACATTTATAATAATATTTCTTATACAGGGTATTTTTTCGAGTTTTTCAACATTTCCAAAATGCGTTGTCATAAATAAATATTTAGCTATCGAAAGTTTACCTTTCGAATCCAACATTTCCGAGGAATGCAAAGGGTAGATATCATCATTTTGTTTACTGGTAATATCTTGTGTATTCACTGTATTGACTTAATGTTAAATTAAATAAATTTGAATCTTAAATGACGTTTTACCGGTTATAGCCTGAAATTCTGCCTGTAATTTTTACGTTTATAATTATTATTATATAATTAAACTTTTATATTTAATATATTTTATATTTTTAAAAAATTAGATAAATAGAATTAAGGTGGGTTAATTAATTTCGGGGAAACTTTGTATAATTTTAATTGAATTAATAGAGTGAATAACTGAAGGGTGGAGCGCAGAGTGGAAATTTTTGTGAGATACGTGCGCCCCGTGATTTATGATACCTCTTGAGGAGGTCCTTTGTTGCCGGAACCAGGAAATACAATTAGGTAGATAAATGTAAAAAGTGGAATAATTAAAGGGTACAAAGCTCGAAATTTATCATATTAAAAATAAGCGTTAAAACTGCGATGGAAACGAAAGAAAAACAAAAGGGGTGTCGGTGCGAACGGTTGTCAGTTGGCCGGAGAACAAAAAACAATGAAAGAGTTCCCATTGTTTCAGCTTTTCGGGGCGCTTTTCTGCTTCTCCTTTTCGGTAATCGCTCATCCCGACGTCGGGTGGGGTTTGATAGTCGAATTTCACAATAATACGTTATATATCCTCCCACCGACGACCGGACCGCAGCCACTCATTTGCCACTTCAAGACGCTGTTGATTTCAATTTGGGGGGTGGGAAAAAGTTTCTCGCCCGTGCTTTTCACCTCGATTTCCTAACTTCGCCGGACTTTGAATTTCCAACTCGCAAACTGCTTTTGACGCCTCGATAGCTTTTTACTCAACTCTCTGTGGCGCACTTCAATTTCCTGCAGACGTACCGGTTTCCTTAATAAATCGAAAATAAATGCAGAACTTCTTCCTATCCACTGAATGGTCGTTCTGGTTTTACAATGCGTTTTACTTCCACGGAGTGTTCGTCGCCGGCATTTGCTACGTGGAACTAAAATCACGCTCTATTTCACAATAACAATCTACACATCCAAATATCGAAAACCTTCGCTTGAAGAATCATAAAACTTATCAAATAAGCATATGTAAAAACCTTTTTATCAAAACGATGTTAATATTTAGGGAGTTTTTCAAAGGAGTAGGTAGTCAATTTTGTAATTAAACAGGATAAACAAAATGTTTGAATTATTATTCCATTGGACAGTTTTGTAAACTGTCATACAGTATTTATTAAGGTAACTAACATATCTGCCTAGGGTAGCTTAGACACCTCAAGGGAAAATTATCCTTTTTTACAGAAAACACTACTTTTTCTGCCTTCACACACTTTCAAAATTAACTTCCCGCATTTATTGCAGTGAAATGATACTTTTTCCACACTCTCACCGTTTATCGGTTTTTCCATCTAAGGAAAAGTTTCGACAAGAAGCCCCGCGTCGTTTGCTCGGCTATTTTTAATAATAGTACACCTAAACTGTGTATTTTCAACCTTTCGACCTGTCAGGGCAAATTGCATTTTTCGGTTTTCTGACCGGAAATGATGGCAGAAACCTTAGCACCTCTCTCGACAACCCCTGCCCACCCACAGGGAAAGAGAGCTTCGACTAATTGCTACCCCTCTTTTTACATACGCAGCGGCGGAGAGAGAATATTGAGAATCGCCTCAATGAATAAAAAATGGCATGTTGTCTCAATCCAATCAGTAAAACTGCCCATTACCTGTTAATCAAAGGAAAATTGACGAGTAACGTCTGTTGAAGGAAGGTCGTTATTGAAAATTGACTAATATAATTTACTTTATACAGGGTGATTTGCCCAGGTAAATTCTGAAATGAAGAATATCATTGCTGACACATACAACAATGAGAAATTCGAAAAATCTTTCGTGCACATAGCCAACAATTTATTCTCACATTAAAACCTACAGATTATGACTGACGCTTGGATTTTTGTTCTCTTATCCAATGAAAGGTAGAAGGCGATTTTATATTAAGAAGAATTCCGTTTTCTGATGAAGCTACATTCACTTTAAATAGTCAATCTCCACAATTATCGATGGTGGAGTAATATCAACTTCAATTTCACGATTAAGACTCGCGATCAATAACTATTTAAAAACCAACGTTAGATGTTAGATTTATAAGAATAAAATAATCAGACCGCTTCTTAGTACAATACATGACTTGTCAACGTTATTTAATTTTTTTTACGAAACCAGCTGAATGATCTTCTGGACTTACCCATGCATCAACCCCAACAGTACATCGGGCGTACATCGGGAGGCAATACCTACAATTATTTTTAATAACAAACATTTCAAACAACCATTTAAATTTTCCGATTTTTCGAATTTTATTACATATCTTTACAATGTCATCAGCGTAGGTTTATTTTAAATTTCAGTTTCGCCTTCACATTTCGTTAAAATCCGGGAAATACGTCGCGGTCATTCAAAATCATAACGGCTATTAGCAAATAAAATCACTTGACAAGTAGCGGCCGTTTAATGTAGTGTGACCGTAATTAAGAACTGACATCCTACAAACGTTTTCGAATTGACTGGAGAAGTTTAAACTGACCGATAGTCGGAGGGAAACCACCGGTAATTTTATTCTGGATTCTAATAAACATGTTATAAACAAGCACGTCTACATCCCACAATTACAGAAACGAACAAAAAGAAATTACGACCACTCCACCACATGTTGGGTGTAATCCGTTTTTTCCTGCACCTGCTGCTGTTGCTGCGGAGGCAAATGAAATAACTCCCTGGTACTTAAAGATTTTTCATTTTCGTTTCCGTTATCGTTTCTTATGCAGGAGTCATTAAGCTGTACAGGAGGTTCTTCTCTCACGGTATATAAATGTGTGGATGTGCACATGAGGGAGCCGAGGTCAATCACACCGAGTTCAAATGTTTTAATCATCATCATTACCGAGGAATCGTCGGTATGTGCGATTAATGCGCCATTTCATCCGATGAGCCGGCTTTGAGAAAATTCAAAGCGAGACCACTTGCCTAATATTCCAAGTCGTAAGTGTTAATTACACATTTCATCTACTTTTTTGATTTCGGTTTAATTTATTTTGTCATCGAACAACGTACGATTTTAATGTTGATTTTTCATTGCGTCTGATTCCTTTAGTTCGCCCCTGTGCCTTCGGATCAGTCGTCCACTCGAATCGATGTGTACATAACTTACACATCTGTTTAATTGTTATTTAAATTAAAACGTTTTTTAATCGGAGTGTTTAGAACGCGGCAACTTTGATCGGAATCAGTAACAGAGAATATGGTCTATTGAATATGTAAAGGTTATGTCAGACTCCATTACGTAATTATTGAAGATTTATTTCGGGCGAGGGAACAGAAGGGTAATGAGGTCGAAGAAACGGTCTGTAAATAGGTAACGTAGTATGCGCATTCGTCGGTACTGGCGAATTAAAAATGTTGCCGTGCTATACCCTAATAGGAATTTAAAATGAAACACGGCTCACGGCAGTTGTTTAAAAAGAAATTCAAAACAATAGATTTTCCGAAAGCACGGCTAATGCGATTATTAAACACTGAAATTTAATAAGCACCTTGGAACGGGGAGAAGGAAAAGAAAATAAACACTTCCCTCCGGGTATTAAATAAAGGTGTAAATGTTAAAAATATTAAAGGGCCCCTCGAGGCGGAGAAGAAAGGAACGAAGCAATTTGCGAAATCTTGATATTATAGCCAGTCATGTATATTTATATTCTCACTTTAAGTTTTATATAAAGGCTGCGCGCCTTGCTCTCTGGTATTAAAACGTCGGACGTTGCCTCGGATGGGAGAGAAGGAGGAGGGCGGAAGGTATCGTTAAGAGATTCCATTATTTCCATCTGCAGCTTTTGACTTCTTTTTATGCCTTTTTAAAATCTTTCCCTTCTTCCCGGGGATTGCTTATTTCTTTTCACCTTTCATATTAAACCGTCAGAGAGATGCAACCGGGAATTTATCGCTGCCCTTCTGTAACAAAAGACGAGAGGAAACGGTTTTAATTGAAACTTTCTTTTTGCCCTCGTTAGGGCCGCATTACTCTTAATTACTAGCGTTATCGGGCGCGGATAGTAAATACGTACCGGAGGTCGAACTATTTGAGCCTTACGTGAAACTGACATTTGAGTTGTTTAATACTTCAACCGTTATCAAAAGTTTGTCGAACGTGAACGTGGGTGTGATTAATGGAACGGCGCCGTCGGATTTAGAGAGGAATTCCGCCAGAGTAATTTGAATTTATTTATTCAAATCTGATCGAATTTTTCAAAACAGGAGCTAAGAAATACAAGAGAAAACAGAAGTAATTAACACAGAATATACAAAAGTGACACATAACGAACTGAAAGGAAATTTGGAACTACTAGAGTGGTTCCTGAAATATCCTGAAAAAATGAAATGTCGCCCCGTTTTCTGATTTCCTCCATGACTAATTCGTCACTCGGCAGAATGTAATATGTTAATTCGAGAGAGCCCATACTGGACATTTTAAACTGGTCTGGCCTACTAGATCGGGGCCATATTAGGTTTTTAAATTTTATTTAGTTTAAGCACTTTACAAAAAGACAATTATCCAACATGGGTAAGAGTAATGCACTTCTACAAATGCGTCATGAAATTTTTTATAAGTTAATAGATAAATAAGTAGTAAAAAATTGTTGTCGAGCTGTAGTACAAGCAATTAACTTTACAGCAAAACATGTGTTTGGTAAATATTTACCAAAGTAGCCTAACTGCATTAAAATCGGTTCAATTATCTGCCATACCAAAAAAATCTTTGAAAATAGCTATTTTTAGTATCAGAATCTACAATTCATCAATTGATGTGTCTGCTTTTACCAATGTCCCTATTGCTTTCAGTACATTGTCAAGAGCAAAATAGAGCTTCTCTTTGCTAGCCTGCTGTTTTAATGACCGTAACTTCAAAATAATAAAAAATAATAAAGCCCTACTTAACTTACTTACTTAATAAGTGTTTGTCGTATAGTTTAATCAAAAAACCGTGGGGTTTCCTCCTTAGTTCAAACATATCAGTATAGCTTACTCATAATTCAAATATATTACTTATTGCAATCTGAAGTCAACGATATCTTGCAAAATAAGGGGATCTCCCTTAGTATCCTAAATTTGTTTATCAAGGAGCTTATCTTTCTGCCATTTATTAATATGGTTTCTCAATTTACGATCTATCTCCACCTTAAGCAATCTTAAGGGGGCGCAAAATACAGAGGCGCAGCAGAATCCAGCCAGAAAACACAGATTTTCTTAAAAAAATTGTATGTATAAAAGGCAGTGACAGTTTCACAAAAGTGGAAGTGGAAGCATATCAAATTTTTATGATATTCACCTCGCTAACGTTACTGAAATAACGAAGTCTATTTTTAAAAAACGAACCCATGACGTCCCACCTCTGATCGAAAGCATACAGGCGTTCACCGGTGAATGTGTCGCCAATTTCCCATTTCCCGCCGACGATAAAGGTACGTATAAAGGAACCGAGCCGATAAGGAAAACATAATACGGCCGGAATGCACGCGTAATTCAGTTTCCCATATCCTGGCAGAGCGATAAATCAGATTAAGATTTTTTTTGCGTTATTATTTTCCACCCCGACGATAAATTATAATGGCGAAGTGTATATCGATTGTAAATTATTCGAAACGTGGGGGGAGGCGCGCGTTCCGTTGTAAAAACTTAAATATCCGTACGGAGATGTACGACTTAATCGTCAAAATAAATTACGGCGCTATAGTGCGGATGGAGCTTCCATGGCAAGGGTAATTTATGCGCGGAATAAAAGAAATTTCCAACCCAGTGTACGGTTACAGATAGAAAAGGGGGCGATTCAGTGCTTACGGTTAGTTGAGGCTAACAAATGTGCGTAATAATGAAAATTTGGAACAATTTTGAAAATTTTTCAAAAGTTATGTTGTTTCGCCCAATACTGCAACAAATTCTACATCATCTTAGTTTCCACCATTAACCATACTGGATCATTTCGATCATCGATTAAATAAGTCCACCACACATACTCTCAGAGGCGCAGACGTTTCCATTTTCCTGTCGGTCGCTCGGTCTGGGAAACTTCCCGCTAGGTAAACTTCCCCAACGAAAAAATTTGAATATTGATGTCGTCCCATCGATACCGGATTGAATTATATTTCCACAGAAAACACTCGATCGACAAAAAGAAGTTCCCAAGAAGTGGACATCACAATAACATTATCTCGGAGCGGGGCCCCTTTCTTCGCGGCGCTTCGTGTTTGTGCATTTTTATGTGACGGTTAGGAAACTTTCTAAAATAATATTTTTCATTTTCTATACGAACGGTGAATCGGAATCCTTTTCCCTGGGACGGGGGACCGTGGGCAGTCCGGAATGACGAGGGGTCCGTGCGCACAACTTACGGAGGAAATATATATTTTTCCGGCCGTGGGAGTCAATAGGGTGAACGAGGAATCTGAATATTTATAAATTCTTTGTCGACGGGACGTATGCTTACAGTTTTATGTCGCTGAAGTTACGCTGCGATATAAATGTAAATATTCTTGAAATCAATTCTTATAAATTGTTGTCTCGTCCAATTCCGATCTTACCTATGCCTGCCCATGTATTGATCTCGTTTTGATGAATGTACTACTTTTTTGACAACCAGAACTGATTTTTCAAATGTACACAAGTGCTAAAGTAGGGTGTTCAAAAAATAACCTCAAATCAGATCCAAATTTTACTGCAGGATATGCAATTTAAAAAAAATAATGAATTAACAAAATTAGATTATGAAGTACAAGTGCGTGATCGGCAATTAATTTTAGTTTACTATTAATAAATAGATTTGTTTGGAATGGATTATTTATTTTAATTATTTTTGTTTGTAAGAATAAACATGATGTTAGTTAATTTGGTTATTGGTCGAATGTAGATTATTAAAAATTTTAAACCGTGCAGCTTTTCGCAACAAGCAATAACTGAAGGAAACCAAAATCAACCTCATTGCCACTCTTAGCGGTGTTCGTATTGTCATTACCACCACGGTTTTATCGTTTCCATTAAAGAAAACTAAACATTTTTCCACACAGCATGGAACATAAGATTCATCATATAAACAGTCAAATCTTACTTATAGCTATCATTATTGACTAGAGCTACCGCTCGGATTGGATCATATCATATTATTACAGCCGTAGATTTCAGATCACTTGAGATTATTGAGAACATTTGCCAAACCATAATCAGATATTACAGGTGTAGATCCAGCGAAAAATGAAACGACTTATGCAAATGCCCTTAAGGATACTTGGGTCAATAAGTACCATAAAAGAGTTTAGATGCTTCCAATAGTCGCAGTTCGTGTGGGGATTTGTCGATATCTCTTACGACCCTCTACGGGGATAATGGCCACTATTTGTTTTTGACCTGAAAAATCATTTCATTTTCGCTAAAGAAACTTAATTTAGATATTAAGATTAGATATACATTAGATTAATATTTAGATATACACATCTGAAGATAGTGTCAAATTAAATAACGTCAGATTTAAAATGGAATAACAAGATTGTGTTATGCATTTTACAGTTACTAAATTTTTCATAATAAAATTGCTACATTTTTCAGAAACTAATGTAGTAACCCTGTTTCTATTAACTAATTACCGAGTAAATATAAACCTAATTTAAAGCTTAACAGCTTATCCATAACATTGGATTTTAAACCAATTTCAGCATTTTTCTCAAAAGTCAAGCGAAAAGGAAAATGACACGAATGAAAATTCATAAGGATTCAGCCTACGAAATAAATATTCTAGTTAATTTACTAGAAATAGATTTGAAGCACTTAGTGATTCATGAATCTGAATATTAAACCAAAATGACTGTTTTTGGAAATTTCTGATGAATTTCCTACAGATTCATTAAACTTTTACGAAAACATAATTGTTACTGAGCAGTAAATCTGTCTTAATGATAAAAAAAATCTGGTGAATTCTAATTAATCTTTCAGTTGATCACATTCCTGTTGTTGTACAGGTAATCCTCCAGCTAATTTTGCATAAACCTAATATTAAACAAAGCAACTCATCCATAATCTGAATTTTAAATAAATTTCGAAATTTTTCTCAAAGGTCAAATGAAATGAATGACATTATCCAGAAAAATTCATATGATTTTTGTCCAATAAATCAATATCCTAGTAAATTCAGCAAAAACTAATATTTTGAGTAACTGACAGATCTAAATATTATATATCTAAAATTTAATTATCTCTGGAAATATCCCAATATACCCAAATTCTCTAGAACTGTATATTACCGAAAGTGTCCTAAACTCGAATCTAGAAGGTTATTAAGTTTCAAAGTTTATTAAGTTTCAGATCTACAGAAAATCTAGATTTCTCTAAATAGCTTTAGTTAGGTTCTAGAAGATTTCTCGTTAGAAGTTTCGGACATTACATTTATAAAGTATGATTCGTGTTAGAGAAAAACACTAGAGGTTTCATTAGAATTTTGGAGTGCCAGAATGGGATTAAAATGGTAATGGAAAATGGTAAAATGGAATTTAGATGGTATGGTTGGTAGAATTTATGTAAGTATCTATTGTTTTATTCTTCGAGACCCACAGAAAATCCTTGATTTCCCTAATTAGTTTTCCTAGCAGATTTCTCGCAGTAATTTCTAACAATACAAAGTCTGATTCATGCTGAAGAAAAACTGTAGGAGTTCCTGTAGAACTATGCACCTATGCGGTGCTGTACCGTCTAGTGATTGTAGTTTCAAATCGTCTGAAATACAAATTCCAGAGATTCGTCTAGAACTATACATGACCAAAGTGCATCAATCGCATTTAGAAGGCTCGCGGGAATTTTCTGAGGACCATGAAAACATCTAGACTTTCCTAAATGAGCTCATTTTGAATGTAGAAACTTTTAAAACTTAATTTCTAAGAAGAACGATTCTATAAAGTTTCATCTAGAGGAACAAAGGATTTATGTTAGAAAAGTTTTCTAGGCTCTAAATCAAAATATTAACTTGCCATGCGCTCTCGGACTTCTGAAGAGTTTACACGTACTCAGTTAATCAGCAACATTTAATTATTTGAGTAGCGACTTAAATTTTATTCATGCAGCCAATAAAATAATGAACGGTGTACGAACGTGTTACGTGATTTTAAACCTGGAGCTTATTCCTGATTTATTCGTTGACGATTCGGACCGGCGAGGGAAAAAGTCCGTTCAAAAAAGGTTTGCTTTCCCCAGCAAGAAATGCGCTCTTTTTGCCGTTGGCAGTCGGCGGAGAAGGAAAACACGAAAAACCTATTTAACCTCAACGAGGACATATCTTAAATTCAAGAAATAAAATTCTCGTTTGCCGGCATTCCCTTCCGCCAAACTAAACAAGGTATTTTTATCGTGATCCATGGGGAGAGCGCGGGGAGTTTTTCGCCCGCAAAACAAACGAGCCACTTAGACAACAAGACATTTTCAATTCGTTGGCATGACGAAGTAACGTCCGGGGGCTTAAACAAACCAACTACTGTTTCGTAAAAACGCTGTAAAAATAAAAATAAAAACACGCTAACGAACAGACACCGTAAGTAGCGAGATGAGAATATAACCTAAATAACCTTCAGAGAGTCACCGCACGACATATGCCAGCGGAGACAAAAAAGACACAACTAAAGGGGCTTTTTTGCTTTTTCGGGGTCTCATCCTCTCTCTTCATCTCACCCTATCTCACTCAGACACACACTTTTGGTCTGGCGTGTTATTGGAAGCGCAGATGAAAACGAAAAACCTTTCCTTGGCGTTGGACCGTTCTATTTAACTCCTCTATCAGGTTACTAGAATGTGACACATGTTAGGGAAACGATTTCTTTGTTGCGATGATGATGGATTACGTTGTGAACGCACAAACGTCCATAAGATAGGGTTCGAGGATTGCTAGATGCGCAAGAACGCCCGGCAAAAAGACGGTGAAGAGATCATTGTTTATGGAAAAGCCGAAAAATTTACGCGACCGGCCACTTTCAGTAGGAATCCACGAGAAAAACTAATGGTGACTTGGCGCCCTCGGTGAAGGGACGTAATAATGCGTTTTTAACATCAGCTGTCACGGTAAGAGGAACCAAGATTTGGAAATGATGCATGCAAGGATTTTAAAGTCTCCAAACACAACCTTTCAACTTTTTCACGGCGGTTTCATAATAAAATAGAGCTAAGCCAAATTACGAAATCTGAAATAAATCACTAAGCCGTTTTTAAGAAAATTAAGTAAACTGAAAACGCTTAAGAGTAAATGCCCTTTAGGGAGCGTCTAGAGAAAAATGGTTCAAGTAAAAAATTGTAGGCATTCGTTGTAAAACCTGGCAAAGTTGTAAAGTCGTTTTGGCAAAAATTGAGAGACAAAATTCACAAGGGCAAAGGGCCCTTCAGAGAAGATCCGTCAAGATAATGATTACGATAGTCAATATCGATTAAATAGTAGATTAAAACACAAAGTGTAAAAGACACGTAGAAATTTCGAGATAACACAAAAATGACAAGAGCAAACTTCTCTTTGGTCTAGACTACGACCAAATGCAACATTTTAATTTTTCACTGAGAAAAACTTGATCACATACATACACACAATACATACATAATCATGCATGCCAACATCTAAAAAATTTTTTTGGAACATTGAAAATATACACTACAACTCAAAAATATAAGACCTTAGACGTTGTTGTACCACAAATATTTCATGGGAAATGACGTTTAGAAAAGGTCTGTATTAATAATACAATCTTGAAAGGGTTGATTCGAAGATTTAGAGTAAGAAAGATTTAATAGTTTTGCTAATGATATTTTGAGTTTCATGACAATAGGAATGAGGAAGAGTTACAAACAAGTTGTTGCCTTTTATTTTGTTAAAGTCACTATTGATATTGGTACTATCGCCTTGAAAAGGACTATTGGGGACATCATACAATATTTGCAAGAGATCGGTCTAAATGTACTGGGCACCTTTTGTGATCAACTGATATCAAAGCTTTTTGCTCTGAAATTCGAGAATGACTTTGTCCCTTTCATTTTGACCAATGTGCACAATTTTTGGCGTTTTGTACATACGCAAAAATACTCGCAATTGCTTACTGCGCAACACCATTGAGTAGTATCATAACAACGACGCAAAATTTGAAAAAAAACTAAAAAACTCGTAATCTCAGTCAACAGAAAAGGACACGCAAGTAGTTAGCCAAGTTGATCCAATTTTAAATGCATGCAGATGCAATTTAATGTTGAAGAATCTTTTACTAAAATAAAGGGAATAATGACTGTTCAGCAGTTGAGTCAGCCATTTGCTGCTTATATTGGGTGGGTATATTAGCAGGGTGATTTACCAGCTGGAGCAGTTTTGACCGCAGAATTTGTTCATAGTATAGATAACTCATAGTTCATCATTTTCTAGACAGGTTGGTAAAAATTAAATATGCTTTCTCCTCGCATTGAATTTTGGAACAAAATCTCTCACATCAACTTTTTTGGGGTCCTCGGTAATACAGGTGCAGGTCATTCGCTGACTACAACGAGTGGCTAAGGCATGGTGACAGTTTGCTGGCCATGTCTTCGAAGAAAGAGAAGAAATATTTCATTTCATAACATATTTGTGACTTCTGCTCTAATCAAGAATATGTTTTAGGAACAATGCAGTTCATAACTGAAGACAAAGGAGGGCAAATTTAATTGAAAAGCGTTATAACCAAAGTCCATAAATGCTCCTGTTATTAGTCCACTCAGTAAAAATATTTTGATTGAATTTCTGTTTTCTAGTCATTATTTGTCGTTTATTGATACTGCGTTAAGTGGAGATGGCACTTATTCATTCATTTAAAATCACTTGTGATTATTTGTACTAAGCAATATTTAAGTTTACTTAAAATTAAGAAGCACTTAAAGAAAATTTTTGGAATGAAGACGTTCTATTAGTTGTTTTTTATTTTAAGTAAGCTTAAATAATAATTAATGCAAGCAGCCGCTGAAAATGCAAGAACGCCGGAATTTTAAAATTCTCGTTGATTTCAAAATTCCCGCAAATTTCAATGGTCAGTGGTGGGAATAGCAAGGAATATATATGGCCCAAATGCCATTGATATCGACTCCAAGTAACACAGGGTACCTACGCTTCTCTAATGAATATGTTTCGTAGTTTGAATGTTCTTAACATTTCAATATGACATGACATTAGACATTTCATACAGGTAATACAAGAAGTCCGTTATTATTCGAACCCACCAGAGAAACAACAGTAACAATGAAAATCCAAATCTGAAATCCAAATTTATCTGAAAATCTGAAATCTGAAAATCCAAATTTAAAATCGACCATGAAGTAAGCACAAAATCGATCATCAGTGGCAAATGAATGGATAACAAATTCGTTCCATGTTCCAAAGCAGCTTAAGCAGCTTTCCTCATTGGCAATCGGTCCAAGAATCGAAACCCCTTCCGCTTCCTCCGTTCGGCTCGTGTAGTTTTTTTTTAAGGAAGCCAACTATCGGAGCGGTCCCTTCTCGTCTTGGCTATATAACCGAATTGTTTGCCGTCCTCCATGACTACATCAAGGAAGGCAGCAAGAGTGTGTGTTTACCCGCCCCAATGGTAATGGATTGTTGACGTAGCTGACCGATGCAGGTACGAGGCAGAGACGTACGTCGAGAATCGGCCCACATTTGCATATCGGGCCGTGTTTGGTTGTGATAGGATGCGGGAGTGATGTCGGGGGCCAACTTACGCTCAACTTTAGAAGGTAAACTCCCAGAAATTTGAATATTGATGTCATGCACATCGATGGCGGAATGAATTACCGGTCGAGGGGGAGATTTATTCGATGCGATCTTGAGATATTTTTGGCGCTATTAACCAGGCAATCCCCAAGATACCTAATTAAGTCCTCGCGGAATGTTCCTACATCAATGTTTCCACCCCCTCCTCTGGAAGTATTTCTTGTTTATAAAAATAACAATTTCTATCAACTGCCTTGTTGTTGTGTAGGCAGAGGCGAAAATACATCTGATATCACAAAATAAACCAAAGCAAAAAATTCGTAATTACAATCTTGCTGTTCGTTAAGTCATAGCGATATCCATCAGTATCGATGAATAAAAATCGAATGCGGACATGGAGGAATTAACCGAGCCTTCATAACAATAAATATTTAGTGTCTGGAGCAACAACAGAAAAAGAGAGGAAGAATAATAAAACCGTTTGCATAAAAATACAGGTCGTTTTGTTTCGTATCGGAATCGTCCCGAACTAAATCCCCTTTGGTTAGGGCAAGCAGGAATGTAAACAATTTTTTTTAATGCATATGATGTTTCTATAGGCAAATTGTAATGTAATAAATGTGTAAAATTGGAACCTGTAACTATTTTTAAACCGACTAACTCAAAAGAAGCTAATAACTTGATTTAGATTTATTTTGTAAGTATATATATATAGTATTTATTTAATTATTATATATTTTGTAAGTATATATTGTATTTGATCTTTGACTTACTGTGGCATTAGTTTCACATCAAAACGAATTGAAATGAGTCAACAACTATGCCCTCGGCGGAAAAGGTGTGCTAACTTTATGCAATAAATGTTGATGAAATATGTAATATTCGCGTGTTTTTCTATATATTTTTTGTGTAACTCGAAGATTTTTCACATTAGAGAAAAGTTGAAGACAAGAAAAAGTTGTATAATGATTTTTACACAAGAACTGGTTAGAAACGATTTTGATTAATTTTTTTCAGCCCTTTATCTTGCATCTGAATATTTCTGGAAGAAAAACTAGAACATATAACAAAATATATGGAATTGGAAGATAAAAAAGAAAATTTTCGAAACTTTACTAAGTTTACAAAATGAAATCTGCTTATTCAAAATTTTTTTGACATATAGCAGAGATCATGAGCTTCAGAACACTTTTTGAAAAATTAAAATAGTGATGAATTTGCGGCCTCAGCAACTGTTTAAAGTTAACAATAAATTTCTGTGCTTATAAACAAACAGAATACATCGGCGAATTTTTTCTCAAATGAAATTTGGAAAAGGTGGTTTTAAAGTACTTGGGAAGACGCTTCTTTTGAAAATAAAAATGGACTTTTCGTCCATTAGTTTCCCAAGCACAGGCTATTATAATTCACAGCTGTTTGCTACATATTGACAGTAGCTGTAAGGCTGTTTCTTGAAGCGTATACGAGGGTATATAAAAGCTAGTGCCCAAGCTAACGATGTGCATCAAATAGGATCGCGATAAAGTGGAGAAATAAAGACGTGTTTAGGAACATACCCTGTAAATTTGGTTGAAATATATTCATTTTTTATTTTTTAACAGCATTTAGAAATTTTTTTTGACTTTCCTAGTAGAAAAGATAATGGCTATAAGAATTAATGACGCGTAGGACCCAAGAAGCAGTTGTAGAATTGCAAACGCTAATTACATTCTGGTTAGCAAGAAATTGTACATGCTAGACCTCTACCGACTGTACATGAAATTAAAAACCAAGACAGCTTAATTCATTTGGAGGATTCATATAGCATTGTCCTATGCAAGGCTCAATACTGTAGATATCTGTAGCACCCATAAAGTATAAACATCTCACTCAAATACCAAAAAACAAATACTATTCTTGAGAAAGATCACTATTTTTATCACCAGAAACAGAAGTTTGACTATTTTTCTACTTGATTGTTTAAAATTGACTAGTTCGATCGTGGATATTAGCTAAATTATTATGCGTTTACTATCGGTTTGTTCCAACCCAACACTAAAACCGTAATGTAACGGTTATTTCCAGTGGACCATTTCTTCTGTCGTCTGAACAATGAGGAGATAATGGACAAATTTCATTTGACGAACTTGAAATAACTGTTTTGTAAAGATTTTCGTGGTGGTTGAAACAAACCTTATATCAAGTAATAAGGTGTACTCGTGTTGCCCAGAATCTAAATTTTAGATAGATTCTACAAGTTCGGAAAATCGATTTGCCTCAAAAGTGGTATTCTCATATTTTCCTATTGCCAGAATTGTTCCATTGTGACAAACGGGTTGCCACCACTGTTTTATCACTCCGCGTGCATTATTATGCACAGCGATAGAGAAACTTCACTTTCATGAACATTGATCGATCGACTTAGATGAATTAGATATTGGTTGAGGCACACTTCTTGTCTTTTATTTCCATTTCAATACGCAAACTGTTTCAACCCAAAATCATAATAATTCACGAAAATCTTTTTGTTTTTTCCAACTAAATCCAATGTATTAATAAAACGAACGTAATTTATTTCGATGTTTCATTCATCCCCGTTTCCGTTCTCATAGTTGCCCCCGGTGAAAGCGTATTAGCCATAAATCCGTGTTAATTTGGACAACATCAAACGTCAAACAAAAACCCCGTATCAAAAGCTACTTGAGCCTGAGGGAACCTGCGTGTGCACTGTAACCGTTCCAGTATTATTTTTTAATATCATAACGTGACATATTTACACAAGTGTTGCCTACGAGCCGTGATAGGTACGCCTAACATGGCGTAGACGTAGAAAAACACATACACGACCCTAAAGAAATTAATGGCCGCAAGGCATTTTTTACTGATAATTAATTTGAAGGCACTTCAGAAAAACAACTCATCCATTAAGGCAGTAATATGAGGCCAACACATAGTTCCATTAACAAGTTTTCTGGGGCCTTATTCCTAACTGAAGTGATATTTGATCATAACATGTGTCATCTCGTACGTAGGAGTTATAGAAAGGACGGGCGAAAAAACAGGAGACGTATCCACGTCAAACACAAAAATGGAATCGTGGAAGACGTGAACGTAAACATGGCGATCATTAACAAACGACTGAACAAAAATATACTTACGTATAATATTGCGTCTGAAAAGGGTATGGGGAATATGATGATGGCGTTCGGTGCGGATTTTTGGAAAGATTTGTTTGCATAATATGCGAGTCGTAAATGTAAGTTATTCGGTTTCAACGAAAAAAAAAATAATCCGGTATTTGTCAATACATCTTTCTTCAAGATTTTTCTACTAAATGTAATACCACAGTATTTTCGATTCAAATTTTTGCATTCACTTTCAACTTGGGAATATCCTCAGAAAAAAATAACTATCTAGGACAAAGGAAACGATAAAAAGGGTAAGGTAAAACGCGAAAATATGTAAAATGCATATTTACTCGATATTTACGAATAATTTAATGTAAATTATTAAATAGTATTTAATTTAAGGAAATACTGGCAATTTAGGATATGCAAACACATATGGTGTGTCATCAGAAGTTGATACGATGAGCTGTTTTTTGTGGGGCTTTTGAAATAAAAAAATACTTCAAATCCAATAAAGGTATAACTGTGAATTAAGAAAAATTTCAGGATAAAATTAATAATTTAAATGTGGAAATTAAGTAACAACATAATTTATAACGCAGTACAAATTTGAGAAAGCGGTATCACTGAGCAGTTTCTGTAAACTTTCGTAATAAATGATTCATTAATGAATGTTTATTTTTATTACATTTATATGTAATCATTATTTATTTTATCTATAAAAAATTTAATATTTTTATGCTTCTTTCTAAAGAGGTATAAATATTACTTTGTATGCATATAAAGAATGTAACAATAGTGTTGCCATAACAAAATCAGTGATAGATGGAAAAGTATAAAAGAACATAGTTGTTATTTAACGTTAAGCGGCGACACTATATGATCGGACTGGCAAGCGTATCGAAATGGTAGAATTGTTTCTCTCAATAAAAATACATGATAATGAATAATCCCATTATGGCCTTTGGCTTCTGTCATTTTTTGAATTTTAATACTAATATGATACACTAATGATTTCTTATCTAATCGAATTACTTAAAATATGATTAAATTTTGAAATACAGAAAATGTAGACACATTTAAAATTGCAGAAATATAACTGGGATCTCATTGAAAAAATCAAGATTTCATTTAATGCTCTCATCATTGTTTATGGTTTTTTTCCCTTTCTTTTTGTCGAATATGTAATTTTAGAAACAGTGCCCATATGTAGAAAAACTGAATTTTCACAAAAAGCATGCTATCAATTTTAGCCAAGGTTTATCCTGAAAGTCTAGAAAAAGTTACATGAAAATCGCATCACTATTGTTTTCATTCTATGATGACTACGAAACAAGTTATAAACCTGATGTTCATGAGCTAGGTGTTGTTTATGCCTAAGTCCTCTGTCTTTCTCTTTGGCATGTTTTGATTCCATTAGGTATTTTTCTTGTTTCACTTTTTTATTTGTCAGGTAGACGTTCTTTTGGAAGTCATTTTTCAGCTAATTATAGACCAATTCAACTATGCTGGTGAAAATGAGATCTAATTTAATGGGTCAGGAACTAAAGTAAAATTTACTTCGAAATGGGACTATTCTTGGAGACAGTCTAAGAAATCACTTTTTAAGTTTGTTCTAGAAAGCTTTACTTCAAACGTTTTTTGTAGAGTATGTAAGGTTATAAAGGAGATTTGCACGCTCCAGGAAGATGCATACGTCTTTATTAAGAAACAGTTCGAAGACGATGTTTTAAAATGCAATCCATCTACTATTTAAAATTGAAAACTAGGTTAAGTACTTGATACTTTTCTAAACCCTATTGTCCTAGGTGGAACTATTACATATTTATAGACTTTGGAAGAAAAATTGAACAAACTTTATTTAAATATGACCAAATTCAACCTAAACCCAAATTTGATATTATCTGCTATCGTTCAGAGGTGTCTAAAAATATAGAGCCATCACTCATTTGTAGTCTATGAGATATAAAGCGAAACACGTCTCTAAAATGGCTACAAGGGCTTCTTGTAATAAAATAAACGTTACAATAATGTTAGCTAAAAGGCGTCATTGGTTTAAATAATTATTTTCTGAAAAGAAAACTTAAAAAGGACCTGTACGCAGTGATTTTCCATATTCGTCTTAATTCTTATTTACGATTCTACATCACATGGTGAAAACGACATAAAAGAATATGATCATTTATGTATATTTCATGTTGGAAAAGCTAGTATAAACAACAGCATTGACATATTTTTTTTTTTCGATGATCATTTCATAAAAGTTCCCATTGTTTTACAATGGATTTATAATAAAAAAATTATATATTTCTGTGTCGCCGTTAGAAAATTGGATATCTATTATTTAATGCTTAAGTAGTGTAGGAATTTCTGATGAACTGATATACTGGAACATTGGGCTTTTTAAAACTATCAGTTTATACATAATTAGCACTATGTAGACTATGTATGTATAAGGACCATATATGGTAATATGTGTAGAGTTTCCTCCTCAGATCCGCAATACTTCTCGTTTGAGAACTGAGATTACAGGATATTGGATCTGCAAGTGTTATTTGAAACTAATACATATATGTTAAATATCCAAAGAAAACTAACTCCGCTCAATTAAGGAAAAGTGTTGAAACAAATGACGTAAGAGAAAATTTAACCTATTTCAATAGTCAAATCTATCTAGTCTGCTAGCAAGAATTCAACTTGTGCGCATTCGACACAACTGTTTACGGTTATAACCCTGGGATCTGTACTATTGACACATGACACGTTTGTTTTTCTATTCCTAATAACAAAATACGTAATCCAGTCGTTCTTCATTAATATTAAAATCCCAGAAATATCATGCGATATATCATGCGGTACACCACTGCACTCTACCAAACATAGCCTATTAAAACGGCTGCATTAACTTATTGAAACTGTTGAGTTAACTTATTAAAAAGGTTAGACTGGGACCCTATTAGGACTGTTTATTAAATATGATATCACAGTTAAATTAGCTTATTAAAACTTTACATGACCCGATTAGCGATGTTAATTAAACTCATAGGACGTTTAAATTAACCTAATCAAAAGATTCAGCAAACCTACCAAAGCGCCTGAACAAACTGATTGATAGGTAGGTTACATTTGAAATGCTCCCCTAGGTAATATAAATCAAAAGTTCAGTTGGAAGTATCGATAATTTTTCTCGGTGTATGTAAATATTTTTTAATATAAATTTTCCGAGCCACTGTAATTAAGATAGCCAAAAATAATTAATGATAGGAGGTACGACTTATTGGAATTTCTGCAAAAGATGGATACTTTTTCGAAAAATTCCGTATATAAAACCTCCCGCTTTTTAACTGAACTAATTTTCCATAAAATATAAATATTAAGAGAAAAGTAAATTTAAATATAATAATTGCCGTCCAACACTGATTGAGCCGATTGATCGAGTCGATTTAAGAACGTTCTCGCTCTCTCTAATGTCGTTGAATAGAAACTGCCGTGGATGTTACTTAAACCGTGTGAGCAATGCGTCTCTCTAATTGGTAGTCCTAGTTTATGCAGTTCCAGAATTGGATTGCGGTAAAATACGCTATGTGGTTTCTGTAAACTTCGCCGGGGACCTGTCTCTACGTCTCAATTACACCCAAGCAGAGGTAATATATCGAATCCTAACGCCTCGAACGATATTTTATCCCATCGAGAATCTGTTTAATAGAATTATTCAGGATCCACTCGAAGGAATTGCTGTTTGAATTTGCATCGCACATGTTTCTTTGCTGAAATCTCGCAGACAGACATACATTTTCATTTCTTTGCCCGTCGGCTTCGGGATTTCGATAAATTATTCCATTTTGCACCAAATATTAAGAGATTCCACAAACCCTATTTGAATAGAAGATGAAGGACGAAAGCTTTTACCTCGGTTAAGTAAAGTGAGTTTATTGGCAATTTCCTTTCGATCCTCATTGATTTTGTAGAACATCGTTCTGATTTGAATTTCCTTACGTCCCTTGGATTTGTTTTCCACTTCTTATTATTTGCTTACAATCTAATGAATACTCTCTTTTCTCGAAGACGAAGATTGTTATTTGACTTCTGAAATCGTTAAGTAGAAAAAAAAAATGACATACGCTTCTGCGGGAATCAATAAATTGTCAAGTGTTTACAAAAAAAGTCGTTAAACATATTGATTTATAGTATGATTTTACTGATTATACTGATTTTATGAGTACATTTTATTTAAGCAATATCGATTTTTTTGTTGAGATTATACGTGTTATGTTGTTTTATCTTCGAGGGAGAATCTTATCATCTATTTATGGTATAAAACTTTTAAATTAACACCTGAAGTTCTAAATGTCCGAATGGAGCATATCGTGTTAAAATTTTTCAATTCAATTCTCCCAGATTTTCTATGTGATACGTATCTCTCCAAGTTTCTTGCTGTAACGTTTTAATGTCTATCGATGTTTCATATGTGTGCTCGACATTAATTAAGCGTTTGTATTAAGAAAATTTAGTTAGTACTGAGAGAACGATACTTAATTAGTAATTACTTAGTGTGCATATACAGATTTCTAGATCTTAATGCAATACGGGCATGAAGTGCCTGTTTTAATACACAAGTATTTTAAATTTTATTTTGACTGAATAATTTTTATTAAATCTCGTGTTAAAACTGAAAAATAATTACGAAAACTACGCATTCTGTGTTAATAAAGCACTGTAGTGACATGAGTTAAAACGTTGCTAAGGCTTATCTCGGTATTTTTGCTAAATACTGCGTACACATAAATTTACACCAGTAGTGATCTTCTTGTGTACTTCATCTTGAACAAAAGGTATCCCAAGACCGTGAAATAACTATCCAATGGGCATTTCCTACGGATCACACATATTTAGACTGGCATCTTTCCATAATTGCTCCATTCGATTTATTTTCGACGGCTATAGATGGGTTTGGAAGATATGTACACGATTGTCTCGCGGCTATAGGGAAACCTTCTTCTGTGAAAAGTTATATTTGACTTATGTGGATTTTATTCTTGATTAATCCAAGTCCCACCAAGTAAACAATAGATAAGTATCTTAACGACTTTCTACTATACGAACCAGTCTTAAGCTCATTTTCAGCTTTACTCTTATGACATTCTTCTTTGTGGATTTCAGACTCTCACCCTTATATCTCGAAACTAAAACTGGTCACCTTTCCACGGCTTACTTCGAGCGCCATAAAGGTAAATTTGTAACTCGACGCAGATGAGAAAATCCCCCCGACGGGTAATACGTTAGCGTTAACTCGTGCTCCGGCTAAAGCCGCCCAAAATTATTCTTTGACCTGTAAGATACGGTGACCATGTTGAAAATTCCTCGAGGTGTAATATGTTTCTCTTATACAAGGCGAGTTATGGGCGTGTGCACACGGGAGAATACGTCTTGCGAAGGAAATTAGGGATACCTCCTCTCGAAATTATGGCGGAGGTCTTGGGAGAGTTCCGTGCCGTTAATAACGCAATTTTTAATAAAACTTCCGAACGGAGGGATGCGGTTGCAGGGGCCAACTTTGCCGAGGTCCATTAAATATGCATAAAATACACCATAGGAGAAAATGAAAGATACATCTTCTTTGTCTCAAAAGAGATCTATCTGTCTTCTCCATATAAACTCGACTTTTATAGTTACCCTCATCAGGTTTCTAAGCACCATCAGAAATAGAATTCGAAGTAACTACCTCTTTCTCTCTGCTTGGCGTTTAATGTTACATTCATAATAACAGCTACTTTAAAACTCATTTAATACCCACATAACCGTAAAAAATCAGCTATATTTAGACTTACACGTGTGTCAGGATATTCCTTTGTAGACTGTTAATATTTTTCTTGTCATTTCTTTCAGAGAGGCGATGCTTGTGTCATTCCGCTAGACGACTTAATGATGTCGGCGCTCTAGACGGGTCAAAAATGCATTCGCGGGAATTTTTCGACTTTTATTTTTTTTCCACGACTTTTAATTTATCATTGGTGATTATTAAACGCGGAGATTTTTCACTGTTTCTAATTTTGTAAAAAAATCCCACACAACATTAATTACGAGGGAAAGTTGCAAACGCGAGATGCCTACAGGATTCAAAAAACTGCCTTGGAAAAATTACAAGTCTGAATATACGGCTGAAAACTATTAACGTAGCACTGTACTTCATAGCGGTGTGAATGGGAAATTGGGAAAAAAGCGGGGGCGAGTTTTGGACACCTTCACGAATGTACCTTTTGTTTAAATGAGCCTGTGTAATGTTCCAACTTCCCACGGCAATTGCTTTTAAATTTGTTGGATAACTTTGCAAAAAATTATTCATATAATCCGAAAATTTTGCTGGGTCCGAAATCTGGTTTCTGGTTTTCTTAAACCACCACGTTAAACCAACAAAAGTACATTAATTTGAATGAAAGTTAAGGAAATTTGAACATTCTTTCTTCTCCGAGGAATACAGAAAACACTTAAAAGTGTTTATCTAATCTAAGTGTTAAAACACTTAGATTATCCTATACGCTCTCAGATAGCATCTAGAAGCATTTTCGTTTTGACTACGAGAAAGTCGTAACTATAATAAGCTTAGACCACAGTCTGAATCATACTACTATAGGCTGTTGGTGGCTTTAGAATTTTGAAAGTTTAGAATGGAATTGATTCTAGAAGATTTACAAGATTACAAGTTTATTTTAATTTGAAACGGTAAAAAGAATCTAAAAAGGATCCTAGGTTTTTCTAGACCATTAAATTACCAAAAGTGGAGGAGTCTAGGAGGCTTATGGAAGTTTCAAGTAGAGTTTCCAATGAAAATATAAACTTTTCTACATAGCGTTTAATGTGTTCTAAAAGCTGTCTCGTTATGATTTCTAAAAATTGAAAATCTGAATTGTTCTGAAGCAAAACTCTACATGTTTCTTTCGAATTTTAAAACGCCAGAATGGGTTTACAATTTGATCAAATGTTTCACTTTTAATTCTAAATGTTAAAGAATCTCAAGAATTTAAAACCTTGAACCTTCAAGGTTCAAAACTGCCGCCAAACGAAATCTAGATGATTTACAGAAGTCACATTATCGAAATTTCACATTAATTTAAAAAAATAAATAGAAATATAAATTTCTCTAGAAATATAAATTCCCGGAAGTATCGTAAATCGAAAATAGGTTTATACGAGTTTAAAAAATTTTATTAACCTAAATCGAGAATAATCAACTCTGTCCTCGAAAACAAATTCGAGTACAACTGTGGATCAGGTTATAAAAGGCACGTTTAAAATAACTGAAGAACCACAAGCATCGACATCTGCAGTTAATAAAAAAAAACCCTCAGATAAGCAGTGATAATGATAGACCATGATAACTGTTCAAGTTCTTTACATGAGAGCTCATGCGCATTTTATTGCGATAAATTAGATGATTTAATAGTAGATGGTGATGGCAAAGGAATGGTATGCCCATAGAATTATTTTCAGAAGACGTACATCGTGAGGAGTGGGCAAGTAACAATAAATGTTACAGGATTTAAAAAGCAGGTTCGATTTGTTTGCATAAAATGTATTCTATGAAAACAAAGAATATGTAAGGATATGTATATTGTGATACAAAAGATTGTAAGGTGTATTATAACTATAATTTGATTTTCAATCGTTTAAATATCACCTGAATTCTCTTCAACTAAATATTTTCTACGTTTTATAGTTCTATTGTATTTTTAACATTAAAATCCTAAAATTCTTGTGCCCGTAATTAGCACTTCAATTTATCAATGTTATGTAAAAAATATATCTGTCTTTCACATTAGACTATTTTTGTTTTGGGTTCCTAAGGTACACTGTTTATAGTAAGAAATAAGAAACAGTTATACCCAAGTGTTCAATATTTTTAACTTTACCCATTAAGAACAAAATGGTATCCAAGATATAGACCCCTCCGTCTATAAAGTTCAAAACTATGATCATATTGCAAGCTTCTGTCAACGAATAAACTGCAAACATCGATAATAATTACAAAACATAAACCTATTACCTTGTTGTGGCAAATTTCACGTAATTACAACAATAAACATGCAATAATTTTAATTCGTAATTAAATAATATCGCCACAAAACAACAATATAAACCGATAAATACAATGTACACTTTTAATGCATTACACCAATATTTATTAATAAAATAAAACGAGCGCCACATATGCATTTATAATACCATATTTATTGCGGAATTGTTTTTTGCAGCTTTGCGGTGGCGCGGTATTAACCGGAACCTATTAATTTCGTAAATCGAATGAAATCCCGTGTCTACATAAAAGTGGCTAAAATACTTACCCCTCTCATATTCCCGGGGGTATTAATTGTTTAATATCTTGTGGAACACGTGTTTAAGCTTCCAATAAGGGATTTACTTTATAAATGTTAATTGCCCCGTGCAATGTGTGCCCCCCTTGAAATATCGTTCTTTCCCGACCGCAGCTCGGTCGACGAGGTGCGTTTTCCAGATACTTTATGCTTTTAAGAATAAATTTTTACACTCCCCTTTAGGAGATAAAACGCTGAAAAAAATAACCGGCTTTCGGAACGGAAACCGGGTTAATATTTTACGTTATGAACCCGATTATACGAATTCTCAGTTTGGCTAAAGGGTAAAACAAAAGCTAAAAATTAATTAATACGCAATATCCCTCAATAAAGGGTGAATGTACAATGTGGTTTCTTTCGAGTATCATTTATGCAGAAATATTAGTTTCAACGAAACAGCAAGAGATGTAAGCAAGAGAAAAGAGATTAAGTACATGGAAGTAGTTCGTAAAATTTGGAAAATATAAGATAAATAAGTAGTTCGAGCCATTTCTGATTTTAGTAAGCCGAAGGAAGAAGTCCTCTTTAGTTGGGTAAGTATGAAATTGGTTATTTGTTAGGTAATTACCCTCACTCCTTTATATGTAGCAAACGCTGCTATAGCAGGCATTAATATAGGAATAGCAGGAATTGCCAGATCTATGAAATCTTGACAACACTGATCCCCATATTCACAACCGGAGATTAATCGAACAGATCGTCGAGTCCTGTGAAATGAGCAATCGGATTTATGAAGATATCAAATTTCATTGGTGTTCATAGTAGATATGGAATAGTTCCAGAGTATTTCGCGCAGGCGTTCAAGAGTTCTGCAGAATTTCGCAAAGAAATGGACAACACCGATAATGACCTCAGCAATCACTTTTGTGAAAAACAGTTCATATTAGATATCTTTCTGTACCTTTACCATAGTTCTAGAGTACTTTAAGAAATTGGAAAAAATGTTCAATATTGGAAATTTCAAAAACAGTTCAGACAGTAGTAGTTCTCATTACAGTTCCATCGATAGTCTAAATAATGTTTTTGTGTGAAGCTGATACACTCTATTTTCATAGGTACTGATTTTACATTAAATTAACAGAACTCATATGTTCATGACGTTCACAAATGTTTTTTTGTTAATTATGGTCGTCAACCAAGGAAAATTTTTCAAATTATAGTTATCTGAAACAGCAACAAGTTGCCCTCTACTTTAAGTGTGAAGATATAATAAGTTATTTATGGAAACGAAACAAATAATAAAAATAATGAATAACATGTGTCGTCTAGTTATATAGAATTAGGGAAACAAATGAATGAATCAATATAGTTTGTTGGTGTGAAAATGCGTTACCTTAGCAAGTTCCTATGTATATGAGCAGTCCTGTAGAAGTTTTGTTGTTTATTTGTGTTATTAGGATTGTCTATAATGTAGCAGGATACAATCGTAAATTTTCCACCAAAAATTTTGGTATTTTCAAAATCAAAGGTGTGATCAAATGTTCTACGTTCTAAGAATCCGAAATGTACAGAATTATTCTTTTCAATATCCAGTTTGTGGCGGTAAATTTTTTTTCTTCAATAAATCTTTTCTTTCTTAAATTCATTTTACTGTATAGATGTTCTGTCTCCGTGTATTTTTCGTCTTCCAAATGTATTCTTCTATGAAAAAAATTTTTTTAAAAATAGCAAAGAAATAATTTTTGTAGAACAAAAAACGAATTATAGCCCCTGAGGATGTCGCAAAAAAAAGGGTGAAACGTTGGAAAACAGACATCTATTCTGAAAAGTTAGTATTTCATTTTGGGGAGCATAAGAAAACTAACAAACATACAAATAAAAATTAGTGTACTGGTTGATTATGAATCAAAGTACAACTTGGTGGATGAAGTAAATATGGCACTTGTAATAATAGGGGTTTGATAAATTTTAGTATTAATATTCTACGTGTAAAGTATGGGTGAAATTTAATTTTATCAGTATTTATTGGAGCTTCTTGACCAGGTTTGGTCTGGTTTGGAATGGCAGTAAGTCTCTGTGACATTTAAAAGATTTAAGAGGATTAATTTATATTTTTTCATTTATTCAATATATTCCGAATTTCACTGTCACCTCATCCCCTTCCCATTGAGAAATGTTATGGGAGAGGTAACTCACACACAATTTAGAATCCTCACAACACTAAAAACGCCCATTCGATGCAATAAACTCCCGTTTCTCTTATTTAAAGTCATCAAAATACCAAGCAACCCATTAACTGTGGTCTATTTTTGGAACGCAGACAATATCTCGTCTAGGTAACATGACACCGCGACAATAATTATTAACATTAATTTCTCGAACACTTGTTTGTGGTGGGACATGAAACAAAAACCCATGGAAAAGGAGACGAAGGTGTGTGGAACACATGTTTTCGGGTGCCACGCTGGAGGTAAAAGCGCAGCCAGTGGGACGACTGACTGTACAGAGTAGGGGAGAGAGAAGGCGGCAAAAGACCGTTCGGGGGTCAGGTAGGAGTCAACGTGTCGGCATTTACAGGTGGCTGTTCCCATGAACGTTGCCGGGTTTCGGTGAAAACGAGGGAGATATACAACTAATTAGTTAAGTTGCCAATGAACAATCAATCAGAAAATGGGAGTTTTCTACAATCTTCGATTAAATATAATTCAAAATATTTTGGAAGGAAGAAGTTCATGGGTTGGTTTCGATTTGTGTGACTGCGAGTGGAAGTCATGTACTAAGTTGTGATGTTCAGATGGTTACGAGAAGTGCTTGTTGCTTTACTGAGAACTCAGATCATGTGCCACATACCCAACTTGAACTTCGATAAACATTTAAAAAATGGCATTTCCATGCAAAAGCCACTGTCACGAAAACGAAAGTGTTATGCTTCAGTTATGAAGCTGGCGACGTTAGAGAAACTAATAACGGAAAATTTCTACGGGAACTTCTAATAGCACAGGTATATACCGTCTTTTGAATTTTGGTAAATACAGTCGAACCTCTATTCAACGAACCTCTATTTAACAAAATTCTCTATTTAGCGAAATTTTGGTTAGAACCGTGAATGTCCCATGTTATTTATTAATAAATTTCTCTCTATTTAGCGAAGACAATCTCTATTTAACGAAGTACAGTTAGGGTTATAAACCCATAGCAGGTACACGGTAGTCTGAATTTCAAGAAGGTTCACTCTTATCCTTTCCTAGATTTTTAATGCGGTCATTACGCGGTATTGCTGCCTGCATTTTTTCAGACTGTTTGTTTAAATCTTTAAATTAGTGTGAGGTATTTTTTGAAAACGCAGTATTATTTAAATGCGAAGCGCAATCAAAAATTACAGACTTCTTTAAGAATTCTTAAGTTAAGTCCACATCTGATGTTTTCGTGAGGACCTAATACGGCTTCTGTTTCTTTGTACATTATGTATAATAGCCCTGATAATAGCTTATATGTTTAATCATACATAATGCACGTTCATGTAAATACATATTAGTTCATATATTACATGTATGTGTTATTATATATGTATTACGTTCATTAAACTTCACTCAAAACTACAACTTCAATTATAAAATCATTTTTTATGTCGATTAAACATACATCATTTATATATGTATATACGTATAATACATAATAATTCGGTCCATATATATACCGAATTATTCTATATAACGAATTTTCTATATAACGAAGTTTTTTCAGCGGATTTAGGACTTCGTTAAATAGAGGTTCGACTGTACTTATTTAACCACACGAATTGCAAATATGAACGTCATATCCTTTCCAAGCTAGCATTATTAAACTAGTTTTGTTAGAATTTCGAAAAGGTTCAAAGCCCTGAAAAATCAAAATTTATCTACAAACACCGAAACCTATAAAAGTCTATATCGTCTAGAAACGTCTGAGCATCGATAGTTTATCAAACCGTCAAGCATATAACCAAAGCCCATAAAATACATCATAACCCTAAAATCTCACTAACGTCGATGTGGCAACGTGTTGTGTTCCCACAATCATTCCATTGCGTTCCTCATTAAATGTTATGTTGGAGTTAATCCCGCATGTGTGATACGGCTAAACCTCAGTTAGGAGCAGATTAGGGGCCTCTGTCAACAGTTTCATTTTTAGAGTGCCGGCCCGGGGGTTTACCTGAAACAAACAAAAAACCGTCGTTTAATGAATGGCTTATTTTACTAAGGGAGGAATGGGGAATGCGTTCGAGGCTTCACGCGTGTATGTTTTGGGAGTCTTGTTCACATAAATAAATCGTAAAAAAAATCGTTGGCGTCTAATGGGTTTTGCATTGTCAATAAACCGGCCGAGAAAGGTGGAGGTATATTTTGTTTCCTAACACGGGGGATTGAATGTAAAAATAATTTATATAACTTGTATTTTTACCGGTAAAACAGGAAGATTGTATTTAGAAGAACTATTTAATTGTAAAAGGGATATGTTGCATATTTAAACACGATATTAAAGATATTAGAAATTTGGTGTCGTCCAGTTTGCGTTCACATTATATGCACATAATATATATAAATATTTAAAAATAAGTATCATGATATGCAAAATATTCAAGAAGTTAATTAAAAACACAAAAGAAAATATTTTTTAATCATAATAAATTTGTTATACATTTCTGACTAATATATTACGTAATATCATTATTATTAGAGAAGGGCATCTGTGCTAAGTATAATTCTGTATGAACCTGCATAAAAAGGCAAAATATTAATTTTCAGGTATGATTAAAGGATTCCAAGATCATAATAGATCACTTTTATTTTTACTTCCAAAATAACTGAGAGCAATATTTGGGTAGCCCTTAATTACCCTAGGTAATAACAAGGATTGGAGTGATTATGATTAGGAATAACGTCTTTTATCTGATGCCCTTTTATGGTTACGAAAAGTTGGTCTTACATCATTGCTTGAAATAATAATAATAATTTGGAAATACCGAAATCTTCTAAAAACAGACGAAGGCAATCGAACTGATATCGGATAGTTTATTATTTTGAAGAATTTTAAGTTAAGTTGTACTTTGTAAAATTTTTCTTAACCTAAATGGTTACATAAGTCAGATTTTGTATTCAGAAATGTTCCTTAGGATAAATAAATTTTACCTTATAGTAATTCTTAAATATTTTTTAAACACAAATTTTTCTTACTTAACAGATTTCATAAACTCTCCTTAGTAGTGATTTTTCTTACATTTATAAATTATTTAAGAAAGTAACCATAAATATTTTTATCTCAAATATCGCGGATATGTTCATGGAAGTTAAGGTTATAATAGTTTATAAAATATTTGAAGAGAAGACGCTTTTGATAAATACCGCAGGATGTTATTCTCCCTTTAATTACAGAAGAAATGGAAGACCAACGAAGAATGCCCGTTACTCCTTTGGCACAACTTTTAACTGCCCTCAGATATTTTGCTGCTGGATGTATTAATTTAAGAAGAGGAGTACCACTTCTTCCTTACTAATAAAATTTGTGGATCATAACAAATATAAACAATAAAAATATTAGGTTATTGGAGGTTATGTTTTGACAGTAGATTATTCCAAGTCGGATCTCTGAATACAAATCGTTTCTCACCTTTAAGAGGTGAAAAATCTTAACTTAGATAAGAAATATTTGAGTATCGTTTACGAATACCAACTTAAATCTCACTAAGAATTATGTATCGCTATGGGGAAAGTGTACTGCTTTCTTTGGGCTCAGAAGCTAAATTAAATTGTTTTTTTGTACATACTGATATGTTTTATCAAACAATTAATTAGATTATTCACCTAGTGTTCTAATTTTTGAATGATTTTTTTTTTTCATTCCAACATCAGTAAAAATAATTTTCAATAATTCCCGTCACACAAGTTTTTATTTAACAGTAGAACAATTTTGTATGAAATACGACTTAGTGGCAAATTCCATTTTTATTGCATTTCTTTTTTCTTAGACAGCATGCCAAAAAATTTCAAACTGATCAGTATATAAATCGCATACAAACTGGAAAAGTTGAAACAAAGAACATTTATTGCTAACAAAATCTTTTAACTTAACAAAAGTCAGATATTGTAAGGTTTTTTTAAAACAAATTTCAAACTAATTGAACAAGCTACAGAAATAGAAATATAGTTTTTACCACAGCACATTTTTTAATAACCAACTTTTTTCAGACAATTAGAAACCTCTTGGCAAATATTTTTAGTCTTATTATTATTAGTCAAAGGCTCATTAGTTATTACCAATTGAAATAATGGCTGAAATCGATTGTTTTTCGAGTCCCATGCGTAAACAAGTTAACAGAATTTGATGAAAGTCTAATTTTGTAGGTTTTTTGACTTTGATAATTACCTAAACAAATTCTTCAGCCGCTGCAAAATAGTACATTTTGTTCTCAATATGATTCACAAGAACTCGCCAAAGTAAAATGTCTTCTTTAAGTTTCTCGAATGAAGCTAATACGATTGGATTATAGGCATTAACGTAGATTTGTATTTTTAGCAAATCCAAGGGGATGCCAGCTGGTGGTATTCGAAAAATTTTGTCAAGACGAATGCAAATCTCTTTTAGACTGCTTCCCAACCACGTTAGTTACGTACCGCGGTTGCTTTCCCTCTTATTTATTTTTGTACTTTCAAACATTTTGTAAGTAAGGTTCCGTCCCCTTTTGCCTTTTGATCGGTTCTTCCTGGACAGATACACGAATCCACTCTAAGTGCTAAGTAGGTGTGCATTAAGGTATGTTGTGAGATGTTCGAAAAAGAGGCCGAAACAAAAAATGTTTTCCTCGCGTTTAACATTACTGCTATCGAGAAGGCGATCGAGAACGAGAGGAAAGATAATCAATTCCCTCTTCCCTATTACCGATCACATAATTCGTAATCACCCTGAGCAAACCGATAATTAGGTCAGCTATTCGTCTTCTCCCTTTTCCGGCCCAATTTGTCAAAGCCTGAAAATAACCGGCGTGTTTACAAGGCGCACGATATTAATTTAATGTTCAGATATTAATTCAAGAATTTTATAGAGCATGGTGAAAGCAGAGGCCGGGCGAGAGGGAAAGAGAGCCAGGCGCTTCACTGCCTCAGACACGCAATTTTCATTCCGACATCGCCTGTAAAAATAACATAAAATGTTATTTCTTCATCGGAGCCAGGTTTCCGTTCGGATTATATGTCGCCGGTTCACCTCAGATATGAAAGGATAGGACGGATGAAGAGGCTGACAGACCGACACTACGATGCTACGACACTCTAAAATTCCCTATTAATTCTCTAATAATAGATTAACGCCCAGTTTCAGAACAAAATTAAATGCGACTTTAATTTTTAATACGAGTTTTACTAACTAAACTGGTTTCATAATCAATTTTTTAAGCTAAAGTCGACTTTAAAGTTAAGTTACCGAATTGGTCACTCTATATCTTTAAAGTCGATTTGAATCTGGTTTCGTCATCAAAGACAATCATATGATTGTACAAGTTTCATATTTTTTAGCCATGAATGAGAAACTATGAATTGCTAATACCCAAGTTTATCGTCGTTATCTGAAGATGAAACATTCATTCCCATGAAAACATTGTAAGATTTTAGTGGTAACGATGTGTTTAAGAGATTCCGCCTGAAAAAGGAAACAATTATTGAATTACTGGAGGTGGTAGTAATGAAGATCGCACTGTCATCTAATAAATACATTTACATTTTTTTTACAATAATCCGTTAATTTATTCAGTAAAACTGGGTACATTCAGCAGCGTCATCGGCAGCGTGATTTAGCAGTTGAAGACTTTAGTGGAGTCTAAAGCATCAGGACGCCAAATTGTAAAGGGAATATCCTATTCAATGACTTCCCTGGCAAACTAATAGATTAAAATATATCATACCTGAAAAGTACATACATGATACAAAAGTATGATACATGAAAAGCTGGCCGAAGGAGTTTAGCAATTTTATTCATTTACAATCTGTGATTAATTTAGCCATTTTATACTTCTTCAAGTGTTGACAAAAATAAATTAGAAACCTAGTTAGTGCAAATAAGTTAACTAAGGGCCAGTTCAACGTTATTATTCATTCGAATTCAAGAAAAACCTAACAATATTTACCAACGAGATCGAAATAACCTTTTTATTTTTATCGAACTACAAAGAAAAGTTCTATTAGTGGCGTATTTATTGGTGTCAAGTGGGCGAAGCACAAGGTCTGCCGCCCCATCAGGGCCCGGGAGCATACGGTAATTAATATTTACTAGATTATGGGGTCGGCAGAATTTTTAAACACACGGCCGTTGCTGCCTTGCTACGGCACTGAAGGAAACAACTAGAATTCTACTGCATATTTGATACTAGGATATTTGAAATCAAAACGAATAAGCTTCCATGTTTCCTCACTGAATTAGAGATGAATTGAAACTTCCACGAAACCTGTAAACACACAATTTGAGGTAATAGAAGAAAGCATGAAATTTCTGTAAATCATTTAGATTTCATCTGAAAACAGTTTTGAATGTTGAAGGTTCCATAAGAAGTAATACATATGTTCTGAGTGAAAATGGAACCGTTAGTCATTTTTATAAACCTTATTGAAGCAATTTTATACTCAGTTCGGGCTTTTCAAATTCTAAAGGAACTTCTAGAGTTTTTCTCCAGCATTATTCTAAGTACATTTGAGAAAATCTAAACTTTTTTGCTATTCTGACAGAATGAAACAAATTGTAACTTGCATAACCCTTCTATATTCGATTATTAAGGCACTTTTCATAACATGAAATTCTATTCATGCAATCATTAAAACCTAAAATGAAATTGTTTGGAAATCCTGTAAACCATGTAGACTTTTTTAATGTGAATTTTCGATACTGAAGGTTTTTGGAATCTTTTAGGATTCTGAAGTTTTCTAACATTTAGATCAAAATTGAAACGTATGAAATTTCCATAAACTTTATATGATCGATTTTAAATAAATTTTGGCCATTAAAAATTCTCCTCCAGAGATTTTTATTATCATAATTTAAACTTTCTTTTGTTTAAATTATAACGAGAAGGCTTCTAAAACCTATCTAAAATCATTAAGGGAAATCTAGATTTTTTTCCAATGTTCCTCGGAAAGTGAAATTATCTGAAAGTGGCGATAAACCCTTTTAACCCACTTTTAAGACATGTTTGGTAATTACTAGAAAAGTTATTTAAAAAAATACATTTAGAAGAAAAAAAGATTTATGAAAGTTTTTTTTAGCTTTTTAATACATCACTATATTCTCAAAAGTAGTGAAGCAATCAGACTGAAATTTCATATCATTAAAAAGCTTTACAACGGTGTATCCAGCGAGTTTTATCTCCAAATTCAACAATTCAAAAGATAGGACGGTGAATTTTTTTTTGATTTTTGTTTTTCAAAAAAGAATCCAGAATTTCATGTATTTCGGATTCCAAGGAAAGAAAGAAATTCCGTAAAACCTAAAAAGTTCATGAATTGCTCCAAAAAATGTGTACTAGCTGACGTATTGATTTCTCAAAAAATCACTACATTTAAAAAGTTAGTCTATGGACACACGTCAACAAACCAACAATATCTCGAAATTTAAAGGTTCAAAAAGAAAGATTTACTTCCTTAGCTTTTTTCAAAAAAATAAAAAAATAATTGATTTTGTACATATTGCTTGCAAATGAAAGAAAAGCGTGTATTTGTAGAGTTTTAAAAATCACTGTAAGTCAAAAAATAGTGCAATTCATGACACCACCAAAAATCATTAACACGGCGTATCTTACCAGTTTCAATTCGAAATTAAGAAGTTCAAACGAAAGGAAATTTGAAGCATGTGTGATTTTTTTAAAATCATCCCAAAGTTCAATGTAGGATATTGCCGGTTAAAAAGTAAAAGAAAATTTCCCAGAAACCAATAGCGCACATATTATTCCAATAAAATGTGTAATTTTTGAAATGTGAGTTTTTGAAAAATATGTCCTTGCATTTTTCAACACTTTTCCATTTCAAAAAGTTACCAAAACAGTGAACTGAAATTTTGTTACATACTTAAATCTATGCATAAACCTCGTAAGCTATGTTAGGAGTTTCCTTTGGGATTTTTTAGGTAAAAAAATGAATTAGAGACTTTTTCCAAAAATGCTTTCGGTCCAACGTTAAATATTGAAATTATCTGGAATGTCAGGAAATCTTCTAGATTTAAATTTTACGGCCTATCAAAATTTTAAAGAAACTGTTATAATCACTTTGAGCATGACTCAGATTTTCTAGTGTTGTAAATCAAAACGAAACGCTTCTAGATTTCAATTGAGTTACCTTAGAACAATCTATTTACTGTTTTTTTGGTCTTAGGAGAATGGAAAAATTGAAACTTCCTGAAACGTTCCAGATTGGATGTTAGGCACTTCTGGCAGTTTAAACATTATAGAAGAACCAAAAATTTTTATTCTCGTTCTTTGAAGCGATTTAAATAAAAATTAAATTACTCAAAACGTCTGCAAATTTTATAAATTTGCTTCTAAGGCACTTTTTGTGGTTTAGGGTTCCAAAAGAACTTTGAGAATCTTTTCTCTGTAATTAAACACAGGCTTGTGGTGTTGTCAAGCCACTACATTCCATTATTTGAAAGTATTGAAATGTTGCTTATCAAAGTAATAAGTCCATCAATTCTACCGAAATTCTATAATTAATTTCTAAAAACAACACCAAACATCAGTAATCTGTAAACAGTAAACTGTTGGCAAATTGGAACTAACGAAGAATGCTGCTAGGAAAATATGTATAAAAGACCATTCTAGACGCAACAAACAAATCTATATGAAAGTATACTTGTTCATTTATCAACATTCCTTTATAGCGGCTTATACTTTGAATTCACTCCGTGGCGCTTCATTTTGCGATTGATCGATTATTTTTTAATCCGGGAAATCCAGTTTTCCGGCCGCAAACAAAAATATACCGAGAAGTGAATAAAATTTTTGCCGTAACGTTTTCGGACCCGTAGGAGAATGTTCGCAAATTGTTCATATCTCCCGCTGTTTATTATCCCACCGAACTAATATATATAGCGATATGTCCAAACACTTATAAAGTAGGTAGACGAAATACAGGAAGGAACGGTTTATTTGAATTAGAATCCGAATGACGAGAAATGTACGTCGTTTATACCTTCGGGAAGCATTTGTTCTTTGGCTAAAAGTAGGAGTTTGTTTTGGTTGAAAAGTAAATATGCCGAAGTTGGGTATGGAAGGACACGGGCCGGCTGCCGGAGGAGGAGGTCTCCTCTTTTTCTCTTCCTCGTCGTGAAGATGCGGCGGATACTACTGTTTATCATTTTTGTAAACAGGGCTTTTGATATTGTTTATTTTCGCTACGCTTAGGGATTCATCTTCGACAGGTGTTAGGTGCATTTGAGGTACCGATAACCCAAACACACGGCTCCGTCTTGCCAGCCCGTGTATACAGAATTGTTTTGGAGCGCACGAAAATTTTTCGAAAATTACCGAGAAAAGTAAACTAAACAATAACACCGAGTCTGTCGGGAATAATTCATCGAACAAATGAAATATTTTCGTATGAATATTGGATGGGGAAAACTTCACGTTTTTCCGCGGAGAAAGAACGGACGTGGGAGTGTAATGTGACTCACAGGCCATTCAACGCGTAAGAACTGTTTACTTTACCTTCCTCTTAATTGAAAGTAACAACGTAATTCAGGCAATCAAGCGCAATCTTCATCAAACAAAAGGTGCACGGTTAAATCAACGACACCGGGTTCCTATTTTAATGAATATGACCCGCAGGTTAATTGAATACCTTGCTTTAGGAAACTAACATGTATAGTATATGTTTCATTCGGGTGAAAGACTCTCATTGTGTCGGACAAGATGCGGGAAATAAGCAGGTGTGGTCCATTACCTCCACTTGTGGACAATTAAGAACGAAGGTCTTTATTGCTGCCATCCACTTCTCTATACACGTTGCTTCTTTTATGTATTAATTGAATACCCGCAGATATACAATTGCTGTTATTGGAGTTTATTGTACACAAACAATTAGTCCGGAGGATGGATGGTTGGTAGTCTTCGAGATATAAATTGAGAAGAAACAATGCAGACGGACAATGGACGCGTTATTTCATGCACTCCGTTTAGAACCGTAACCGTTCCCTTATATTTAAAAACAATCAATTTTGAATGTGAAAGAACAAATTTGCTCAGCTAAAATCTGTTCTGTTTCCCTGGCAGCTCGCCACCCTTATCATAAATGCAAATCAGCTAAAAAGTGTGGACCGAAGGTCCAAATAAATATCATGGCAACAAACACGTTTCAATAGGACTTTACGTGTTTGCACGTTTACTTTTCTAGGTCCACTTTGTACTATCTCGAATAACCGAAACCATTAAATTATTACAATGCAACGATGGTAAATGTTCACGTCACATGTTTTAATTGTGAATAATAGAACTTGTATTTGAAATCAATAGAGACAATTTTTTATTTTTCTTGTTTTTGGAAGAATAATATGTATTTACCTAATACCCCTATGTGCGTTGTAAATAGTTTTAGTTCTCTGGTTGGTAGTAACACACTTGCGTACAGAATATTTGGGTATAATTCGTCGCATTTTATTTGAGACTCGAATTATGGTGCGCGTTACCCGGACCCCGATTGTATAAAAGGTTATAAACGAAGAAGATGAAGAGGCATAGAAATTGATATCCGCTCGTTGTGACACGCTATTTACATACATTAAATGAACCCTACTTAGAGTACTTAGACAACAACTGAGATTTCAAGTATGTACTTTATAAACTTAGGAAAAACTTATTCTCATTGATGAGTCGTGGTGTAAATTTAAATTACATAATAACGAGGTAAACTTGTCTGTACGGTGGATAAGATAGGGACTGAAAATATATTGAAAAAAATGATATATTAAAATAAATTCCTTTTACTATGATTTTGAGTGTTCCTTCCATAATTTTTAAATTGGTGGTGGCCTTGATTAAACAGATAACTTGAAATAAATCAAGAGGCAGGTTCAGATGAAGAAATAGCAGTGGACGAAGATATGGAGTATGGCGAAGGACCAGAATTAGGCGAGGAAGGATTGGAAAAAGTCGACGACATAAAACCTCCATTGCAATGGCCTAGACACCATATGCAAAAAAGAGGAAAGGAGATGATTTTACATTTTTTTCATGGTGTGGAAATGATTAATTTGTTTGTGATCATTTAAAAATTCCGGTACAGTCCAAATATCACAGACGATCATTCGAAACCATCTCCTAATCGGTAATAAAGCACTTCACCTCTCCCCATTCAAGAGATAATTTATGACCTTTTATTAGGGTGTTTTGTACCAGGTGTATTGTAATTTTGTCTCAAATAAAATGTGATGTACAATACATGACAAATTTTGAGGTATTTATGTACACGGAAAGGTAAGATTACTAGGTAAAAGAAGGTACGAAGTTACTTGTCTACATTTTAGATTATACGCAAGTGACAGTTATACACTGTAATAAACTGAGAGACTTTAGTACCATTTTATGAATATGAATATGAAATCCGGCTAGATTCCGACTTGGCAGATTGAACGTGAAATACGCTAACGTGAAATATTCACCAATTCTAATATTTACCTCAATACCTTTATAATAACACGTGATGTTCAATCTCTATTGACATATACATGTTGCAGATATTTAACCGGAGAGATCCATCTTTTATTTAGAATTTTCCCTCTGCAATAAAGTAACTATTGGTTAATTAAATTTACCTAGTACAATGCCACATTATATTCTCAACTTGCTCTTAGTAAATCTGCGTTTACGATATACAAGTTTATAAGAACTACCTGTTACATTTTGGTCAGAAATGTAGCGCTTATGGTTTATGATTATTTCAGGGCCGAGGCTCTGAAATCGAGCTGCCAGGGAAAAAAGGACAGATTATAAGAGAGTGAATTACTCAACGACAATCCTAATTTAGGGAGCCGCCTCTTCGGTCGCGTAGTCACCGTCGCTTGAAAAACATGCACACGGTGATAGCCTCACGTCCGATGACCACTAGCCGTAATAAAACTAGCCAATATCCGGAGACATACCTTGGCCGTAAGGGCACAGATGGCGGTCCGGATATTGTAACTCCGAAAGAGGGAGAGAGACCGAGAGAGTCGAGATACACACGGAAGGAATAACGGGCATGCAACTCTACCACATATAAAACCGGCGGATTCGAGGACGGAACCGATTCCCGTAACGTTGCGGAATCAATCCTTTCGGTAATTGAAAGTTCGAGGGAAACTTATGGATGATCCGTGAGTTTCCTTATCGTAAGGTGGAGGGTAGCTAAAGCAGACACGAGAAGACGGTACCGATGCGTGTGTATTAAAGGGAGGAAACATGCAGTTTAAAGATTTTGAACGTTTTTCTAGATTTTCGAAATTCTTCATTCATTTTTTGACATTCTTTTTTAACATTTTTAACTCAACGTGTGCCTTTTTGGCTCTTGATAGTTCTTTGCAACTGTCAATCGTATACCGGCAGCTACTAGTGTCTCCTCTCCAAAATTTACATACATACATACCTGTATCTATTGCTGGCTTTCTCACACGTGCTTATTGTATATTTGACCGTTTACGAAAGTACTTGTATGTTTATAAATTAGATCCTTGTAGAAAAGCCAGTAAAAGCACGAAAACTATTTACGAAGACCCTTTTAAAAATGATGGAATAATGGGGTGTACCATTGGATCCTCTACTTAAGATTAAGCTCAAAAAAAAGGGCGAAGAGCGTCACGTGTACGCTAGTTTCGTTTAACGAAGAAATGTTATTAAATCAGGTGACAGGAATGTGATGTTTTGAAATTTGTAGTATTTAGTGACATTTTGAGCAAGCCTTTTGTTTTTCAGTGAAATTTTGAGTAAATCTTTTGTCTTCTTGAGCATTTGAACATCTTGAGCACTTACATAACTTTTCCTAATATTTAAAGTATTTTTTCCGTTTTTTTTTTACAAAAATTTTGAGCAAACTTTCAGCTTTTTAACTGATATTTTGAGTAAATCCTTCCTTAGTGATTTGTATTTTAAGTAAATTTTTCGTTTTCTTATTAAGATTGTGAGCAAATGAGTGGCTTTTCATTGACATTTAACAGTATGTAATAAATTTTGTCTGCTTTGTTTTGTGTCTGCTACCTCCTTTCAACTTTCAAATTTTTTAAAAAGGTGCTGTAACCACGTAACAAATGAAGATCGGAAACATCGGCTATGCAGACATTACCTTATAAATTAAATTTAGCTTTCAGTGAGAAAAAGATAAATACTATGAAGAATCGAAGGAATTATTTGGCACATTTTTATTCCTCCATAAAATATTAATTTTATTTCTGGCATTTCCTACCGTTACTTCAGATTACTAAAATTACACCCCAGGACAATCTGTAATCGGCAACTGTGGACAAGAGTTGTTTAAGTAGCTGAAATTAAATATTGAAGTAAATGAATAATTAACTCATGATAATGTCGATGAGGAAGCTGAAGTTGAAGAAACTGAAGACAACGATAATGAATTATGGTATCATCTTTCCGTTATAGGAGTTCCTTTTGATTGGTCTATAGGGAAAAATGCAAATAACACACATTACACATGGACGAAAAAATATGCAGTTTTCATTAATGCCTTTCATTAGAGATTACATTTTCTGCTTGTAATCATGGGAGTTCCAATGTGGTCAAGAGCCTAACCAAGCGATTCCAAGTGTAATCTGAAAATAAACACGAATTTTCAGACCCTCGTGGTTAAAAACTGTTCATTTCATCTATTGGAGCCTCTAATCAACTGATCCCAAGTGTCATCGAAAAAAATCACGACTTTTCCGACCTTCTCGGTCTCAGATCGCGCATTTTCCGACCTCACCGTATTCATAAGAGCCTGACCAACCGATTCCAAGTGTAATCTGAAAAGAAACACGAATTTTCAGACCCTCGCGGTTAGAAACTGTTCATTTTCCGACCGCATCGTATCTATCGGAGCCTCTAATCAACTGATTCCAAGTGTCATCGAAAAAAACACGACTTTTCCGACCTTCGCGGTCTCAGATCACGCGTTTTCCGACCTCACCGCATTCATAAGAGAATAAGTAACCGATTCCAAGTGTAACCGAAAAAGAAACACGAATTTTCCGACCATCACGATTACAAATCGTACATTTTTCAACAGTATCATATCTATCGAAGCCTAATCAACTAATTCCAAGTGTAGCCTGGAAAAATAAAACGAATTTTCCGACCTTCCCGGATTCAGATTGCGCATTTTCGTACCTTACCGTATATATAAGAGCCTAACCAACCGATTCCAAGTGTAACCGGAAAAGGAACACGAATTTTTAGGAATTTGATTCGGCTTTGTTTCAATATTCTAATGGGTCCGTATTTAATGATAGGATAGATTCATTTTGATAAAATTTAATACCCATATGTAAACCACCATTATCACTATTTCTATCGGTCGCCGGTTTATTAACCAGACAAGAAATGGAAACCAACCATATAATTCAACGTCAATAATGGTAACATCCCTCGGAGAAGTTAGCCTCTTTAAAACAATATACAAGAAATAGCTTTACCTTTAGTAGCCTTTCTGCGTATCTTTACTTTCTCATATTTGGTATATAGTCTTATGATATGCAAAGGGCAGTACATTTTAGTGCATTTATTGGATAATATTTATTTCAGAATTTTCATAGTCATTAGTGGATCCTGAATGTGATAAATATTATTACCGACCGTTAAACATGCTTACCCATGGCGGACCCATGAAGAAATTTCACGGTGCGTCGATTTTCTGCCTATACACGCTATGACTCACCGAGCTTTTAGTAACTTCGCCCTTTATCATACAATTCCCATATTTTCCATTTGTAAATGGATTTTTCCTATCAATAACTCCGAAGGAATACGTGTGGATTGCTTATGGCCAATGTTCCGGTAAATTATTATCGGGGGGGATCGGGCTGAATTCGTTATCATCTATGATTAAACACGCGGAATGAAAAATATCCTTATCGTGAAATAGACGTCGGAACCATATACACACTTAAGGATTTATTTGCGATCCTTATAAATATTTATGACGGATAGATGAAGAAAAATTTTAAAGGCATTAAGATCGGGGTAGATTTGACGCGAGCCGTTCCAAAAAATGGAAGCTATTGGCTTAAATAAATTATCTCAAATGTAATACATTCTCTTCATGTAATTGCACGAGTGTTTTAAGTCCAAAACTCTCGAAGTTTGGTGAAAGTGTAATCTGGCTTAAAAAACAGATAAATGAGAAAACGACTAAAAGGCGAAGTAATATTCACGCATCAAAAAATTTTTAGCGTCTGGCATCCTAGTTATTTCCCGTTAGAAATTTCTAGTTTTTAGTGCCTCCATGTACATGTGCCAATATAAATATAATCCAGGCGGAATGGCAACGCAGACACCGTCTTCGTCGGTATTTGCAATCTTCTCTTCGGAAAACTAATTTTCCCCTTGCCGTGTCACATATATCACGTATCGCAGAGAGAGAAAGAGAATCGTACGATCGCCGATTGTTATTGGCTGAGCAGCCAAACGACACAAAGAAGACTTTACAGTGACACATTTAGAGGCAGATTACTTTTATTTTCAGCTCCTGAATTTCATCCGGTCACAGAGAGAGTTAGAGATAGGTTAGTACCTCAACTGCTGAATGTGACGATATTAGGACCGAATCCGGTCGCGGAATGTGTTATGGGGTGTGAGGGTGATTCCCTCGGCTCCCGGATAAAGGGCAGTTAAAAGAATAGTTGGAATATTTAAATACGGCGACGATATATTCGCGAGTCCCGGGGGAAAAATTGTAAAACGTCGATTTTCTATTATGCGATTCCCAATCCTCGATTGGACACAGTTAACGGGATATGGAACGATCGGGGAGGATTTCAAACAAAGTAAATAATTTACAAGATGACGACTATTATTAACACCTGAATTCAGCAGAGGTACTTATTTCAATTAAGACTGTCAGAAGCGCATGTCATGCGGTTTTAAAACAAAGTGGTATAAAATTCGAGACGAAAAATTCTCAGGCAATTGAAACACGATATTTATTATTTTCAATTCAAATTATATTATGGCATTTGTTTTTAAAGATTCAAAGATTTTAATACAATTTTTTTACAGGGGGGGACACCATATGTTGTATAAGTATGATAGTGTGGGGCTGTCTGAAACGAGGATTAAATTAGGTGGTAAAAATATTTAATGAAAGGTCTCCTTAGCAGGACTAAGAAAATTATTTTACTAACACAAAAAAAGGATTTGACATTTTTTTTTAGGAAAATCTAAATTTTTTCAAGGCGATGATTGCACATTGAACACACCTCGAACTCTACAGTTGTTCTTAACATAATTCAGACGTTAATGTATGAAATTATTACTAAAAAGCTTTTATAAAACACCCCATTTCAGATGTAGACTACTACCAGATTAAAAAATTTCAAAAATTTTTTTGTAAAAACTCCATTCGACTGCCATTTCAACCACCAAGAAAACTCACTGACCATAATAATGAAATTTCCGAAATATGCCCAAAACACCTTAATCCATGTCAGTTGTGAAACTGTTAACATATTGAAAAGGTCATAAAATGGTTGGCCAAACCACAGTTTTGTTGGAACTCCTCTAGAACGCTTTGAAAAGTTCTCTTAACTAATCAAGAAAAGTTGTAATTACTGTAATAATGCAATTTCAGAAATATGTTCGAAACACTAATTCCAAGTGGTACCATTACGAGATTGCAAATTTCATGAAAGAATTATTGAAATTATGATTTTGTCAAACTACGCACTACTGCTTTGAAAACTTTACCTAAAAACGAGAATAGTTTCAATCACAGTAATAAAGAATTTTTAGAAATATTGCCAAAACACTTGAATCCATGTCAGAAGTGGAACTCTTTTGACCATGACTCTTTTGAACAGATTGAAATGTTCAAAGAAAAATTTTCAAGAAAAAAGACAAAATTTCGTCGAAACTCCAGCTGCGCGCAGGCGAGAAGGGGCGTCCAGAATAAATTTTGGAAATATCCCTACAATACTTTAAATCCCTATCGGATGTGAAACTGTCTACATATTGAAAAATTCATAAAATAGTTGGTCAAATTATAATTTTGTTGAAGCTCCACTAGATCGTTTTGAAAAGTCGTCTCAAGAGAAATTTTAGACCCTTCAATGAAGACATTTCGGAAATATGATGGAAACACCTTATCCCAATCTTTCCAAGCGGAACCCTTACGAGATTGAAGATTTGAAGAGAAATTCCTGAAGAGGAATTGAAGAGTAATCCTTATGATATAATTTAAAACACACCACATAAAAATTACAGCCACGAAGACTTGGGATAGGGAACGATATCATTGGGCTACAGTCATGGTCATAAAAATCTAATGAGTAACCAAAATACTGAAGAACAGTTAACAAATAATTTTATGTTGTCGGTGCTCAAGAGAGTAAATTAGTAAAGTAATGAATTCTGGTTTTACCAGCCAAATAACAATTTTCGATATTGTTTCTAGAGTTTGCCATTTATTCCCAAGTTATAGATTTTGATGAGTATTGGTTTCAATTGATGTATGTCAAAATAAAATTATGCTTTACGAAAGTGATTATGCACATAACTGCGTTTTTGAGAAAAGGTCACTTCTACTCCTCTACTCCTTTCTACTCTACTAAAATTAATCATTGGTAACATTTCTTTCCTGATAATTAAACACGACTAGGTAATTGTTGAGAATAGAGGAACGGGTGTCTAATTTACCCACCTTTCAATTCAATTATGTAATTTCAAGAAATGAAAACTAACAGAACGTAAGGTGTCGATTACATCTATTTCAAAAATAATTGTTACATCACATCCATTCAATTATTTCCAATATGACACAATCGTCCTTAACTGCAACGCACTATTTCGCGATTCCCCCGGAAACGTGCCAGTCTCACGTCCGGAAAGGAGGAGCAGATAGGCGAAAGGGGAGAAAAAGAGGAGAACGCCTCGATCCGGAGACATTCCTGCAGCTCCAAAGGGAGCGGCGTATCCCGATCAGAATTTAATCAAACGGTCGAGGTATCGAGAGGAAAACAACGACTCCGGCAGCGAGGGAACACATTCGGTAGACTTGTATGTTCAATCAGACTCGTTAGGAATGGGGCCAATATTGTCGCCTTGATTTCTGCATAATGCCCGACGCATTCCTAAAAATGCCTTCCGAACCCTCACGGCTATAACTTAAATTTACGAACGACACGTATTGGATCCCGTATCGGCAGTTCGATTTTGAGGGGTCGGGGGACGACTTGTTGGCGTATAGGACGAACAAGGGATTAATTGATAGGGGCTAACAGAGATGGAAGCGATAAATTCGCAACAGGGAAATTTACATGAATTCACTCTCATGTACAATTCTAAAATATAGTGTGGCTACAGGGTGCTCCAGAAAAATTCAACTTTCACGTTCAATTACTCCTCAGGAAATGGCAGGGAGCTGAGACGAGAAGTTCATTTCACTTTCTGTCTCCCCTACTTAACTACTATTACCAGTACTACCATTAACTATCAAAAAGACACTTGAAAAGCGTATTTGGTTACTTAGATATCGCCAGTCAAAAAGATCAGCTTCAGATTTCAAAAGACGATTTTTCCAGGATTTATTTAAAGCGCCGTGTTATAGGCACGATACCTCAACTCAATTATCTGAAATTAAAACACCAAGGATAATTGGTTAATATAACCAATTATACTACCCCTAATGGAGGGATTAAGCAAAATATTGCATTTTGACAAAATGGTGAATGCCCAAGATAAAATTTCATTTTTCATGAAAATTTTCACCTTAAATTGTTCATAAAAGGAACACCGGGAAAGTAAAACCTCCTATATTAAAGACTAAAAATATAGTTACATACAATTGATCGGTTCAGTCGTAATGATCAATACCAAAGTATTGCTCACTAAAAAATCAAAAAATTTTCCACAACCAATTCAATTAAACGGTGAACTTCTCGAACAAGTGGATAAGTTTCAGTATTTTGGATGCTGGGTGGCCTGCAAATTAGATCCAGACGTAGAAATAAGATCTAATATACAGCAAGCCAGAAATTGCTTTGTGTGTATCGGGTAGCTCCTCTGCGACTCGAGAATTAATCTCAATCTGCATTTAAGACTGTCAAAATGATACGTTATGGAGCCGAAACATGGACACCTAAAGTACAAACTATCAATAAATGAGAAGTTTTCAAGATGTGGACATACCGTAGAATACTCAAAATATCATGGATATCGTATACAACGAACGAAGAAGCTCTATGCAGATTGGGAATGGAACGAGAGCTAGTTAAATTGGTGAAGGTCAGTAAAACAGCGTATTTGGGACACATTCCGACACTGCTGGCCTAAACTTTAAGGGGTTAATAAGAACCGCCGAAGACAGAGAAGAATCTGCTACTGTGATATCCAACTGATGAAATGGCACATTAAGAAGAAGAAGGTTTCATCGTTTTACATACATTAAGCAGTTTTGAGAAAAAGGCGTCAAAAGTTGGAGAGGTACTAAGCTTATTTTCCTCTATCTCGTCCGTTTTTGTATTAGAAACATTCCGTTTCTTCGAGATTTTGCTCTTCTGAAGATGCTCTCTCTTCTCAGCAACACTTATCCAATCATTTTCATGAAGTAATGACAAGAAAAAATAGAAGCGAATCAGAACCAAGAATTCTCGAATCCGCGAAACACCTTCTTCCTTATAATTGAATTTTCTTGATATTTCACTTCTGACCTGAAGGCGAGAACTTTAAATATGAGTCATTTCGTATAATTCAACGCCCTGACTGGTGTTAGCCACGGGGGTAGTTGATATTTATAATCTCAATTGATTATATCTTGGAATATAAATCCCTTAATTTCAAATCACACGGCGGACACAGTGTACGAACAATCTCTCGGACGGATTTCATTGACGTCCGTCCTTTGTTGTGTTAACATAACGACATACAAGAAATTCGGTTAGTCTCGCGGTGGTTTAATTGGGAAAATATTAGAAAGCGAAATCGCGAGTTCCAGGTTCGAATAATAAGATAGTCGTAAACACCTTCTTCCTTATAAATGTATTTTCTTGCGATGCTTTCGCCTGAATTGAAGTCCATTTACTATTTTCTTGAATATGAACTTTTACCTTTCCATACGAGTTAGACAAAAACCAAAAAATCTTTTAAAACGATGCAAAACATTAATTTCTTCAGATATAAATCCAGTATATGCTAGGACACAAAGAATTTTAGGCAATTGTGTAAAAACGGAGAAGAAAGTTTACAAAAGGGCAACTATAAGCGGCAACGATAAGATGGTTACTGATTAAAAATACTGATTAAATTTTTTTCTCAAATAATACAATTAACACAAGTAACCATTACACATTGGAAAGTGACAAGCAATTACTTCAAAAACATAGGCACTACTTGAATTTAATTACTGAAGCTTGGAAAATATGCACTAAAAAAGATTCAAAATGTTTAAACTTTCCTAAATTATTAACCTTAAAAAAAAGATTAATTTATACAAACAGATAAACATATTTTAATAAACATATCTTAAAAAGTCCCCTTTTCAAACATTTAGTAGATTTATATCTATTGTATGCAGTGATTTATTGCAAGTTCATAATGGACTTAGATATAATTAAAAATTTTAAATAATAAACATTTCAAAATTTTAAACCTCAATTTTCAACTCAACTTAATGTGTCTAGTTGTACCCAAAACCCAAACATACAGACCCAGATAGTGGTGAGTCCTTAGAAAGGCCAAAAAATGTAGTGAGAGAAATAATTACTATGAATACTATATAAAGTTATGGGGTAAAACTTTGATTGAAAATTAAAATTGAATTCCATAAAAATTTTAAAGCAATATTTTTTAAGCACTTTTTCGAAATATTATCGAATTCTTCCAAACTAAGGATGTTATAACGGTTAAAAACCAAAATATGCAAAACAATTAGATGCATATACAAAATTGTGTATTTATGAAAAATACATACCAATCAGAATTTTGAATATCATTCAAACCTTAAGAATTGCCATAATGTCCTTTAATATCTTAACCAATCAACGACACGCATTTGTCATAAGAACGTCTTTTAAAAGAAACCTCTGGAAGTATTCCCTCATTCCCCGCAAGAGTTCTTGCTATGACAATGGAACGACATAAAATTGAAACGTTAATTTTTGGGAACAGATATTTCGCTGACATTCACTTCATTTACGGTTATTGCAACGAAATGCAAGACACGCAATAATATCGGCGTCGTTGCCCAAAACGGAACTCTTCATCGCTCTGTTTACCACCGATACTTGCTGGAAAACGTGATGCTCGACGAAGACCTTGTGAAATTTAATAGAGTTAAGGAATCAATGATTTGCGGTTACATTCATGTTGAGCCAAATCAAGCCAAAGTTTTTTAAAACAACGGTTACGAAAAATCTGACCCTAAAAGGGATCGTGACTCCTTACAATATTACATGCTTTATTAGAAAGATTATTCACCACCAATCCGAAGCATACGATATTTAAAAATATTTAATGTTGTTTAATAATCCACTACTAGCACTCGGAATAGGAAGAATTTTTCATATTTAAGCAAAGTTTATCTTTTTGATGAACCTCGTATACAACTGGAAAGAAATGATATCTAATTGACATTTTGAGGTTTAGGTCAAGGAAAACGTTTTATCAAGAATAACTTTTTTCATAAAACCAATAATAAAAAAGTTTTTGCATATTATTCCAATTTCTAGATCTACTTTTGTACTTTATAACGAAATATTACAAAAAATAATTCGAATCATTCAAAGCGTTTCGAGAAAATCAAAAAATTTGAAAAACGATTATCTGTGACCATAAAGAATGCTTCAAAGGACAATAAAATTTCTCGGGCATACAATGGTCATAAGAATCCATTGAGGTACCAATTTTGAAGCAAAGGTCACGAATGACTCTATTGATTATTATAAATAACCGAACATTAGGTGAAATGTGGAAAATCAAGAGAAGTTGTAAAGGTGTAAAACTGAGGAGGAATTTTTTGTGACTCTTTTAATAAAATCTATGAGATCTTATAGGGATATTTAATATATGCTGTTTCAAATAGAAAATAGAATCAAAAATAACAACCAGGTCCCAAATATGCAAAACCCGTTCAAGGAAGATCCTCTAGAGTTGAACTCAAGAACATGCCTTTACAGACGGAACTTTGGTTGCATTTATTTATACTCAAGGTGAGATGCCCATTGAGAGATATTACACGTTTGAAGTTACCCTGGTCTCAAATTCCAATAGTCTTCGAAAATTTGTTAGAGAGCTTCATCGAAAAAAGTATTATTATACCCATATGATGATCGGACCATACCGGATCTTTAACAGCTCCAGATGGAATATTATTAGTAGAATACCTGACTTTGTTTCATGCCCAATTTGACTCATTTCTAACCCTTTTGCTTCTTTTTGTTTGGCCTTCAGATTTAGATAGACTCAGATTTAGATACAGTTGCATCTTTTGGATGATAAATTAAATGAAGCAAAAAGTGATCCTTTCAAATCCCAAGCGATCCAAAACTGAAGCAAGCAAGTCCCTTCAGGAGATTTCAATAAAATTTCTCGGGTCCATACAATATCCCATTAGTTTCAAATTTTAACTCAATTAGATTTCTGAGATAAGGACTAAGATATCTACTGACAGACCAGATTCCAAAAAAAAATTTTTGTACTCGGAGGCGCCTAAAAAGCAATGAAAATTTGAAATTTCGATTTGGTAATCGCAACAGTTACCTTGCTGAAGTGAGGAAATTAAAAATGGCCGACATTACCTTCTGTATTGTTAAAATGTTCGATACAAAGATGAGCCTGTTGTGTTCGACGAATCGCGAGACGTTTCTTATTTTCGCGCAAGATGTTGTCATTAAAATTCAACGAAACTTTGTTCTATTTAAATTCCTCCCTATGAATATAACATTGTGCTCTATCTCCAAATCCCTGCATCATTAAAATGTTAATGCACACCAAAACTCCTTGCTAATGTCTTTTTTCCTCTCTGAATCTCCCTCGCTCCCGCTCACTCTCCTTCGGCGTCTCCTCCTAACTTCCAATTCGAGAACCGACCGGGTCACTAAATTAAGCATCCGACATTATCCGACTGATTGCGGTTTATCCGAACAAATTTCATTATCGGAAAGTTCGGGGTATAAAAGTCGTCCTTGATCTAAACGAACAACGTTTTCTCAAATTTAAAGGCCGTAAACAAAAGAATTCACAGCCTCGTAATTCAGTATCGTGCACCTTAAAAGACGAACTATGGACTCACGGGAACTGCGAGCATAAAATAAATCGCCAGAATTAAAGTTTATCGGTATCCCCGAATCGTTATAAGGAGAAGCTTTAAATTTTAGGGGAGGGAGGTTACTCGTTGGATTTAATTCATTGCTTCGGTTCTAATCAAATCAACTTTCTTAGAAAGGTTTGGCAAACGTTTGGAATATTGTCTTTACTTCAGTTATATATGCTTGTTACACATGCAAAGAACTCCGTTTCGTGTCTATTTTCGTTCCCTTTAGCTGTGTACATAATTTTCGTGCTAATTAAAAAGTAAACGAGCAATTCAACTGTTTTGTAATATCGAGATCAACTTTCAGTACATTTACACAAAGCCTGTGCATGGGTCCTCTGATACCCGTGAATATTTTAAATAAAAAAGTTTATTTGCAACGTTAAATCAACTGCCAGTGACAACTTTCCGCTCTACTAGTACATTTTAATTATTTTTTAATTCCAAGAAGCCGCTCACTTTTTTCGCCGGAGGAAGTTTCGAAATTCTTCAGGCATAAACCGAGAGAATGCCAACGGCAGTGGGGTATCGATTGCCTGAACAATTAAAAAAGAGTTAATTTAAATTTAAAACGCGGGCACACCTCTTTTAATCGTTTATATTTCCTCTCCACTTTCCGGTTATTTTTCTTATTTTCTCTACGTTTTCGTTCCCGCCCCGAGCCCCCCACGATCGAATCATCGACCTCGTTCGCAAATTCCGTCTCTCTGATTGTTTTAATAAAGTTCGAAAGCTTTCAAGCTCAATGTTAATTTTCAGGATTAGGGGTGGGATAAAACGGCAACTAGACTATCATTTATTTCCTCACGTGAAATTAGCAAGGGCTGAAGACCATTCACGGACTGACCCTTTTGAAAATTATGTCGAAATTTAATTATACTTTAATAAGGAGTCAGCATGTCCTGCGTTTGATAAATGATTGCATTTAACTAATTGCCAGTTATCAGATTACACCTTTGAGCAGTGGCGGAGAAAGCGACGATTTAAGCACTAGAATGAAAACTTTAATAGAATTTTAAAGTTTGTATTTGTAACAGTTTAATGGTTATGTGTGTACAAATGTAGGGAAAACCACAGGGCAACGATCACGTAAATCATAACTTTTAAGTCAAAACCAGCAAAAATCTATTCTGAATCAAGAATTTTAAATACCTTTTAGATAATGTTCTACAACGTGCCATCGCTGAAGTCTAATGGGGCATGTTTTATTACTTAGTTTATAGGTAAATTCTGAGTTCATATGAAAAGCGTTTGCTTTGAAAATAATGCAAAATGACATATATGTCAACCAGCCTTGCTTTATTAAGATGATCATATGCGCCCCTACTCGTATGGACAAATAAAAATCCTCAAATATATTCTGCGCGCACAATTAATGAGACTAAAGTTAGTAAAGCACTGTTGTCATACAAGCATTGTGCAAAATATTGTATAGTTCACGTTGATTAAGCGAATAAAGTGGTGTGTCCATGAAGTATATGGTTGTGTTATCCTTAATATTCACTTAGATATAGTGACAAACTACTTTTAAGCAGTAGATTCAGTTTATTATTTAAATTAGCAAAAGCTATAACGCACGGTAAACAAATACTTGCAGTGGGCCATACTTAAAAGGGGATGCTAATTATGAACCATGGAAAATGGTAATTGGGTATATGCGAAGTTATGCGTTCTTTCACGTACCTGGATTACGTTAATTTTTTTATCGCATAGTATATGGTGTTTTATGGTGAAGTTTTAAAGGAAAATTCATTTTTTAATGTAGTCATTTTGAAAATGAGAACGAACGATTCCTCGAAAAACATCTCTTTTATTCTTCTTGCGCCAAACTTGAAGTTCGAATTTTTTTCAGATTGAAATAAAATGAAAAAATAAATAAAAATATACTAATTAGATATTTTATTGCTATATCAGAAAAGTTTGCCTAAACAAATCACATGTGGAATTACATAGCATCAGATAGTTACCACATGTTGTTCCCTTATATACTTCACGCTATTCTAATAGAATTAAATATCTTTGTCTTAAAACAAAATTTCAACTTTCCAGATGTAAGCGCTTCAGACTCAACATTAAAAAGAGTAGTGCAAAATAAGGTACTATAATTCAACTGACTGATAAAGTCAATTCCCCCAATTCCTTTTCTGGAAAATTGTGTCATCATTATTGTGTTCATATATACACCATTTTCTCTGTTAAGTAATTCCTCATCATCTCTGCACTAGCATGCCTTATTAATAAGCTGCTTTGACTTCCTGTAAATCTTGATAGAAGTTTCTGATTTATTTAATTGCATAGTGATCGTTCATTGTTTCCAATTGGTTTTCCAAATACATTTTTGATCACGAGGATTTTTACGCGACGCAGACCGTGTAAGGAACATCCACTCACAAAACAAGTACAATATTTTTTCTCGAGATATTCCAACGGCGCGACGCCCGTCATCTGTTCCTTTTCTCTCTCCCTCTCCCCCTTTCTGTGTCTTTCCCTTCGGTTATGATGGATAGCGGTGGGGCATCAATTAAGATTAGCTCTAACAATACCTATCCAGAGTGAGACTACGGGTTTAGAGTTCCATAACGTATAGATGGCGTATAGTTTCCCAGTAAAGCCGCACAGCTTCTCTCTCACCGCTACAGGAGCACTTTACTGTATTGAATTTGGGCGGTGTTTCGAGGGTTTTTGCCCATCTAGCCTAGAGAAATATATATGTATACAGACGCATCGGCAAAAACTCCCCCGCGACAGAGGCGTGGATCCGAGCATGTAGGACACTTATTATCGGGAAATTACGAGACAGATTTTTCGGCGATAGTCCTTTCAGAAGTCATGCCAGATTTAATTGAAGTAGAATAGGCGGAATGTAAGGTGATTTCCAATAAAATACGGAGTCGAAAGGGAGCGCCATAGCAATAATACTAATATAAGATATATTATGAAATACTCCTATCATGAATCCCGAAATAATATGGAGCGAATGCGGTAACAGTTATATATTATTAAATCGAGATAGAATTTCTTTCGCTATTATCCATTTAGTATACCATCTGAATATCGCATAACAACTGCTTCTGAAAATATATGGTCATACCTTGTTTATTTCATTCTATTCCATTTTGTTTAAATATACAAGTTTTTAAAGCTTCAGTTATCATCTCAAGCATATCTATGAAGCACAATTCTGCTGCACTTTTCGGTCAAAGCAGACGATCTCGCGAAACAAAATAAGGGCGGATATTCCTTCCAAGGTACGGGATAAGCGACGACGTAGAGTCGGGGGTGTGCAGGAGGGAAGAGGAGAGAATCTCCCCCGGGGAGGTAAGCGCGGATGTTCGCCACCCTTCGCAAATCGTCGCCGCAACAAAGCCAATTCAGATTCCCTGCTAATGGCATATTACATTGTTACCTTCCTCACATCGAAGGCTCACTCGAGATATTTTATACGCTGCGAAAAATGGGGCTCAATTCGGGGGATTTAAGATTCTATAAGTTTATAAGGGTCGCGTTTATTATCTCACGACTGTGGTACGATTCACTATGTAATTTTCACAATTAAAAAACAAGTGGATTACGTTTAATTCTTAAGCCCTTTTGTCAATAAATAGAGATAATTTTGATATGTTCTTCAAAGTGTCTCCAAAATTTTAAACGACCCTTATCCCATACAATATAGTAATGAATATACATACATATGCACGAAGACCATAATGCTAAATGTTTTATTCTGCTTATTGTACTATCTGTAGCCTCAATAATTTTACTCATTATTAGGTCTAATATGATTAGGACCCTTCCTGGGTCAGAAGGTTTAGGATTAATATTTTACGATTTGGTAATTTATTACATAGTACAGTTGTATTACGTAGTAATTTACAAAATAGTACGCCATATAACACAGCAATATTAACAGCTTTAACAGTGGCACGGCAATGCGGTAAAGGGTCTAGATTCTAAAAGTTAAACCTTAAACGACGATAACTGCCTTAGAATCAAATCTAGAAAGTTTACATGCGTTTCAAATAAATTAATTTTAATATTAAACACTACAAAGAATCGAAATGAAATTACCAGTTTTACTAGAACGATAAGAAAATTTCAAAATTTTTAGTTCTCTGAGGACTACAAAAAAACATCTAGAATTTCATAAATAGCCTTTCTTAGAATCTAGTACAGTTTTGGTTTTGATTCAAATCATAGAAAGTCTGAATCGTGCTTGAAAAAACTTTAGAGGTTTTCTTTAGAACTTTGGAAGGGTAGAATGGCATTAAAATTCAATCTAGAAGATTAATAAAATTCCAAACAATTTCATTTTAAACAAATTAATTAACAAATAATAATGTTCCAGTTTTTAAAATAACTGAAAATTTTATGGAATGCCTCCCCCTCGATGGATGGAAATTTGAAATACCTAATATTGTCTTCGTTTTTTGTTTTCATTACACTTCTCTATTATATTCTTTAAAACCACATTCTGATTTCTAAATTTAGAATAGATTTTTTTTTAATTTGCTCATAATTTTGTAAACTTGTAATCTGTACGAATTGTCTTGATATATATGAAGAGAGACCTGATACTTAGAATTGTTTGTCAGACGGTAAGGAAACAAGTTATCCTCCCTACAATGGATTAGGAAAACCCATTGGTTTCGCCGATTTGCCAACCCAATCGTTATTATATTTCAATTATATCACCACATCACTTCTCTATGATTCAGCAATAATATGTTATTTCCTCTTGTTTTTGAATGGCTATCGTCCTTCTTCCGATTACTAAAGAACACAAGATATCAGGGCAAAAAAAAAGAATCTAAAATAAAGACTCCAAAAAATTTTAAATTACCGAAAGTGTCTTAAAATCAAATTTATTGGTTAACGCAAGTTTCAAATTGTTTCGTTCTTCGAGGATCAGCGCATAATCTTTATAATCTCTATTTTCTTATTGAATCTAGGAAGTTTATGCAATTTTCAGATAATTTGTCGTTTCAAGGACCACAGAAAATATCTAGAATATCCTAGATGGTCTCAGATAAGTTCTAGAAGCTTTCCCTTATATTTGAAAAATAATTATAAGAAGAAAAATCTAAAAGTTAAGGCCATATTTAGTTTAAAATTGAATCTAGAAGATTTATGGAAATTTCAAACGGTTGAACCTTCTTACTGCCTCTATAATAAATGTGGATAGTTTAGAAAAATTTCAAACAATTTAATAATAATTTTAGAAGTTACAATGAATGTAAATAAAAGTTCTAGACGTTCTATAATTTTAAATTATCCAAACAGTCTTACAATCGAATCTAGAAAGTCTAGGCACGTTGCAAGTTGGCAACAACATCAAATTTTGACCAAGTAATACGAAATGAAAAATACCAATTCCTACAATTAGTAACTGAAAGAAAAATTGAGTGAAAAGAGAAGTCAGCAGGAAGAAGATGTAATGGCTCCAAAACCTGAGATAACTGAGAACAATAGGAGACCTATTCAGCACCACCAGAAATAAAGAACAGTGAAAGCATGTGACTGCCAACATTCATTAATGAATGAGTAGTAGAAGTTTGAGCGAATTTTTCTGAAAAGCTCTTTGTCTTTGTGAATTTTTAGCTTATCTCAATTTTCTCCAAAACGGCTTTACCTACTCTTAATCACATCTGGATTAATACATTAAATGCTTGGAATTTTTATTTGAAATATTATTTCTAAGAACACCATAAACGGCTCTTTTCTCTTAGAAATTTTCAATTTTTCTTAATTTCCTTAAAATTAGCTCCTGTGATTTACTGCAGGCTTCGCAGGTCGACTTAGGCTAAACTTTTATTTCAACGCTTTCTATAAATCGCCCTAAAGGGCAATTTACTCTTGGGAATTTTTAGTTCTCCAAAATTTTCTCCACAGCGTCTTTACTGATTTTTTTTCAGTCTTGGCTATTTAACTAATACCATTAATGGCTATTACTATTTGAAATATTTTTGTTAAAATCGTCCCTAAGAGCACTGAGAATTTTTAATTTTTCTAATTTATCCAAAACAGTTTCAACAATTTATTTTAAACTTCGAAATTTCACTTAGAGACTTAACACCTATAAATTCTATTTAAAACATTGTTTTCTAAAGCTGCTCTAAAGGGTACTTTATTCTTGAGAATTTTTTATTTTGTTTCATTCTCTTCTCTTAAATTTCTTACTCATATGACAAAAAAGGTTCCTCCCATTTATCTATTCTGCAGCTCAATGGAATCCCATTGGGCAGAAAGTATATATATGTCGATTTCCACGAAAAATCGTCCGAAAAGCGGCCACGAAATGCACAAAATTTAGATCCCTTGGCACAACTTCTGGAGTCGGTTTTTTTTTCAAGTTTTGGGTCCTAGGAAATCATTGAAAATGGTGAACACGCGAAAGAATGCCCCCATGGGGGGTTTTCGGGCGCAAGTTGAGCTGAATTTTACCTGAAATTTCGCCAACTTTCCGATTTTTGAGCTCATGTTCATACTGATTCAGGAGTTTCTCCAGAAGGTCACAGATTCCATTTTTGAAGTCTGATTGCTCACCACGACCCTGGCGGGGGGTGAGATGTCGGGGAGGGCTGTGAAAATTACGGAAGTGAACTATCAGCTTTCGAGGTCTCTGAAAGTGATTCAGAGGGCAGAGACATAAAATGACCACCCCCCACCCCTCTCCCCTTCAATTTCAGCCTGAAGGAGGTACGGGTGATCCACTAAACCCAAAAAATGAGATGACCGGCCTTCTAAATCCACAGACAGATACTTTGAAGCCCCGGGAGCTCAAAATCTACTCGCCGGACACCCCCCTCCCCTCAGATTCCACCCCCTCAAGGGCCAGGATAAGTCCAAAAACGGACTCAGCGGCTGTCGAAGCGGCCCAGATGATCATTTTCTGAACCCTCAGAGGCTCACAACCCACCCACGTAATTGTCACCGCTAATTCTCCGCCCCCAACCCTTGCCCTTGCCCTCCTCCCCCGGGTTCCCTCCTACGAGGCTTGACATGATCTCATTCAACCGAAAAATGTAGTCACGGCCCAAAAACCCCCATAAAGAAACTCCGGGGCCGGTATACACATGATCCCAGGAACCGGGAATTCGGCAAAATTTGAATTAAAATACAAGTGCATTTTCGCCTGAAAACCCCCCATGGTGGCATTCTTTCGCGTGTTCACCATTTTCAATGATTTCCTTGGACCCAAAACTTGAAAAAAAACCGACTCCAGAAGTTGTGCCGAGGAATCTAAATTTTGTGCATCATATGAGACCTGAAACGCTAAATTTTCTCAACTATTTTCAGCCCAGAATAAAAAAAACATATTAAGTCATTTTCTGACAGAACTAATTGGGATTATAATTTGTTAATTGCACCCCTGCGACAGGTCCCGCCTTCCTAACAAAGAAAAGTGTCTACTTTTCCAAGGGATTCCCTGGGAGGATTCATTAGAAGTGAACTTCTTGGTATTTAGAAGGGATTAAGGGGGCTGAGCCGCATCAAGGGCCTACGAATTTTATATACTATATATAAGCGTGATCCCGTTCACTTTCTTGAACACAAAGCAAATACCGTTCTTATTTCAATTAATAAAGCTTAACATAATTTCACTAGCGGGTACACAGAAATGCCGCCCGGAGAGGCGGAATTTAATTTGTGAAATTTTTGCCACGGCGAAGGTTTAACGAAATTAAAGGGTGTCTTAAGGTAAGTGGGATGGAGAATTTTATGCAGTTAATGAATTGTATAAAAAGCTAAATCGGTTGGGAAACATTCATGCAAATTGTTGTTTCTCTTATTCGCTTACAATTAAAGACGTTTACCGTCTCTCCGTCTTTCTCGAGAAAGTAAATACCCAACAATTTTATTAACTAGCGAATACTTCCATCAAAGAGCCGCGCGAACCTCTCCTTTCCTGTTTTCCTGTTTTTGAAGTGCTCAAGTTTCCCAGGAGAGCCTTGCATACCAGCAGCGACCCTTTCCCCCGTTTTCCTTCCTTCCTCTTCCCTTTCTTAGGATTATATTTATATCGTTAGCGATATATGAGTGTAATCGAATACCGGCCAGAAGAATTTCATTTGCGATTAATTTAAAGCGCTCCTTCTCCCTCCGTTTCGCTCCGTCCTCCTCAAAGTGGAGCGCCCGATCGGGAGAAGGTATTTATAAGTTGAAAGCAACAATGCACTGAAATGGAGCGGCCGGGGCTTCATAAGCATCGGATAATATGGTTGTTTTTCCGCTTCAGAGGTACCGTCCGAGATGATTGGGCCGTATATTGGATATTTTTTGAAAAGGCTCCAGCGGCGCCGCCGTGGTTCGCCCTTTAATCAGCTCGAGAGAAGTTTAGCTTGGTCCTTAACGTTTGGTCCAGACCGGGATATACTTCGGGGAGGGATGAAAAGTTGTCTGGAAGGCACTTTTTCTCAATTTTCATTAAAGCCCCTTATGTGTCTCACAGGAGACTTCAACGTCGCCGTCGAAATCGTCGTTGACGATTATGATTTTCGGGAAGATTGGTTTCACTTTCGGTTCGCTTTCGATCTAATCTTCTCCCATAACCGTTATTGGCGATAATGTAAAAATCCCCGAGTCGCGCCCATGTCGCATAGACCGGTAGGTCAGCCCGGAGCTCTCCAGCCAATAAACCGTCCCCTTTTCCCTTCGAGCGTCTCCTTCGCCCTGCATATATATACATATCCAGTTCGACCCTCGTCCGAGATCGCCCGCGGCCTTTGAGCCGAAGACACTTTTCCTAATAAAAATACTGATATGCGGCTGGACATAGGTTACATGTATAAAGAAGGTACACATAATGTAAGGGGTCACTCATATCGCTCTTTTCCCTCCTTGAGTAGGCCCTTCGAAGTGACACGTGCTGGTCGTATATCGTTTTTCCCACCGACGACAGGGGGTGCGCGGCGAGAGGGTGGGTTCGATAGATGGATAGATAGTTTGCCGAAGGGGGGAGTTTTCATTTTTACAATTGTCGTTCTCCCTCTCTGAGAAAGGAAGTACGGGAATCACGGTACATTGAGGACGAGTCGAGTTTCGGGTAATGGACGGGTATTGGGAATGATAACTCAAACTTATGAGCGGGAGTTTATTTATTTCTTTTCGAAGTAGGCGAGGGAATCGACTAGAAGTTATTGTATTAAATTAATTTCAATCATTATTGCGTCGAAAAGTGACGGATACTTTCCTGTTCTCGAAAAATCGTTAACTCTAATAATTCAAGGGACAAGAATTAAAATCTATGCAAACATATGTGCTGAATGTGAACTAATCCTAATTCTGTTAACTGTAGGTGCGGCATAGTGTAAAGTAATTTTTTACAGATGACTATTTTATGTAAAAGACTAGCAAGACACCTTTAATTACAAGCTGGGATATGACTTGTTCAAAATACCCATTGTTGGTAATTTTTCGATTTTCAATCGTTTATTACTTAAGGATGGTGCGTTTTTCGAAAAAATAACAAAGCATAGAAAAGAAAAAAAGTGTTCACTTTTGCCTTGTTTATCTAAAAAATGCAAATACGCTTAGAAATAGTCATGTAGATCAATTTAGAGTCACATGTACGTTTACCCCCAGGTAAAAACAATGTTTCATAAAAATGCAAATGCAAATTTCAAGATTGATGACAATATGCCTATACAAGAAAAACAGCTCAAAGTACAAGGCCCAATGAATATTGTAACTATCAAATAGTTTTGGTTAAATCGAAAATATAAATTTTGGAAAATTTTCTGCCATTTTTCATTTTTTGCACTTTTATTGCGTGAAACTGTGAATGTATGTAGTTCAAACTTTTGTGGTAACGTCACTTCAGAGATCTAGTTAATTTACGATGTCTAACATCTGGGGATTTCGCATGGCAGGAGAATTCTGGGACACCCTCTATAGATTTATTCAATAACTTTTACGAGAAATCGTCGATAATAATCGGAAGACGAGGAAAAAATAAATTTGAAAAATTAAAAAATCTGTTGGTCAAATATCGCAGATCCAAATGACAAAAAATTTATATGGGGAAGTACATAAACCTACACTTAGAACTACATAAAAGATAACTTATGTGGGCGTAGAACAACTTTTCGCAATAAATGTTACATAGATGGACAGAATTTCTATCAAATAATTAATTTTGAGAAATATCTTTATAAAGATTTTTGCAAAATTAGTGTTTTATACATTTTGTGTGATTGTTCATTTATAAAAAAAGTCGTAAAATTTATTCCCTCCAAAGGTTTATGAACATTCCTATTTGCATTTTAAGCATTTTTCATTGCATACAATAGACGTTTTATCGATAAATAGTGTTATGATAATCATGCACTAAAAATGAGAAAAGTATGCACGCAAATATGTACTAAGAGCACGAAAGTATGCACTGAAAATTTTACTGTCTAAAAATTTATAAAATATGGCCTCTTAAAACTAACCTTCATTAATCCTGCGCACCGAATTAGCAGGTTTATTAATTTTTCACTGCAATTTAATTACCAAATTTTTTTAGCTGCAGTCAATCTGGTAAAATAAACTTTTTTATATTCCTTATGTACTCCTTATTTGTTTACTTTCAATTTTAACAATACCTGTTTAAGCGACGTAAAAATTTGTTTTAATTTCTGCCCAAAACATCTGTGGTAAATCCATATTCATTTCACTGATAAAATGCAATTTAAATAATTACGAGAATCGTTTATTACTTCGGGATGCACGTCTCTAGAAGAAGCCTAATCAAAAATTTTATATCAACTAATAGTTACTTTGTCTGGAGTCGACGAAGGCAGACATATTGGTCCACTACTTTTCTAATGCTCATTAACGATATTAATTCGGTAATTAAATCATATAAGTTAATGTTTGCGGATGACCGCAAATACATTCAATTATCAAAAGCGATTCAGATAGAGTTTCATTACAATACGATTTAAACAGTTTAATTGGCTGGTACAATTGTACATATTGTAATGTCAATGATTGCTTTAATATATCTGTTAGAAATATCACACAAGCAACAATAATAAGCTCCAGTGTGTAAACAATGTTAAGGATAGAAATGTCTATTACGACTATAAATTACCATTTAACCACCACATCAATTATATCTATGATTGTGCGTTAAAAAAGTTGACAAATCACTAAATATTGCCTTTTTATATAAACTTTAAAACATTCATATGCAAATGTATAGTTATTCACACCCTACTGACAACTTGATGAGCTGTACAAAATTTTTGTATTTCACATTTACGCGTCTCTTCTTGGTTTGTTACTACTCGGTAACTGCCATTTGGCATCACGGTAGTAAACATTTTTAGTCTCCACTTTCTTCTGATTTTCGAAATTAATTCGATAACAGCACAGAAAAATGACAGATAGGGGTGGCGTCCGTCTCGCGCCCCTGCGGCGTCGCTCATCTCCGACGCACGCGACTGTCAACGTCGAGGTGCACGATGCCCCGTCAGATCAACAAATCACATTAAACACAAATAATCACATTACACTCTCCGTTGATTTATACAGCGCGTTATTTAAGCGACCTCCGTCCCTATAAATCACCCGTAAACTGTTTCGCTGCCACCGGTTATTTATTCCTATTTAATATTGAGTCGATTGCATGGCCTTTCTCCGATTCTGTTTTGACGTCGATTATTCGCCCTTTTTTCCATGTTCTCTCATATAACGTATTAATCCCGGTATCGTCGGCTTGGGAAATAAATTCCTAAGCCCGAACGAAATGTCGTCCATTGATTTAGAAGCTCTACGTAGAATAACAAGAAACCTTCGACCCAATTAGAGAAAATGAAAATTACTCAAGAAGCTGTTAAACATAATGTGCTATTGTTAAAATCTGTCATGGCCCTAACTACGGGTTTATTTCCATTCTTGTTTCTTCTAATTGGAGTTCGCCGTTCGGCTTTTGCACCTAATTGTTTTTGAATACTTTCCATTCCCCTTATACTGTTTTCTTTCGTTCCGAAGAAAAAAAATTTACAGAGCCCCGAAAAATCCCTTTTTATTATTTTGACTCCAATTTTCATTTGGCGCTTATTGTTTCTCGGGCCCTTTAACGAGAAACAACAAAAAAAAGGCGACATCTGGCAAATCTTCCCATCAAATCGGCTATTAGCAATCACCACTTTGTGTACACAGTTTCCTATATTCCCTCCCTACTAAGCAATTAGAGGATCCTTTTAAAAAAAGAAACAAAATTCTCCTCTCTTGTTTAAACTGACTTAAAGGTATCAAATGTAGAGCATTTTTTATTGAGAAGCAATTATTTCCCCGACTGAAAGGTGGAGTTTAAAAAAAGGTTTTTTCAATCAAAGAGTCTTTAGTGTCTTTGCGTGACAATGAGGAGAGTCCTCGTGGATCCTGCAGGAAATGGGGCGCTTTCATTACTTCTACGTGCTCCGTTTAATGGAGTTTTCTTGTAAAAAAGCCTAGGTGAAAACCTTTTATCGACCAATTTATTATTCGGGAATTTCGGTGAATTAACACGTCTTGGCTCGCCAAATTGTTTTTTAGGGACATCCCAACCACTCACCCGTTCACTTAATATTATTGAAGGTATATTCATTTGTTAAATGAAATACTTTTGAATTCAAGTGCAAATAAGGGTCGTTTGAATATCCTTCATTGAACACGACTCGAACCTATGAATAATATCCAAGGAAAACCAGGTTTCATTAATGGAATCGTAGTTAATCGTATCGAAAGAAATGTTATAAGGACATTAAATTATGAATAAGTATGATAATGATGAAGTATCATCTATTTTCACCATCACAGTACCCTAAACCTTTTTTTTTTAATTAGGAGTTCGCATTAAACCATCCAAAGCTACATTTAAAAAATGATGATATAATGACAACCTCGTATCGAGGTTGGAGAATCTGCAATTACATCAATATAATTTAAGTTCAACCAACAGCAAAAAGATTAGGTCAATTTGATTCATTACGGAACCAACAACACAATAGGGGTGTGCATCGCACAGAAAATGTATTCGAAGTAACATATAGTAAATTAGATAAATTTCTTAAGTTTCTGTTAAAAAAATATTAAAGATAATTGAACATTACTGAAACTACCGACAAAAACCTAATATGTGTACTTAGCTGATGTACACAATCCTGTGAATCGCACAAGTTAGAACTGAAGCAAGTTGTCGCACTAAAATTCTATTGACAATAATAAAATGGTTGAAATGGGCACATTTAAATATAATTTGGTGATAATAAGAAACCCAATCTGTGAAAAAACGGAAAGTTAACAAGGGAATGAGTGATTACTACACATTTTTCTTGCCATATGGTTCAGTGTATTTAAATTCTTACGTAAAAAATTATTATTCCTTACGGTAACAAAAATTTGGTAATTTCTGGGCTAAGGCAATGTCTCTATTATTTTTGTGTTTATCTTCGAACAGTGTGGACTTAACGACCAAAATTTACCTACTACTAAATTACAGTAATGAGATGGACTTAATCGCCCATAACGGCCAAAACTTAACAGAGTATTGCCTCTCTGTCTACCAGTTCTTCTTTACCTACTACCTATTATTTTTCTAGGAATTCTCTATGAGAGCGGTGAGTAATTAAATTAGGGGTAGTTGTATAATATTAATAGGACCTGACTGAGGCAAAGTGTAAAGCTACAGTGTATACAACAGTAAGTGACGATATTGAGATTAAAAAGTGCAATGATCATAATTAGAAGCAAGTGTGAAGTGTGTGAAAAAGAAAAGCCATAGAATATGTTACAGAAAAAACATCTAAATTACTACATTTAGGTAAGTGACCAGAATGTCATATAGTGAACATGTAATCAAATCTTTATTTTTTTTGTTTTAATATAGGGGTGCAGAAGTATACAAGGTGAAACGGTTGTGTCAATAAATGATATAAATTGCATAAGAAAAAATATTATATTATGCTAGAAGACAAATGCACAAAAGACTAAATCCAAATAAGAGGTTCACAGCCATCATAAAAACATTGCCAATTGAAACAAATCGTGGACAAAACTTTTTAATTGAATGATGATATAAACCATATAATATTTTCATGTGCAAAAAAACTTAATTTTTGTGTGACGTAGAAATAATTTATATTGATGGGACATTTGAAAGTTGCACAAAATATTTCTATCAAATGCTAACTCTACATGGACTATAAAACGATTGTTATATCTCGGTTGCATTTTGTCTGCTACCCAGTAAATCAATTGATATATATGAAGTTATTCAATATTTTAAAAGAAAAATGTATTGACATAGTAAACAAGCAACTTGAGCCAAAAAATACTGCCATAGATTTTGAAAAGTCAGTTCATAATGTCGCGAAATCTGCATGGCCTCGTAGTAGTACAGGTGGATGTAAGTTTCAGCTTTTTCAGGCTTGGTGTGGAGGTCGCCCTAATTTGGCCGTATTGGGCTACGGTATGAGAAAGAACATCCAAGCTTTGGCTGCTTTGGGCTATGATAAAAATGGACCCTAATTTTTTTGGCCGTTTTGCTATACGTCCGAAAAATATTAGTAACTTAGTAATGTACTTAGTTTACAGCATTAAATATCAAATGGCATTAAAACTTTTGAGAAGCATTTTAAATTGAGTATTCATGGTCGGTAAAGAGCAATGCAATCGTGAGACTTCAGATCAATTGAAAAATCATAATGTGGTTTAATTTTGATCACTAATTATTTTTCAATATTTTTCAAATTTCTCTAGATATCCGTGACGTAGATTTTCATCTTACAGTGAGCATTTGCATAGGAAAAAAAAAGACACTTAGATACCACGTGTTCACAAAGCCAATACCGTAAGTGGATGAAAGTACTTATAGAAAATATATAACAAAATGCATAAAATCCCAAGGACTAGGATGGGCTGGATATGTCCCGAAAGCGCCAAATGACAATGATAAAAACGGTATGGGAAACCAACCCAGGAGGAACAAGACACCTAGGAAAGCCAAGACTCACATTGCGAGATTTTCTAAGATTTATTACCACCGTTTAGTTTTATGATGCAGCTGCAGCAACTGCAGTACAGCAATTGATTATCGATTGAACGTCATTCATTAAAACTTTAAATTTTGAAGAAAATATCAAGATTTTACAAAAAATCTGATTTATACAATTTTCTCTGGAACTTCTAGGTCCATACTGAAAAATTAAATCCACCTTGAAGGTTATTGTGGTTATTATGAATGGATAATTTTCAAAGATATTAAAAAACTATAACTATTTGTGAAAAGAGATTTTGTAAGCATTGTACGTCATTTTGTTCATATTTAACTTTTCAGTGCTGTCGGGGGCTGTTTAATGAAAACAACCAACCCATTTAGAAATTTGAAGATCAAACTGTCGCAATCGTTTTTGTAACTGTTGTCTTACATGTCTTTAGCTTGAAGATAATACGATATAAGTTTGTCAAATAAATAATATTTGGTAAAATTTCGTTTTCATAAGTAGTAAGACCATAGCGAATTCAATCTACACGACTCGTGACGTAATATGTAATGTGTCGCGCCATTGGTACACGAGAGGGAGAGCGAAGGGGAAGCGAAAACAAAAGAAGAGCCGAGACTCCTTAATTGCAAAGAACACGATACTAATTGCCTTACTGCTGTTTTGTGCGTCTCTGTCCAAGCGAAAGAGTATTTTCCTACTTTTTATCCCGGTAGGCTGCTCCCGCCGGTATTTATGTCTGCAGCCGAAGAGACAAAAGAATAAGGAACACACGGGATTAGTTCGCAATTGCTGCAACATTCGAAAAGCTCTCTCTCCTGTCTTTTTAAATGAGACAACTTTTGCTGCCGCTTTCCGCCTGACCTCCGACAAATGAACTTTTTTCCAGTGCCCGCTTGGCAGGGTTAGTCCTACCTATACATCACTCCGGGAGGGGTATTTTTCTCTCTCCTCGCCCGTTCCTCGTTTCGGTGGGAGGGGCAAAGTAAACAACTTCGACGACGACGACGATACAGGAAAATTATTTCGGTTCGAGAGGAGAGACGACCGGCCTGACCCCCCCTCGACAATGTTTGTTTGATCTCTCCCGGATCGCCATCGCTAATTTATCAACTCATTTAAGACGTTCTCCCTGTAATTCCCCGGAATACACTCCGACGGATTAGAAGGGCGACAACAACAAAAAAATCCAAAACTGCGATAAAAGGACAGCAGTAGATCGCTACGAAAGACGTGGAAATTGAAAATTAAAGGCAATTGGAGGTGGTGGTATGGATAAACCAAGAGTCTATACTATATTCTGAAATACCCTATCCTAAAGTACTATCCTAAAGATACTATAACTCCTAAAGATCCTAAAATCCTAAAGATCCTGTCCTAAAGATACTATCCTATAAGTAAAGATACTATCCTAAAAGTACATAATGGATAAGTTGGAAGATATTTCTAAAACATACTGTTTTGGAAACATTGTATGAAATATTATGCAATAAAAACTGTCCGACAGTCTCCTAACCGGGTATTCCAAATTCGGGAACTTCGTGTTACTGCTTGTAACCTCATACCTCAAAATTACATTTATTTGGACAACATTTTTTACCTATAAGTTTAGTTTCCGAGTTGGGAAGAAATCAGGTAAAAATTCAAAATTCCCAAGTTGGCAACAAATCATCCTAACATAATTAAAGTGACTTACACAAAAACCGAAGAAACTTAGTAACAAAGGTATACTATTTTTCGCTCCTTAGATTTTGAGGTGTAGGTCAGGCTCAGTTGTGTTAAGGATATTTAAGTCTGACAAGATTTAATGCCGAGAATGACTTCAAAATGCGAGGACTGGTTAATTAAAAGGTGTTAATAACCCATATGAATTTTTAACTCGATCAGGAACCCCCAACTCAAGATATAGGAAAAGCAAAATTCATAATTTTTACGAAATTAACATGGGACCTTATGAAAGTTCGCACTTCAAAACATTATACCTCTACGCTTAACACCAAGAATTCAGTGAAAGTTGGTGCATATACTAAAAATTGTTGGTAGTTCGGTTAGTTGGTAATATAGAAAAAATTATTTTTGGATAGCTCTATCACGACATACAATGAATTGAATGACAGAAGCTTGTATTTGTGAGATCATCTGGATAAAATTGGCAATGTCCCATGCTTCGTAAGCGCCCATTAAAGAAAAAGGACAATACTGCCTACTTCATTTCACTCTCACGCACTAATAAGTCAACTGAGCAAATTCCTGTAAAACATCCTTAAACGAAACTCTATTCATATTTTACAAAACGTCTTCTAATTTTTAGTCTGTAAGGTTACTTCAAACCCAACGACGATAGACAATTAGGTATCACAAATGAAATTTCAACACCAACTTCCTATGAAGTTTAATCACATTGCAATTTTAATGAAGCTCAAACCTTCGTTCTTAAAACTTTTTGAATAACTTCGTACAGTTACAACTGCATACCTAACGGAGTTTGACAGTTATTTCAAATTATCTAACAATGAAGCAATTACAATTTCAAATAAAAAATCATGCAAAGTTCATTGATTTGGAATTATTTGGTTAAAATTGGTTGACTGAAAGATTCCATTCAAATAACCAGAAGAGGTAAGGGCCCTGGCAACAATATAGATTAAGAAGCTGGTACAGCCATACATTTTTCTTCCGACTCAAATTTAAACATAAATCCCTATTGTAGATAACGAGTAAATACTAATGATAACAAAATTATACTGATAATGACTTCATATTCAACAAAATTACAATAATTTCAAATGCACTTCTACATCAACAAAAGAGTTCCTAAATCCCTGCAGTGATTTAGTTAGGTCGAACAGTGAGAAATTATCGCATCATTGCTTGTGCAACGAATGGCTTACTAAACTGTATAGTAGAGTGTGGGGGTATTTGAGTAGTTTAGGAGGTGTCCGATTTTAGAGAATATTGAAGAACCTTTCTCACTAATGTTAACTTCATTAAACCTCTTAAATTTTTTGGAAATCACTTTCGAAGAATGAAGTTACAGTTTCAGTGAAGCATTTTTATCAATTTCAAAGAGTTTCAGTGAACTGCATAAGATAATTTTGAAAATATTTGCAAAAATATTGATAATATTACATACTGATCTTGAAAATCAGGTTTCAAATAGTCTTGAAAATTTTGCTGATACTGTGATTTCAATGAAATTCCCTGTTTACTTCATAAAGTGTTCTTAACAACTTGACAGAGTTACATTTAACAGAGTTTGACAGTCACATTAATTTGCCCAAAAAGAAAGCAATTAAACTACAAATCAAAACGACATACCAAGTTCACTAGATGTTGAATTACTTTAAAATTTCAATTCTATAAAGTAGGTGTTCTCATCAACTTCTAAAAGCTTCAGTGAACTTTATCACAATTTCAGAAACGGCGCCTCAGATCTCGATGACGTCACATACTGAACTTGGAAATAGTTTCGAAAATTCGTGAAAATTTACTAAAATTGCAATCTGAATGTATCTTGATCCGTTTGTGTTCCTTAAAGCCTTCTGAGCAACTTTGCAAAGTTACAAATTCGTACATACCCGAATTTGACAATTATATCAAATTGTCCAACAAGGAAGCAATCGAAATTTAAATAAAAAACATACAAGTTCATTGGATTTTGAATTATTTTGAAACTTCAAAATTATTTTTGATGTGCTATTGTCAAAAAATTCCAAAAATTTTATTGTACTTCATAACGTAGCTTCCAAAATATTAACACACTTCGATGATGTCACATACTAAACTTGAACACCAGATTCAAAATTTTGTAAAAAATTTACCGAAACCAATTTTAATGAATGTCGATATATTTGTACCTTACACCCTTTTAAGCAACTTCGTAAAGTTGCAACTTCATACCTAGTGGAGTTGGATTATTACATCAAATTGTCCAACAATGAAACAATAGTAATTCAAATTAAATATCATACAAATTTCACAAGCTTTTGAACTGTTTTTAAATTTCAAAATGTTATTAAGTGGAATATTCATATCAACTTTAAAGAGTTTCAGTGAACTTCATAACGTAATTTGAAAAATATTGCCACAGGTAATGATGACGTCATATACAGAACTTAACCTTTTCAAAATTTCATAAAAAGTTTACTGCAACTGCAGTTTCAATGGAACTCGACAGCTGATTCCTTAAAGCCTTTTGATCAACTTTGTAACCTTACAACTTCATACCTAATGGAGTTCGACTTTAAATCCATCTTACAATTTGGCTTATCAGTTTCAGGTATAAAACCATGAATTACTATGAATGTTCACACGAAAGGAAAAGCTTTTCAAGATACATTTGAGACCTTTTTGATAAATTTAAATCGGAATGCATTTGAAGGGTCAAACTGCAATTAATGCCATGTAAAATGACATGTTTCAGATCCAGGCAAGAGAAAGAAATATTAAATTCCTTAGTAGCTTCTGAAGCTCTGCTTTTCTCGTCAATCTCAGTATAAAGCCACGTGAGTAAATTTGAATGTTCAAACGAAACGAAAAAATTCTATTAAAAAATATTAGCTTTGTAAACACATTCTCCCCGTATTCATTTATTTATTTTCAACGAAAAATACGTGACCGACCCGATATGTATTTTTTCCTCTTAGTCTAGTCTGGATCCAGATTCATCAATTTAATACCACCCACTTCACCCCGAATTTCACATGTCACAAAGGAATCCGAAAGGTAGTAAAAAAAGACAGGAAACCCTCCCTAATGAATACTAATAGAAACGTAAAATGGAAACATCTTACGAATCATTACGAGAAACGATCGCAAAGTAACAGAGCGACACGGTTGATTGATGACTTTTCAGAAATCAACTAACACAAACACATTTTATTTAGTTAATTTTTTTCTGTCATTAATAGTAAAATTGCTAGCAGCTGTGGGATTATCTCTTAGATTAGAGGTAAATTTTATGATGTTTAAACGTGTTCTCAGTTGCTCTATACCAGGGCATAAAAGAGCTATTTTTAAGGGAGTTTTACTACCCTTAGGAATACCGAATGTTCCATAAAACTTGGCCCCTAAAGGATAAGTGAAACTATTTGATTCACGAATTTTCAACGTTACAGTATCCAACTACCTTATTATTTTATATCATTTGAGAACTGGAATTTCAATTATTCTTACCATTACTTCTAGCTCATTAACGCTACCGATCTGACAAACGAACTCCGTGTTACTTTCAGAGTTTTGAACAGTTGCCAATACACTACGTAGAGTGCAAATCTCTCATTCTTCTCGAAACCTGTGTTATGTCAAAATTCACTTTGAGCACCATGCCAGACTGGCCGTATAGCATTAGTTCAGATGCGTTGTGTTCCAATAGAAAAAACCTGCAAGATATCAACAGCAACAGGAAAACGTGACGAGAAAATCGAATAATTTTTCCGACGAAACCATTAAAACCTTTTTTTGGAGAGGAATCTCGTCGTTTTTCCAAAAATAAATCGGAACGGTCCGAATCCCATTTTGTAATTTTGATTACCATAAGCCGCTTAGATCGTGCTTCAAGAAATAGAAAAGTTCGCGGCTAAGTTCGAACATAAATCCTTCGGCCACCCCGCATCCCGCTTAACCCTGATTTACCGAATCCTTAACGAAGAGAGAGAACATCGCACTCGCATACATGCACACACAAACGGCAGCATTGAATGTGATAGTCATAAATATCGAGTGCACTCGAACACGAACTTCCACCATGTCGAAAATAAATAGATATAGAAAGGCGATGACGTTTCCCCTTTTCGCACAAACTCCAAGGATATTAACCCCAAATAACGGAATAGACGCAGCGTGAGTCGAATGCATCACTTTCAGCGATGAGTGTAATCGCGACGCTTGATTCAATTACATTTTATATAATCCTGCACTCGAATAGGCGGCCATGAAGGGCCGACCGACGGGTGCATTTGTCATTCGGCAGTTCCGCCTGATCTGACAGGTCGCGTTACCCGAAAACGGGGGCGCAACGTACATTACACACCGCGAACAACCCTTCGGAATGTGCATCGACTTATTAGCGGATGACTTTCTCTCGGGATAAATCTTTTTCTTTCCCTCTTTTGGGGGTTGTCACACGCAATTTTAATAAATCGAAGTGCCGTCAGATCTATAACAAGTGTACAGTGTTCGATTGTTTGAATTTTTGTAATTTGATGCCCAATGTTAGAATGAAAGATGACAGGTTTAGAAAAAATCCTAGAAACAGACGACGTCCCTTCACCAGATGATAGTGACTTAAATGGCATTCAAATCATTTGGATGCAGTCCATTAAAATTAGGAAGGGATGAAAGCAGTCCATCAATTCACTTAAGAAGCTGGATGGTTATTAATAAAGAGCTGATTATATGCACAGTGCGTATATTTCCTTTATACTTATTTTCAAATATAGTCCCTAGGTAGACCAATTACATGAATTTTAGTTAATAGTCGCTAATTATTAACTCCATATATTGCACTTTGAGGCTGTATTATACATGTTCTCTTCTCAAAATTGGTGTATTTACGTTCTATAATAACTGCCATTTTCTACGTCTACCTGTCAACTAGTTGTTTTGTGAATAGTTTACTTTTCAACTATCATTTGATAATAATACAATTTCGTGCCCAATGCTAGAATGCAACAAGACAGGTTTAGAAAAACATTGTTAGAAGCAGACGTCCTTTCACCCAATGGTGGCTTAAATAGCATTTAAACCAATTGGATGCGGTATAATTAAATCAGGAACCCCAATAGTTTACTTAAGGAGCTAGATGGCTATTAATAGAGAGTGAAATGTATGCAGTGTTATATATTTCATTTTTTACATATCTTTAAATATAGTCTCTAAGTAGATGAACTATATTCATTTAAGGTCTATTTTCATATTCAGTTAAGGTCTATTTACTAATTTAGGAATTATTATGCATATTCTTTTTTTCTTTCCAAAAGTGGCATCTATTATATATTTACGTACTATAATGGTCTACCTATGGTGTGCATACCAAATACCCATTCATTTAGCGTCTACGAATAGACCAGTTTATAGAATATTTTTTGGTAGATAAAAACTTTGTTCAAACTGGATCAAAGATGATAAAAACCCAAAGTCTAGACAAATCTGAACTTTTGCTTTATTTTTCAACAATAAAAATTTAAAAAGATTGGTCGCTTTTCCGTTTTTTCACCATAGGCACAATATACATTTTTTGCACTTTTCTTCAAACGTATATGAAAATGGAAGATACCCAAGTTGTAGGTTTTGATGTCTTCTTTCAGAAACCGCTCGAAAAGTTAAAATCGGCCCATCTCAGTTAATATGCCGAATTTTGCAATATTTCGGTGTATATTGTTAATAACGTAATTGTGCAAAAACGATTCATCCGACAGCATCCAACTTTTGCATGCTCAAAGTAGATATAATAATCTAAAATTTCACACAAAATTGGCGCCTCAGCTTTAAAACTGGGCAAAGCTTTGAATTTTTGAAAAAGGTCCATTTTAACGATTTTTCCAAGTTTTAAGATCTTTTAATTCGCTACAAATCGTCCGTATAACGTGTTGCATTTCCATCAATAGTTTTCACGCTATGGTGAGAAAACGGAAAACAGCTTTTTTTGCTCTATAAACTGGGCTAGAATAAGTGGGTTGGTGATTAAATGCAATGAATATTTGTCTTAAGTACTTGTTCCAGGGCTGTAAACCAAGGGTAATCACATTCAGCCAAGTACACTGAGAAGATTAAAATTCCGACACAAATTGTATTTATCTAAATTCTTGTAAAATGTCACCAAAAGCCACCAAAATCTTTGACCAACGATCTAAACGAAATCAGCGACACTACGAATAAAGCATAAAATAAATGGGATATATTAAGAACTCTATACCGACACCATGTGAATAATATTTAAACAGGATAGAAATAAAAAACGCAAGTGAAAATGACTAGAGAGAAAATGAGTAGAGGTTCTTGACATGATGGATGAAAGACGAAATCACAATGATTACAACAGCATAAATTATCGAGAAATCAATCATACCCTAAGCAAAAAGATTAGAGAAGCGAAATTGGCTACCTGGAAAGTGCAAGGAAATCAAACTATATGAAATGAAGTACGGTTACCACAACATGCATACGGAAGTAAAGGAAATGGCAACAAAGAAGAGAAACGATGGCAGAAATACGTTCATACTGGACACTAGGGGAAATACTATCTCTGAAATATCAAAGTGTATAGAAATATGCAAATCATACGTCGAACGGCTGTTTGCTTCACAACGATCTAATAATGAGTATAGTATCAGCGAGGCAATACGAGGTCTCTTATTATGAAATCTGTAACCGAAAAAGCTATTCGTCTCTCAAGAACAACAAAGCTTCCAAGCCTGATAACATTCAAATCGAAATAATAAAACGAGTGTGAATCTGATAATCATTTTCTTTTAACAACGATTATAAGTTAATATTTCATATTTCGATTCTGAGAAACGCTAACCAACCCACACAAACCACACAAGAGATTTCCTTTATTTGCCATAAAAGTATATAAAATTATCATTGTCCGACTTTTTACGAGGAGGTGCACGGACTTCGACTCCCCCCATGGCCTGGAACTTTTTATATAAATCGTGGGAGATATACGACTCCCAGCGAACTCTTATTATTCATCTCCGTTGCGATACTTTATTACAACAAAATTTCCGGTTTTTGCGAGGCGACGCCGAAGTGAGAGAGAAGGAGAGGAGACCTCCGCGAAAAGTTACCGAACCTCCGAGGAGTCATTAAAAATTAACTCTTTAACGAGTTCAGTCCTATAAATCCACTCGGGGAGTTTATTGAAACGAATATGAAATGCTTAGAGGCGGGCAGGTTAACGTGATGCGTATCTATATCTGGCGATTAGGCGTAATGCGAATTTATAAATTTTACAGGGTCTGTTTCAGGGGAAGTTCCAAACCGAGAGCTATAATTCGTCGCATTTTATTTGAGACTCGAATTGTGGCAAGCGTTACCCGGACCCCGATTGTAAGAGATTATAAACGAAGAAGATGAAGAGGCTTAAAAATTGTTATCCGCTCGTTGTGACAGGATTTTTACATATATTAAACTGACCGTACTTAGAGTACTTAGACAATAACAGGGGCTTCAAGAACTTATAAACTTAGAAAAAACTTATTTTCATTGATGAGTCGTGGTGTATATTTAAATTACATAATCACGAGGTAAAATTGTTTTAACGGGGAGTAAGATAGGGACTGAAAATATATTTAAAGAAATGGTGTATTAAAATAAATTAATTTTACTCCGATCTTGACACGTGTTTGTATCATAATTTTTAAAATGTCGCGGCCTTGATTAAACGGAGAACTTGAAATAAATCAAGAAGCAGGTTCAGATAAAGAAATAGCAGTGGAGGAAGATATGGAGTATGACGAAGGACCAGAATTAGGGGAGGACGAATCGGAAGACGTCGACGACATAGAACATGCATCGTAATGGCCTAGACACCATATGCATAAAAGAGAAAAGGAAATGATTTAAAAAAAATTTTTATGGTGTGAAAAAGATTAATTTGTCTGTGATAGTTTAAAAACTCCTGTACGGTCCAAGTATCCCAGACGACCATTCGAAACCATCTCCTAATCGGCAATAAAGCACTTCACCTTTCCACATTCAACAGATAATTTGACCTTTTATTACGGTGTCCTGTATCAGTTTACTGTAATTTTGCCTCAAATAAAATGCGACGTGCAATAATTGGACATAACTATCGAAGTATCGCAGTAGGCTGAGACAAACCTACCTACCAGTCTTTTTCAGAAATAATGGAGCAATTTTAGAGTTTCGTTGATTTCAAAGACACAAATTCTGACAAAAGATACAGGATGTCTACTACCGATCTGAAAAAAAATCTATAAATTTTCCAGCACTCCCAGGCTTAAAAAGACTTCCATGATTTTGTACAGAACACTATAGGTGGCAATGATAATTTGATAATTTTAAAACATCTTATCTTGGAAATTATCCATTGAACATTCGTATTCCAATGATAATTTGATACGTTTAAAACCTTTTGTCCTACAAATTATCCATTGAACATACCTATCCTAAAAGTTATACGTATCATTTTCCCACAATCTACCAGTCTTTTCCAGGAGAAATCATGGAACGATTTTAGAGTTGCTTTGATTTCAAAGACACAAATCCAAAAAAAAAACAGGATGTCTACTACTGATATGAAAAAAATTCCATAAATTTTCCAGCACTCCCAGGCTAAAACGACTTCCATGATTTTATACAAAACACTATAGGTGGCAACGATAATTTGATATTTTTAAAACATTTTTCCTGGAAATTACCCATCGGACATTCGTATCCTAATGATAATTTGATATTCTTAAAACGTTTTTTCCTGCGAAATATCCATTGAACATACCTATCCTAAAAGTTATACGTATTACTTTCCCACAATCTACCAGTCTTTCCAGGAGAAGTCATGGAACGATTTTAGAGTTGCTTTGATTTCAAAGACATAAATTCAGACAAAAAATACAGGATGTCATCCATGGAACATAACTATCCTAAAAGTTATACGTATCATTTTCCCATAAGCTACTAAGTTAGCGTTTAATTTAAGATATATATACTTCCTCTTCTAATTTACATGCTGCTTTTTGAGCACTCAAATCGAAGCAATCCTTACGCAAACGTTTCAAGTTTGATTAAAAATTATATCAGACAATTCTGAACTGACTATAGCAAATGAGAGCTCGACAGCAGGAAAGACGGTATTCCGTTGATCAGAACCTGCTAAACATTTCTGCTGGTACAAATCGATTAACTAATATAAAAACCATTACGTTTTAACAAGTGTCAGAGCCCACTCAGTCCTACTCTCCTTGAGACCGTTTCCTGTTGAACAACACCTTATCTGATTCTCGAATCTTGGACTTCATCTCCACGCATACCTACAATCCCGTCTTCCTTTATACGTTTCGAGACGCTCCCTCTCTATCTCTCTTAATTCCGAGGCGGAGTGACTAATGACAATTCCTGCTCCCCACACACGCATACATACGCCTTTATCAGACGGCAGGAATAATTCGGATGTAGGTAGAGAACGTGAACGTATGTATTCATTCACCTGTTAAAGACAGGATGTAACCGGTTTAGTTATTTAAGTTAATTTTGGGTCCTTTCAGCCGCTTTCAATTGAATTTCTCGAAGGACGCACCGCGCCGAGTCGAAATTGCCGTAATTAGATTATTACGGGGCGAAACTGTACGGATCGATCGAGAATTGAAGTTTGAAATTAAAAAGGTATCGCGGGGTAACTCATGTTTATTGTTAACGAGGCTCGCTAATATGGGTCTAAAAGAGTGGGTGATTTTGAGTCAAATCGCAAACAGATTCGCTTTGATATGTGCTTAAGAGCAATTACGAACGTATTACTTGAAACAATAAGTAAATAGATTTTGATTATCAAAAAACTTGAACATTTATTCAAAATGCATATGGAAATATTCCATTATTTCAGCTTGAGCTGCATATTTCTAAATACATTATTATTGCGCATATTTTGCGGTAAAAAGCACCAAAATCTACTTATAAATCACCTCGAAATTTAGAATGATCAAAATATTTCAAACCGGTTTGGAACGGATTTCTTTTGAGTTTGGATACAACATGCATTAGTGAATAAACCTATGAAAAACGCAACATTTTCTACATTTTCTTCAGTTTGAGTAAGCGCTTCAAATTTGATGAATGAAAAATTCACAAATTCAAATAATACTTCTTTACGTTAATGGGAAACTCACGTTAGAATTATATTAAACATAATTTTACTTACGATTCAAGGCGACTCATTAGCGTGTATATTGTCTTACCTGAAACAAAAATAATTCTTTAGAAACATTTTGGCCTAAGGAAGTCCCACGCGTGTTTCACTTAACATGCCAAAATGGCTCCAATTTCTTAACTTTATAACTCCACAATTAGCTCAGAGAAATAAGCAAGAAACACGCCTATTGGGGCCTATTACTGTAATAGCAGTTTAATGTTTTTTTTTTTGATACTTTAGGTGTATAGTAACAAAAGTCATATGGTGGCATCCAAAAGTTTTTTGTACCCGTATTTATTTAATTATAAACACTTAAAGGTCAAACTGCATGATTTTAGACAGTTGATATCTGTAGGTAAAATTGTTATAACCGATTACATCTTGTACGGCTTTAAAAACTCTTTAAATGGGCTATTGTAAAAGTATTTGCTGCTTAATAAAAGCTTAAACGAATTTAAATTACCTTATTATGTATAATATTAAATACATTTTCATTTAATTATGCAATTCATCAATATTTACTATTATTACAAAGTTATCCGCGGTAGCATCATTTTAACACGATTTTAAACAAAAAATAGATTACAAATTTAAATAATATTTAAATGAAAAGAGAACATTTGTACTTGTATTTAAATACATTTTCAAGGGACGTATCTAAAATACAGGTAAATATATTTTTTAAAAGGTAATATTTTAAAAGGTATATTGGTCATCATAAATGTTCGAATACGAATTTCATCAGAAACGATTAAGTGCATGTTTCTCTTCACCGATTTCCAAAACAATTAGTACAACACTGTAAAAGTTCTGTGGCGTTAATTCTTCAATAAAAGACGCATTTATTTTATATGGTCAATTCAATATATCTGACTATGGCAATGTGTCTTCTTAAAAGTGTGGAAAGGTTTATTTTCTTCTTCTTCCACTTTTAGTTTGTGGTAAAGAAACCAATTGCAGGACCGAGTTTGTCTATTTTGCATATCAGTTTTTTCTCAAGATGCTCAGTCGATCCCTTTTCGTCTATTTCACAAGACGATTTTATCAATTTTCAAATACACACTTATAAAACTGGAGAAAAAATTCGACCATTAGGGGAGATTCAATTGTAAATAAAGTTTCATAAGTTGAAATTCAGATTGAAAAAGTAAGGACAACATTAATCATCTACCTGAAACCTGTTCAACGATGCAGCCATCATTTCTTATTTAAGGACGAATTATTTTAATGTTGTGATCCAACCGTTCTCTCAATTGCGTAACGTCAGTAGGTCTTCCACTAGTAAAACTCTATTTTCATACAAAAAAAAAATCCCGAAGCATCGATTCCATCCCTTACAGTGTGATTGATTCAGTAATTGTTTAAAATTACAACTAGATCAGTAGATAATTACTGTATATTAGATACTGTCCGATTATTGTAAATTGTAATTTGATTGCTACAGTTGATTTGGTACAATGTTGGTGAAAACTAGATTTGATGATCAATGGTGTTAGGACGCAATTTAAAATGTTTTTAGCTTTTAATTAATATTATAAACAACCCAGTTGAAACAGTTAATTGTCAAAGTTATTGCCAATATTATGAATACACAAATTTTGCTCTACTCACAACCCTCTTTAAAAATTTGAATACTTTGTAGTTCGTGTGATTTGCTTATGTTTTTGATATGTTCCATATCATCGCTGGATGCAACTTCTCGTAGAAAATTTATACAAAGAATAAGAATAGAATTCAAAATGAGCCAACAAAGAAATATTAGCTTCCCATTGATTTGTTCCGTTTACTTGGTTTTTGTTTGATTCGTCACATAAATTATATAACTATACCAAGTTTTTTATCATATACTGTGCTATATATTCCTTTATTTCAAATGTTATGCTGAAGTAATGAATACAGATAGTGTGTTATTATTATCAGTAGTTTTAATGAATTATTCGTATTATTTTTGGGTGCATTATTGAAAGAATTTGTTATTTTTTTACTGTATTGTCCTCATTAATTGTAATATAGTACCATCCTTGTTTAATTTAAAAAAACTGATTGCGTTTTATTTCATTCATTTGTTATCAAGTTTTTACTCCTCGGCAGAACATAATTGTAAAATTTGATTATACATAATCGTAAGCGTAATACATATACATATACATATACATATACATATCCATATACATAAACATAAACATATACATATACATATACATATACATATACATATACATATACATATACATATACATATACATATACATATACATATACATATACATATACATATACATATACATATACACATACATATAGCGTAATATACAAAGCGTAAGTATACGCTTACGACATATTTTATTCAATATACAGTTTATACACATATTCTGTCAAGGAATAAGTATGTATATCTTCGAATAGGAATGAATAGACTTCAAAATCGCACCATATTTTAGGCCTCAGCCAGACGACCAGGTAAAAGTCGTTACCTGGGCCACTTAAAATACACAGGGTCAACACTTTTTATACACGAATATTTTGTATATCATATAGTATAAGTATGTACCAGAAACATCGATTCGAGTGCCCCCCCCCCCCCCCGACATCCAGACCCTATCCCGCGTCCCATTTTTCGATTTAGCTTATCGTCACTGTCGCTTTCGCAAAAACAGTATACGCGGTAACAAGCGTCGTTAACTTCCTTCCCTTTGGCGGTCCCACGGACGCGACGTATAAATCATGTCCTCGCGACGTCAAATTTTTCGATTCGCGACATCAAAGGCGACGTCACGTCTCTTTTATTCTCAACCAATCAAAGTTGCACACACGCCCGATGGAAGATAGAAGAATTTTAACAATCGCCGCACCGTCTTCCTCTCGTGGAGATGAATTGAAATCAAAAATAAGGGACGAAGAAAAACGAGGAATTAGCCTCGATAAAAGTTCCAGCGAGGAATATGCAATCGAGTGGAGGAGGGAAACCTGTTGGGGCCGGTCTCTTTTTCATTAGGGAGTAAATTGGGGTTTTTATCAGCGATGTGGAACCAATCGCATGTGAAATGGCCGTGTCTGACTCTACGTTATTGGTTCAAGCGTATTTAATTTCAGATAAGATAAAAGGCGGTTTAGTATGCGATAAGGTTGGAATTGTATTGAATTGAATTAAAATGCGCTATGATAAAACAACGTCAAAGATGACATATTAGACCTGGCATTTGTGATCGTGTTCTGATTTAGGCATATTCGAATGCCCACAATGTCAAAGCACATTTGTCCAGGCGAGCTAGTAGAAATGACTAAATTTCTACAAAATCACCAATCAGGTTTTTTTTTTCACCAGTGTCTTCTAAAAAATCTCTTCTTAATATGAAAGTTAAATAAGAAAAACTTGAAAGTGTCTTAATAAAAATATTTTTATTCGTAATTGTCGCACCTGGAGATTAATTCAGAATAAAATAATTAGTGAAACGTCCAATTATGGAGCGGCTTTTAGAATAAGGACACCCCTACTTCAAGACAGATTTAGGATGTTCCCGAATAACTGTCACAATAAATACATGAAATACAATGAAACTGTCATACGAAGACCGACACCTTTTTTAATAACGAATGGTATTAAATAAAGGTAAACAATACTGTATAATACCGGCACTTAAATCAGAATTACCGTCATGTAATTGAAGATACATTTCTCCCAAATCATTAAATACGGTACTTGTAATGTGACGAAATTGAACAAAATTTACAAACCGAGGATGACGACTGCAATATTAAAAGTATAATTAAAAACTTTCAAGAAGTGATGAAGGAAATGAAGAAGAGGACGATGGATATTCAAGAAGATAGTCAGCTAAGCGGAAGCTTTTCAAAATTATACAAAACTAAAAAGAAACTGGCCACTTTTCCGAAAAAGAAAATAAAAATTTGAAATTCTTTTAAGTAGGTAAAGTGTGGAATTTTTAATGTGTACGTAAATACTATTGTTGACAAATATTTTTCAATAATGAATAATTTGATATTTGTACTTACATACTTCACATTTGAAATTCAATGTCAAAGAAAAGTTAATTAATCAAAAAGAAATACACTCGTGAGTTACACATGTAGTCAGTACATTTTTCGTTGCACCCCCTTAATACCGATTCCTTTCTGATAAGAACAGATTATTTGACCCCAGAAATGCTCTGGTTTGCTCAAAATTTCTTTTTTCGTCTAATAATGAAATTATTCTGTTATTAAAGCGTGGAACAGAAAATTTACAAGAGACAAAAGTTGCTTCTTTTGATTATTTCGTTCAGACTCTTACAAACAAAATACAGCTTACAAGAATTTGTTCCTTGTAACTTCTCATCCAGTGTCTAAAAATCCCGCCACAGTTATACACTAAATTACCATCACATATACACCCAGATAGTTCAAAAATTAACTCCCCCCTGCCCTACGATACCAAACGCAAAATTACCAAATTCCGTTCCACACCAAACCCTTCTCCTGTCCCTTAAAAACTCCTCTTGATTCCCGCCGTCTAATACGCGCGACCGCTGCAGGAATCGGAACGACGGATCCGTTGCAGGAATCCAGAAGTTCGGGATGAAAACGCGGGACGTTGCGACATCTGCTCGATGTTATGTTTGGGGGAAAGGCCGTCGGGTGTCGCCCGCGTCCCGAAATCGGGAGATTGCTCGAAAGGGAAAGTTTACTTTGCTCTACGGCATAAGCGGAAAAGGGCACGAGGTTGAAACGAGATTGTTTAATTACATCGATGTATAAATGTTTTATAGACATGTGAGGAGATCTGGAGATAATCAATATTGATACAGTATCAGAAAGAAAGTAGTTCTGGCTCGTTTGGCATTTTCGCAATTTAATGCCAATATCTTAAGTGATGCAATTAATTAAAATATTCACATTTGTTTTGAGTGAACTTTCAAGTATTTGATTTTTTCCTGAAGTTGTAAGAAATATCGTAATATTTAAATAATAATAACTAATTCAACAAGTATTACAGTTTCAATCTTGCCAAATAATCAAAATTAATTAAATACGGGGAGTGAAAAAATGAATGAAAATATCCCCCTTATATATTTTTTAAAAAAAATTTTACGACAAATTTTCATAAGGGATAAGTGGTACTTTAAAAATGAATTGTTGAGATAATGCGGTGCTATTTAAAAAAAAATAATGTTAATAACGAATTTTAAGGAAGGGATTAACCAAAATAGCATCTAAAGACGAGCGCAAAGGGGTATTCCATCAGTAAAACTTTTTCAAAAATCTATGGACAACGCATTTCGGAGATATCGTGAGGTGATGGGCCAATCCTAAGGTTGATTCGGATTCTAGGGAAAAATTACTTCGGAAATAAGTTCCAGCAGAATAATAACAAAACCTCGCAGGCCTGTATGACTCCTAAGGAGATTAAACAATTTATGGCCCCTGATAGAAATCCAAGGATTCTTGATTTCTAGCTAATACAGGTTAACAAACATTTAAAACTGAGTTATGATTATATTTGAAAATTTATGCCTGTCGGTGTAATACACAAAAAATGTAGATAAAATGTTTAGGCTTAGAGTACTTTTTATAATTAAGCAAGATGTACTCATAAAATAACTGAAGCGTATAAGTATTTAGCTAGAAACTTATTTCTTAGTCAGTCATTAAACTTATTAAGCTATTTTGTAAATAGATTTTTCTGAAATCAAAATTATACATTTTCGTGAAGCTTTAAATATTTCAATTGCTTTTAAAATCAAATAAAAATTGTCCAATTTATCAAATCGAGCATATTTTTTCCTCAAATTTAGCTGCAAGTTATTAATTTCATATATAAGGAAAGCTAAAACTACGTTTGTATTTTTAGTGAGAAAAAAATTATACGGTTTAGCATATTTTTAACTAACAAAAAGCTAACTAGCTAATTTTTTATCTATAGCTAATACAAGCAACTCCTTTTTATTGTATTTATACTAGGGAATGACTGAATTATCGTCTTAATTGATAGTACATATAGTTATTTACGGAATGCAGCGGGCATTTTAGAAGTAATGTATAAAAATTTACCATTTCACTCTAAAAGTAATCCTGTTTCCACAACCAAAAGATAACTAAAACTTTCACTTTCAGGTAGTTCAAAACTCTTGGACTCTTTGAACTTCAGGATATAACAATAGCCTTGCCAGAGTGTAATTTTCACATATTAACATATTACACATTATTCACATATTAAATATTAACAACACTCAATTGATATTCATTAAGGCCCTTATAACGGACTTCGTCATAAATGACGAATGAGTGCGAGTTTTGGATATCAGTACTCTCAATAAGAAATAAAACATGTTTCTCATTTCATCACTAAATAATGCCTTAGTGATATAACTCGTTTTGTGATACAATCTTACATTAGCGAATAATTTCAAACAACCACGAACTTAAAATTTTATAAAATTGGGTTCAGATAAAAGCTAGAACTCCATTTGAAATTTAATAAATATTTATTGTACTGAACGAAAGTTCTAATATTTTAATTTGTTGTTTTTGTAAATTTTTCAACATCAATTAACATAATTAATAGATAAATCACAATTAAATTAAATACGTGGTGGAAAAAATTAATTAGCTTTAAAAATTAGGATTTTATTAAGAAACTAATAAACTTGCATTTTGCCAGCCCAGAAAGTTTCACTGAGTTTCAACTCGGCTTGCAATAACAACTAATTCAAAGTTTATATCAAAAAATTAATCAATGAAATTTTGAAGAAACTGCACAGTTATTAAATACCAGGTTCACTGGGAAAATAATAAAGTTTTGTTTTATTGGCCCTTTAATTTTCAAAGACAACTCATTGTTAAGCTAATATTACTTTCCAACCTGCACTAACGAGTAAGTATTTCAAAAATTTGTGAAAAATTTATCCACAGTGCAATTGTAACGAAACTCCGCAAAATGATTAACAGTAGTGTTATTAACGTAAGAACCAAATTTAAGTTTACTAATTAAGTTGGTATCAAAGATATGACTCGTTTTGTGACTCACAAAATTTTTTATATTTGGTAAAAATTTTTCCACGGTGCAATTGTAATGAAACTCACCAAAATGATTAACAGTAGTGTTATTAACGTATGAACCAAGTTTAAGTTTACTAATTAAGTTGGTATCAAAGATATAATTATTTTGTGACTCACATAATTTTTTATCTTACACCAACTAATAATTTTAAATGGCAAAATTGTGGAGAAATCAAAGTATAATCGATTCCATTTGGAAGTGCATGTTCGCTATTTTAGTACCTCGGAATGTTTCTAGTTTCAACCCATTCTGTACTAACGGCTATATTCAAAAATTTGTAAAATCTTTATCAACGTTCAAATTTTGATAACACTTTGTAGAATGATGAAATTGGAGCTGAACTAATAAACTGGTAAATCTCAGCTCATAAGCCTTCAAATATATTACTAATTTTGTGATCAACCCCAGTTTCCTGTGTCTAGTTTGCACTTCAAAATCTGTGAAAATGACGATGAAACCTTTTATGAGCGTGTTTTATACAGTCGAACCTCTATTTAACGAAGTCCTAAATCCGCTGAAAAAACTTCGTTATATAGAAAATTCGTTATATAGAATAATTCGGTATATATATGGACCGAATTATTATGTATTATACGTATATACATATATATAAATGATGTATGTTTAATCGACATAAAAAATGATTTTATAATTGAAGTTGTAGTTTTGAGTGAAGTTTAATGAACGTAATACATATATAATAACACATACATGTAATGTATGAACTAATATGTATTTACATGAACGTGCATTATGTATGATTAAACATATAAGCTATTATCAGGGCTATTATACATAATGTACAAAGAAACAAAAGCCGTATTAGGTCCTCACGAAAACATCAGATGTGGACTTAACTTAAGAATTCTTAAAGAAGTCTGTAATTTTTGATTGCGCTTCGCATTTAAATAATACTGCGTTTTCAAAAAATACCTCGCACTAATTTAAAGATTTAAACAAACAGTCTGAAAAAATGCAGGCAGCAATACCGCGTAATGACCGCATTAAAAATCTAGGAAAGGATAAGAGTGAACCTTCTTGAAATTCAGATTACCGGGTACCTGCTATGGGTTTATAACCCTAACTGTACTTTGTTAAATAGAGATTGTCTTCGCTAAATAGAGAGAAATTTATTAATAAATAACATGGGACATTCACGGTTCTAACCAAAATTTCGCTAAATAGAGAATTTTGTTAAATAGAGGTTCGACTGCAATCAAACTTAAAGGACAACTACCAGAATTAAATCTGGTCTTACTGAAATTGAAGAGTACTTATGTATGTAAAAGTAATTTGACAATAATTTCGATTAACCATCACGTTCGATGTTTAATACAAGTACAAATTGCGTTTAAGGACTTCAGGAAGCGAACAAAACATGAAGAGAACGTAAAAACAACATAAAAAACATACCTTAATCAACTCGACCTCATCCGCACTGAAAAATAAAATAGTCAATCGTATTAAATTATGGATCACAAGTGCAAATATAATCGTTTACCTTTCTTCCTTCCTCCCCTCAACAGGTGGTCGATAGGGCACATCACAAGAACACAAAATTACGCGAAAACCGGATGGAAACACCTGAAATCCGAATCTAAACAAACTAAAAAACCGATTCCCAACGGCCGACATTGGAACATATTCGAAAACCGAACCGAAATACTCAAAAATTCGAATTATTACCGCACGAAGACGCCATACGCGGCGTGGCGTCCGCGACAGGTGCCGACAGGAAAGTGATTTCACGTCGCAATTACGCCCGGCGATATCACACGGCGTTAAAACCTGCAAAAAGTTGGACACATTTGAGACCATCTATGGTATTCAGGTGGACGAAAGTTTACGAAGGGATCACGAAGGTGGGCGAACGACGCTGATCACGTGCACGGTACGTGATCGGTAACAACTAGCAGCTCTTGAAAAACAATTTTTTTGTGGTACTAAAAAGAATAGGATCGATAAGAGTCGCTCGTTAGGAAGATTTTTAAAGCCAAATAGTGCTCGGTTTTATTTAAATGAATTATTATATTTCACGAACTAAAATATTTCGGTGTTTAGTTTAAATTAAAAGGATATTGTAGCAAATGACACTTTTGGAAGAATTTAATTCAGATTATTTCAACAATGAAAGTAAATCAAATTAGCCACACAATTTGTTTAGACTGCATAATGGGCTATTAACCTTTAGATTCACAAAACTTTGTATTATTAAGCGATAAGATTTATTTTTGTGATACGTTTCTAAGACAATTTAATACTAAGAAATTCATTTCACTACCAGATTTTGTTTTGACTCGTAATGAATTTAATCTTTGATACTCCAAATCAAATCAAAATGGGAGTTTGATTAAAAAACTCGCTATTTCAAATTTACTTCATGAACTAATTTACCAGGTTTCTACGCGAATTTTAGTTCGACATGGGGTTTTTCAGATCCAAAGTGTAAAATGTCGAATAATTTGACTCCAAAACATAACTGTTTACCTGAAACGGAAGGGTGTAAAACGTGTGAGCGTTACTTAAATTTTTGAATACATTTGCAATGAAAGTGAATCGATTTTGGCACCCAAAAAGTGCATTTGGTCCATAAAATACCATTTTTATTTTCAAAATATTACCTATGGTGACGTAAATCGTTTAAACAACCATGAATTTGTATGCATTTCACCACCAAATTCATTGTTAACTGTTGCGATCCATGTTTTACTGTTTGAATTCTTTGACGACAAAGAAAAAGTGTAATTATATGATGATCTCCGTTTATCTCGAATACTACTGAAGCAAAAATTTTTAAAAAACGGAAAGGTCTTTATTAAAACCATAAAAATAAGAGAAAACTTCACAAAGAGCACAAAATCATTTTTTGGGTCATTTATCCTATTTTGACATATGATGTGAAATTTGATTTCAAATTCATAGCTTATCCCTTAAGATCACAAAAATTTGAATGAAACAAGTCAAGTCAGATAAAGTAAGAAAATATGTTTGGTTTAAAATAAGACGAAAACGATAATCACATCAACGAACAAAAAAAAACATCACACTATAAATCAAATGAATATGTGAATTTGACTCCAATTTACTTTACAAATTATTTTATCATTTTTTTTATATGAAGAAGACGAGTGTAGAAAGCAAAAGCCCCATTAGGTTTTTGAATGAATTTGCAAAGAAGCTTTTCAAAGTTCTTTTTTTAGAAAAAGAACCTTCCTTTGAACTTTCAAAATCAAAAATGTTAAAAAGTAAAAATAGTATTATACAAAAATTACCTATGATGATGTATGTAGATCGTTTGAACAACTTTAAGATGAACTTGTGTGAATTTTACCAACAGATTCATTGTTAAAGGATTTTACTTTTTGAATTGTTCGGCATTAAGTCAAAAAAATAATTTTAATGGTGTCCGTATATTTCAGAAACTATAGAAGCACAAATTTAAAAAAAACGTAAATATCCTCATTAAAATTAGAAAAAAAAAATCTGTTAAAAAGGGCCAAAAGCATTTTTGGGTCGTTTAAGAATTTCTCTTGGCAACATGAAAACAGAAACATTTAAAATACAAGGTGTGATTAAAAATTAAGGTGACTTTTTTGAAATTCGCGGGATACATACAGTCGATTTTCATTTTTTTATGTTGGTACACAGTATGATTATGTGATATGTACACAGTATGATTTTTATGTCGCCCCTTACACAGTATGATTAGTTTTAGTTGTTATGTTTTATTATGTTTAATCATCTTTTGGAAGGTGTTCATCCAGGATATAAAACAGTTTTCAACAAAATCATTTTTGAGATATTTTTAATTAATATTCTATCTTGAAATAGAATTATTTCAGAAGGAAAATTTACAAAATACTCATTAAATTTGTTTGAAAATGAATATGTATCATCCTTGGGGGCGTCCAAGTATTACGTAACGCAATTTGGGGGGTCTTGTAAAACGTTAAGAAGCGTTACAGGGGAGGAAGGGGGTATTACGAACAGGAATACGGCTACTACGAAAGTGTTACGTAACGTTGTGTTTTTTTAAATAATTAAAAACCCATGCTGACTTGCCAGCGCAACTGTGCAGATGTTTTTTGACAAACCTACTTAATTCGAATTAGGGCTAATTTTGATTTGATTTTTTTGCTAAAAATACGATTTTATTTTGACTAAAATGTTTTTTTTTCCGGTTAGGTTTACGTTTCTAATTGCGTTGTTAAAGTTTAAAATAGATATGTTATTTCATTTGAAGAGTTTATTAGTAAAAAAAACCAGCTAAAATAGGAGAATGCATGAGAAGAACAATGGTGGATAAAGTTAAAGATGTAAGGACAGGGCCAAGTCAGGAAAACGGCGTAATTAAATGTGATATTAGTAGTAAAGAATTAATAGGACAAATTTGAGCCCGTTTTAACATGTTTTAAACTTAAGCAAATGTTTATTACAATATGTGTGATTGTTTACTAAATAACAATATGAATAAATAAAATAAGCAATATACGCATGTACTGCGAGTAAGAAATCGCTTGTTTTATTTATTAATACCACAAACGCGATTAATACAATAACAAATGTATTTTAGCGACTTTCCGGTACTTTGCGCAACATAATTGTAACTTTTAGGTTAAAAATGGTCACTTGGGTGTCACGTAACGTTTGTTAAAAAATGTTACGGCGTGTTACATGAGGGGGAAGGGGGGGTCAGAAAGCTTCAAAAATTGCGTTACGTAATACCTGAACGCCCGCTTGGCCACATCACCAATTATTTAATATGATGAAATATTTTGGTTTCCATTACTCATTTGTGACATCCTGTGTACTTTTATTTTAATCAGAACAATTTATAATTTGTAAAAATTTTAAATCTCAGAGTGACAAAGTTAAAATTTGGATATTCCCGTTTATCTCGAAAATCGCTCAACCAAAAACGTTGGAAAGACGACCAATAGTTGAATACAAACATAAAACCGAAATTTCTTCGGTTAAAAATTACAAAGGACAATTACAAAATACATGAATTAACCAAAATAATAACGGTTTCCATTTTTTTTTAATTTTTGTCCCCTTCGAGTCATAGAAATTTCAAATTGATGACTTGTAAATTTAATGCAAATGACACACCATCGACATCGTTCATTCATTCGAAGGCAGCCAGACTCTAAATTTATTCGAACGCACGTTATGATATAATCCAGGGTAAACATCCTGATTCGCTGATTACCAGCCGAAGTTTATAACTCCGTCTTCTCGTTATTATCTTGTTGTAATAAACGGTACTTAATAATAAAACACACAACATCCATAACAGGTCTCATGCCTTAATAATTCCACCTCTTATACCTTCAGGCAATTGTTTACTTCCTTCTTCGGAGGATCGAGCGGCGCGCAAATATTCCCTACGTAATTTTGAAGAGTAAAAGTTCGCGGGAGTCGGCTCTGGGATACACATATACACCAAGAAGGTACGTTTCACTACAAAGTTAAATATTTGGGAGCGTTAAACTGGATTTTGTTTGAACGTAATCGCGCAGAAAGATCCGAGAGGGAAAAAATGAAAAACATAAAGCAAATGAACAACGCCGTGTTTAGGAAATAGCTCAGTTATAGAGCAAAAAAGCAGTTTTGGTAGATAAAATTTAACAGCAGACGGACAAAAAAACTTGGCTTAAAACTGAACAAAGATGACAAAAACACAAAATCTAGACAAATCTGAGGTTTTGCGCTTTTTTTAAACATTAAAAATACCGTGAAAATTATTGACGGAAATGTAATACGTTGTACAGACGATTTGTAGAGGTGATTTTCTAAAAGGTGATCGAAGCATTTTTCTCCGAGAAAATTTGGAAAACCCGTTAAAATGGACCCTTTTCCAAAAATTCACAGCTTTGCCCATTTTAAAGCTAAAGCGCTAATTTTGCTTGGAATGTTAGGTTATTATATCTACTTTAAGCATGCAAAAGTTGGTTACTATCAGATGAATTGTTTTTGCACAACTACGTTATTAACAATATACACCGAATCCTTGCAAAATTCGACGTATTAACTGAGATGGACCGATTTTAATTTTTCAAACGGTTTTTGGAAAAGGATATCAAAACCTACAACTTAGTTATCTTGGATTTTAATATACGTTTGGAAAAATGTGCGAAAAATGGCCACGAACATTGCGCTAAACGCTCGATTTCTCATTTCGAGATGAGTGGTGCAGGCTTCAAGCATTTTTTTGAGTTTGAGGCCATTTTCGCACTTTTCTCAAACGTATATGAAAATTCAAGATAGGCAAGTTGTAGGTTTTGATATTCTCTTTCAAAAACCGTTTGAAAAATTAATATCGGCCATCTCAGTTAATGTGCCGAATTTTGCAAGATTTCGGTGTACATTGTTAATAATGTACGTAATTATGCAAAAACTATTCATCCGACAGCATCCAACTTTTGCATGCTTCAAGTATACATAATAATCTAACATTTAACGCAAAATTAGCGCCTCAGCTTTAAACTGGGCAAAGCTGTTAATTTTTGAAAAAGGGTCCATTTTAACGGTTTTCCCAAGTTTTCTCGGTGAAAAATGCCCCGATCACCTTTTAGAAACGCTCATTTTGTGGTCTCTTAATTCTCTTCAAATCCTCTGTACAACGTGTTGCATTTCCGTCAACAATTTTCACGCTATGGTGATGAAACGGAGAAACGACCTATTTTTTTTTTAAATTTCATTGTATAAAAAAAACGCAAAAACTCAGATTTGTCTAGATTTTGGGTTTTTATCACCTTTGATCCATTTTAAACAAAGTTTTTAGGTCCGCCTGCTGTTATATTTTATCTACCAAAAAAAAACAAACTATAAACTAAGCTAAAACCTGGAGCATTTTCATGTTCCTTTGGTAATGACTTTTTGACTATCGGCGTACACTATAACGCACCTAGAGGGAAATAATGAACGATGTTGAGATTTCAATTTTAAACCAAGTATGAGCAATAAAATAATGAAGCTGTCGATTGCTTCGGGAATTTCCCTGCAATACATCTTTCGCTCCAGATTTAAATGTTCGGTTGCGGTTAGAAATAAAGATCTACTTTCCAGGAATAAATTTCACGTGTGCAAGTGTGATCCGAGGTCCAAACGAACGTGACGTTTTCGAAAATAGACCCGTAACATCCCCTCTCGAGTAATTACTCGGATCTTCGAAACACCCGTAAAATATAGATCCGAGTATATCGGGGCCGACAAATGACATCCCGTGCTCGCCATCCAACTACGATTTACCATCTCAGTTCGAGAATTATTAGCCCGACTATTTTCTCGACTATTTTGCTTTCATGTGATTACCGCATTAAGGACGATTATTCATCGGAAGACCCGACAAACTGAATTTCATATTTCTCGGACAGTGATTAAGACCTTGCTGTGTCTAGTGAGGTGTGACAAATAGTGTTGGCAGACCTGAAGGATGTAATGTAGATCACACGTCCGGAAACGTTAACAGGACGAGGACGAGACAATCATCGCTCTCGGCTTTAATTGTAAAATATTAATCGAAATAACACTTGTAAAATCGTTTAAAGTTGAACTAATAATCCATGTGGTGTTGCCCTGAGATTCCCCTACTTGCAAAAGTGAGTGGGCATAAACTGAAATTAAATTCTTGTAAATGGTTTATTACGTCAATAACAATAAATAATTAAAAAACCCGGGTGGCACGGCTAGACTGAGAAATTTATTCTGTACGGACTTTCCAAAACAATAATTAAAATTATGATCAGAAAGTGGTTTGCAGTATAATTTAAATATATTTCACCTAATGGCGCCTAAGGTCCTTCCAGTCTGAATTGGTCTAGTTGTAAAAAAGGGCAATTAAATTTAATCCACAGGCATCCCATATTTAAAGAAATATAAAAGATTGTTAATCACTTTGTCAACGTGATTTTATGACGGGGTGTAGGTAATGGAAACATTATTTTGGAGTTGACCTTTTGACATAAAAATTAGTAACCTGAGAAAATAACTAACATAAGTAACTAAATAAATAAAGTATCAAAAAATTTCATTGTCCAGCAAAGGCCACGAGGAGGTGTGAGTAAACTTTGCCTGGATATGAAATATGATTGGTATCGTCATTAGTGGGATGGTCGTTAATTGTTAGCAAGACAAATATAAGTTAATTTAAAATGCAAACGGAAAAAATTAAGTGTAACTAATGCAAGATGAATAGTAACTGCAAATAAAGCATAAATAAGTAAAATAAAGCAGTATAATGCATTTTTTATAATATTTTATAAATTTTAAATATTTTTTTTCTTTACACGTAACCACAAATGTCATCTTGGAGATTACATTTTTGAGTGTAATTAATACCCTCATATGTATTCCCAAATTAATCAGAAAATTCATCTGAGAAGGAATTGGGGTTAGCATTAATTACTATCGGTTAAACAGGTGCGGAAGCATGGTACTCTTTTTCTCGTTGGAAGACATGATGAATGCTGTTTTTCCAAATAAGTTTAAAGGAGTTGTCATCACAAACAGTGGGAATATTTTCTAAACCAACATTTGATAGTGTGGGGGCAAGTTATATTTTTGCAAACGACCCTTTAGCCCAAACTAACTTAATGGGATTAAAAACGCAATTATAAAGTGGCAACCTTAAAACAGTGTGTCCATGTTCCGTTGTTAAATTGTCAAAATATTGCGGTTTAAAATTATGATTTTTGATAAGGCCTAATAAAACTTTCTTTGTTGCTGCATTTGGAACTTCTAAACTCTTTGAATTCATAAAATCTAATATTTCAGCTGTCTTTGTATTGGAATTCTCTAGTTGGCGGGAATGATACTGTGCATTATTCATAACAATTACCGAATTTGTTGGAATATTTGGTATGAGTTGTTCAGCAAACCACTTTTCAAACAAAGTCGCATTCATACTTTAATGACAGTCAGCATAATTTTGTGTGATAGCTTTTGCTGAAAGAAGTAAGGGATTTGGAATAAAACCGTTTTCATTTCCAGCATGCAAAATTATAACCTCCTTCCCTCTCGAGCAATGTGCATTTAAGGCACAATTCTAAGAATTATCTATCCAACCCTATTTGATGACATCATGTGTATCAAACCAGGTTTCATCCAAATAAATAACACTTCGATTATTGTCGCGGTATGCCCAAATGTTTCTTAAATAATTTTGTCTTATTTCGGTGATATGAGGTGATTCCATAATTATCATTCGCGAATTCAATTTCTTACATTTAAATCCACATTTTAAAACTATATTACGGAAAGATAATAATGGCTGATACTTGCATTTTTTGGAATTTTGTAATTTTGAGGTAATGATTTGTAAAGTCAAAACTGCTTTTTGTTTATAGGTAGCGTAATTTGTTCGCCGAATGACGTCCTCAAATCATCATCAATATTTGTATTAGAATCCGCGAAACGTTTATGTTTTGCGATGTTCTACGATATTACCTTGTTTAATAACACGACAAGTCGTTGTTCGTGGGTATTTAGTTAATTCAAATATTCTCTGTACAATGGAATTCAAAAGGTGTTGAGGAGACTTTCCTTTTAAACAAAAAATTATACGCTGTGCTTGGATGCGTAAGTCATTCTGCGAAAATTCTCAAATTCATGCCTCATTTCTTTTGGTAGCATTATTTGCGTTGTGTATAATGTCTATATCATTGCTATTATTAATTTCGTCCACGTGGAAAGGTCTCCAAAAAGCCATTTTAAAATAATAACTGCAATTGCATACACACACCACTGAACCCTAGTGACTCAAATTTAGTGGCTGTAGTGGACCTGTTCTAATACCTGATACCAATAAGCATTTCATATATAGACATGTACATATGACACAAGATATATGATAAACGGTACGTTACATGAGTACTCTGCTTTTGTATATGGTAAAAACGTATTTTTTTAAATGCGCTCCATATAAAGTCGGTAAATTATTTTCCTCTGAGCCTCTGAAATTTCACATTAAGTGTAGAGATATCAACTCACTTATATCGAGCCAGTTTAATAGTTACGGTGTATGTTACGACTTACTGGTACGCTTTGAATCGTCCAGAGGACCGGTATTTTGTAAAGCCCCTTAGACTATATTGGCAAATAAATCATAAACGAATTCGCACCACCCGCTTTTCTTTCCTGTTACTAACTATACTTATTTCCGAGGTTCCAATAAAAACAGGCATATTCAATGTCAAAAAAGGTATACTTTCCATAAACTTCATGAAAAATGAGGTAACTTGGATAAAAATGGAAAAACAAAAATCAGTTTTCTGCCCTTTTTTTCGAAAAAATATCCCGCTGATCCACGCCTATTATTAATTTTTTGTTGTTTCCAATCCGCTTTGATAGTAGTCAAATTGCGCTATTATCAATTTGGCTTAGAAAACATGAAGATATTAAGCATGTTATCAACAAATTGACTAATACACTTTTGCCTGACTCCAACTGCCTCTTCCAATTTACCGAAGCGTTTGGCGCATTTATTCCTTTTACTATTTAGGAAACTAAGTATAAACGTATGTGTACACGACTCATTCCATAAGCTAGGTAACGTATACGCGACAGGATTTTCCCGGCTGATCCAGTTGACGTCGTCGTGAAGTTCAATGCATTCTCAAAACATCATCAACAACTCCCATCTCGACACAAGTCAGAATATAATGCCGTCTCGGTGGAAAGCCACTTCCGTCAACTTCTCGAATCCCTAATCCATCGCCATCTTCCCTTATATTTAGCCGGATTTAATTATTACGGTTATCTTTATAAAACAAGGTAGACGAGAAGTAAGTGCCGTCGACGTGATGTATAATCTGCGAATAATTCACGCTGAGATACCTTCCTCTTCATTTAGATTCCTCTTAGCTTTGTTTTCCAGATTTATACAATTGTTTACATTGCGGGTTAATTTCGAATTTGAATTTCTAATTTATCAGATGCTCTTATACATTCACTAGTTCATTTCTTTCGGTCTGCTCCCTCCGAAATTCATTGAGATGAGCTCGTGGGATTTTCATTAGATTTATATCAACCTGTTTACAGGTCTTAGGGATACAAAATTAACCAACATATTGAACGGATTACTAATAAATAAATACCTACTAAACAAGAGTAAATACTATTTTTCTAAAAATCCAGAAAAGATGTACGAATTCCATCTCTTCGAATCCATGCTTTACTCGATAATCGTTTAATCACTGCTGTCCTTTCTAATTTCTACCTGAACTTTTATTGTCCCTTATACCTCGGAAAAGCTAATTTCAATTTCCTTTTCCCATTTGTTTTCCGTTACGCAGCCATAAACGTACGTTATAAAATGAGCAAGCGAAAATATGATTAATTGTTTAACGTTTGAACCGCATTCCTGTTACATCCTTGACAGATGTATTCCCTCGGTAAATTTCGAGAAATTATTAGGAATGGAGAAATTACATGCAATTACATTTGAATAATTTCGCGGCGGATCACGACGAAAGGTACGACTCGTGATTTATGGCGAGGTGGGCACAATGTCGGCGAAGGGAATTGAGGAATTCAAGAACTCCCATTTATATAATACCAGCTAACAGTATTATTACCTAAAACCATTAACTAATGTAATTAACTGAATCAGAACTTCAATTACTAACGTATGAATGAAATGGTAACCAAAGAGAATATGAAAGTAACGCATTAACATAATAGAAAGTAGAATAGTTAGACGGATTGACGGTTCGTCAAGTGATTTATGTTATTTAAAAAAAAATAAATTCTTACATCCAATGACTGTCATCGAACGGTCCTAATTATACCCCTTTAGCGTCTAGCAGACGGAGCAAATTTTTATATTACGCCTGTGTTACATTCTCGTTTTCTGTACCTGTCTTGTACGGCTTTATAGAATTTACAATGAATGTCACATTTTGTCACTTTATGACGTCTATACATGGGCACGCATATGACTTAATATAAATCTAGACATAAGTATAAGTGTTAAGTGTCTAAATAAATCAATTATGAACATTTCCATTGTAAAAAACTGTTAAAATCTGTATACAATAGTCCATTCCTTTATACAACTGTAATAAACCGTTTATCATTAATGCATTTTGAATATAAATAACCATTTATCACAATTTATTATAATTAACTATAATTTTTTACAACTATGCCTAGTTGTACAGTGCGAGTTTCTAACTTGCAATAAATTCAGTAAATTAAAGACAGTTTTTTGTTGGAAATATGCTCGAGCAGCTCGATTAGTATTTTGAATTGCGCTCTATTTGATCTAAGTAAATATTATACAGCATGTAGCAAATTTAAGATATGATATCACCTACTATTTTTTTTTAATGGCAATACTAATTTTTTGCGACTATCCTTGAAGGATCAAGTTACACATGCCTACCAAATATCAAATTTTTATCCCTCGTCGTTTAAAAGATTTTTAAAATACATCAACTAATGATATACCCTTTAAGAATAGTCATAAAAAAAATTAGTAATGCCACTTAAAAAAATAGTCGATAACGTCATGTCTCAAATTTGGTACACTCTCTATAACATTTTCTTACATTAATAAGAGCGCAATTCAAAATACTAATCGACCTGTCCGAGCATTTTTTAAACAAAAAACTGGCTTGTATTTACTGAATTTATTCCAAGTTAGAAACTCACACTGTATAAACAGTTTATTCACAGTTTGCTTAAGATTCCAATTGAAATTTTTAAAACTGTATAAAATAGTTTATTACAGACTTAAACAGTTATAAATTATTGTTAATTGCAGTTTACACTGTTATTCATAATTTAGCTAGTTGTTACTTATTTATAAACGTGTATAACCATTATACACGATACTGTTATTACCAATTTGTTGAACCCAGTCTGATATTAATGAGAAATTCTGCAGCTACAAGCACTACTTAACATTTGTTGCAAAATAAAGCTTGAAACATACGGAGGCCCGAATTTTTCAAGAAAAAAACAAGTTTTTGTTATTAATTTTTAAACGAAAAGACAAAATTATAAAAATTCTAGTTTAAAATTTGCAGACAATAAAGCTAATTCCGATAAATTTTGTCTAATACGTCTACATGAATTATTTATAAAGATATTACATTGTAAAAAAATGAATATATGAAATTGAAATAGTATGAATATGAACAATTATTTACTTTTTGCAACAAGTTTCAATTGGTACTGAACAAATCTGGCCATTTAAAACTCGCAAAATTCTCAAAGGATCGGAGTTGCATTATTTTTAAATTAACAATAATGCTATAAATATGACTTACAAAATTTTTCATTCCATATCGACATTCTTATAGCTAAGGGAACGTTTCAGTAAAAGAAGTAAACTGTATAATAACTGTAACTGTATAAAAACTGTAACTGATAGATCATAACATTGGAGATGATTAAACAAATACATTTTTTCATTTTTTATGTTCTATTGCATTTTATTCCCAAACTACTGATCGAATCTCGATCACACAAAAAACCTTTTGTAACCAAAGGGATCCCCTACGAATTTTACCTTTTCCATTATTCTCTAAAATGAATTTCATGAATGACTGAAATAAAGGTTTAAAGGCAAAATGCTCATAAATATTGTTTCTCCCCCAGGTCTGAGACTACACCAATTGGTGACGAAATTTCGTATGTTATAACTGTTTTACCTGTTTATACAGTTTATACAAGGACTCGCATCTTTTCTGAAGCTGGGTATTTTTCAGGATACATTTACTGAATTATAAGAATAAGTCACCAATGGACACACCGCCAATTTTTACCAAAGCATCACATGTTTAAAATCGAAGAGTGAAAACACTCCTGATATCAATACCATCTATTGCGATACCTTGGTTAATCGATAACATTTTCTACGATCTAGCCATGGTCGACTTTCATTGCATCGGGATATCTTCAATTTAGTGTTTATCCGGGTTAAAACAGGGCTTATAATCAATAATTATTTTACCGATGAAATCTTCAAATGAATTTGTAAACAACCTAATGGTATAAAGTTGTAATTAAATTTACTCGCCCTTAAAATTTAATTGGAACTGAGCCACGAAATAGTGTGCTGTAACTACATATGATTGCTATACGGTGAGGCACGTGAATTAATGTTGTATAACGAAGAAAATTGTGTTGAGGAGGGTTAATTTGCATTCCCATTTTTTCTTTCGTATTCTCCTCCTTTACTAAAACAGATAAACAATTAAAAAAGATTTTTTGGCATAATTTCGAGTTGCATCACCATTTAATCCACGAATTGGAATGAACACATTTCCTCCTTTGCAAAAGGTGACTTAAGCGATTACCCCTTCAATTTTTAATCACGGGGAAAACATACCGCTCCACATAGACGACGAAAGAAAATTGTAACTCCTCTTCACCTGTAGCAGAGTTTTTCCTGCGAACGCGAAACTGCGCCATAAAAAGGACGTAAAAGTCGTCGTCGTGCCCCCCAAAACTTTAACCGAAACTTTAAACTCTACAATAAACATGACAACCAATTAAGATGTAGATTCCAGGAACAACTACTCTATTTACATGATGTAGGTGTGTGTACCGAGAGAGAAGGAGAGATGGAGAGAAGGGGAGTGTTTGTTTTGTAACCGTGTGTTCGGAATAAAATACGGGAAAGAGGACCCGGATAGCGGAAAACAGTGACGTAGCGAGGTTTTCCCAGTTCAGTCGAATTGCAAAACAACGTCGATAATTGTATGTAATGGTTGAAAAATGCCTTAATTGTTCGATATTGCAGAACACTGAAGTTTTTCAAACATAAGGTCCATCGAGTAAGTGTTGGTCCTATTAAAAAACACAAAAATTACGGACGTTATATCGAGCGCATTCAAAAAATATGTTTATACCCTGTACAAAAGCAGAGTATTCATGTAACGTATCGTTTAACCTTCCCCCGTATATTTGGCACGGAGAAATGTTGTTAGTCGCTACAATACATGCCTATATATGAAATGCCTATTAGTATCGAGAATTAGACAGGTCCACTACAGCCATTAAATTTGAGCGCCGAGCACGTGCTCATTTTCAGTCGTCACTAGAGTTCAGTGGAGTATTCAGTAATCAAAATTTTAAAAGGGCTTTTTGGAGACCTTTCTACGTGGACGAAATGAATAATTAATTAATGGCTATAACATTTTATTGTTTTTTTCTTAACTGGACCAATTCAGACTGGATAGACCTTACATGCATAGAACATGTTTTAAGGGAGTTACTGAATGCTTGCCTTGTGAATTCACCATGACCACACTCTTATCGCCATTTCAACAACACTGAAGTAATTCTATTAAACGGATGTTGGTTCAGGTACTTTCCTTTACTTCCATTTCAATAAGTAAGGCCCTTTTACTACCTACAGTCTGCAATACAAACGAAATAACCGGATTTTTATAGTCGTTAAGTAATATTAATATAATAACAAAACGATTTGCTTACGGAGTAAACCTGAACATTTCCCGAAACGGGAAAAATCCATTTTCGTTATTATTACATAGGAAAGGATTCCAATCCAACGAACACATCGGCAATGAAAATTCAATCAATTACTTTTTCCGGCGCCACTGACTTGCAACGTTATGTTAATTTATTCTCTTCATTTCTGGTTTTCCCCAGTAAGAGTTTGCTAAACATACACCACTCGATTTACTCTCTTCCCTTACTTTTCTCTCTGTGCTGCGCTGCGAGCGTCGTTGGCTGCTCCTGCTTCTATTTGCTGATGTTTATCAACTTATAGAATCGTATAAATTAGAGGATGAACACTGTAAGAATGTTTGCATGCGGTCGTTTCTGGTTTCAGGGAACGGAACTTTTTTAAGAAATTGAAGTAAAAATTTTTTAATTGCGCTTTATCACAATCCTGCAGGAAGTGGTAACGGCAAGAAGAACATTTTTAGAACTTTCGGCTGGATTTGTTGATAATTTCCAACGCACGAGTTCAAAAATCACGAGACCGAACGAAATTTCCTCCCTACTGCGTCGACCGATTCGTTCCCGAAACTTTTTGGAACAAATTACATTGCCATATTTCCCCGCAGTCGTCGTCGGCGGAACGAGAGGGACAAAAACTTTCGACACATTCCGCACCTGAATTGAAACAGAGCCGGAAAAATGTAATAAAACATAAAACGACTGCAGCGCGCACAAAAGTAGCATGGAAGCAATCACGGAACGTTTTACCGACAGATTGATCAAACACCTGGGACACGCTCTCCGTAGTGTACGTATATTTTCGACCTGAACACATGGGAAAAGATTGATGTGCCGTCGTCTGAAAATAGAGGTGCATACAACGGTTAAATTGTTTCCAAGGTGGAAACAACGTTTCGGGTCTCGGGTCGGTTAATTTCATTTAGGATCTCTGAAATATGTCAGGCCTTTTTTGCGCTTCGTCACAATTAATCCAAGTCGAGGGGACGTTAGAAAAAGAATGTTTGAACGGGAACGTTTGAAACAATTTCGCTTTTCAACGAGATCCCGTAGAAGATTAATCCATTCGGGTGCATCGATGATAAAGTTTTTCAGTTGCTTCCAAAACAAATCAGCGTCGTTCTCCTGTCAGTCACTCATTTACAATAGAGACTAAATTTGTTCGGATAAAAATGTTTTGCTTTAACGGCAATCGATCTGAAAGTCATGGAAGCAGCTCAAGCATTTTGAAACCTGGGCAATATTTGTAAAGTGGGGAAACGTTTCCAGTCAATATTCTTCTGCTGTATGAATAAATTTCGATCTTAAGATTTGAATAGTAGTGATGCTATGTTCACCTGGAAAACCACAAATAAAGTGCTTTATGAACACAGGAAAATGATCACCATGGACTGCCTGCCACATTTCTGCTACCACTACCACGCTACTGACAAATTAAAAACGCAAAAAATATTGGTTCATTTATGTTGAAAAAGAAATACTCGTAAAGACGACTACTTTACCAGTAATTTTTATGACCTTCAAGTGTGGCCACTACCAATACCGTCAATGTCCAATTCAACAAAACAAGAAGAGTGGTGGCGGTTTTTGTAACGGATGCAAAACAAATTTAAGGCCCCCAAAAAAGAAGACCTAGGGAGGGAATAACATATCCAGAAAAATTACAAACCAAATAAATTATCTATTAATCTGTATCACGCTCTTCGTCGTCTCTTGTTCTCACCCAATAATGGTTAATTCAATAATCCAATACAACCATTGTCGACCTCCTAATGACGAAAGAAACGGACGGCAATCGGTGCTTGCTCTGCGAAAATCAATTTAGTGAAGTGAAAATTATCATCCGAAATGTGAAAATGTGGAGTTAAGTGGTTTTCGTGAAAGAAAAATTACATGGAAGTGCAAAAATGTATTAATGAAATGAGGGAGAAACCTGGAACTATCCATTCTAGGCAAGAAAGGAAAAGGGGTGATTGTTATTGAATTAATGAACAAAACACTAAAATGTACTTATGTAAAAGCAGTTTTAAAATGCTCAAAGAAGACATTCAACTTAAAATTAATCCTAAGTACAAAGGAAGAGAAGGGAAATATGACGCAAAAACAATACCTCATTAACCTAATAGATAATTAATAATAGACCTAGTAGATAATATTTCTAATTTTCTTAAATTAATATGGGAAATCATCCAAACAATTTTGCCTCACAATGTTGATAAAATAATATTTGAGGATAATAGTTTAGTAGGAAACAATCCTACTATAGGGAACAATATCAGCAGCTATTGGATAGAATATGGACAGAATTAATACAGGACAGTTTTTTTCAAATAGTTGGTAATCGATATCTGGAGGTTCTTAATATGTGACTAATGGAAGATTATTGTTCTCATCTATAGGACATGTCGTATATCACGACAGTGACTGAAGTGGAAGGGTCTAAAAATTGTTCCAACACTGTCCTAGTAACATTATTTGAAAAAATATTACATGAACGTGTTAAAGACCAGTTTGTATTATTGTAACAACAATAACATAGTTATAAATTGTTAATTTATTCAAAGTTTAACGCAAAGAGAAAAATACATACAAAAGCACTTTTCTTAAGATGACTTACATGAGAAAAGAAGTGAAAGTGCTAATAAAAAATTCGGACATAAAGTGCCTTAGTTCCATCCACGAATATATTCTTAAAGTTAACACATCTTGATAGATCATAATTTAAATGTGAACTCTGCGCCACCTCATACCTTGGACGGACACATAAGTTTCCTGTTTTATAATTTGGTGTTTCGTGTTGAACTGCTAGGAAACCTGAACTGATGTTCCGTGTTTCATATGTGTTAAATGTGCCATGTAAGAAAACGTTTATATATAATAAATTTTTACTATTTACCATCGACAAAGTACATACATTTTGATGTAGAAGAACCTTCAGTGTTGTACTAACTGTGGTACGTTACCTTTTTCAAAAACGTAAGTGTTATGAATTTTATGTATTCTTATATTCTCGTATGTTCTTGAAGACTTTTATATCTTGATGAAGGGGGCAAGGTTTTCCCGAAAGCTTAACAATTACAACAGAGTTTAACGATATAACTAACCTATTTTTAAACAATTAACTGCATTCTTAAGAGGGGAACTCTGTGAGAGTATAAAAGAATTTATCTACATGTATATATTTATAGATATACGGTATCGAACGATTTTGCCTAGCGAATTTTCGAAACACGCCGTTTAAAAAATTTTTGGAAAAATTTAGTCTTTGAAAATACGCATTTGGGGGTAGCCTTACATTGTTATTTTGATTAACCAGTTTAGAATTTAATCATGAAATTTAACCTTGCAAATAATACTCCTTCATTGCAACAACTGATTAAAATATTACTTATTTTTTACATAATGATGTAATTAAAATAAAAATTTTAATATATTTCTATGTAATTTTGATTAAATGTAAAAAAATATTTTTGACTTGCTAAAAACGTAAGTACCTAATCAAGAAATTCTTAATCAATCTGGGTTAGCCGAAACGAATTTGTAGTAAAGTTTTTATTATATGGTAAGTGCGATAAAAATTCCTAAAAGAGCATTAATCTCTGCATGGGATGCAGATTTTGTGTAATTAATATATCATAACAATTTAAAAATGTTTTTATTTGAGAAAATTAAACATTTAGTATCATCTCAATTGTTCAGCTTATTTAGTTATTTATTTATTTTTAAATGTCTATTTTAAGACAAAATTATGTAAAAAACAACCGACAGTTAATTAGACAATTAACAGACAATTAATTGTTGAAATAAAGTGGTGATGATGAATTCTTAGGAACAGGTTAATTAGAATATCATTTAAGGACGCGCGCAAGAGGGTGTATGGGTATACACAAAGTTGAAATTTTTCACAATTTTCGGACGACACATGGCTGGAGAAAAGCACGAAGCACTCTGTATACATCACTTTGGGCATGCCACCACAAGCTAGGATTTTAAACGCAATAACACATTTTAAAATCCATTCGGATTTATGGTTATCAATGGGCAAAACTTTCCGTCTTTGAGTGTACAGCAGAAAACGAAATAACTGCCTTTCCATTTAGTTAAAACTCAAAATTAGTCACGCACCTTAATTTTCGGCTTAATCCCGTTCATCGTCCCGATCTAAATTTGCCTTAACTGCCACTTCCCTTTTTGTCTTGACTTTTCTTCGGTACCGAATTACCATTTCAAATTCTTCGCCTAAAGTTTTCCGGCTCCCCATCAAAATTTTGTGTCTGTGTCATCCATGTAGTTCCCGAGCCTCCCCGAACTCCGATATTAAAATTCCCAATTAAATTTATCAGCGCCCGTGCCAAGTCAATATTTGCTAGAGGAAATTAAAATATTAATTATTTTTCATGTAACGAGGAATCTCCACCCATAAAATATTCCTCAAGTTATTTAGTAAGTCGTGATCTGCAGTTAGTGAGGAAGTTTAGTATGCATCTTTGAAATTTAAACAAAGTTGGAATATTTATAAAGCAGGCGGCAGGCAAGGCAGGCAAGAGCTCCCCGAGCACTAATTGGAATAATCCAGTTCCAATTAATTCTGCGGGAAGTTCGACGTTACCTTCTGCAAGATTAACTCTCTCGCGAAAAACAAAAGCGTAGAGATGGGAGACGAAAAGGGGACGACACCGAAATACGGCAAAGAAATTGAAGCATATATTAATTTCATAAGTGGGACTCGTTATCAAAACACACTCAAATAAATTATTTTGTCACTCTTCGGTTACATTAAAAAAAAAAGAACGTAATCTAATATAAGAAAATTTATTTATAAGAAAAAGGTGATTACGACTGCGACCAGGATGCGAAACCAGAAATCTGGGAATATATACAAGATGTAAGAAAAATATTGACGTTTAATGTTTACAAAAACTGCAAGAACAGGTAATCACCGACACGTGTTTCTGCTTATTAGTTATAAGCCATGTTGGGGTAAATGAAGCTGGTAACATGGAGACTGTAACACCTAAAGGACGTCAACAATAGGCAGTAAGCACGTTGGTGCCTACCAAAGGAAAGACTTCTTTTTAGGAAGCCACAATTCGTAAATTGTGACACAACTGTCATGCTAATATGTACGAAAAATTACGACGGCTTGATACTTACAAAGAGAACAAATCGTGACAGCCGTTTGAATAAAAAGAAAACGGTAAAAACCTGAAGACATAATCAACTGAGATTATAAATAGTAATATATTATAATCTGATATGTTTTCTAAAATTTTTCATATACTATGTACCTTCATTGTAAGTGTAGAAATGATTTACTGCTGTCTTTACACGTAAGTAGGCACTTTGTAGCATTCACTACATAATATCATAATTCTGCTAAAGCAACTGTTTTGTATAATGAGGCTAATTTGAAGAGATGGGCCCAATTTAAAATAACAAATAGCTGCAAACGTTCTCCGCTTTAATTAGAATAAACCTAAAAATACCACCTCCGGTGTTACCTGTGCTAAATGATGCTCGAGGATTTTTCTCTAATTAGTTGCTTAATTAAATCTCAGCGCTAACATTTTTTGTCAAAGTCACCTTGATTGCGTAGGTAGTTCTTAACGGACAGGTGGACAATTTACTCCGGCTCCGCTTTGATAGATATAATCTTGGTGTGAAGAGAGACGTGACAGGTTAACAAATTTACTTTGACGTTTCAATAACGCAAGTAAATGCGGTTGAAAGTTTTCCGAGTTCTTTCACATGGTAAATCCGCTGGTTTAAAACACCGATGGCGGGCAATCCGAGGGACCAAACAAATTTAAAGATAACCAAAAAGTGGAATAATTAGCTGACAACTTATCTCCGGATTTAATTAAGAACTGAATAGGGCATATCCCGGAGTAGTTCCCGTTTTCGCCGATTGACAAAGAAGAATTATGTAGCCGAAAGAGGCGCAGCCGATTCCAAGAAACTTCCTGCCAGAAAATTATGATGCAATTGATAAGGACACCTTAAAAGAAGCAGTTAAGAAAGGCGGGGAGGAAGTAATTAAAAGTGGTTTATTTTCTCCGGCCAAATTCATTATCGTGATTGCCGATTAGAATCTCAATTTATAAAATACACAGCGTTATAATTAGCAATTAGAAAGATTCCACGGCCCTCCAACGTTGATGTGTTTTAATTAGGAGACATCGAAATCCGATTAAAAGTGCCGCCTTGTCGTATTAACCCCAAAGTGGTTCATACTTTGCATACTCTTCTTGAGGAGTTTTACATCAGTAGGTAAATCTTGAGAGCACCACCAGTAGCGCTGCCATGTACAAAAGAATAAAAATTCATATTTGAGGTTATGTATAAAAAATTGATCACTGCGGCATAAATATACGAGGTCAATTATGAAAATGATGAAATGGGATTGAATGAGAGGATGAAAAGCATGGCTGACGCTTCGCATACGCCATTGTAGGAATTGTTGGAACTATTCTCGCTTTGAATTATTTGTAATAAATAAGGGAAAAAAGTTACTGACAATTTAAAAAACAGCTGTGATGGGTGGTTGTCACCTTGGCAAATGTTATGTGAAATTTGTTTATAGAACTTTATTATAACAAGAGAAGGGCATTTAAGCGAATATTTATTTTACGTAAATATTTGACACGTTTTAAAATGTTTTAAAATTATTTGCATATTTCTTTATAAACCTGCTAAAATTGCATAAAATATTAACATAAATACACTTCAGCTAAAGTGTTTGAAAATTATAAATCACTTTTATTCTTATTTCCAAAATAATAGACAGAAATACCTAAGCACCCTCTAGGCACCATAACAAGTCCCTTGGTAATGATGATAATTAGATTGATTATGATTAGTATTAGCGACAGTATCTTTAATGTGACGTCCTTTTATTTATAAAATGCAGTAACATTTTTGTTCCTCAAATTATAACTAAATTAGAGGCTTCTACTTGTAGAATACATTGGAGTAGGAGATTCTGATTTAAGATTTAAGGGTGTCGAGGATCACACTGGAAAAAAGGTTTTTCAAAATTTTAAAAGTGTTGTCGGAAAAAATAATGGAATACAGTTTATTCTTGAAGCAGATGATATCCTCGGTGGTAATTTTAGTTAAATGGAGAGTTAGGTCAAGTTTATTTCATCTTTCATGTCTTGCAAATTTGTTACTTTTTGAAAATTATGAGCTACGTGTATTTGTTTATTGGGTTTATAGTAAATTATTTTGCATTTTAATAAATTTCATGAAAATACCATCATTAATTTCTGGTACATTTGTTAGATTTTTGCGAAATTTCAAATAATCTGTGGTTATTTATTGGTTTTGTAATTTAATAAATTTTACAGATTACCATGTTTGATTTTTGAATATTTGATAGTGTGTTTAATAGTTTCAGCATAATGTTTATATATTGTATTTTGTATTTTAAGAAATTTAGTAAAAACGCCAACTTATATTCTTGCATATTTGTTTATTGCTTTTATAATCAATTATGTTTTTTATCAAATTTCATAAAAGCACCATCATTTATTTTTAGTATAATTGTTAGATTTTTGGGAAATTTCAAACAATGTATGATTATTAATTGTTTTCATTAATAATTATTTTGTCTTTAAATAAATTCCATAAATCACCCCACTTCATTTTTGCATATTTGGTTTTTTTAACATATAGAGCATCTATTAATAATTATTTTGTATTTTAAGAGATTTGTTTAAAGAAACTTTCTTTTATTTCTTGCATATTTGTTTTTTTCTTGCATATATGTAGGAAAAGGGTATATTTTTGTAGAATTATATGTGTATTTGGCCTTCCATAATAATAACTATACTACATGCATAGTTCTCTAGGACACCAAAGAAAAAGAGAATGCCAATATTTTGGGAAAAATTAGACTGGTTTGTTAAAGAAACCTACTCTGTCTATAAATAACTAATTTAGATGTTACTTGAGGTAGTTTTCAAGGTAGTTTTCAAATACTTTGAATAATTTCCTTATTAAATTACATTCGCTTCCAGTAAATAAATCTGAATCAAATTTCATTCAGTCCGATGCAAACTAGGTTTGAGTGCGAGAATAATGCGCGCTGCAAGGCTTATTAACAAATCATCTAAATCACCAAAAATTGTAACATAAGGTTCAGAGAATAAAAAAATGTTCATTTATACCATTGATTGAACAGCACTGACTTTAATCCACGTTTGTACTAATTGAAACAAAAATGGAACAAAATATAATTATAGCGGTCTTTTATAACCCAAAATTTCTATTTTACAAACAAAACTCGTTTTATTATTTTGCTATTCAAACCAAACAAAAATTATATGGTTTTTAAATATCAAACAAAAATAATACTAAAATACTACGTCTTGTTCTGAATTCAACTTTTCACAATTTCTTCTCAAACGTGCTAAAATGACTAATGAAACCTAATATTTTTATGTACCTTATACATAATTACTAATAGGACCTAGTACAATTACAAAAAATTACAAAGCGCATTAACCCCATTTACACTTTGTATTTGTATGAATATCAAAATAAATGAATAAGTATCCGCAACAAAACGTGAGTACATATCAGAAGTGGGTCTCTAAAATAAAAACTTTATACATATTACACCAACAACATTCTACTACATGTTTCTCCTATATGGCCCTTCATAAGTTGTGAGCGGTAAAACAAGAAAACACATTAAACGGTAACGATAATTCCTAAGCAGATGCCGTCCAAGTATCCAAATTTCCAGCACCCCTCGTCGTTCATAGGAAATCGACAGCCTCGTTTGATCTACTCGCCCATAAAACGAACGACTCTAAGTTTGAGGAGAAAGAGAAAGAGAAAGGGAGAAGGAGCGGTAGCCCCCATACTCCCCCTGGGGGCGATTCTCCGCCGAGGAAAAAACTCCGAGAACAGGTGGATGGCATGAACATTATAAACATTTGGATTCAGTTAAAATTCTTTATTGCCGCGAATTCACTTATACTTTTACGTCCCTGCGAGATTGAAACCGAGCGAGGAGGGTGCAGGTGAATAGGTAACGGAAGAAAGGCAATTCCGTTAATGTATTCAATACCTTACCTATAATCATAAAAGTTGCGGTGTAGATGTGGGATTCGAGAAATATGGCGGAAACGGGGGAGAGGGAATTATGTTCTCGCGGGTATTGTGCGTGGTGGATTTTATTTTATTTTTCCTCCTTCTTTTCCATACGCGGGGATGCGGGATTAACGTCTGTAATCTGCACGAAGTTTTTATCGCGAGTTTCGGAATTACATATGTCTCGTATTTCCTTAGAACAATCTCAGGCGAAATCCGTGGCGGCAGACGATCTGTCTGATTGGAGCGGATCCAAAGGGAACTGACGCTAACGCCAGATCAAGAATTTTGATGACTAGGGGCTTATTGGATGGGTAGGGCGCTAAACAGCCCATCGCAACTTAATACAATTAGTAAAAGAATAGTTCAACGAGTGTAGCTGGAAATGGCCCTTTACAAACTCTCAATAACAATAAGCAAACCGCACACTGACTAACAGATGTCCATCTCAGGGCCATTCAATGCCTGGATTCCTAAAGCCATCCCTAAGACAGATGTTTATAGGAAGTCTCAAATGGGACCACTTAAATCTTCCAATTGAACGCTTTAGGAAGTCCTTACTTTTCATCTATTTAAGCTTGATCTTATTGATGTCTGAAATGGACGCCTTTGCCTGGACGTCTTCAAAATGTCTAAAAGTGGACATCTGAAAAGCATCCCATACAAGTCCAATTCTTGAGGTTTTATGCCTCAAAATGATATTTTAAGGACATGCATAACAAGTCATTCATTTTAAGAGTTACTGCCCGTGTTCTAAGCCTACATCGGAGCTCTTTCTTGCGTTGTAAGCATATTTCGGTGCTGCTTTCTGCTTCTGAGCTTATTTTGGAGTAAACTTACTCCTTTTATAAACTTTTCAGCGGGTTTACTTAATTTTTCATGATAGTTTACGAAATATACCTCATTTATCCCTATTCAAATATTCGTCACAAAATTGGGGATTACTTTCTGATATAACGCATGCGCTCTATATAAGTTTACAAGCTCTAAGGAAATTCTCTCGAGTAAAGAAGTCCGAAAGTCGCCTGTTTAGACTGCCTAAAAACCTGCCAAAAAGACTTCTTGAAGATATCCAATTTTGTAACTAAGCCGTGCTCTACGTCAAAGTAAGTAAGGTAAAGTATGTTAAGACGTCTGACGACAAACAAACATCTTTAAGTCAATGATTAACGCCAAAAAGGTGTCAATAAGACGTTCTGAAGACGTCAAATTTTGTAACAACGGCCTACTTACTCTAAGTTGACGGATTTATGGGACATTTTAAACACGCCTTTTTATGGTCTTTATTGAGCCTATTCGAAAAAACAAATAAAGATCCTAAAGTCGCCTGTTAAACGTTCGAAAGTGTGCCAAAAAGACGTATAGAAAGCAATATTAAGGGACTTTTCAAGGATCGCATAGTACAAATGACGTCGGCGAAAGTTGATATAGCCATTCAAAATGGTCGTTGAAAAATTTCATCCGAGTTTATATCAGCCTTGATAGAGTTTCAGGCGGATAAAGACAGTATACTTAACAAAAAATCAAATGACTTATGCAAATGTCCTTAAATATTGTAGCGGATTCTTATACAAACTGGCTTTACTTTTCTAAAACTACAACAGTCTTTACACACAGAGATTTTGTACTACACCGACGTCAGTATTTACATTTCACAATTTCATAAACAACTACTTGTTTTCCCATAACAACGACCTATACGGAGCATTCGCTACACTATCCCTCCCCGTCTTCAGGGTCGCCCTCGACCCTCGGACGATCTACTTCCACAGCAGTCCATATCAGCGAACTGCTACTGCTACGGGTACTGCTACAGCTACTGCTACTGCAACTGTTACTGTTCCTGCTTCGGCTACGGCTACTGCTACGGTTACGGCTACTGCTACTGCTGCTACTACTGCTACTGCTACGGCTACTGCTACAGCTACTGCTACTGCAACTGCTACTGCTACTGCTACTGCTACTGCTACTGCTACGGCTACTGCTACAGCTACTGCTACTGCAACTGCTACTGCTCCTGCTACGGCTACGGCTACCGCTACTGTTACGGCTACTGCTACCGCTGCTACTGCTATGGTTACGGCTACTACTACTGCTACTGCTGCTACTGCTACAGCTATGGCTTTTGCCACTGCTACGGCTACTGCTACTGCTAATGCTACGGTTACGGTTACTGCTACTGCTACAGCTACGGCTACTGCTACTGCTGCTACTGCTACGGCTTCTCCCCTTCTTCAGAGATTCCGCCTGATCCTTGCCAAATCCATTTGATTAACTCCATTGAGCGGGTTAGACTGCAAATCTTGTACAAAAATTAATCAGCAGCAAATCGAAATCAAGCAGGCCAATCCTCTTTCTGACCATGAAAGACACCAGGGATGACCAATCCCATCCAATGCTCCAGGTAGAAGAGGGACCTGTCTCTTGAAATCCTCCAAGCAGGCCAATCCTACTTCTGACCATCAGAGACACCAGGGATGACCAATCCCATCCAATGCTCCAGGTAGAAGAGGGACCTGTCTCTTGAAATCCTTCGCTGCTCCTGCAGTTACTGAAATCCCCAGCAACTGCTTCATGGTTCCAGACGCACAACCCAGTGGTCAACCATCACCAATTCTTGTACTAAAGATGAACAGCGCCCGTCTCCCAATATGAGTTACAAATGTGAGTGTAGCACTCAAACGGGCCACGCGCGCCAGCCGCACGCAGTCAATCCATTCGAGTGTTATCCTAAATCTAACTTAGCTGTAAGTCCTGTGGAATCTCGAGTCGCGCCAGCCGCTCAACAACTCCATAACGCCGCACAGACTGCACTCCTCGCCTCTCCGCCGCGTGCCATCGCCATCACTTCTGTATGCCATCCCAGGTCCACCAAAATTTTTCCGCTACTTCGGTTCACCAAATCCCGGACAGGCCCCCATTTGTAGCGGATTCTTATACAAACTGGCTTTACTTTTCTAAAACTACAACAGTCTTTACACACAGAGATTTTGTACTACACCGACGTCAGTATTTACATTTCACAATTTCATAAACAACTACTTGTTTTCCCATAACAACGACCTATACGGGGCATTCGCTACACTATGTTTGGGTAAGTAAGCACCATAAAATAATTTTCCTGCTTCGAACCGAGAAGGTTTTGTAACGGTGGACACTAATCCTTTTTGACCTGAGAAGTCGTTTCATTTTCTAATAGATGAGGAATATCCAGAAAAAATAGAAAAAAACTATTTAAACCAAGAATTATATAATATGAAGAGTATAAACACGATAGATGATATTAAAAATTTTTTGCGAACTACAGGCTGTAATATTACAACCAATATAATATGAAGTTAAACATCACATGTATGAAATTAATTGCTATGATTGTAATATTACGTACAAATAAAACGTATATCAGAGTTCCTGGTTTTAATTTTTGGGATATGGGCGTAGTTCCTTTTGAAGTAAATGGGAGTCAATAAAACGTTTGAGCTATTAGTTTTCAGAAAAATAATTTTTAAGTGTGAAGTATTGGGGTAAAATTTCGACATTAATGTGAATTCTACTTCGTCTGATTGTGTCGAGAGCTCGTCTAAATTAAAAACCTTCCACGTTCCAACGCGTTTATTATTACAATACCTGGTTTTTGGTAACGGAGACGTCGTTAATTAATTTTTGTGTTACCTCGACAACCTGGCAAACCTACGTCGCCGAATTCCTCCGCGACCGCTCGAGGTCATACCTCCTGACAATTCAATTAATTTATTTGACACTTCCAGCGAGGAAAAACTATTTTGGCACAGATTCATTACCTGGGGGCATTTTCAGAATCGTCAGACGTCCGCATGTGGCATTATAAAGAAAAGATTATTTTCGTCTGCGTCGTATATATAGAAGTGCGTGTTACCTTGGTTGCATTTTATTTACCTTTACATTTCTTTTCGGGACCGGATCGGGACAGGGGCCCGAAAATAGAAAGCCAGGTGACGGGCGGATATCTCGGAACTTTGAAAAGGGTGCGCGGAGTATTTTCGAAACAAAGGAGCACGTTTCCGAGAAAATGTAGAGGACGCTAGTTAGGCTCATGCACCAATTAAGACCTGCAGCTGCTGAAATATATTCAATTGTTTAGTAAAAATACTTCGTGTTCAGTGAAATACTAAACGCGAGGTAAAAATAATCATAACTGCCTTTAGCAACAAGGGCTCAGCGCAAACATGTGAGGCGGAGGAAACTAGTCACGCTCAGGTTGCTCAAGGTTTTGCCTCGTTTTCAGTTGGAGTCCTTTCTCCCTCCAATAGTAAGAGAGTAATCTACAGAGAGGAAATTCGAATAACTACATTACGTTAATATTAATAGAATAATCTAATACTTCAATCTATTACCAACCTGGTAAATATGACTGTAAAGGATAATTTGTGGGGATAAGTATTTTCGGGTTTATGAGGTAATGCTCTATAACTTCAGATTTAGGAGACCAGGACACAAGACAAGCCCCAAAAGTGATGGCCTCATAAGACTTTTACTTGTTACAAAGAGTTTACAGCATAATCAGCATCACCGCAAACTGTAGATATATATGATTTCCTGAATTCTGAGCTGAAAGTTCTAAACTGAAGTCAATCAATGATTGATTCAAATTCGAAACTTTTTCGGCAAAAATTTTAAAACGCTATATCAAACTGATTTTTTTACCGTGTGTGCACGCCAATCGAATAGTCTAATTTCTTTTCCCAGGTATTATTTAATATCGCATTCGAGAAATGAAGATCGTTTACAAATCTGGTGAGCCCCGACGGGCTCACCACCTCTTCTGCCCCTTTGGATTCCTCGACTATGTTGTTATATATAGGAATTTCCTGATTTTTCATAAATAACTTTTCTGTTGTACGTTTTAGAGAAAAATGTTAAATTAATATTCAACTGTCGTTCTAGGAAATTTTCGATTTTTCATAAATAACTTTTTTCTTTCACGTTTTAGGAAAAAAAATGAAATGTACAAAATTGTAGAGCTATTGAAGACCTACAAAAAATCTAAGCAACATTTTCGTTTCCGAAAACTAAAAAAAAAAAGATATGAATTATTTTCAGGTTTGACAAGCCGCCATTTTGTTTCTATTCGGCGGATTTGGTTCGTGAACGAACTTATCCAAGATATTTACTCGATCGATTTTTGCTCCTTTGAATGCGATACGTAAAAAATTGCGCCCTCTATCGTGCTTACAAATTTCGTTATAATACATATATGAACATATACTTATTTTTATAAATTTTTGAATGGAGGGTGCTTTTGGCATCGAGGGATCCCAAAACGAATAACTGCTGTGAAATTTTTCCAAAGTCGTGACATGCGCAATAGCCTATAGTTCTATAGAAATATGTACTGCGTACATATAGAAATAAGGCTAAAAAAATTCAGACGTGATTGACGGAAAACCTTAAGAAAATGTCACATATTAACCGAGAACGGCGGCGATGCCGACTTCCACCATAAAACATAAATGGACAAAAATAACCATTTTGATCGTTTAGCGCCCGTACTTATTCCCGTTACATTTTTCTTTTCACCTTTTAGCTTGGCGCCGCTGCGTCGCAATTCGCCACACTACCGCTTCTCGCCAGTAAAACAATCGGCCCCATTGTTACGAAATCCCTGCGGTGCAAAGCTTTTACGAAAGGTACACTTTACCGATGTCTAGATTACATCGAGTCGGATAACATTTAATTACCCCGGTAATTTAATCTATTTTCGGAGTTTCCCCCTACGCATATCGTCGATAAAATCATTGCACTTACCGACTTATCGACGGGATTGTAAAAATAGAAAGTGGAAGGTTATCGAGGATCGGGTCCACACAGTATGTTTTGGCGTTACGAATGTCCTGGGAATATTCATATTTTCGAAAAATCTATAGAACTTAAAAACATAATTGGGTAAATTGTTCGACCTCCTAAAGCAACCTGAAGTTTATTTATTTCTTACAGAAACCAATAATTTGTCAATATTACAGGTACTTGGTAATCTGTATGATACCGTGTGATTTTCAAATGTTAGGCATTAACGATATACTACGTTCGGTCCATTTCATTTCCGTTTGGATTAAGGAAGACAAATCTGAAACATTTGGAAATTACTTTTCTTTAGTAATTACTAATTAATTACTAATTAATTTACTTTTTTGTAAGACGTATCACTGCAATTGGTTTTTGAAATAGACAGTAATAACTCCATAATATGAAATTAAAATAAATCTTATTTTAAGGTGATATACAGAATGTACAAAAACTCTAAAAACTTAAATTAAAGAAAACTTATGTCTGGTTTAAAGAGGCAACTCTTTCCACTGGAAATATAATCAAAATGTGGATTTATTGATGTCACCTATATATCAAAGAAGATACTCTAAATATTTCCAATACTTTCCTCCATAAAAAGTTGATAACATATTTACACACCCGAAAGGCAAACCAATCTCATTTTAGCAGGTCAAACTGCCTTAGTGCCCCCGTATTATAATTAATAATAATATTATATAATTATTTTAAAAAATTTATTTTATTAATTAACATTATTGCTTAATTATAAATAAATAAGGGAGAAATGCGGAACGAGAGCAAGCGCAGAGCTGCATGTAACTTTGGGAGTGAATTATTCAACAAGGGATCAACTGATCATGATGAGCTTAGGCAATCTGGATTTTCCATATTATATTCCTTCATTTGGTAAACATTATGTAAGAGGCTTGATTTCACTAGGAAAAAATAATCCAAGAAAATGACAATAAACAATCTGCGTTTGATCTAAAAAAAAAGAGAAAAAATCGAGCAAAATTTTGATACTGAACGCAAATAACTTTTTTTTCTATGTGTCAGAACATATAATGGGTGTAGATAACAATAATGGATTATACAATTACTTTTTAGAACGCTTCGGCTCAGGAAATTTGACTGAGGTAGTTGAGAGATGTAAGCAACCAAAAATGGTTACGAATGGAAGGAACAACGGAGTTTGCTAATGAGCTGAACTCTGGCAGTATAACTTTCTACACTACTTTTCTTACACCAGAAGGCAGAGAACATAAGTTCAAACAAAATATGGCGAGATTTTCAAGAAGTAGAAAAAACTTAGCTTTTAGATGTAATGGAATTAGTTATTGTCCGGAAGTAGAATTATCTACCAATTCCTTCTGATATCAAGGACCGATATCAGATAGGATCAAGGATATCTAATATAAAGGACCAGAAAGCCTATAAACATTTCATAGTACAGATTTCTAAAAAAATGTCAACCACTTAGCTATTACACGAGCGTCGAATGAATTCACAAGTAATTGCGTTATATCATGTATTGTAATTCAGAAAGTATAGCTTTCTACTCTACCCTTCCTATATATGAAGAAAGAGGACTTGAGAATCTGTAATACTATATATTATACTAAGAATAAATGTCAATAACTCAGCCACTGCGCCAGCGTCGATTAGATTCTAATGTAAGCCATTACATTAAGTACTATTTACTGTAGTACTCAGAAGTATATCTTTCTACACTTTCCTTGTTATACCATGCGTTAAAGAATAAAAGGGCCTACAAATCTGCTGTAATGACTGCTAAAAAATGTCAATAACTGAGAGCAATAATTTAGCCTACGTCGATTATATTCTAAAGGAATGGCACTACCTAATGTAGTGTAACTCCGCATAATTTTTCCTGCTAATCTTCCTATACAGTGTACGTATACGGTATAAAACGACCTATAAATTTCCTATAATAAAAGTTGCTAAAAATGTCAATAACTCAGCTATTGCATCAGTGTCAATTGGATGCACATGTAATTAAGTTACATAGTGCGCTGTAACTCCGGAAGCACAATTTTCTGCACAACCCTGTATATACCAGCAGATAAGAGACATAAGGGCCTATAAAACTAATACAGGGAGAATTTCCAACAAAATGGTAATAAGTCAGCCATTGCACTAAAGATTCCCATGTAATGGAATTACATAAGGTGCTATAACTTTGGAAGTAGAACTATTTACACTTTTCCTATTATACCATGAAATAGAGGATCTCAGGACCTACAGAAGTGTCGTAGTAAGATGTTATGAGAATTTGTTACTAAGTGCCAAAAATTTAGCCAAGAGCCAATCTCGTACTGCCAATAACAGCAAAATTAGCAATGATTAGAAATCATGGGCTTGTATGGTCAAAAGACTATACAAAATTTTTATTAATAAAAACCAATGTAGTTTCTTCTTCCCCTACATGTCAGGGACTTGATTTTCTCGCCTCATTATCACTAATACTTAAACTAAATGAAATAAATGTGGAGGCTCTTTACCCGTTTAAATTGAAGGTTTATTATCGTCATTTGCGAATTTTCCGAAAACACTCCTTTTCCTTTTCGAAAATTACGTTGCGGTTAACAAAAAAGTGCCGAAAATATGTGTAAACGAGCCCCATGTGCTCTCCATTAAAAACTACTCCATTAAAAACAGTAAATTTAGGCCATCAGTCCGGTAGTGACCCGATCAATGTTTTTAATTAGGCAATTGAAGCGTCCCACTCCGGCGGGACACAGTGAAAACAACTTGCCTAAGGGATACATCCGACAACATATATAACTATGCCAATCAAACAGTTTTCGCTTTGTGTATCCTTTGTACAGACAAAACCAATTTATTCTAAACGTACGGACGGGCGTACCATCGAATGCGCACGAATACGAATCGGGGAAATATAGGTGGACGGAATGGACGTCATTTTCAAATTATGAATACATTATTTTGATAATGCATTATGCCGCTTAACTGGCTAGCTGACTAACTACACGGCCAGCTTAATAACTAAACGCGCTAATGAAACGGGAACGGCGGCGGCGCGGAGGTGCATGGCGGAAATTTATAATGGGCGTTTGTTTGAAATTTCGCGTCTGATTTTGATTATTTCGTTTTAGAGAGAGAAACACAGAGAGAGAGAGAGGGAGAACTAATCCCGTCTAGTCGATCGTAAAATCAGGTTGACAGTACAACAAATTTCATTAAATCCGCGTAATAGATTCACACGAGCGAACGTTAAAAATATTTTTGCGGTTGATTCGAACAATTGACGTTGCGAATATATTTGATGAAGCGTCAAATGTAGTATCACAACGTTCTTCGGTAATCTAATTTCACTTGCTATTACAGACATTAATGTGATTTGCTAATAATACGGTTGATAGGAACTGAAATCAGTGAATAAGCGTTCTCTTCGTTTTAGAGAGTTTTATAACTCGTCACAGTTAAACAAGGTGTATCTCGAGATTTGCATTAATTTTATACCATCATAAATGTAGCTTATGTAAGCGAAGAGGAGACGAAAGGGACGATCGAGTCTCTCTCCTCTCGGCACAACATTCCCTTCCGTTTTAGCGAATTGAGTAATCAAAAAGGTAAATCAAAGCTACGGGGCTTTGAAGTTAAAGGTTTTTGTTTATTCGCTCCGGATTTTTATCCTACCTATAGCTCTGAGTAAATTGAATTTGCACATCGCCTTTGTTCGCTCCCGCCTCCTCCTCCCCCACTTCCTCAGCCTCCTTTTTCCTACTCTACTCCGTTCTGCGGCTTAATCTCTGCGTGGAGTGCACCCATCTAATCAGCAAATTTATACGGTGCTCCTCTCTCGTTCCTTTATGCATATTTTATTGTTTTAGCCTGCAGGAGGCACTTCGATTTTCCTTGGCGGATTCAATTCGCGAAGTATTTGAAATCCAGTTTTTCTTTACGACCACCAGCACCACACCTTAATGAGGAGAGAAAAACGATTCATTCTTTTGTATTCATAAGTACAGTTAGTGTTTAACGGAGTCTGAAAAGTTTCTAGAAGTTGCCCGAATGAATTAATACTTCAAAGCGTTGACATATAATTACGCTCATGGATCCTTCGTATTACAGTTACGTTAGGTTGCCTGGTGATGTGAATAAAAACCAATATACATACGAGGTGCGTTCTGTTTTTTATAATAAAAAAAACCAAATGGAATTTAGTGAAAACCGATTAATTTTCCGTGATCAAATACTCACGTACTACGTGATCACCTTGTTTATTTAAATATTTATCATATCTTAAAATTAATCTTTGCAGAACCGTATGTAAAACTATGTAAAAAATGCATGAAAAAACCTTAGAGAAATAAGATGAGTTCCCCAACCATCATTACTACTCATACTGCAGCTGACCTCTCAGATGGTTTAAATATCGAGCTATGTTAAGTTAGATGAATTTTCATGCATCAGCTACTAGTGTGTTTACACATTTAGAAACATTGGAGCTAAGGTGTTATGGCAGCTGTTAGAATTTTTAATCAATCTCTAGCAGACTCTAAAGCACATGGCTTATCTTTAAAAAATATGCAAGACTTTAAAAAGGCATGGAAAAATAGGGAATTACGGAAGAAAATATGATAAATAAAATATAATAAACAGTTCCACATGTCTTTTTCCTTGTGTGAAATATGACCTATATCCTGCGTCTCCTGTCCTGTATCCTGTATCCCGTGATCTGTAATGTGGCCTGTGTCTTCTAACCTATGTATTCTGTGACCTGCATCTTTTCTCCTGTGTTTTTCCAGGCTGTATCCTGCGTCTTCTATCCTATGCAGTGCATGCATCTCCTGCGTCCTGTATCTTAAGAAGTGCGTCCTGTGACGTTTATTCTATGCGTTGTGTCCTGCGCTCTCCGTCCTGTATCCTGCGTCACGTGTTCTCTGTATTATGTCCTATAACATGTGATGCGTGTTTTCTATTGTAAGAATTGTGTCTTGTATGCTTTATTACACTGTGTTCTGTGTGATCTGTGCCTTACGTTAAGTATTGCGGTCTTGTATTGTATTCTGTGCAGTGCTGCCACTGGTTTTTCGAGAAATGGTGGTGCAGCGTTTTCAAAATTACCAGATTTTTACCATTTTTATCCGAAGAGAAGACGTTTTAGTGTAAAAAAATATGTCGATTACTTATTGATACAATTTAATAGAAGCAAGTACTGTATTGTACTTTTAGCCTGAATCTTGTGTAGTGTGTCCTGTGTATTTTTACTCACTGCTGGAAAATAGACTGATTAATGGGTCCAAGCCTGTCTTACTCACTTATTATTCCTAACACGAACAGATCAAATAGGTATTGTAAACCACTTTGGGGTGCTACTGGTTTTAAATTCCAGTTTTTTTTTTATTTAATGTAGTGGAATCTACTGCATTCACATTATTTTGCATTTTAAAGTCCCTTTATTACATCGTCGATGTTCGAACAAAGGTGGAAGGTACGAAACACACTCAACCATCTTATTTAGGATCAAGACCTAAATCCATCATTGGAACTATGGTGGGAAGCCCGGGAACTGATCACCTTAGATGACTGGGAAATTTTGTTATACTCCCAAACGCCCCAATAAAATCGCTCCAAACGATTTTCATGTTTTCAAACACCAGAACTATCACCATGGCGACATGCACTACAACAATGAAAAGAACAGACAACCTAAAGTAATTGGAGAAGGCAGCGAATTTCTTTGGAAAGGGTGCGGTGCTGGAAAGGGAAAGGGCTTACAAGGCTTAGTTTTAAGATATGATCATTGATTAAACAATAGAAGTAATTATAATACAAGGGCATTTATGCAATGTGAATATTTGGCATATTTAGAGTGATTTTAAAACTATTTGCATATTTCTTCGTGAACCTGCGCTAACATGGATAAAATATTAGAATTACAGATCACTTTGATATTTTTTGCGACAGAAATATCTGGAAACTCCTAAATTACGGTAATAGATCCTGTGGCAATGATAAGGGTTAGAGTGAATAGCATTAGTATTAACGAGCTAATATTTTATATAGCTCTCCTCTGATAAAATTGGGAAAGAAGTTTTTAAAATTTCAAAAATACCCTAGAAAAAGGTTCAAAAGTGCTGCGTTATTTGACATGGAACGGAGTTTTTCCGTCTATTATTACATTTGTACAGATTTTAACTAAGAATCAACATGTGGTTTATTGTTTTATATTTAACTGTTTTTAGCGAAGTTAATGAGAACGTCACCTTATATTTCTTGCCTATCTGTTACTTTTTTTTTGTATACCAGTGGTGAAAAAAGTACATAGGAATGCAGACATTTCTTCTGGTTTTATATGCAAATTTCAATGTTGTATCCTCGTTATATCCCACCAAAGCATCCCTTGTATGTTTCCATTTTACTGCATACACTTTTTTGTAAGAATAAAAAACATCAGCATAAAAAAGCATGTGTGTTGATTTAATTATCAATAATTTCACGATAAAAATATTCCTTATCATTTAATTATGATATTTTCTAAACACAAAAATTAAAGTTGGGTTGATTATAACACACCCACGACTTCAAAACTTCAACGGCGCCGTGGCTTAGTTGGTTAAAGCGCCTGTCTAGTAAACAGGAGATCGCGAGTTCGAATCTCGCCGGGGCCTGCAATGGAAGGTTTAGGGAACCCTTCCCTTTTGTTATTTAAACCAAAATCACCCATTTAATCACACGTTATTATATAATCAACGGATATTACTGAATCAACTCGTGAACATCCCCATACTTTTAAAGAAGTGTGGATCAATTGGTGATACCTCGGATCTTTTTCTCAGCACTAATAGAACTTCAAAATCCAAAAGTTTAAACGAGGTTTGATCTACAAACAATATTTCGCATTTTGGATCTCGTAATTTCGTGAATTTTATTTTAAGGTAGAATCGACAATCTGCGTTTGATTCCGAAACAGTCAGCACCTACTTTTTGTACTTGTACCTTTGCAGTTTGTAGATAAGTTTTAATCTCAGAAATAAATCAAATTTAGTAAGTCTGTAAATTAGTAAATTTACTAAATCAAAACTAGTAAGTTATTATTTCAACTGTTCTGACAAAATTAAGTTGCCTTGTGAGGTGGACGACCAGCCGAAGAAATTCCAAAGTATCTAAATTTTTAAAGGGTACGCAACGTTACACAATTTATAAATAAAATTATGCTAGAAATTGATTTTTTGAAAAATCTTTTATACGCAGTCATGAAAACGGCGAGGGAAAAGTTATTACACAAAGAGCTGGCAATAATTTGAAGATTACGCTGTAGATCATTCAAATTAATACACCAGGAATTGAGAAAACATGATGTAGAGACAATTACAATTACTGATGTACCTCCTATACGAAACAATGTTAAGCATGCTCGTAAATCTACGGTATTAGAGTACCAAAACCAGGTAGAAGATGTACACGAAAACTAATTGGGGAGAAGAATTTTGTCTGGTCAATGATCCAGAAAAAATATTATTTTATTTGCTACTAACTCAGAATTTAAAACACATCAGTCGATCTAAAACTGTGTTTTTTTCAATGTTTTAGTTCAAGTAGAAGATGCCTACATTTGTCTATACGGAAGTGAAACGCGAAGGACGACGAAAAAAGAACAAACCAGAATACAACCACAACAGATGAAATTTCATGGGAGAATAAAACGTTGCACAAAACCAGATAAAATAAGAAATAGAGACATTTTTGACATAAGTGAGAAAATAAATAAATATAAAGTTAAGTGGAAAGGACTTGTAGAACGAATGAATTAAGAGGGGACATAAATGTAACAATCGATGTTTTTATTGGCTTAAAATACCCCAAATGTTATGCAGAATGTGACAGAAAAATTTCAGAACGATATCTTAAGTAATTTTCAAATTACAACGTAATACGCGTTGCGCGGTCGCTGCACTTGCGCTCGCATTATTATCTCTTATCCCCATTCTCAACCATTTGAATCGACGCTCCGAGCGTCTTTTCCTAGCATTTTAGTTTGGTTTGTACTGCCCTGTAGTAAAAAAGTTGCCGATTAGTTTGTAACATGATTGTCGTACAGTTTTGGATATTCAAAGTTTAAGCGCGTTTTTCTCGAAATATCATTTTTTGAGACTGCGGGCGTGATAACTCAAAAAATAATCATCCTACCTATCTGCAAATTTCAAGACACCCATAATATTGTAATACCTAGAATACGAACCAACATGTTCGATAAATTTCAACTCAGAAACTTGAAAAAAAGTGGGTTAAATTCGGAATTTTTACCAAAAAATGACACTTTCTGAAAATTTAGATGGATTTGTTATAAGTTTTGTTATAATATATATATATATATATATATTTGTTATAATCTCCGCCATTTTGTTTTTGATCAACACCTCCATGGCAGTTTTTTATACTTCAATGTACAGTGTTCAAAACCAATATACTTGATAAATCTTCCTAAATAAATTTCATTCTTAAAGTCGATCCTAAATCATGACCTCATTTTGTGCGTTTTACACGTATGTCCCCCCTTAAGAAAGGCTGCCTGTCAGAGTGAGATTTTACATATATTCTGAAAGAGGAAACGTTGGCAGACCAAGGAAAAGATCGGTACCCTGACAGGTAAACTACCTAAAACTTGAAGTAAAGGAAAGAAGAAAATCTACATTGCGAAAAACTCGCAAACGATTAATTTTCCAATAAAAATCAAATGTAGAAAACTGCAGCTTCTCCTTTTAATCAATGTTGACACCACACTCATCGTCACTCTGTACTTTGTTGTACTTTAATTCGACTGACTCTAATGTTACTAATGTAATTTACTTAAACATTATCATAAAAATAAAACTACCATTTATTTCAAGCATTCGTTATAAGTTCAATTCTGCGTGACTGACTGACTAACCCATGGGTTGTATTTACCGATAACGTTCCGCAGGTAAGCAAGGTACCATTGGTACCGCCCACAACCGCGCCGTCACGCCTCGACCTCCACGCATCTCTATTCTCCTATTCATATTGTTAATCAAAATATCGATATTTTACTGTCGATCTGATCAATGTTTTTTCTACACGAGGGAACCTCGATCCCTCATATACGCGACGCAACGACGGATCTTCACGAAGTACCGAAGAAACGTGCACGCGGTTCCTCCACCTCTGCGCCACTGCTGCTCCCCTGGTGATAGGTGAACTGGTATATCGATTTTTTAAATTTTTTAATTTGTACCTAATAAAAATTTAAAGGAAATCGTGGTTGAAAATTGATTTAATTTTTAAATATCGCCGCTTATCTCAGGTCACCAAACTTGACGATAAGATAATAGTTTACGTATACACACGCGCAGCGTTTAAAACCATTTAACGTAAACAAAAAATTTACATACACTTCAACTTTAAAAATGTCGCTGGAATTTCCTCGTTTAAATGTCGAACGAGTGGTACCGGTCCTACCTCCACCTGCCTTCTGTTCTCCCGATGAGATTTTGTATTTCAAGACGATCTCACTCTGCGGGTACCTGCTCGCAGGTACCGTGAAAAGAAGAACGCCAGGTACCACACGGAAGAAATGAAGAGAGCGCGGCACCACGACGTACTCATGTTCGCCTAGTCGGATGTCTTACTTGAAGATCAAACTTTTTACCCGATTTTCTTTGGATGAAGAAAGAAGAAAGAAGACAAGAACGAAGGTCGGGTGAGGCAAGTTAAGTTGTAGCCGAGATCCGACTAAACCCGATCTGGCACTTGGTATACCAGTTGCGCACCGTGGTCAGGAAATTACGAAGATAATTCCGCGTGTAGTCTATGATTATTAGCACAATTGATTGTAAGAAATTCTTGAAGAATATGGGATGTTTCCAAATGGAATGTTTATAAATACAGGGAAACTGTGGAGCTTGTGGCTGTGACGTAAATTATTAATAACTTCTGACAAAATAGGTGTACTTTTTTGATTTTGCGTAATAAGTAAACACTTATGGTGCACAATATGTGTCGTCAAGTCGTCTATCCGAGGCCTCTTAATTTTGCAGTCACACAAATAAGTAATAATAAGGTTAGAATAATTCTAAAGGGTCCAAATCAAAAGAGAAGAGCTGTTCAACCAATTTAAATTGGTAAAAACTTTGTTGTATTGACATAGTTATACTCTTTTTTGATCAAAAAGCTGGTATTTTTAGCGTTCGTGGATAAAGCTTTTCAAATACGTTTCTTAAAGTCTATTGAATTTTTTTACAATAAAACTAACTCATAAACTTCAAAATGACAACTTTTTTGTTCTTTAATTGATATGCACAAAGCCGTAGCGATTGTTAAAAAAGAACGAATTATGTTAATTTTTTTAAATTTGTGTAAAAATACCAACGCCTTGAATAAAAAAGTATAACTCAATATTTCAACATAATAACTGCCGGGATTTTAATTATCGGGATGAAGTTTTCAGTGTCGGGAATTTGAACCAGACCCATTGGAGTCGAGTCACCGGCAGGCAGTGTTGGGGTGAATTGTGACTATTCAGAGGTTCAATAATAAAATATTATAAAATACAGCCATACCAGAGAGAAGAGGAGAAGAATGAAGAAAAGGCTACTGAAGAAGACACGGTAGCCGAAGCTTTGAAAGCTACTCTTGGGGAAAATTATGACGACTCAAGGTTGCAATAAAATATTTTTAGTTCGATACTGATAGTGAATATCATGGATAATTTTATAACTACGCCTGTTAATCAATATGTACGGTTTCAAGTTCCTGATATGTAATATTTAAAAACTAATGTGGTAACTTCCAGACTTGCAAATGGATATTTTTTCTCTTTTTTGCACTTGGTTATTTTGAGGGCATCTACAAACATGAATCTTTTCTCAATCACGTCAAATCTTCCCAGAATAAAATTATGGAAAAAAACACAAAAATTAGCATGTTCGAGTGTGATAATCATAGTAAAACAAATTCGTACCACATCGATAATTATTTATAATAAAAGTGAATATACATTAATACAACAATTTGTTATTGAGCGATAAATTTTATCATGTTTACTTTTCAAGTATGTTTTGATAACAAAAAACTTTAGTTAGGTTGCAGTTTATGCTACAAATACATACGGAAGAGCATTGGTGTTAAGGGCAAAATCTCTTAAAATCCCTCCTAAAATTACACACAATATGTGAAAATAATCCTGTAACTAGATTTAAAGAACGCCTTTTAGCAGCAATAAGTGATCAAACCTATTGATAAATTGTCGACAGAGGCAGAAAAATTGAAGTAGGAGGAAAATTACATTTTCGTCAACTGCAAAAGATGAAGATGTTGCCGAAATAATAGAAATAAATGAACGAACGACAAATTGTGATAAAAGGCTTGATAATCCACGACATTTACATCATAGAAAAGAACTAGCGAACTTTAAAAGTTAAGCAGAGATACCTTTAAAACTGTAAAGACATTTTCCTACTTTAGTAAAAATATTTAAAAACATGAGAATCCGGTAAGCAAGTTTTGCAATTAATAACTTATATGTTTAAATGTACAATCATTTTCAGTTCGAAGAAGACATGTCGATTATATATATACTAACCTATTCAAAAAACATAGATTCGACATGAATTCAGATTGTCGTACATAAACTTTCGTTTCAACACATTCTAAACCCACTTTAAGCTAAAATCCATTCTAACAATGTTAAAATGCGTTTATGAATAAGAAGGTAAATTATTACTTGAGTAGTAGTAACATTTTTGGAACTTCTCAGAAGTAGCAAGAGGCAATAAATGTATTAAAATAGTATTTATTCCTGCATAACCTTTGAAAAATACGTAACTGTAGAAATTTAATTCTTCCGGATGTTAAATAAATAAACTCCCGCAAATCGAATCAACAATATTCCCCAAGAAAAGAAAATTTCAGTTATAGAAAATTCGAGATAAAGTCAAATTTCACCATGAAATCCATCAAATCTTCTAAATATCGCAAGGTAAATTATAGTTATAGAAAATGTGTTGTGGTTCCCGTAAAGGCCGTTCAGGATGTAAACTCAATTTTTTTCTGAACTGAATAAACACATGGGCTGGTTTCGATTTCATTTTGAAGCATTCCAAAACTACTGGACAAGTAATTGAAAGTATAAGTGTGGCGTTACGATGGTTTAGTTTGTTTGCCTGTTTAGTGGTAGGAATGTGTCATTTTTAGAACAAATTAATAGTCACAATTTTTTCGCGACTTATTATCACAACATATTGTTATCGAAATTCGGAAAATGGAGAATAATGAGAGTAATTTTGAACTACTCTATATACAAGTGATCAAGCCCGCCGATTTTACCTCGAGTTAGGGAAAAATTCGACTTACAGACACTATTTTACAAAAAACTAAATAATGTAGAACAAAGTTTGCTTTCATAGTTCATCTTACATGTTAATATTCTTAATGCTGGACCGTATTTGTTTGAGCATGAAATTAATTCATTCTATAGCAAAAACGAAATGACTTCACTGGTCAAAAAGGATGAGTAAATTCTTTTATGGCACTTATTTATCTTAACATCCCTATGGACATTTGCATAAGTCATTTCATTTGTCGCTGGATAAATATACTTTAGCACCTAAGATGACCCTTAAATAATTAAGGATTTGTGGCAAAAATACTTTTGAAACAGTATTTTTGTTAGGTTTAATGTCTTTTGAACACTAAGGTTGCAACTTTTCGAAGCTTTACATCCCTGGTTAAGCCATGTAACTCCGAATAGGAAGCTATCTGGGGACTATCGAGGGAATCTGGAAAATCCCTATTAAAGGCCCAAAATACGGAAATTGTCTAAAAAAACCTGACCTGATATAAATCAATAAAAATCTGTACCCGTATATTTGATAGAGATTTCGTTGAAGGCCTGAATTAAATCAAATTTATTGGATATTGAACTAATACTAGAGTAAGCCGCAATTAGTCTTTAAATCGAAAATTTTATTAAAATAACACCTAAAGTTTATTATAAAAATCAAGAGAGTTTGTAGCATTTAACTAATAGTTTTAATAACTATTATTGTAATGTTTGGTCGAATAAGAAATAATATGTGATACGACAATAAAAAGGTTGTCCTTTCCGTTTTGCCTCAAGAGGAAGACATCTCTTCCGCTATCGCAAAATCAGTTTGGTCCGTAACTAAATATGTCATTCGACGTATAACCTTATCATAAGCAGTTTCTCCCTTTTTCTAACTCATACATATTTCATCGAAAAAAATATATTATATTTCGTCACACTACTCCGCAGCGCTTTTAACACACATTTTTGTTTTAATCTATCAACAGGGAGATTTGTATTCACGTTATCAACCCGAGCTGATAACCTGGTCGTACAGTTTTCAACACTATCGACGTATTTGAAATAGAAACTTAAAAAAATAAAGTCATAATAATAATTGATGGACGTCAAGTTGGATGAGTAGAAGGGATTGTGTATTCGATCGACTGACATTGAAGCAAGAGATATAATTCAGTAAAGAAATTTCAAGTCGTTTTAAATGGTGCTGGATTCAATGTAGTATTTTCCGTCGGTTTTGAAACTTTTTCGATTGCTCGAATGACTTTTCTCGAAAGCAAATCCCTGGACGTGTTCAAACATAAGAGTTAAAAATAATTCAAAAATAAGCGACTTCCTGCCGTTCCTTCCCCGTTACCTACGTGCCTCACCTATATATAAAACGGTACGAGCATCACCTGAGCTGGTGCCACGGATTTTATTTTAAGGCCGGAAACAGTGAAACGTGCGGTTCATACGCAAATAATGGGTCGGGATTTAATTTCCAATATGTTTGTTTCGACAACCCAATTTCGAAATAGAATCGAAATAGGTGTATCCTCACGTTTCGTTTCGAAAATAAAACCGCCAGGAGAGTGATCGGTTACTTTGTTCCTAACCCGCACTGATTTCTTCACCGGAGTCGCAGTCGTAACGAAGCACATTAAAAATATTTAAAACGGCATGATTGGTTAATTTTTTAATGAATGGGAGGAAAAAGAAAATCTTCGCCACGTAATTTTGGCAAAATTTTGCCTTAAATCTAGCCTTTTATAATATATTTTAGGTTTAAAAATATAATTTTTCTTATGTTACATTTAAGTTTTGTTAAATAACTCTATTACGCAAATATTATGTTACTTTCCTTATTATATAAATTTATTAAATTATTATTATTATTATTATTATTATTATTATTATTATTATTATTATTATTATTATTCTTGTTATTATTATTATTACTGGAGGAGGAGGAACGGTAAAGGCGTACCCTGAAGTAATGCGAAAGCGGTTCCGGGGTGACGCCTGGTGTAATTAGGAGGAGGGTTTTAGTGGGTAGGCCCGAAAGGGGAGTCCCACACTGGCAGGGGGATATTTCATTTTTTCCTCAGCCCCCTGTCGTGCGTAAAAAGCATTTCCCTCCTCATTAAAAAAATTATTATTATTATTATTTACAGAGTAATTTTTACTTAAAAACTACTTTTACCTATTGAATTGCAGTGTTTCCTTTAGTGTTTTACTTGACTGTGTTCTTACCAAAGTTAAATGTCACATAAGGTACAGTAAACAAGCGAGAAAAAAGGACCATTTAAACTCGTTAACGCAAATAAAAATTCTGGAAATAAAGCAATCTGTCCCTTAGTCACGGACCGGTAAGTCGCTCCGCAGAGTCCCAGATGTCATCAAGTTTCTCTTGCCGAAGAAAAATTGGGTTATTTTAATTCATCCCGCGGGATTTACCTGGAGCAAGCGGCTTGCGAGCCCTCTCGGTCGTTTCTCTTTTTAATCCCGGAATAAATGTAAAATTAGAGCCCTCCACGGATACCGGGCGGCGTGTTAAACTTTAAGTGCACTCAGGAATGTTTAGAGGGAGGACGTTTTCGTTTCACGCACGTTCTAATAACTGCTGAAAGTAAGTTTCTTTTCTGTCGAATAGAAGTTAAAGTTTAGAAACATCTCGCGTGATAAATCACTTTTAGCGTTAATAAAAACAATCTGGGGAGGAGCACTATTTACTTATTTACCTGCGAAGGGGATATTTATGACAGGCCGAGAGGAGGATTTCATAAGCGAAATCAAAACATCTTACAAAAATAGTTTATTATACCGATGATTTTCTAACGGTGATTTGGAAAGCGGCCAAGCCGTCAAGATATCCATCACTACTAATATCGAAGCTTAGTTTACCTTTTGAACGGTAAAAACGCGTAAACGTTTAATTGCCGGCCATTTTTAATGCCGTAAAGTCACATTTTACATTGATTTATCCCAGGCAGGAAATGGGCCCTCTAAATATAAAGCCCAGTCTGCGATTTGAATTTAGTACAATACAACAGTCTCCTAAAATAAAATCAACTCAATTTCTTGATTGTTTTATGCCAAGATTGTGAAGAAAATTCTGTTTAATTCATTGAATTCTGCAAATACTACTCGATGCTGCATGTTTAAATATATACACCTTTCACGGTAACTTTCACTCTATTCACAATGTCTACTAGAAACTAAAAGTACTTTTGTATAAATTACCTGGTCTTACAAAATTTAAAATATTTATTGCTTTTAAAGTTTAAGTACTAGGAATTAAAGGAAATTATCAAATTCGTAATGAAATATTCAATGTTTGAAAATAGTAGAAAATGTCGGATTGAGTTAAGAGTTAAGAAAGTAACACTAATTTGAGTTCTCGAAACGATTAATACAGTTATAAATATACGTAGAAAAGGTTATAACTACAAGATTTAATGGTCAAAAATTACCAAAATTGTTTCACTACAATTTAAAAATTCTCTTTGGAGGCAGAATCGGGGCAGGTAAAAAAACCTTCAATAGCCACTTGAGTGTCAGATACCGCTACGCTCATACAAAGCGAACGGTTGTAAAATTTTAACCAACATAATGGATCCATTCAAATATTCGATACAGATATGCTATTGCTATTTCTTATGCTCCATGTGGTCGACTTGAATCAGGACCCAGTAGTTATACGAGTATCGACTGCGTAAGTATCATAAATATATACTCTACTTTGGTGTAGGGGAAAAAGCCACTTCTTAAATACCCTCGGTATATCGAGTCTCTCAATTCAGACTGGAAAAGAGAGGATACATATTGACAGTATATACATATGTATGAAATTATATAACGTACGTGTAGAAATTAGAAGTATTTCACTGTTTCTGTGTCTATATAATCTCTTCCTCTCTCGCATTTTCCACTTCACTGTGTAAGCGATTCGATTCCATTTCTTAATCACTGTGATCACTATTGTGATTAGCAAAACTTGTTAAAGAAAAGGCCTGTTATCGAAAAATCGATAATAAACTTTGTAACATATACAGGGTGTAAAAAAATTAGTGTCACAAACTGAAAGAGTTCAAAATGGTCCAAAATATGCCGAAAGGTCTACCCGAAAACGCTTTGTTCTTGGAGTGCTAAACTTTTTGAAAAAATAATCAATTTTTTCATTAGCTTCTCAACTAGTTTCAGTAGTATAGCAAAACTGAGGTCAAATGGTAATTTTGGTGTACTGATTACAATTGTGGTATTTTAAGGTAAATGTGATTGTTAGGGGTTGTGAAGGGTTAAAATTATCCTAGCATTTTGGACGTAACTGTTTACACATCTTGACTAGAAATTAGAAAAAATTAAAGATTCTGACCTAAAGCAAGATGAAGAAATCTTAGGCGTGATTGCATTGAATTTCGTGTTGTATGTAGAAGAATGAAATGATGATGTTTTTACATTCGTACTATGTTCCTATTATGTTATATCCTACTATGTTCGCCTAATCACTACAATATTATTATACTATTTTACGTTGTGTGTAAAATATCGTATGTCTACCGCTTTATGGTAAAATGGTGGAATAGTATGAGGATTCAATAACAATATGGCGTGTTAGATGTATTATTGCAAGATCTTTTGTGAAAACTAGTGATATATGATATATGATTATTATAGTAGCAACTACATTTTATAGTATTCGTAGTACTCCACGTCTTTTGATTGACCAATGATGATTTTCTAGTGAGATTTTGATTTTCATGGCTATAATCTCTTACGGGAAATCGCATTTTCAAACTCCTACATTCTAGTCATATAAAGTATTGGTCCAATTCTAACATTCAATAAGAAAATACCAGCCAAAAAATAATAGGAATTGAAGAATTAAAAGTGTTATCACAGGCTCCTTTGCTGAGATAATTTTCAATTTTTACAAAAGAACATAATTATAGTAATTCTGAATAATTGCTAAATGTGGCAAAATTTTATGTTCTTAAAAAGAATTTAAACAAATCTTTAAAATTTAGATTAGTCGTCGATTACTATGGCGAGATTTACATTATCCTTGTTATCAGATGTTCAGCGATTAATAATAATTTGATCAATGTCAAGTTATCCCATCGCCTGGTTTGTTCTAACTGAAATTTCAAATCGGTTCCATCCAATAAAACGTCTCGGTGTCGATGTTTGAACTTGTTAGAACACGGTCCATTGGCCAGAACAAATTAAAAAAAATACCGTAAATAATGTAGAAATGTACTCGCTTTCTCTCTCTCCAATATCAATTGGATGGGCTAAGTAAATCTTTAAGACACCGGGCTGTGCTGGTCCTCATAGCAAAACAGAGCAACAGAGCAAAATAGAGTATATTAAATACTCAACGTGAATGTAAATTCCAATTTCTTATTTTTATTTGGACGACTATGTCAGTTACATGGAGATCCTTTCCATGAAGTATCGTAAACAAATACTTGTATATGCAAGCGACTTTTTAAATGTGCTAGGTATTGAGATTTCATTGTTATTAATATCACAGGTGCTGCCAGATTAGCAGAGATACCAATGGTTGTGTCTTTGAAGAGAAAAGTGTGGGGGATTGTTCAGGAGTAATTCAGGAAAAACTTCGTGGTGTCTTATGGCGTCACTTTTGGAACGCTCTGTATATCGACTGCTATGTTCACAGTAAACGTGTAATTATCTGTATCCACTTGCTCCATCTTATTTAGAATTGTATTTTTCTCAGCTCTCTCTGCTATAAACTTTATCAAGCAAGACTTCTTATGTTTCTAACAAGTGATTTCCACGAATAAACAACTCGAACACTTCGTACGCGATTAACTCGTCGTTCATCAGCCGGCTTTTTGATCTCTCCAACCTCGGAAAACAATGATTCAAAAATTCCCTGCCAGTCTCGACTTACGACCGGCTCCTTAAATATTTACGCTCGTCGAAGTAAAATATTTTAATCAAGTACTCAACACAGCCGAACGTAAACTTCGGAGTTTTCAACTATAAACTAAGAAAATATTTATATCTACACTACTTGGATTTATGCGCGTCTCCTGCGGTTATATCGAAGATCGCTTCCAGAGACTGAAGGCAGATATACGTAGCGAAAATAAGCTGTAAACTCAAAAATTCGGTCATAAATGATTTATGGGAATGCTGAGATATGTGGAGTTTTAACGTGATACCTTTGGCAAGAGGCATCCACTGTTTTTTTACTGTGAATAAGCGGTTAACGAGGGTTATGTGATAAAATTTGACAAATGCTGAGGATACTTGGATGAAGGCCAAGAGAATATGAAAAAATTAATAGCGATGACACTTTTATATATTAAAACTGTGCATACTACACGCCCGGTTCTTTGATATCGAAGCTCTCAGACGTCGTGTCTTTTCGCAGTAAATCCTTCTAAGCTCGCCATCAAAAATTTTATTTATAAAAACCCACATACCAATTTCATCAATACTATCGTCGATAATACCTCGCCGCCATGAAATTTTCGCGTATTACATTACTCCATTTGTTACTCATCAAGATCGTCATTTTCCGAAAGCGAAAACGACCGGCAAACTGGACGATCCATCCTCCTTGTCATCCGGCCATTTTTCTTTCTAAAACTGAGATGGTGACTATACGGATTTTACTAAGCGAGGCAGACAAGACGGAGTGGCGGCATTAAAAAAGAATGGCGCGTCCATTTGTACCTGTCGTTGAGCAGGTGCACACGTCTGCACACCTGATTTCTTACAGACTACGTAGGTATATATAACGTGCAGGTCTTCCATTGGGGATGAGGTGGAAAAGTGCTTTCAAAGAGTTTTATAGAGAGCGGAGATAGTCTGAAGGGTATGTGCTTAGCAGTAAACAATTACTCGTTTAGTTTTTCTTTTGACCCATCCTGGCTTTGTTAGGCTTGCTACACCTTGTCAATACTATTGAATAGTTCAATCAATGAAAACACCAAAATTGACCACTTTAATGATCTTGTTTCATATTTTGTTTATCAAGTTGAGACAAAACGAAAAGTCCATATACAAAACTGTCGCAGCGACTGGCACCTATTGTTATTTTCTCATTATATTTCGAGATAAATTATATTTCTTACCATTTATATCGCAGAAATTAGTACATGCCTTTAAATAAACATATATACAAACATCCTATGTACACTATTAAAGTAAAAAATACTATTTAATCTTCATTTGTGCATCGCAGGATGCGTTTTATAAAATTTTTGACCACATACCCTTTCCTGTAAATTTTTTGAGTTATAAAAAAATTTCAATATATACAAGCAAATAGCAAAGAAACTAGTCCTGAGTCACCAATGAAATGTGTTTGAGGAAATAATATATTAAAAAGTTATGGTGTTTTGAAACTAGGGTTTCCATAAGCCTGAAAATAAAAATTCACCAAAAAAATCATCGCTGACCAAGCGAAAATCGTGGAAAACGATGGCGCTCCTCGTTATTGCTTTTACTTCTACTTTTCGAGAAAAAACTTTTTCCCTCTAACCTCACTTTTCCACAACTTGTCATGTTTTCGAATTTTAGTGCTCACTGCAATAATGGGAGAATGTATTCTCTTCTATCCGTACGTTACTACTTTTCAAGTGAGACCTCGCGGTAACACATATAAATCACGATATTTCAGTGAAACCCCAAAAACATCGTCCGCTTTTCAATGAATGACGTGACCATTTGACATTTGATACCGAATTAGAGCAATGAGTATTTGAACAGTGCAGCTGGAGTTTTCGTGCCCCACTTAGCAGCGTTTTTGGTATACCTCCGACTCATTTTCTACATTAATTGATTACCATTTACGCTCTACACAATCATTCCTTACATTTCTTCAATTGAAAATACCATCTGCACATCGGTTTTTTAGCCCAACGAAATCTCGTCTAGCTGTTAACACAGTTTGAATATGGCGAAGGCGCGAAACGTCTGTGTTTCTTATGTGATTTCATCATTTCCCATATTGTTTCTGCGAAATTCTAATATCACCGTGTAGTTCAATAACCAAACATCACTACTGACATAAAAATAAAACACGATAATGCAAAAAAAACCATTTCGAAAATGGCCAATTTTGGCAAAATTCCTTAATTTTATTTTAATTTTTCTCTGAAAAACTACTGGTTTCCAAAAGGTAAAAGTTGGGGGATAAACAAGATTCAGATAAAATAATATTGATATAGCCAATGAAGATTGTACTTTATATAAGAAAATATTGATTACAGTCACAGAAACACAGACAGTAGAAGAACTGTAAAGTAAAACTAGAGAACTTGTTTAAAATATCTCGATAAGCCCAGAGAAAGAAAATAAACATAACTAGAAACGAACACAGAGAACGGAGGGCAGACCAGTCGAAAAAAAAAAAAGAAAACTAAAAGACTGGTATAAATCAAAAATCTTCCCATTTTGAATTGATGTGTTTTTGATTTTTACAATTGATGACTGCTTACGGCTTCCAAAGCCATCACCAGATCTAATTTAGAATATGTAAGGATTAAAAACAAAAAGCTGAATGTCCCCTCAGAACAATAGTATACTTAAAAAAGTGAGCAATATGCAAACTGTCAGCAGTTATCAACGAAATGCTCAAAGAATTAACAGATCTCAAAATTCCGCATGCAATTAAGAATTCGTTACAATTACTTCATACTTTAAAAAAGTACATATGTTCTTCATTGGACTATTATATTCTTCATAGATGTCGATAACTTTTTACCTAGCATCTCTTAAGCATATTGCTTAAAACGTGTAACGAAATTATTTTTCGAAAACAATGTTTAAGCCTGTTAGAAATTATGAGCAAACTTTTTTAAAAAAAATTTATTTTCGTTTCACAATGTTTACTCTTAGAACACGGGACTATGGCAAGCTGTCATTCTCCTTTCTTAGCCAAGGTAATAATGTCTTTTTAGGAAATAAATTTTTAGACCACTACACGTTCAAATCCAAGATCCTTATATATCTTAGATACGTAGACGATTGCTTCTTACTTTTTAATGGAAATGATAGCGAACTCATTGAGTTTTTAAACCACCTTAACACACTACACCACCCTATCTCGTTTACCACAGAAGTCGAAAACAACAACAACATTCCTTTTATTGATACAATAATTAGAATCAAAACAAACCCGATTTTGCAATTTATAGAAAAATTCCAATACGGCTAAGTTGATTACCGCTAATTCTAATAATCTTTCGCCTCGAAATTGTCGACTTTTCATAGATTCTGCTTACCATATAATGGAACATTCTTCCAGAAATAATTGAATATAATTACACAACAAATATCCACGGCAATTAACAGACATGTTCCTATCTTTATACTTTGACAAGTTTGACCCAAATACTAACAAAATAACTAACAATAGGACGGTTTCCATGTCGTTTTTGTTGTTGTTTCTTTATCTAAAAAACAGTGAGTGTTAATGTCGACATTAGGACAATAACACGCCTATTCGTCACTCTGTGCAAAATCGTTACAATTTTGGGGCGTTTCCGTCTGTATGTCACTCCGTGCGAAATCGTTACAATATGTAAAAATATAACCCAAGAACGATATATTCCAGTTCAATTGATTTTCTATGAAAATATAATTTTAAACAATCGTCACTAATGAGAATTCTTGGTTTTTGTTTATATTTTCTTATGATTGTCAAAGTCAAAATTATTGCAGTCAATTACTTCTTTAGTAGTAAGGCAGTCTCTAGAAAAATATAGCATTTGAGGCATGTGAAGAAATTGGAACGTTTGATGTTTTTTGTCCAATAACAACAAACCATTTTTGAACTTGTTTTAAAGTTTATGAACATACTTGAAATATTAGTTTTGTTTTAACAGAAAACAAAACGGAGCCTGGAATTGGCGTAGTCTAACGTATTTCGACCCAGTCTCAAACAACATTTCAAATGTTTTCAAATAAGTGGATATCATTTACTAAAACAATTTAGGAACACTCTTCTCCAACATAAATTACCTCTCATTACTAAATCTAGAGATTACAAAATATAAATTATAGTAGTTGACCTTTCTTCTTTCTCTATAATTTTGTACATGTGCTTGTGATTTAGTTCATCTAGAAGATGTAACGATTATCAATGTTTTAAACACCCTAATCCATATTTATACTACAGTAGATCTGATGATGGCCCTGGGAGTCGAAACCGGTCATCAATTGTATAAATCAAAAATACATTAATTTAAGGAAAACTGACGAAAACAATTTTCATTTCTACCAGTCTAATGGTCAGCTACTTTAAGTTAGAAAAGATACATAATAAAATTACATTGCTCTAAACATTAATACGTCATCATATCCTTGATCACTGATAAAATAGTCATTCTGGCAAGCATGAAAGAGGTGTACTTGAAAGTACACAAAACGTTCAACATGTAAATTTGACGGCTGGGAGATATTTTCATAGCAAGATGCATTCCTCCCTTTTACATACGTTATAATTATAGGTTGCCTGATATAAAACATAAATTGAGAATTCACAACTTTATCACCGTTGACTTGGCGGAGTAATATTTCAAGATTTTATCTAGACATTCAAATGGTTTACGAACCCTTATTGTACCCCCGTCTGTATTTTGAGGAGTAGGCTGCATACGATGATGGATAAGAACAATAAATCTTTTTCGTTGGAGTTTAACTTTTTATTAACCGAATACTAAAACTTTCTGATGCACCATGACAATAAAATTTTTATAATCAAAATTGTCGCAGAGATACATTGTCTTTGTAAGGTTTTCGAAACTTCACGAATTTCCCTTCCGAATTAAATTTCCATAGAACGTACATACATGGCTTTTTAAGAGATTTCATGGGCGTTTTTTACTTGTATTTAGAGTTGAATAGTTATAGTTAAATAGTTAAGTATAGTTAAATCTTGTAATTTTTAATCACGTTGCCTGTAATTCTCTTTTAAAAGTAACGTTAAATTTATATCTTGTAAGAGATTTGGGCTCCTCTTCGCCATAAATATCCCCCCTCGAGGAGTGCGTGTCGACTTGTCCCCCCGTTCGGCGCCAAGAGGCCTTTTTATACGTCGTCATATTGAAACACTAGAGACTAATGGAGATTTATGTAGGTGATTTCTCGGTTATTATTCAATAAATTACCGGGCGTTATAATGAACAGGCCCCTTAATTAGTGTCCTGAACCTGATACCGTTTGCGGACATTGCCCAGCTACGGCCACTTGATTAGTTTAATTTGTATCCCGGAGTATCTGGACGTTGGGCAATTTTCGCCCCGGAACCCTTTTTGATTTATATATCGTTTTAATTGATTGGTATCCGGTATATGTGTATAATAATATGGGTAACTGTTCCTGAGTTACGAGCGGCGAGCGAAAGTGAAAACCGATCTTAATAGTTGTCGTAAAAAAGTTGTAATTGAATTCGCCACTTGGAGCTAACTCGGTTTTCCAAGGATCGTAAACGGATCTTTCTAACTTAGTTCTTTATAGTTTTATAACCTATTTGAAAATGGTTAAATATACTTCCTGACATGATGTACGCTATAAACCGTGTTTACATTGGCATGACCGTCCTTGACATCCAAATCATTGATGGTTCAAAACGTTTTTTGAGCGACATCACCAGCATCTGTACACCCTACTTCAAACACGGAACTGATCGAGTAAAAATCACAACTAAAAGTACTTCGAGTGATGAACGTTCAAATTCCAGTCCCTCTACTAGCATAGTAAATGCCTTTACATTCTGAGCGAACCTCTATTCAAACCGAATTTGAAAGTTGGTACCCAAATCCACTCAACAAAGCAGCTAATACAATTACAATTCAATTACAGTTTAGTTTTAAGATACACGAACACTCTTATCCAAGGGTAGGATCGGACGCGCCAAAATGTGTCAACATAACAAAACATTGGTGCCGTGCGCCACCGGCAAGGACGCCACATTTTTTATTCCTGTTAAGATAACTGACCTATTATGATCCTCCTCGTGACAGCTTGTTTGTACCTCATCTTGGTCGAGCGATAATCCACTGATCACGGGGGCAAGAAGCACTGCATCCACACAAACGAGAGAAGAAAAAAGTACTCACAATCTCGCACAAACACTCTGCCGTTTTACTTCACTACACAGGTCAAGACCACACCGCATACTGTTCAAGCCAACAGTTCCTCCAGCTGAGATATTGGAGACACTACTTCACTGTCGATAAGCCAATGAAGATAAATTCCACTGAAATTTTCGTTATCTGCTAATAAATTAATGAAGAATTGTTAATTGTTGTTGTTTCCACGTTCCCGTTTTAACCTAATTAATTTACGGTTCGCTCTTATCGTACTCTTAAATTATCTCGCAGAATTTATGTTTTCTTTTTCTTCGGGTTTTGAAGGCTTGTGTAATTTCTTATATTTAGTCGTACATTAGATGATAATGTATACGTGAATGTACACAAGGCTATTCCCTCTGCCGATAACGTTACTTTGACTTTTGATTTATTGAAGAAAAAAATTGTTTGTTACATTAGATTGAAACGTAAAAAATTGGTGCACAAGCAACATTCACGGGTATAATTAGACGCCATAACCTCGAATCTGACTGGTAGAAAAATTCCAGGATGCAACACTGCCAGGAAACGGCGATAACGCACCGAGCAAGTTATCTGTTGGTAATAAACAAATTGCGAATATGTCAAATGATTGATTTCAAGTTATCGAAACGTGGCGCTGAAATCTCGTACGAACTTTGTAAATAAGATCACAACGACGTAAGGAGGACTTTTCTAAGGAGGATAAAAATAATCGTGGTTCATCACACGATATCTTATTGTTAAATGTTTCAACTACACCTTCGATTGTTATTAATCATCAGCGTGGTGAAACAAAGTAAGTGCATAGTACCTCGAAGGGCCTCGAAGGGCATAGTCGCTCGAATAGTGAAATGGAAATTCAATGCCATTCATTCATTCAAGACTACTCCACGAAAAGAATATAAGTTGTACAGATCATACTACTGTGATCAAAAAGTAAGGTGAAATTGTCATTGTAAACTCCCGGGTATGAGAAAGGCAGGTAATTTTTTTCCTAGGTTAGTAGGACTGTCTATAACATTTGCCAAGCATCTGTTTGTCAAAAGGTTTAATTATCTCTGAGTTACACGTGTTTTTGTATACAACCAAAACTGAATTTTCCGATTTTTACAATGGGTGATTTTCTTGAGCAAAGAACTTGCATCAAATTTTGTTTGCGGAACGAATATTCTTGTGCGGACCGTTGAAAATGTTGAGGAAGGCCTTTGGTGATCAAACTGTGGCACCAAAAAACGTTTATAAGTGGTACAACGAGTTCAAAGCGGGCCGAAAACGCGTTGAAGACAAACCGCGCTTTGGACGACAATCGACGTCTACCAACGAGGGCCACGTTCAAAAAATCAAAGATTTGGTGCTTGAAAATCGTCGATTGACAATTAGAGACCTCGCTGATAGTGTTGGAATATCCTTTGGTTCAGCCCAAACCATTTTGAAGGCTGTTTTGTGTCTCAAACGCGTCAAGTCTCGATTGGTGTCAAAATCGCTCAATTTTTTGGAAAAAAGCATTGGTTCTTCGTGACTTTTATGCCCAAAAACTCGATTCATATCGTTCCACAACCACCGTATTTGCCTGATTTGGCTCCGTGCGACTACTGGCTAATCAGCAAACTCAAAAGGCCAATGGGGGACGCCGTTTTGACTCGATTCAGGAGATAAAAACCGAATCGAAGAAGGTCTTGAAGGCTATACCCAAAAAAGACTATTCCGACTGTTTCGAGGACTGTAAAAGTGCGTTTTATTGGACGGACATTACTTTGAAGGGGATGAAATTGATTTGGAAGAATAAATAAAGAATATACATTTTATAAACAAATTCACCTTACTTTTTGATCACAGTAGTATGCATGTATAGTAACTTTCTTGTAGTTCATGTTGCCAACATAGTCCGAAAATATCCAAAAAATGACACGGGGATTCAAGAATTGCTAACAGACGCATGAATTGCGGACAAGTGCCGTAGGGATCCGTTATTCTATGCATGGATTACGGAAGATGGACAGTACTGAGGAGGTAAGTATTGCATTAAATAAATGCACGATTTATATGACATGCGTCATAAAAGGAAATAGAAAAATATCCAAAACCTCGAAATTCCTTTCCATTTCGCTAGGAAATGGGAAACTTCGAACGATTTTCTACCATTTTACCTATGCCTTTTGCCTTCTGCAGAAGGCATATGGTTTCTATAGGTATAGAAGCATAGGCTTCTATACCTATGCCTTCTGCCTTCCAGGGTTGGAACTGGCAGAAAACAAATGAATGTACTTAACGGGTGTGTTTGAAAAAGTACAGGTAAACTGCTTCAAACATCTGTCACATGTTTAGAAAAAAGAAATATACAAGAGGAAAAAATTGTACAAAAAAATTTTTGTGCATATATATCGTCCAGGGCCCCCAAAGTATAAACGAAAAGAATTGTGTTTGAAACATTGTTAATAAAATCTGTTCATGACACGTGATTATCTTCAAAAAGCATCTGTTCTCGAAAATGTTTCCCTTTTCTAAGGTTTTAATGAATGTGTTTTACTTATTTTTCAACATAAACGCATTGGGCATCCAATAAAGCCTCTATGGCTAAAAATATGTTAGGATTCAAAGATCAAAATTTTGTATTAAATTTAAGGGTAAATGGCCCTTAACTGATTTTAACCAAAATCCACAGATTCGAGTTTTCAGGGGACCAAGCCCAAATTCACAGATTCACATTTTTACTGTGTACAAAAATCGACCACATACGTGCACACATACACACACAGACATTTTTCTAAAAACATGTTTTTCGCACTCGGGGGACCTTAAAACGTCTAGAAATGCCAATACCTCAAATTCCGAAAATCGACCTGAAAACAGTACTTCATCAATATATAAGTACCCCATATGACAAAGTAATATAGTGTAACGTTGCAGGTAATGAACTATAAATAACTTATACTCCTCCAGAAGGTAGTGATCATTCTGATAGTGACCAGAAAAGAAGAAAATGACAAAATTCCAAATAATGACATAATGACTTCAAAAATTATTGTCAGTGATTGAAGGTTCTAATGCATCGTTTATACACAGAAAAAAATTGCAAATAGAAAAGTCTTGCAAAAAATTTCATACTGTCCCCATTCAACTTCGTTCTGAAGAAGAAGAAAAGGTTTGCAAAATAAGATTTGATCAGGCATAAGTAGGAAAACATAGAGGGTCTCCAAAATTTGTTGCAATACGTAACAAAACTATTCCATTTTTCTACAATAATCTTTCATATGTGAATAAAATTGTGAACAAAGGTTAAAACCATCACATCATTTTGAAAATAATATTTCTTGAGAACATTTGTTCGTTACTTAAACTTGACTTGTTTAGTTCCTGGGTATGGGATTTTAAATTTTATCTAAATTTAAGAATTACAAAGTTCCTATTATTTGTTTTTGCAAATGGTTCATAGTTTAGGAATAAAGTCAGAATGAACAATTCTTAAATAATAACTTAGATTAATGAAGGAAAAAAATTATGGAGATTTTTTAAAACGTATGAGGAAGCAACCATGCAAATTAAAAATAAATAAGGACTTGATGCTATTTATTCTTTTGTGACTTCGTTTCTTTCAGTTTTGGAGTACACAAGCCGCTAACGTTATCATTAATAGATAAACTAAGTACTTAAGAATAACGGTTAATAGGAACGTTAAGAGGGACGAATATTTTAGAGGTTTTGAAAGTATTAATCAGTTTTGAGAAAAATTACCTTACTTCAAATAGTACCTTACATTTTGAGTATTGTAAAATAATCATATAAGCATAGAACGACATCGTCGCACGTCGAACGTCCCTTGGAGATTTATGTAGCAATGCTTAAGCTCTGTTCAAGAGGTAAACGTCATGTTCTCAATATCGCCGAATTGAAAAAGGAAAACGTCCACATCTGTGCAGTGTTTCACTGGCCCGGTTCCCCTCTCTCTTTCGTTTATAAATCCCTTGAGCGTTATCACAGTGTTTTGGGTGTAAGAGAGAGCGAGTTTTAGTAGCGAAAGAGTGACACGTCGGTCTACGGAACACAGAACAAGGCACATCGAGAAGGGAAAAGCGGTGTTCGAACATCAGGTACACGTTTCTAATAAGCGGGGTCCGTCTGAGCGAGGAAGTGACGCCTTGTGGCTCAAACTGGAAGTGTGGAAATTACCTCATTTATTAGGTAAGGGTGTGCGACCCCTGGCGCTGACACCTCTCCTTTGCACCTGCTGCCGAGTATTATTGAGTTTCCGAACGGAGGATCCGTCCAGATCCGGATCGCGCAGGAAACGCGGTAATTGCCTTCTAATTAACTCCCGCTTCCTGATTATTAGTCCCTCCCCGTAACTGGGGGGGGATATTCCGGGAGGGAGGGAGCAGAAGCAGCGGTCGAAACCGAATATTCATTCTTAATTTGCGTACGACCTGGACGAAGGGATGGAAGATGGACGTTTAAATTAAAGTTCGGAACGTCTTAAAAGGGTTAATTTCTTTCTTCCCTCTCCTATTTACTGAATCGGTTTTTAACTTATGGCTCAATTCATGATTTCTCGGAAATTCAGGTGAGAAATTGATTTTAAGTGTACCGCAAGTCTAGCTGAAGCTTTTTCAAAGCAAAACTGATATTATTTTACCAAACACTTATGGCATACAATCCAAAGGAACCTGCGAATCTTATGGACTACTTTGAAGTCAGATGCGACGATAGACGAAGAAAAAGAAAGACCCTATCCCATTTCTCCAACACAAAAACATGCATACTGCTGGCCCAGGAAAATACGAAACTAGAGACGTATGAATGATCTCTGATGAAAAAGCAGACAATTTTGAAATGCAATTAAATTCTATTTATTACTGCAGTAAAATGTCTTGAAATAGGTCAGAACTGATGTTAACAGTACATTCAAGAATTTACAAAAAGTAAGTCACATGTGTTGAAACTCTCGTTGATAATTTACTAGAGTTCTTTTAATAATTATACAACAATTTACGAACTTTTGTTGACTAGTTTGAAATATTTTGAGAAGATTTTTGAACATTTCATAGGTTCAAATAGTTTCCATAAACATTTCCAAAATATATGATTTATCAAATTTCTTACGAATTAAGTGAAGCATAGGATATTAGAGTTTATGAAATATGAAACAATTCATTACAATATTAGAAATTTAAAACAATATTTGTATCAATATCAACTTAAATTAAATAAATAACTAACTGAATCTTACCACTTGCAATTATACAAATCGATGTAAATAAATTCTAAAAACGTTTCTGACGTTCTTAACTAGTTGGTAAGAGATATTTATTCAATAATTAAAACAAAACTAGTCAATCGCGGGGTTTATTAGCTAATAATCACATTCATTTCTGTTCCTCGACATTTTCTACTTCATTAAGAGTTAGTCAACTTTATCCATTAGTCACTACAAGGAATAAAGGAAATTGCTTATCAGTGATTCAGATATTTGATCAGATACAATTTAGCGTCTGATATGAACTATTTACTAATTACTTAATTAGTAAAAGCTAGAAGGTAAACACGTAGATTGCCAGGTTGCTTAGCTAATCAACAGCTTCATTTTTTACTCCATTACCAGTTAACCAGCTTAAACAGTTAATCTATGTAATGAGTCAATAAAATAGTTTATCAGTGAGTAAGACGTTTGTCAAGTACAATTTGGCTTATGATATTGGTTAGTCAGTAAATAACTGGTTAGTAAATGATAGCCAGTTAGTAACTGGAGCTAATTTAGTCGCTTAGTTGTTATCATGAGTCGTTAAAGTAGTTTATCAGTGATTGAAATATCTGGTCAGGTACAGTTTAGCTTGTAACTTTAATTATTCAATAATTAGATTGTTGGTAAAAAATAGTCAGTTAAAAAGATAGGTTAAAACAGTCGATATCCAGGTTGGCGCCTTACATCAGTGCCTTAAATGTAATGATAGTTCGTCAACAAATAACTAATTGATTGGTGGAAAACTAAACAACCTCCAGATAGCTCAGATCGGGGTTGTTCAATTCTAGTCATCTCTCTTCCTCTATGATATCTATTTTATAGACAATTAGCTCGCTTAATTCCTCAGTCATCGTATGTATATAGTAGATAATAAAGCAATATATCATTAATTCAAATATTTCTTCAGATGCAATCGAGCCCATGACGTTATTTTGTTAATATATAACTAGTCAGTAAATGATAGCCAATTGCCAAGTGGGGCAAAATTAGTCGACCTCTTAGTTAGTTAGCTAATCATATTCATTTAGCCTTTATTGCGTCACATTTAATAATAATAATTTATAGTTTAATTTAATAATAACATAATTTCTGCCTCTCTACAATTTTAATTACATTAATTGTTGAATAGTTTAAAGCGATAGATATCGCAATGAGTCAATACTTTAGCGATGACTAAGATATGTGATGAGGTACAATTTTCCTCATGACTTTAGTTAGTCAATAATCAATTGGTTGGCAAAAGCTAGTCAGTTAATAAAGGAAGGTAAACCAATTGACCTTCTGGTTGGTAAGCTGGTCATCAATGTTAATAAATCCTATTCATATCTGTTCCTCTATAAATTCTACTTTTAGAAAGAGTTAGCCATCTTAATTCCTTGGTTATTGTGATGGGTTAATAAAATAGTTTATGACTCAAATATCCTATCAGGTGCAATCTAGTTTACAAGGTTAGTCCTTTAGTAAATACGTGGTTAGTATATGCTAGTCAGTTACATAGGAATCACTACATTTTTGGTATCACACTCATTTCTGTCTCTCTGCCATTAACTTCATTAATAGTTAGCCAGCTCAATCAGTTCGTTATTGAGATAAATCAATGAATTAGTTTCCCAGTGCTTGAGATATTTGAACGGGGACAGTTTAGCCTGTGAAGTTAGGGAGTCAATAACTAATTGATCGGTAAAAGTGAGTCAGTTAATGAAATAAGCTAAACTAGTCGATCTTCAGGTTGGTAATGTAGTCATCGGGTTTATTAAATCCTATTTATTTCTATTTCTCTATACTTTCTATTTTGATAAGGGTTAACCACCTTAACTCATTAATCACTGCAATGAGTCAATAACTTAATTTATGAGTGATTGAGAGATTTGGCCAGTTACAATCTAGCTTATGACGTTATTTTGTTGATAAATAACTAATTATTAAATGTAGACCAGTTTGTAAGTGAAGCTAATTAGTCCATCTCCAGCTTGGATGGCTAATCACTACATATTCAATATCTCAGTGATTTCAATCTCTCTACAATTTTTAATTTATTAATAGGTAAGCTCAACGCCTTAGTTACTGCGATGAGTTAATAAAATAGTTAATCGATGATTAAGAAATGTGATGAAGCACATATAAGCTCATGACGTTAATCAGGAGTTTAAGGAAATATAAACTAGAAGATCACCAGATTGATAAGCTGGTCAAGACGGTTTTAAGTCCTCTACAATTTTTAAAATCCTCTATATTTTCTACCTGATTAAGTGTTAGTTAATTGGTTGTTAAACGCTATTCACTTAACAAGGGGAGCTCTGCGTGTCGTAAGTGCCTGTATTAACACGTTACCGGGAGGAATCGGATATACTTCGATCCGACCCTGCTTGGATGTGTCGAAACGCCAAGTCAGCAAAGCTGAGCATGGAAAGTTGAAGGAAACGGTGTTCAGCGGTCACCGTGATAACCAGTCATGTGTTCTAACGCGTAGGGAGCTTCTGCTCAGTTGGCGCAAGTTAAATTTGTTTATGGGACATATAGAGAGGGAGAAAGTGAGAGAGAGAGAGAGAGAGAGAGAGAGAGAAGGGAGCCGGGATAGAACCTAAAAGTTTACTCCGGTCGAGTCCGTTATAAACTATGAGGACGCTAGAATTTTAGAACAATTATCGTTGGATGATTAAACATTACAGTCGAAATCTGGGTAAGTTAAGTTAAAATTGTAAGTACGGTAAATGTTCTAAGCGAAATGCAGACTCACGATGGTTATGAGCGATTATAACATATTCATATTAGCTAATCAATTAATATGTTGAAATGATGGTGGAGGTGAAAATTTATACACCTTTGTTCTTTTCCACTACTACATGTCTTCCTACTGAAATAATTTTGCATGTAACATTGACAAGAATTATCTTCGTTTAGAAATGATGAAGTTTGTGATCGCCTTGTATATACTTAAAGTTCGTTCCATCTAAACAATACATTTGACTTATGACATATTAATCCCAAAATTTAAATACAATGAGGCAGGTTAAATGACACTTGGAACATGAAACATGTTTAAGGGACAATTTTTAGAGTTCTTTATTAACGACTCGTGAAATAAATGCTCCTATGAGGCTTTTTCGTAATTAAAAATTTCTGGAAAATAGTGATTTTCAATGGATCTTGACGTAAATGCACGATGTCCATATGTAGGTAGTGTGAATTTTAATTTACTTCATTTCACATTATGAAAATCATTTTTTCATAATACATACAGAAAGAACAGAAGAAGATAAAGATCTGTGAGAGAATTATTTTACCAAAATTGGAGCACTTTTATAAACATCGTATTTTGCTCGAACTGATAGATCGTAGAGTTCCAAGGGGAATGAATGTGAGAGATCTAGCATAACTTTTGGGACGAAAGGACATGATATTAACTTAGAAATTAATGGGACGCTACAAATTTGGAAATATATTATTTGTTCTAGACCATATGGCACAAATGTGTAGTAACTTATTTGTAAATAAAACAATAGTCGCTTAAGGATGTTTTGCAATCATAACCAAAGTCCTCTATTCATCACATCTACACTCTTTTGTCTGTCCTTTTTATGGTAGCTTACCAATTGCAGACAAAACAATCCATTTCAATAGTCCATTGAACGAATTGTACAAAAAAATGAAATATCAATATGATATGAAAAAATGAGTACTTAGATGTTTACTCAAAATGAAAATTGTCATTTCGCATTAATATTCTAAGAATTCTTTTCGCCTATTATTACACACTACCAGCAAGTGAGACATATAAGACAAATCAAGTTTTAAAGATTAACCCCCAAAACTGATATATAACCAATACCACTAAAATTAATAGTGGTTATCTTACACTAATGTTTTCATGCACCGCCTCGAACAATAAAGATAAGAATAAAATCTAACTATGATTATACCTGTCGGGACCTGGTGGGCAGGGCAATTTCTTATTTGTGACGAATAGTAACGGATTGGGTGGGGTTTATGCCAAATTATTATCGAAGCGCCCTTAAGATCAGAGGAAATTACAAAAATTTCTGTTGAGAACTGACAGCATACTGACAGCAGTCTTAGATGAGCTAAAGTTGGTACATGTGATCCATATAATTTGTCACTACTACTCAGTTAAATACACGAATAAGAATTATGTTATTTTTATGTTTCCTCTTACTCTAGGGTATGGTTTTATGCAGAATCACAATGTGTTCTTTGATTTGAAATATTTTTTATTTGCTTAGCTTAGGGTTCAACAATTTGTTCAGGATCTCTCCTGGTATTTAGGAAGAGTCTCATGAAAAGCCTGTTCAGTATTATTTTTCAAATTAGTCAAATTTTGGATGAATTAGAACAAAACAAGTTTGGCAATCCCAATGTATCATTTCTTCGGTATATTAAATTCCACTTTTCTACTACATCTCCCGTAGTAGTAGAATCTTGCAAGATATTTATTTAAATTTTACGAAAATTTTTTAACTAGGGTTCAGAAAGTCCGAGATAAACAGGTGTAACCATTGAAATAAATTAAAAACGTGTTCAAATTGTCACCAATTAGTTACTTCACAAATGACCCGAAACCCGACAAATGTCTTATAAATCTCCACCGAATTAAAGCGACACAAGAAAATATTACCTTTTCACCTATACCGCGAATAAAAAAAAAATCCATACACAAGGAAAACATCAAAGCGAATATATTTCGAGCACACCCACGAAGCTCTATTGACACATATTTATTGGTTTTCATAAGATTTTATTACTCAAACGTCTTTCAGATTTATGCTTTTCAGCGCAAGTGGGTCAGAACGCATGTAACATTTTATTGACTGTAGAATGGGTTTCGGAACGATACAATTATTTAGTATTTTTTGAAAAATTCATTCATGAAGTTTGCCCAGTGAGACCGGCGAGTGTATTTTAGTAAAATTTTATGATCGTAATATAGAACGAAATAAAGAGAATACGGTCGTCGTTAACACAAACATTATTACAAATAACTGAAACCGTTGTGTAACTGAAATAATCTATATAATTAGAGAACGAAATGAATGAATCAGTATTGTTGATATCGCGATATCAACGATGATTTTTTGATGACTGACCATATGATAAAAATTGAGAGAAGAAAATTCAAGCTTTCTCAAGAAGAAAACTCAAGAAGTCTTTTTAACTCTAATGAAGCCAACGCCATCATGGGCAAAAAGATGAAATCTAGTTGGATTGCCGAACTATTGTGCCAACTAAAAATACTGTACTGATACAGACGAAAAGAAAAGGCGCAAAGCATGAAATAAGGTGTTCTGTATTTGATTTTGAGAATAAAGTGTACTTATTATTAGTATATATGATATGAAATAATACTATAATTATGTATAAATAAAAATTAAATAAACTAGTTTCTCGACATAACAGTAGAACCTAAATTTAAGGTTTCCAAATGTTGTCTTTCGATTAGTGTGATCAGTTGTGTTAGAGGTTTGACCGATGTTTCCAATATCAATTTACTTCGTAAATATTTGAGTGGTCTGCCAAAAGTTCGCGCAGCTCAACTGTCACTGAAACTTCACGAGAGTTAGAGTTACCTCTACTTTCCTTTGATCAGAAACAAAACGCTCAAATTCACATTCACAGAAATATTTACAATCAGTATTACAATAAACTCAGATAAAAGGTCTGGTTTTACCTACCCTTCTGACAAACAAAAAGTTATTACCCGCCATTTATCCGTCAACGGCTCATATTTTATTGGTCTAACCACGAATTTTGCAGATTTACACAATCTTCAGAGAGTAAAGAAAATTTAATTACCGAGAAGGGAAATTCGTGTATTTGAAGTTGGGTGGTAAATGTGTTCCAGTTAACTCTGTAGTATTACTAGTTTCAAAATTTCCCAGATGTCACGTCACCGCTACCTATTTAGCCGATCCCGTAAACAATCAATCCGTCGTACTTCTCAACTTTCAATGCCCGCCTCGCACACGCATACACCCAACTCTTTCTCGATCTCCCGTGCTAGATCCACCCTTCGTGAAACGTGATTAATGGTTCGTTTATCAAAGTAATCAGGGTGTACATGTGCGCAGGCAATTGTTTCCATTGTCTCCCGTAGGAAAGGGGGAAAGGCTCCACATACACACGAACGCCGTGCACATACGTACGTATACCGTACACCTTTTGGCTTAGGACGCGTGATTTAATCCGACCGAGCGTCGACACCTGAGTACATTGGCCGCGGGCCGTAATGGCCACTAAAACTAAATGGAATTGTCCGTTAGATGGGAAAGAGAGAGACAGAGAGAAAGAGGGAGGACGGGAGAGTTTCTATCACGTGGGCACATCTGGCGATGTTAAGAGAGAGGTGAGTGAGCTAGGGTGGAGGAGTGAAATTAAACAGTCCTCTTTGTCTGGATGCATATGTATTGTGTATCCCACCTCAAGTAACCCTCCTGTGCCTGCCATCTGCCAGTCAGTTCCAATCCAATTTCGGAGCGATTGCAATCTGCCTTGCACCGATCCCGATCAATACGGGATAATTCTTTTTTTTATCTGCTACTCCTGTAACCGTTTCGTGTCCTGTTTCAATCGAGGAAACCGTCTGTACTCCAATCGATTCGTCATCTCTTTCGAGCTCATTTCAAAAAGGAAAAATTCAACATTAACTGAACCGATTGGAAGTCCAGCGGTTCGTTTGGTCGAACTATAGTGTATTTCGCTTCAACGCAAAGTAATATCAATGAGGGATCCGTCAAAAGAGGGTATTTTTCATGTACCGGGGGAAAAAAGATTCGCAGTTATCTTAAGCAGTCCCTGCATTTTCACCTGTTTTTTAATAACTTGTAGGCGCCACCCGGTATGAGCGGTGTCAGAACGAAAGGCCCGAAGAAGAGGAAGAAGAAGGAGAAGAAATCCGGCGCCTAAGCAGTAGGATATCGAAATGTCTTTGGCGTTTTGCGTTTTCGACAAAAAGTTCGGAATAATGCATAATGTTTTAATTATGAGTAGTATATTTCACTTTAATAATTGTTACGCAAAATTTCCTTCCCGCTTTATCAAGGTTTAAGACTGGGGTTTGTTAAAATTGGCGTGGATAAAACGTTGCCTGTTTATTGCAGTTCGTCAATACTAAATACCTACTAACAATACATGAATATACCAAAATAACATAAATTATTTCAATTTGAGATTCGTTAATACATATAAAACTAATCCTCTGAAAATTCAGAGGAGCTACTATCGTTATTTATTGTGATAATCAGGGGTTCTGTTATTCTATCAATGAAATTATCAAGTTTCCAGAGTTTTGCCGCTTCCTCTATGGTATGATCTATGATTTTCACTCCATTTGATAACAGTACTTTTACATCTTGTATCTTGCAACATGGTCTTTCACTTGGGGTCATATCAATTCGATTGAATTTAGTTGACAATGATACAATTGGAATCTTACGATCGCAATGCCTCGATGTCGTGCCATTTCATCTACAACATATTTTTTGTACTTCCATTTTATACAATTACCAATGAACAGTAGTTCATTTTTGACCAAATCAGTGTCATAGTGAATTGATTCACCATTTTTTTTTATTATATCTAACCAGTTAATTATGCCAGCTTTTTTCCACGATGCAGTAGGTGCCTTCTCGTCTTGACTGAAATGATAACTCGCGTTATCCATCACAATTGTATTTCTTACGGGTATAAGTCCTAACATTTGTACAAAGTATTCTTCAAATACATCTGCATTCTTATCTTCGTGATAATCGCCGGTTTTCTGAGAAACAAAAGCCAAAACTCCACCATCAACAAATCCTGTTTCACTGCCAATGTGTGTGTGATAATGATCCTTTTCCCTTTTCCACTAGACGACTTCAAGTCTTTAGACCAACCTCCTATACGTGCTTGACGAGCACTTTCAATATTTTTGTCACACCATTGTTTTGCAACGGCATGCCCAGCATTAACCCATGTTTCACCTAAATAATATATTTTCTTATTTCCTTGTCTAAATTGTTAAATCGAACGTAAAATGTTGCCGTCTCCACAAAATGATTTCCTCGTTATCAGTTCAAACAGAGTTTTTTTTTGTTACTTTGCTCCCAAGAAAAATTAATTTCTTTTAATATTTCCCATGTTTTTTCTTGGATATAGTAGGTAAGTCATCACCATCACTGATTAATTGTAGAATTTTGTCTAATGTTGGGGTTTTGTGTTTAAAGAAAAGAGAACGAACCTTTCGTCTTAACGAATGAATGTCTATGTTCCAACAACTACAAACAGATTGATTTTTCTACATTTACCAATTATTTCTGTACCTGTCCTTTCTAAACTGTCTTTTACCACGAATTAGAGATAAATTGATTTACATTACATTACATAATGATTCCTTATTCTACGTAGCCAGCCTTAAAGCCAGTATAATAATCTCCCACAGTCCTGTCCCTACACCATCACCTGTGTTCTCGGCAATCGGTAACCTCCTTGTATGATTACTTGCGCGCCTATGTGTTTGATGGGCATTTCATTAATATTACTTCGCCTTAAAGCGAAATATGGTATAGATGCGGGAAATTGCAATCCGCATAAAAAATTAATCATCATCATTACTCCCGAAAATATCCAAACAGCTTAATTTGTAAAGTTATTTACTCGTTGGTTAAAAATTGCAACGGACATCCTCTTTTGAAGTTGCCTCAGAGGAAATATCCCTGCGAACCCCGGATCGGAGGAACCACAAAAGAGACCCTTGCATGCACACACGCGCCCTACCTAGCGACAACGACTCGACAGTCAACTAATTAAAGTGGTTTCACGTGGGATCACCTGAATAATCCCCGCAGCGACGTAAATAGCCCTCCTTCAAAGACGACACGCTAACGTATTGTGTCTAGCGGCTCACTAGTTGGCATTTCAGCTATTGTGTTAACAGCTCCATTATTATAAGTTTCCACAAAGGCACGCTACCCTCAAACAGACACGGCTGCGACATCAAAATCGAAGATGAACGTATGTAAGTGTAGGACACACGGTAAAACGGTCTAAATCATAAGAGCACGTAATGGAAATTTAGATGGCAGCCACAACAGCTATCCAGATAGTTACAGGCCAAAAGGCGATGGATTGAAAGTTGACTCAATAATAAAATGAGACAGGTAGGCTTTGCTTTATGGTTTTATGTACCTGTTGTTTACTGAGTACTGATTGTAAATTGGACACTGGTTACCGACACCTGATGAGGTGTAAAGTCGAGTCAAGATCTGACTTAGGTACACTGCTTAAGTATATCTGCGTTATATATACAGACAGAGACCACAAATCCTCATGTCCTCAATAACGAAGTCTTAAAACCTCGTCTCAAATGTCGTCCTCCCCTAGTCTTGACACGTTGGTCTTCAGAATTCTGATAGTGAGAGTGAGGGTGGCCAATAATTTCATGCATGGTAATTTGTAAGTTGAACCCCACACCACGTAGTATTTAAAATATGGTAAAACCGGGATTATTATAAGAAGGGATATTCGAGACTAATTGTATGGTTGAGCTGCATTTGCACTGTCGCGTGACATGACGTTACAGTCCGCCTGGTGAATATAGACGCAAAATAACGTCATTAAATTTTGGTGACGAACTTTTTATGAAAAAAGAAAATTATTTTCGCTCATCCATGTAGATTGAAAATGGCCGATATCGGTCGTATACTCTTCATAAAAGAAATAATAAACAATATTATTATATGTCATTATAGTATGCATTTATAGCCGGCTAGGAATAAGCTATCAACATTTCTACGCAAATGTTTGTCTAATTGGCCTAACTCACATCGCAAATGATCGACACATTGATTATACCATGAATTCTTGAATGGTCATTACAGTCATGTGACATGGTAATTACCGTCATGTGAGATGCGTCACAGTCACGTTGCATCTTCATAAATACCTATCCCAAGTACATTTCTAATACGAATTTCCGAATTCGAAAAATGTTTAATTACTTGTTCCATTTATTTAACCCCAATTTCTACTTTCAAACTACCTTTTTGATTTCCTACTAACCTTTTACCATTACACCATTACAAAGATATTTTTTTATTTTTTCATACAATATATATATTTCAATAAACCACTCACAAAATATTTTAAATTGAATTTCTCAAAAACTCCAAGTACAGCGTGGGATGGATGATACCTTCCCCTTATGGGACACCCCCTTACTCTGGGGAGAAAACAAACCGAATTAATTGGTGATGTATAAGGTGCTGAACAACTTCTCGAATTTTAAAACTCACTTATAGTAATGAATGCGGTAACTTAATTTAAAGTTGAACTCTTCATACTCAGGCATAAGTTTAATGAGAAAGAATAAATTAGTAGGTGATTGCAGTGGCGTAGAATAAAAATCCATGCCACTGCTGCCTGGAATATTGATACAAAATAGAAAAATAACTATATCTCATAGCAATAATATTGAAATAAGAGATGTTTATCAAAAACTGAATGCATAAATATATGTAGATGAATAATATGGTCAAATATGGCTTAATTACTCCCCCCCTCCGGAAATGGTCTACTCTATTCTTCTATGTTCAATGGAGACTTGAACTAATGAAAAATTTGGTACAAAATACTTGATAAAGAGACATGCATTTGGGAGGCTTGAAGTACATGCCGAATCTCGTATTATGACATAATACGAGTATAAGCAAAAAGTCAAGGCGGCGAGATAAAAAGTTGATGTACATCTTTGTCAGGATTTCAAACGCTAAGAGTTAAGAATTTAAGAAAGTTGTGTTAACATTACCATGAATCAAAAGGAAGCATTGCTAATTCGTCAGATATGTTTTAAAAAGTAAGCTTTTCTATTTTCCAAGCTATTTTTCATGGTGTTCTCAGGCTCCGCCTCTGATGTTATTCGCTAAGTAAAAGTTTGCGAAACTCGTTCGGGTCGCCTACCTATCACTTACGATGCAAATTAAATAATTACAAAGTAAGTAGGTAGTACATCACCAGGATGTTACATTTACTTCAAAGTAATATCAGCCTGGCCGGGGCCCCCTCTTCCTCATCTCGCCTCTCTATCCCTCGCTCTCTTGGCCCAAACTTTTATAATTATCAGGAGCGAGCCGCAACTTTTCTATAAATATTTTAATGTATTTTTTAGCACAACACAACTTCTTGACATCCCCCGCCGCCGCCGTCCCGTCGCCGCTCTCCTCGCCTTCTAATTTGTTAAAAGTTTCATTTGATTAATTATTTGTCGCTACCGAAAATATGCAGGTTGTTATTTATTCGGATTTTTTGTTGTCACCTTCGGCCGGCCTTGTACCGTGATTTTGATCTTGATTAATATACTTATAGCGAAAACATCCTGAATACATTTAAAAGGGGAAAAAATATGGAAATCTTTTAATCGCGAAATTTTTTATTCGTTACGTATCATCACGTTAAAGTTCCTATCCTGGCCGATTTCCAAATAAATAGCGCGATTTTTAACGGCTTGCTATTAAGTACTTCTTTTTTAGTCGTGACACACTAGGTAAATATTTCAAGAATTATGTAATCAACAGAGAAGAAATCAACAGAGATTTATTCAAAAATGCGTATTAGTAGTGCATATATTAATATTGCAGTATGACTAAAACGCTTTGAAATCATAAATTATTTGAAATCATAAATAAATTGAAACTTTCAAAACTATTGAGGAAAATGCTTGGGTATTCCTTAATTACCGCGATCCCTTGGTAATGACGTGGATTAGAGTTATGAGGAATAATATTAAAAACTGTTTTATTTATATTATGTCCTTACAGCTTCATACCTTAAATTGTAACTAAAGGTGTCACGAGTAAAATTAGGAAAGAAGTTTTTTAAATGTGTTGTATAAAAACTAATGGAGTTCAATTCATTTTTGAAGTGGCTAATATTCTGTGACAATTTAAGTGAATAAGAAGTAAATTGTACATTCTGTAGTATTGTAGAGTTTTAAAAACGGCCCCATTTCATCAGTTGATGTGGAAAGAAGTTTTTTCTCTCGCTTCAAACATAATCACGACGCTAGAATTATTCTTCTTCAGGGTTTTCCATATGGACACATTTGAAGGGCTAATAGAGCATTTGAAGGAACCCAATGGTCTCTCCATCAAACGAAATTAACAGCAAATCCAGATATACTGCACAACATACATATTCTCTAGTAAGTATTCAAATGTGTCCATATTGTAACTTGAAGATTATAGGAAAAAACAATTCTAGCGCCATGATTATGTCTCAGACAAGAGACGAAACGTCGGCATAAAAAAAAATCGAAACTGTTATTTGATTTGGGGAATAAGGGAAAAAATACATTACTCCTGGACGTCGACCTCCATTAATTGTGATTATTGGTGGCATGCCTTTTCTGACAATAACATTCTGTCTTCATTTCATTTCACGTAATCCTACAAATACGTTCCAATTGCACTTTCGCTACTTTTCCACAGTTAATCAACCTCATTGAAACACCATTCCCATAAGAATCCGGTAGGTGAGGTAAATTAAGTTTCGAAAATTTTAGGGTGCAGCGGCTTACCGTACTCCAATTATAACTACAATCGACGAATCTTCCCCATCAAACCCCTATTGTACTCTCCGAATCCGCCCTCTTAGGACATCAATTATAATTTCACAGTAATAACTCTCCTCTGAAAGAAGATCCGAGATAAATAGAGTAGAGAGCTAGAATGCCGGCTGCAATCACCTCACATTGTGCTTCTACCTCTGGGCGATTCTTCGGTCAATCAGCGATCGAACGTCAGGTCACGTGCCCCTCTAAATCCTCACGTGGCTTCCAGGTGGAGAACGGTTCCCACGGGCGGCCGACGCCGCCGCCTCGGGCAATCAACGTGGCATTACGGCAATTGTGAGGTGGATTTGCTGGAACGAGGGAGAGTGAAGTATACGCCGGATTATTGGGGGAGTCGAGGATGTGCTCCTGAGGGTGTATGTGGAGGAGAATGCTCCGAGGGAACGCCGCCTTCCGCGTTTATAACACAAAACTTTCCATGGAATTTCATACTCAATTATCAAAAAAAAAAATTAGTTTTAGCCTTTAAACCTTCATTTTATTGGAGGTAGGATATGTTACATTTATTCGCAACAGCAGCATTCATTCTTCAAAATTTCTCAGTCAGGTTACCTGCATTTTCCCACTCTTGTTTTTCTTATTAGTTTTTCTATATAATATGCCTGAATAACGATTACTTCAATACGTCAAACGTAACATTACTGCACCCCACTTCGAACGCCTGTAATGTTAGTGTTGGACTGTTGTAGTTCTCATGTCAAGAATGATACCTCGATTATTCAGGGACCTCCTCATGCGCATCTCATTGTTCCAATGATTTTTTTATTGTTGTCACTAATTTTTCATGTTTTAGTCTTAGAAAAGAATCCGGAAATCTCCTGCTTCCCTTTACTTTCTACGTATTCGCAATGTAACGTAGTCATCTGAACACTGTAAACAACCGTGGGATGTATATCTCTGCCTTCTGCAAAATACAGAATAGGAGACGATGTTTTCTTCTAAGTAGGACGTGATCATGATGAGCAAATTTGAAAAATTCAATCGTAGCGACTGCTTTTGCAGCAAAATTTGTTTTATTGTGATTCCTTCATTTCATTCACAACCTAGTTGTCACAGCTAGAAGTGCAGGTTATTAAGGGGTTACATAAGTTTTGAATTTCATCTTATTTTTCCAACATTTTTATCTAATAATATCACGTCAAGGATATTTTTTTCAAAATTTCAAGTCAATTGGAGTAATACCCTAGAAAAGAGAGTGTTCAAAAATTACTGATATATTGTGGAGGATGTCAAAGACGCTTAGGTCCTGGTCCTCTGTTGTTGTTGCTACCTTTTTCTATAAAGAATTTATAAACACTTTCTTATGCTTTAACACCACAAATACACAAAGGTATTTCTTTATATCACAACTTACAAGGCCATACATAGTGTAGATTTTACCAAAAGTTGTACTTTTTCAGACATCATTGTGTCAAAAATTTAAATTTCATTTTTTTTTTTAATCCTTCACGAGTGTCACGAGTTATCCTGACCAACACGGGAACACCTTTTTCTAGGGGATCTCTGAGAATTCGATCCCTATAGCTGAATTTTTGAAAATTTTGAGTCAAAAATTTACGAAGTATTGTTCAGGTGTTGCTCTTTAGTATGTATAAAAAAAGGAAAAACGTGCTTTTCTTAACCGTCGAAACCTATATGTACAACTCAATGTGTAAGGATACTAACTTAGTTCATTTCCAAATCATGTTCTACATAGTTTTACTTTTCTAGTATGTGAGCAATAAACTAATTTTATCAGTTGTTCAATGAGTGGACAGTGTAGCTTCTCCATATTCTCGAAGTGACTTAAAGGAGTCTGGGTGAATTATAGGAAATTTCAATAACTGTATTTTCGTAGAATCCCTTCTTCAAATGTTTCAAGCTTTGTTTTATAATAAAATACAAATATTTAGCTTTACGGAAAAAATATTTTTCGTTCAGTTATAGTGACAAAATTGCACCATTAATGAGCATGATGCCTCCGGTCAAATACATCTGAATCGAAAAGAAAATTAGCCGGCATTTTAAAATACAGTAAAAGCTAAAAGTAGGAAGGTATTTATGTTGATAGGTAGATTAAAAGTTATGAAATTGTTCACTACTAAAATTTCCGTTATAAACTGATGAAGTTTACATAATCAGATAATAGTTTGCTGTCGATTCTCACATGTTGATCATATCATTATTGCCAATTCGTACTGGAAGTATATTTAAAACAGTGCCTTGTGCTACTAATATGTAGAATCGTTATGTAAATAATTTATGCCCCGTTATATAATACGGCTGTTCGTTAAATTTTCAATTTTATCTAAATACATATGTATGTATTCTATACATACAGACTATACTATATATTAGATATATATGTACTATAGATACATATGTATCTAAATACATATGTAAAGGCATCAAAATTTATACCTTTTATAGAATTTATAGATTTATACCTTTATATAGAAAGATACAAATTCAAGAAAACTAAAAAAATGCATAGTAAAGTTGCTGATGTAGAAAATATATGAAAATTAGATAAAAAATGTCTAAACTAAGTAACCAAATATCTATTTTTTTTTTATAAAAACTGGTCAAAATAATCCCACATATGTTATGTCGTTCAAAAATCAGTGCTATTCTTTAGTAGCTAAAAAGTATCAATTTTACACGTATATTAGGAAAATTGAAAATTTGAGTGCATGCTTAAAAAATAGCGTTTCGGTTTAGCTTTTTTAGCTATTGCTATTAGCTGATCTTTATACTACAACATATACTTGTTGTACTATATTCGAGGATATTTTAGGTTGATTTCTAATCTTGATCCCGGCGATTTCTGAAGATCTTCGCCATAGACTCGTTATGAGAAGATCGTGGAAAAGATGGAAGTTTTAACCAGGTTACAGCATCTTCTAACCGTGAATTTGGAATTTTCTGGCACCATTTCATGAATTTTCAAGTTGATGGATGAACGAGCTTCACAGTCTTTATCTGTTAGATTTAAGCCTTGGACATTCAATCAAATTAGTTCTATTAACTTCCATTTTAAATCTGCTACTTGTATTATGGTAGTGTTACCTATGATTACGTTATAAATAGACATTTTTATACGCAGTGAAGATTCATAAGGTATTTAACCCACATTGACAGGTGCAAGAGTTTAGTTTTGTTCTTGCTGATATTTATTGAATTCAACACCTATTGGCTATCCACGCCATCACTATCTGGTTGATTTCAAGAGAACTTCATTGATTGTTATATGATATAAATCGAAGAAAAAAAAAATAGAAGATATCGCAACACTCTCAAACTGATTTAAGGATTTCAGTTTTGCACTCTTTACACGCATTTTGCTAAGATGTGAAAAATTGTGAACATTATATTCCTCTCCCGTAAGGTGACTGCTTACTTTCGCCCCGATCTCCCCCAATACGGATCCCGAAATCCTCCGCTTCTCAATCAGCGGGATAAAGTGCAGCGCCCCGTGCACACATCTACCTCTTTGTGTGATCAACGTAAGGCCCCCAGGTTCATTACGACCGTTGAATGGGGCTTTATATGAGATCTAATCCATAAGTAAATTTGCAGGAATTGTATTTTGTTTGATACGAAACTGTATATACGCATTTTTCTCTATCGAAACGCGACGCTGATTCGAGGGTAGGGAAGAAACATGATACTTGTAATTGTTATACCGTTGGGTCTATGGGGAATTTACGTTAGGTCACACTAACTCTAAAAAAAGTTTGTGATGGATTATTATTAGGTTGGACCAATACAATATTTAGAAGAATTTTACAACTTTTTGCTAATAAAAACTAGTACTAGTACAAAACTTCCGCTACTTTAGCCTTACAATTTTTAAATCCTATCCTTATAAGCGATTACGATCAACAATAAACTGAATGCCGATTACATTTATCATAATAAGTCTTAGTATCACAACAGAATTTACGAGTTTGGAACGCTCCAGCGATCACGGTCGATTTCCCGATATCTTTATCCACCCCTAGACGGTGAAAATGGCTACCAATCCTTCTTGCCTGAGAAGTCATCTCATTCTTTCCTAGCGAAGGTATAGTAAAATCCTTATCTGGTTACTTAGGAAAGTCACAAGTCACTACGATGTAAATGCGAGTGAAGCATGTCTGCGTTAGAATTTTTTGATTTCGAATTTAAAAACTTTCAGTCTTGAATTTGTTTCAAATAAAGCAGCGATTCAGAACAGCACTTGGCAATTTTGTAGCTAGTTTTAGTACGCTACACTTACTTAAACGTTTTCATTATCAACATGATTGTGGATAAGTAATAGTTGTTTTTGTTTCAGGTAGCCGCAGTCCGAAGATTGACAGTTTGTTGAACAAATCCCATTATTCGAGGCACGGAAGCTTGAAGCGTTTTCACACGAAAACAGTATAACGAATCTCCATTTAACCCTCTTCGTCGCCTCGATGAATAAAAATGACGGTTAAGTTAGTTTAGTTGGAACGGGAGAGTATCCAAGGAGCAGAAAAATGTTTTATTTTGATTTGTGGCGTCGGTGGGCAAGTGCTCTATTTTTCACGGCCCGCCGCAGATTTCCAGGTTAAGTGCACATCTTTCCTCATGGAAAACCCGCTTGATCTTCTTTTAGTAAACAATCCGTCATCCAAGCAACGAACGCGCCACGAAAATAGCACCGGGGCTTTTTGGCCGGAATGGCTCTAAGCGGACAACACGACTGATTTATAAAGAAAAACCTCAAAACTGAGACTTTGTATGTACGCGAATGTTTCGGCAAATCGGCCAGTTACCGGATAAATAACCACATTTGTCAAACATTTCCAACAAAGAGAAAGGCTGTTACTTCGAGTGAATTATTTGTACGGTCTTACAATGCACGAGTGCTGCCGTTATATGTATTTTTGATGGCTTGGTACAAATACATCTACACCAGAATAATAAAATTAGGGAGGAAAAGATGTCAACTGCTACAAACTCTAGGGACATGTCGCTTAAGTAACACTATAGTACATTATAGGCCGAAAACATGCCATTACCGTAGGCAGATATTGCTGATTTCCACATTGGGTCAATTAATAAATCCGCGATGCGCCGCAATAGATTATCATCGACTTACCGCGGCTTATACCTTGACAAACTATCGAATCTCCTCAAGCTCCAATAATTGCTTCCCGACCCGGGGGGAGCGCACCCGGTTCGAATTTCAAACCAAACAATTTGCTACTCCCCGGATCCACTTATAATGCGAAGGTAACTTAGGTAAGGATAACCTAAGTTTAATCCGGGCTTTGGCCATTGATTCGAGAAAGTAAAGTTCCGGAGCTTAAAGCCAAACGATCAAGTCCAGTTTAATCCGTAATCTGTGCAGTTACATCCACGGCGAAGAACTTACCGAGAGACTGTGAGGGTGCGAGGAAGAGGGTGAGAGGCGGAGGGAGTCTGAGAGGGTCCATTACGGTGGCTCTGATCTTCGACCTCAGAGACCTGGTCTGTCGCTCTTTACGCCAGTAAAGTTGAATTAAAAAGATTATTTGTAAAGTGGAGACATGGACGGGGACGCGAGGGTTTCGGTAACAGGCACCGCAAAATTCTGTTAAGGCAAGGGGGAACCTGAAAAATATTTCACAATCTCGCAATGGGAATTTTATTAGGTCGTAGGGAGTGACCGAGGTTAATACAGTAAGTGATGACACCGAAATGAAAGGGCCCAGTGGAAGATACCATACACTTGGTGACATTGAAGAGTATTTATGATTAATGGGAAAAAATCAATTAAGAAAATAATGAAAGGGTTACGAAAATAGCCCTCAAAATTAGACAAAAGTGTATAAGAATTTTTTAACAAAGTCGTTACACCACTTTTCCTACTATTTCCTTGAAGTTCCTACCTTTTTAGTAGTGCTCATATTAATTTGATGATCATTAAATAATAATTTCATTCTAAGAAAAACTCAGAGCTCTAAAACTGGCTCTCACCTTTGCTTTCGATCTTTAGATCATTCGAAAATGATATAGATGCTTCTCTATGAATTACAATCAGTCACTTGTCCACAAAGAAGAAATTACTACAATTTTTTGCGGAAAAATTGCTAGACTGAATGTCATCACAATTGAAAAAATTACTAACAATAGATTGATTCCAGCTGCTATGGCAAACAAATTAGTGAAGACTGGTATAATTATGACTTTATGATGTAGGAAAATATATGAAATGATTCCTTACGAAAGAATATAAAGCTGTGGAAAGTGGTCTAATGTTAAATCATTTACCTAGCTTCCCATACCGCAATAGGAAAGGTACAGTTTCCAGAATCTATTATTTCACTATTATGGCGAGGAAAATGTATTTAAAGTTATCTTTAAACATACGAACTTTAGATATATAGATGATATCTTTAGAACTGATATTAAAATATAAGGTAGTAAACAAGTACTACTAGAACAGATTGAAAGCCCTATATATATATATATATATATATATATATATATATATATATATATATATATATATATATAGGAATGAAGTGCACGAATATATTTCATTCTAATAACTATTAATCATTAAATTTTACTTGAAAATAAAGGGCGCACTATCTTCCCAAGCATTTTTTTGTAATAAAACAAATTTAACTCCAAATTAATGCAACGCCAATATGATGAACTCAGATCAGTCTCATTGAATACCAGACAATCTGGAGGTCCATTATTGTGAGAAACCTGGAAAAATTGAATTTTAACGAAATATTTTCATTGAACAATGCTATGATGTTACTTATGAAATTAAATTGAATGAAGTTGAATTGAATAAAAATGAAGTTAAATTATGAAATTTACAAACCCTAAAACAATGAGATTTTGCGAAAACCTCCAAAATTGTGATTTTTGAAATTGAATTTTTTTTGAATATCACTTGCTATTTTTTCCCATGAAGATCCAAATATTCAAAGGAAACAAAACCGGCGGAAAATCGAAAATACCTTCGACATAAAGCAAAAGCCGATTTTGGCTGGAATCGCCCAACTGTCTATTGAATTTTATGGGTATACACCTTTAGTACTGCAATTTTCGCATGAATATCACAATATTGGACATCCAGATGGTCTGATATTCAACAAGAATGATCTGAGTTCATTGGTGAGGCTTCAGCCGGATTTCCACAGGAAAAATTCCAACTTTTGCTACTGTTTTATCATGCTTAATTCACCGTTTTGGCTGATTTGCCCATTTTTCGACTATTTCAGCACTTAAAATCAAAATACACACGGGAAAGTTGAAAGTTTCGAGAAGTACACTAAAAAACAAATATTTTAAGCTCCTTCAAAAAAATCCAAAAATTTATACACGCGAGTTAGAGTAAGTTGAAAAAAAAAATAGTTTGTTCGGATTTCTTGCAAACTAAAGAATTTTGGGCCAATTCTGAGGACGGGAATGGATTCCCTGGAAAATTTTACATCGATTACATGTACTCTCAAATTTTTTCAGCGTGCGATGTGGTTCTAGTAACGTTTTGGAGAAAATGTGGCGTCAAAAACAGAAAAAGCTAAAAAACGAAAAATTGGCTGTAAAAAACGCTAGGTGTAATATTTTCGGCTGAAAATTTGGGTAAAAACTTGTAATTAAACCTACAATAGAATGAAATTATTTTGGTTGGGAAAAAATATATGACCCGCCAACCTCACGACAGTTGACATGGAATCGCCCATGTACCATATTTTTGGAAGGGTTCCACAGAGTTTTTAAATGTATTTGAATTTTTTATTGCATTATACTATTAATGTAGTACTGTATTTTTTAGTAAATCAGAGTGAAAACTGTCACAAGTATGTGACTGTACCTACTCTTAATAGAACCATTCATTTGCTCCCAACATTATGATAGATATAAGCGTTGATGATGGACACTCACAGTCTAAAACATATTCGATTCATTATTTAATAAAAGACCATTGAAAACAGTTGACTGAGGTGCCTTGAATAATTCTTGAAATAAGAATTGGAAATAGAAGCAGAGATCATAAGATAATCGCTACAGCGTCAGATTTTAATTGAATTTACTACCACAAGTACCAACGTAATGGAAGAACAGAAGAAACTAAAATGAATGTATGAATTTGCCGTCGTAATATCTGTATCTAAGTATTTCACAACACCAATCATCGTGAAAAAGATGAAGATAGTGATGTCTTTAAATACCGTTATGGATGAGGAAAGCTGCAATCACAGTCGTGTGTGAGCTGGTATCCCTTATATTGGGTAAAGGTTGGAAGAATAAAGAAGATTACCACGGCCACATTACATCAGTGTAATTTCATCGATTGTTGAAAAACATCTGATTTGGCACGTCTAAATCGTACCGGCAGCATTTGACCGTTGGATTTTTCTGCCTAACGACCCAACGAGTTCCAGGCTATGTCCACAGTCAAAATGATGAATGTCCCGCTGGATCCGGATTCGTTTCAAAAATTTTAGTTTCTTTGTCTTTTTTCCGTTCGATCCCACCTCTGTCCCTCCCGTCGGATTAATCCTCGCGACTTGCGTCAAACACAACTTTCCCATTTCGCGGTGGAAAACAATCGACCACCTTTCTCTCTCTCTCTCTCTTTTTCCTTCTCTCTCCAGCGACGTCGCGATTAACTTTACTGGCGTATAACTCGATGATAACTGTCATTAAGGGTCGCACCGTAACGCTCCTCCTGACCAAATTGATTAACTAAAGCTGGCCAAGTGTTAATAAAATTGTTTTTAAGGGGACAAGTCGCCGATGGGATCGTTTCCGCTCGCCTGGCGGAGGCTCGTTACCTTACCGGGGCTATCTGGAGGAAGCAGGGACATCGTCTGGGTCGCAACGAGACGGACCGAGCGGAGTTAAGGAGTCGTATTAGAGTTATATAGCGTAGAAAATCAAGATAGAGCGGAGGAAGGGAAAATGTAAGTAAGAGCGAATTTAACGGGTAGAGCTATTTAGGTGGTTTTCGTAGTGTTGTTAAGTGAATTCTATTCGATTTCTAGATATATAATGCGTAATGAGTGCGTCAGGTGTGGAATGGCATACAAATGCTTATGGCATTAACGTGCTTAGACAATTATGACATGTTTATAAACTAACGCTAAGACCATGCGATCTAATATATCATAAAACAGCACCTATCAAGTACTCAACTATTTAAGCTCGTTTTACAGCTCGTGCCATTAATAAGCCTAGTATTTATTAAATAAACTCTATAAGAAGCGCAACACTTAAGATATCTCTTCACAATACGATATACAATAGTTATCTTTATGTTTTTCTTTGGTGCATTATTTGCCTATTTCAAAATATATATGTGTACAATTCTAATATAGAATGCGTTCCCGGAAAAACACCATAATGAGTTTAATTGGCAAAAAAAAGTTAATTGATGTAATGGAAATTTCATCTTCTAAATTTTATAACCCATCCATTTGCGGCTGACAGCTCAAATGGTGGGTCCCAACGATAACATGAAGATAAACCATAGGCGTCACAGAAATTATCAAAGTGTGACGTGAAAATTCAATGGTATTATGAATTATTGCACACAGATCTTTATAAGTAGATATTTAATTATGGTAGAAAGGAACAAACTTCGCTTTTTATATCTCGCTATATGTAAATAATCTGTCATCGAATGCAATTCTTGTAACTAATGCTTTAATTTTATTGCATTTTTGAATAAATGTACCCACCATTTTCGACCTGCTTCCCGGTATCGTGACAGCGAACTAAGAAAGGGCACTGGGAGCGAATTAGGTCGATACTTAACGATTATTAGATCGCGGGAACGATCTCGGGTGTCCCGGGTCAGGGTAATCGCACTTTAAAGCTAAATAATCATGTCATAAACTAGTTGAGTGGCTTCGTGAATGATACATTCCTACGTACTTATGGAAAAACTAGACGGAAAAGGGGAACGTCCCTTCATTCTTGTAGGATCATTATTTGTCAATAATAATTTATCAATGAAAGGATTTCGGGGGATGTTAAAAACGAGTGAGTCAAATCCCTCAAATACAGGATGGTGAGCGTAGTCTACAGGCATGGAAATACGAGCAGTGAATAATCAGATAGATCTATTTGGAGACAAATTTAGAAGAAGGAGCTTCATTGAATTGAAATCTCTCGATAAATCATGTAGAGTTAAAAAAATGTTATATCAAGGTTCACTGTCAGTATCATGCCGCTCCACCAGTATGCATTGAAACTGACGAATACAATCATCCATCAGAGCCCCCTGAAAACTTTCCGGCAACTACCACCTTCATAATCATTTTTCCGGAGAAACTCACGAAACCCATCAACCGCGCCTTATTCCCCGTTGTTGCGAACTATTAATTGGATTTTTATATCTCCCGGTAACCTCTCTTCCCAGTAAATAATTTCCGTAAGCCACCTCACGATCTCAACCTTGAATTAGCGACAGCAATACAGGCTCCCCGAGGGCCAACGAAGTGTGAACCAAGGCTGGCTCGTCCCGATAGCAGGAATGGCAGGAATTACAGGCCGGAACACGGAGCTGGACGCAGGAGGATTAGTTAGGGTTGGAGGGAGCGCGAGAGGGAAAGAGGCGGCGGCGGCCGTGGTTTACCTTCGGTGCGGAGATAAGGGAATGGAGGTGGTTAAACGGAGGAAGGAACTCGGGCAATTAGAAGGAAAATCGCTCGGACTTGTAACAAACTACTAGAAGTCATGACCGATGCACGGTGCATCAAGTTGAACAATCCTGTTTAACAAGAGTACGATTTTTCATCATATTTCTTTCCTGCGTTTCTCGCTTGTCACTACAAATCCAAAAAAATATATATATGACTATAGAGAATAAAAATACTCCCTGTATTCAAAAATGTAATGATTATAACGTATATAAATACATTCTGTGGAAAATTGGACTATAAAAACCACCACCTATATTGTTATATTGGAATGTGGCTGTAAAACGACCATGATATCATTAGGAAAATATCATGAGTGCACGTTACTGAGATTCCCGCTAATTAAAGTCCACGTTATGGGAGTTTCCACTGTACATCTAATCGCCACAGTTCCCCCATACACCATTTTCCTCTTTTCCATCGTAAACGATTCGTTTTAACACAGGTAAAAGCCGGCAAACAACACCCCAAAAATCCGATCCCCTCGCAGTGGGATTACGCCCCCCGCCCTTCACTCTATGCCTCTCTCGCCCCTTTTCGATGTCGATGTAGTAGTAAGTTGTCCCCGTCGGGCAGTTGCCCATTCCCGCAGGAATAAAGAATGAGCCGCATCAAACGAGGCCCGATGCAATTCCCGATTCCGACAAATGTACTGAAACCGATGATAAAATCAATTGCCATTCGAGAGTTGTTGTCTTGTGGCGGGAAACGATTTCCCGATAAATCTTTCCAATTCCGAATCCGTGCCGTTAGTTGAATAATGGATGGCGGTGGGGCTGATTAGGTAAAATTTAGGTGTGCGAGCGGAATGATGAGGGAATTCGAAAATTGATGATACTCGGCCACGTGTGTTTAACTCGGTCAGATTTTTGGAATGCAGTTTTTGAAAATTTCGGAGCGTGGAAACGTTGAGTGAAGAAATACTGGAATAAAACTCGGCTCTATCTTCGAGCTCAACAGTGTGGGCACCGGAATTCCCGAACAATACAAGTTTACAAAGGTTTTACGGGTTCACAGAAATTTATCACGAACGGACAAAAATAATGAATTGAACGTTTACGATGTCGCGAACCGAAGGGTGTAAGGCTCGCTTAATATTCCTCGAATTCCATGGAGGCTGGTGGGGACCTCGAGGGGAACGGGCCTGGCGATTCTTCGGATTCCCTTGAGGCTGGTTAAGTTCCCAGAGAATATAAGCTGCCTCCTGCGATGTTTTTGGACGGGGTTTTTCCGACGGTGGAAGCGAAAAAATAAAACGGAGTCCGGTAACCCCCAAGTAAAAAAGGTCACCAGGTCTGTATTTCTAACATGACAATTCACCACAAGTAGGATCCTGTAGAGCGTTTTACAGCACAATGAGACCGAGATGCTTAACAATCGAGTCGCTCAACTGAGAAGATTGGGTCAGAGAAGAGAGAAGAAGAGAGAAAAACCAGCAAAAATAGCACATTCGACAGTACCAACTGTTATAAATTAGAATACAAGAACTTTAAAAGGCCCCAGGAAAAAATCCTAGTCAGAAGTCATCTCCATTCTCGATCTCTCCTGACTGAGACCTATTATAATGATTATATCAGTACAATGCAGAAACAGAACAGATGGTTGCGTATCCTCAAGTTTAGCAATTTTCTTCGCTAATATAAGAAAATTTTTATTATGACTATATTAATATTATAGAGCTAATAAAAATATAATTATCTTTTTTATGCTTAAAATTAAATATTGATATCCTACTGAATTATCGTTATACTGTGCTTTATTTATTAACTAAGCATTTTATTCAAGTAAAATAAATAGAAATTATTCAACAACTTTCAAAGAAACTTATAAATCTATAAGATTCTTAATAAAAAAATTTACAATTTTCTATATCGTATTTCAATAAATAATATGAAATTTTTAACTCCAGAGAGAAAATGGATGCAATTTTTGGTTTTGTTTTTTCATCCAAACCATGTTTTTTTTCTGTTAAAGTAGTAAATTTTTTTTATGTAAAAGCTTTACCAAAAAATACGCCCCAATTTAGTTGTCTAGAGCAAAAAAGCTTTTTGATTCGAAAAAAATGCCCTTTTCACGAGAATTTCGAATTTCTCAAGATTTATTCAGTCTTTGAAACACAAAAATTCCCTTTTACGTGAAATAAAAGCAACAATACTACCAACTTTAGTAAATTCAAATTTTTTTACTCGAGGAAAAACCCGAAAAAATTGGTATCTCGTATTTCACTCGAAAATTTTGAGGACACGTCAAAAATTTGTTGTTTACATACTGAGTTGCTGGTATGAATTCCAAAAGCATTACGAATTAGGCCGGTTTGGTGTACACCTTCATCAGCATATGCCGCGGCCTGTTAAAAATCGACAGCCATTAACATTACCGAAGCGTCAAATAAACGCGCCTCTCCCCTAACCGCCATCAATTCATAAAACGAGTGAATTTCAGTAGCGACGAGACGAAGAGAGAGGAGAGGATGTAACGGGAGTTAACTGAAAAGCACAAGGAAACATAAAGGTGTAGATTATGAATACACGCACCGCTAACGCCATATCCTCTTCCCGCACCTATACTGCGTTTACACACCGACCTAATAGCCCGGTAATCAATCATCGAGAAATCCCTTCCAGAGGAACACGAACGTACAAATTATTCGCGGCAAGTGAGTGACGTTCCTAAGCGCGTCCCGTGTTGCTCTTTTGTTTTTTATCTGTAGCCGTCAAGCTCTTTTGAGACTTCGACGCCCGGCTCCCTTTGATGAATGGCAGACTAATTGAAGATGTGGCAGAATACGCTTTTTGAAATGATCCAGACATTAGGACACGGGAAATATTTCTTTCGGAGAGAAAAATTCTCGGTACATTAAGTAGCTAAATAATCGAAGAGTTAGGTTAATTGCTCGATGAACACAATTACGCTCTAAAAACGCGTCCTAAACACAGAAATTCCTTCCAAGTTGCACACGTACACCCCCTTGCATCTGTACGCGACATAATTTCCTGAAATAGCTCAGTTCGGCACTTTTCCATGCATATTGACCAAAACTAATGAATAATATATGGTTCCCAAACCTTAGACTTAGTAAATAATATATAGGCCACGGCGAGAATATGTTCCCCTACTAGCTGTTATAGCAGCGTTTGTCACGTTTCAGTTTAAATACAAGCTATACGCTGAAACAAAGTATGCATACAATATAATCTTACCCAAAGGTCTAATAATAAGAAAATCGGTTACACTGTATGTACATACTTCCTACGGATATCCTTTTGAACGCTAATGAAAAATAAATATTATTAGTTAACGGAGGACCTGTACTTGCCACGCATAACGCGTACTAAAAAAATAAAATGAACTTCAATTCATAGTACATTTACTTTAATTAGAAATTTGTTTTAGGAATCATACAGTTCAAAAATGAATACAAAGGACAGTAAATCTTATCGAAAACGTCATAACTAAGGTTGTCTATAAGCCATCATAAAGTAGAAATGTTTTGCTTGAATTTGTGTTTTCTCCATTTGTCACTTACACATTACGTTTACAAATTTTTTCATAAACACTGCATGAAATGGAGATGGCATTTATTAGGACTATTTGAAAATAAAACATGCTTTTAAGTGCTGCAGTATTTTGAAAAAACTTAAATATTGCTTTATCACAAGAAAATTTACAAGGGAAAAGGTGTTTACGACTATGACAAGGATTCCTGGGAGAAAAATGATGACGCTTTAATATTTATAAGAGTATTGTATTGAGCCATAGGAGTAGTTGTTTCGGTTTGCATTTAAAATTCCAATTAAATATTTCTTGATGTAAACGGCCGTGAAAAATGCTAGAACAGTACAACTTTTAAATTTCGGTCAATTTCTAAACTCTTGCAAAATTTCTAAATTTCCGCCAGTTTCAATGGTCATTGGTGGGGGGAGCAAGGAGGCATATGGCGGCAAATGTTATTGGCGTCGTCTTCAAATAATATGGTACTTACACTTCTCTAATGCACATGTTTTGTCCCAAGAATGATGGCTAATGAGTATATGCTTGACGATATTTAGCATTGTTGTCTAAAATTTTAAGATTCCGTCAGTGAAACTTTGTGCAGTATGGAAACATTTCATAAAAGAGCCCTTAGTAAGGTGGAAAATATGTAAGGATAATGTTATATACTTCGGTACTATCCGATTTACGTAACCATTTAAAGAAAAAACATAGAAACAACTTACGTCCTTCCTCATCATTCTGTTCTTAAGTTTATTTTGCGCAGACTCTAATTTATGCAGTATCAATTTTTTGACAAAAAGAGAGCATGCGCAATTGAATACACGACGCAAGGAAAAATGCACAGCATTAGGGAACACATCACAACACAGCGGCAACACTGGTATCGCAGATATACCGACTACATGCGTAAACTCTGGTTTTTACTTTAACGAAAAATAAAAATATATTTATAATATACAGGGTGTTAACATACTACAGTTTGCTAAAATATTATTTGTGGATAAACATGTATTGTGACAATAATAGCGGGTGTAATAATGTAGACTTTGTTCATAGGCTTGGAATTATTATCTCTGGCTTGCATTTATAAATGTGACGATTGTGTACTTGTATTTCTTGAAGGCCTGCGTCTACGTGTAATTCTAGCATTCGCAATACAAGACAGAAAGAGTATTTAACATCAATTGTTGAAATTGTATGTTTCCATAGAATCTATTGGAAATTATCATCGGAAATCGTTTTCCAATTTGCACTACAAAGTTGTCGAAAAAGCTTCGAATGTTCATCTTCATTACCCAAGCTTTACTCACGTTTAAATTTATATAATTACCTCTTTAAATTCATTTGTGCACCGCTTCATTCTCATGACTTTTCTCTTTCAAGTCTCGAGACTCCCGGTCACGATTTTTTCTTCCATCCCGAAAGTCCTGCAGGACGCCAATGACCGACGTGATACGAGACATCCTTTCACGTCACGTCCGGATAAAACCGGTGATTAATGACCGACGGTTTATCAAAATGAGATTTTTCTCTTCCTGGCCAAACAAGGAAAGGCTCCGGTTGGAGTTTCTATGAAGTCGTGATCTAAGGGATTAAAGGGCTGGGGGATGTTTACTGCACGTCTGCAGGCTGGACAGGTGAAGGCGCCTTTATCAGGGAAATGCCCCCTCTCCTCGACCCCTGGAGGGGAAAACGTCCGAGATAAAAAATGTATCGATACGGGGTTTTTCTCGAGAGAAGAATATAATTTTTAGGGGAGTTATTTTATCGCAGTTTGTTTCACCATCAATTGCGAGTTTTGCAAGAGAGTTGGATTTTTTTGGGAGGTATTTATATTGCTTTCATTATCATCGTTACATTACATTCCTGACGTCACAACGCAGAAGACAATTTTAATAAACATAACGTTCCGTTGTTCCTTCGCTGCCCTTTTCGCGGTAATACCGCATTAAAACTTTTATCTAATCCAGAAAAAATAATTTCGGGCAGTCATCGGCGGGCCCCCTCCTTCCCTCCACTTCCATCGGCGTTAGAAATACATCGTAAGAAAATTACTCTAAGGGTAGCTAAATTTACTGCTTTATTGCCCAACGATACCATCAAATGGGCCCGTGATTTATATTAAATCAGATGGAAGAGGAGACGCAATACAAAAGGACGAGCAAAACCACTTCGGTGATACTATAAAAACGTGTGTTTCGTTTATTCAGAGTTGTTGACTCATCCAGAGGCACTTCAGATTTTTTCCTCGAGATAAAGTTTTCTTTTTTTTCGGTTCTGGTATTATGTAATTGTTTCCGTTTTTTTCTGTCTTTTTCTCCATGTTGTCGGGTTGCTCGGTATAGTTATTAGTCGGGAAAAAATTACGGTTTGTTTTAGCTGAACATGTAGACTTACTGGCAACTGAAAAAAAAAACAGGCTCGCCAGGGTTGATACGGTATATAGTCTAGAAACTTTTTTATATCTTTAGTAAGGCAATGTACATGAAGATAAGTGTAAGTAACCTTTCTTATGTCTAGATATATTGGTAATAAACTGCTTGTTCTTTCGTAGGTAGGCAACTATTGTAGCAATCTGATACTCTAAACAGATGTGCAGTTGAACCATTTTTTAAGGTTCATGTTGGTGATCCTTTTTATTTTCCAGTTTTCCTAGTACTTCTTCGTCCCTAATTAATGTCTTATATATTCATTAACATTCGTCATGGCTTTATATGGTAGCTATATCAATAGCTTCATAATGTTTTCATAGTTTGGTATCCCATTGACTACAGTATGGAGTACTGGTGTGGTGATTATTAAAGAAGAGAAACGTTTCCTTTACGTTCAGGTTTCATTTGAATTTAAAGCTTTTGAACTCGATTCAATCAAGCCGATTTCATTTGGATATAAGGAATCGATTGCCAATGATTATTTTGGGGTCCAGGGCCAAGATCAGATCAGTAAGTGGCCGTGCAGTAAAATAATTAAGTAATAAATACTTTGAAATTACCGACACACGTCACTAAGCTAAGTCGCCTATAACCAATATAACGAGCCCCCTTTGGGTAGAGATATTTCGGTTACTAAATATCTAAATACTATCCAAGTTATATAAAAAATTGCAGTACAGCGCCACTTACTACCGAAATTTTTAGCAGTCTCATTCAGCTAGAGAATGTAAAAGCGTGGAAGGAATAGGCAGAAATTGAAATCATTCAAAACCTACATCGAGTGTCAATGGTTTACTCCTCGATAAACTCAAGAAACAGAATCAATACCGTTAAGTTAAAAGTGAAATTAGAAAAAAGATTAGGAATTCCACTGCAACTACCACTACATCTCATTTGATCCAAGTTTATAATGAACTTGAAGGTCCACAGAAAATCATTAAGGCCAAACAAAACTGAACTATTATTTTATGAGTCTCCTAGGGCCATTACACTGGCTCACAATTGTCTGATTTCCCTAAGGGTTGGCTAGGACAACGCTCCTGCCGATTCTGCGAAATCTCTGGACTCCCAGAGGAAACGATCCTGATGATTCTACGAAGTCCCTAGACTTAAGGTTACATCCTCTAGAAGGTGGATGATCCTGCCGATTCTATGAAATCCCTGAACTTCTCGAGGAAGCATGAGTCAGTATACTGAATGTCTATGCTTACAACTTACGTGACTCTGAACCAGAGTAGAGTGGAGAAAATAAGGAAACAGGAATAGATCGTCCAATTTTATACTTATTCGAGGACTCCATAAAAATCCTAAGTTTTTAGTTAGTTAAAACCCTAACCGCCTCGCATGTCAGTTGTTGAAGATGTAAATGGAATAACTTCAAAAGTCCCCAGAAAACCAAATCTAGCCAACTAGGAATAATTTCTGCTCTCGCCCTCTCGCAGCAATCGTTTAGCCGCAACATTTTCATTGTCAATATTAATTTTAAAGCTAAGTATTGACGTTAAGGCCCTAATCCCAAAGTAAAAATGCGAAGGCTACCAATCATACTGGCGTTCCATGTTATGCAGCTCATTTTCTCTCAAACTCAATCAACAAAACCAACCAAAAAGGGAAAATAACAGGACTTATTTAGGATAAGGGTGTAAAATTCTGCTTGCCCGTTACGTTGAGAGATTCCAAATGACCCTTCGCTGTTTGCTCACCGCGCTACCGGTGGAGATGTTAACTTGGGGGTTCACTAAGACTTTTCAACCTGTAGAGCATCTACCAGGAAGTCTATCCCCAAACCCTATTATCGTCAAAGGCTGAAGTAAAGTGACGAATAGGATATCCTTATCAAAACAAAAATTTGTCATTATTATTATATGGTATGCGACTTTAATTCTGAGTCGCTCCTTTTGCAAAATAAACTCGGGACACGGCTTGGGAATGTATGAATCAGACCAATATTTAAGTGATGAATCGATGGTAAAATCTTAAGAGTCCAGATCATTAATTAATGCAAGACTTTTCTAAATTCAGTTTGTGTTAGTTTGAACCAAGGATATTTATAACGATTCGAAACGAATTTCTACTAAGAATAATTGCTTTAGTACCCATATAGGGGCTTAGTTCCTAGTCCTAATTCAACTAAGTAATAATAATGTTCTGTACTAAAAATAATGGTATTGGCGCTAGAAGCACTTCCAAATACCGAGCGAATACTTTAGCATAGCGAATACACCATCAAAGTAAACATACATAATCAAAATTCTGTAAATATACTCATAAATAACGTATTGTAAAAGGAACGACGCGTGATCGCAACATTTCATCGAATAATCTCCCGTAATTTTTTTTTCTGGCGCCGCTGATTTTCGTCCGGTACACATTTCACCGGTAGCGTCGTGACGCTCGGCGTCGCATATAACAGACGCACAAACACACGAGCCGGGGAACCGGAAACGCAGGAGCTCCTGAGGTCCCACGGCAATCTGCGATAGCTCGTCGTAGCAAAACACGCGCATTGAATAAAAATGGCCATTCTAAAGGCCGCAGATTAAGGGATTATCGGGCGGAGGGGAGATAGAGGAAAAACAACTTGGACCCCTCTCCACTATTTTTATGCTACTTTAGTTTTAATTGAATTTTTCACGGTCGATCGTGCACAGTTAATCCCATGCGTTTGAGTAATGACTTTAATACCGGCCAGCATACGTTAATACCTGCCACATTGATTTGTTGGTTATTTTGTACGCCTAAATGTATAAATAACAATGTCATCTGGGCATAACGTGTTGGCTGTGGTTTCACATAGAACCATGCAGGATAGAAATGGATTGCAATAGGCGGGGCCAAATTCAAAAAGGTTTTGGACACACTGAAGGAACGAAATTAAAATATTAAAGCAGTGGTGCGAACAAAACACATGTAAACCTTACGCATTTTTCCTGTCAACCTGTCATATGGACGTGACAAATCTTTAAAAGAATACTTTTGCAACGGTCTAAGGACTAGACTAATACATTCCGGGCGATACTTGGCACGGCTGCAGATTTATATAATTTTTTATAATATGAGTCAACCCACAATGAAGCATCTTTAAAAATATATAAACGTTTACATTCTTTGTGTTACCGTTCCACCTTTAACACGCATTCTTCGCGCCAGGGACACTTATAAATTATTTCTTGTTTAGACAACTTCAACACGGGTATTCAATTTAATCCCGCTTGGCAACCGGGAATTCACCTGTTTTTAATAGTTTTGCCAGGCGGCGAAGCGGTCAAGTCCGCAGGGGCGCTTTTCCGTTTGGAAAACGAGGAAATTTTGCTTAGCGCCCGAACTATGCGTGCTGTCGTGGAATGCGAAATTCGGAGTCAAAAAACTACGAATGCTGCGGTAAATATCGTAAAATTTTCTAACAGATTACCTGGCGCGAGTAGGAGGTGTTCAAGTGTATTTTTTTGATAATAAATCAGTCTGGTATTGGTGGTGTACGGTCAAAGATCTGTATCACTTACACATTAGAATAATTTCGAAATACTAATTATATCTTTATCCCACGAAAAGTGGGCAAATATGCACTAAAATAGTAAATATGCGCGCAACTTACAACAGATTACTAAAATTGGACTAAAACTGGAACATTTGGAATGTGTGCGCCCTAATACAGCAATGTACTCAAAAACGTGATAATAACCAAAAACACGCTCCTGCCAAACTCAGCTGGTCTTATCCAATAGTGGAATCATTGCAGTTCTAAAACATGTAATGAAGACAAATTGAAACCCTTTAACCCAGTGCTGTCAGGGATCTGTTAAAAAATTGTGGTGCAGATTCTAAAATTATCAGATTCCTTCAAGAATTATGTTAAAAATTGTTTCTTCACTAAAAAGGTATTTTAAAGCAAAAATGAAGATGTTACTATTGTAATTGAATGTAAACAACTAACAACCATTTTCAAAAATAAAAATGTATATACATATATACCGAAATTAGAGGTATATATAAGGTGTAAAATAAACAGATGTATTGAAAAAAATACAAAATAATACAACAATAGGTAACTATTAATTAATATTTATAAAAATAGATATATGAAAACCAACAACGATGAGATTGAATCTTAGATAGATTGAAGATCTTCAAATATGATTGTTTCATTTTCCTCTCAATATTAAGATTCTAAAAGCCATAAATGCTATAAGTTATTGCCAATGCCGTAACGACTCACCAACAGGCTTATTTTCAAAAATTTTTTCAGCCCAAGAATGATTTTATAATTGAATACAGAATGTTTTCGAAATGCGTTAACTGTTAAATTTCAATTTTAAACTTTAATGTATTAAAAACTACAAAGTACAAAATCTGGAAGTCCTGCTGGAACCTCAAACCACAATAATTGCCTCAAAATCAAATCCAAAGAGTTTACATACGTTTCAAATAATTCTATTTTAATTTTAAACCCTAAAATAACTCTCGCAATAATATCCCTACTTCCTTTAGAACCATAAACAGCCAAATGTACTTTAACATTGAATGTAGAAATTTCTTCCATTTTTTCATTTTCCAAATATCACAGGAAACAAGTAGATTTTCCAAAACAATCTAAAGAAGAGTAGAAGCATTTTCGTTTAAATTTTGAAGTCAGTTTGAATGTTTGAGTTATGGCAGTAAGGCCCTAGAGATTGCAATTATTAAGTCGGCTTTAAAACTGAGTCCACAAAGTTTAAGAAGTGCTAAATAAATTTATTTTAATTTTAAACATTCAAAAGAATCTAAACTAAAGATTCCGGTGGATTTTTTAGAGCATTAAATTACCAAAATTGTATTAAAATCAAATTTACTATTGAAGTAATGTGAATTTTAAGAACAGGCGCATAAAGCCAAAATTTCAAAATTCATAAAAATTTAATAAAATATCAAATATGGTTGAAACTTACTTAAAAGGCTCATGACACAAAAGGTAGAATAGTTTCCATTTGATGAAGACGTTTCTGAGTAATATGTAGTTGTCTTTTTGAAAATTGAAATCCAAAAATTCGTAAAAAAAATTTTCGTGAAAATTATCGAGATTGGAGTAGTTGAAACTTGATAAGTTTGTAAATTATAGCGGTCTTATTGAAGTTGATTCAATTTAAGGGGCAGCAGCATAAAAGTGAAAATCCCGATATTTATATAAAATAAAAAAAATTGGAAATATGGTTAAAAATTTAAGGAACTACAGTTCAACAGTTTCAGCACTCTTAACTGGATAAGTTATGATGTTTTTGAGTTGTAGCTATCATACTGAAGTATATACTTCATATACAAATTATAAATTATAACAAATAATTATATAAATTATACAAAAAATATCCAACGGATATAAATGCGTTACTTCTTATATAATTTCCTAGTTACTATTATTTGTACATATAACATTAGCAATCTTCTAAATCGAAATCATATTACTGTTTCGCGTAGCTCAGATAGCCTGATGATGAATGTTTTGTACGCCCAAAATCGTCAACCCTCTCCTTAATAAAGGACTGTGTATTTTGAGTCCATAGTTTGATTTGCTGCTCTTGCAATATTTTTATTATTAATACCAACATGGCAGGTACCTGCCAAAATAAAATTTCCAGCATAACGACCCCTCGGCGTTTCTGATAAAATATTTGCCAAAAAGCTGAGGAATTCCCAATATTCCTCGTCGAGTCTTTTACATGGGAAACTCCGGTTAATAATGTATCAAAGGAGAAATCCCCTTCTCGATTAATTAATCCCGCGGATCCCCAATCGGAAAGTATCCTCCAGGTTAAGTATAACTGATAAATAAGTAATCCGACGCAGGCGAAGCCACTTAATAAGATTTATCGCATTATGAGGAGTACGCTGGAGGTATCTCCTTTTTTAAAGCAGTCCCCCTCTTTCCGTATAATGGCAGCACGCTCAAATATTGACTCCGCGGATCAAACATTTTGCGCGACTTCTCCCTTATTTTTTCGGAAGGTGCAGAAAGAGAGAGACGGAGTATAATGAGTCCGAAGTAAGTCTATAAACAATGGGGAAAAAAGCCGAGGCACCTAAGTCAATACGGAGAGAAGCGAAAAGGGAATATTATATTCGAACGTAGGGAGAATGTGTTTGCGGAAGAATTTGCCGCGGAATAATGTTTTCATCGTTTCGCAATCAAATGCTAATTAAAAAAAAATGGATGTTTGAATTTACCTTAAACGGATTTCGCGAGAGCGGAAGGTTATGCAGAGCAGAGCAAATACCGTTTTGGATTTTTATGTCCGCCAGCGCGTACAATTAAATCCGATTTGGGTTGGCAGTAATTTACACAAGGTTTCCAACAAATTTGGACCGGAAAATTCAGTATAAAATATCAGCAATCCATCACTATTAATACTCTGCGAAGTTGGATTAGGAAAATTAGCAAAGTTGTATCATCATCATCTGATGGACCTTCTACCATTTATTACGTTGCTTTGGTAGAACATCACCTCTTATACTAAAGACAATTATACTATCACAATTATGGTGACAAATTTTGATTGTCATATTTGATTTAACATAATATCCACGCCTGAATACCATTTAAACTACATTGTGTCCTTCCGATATATTACAAGTAAACAGAAACTAACCCATTGACATATTTTGTGATTAGATACTTTGCTCAATTTTTACAGAGATCCCAAAAATAGCTTTGATATTGTTTTTGGCGCATCATATTCTTCCTTTAAAGCCTTCTACAAAGTATATTTCTGTTAAAATTCTGTTGCGATTTTGATTTGAGTAGACTTAATGAATTATCTCAGATTTCATCTCACGCACACAAATGTTAAATGCATGAAATCTTCATCGCCTGAGCACAGTGAATAGAGTTATTATAAGTGTAGTCACTCTCCGAATTGCCGAAAACTATCCCCTCTTGTCATCTCAACCCCCTCACCCGGACGGTTATTGGCTGAGCAAAAGAAGCTTGTGGTCATTTTGTATATGGTGTCTTCGCGTAAGGTCGTACGTGGTGCGACAAACGCACCGTCAACGACTAACGCCAGATTTAATGGAAAAAAGTATTTTTTTGCAGCACAGCACAACAAATCGTCATCGAAAAAACAAAAATTAGTTTTAGCCATTGAAACTTCAGACTATCGAAATTTACAAACTGTAGAAGGTAACTTGTAGATGTCGGTAGATACTTTTTAGAAATACCAAATTTTGCGAGCTAAAGAAATATAATGGCAGTCATGGTGAGTTATTTGGAGGTTTAAACGTCCCTCCAATTGATTTTATTAATTATTTAGTAGCATTAGAAGAAATTTTTACATCCAAATTCAACGACCTCTGTATACATGAGTGCGTAGGAATGGCATTGCTAAATTTATTTAAAAATGTTAAATTTTCACACTCATGTCCCAATTTCCCTCATATTTATTTTATTTCTCTATACACAAGACTACGAATCTACTGTATATTAAAGTTTGCGAATAGAGAAATAAAATATCAAAAAAATAATAAGGAAAACTCTAAATTAAATATATTAAAAAACATGTAAAAACTGGAGTAAGTACTTGCAAATACACAATTAACTTGTACTTCATTATATTTATACCTAATACGGTCATTATGTATGTGCTTATACGTTGGTTGCTGTTATGTGTTATCTTAGCAATGAAATATATGTATCTCTAAGTACTTTGTCTGTTTAGGGTGTACCTACTACGCGAACCTTTTTCAAGTCCTACAGCTGATTTCAATCGTTATCCTTAACAATTAGCAAACAGCAATTACTTCAAGAAGTACTGATAGATTCCTAATTACAATTGTTTATGATGTACTTCGACCTTATACGTTTATAAATAATCTTGCGCCAACAAAATTTCAATCAGTCTAAATCTTCGAATATGTTTAAAATTCGTTCGTCTCCCGTATGTAGACGGTTCAATGAAATTATCGATTTCACAGTCACTTTACCCCCGTACATTGCAGTTTCGGATCCTTTACAGGGATTATAAAACGATTTATGATAGGTAGCAAAAAATGCCGGTTTTCTCGAAGAGATCAAAGGAGTGAACTGACTAGTTGTATCTATAGACTATGGTCTGAGGACGTGCAAACATTTCAAAATCCTCTTTGTTGATAAGACGCTTTTCTACAAGTCAATGATTTTTATACAAAAATAACCGTCGGTTACACCTTTGCCAAACTGTCGAGATTATCCCTTCAATCCTTTTTATTGCCGCTGTATTAATTCGGGCTGTTTTCTCATGAAATCGAAGTTCCTAAATCAAACCGCTCGTCCGACTCCATTTACTCCGACGTAAATAAGTGTCGACTAGTGGTTATTTCGAAAAAATGTAGGCCAATAAACGGTTGACAAATTAATTCAGGAAGCCAGGTAAACGCGAAAATAAACCTGACAAGCGAAGAGACAATTTTTATAATAAGAATTTATAGGCGCCATTTGTTGAACTAATTATTTATCGCGACCGATGTTTTTATGGCGGTCGAGTTAGTAGGATGATAAATTTCGATCTGTTTTTAAACGGCCACGATCGACTAACGGGAACGGAGGACGTTTAATGTTTTAGGTGGAAACTCACAAAACTGAAGAAGTTTGCAATTAAAAATATCTGTGGAATTTATTACTCTAAGTGAAACGAATGGAACTTGACTGACAACTGTAGCGATAAGCAAGATTTCACCTGTCTTGGTACTCAAAACTAGTAGGGTCCCCTTTTGAACGAAATACTAAAATTACATTTTCCTACGTAGCATAGTAAAATTTAAAAACAATGCAAATCTTGGCGAAAAATTGATCATAAACGTTGTTAACCATTTTACAAGCCAACATGACAGCGTTTTCAGCTCAAATGTTTTAAACACCTTTAATTTCACCATAAACTGATATAAATTAACTGAAATATCACTTATACCAAATTTATTTTATTATCATTTTTAAATATTGCGTTTTTAATCTTTACCATGGTAGAGTTGGTCATGTTACCAATAGGTTTGTAAAGTAAACAAATTAAAGTGGAACTTTTAACTAAATGGTTAGCAAAGAGATGAAACTCACAAGGTGTTTAATAACAAATGCCAGGTCGAATCGCGACACAATGTTGTTTATGGGTTCCAAATATGAGTATATTAATAAAATGTCTAAGCGTTGTACACGATTAACGTCTAAGTTTATTAATATTGTAATGAAATCGTCTCTAGTAACGCCATCTTACGCTCCGTAGATGAAGCACCTTTTTCGATTCCCGACTCGAAAGGAATTGAACCTTTTGACAAGTTCGAGATGTTTCGCCATTTGAATGTATATTTTAAAAACAGCAAACATAAATACTGAAAGCAGCGACAGGATAATAATTCAGTGATCGGCAGCCAAGCGAACTACATCCGAAAGGGAAACGTAGCAAACTATCCCCACATAAATTGTAACATAAATTGTTGTAGTAATTTTAGTAAATTTTTTTACCTGACATGTAACTAAGGAGTGGGTGACAACTCTTATCCGTCGAACTAAATTACGTTGTAATTACGTATATAAGTTGTAAAAATTTTTAGAGGCCCACCAACGATGCATCCATCACCGTTTTTTGATCCCCTAATAATTCTCACTCACCTGATGTCGCAATGTCTGAAACAGAAAAGAACGAATATAAATTTTTCAATACTAAACGGATATAAATAAAATGAAGAAGGTAGATTAATCGTACCAATCGGAATAATAAATATGCACTAATTTTTTCTATCGCCGATTGATATGCCATAACAAACTGGGATTGTTAGTGCATTATGCACATTTATTTTTTTAATAATGCAAAAAGAAATCATTTAATACATTCAGTAATCTGAACTGCGAGAAATGCATGTACTTTGGCGCCATTGATGTTTGACGTCACTCGCTATGATTCGTTTTACGTGAATAAGCAATTTTGTTGGTGTTATTCTTTGTGAAGTATTTCTGCTGTCTCTTTCGCTTTTTGTCGTTTGATATTTTGAGAAAATCTTGTACAAATGTTGCATTGTATCTAGATGTGAGAATGCAAGCGTAAAAACTTTTACGAAGTTTTTTTTGGCTGTACTAAGTGCGCTGAGGTGCGCGAGTGGCGTATTGCTATGAAAGGGAATCAGAAAAAAAAACGCGTCATGGTGGTATTATGGTGAAAATTATTTCAATATTAGCGAAATGGCCCATTAGGTCATGTAAGACATATATTCTTTTTTTATTTTAATTTAAAAACGGACAAATTTGAGGTTCAGTTTTGTAGGGTACAGCAGCTAAAAGCAGTGATAAAAATATTGTTTACGTGTACTACAAGTTTTTTGAGGAAAATCACTAAAAATGTGGTCTTTGAATATTTGGTCCATGTTCAACCATTCCTAAGGCTTTGAAAAAAATCATAGAGATGGACGATATCAATAAAAATTTGAAGTTCCCGCCAAAAATTTAAACAAAATTACGTGCTGATTTAGTTTCAGCACATATATGCTATACCATATTGGATGGAATGCACATGAGGCATTAAAACAAAACTTAAAATTCACGTGAGCGTCTAAAGATCTGAAATTTTGAACGAAAGGGTAATTTTTTACGTCCGATCAAACTGTCGAAAGCTCATCCTTGAGAACACCATTTTGCTGAATGCGAAAATTTCGTATCACCACTCACAATTTAACAAAAAAACTTTTAACTCCCCCCCTTCACGCAAAGCACATTTAACTGTCACATAATATTAAGAAAATGTATTCCTGGCAAATATACTACGAGTTATATTTTTTTCTAAATTATAGTTGCTCCAGTTTTTTCCACCATAACCTTCACTTTAATTAAAATACCTTTTAGTTTATGGACTTATAAATCAACGTTTCGTCCCGCCCACTGGCCACCTTGAGCCTTCCGGAATGACTTATCTAACTGGACCACCTACGCACTCCAAATTAAAATAATTAACTGACAAACCGTTGAAATAAATCCGCTAAATGGTATTTACACTAAAACGAAATCTTCTTTCGAAATAAAGTTACTATACGTATACGTGTTTTTTTTTTGTAAGTATACATTTAAATTGAACCGGTTCGATTTATACGATGTTTTGGTGCTAAGCAGATTAAATAAACATTTATAAAATATAGTTAACGGTTGCCGGGATTAAATAAACATATAATAAAATGTACGGCCGTGCGGTTAAGGGTTTCGGGATTAAAAATGAGCAGTAGATTATTGAGGAAATATGACGCTGAGTGCGGCCCGAAAGCGTCTTTCTAAATCAAGTACGAAAATAGAACTTAAAAGTTTAAGGAAACGTTGCCAAAGAGTTAAACAGGTGAATGACAGCATTGTTTATTACGTAAAAATATGTTTAAAATGCGGGCTTGCGTCTAGTGTAGTGAGGAGCCGCGACACAACAATTTTAAATTGCCCGGTGCAATTTTGGCAAACAATTCTTTGATCGTAGAGCCGCGAAACGACCCATTCGGTTTATTATTATTTTTTTTTTTCAGTTGAATGAACTAAACATCTAGACATGGCCGTTCACAATACAATAAATAAAAATTGATTTATCACCTCGAAACGATTTTGGATTGATTTCGGGAAAAACGTCACTTGTTTATTTTAAACGGAGCTTATAAAAACAAATGTAAAGATTATATGTTTGCTGACTAGGAGATTTCAGTTTTCGTGTTACCTCCTGCTGTAATACGTAGTTTCACGATTTCATCTATTCCGTTCCGAATCGCGGGGGTCCTTCCTGACTTTTCGCGACGTAAGGATGTTTTTCGAGTAAGCCGATGAATAGATCGCCAATTGATATGGAAGAAGAATAACAGAAATTTTTCATGCCGTCACTGGCAGGACAGAACATGTGTATGTTACAGATTTTCGCACTTTCGATTTCTTGTATTAACCTGTCGTTAATTGGCTAAGTGTATGATGCAATTCCTCTTCATTGTCTTCATTTGTTGTGTTCCAAATTGTTCACTATGGTAACTGCTGAGCGGCTGATGTGATTTTTCTACACAGTTGGAGCATTTTAAAAGGGCAGAAAGTTGGTTATTGAGAGAGCAAGTTTGTACAATCACGCTTCCTCTAGAAGAGACAAAGGGAGCATCAACGCAAATACATCTCATTATACAATGAACATGGGCTTATTGCTAATTAAGCTGCATAAAATTAACCCCTATGTGTACCTGAGTTAATTCTCGGCTATTAAGAAACACCATGCAAAAACTGATGAGGAAAATAGTTGTGAGGAAAATAAATGTGAGAAAAAAAAAACTAACATGGTCAGCTACATGTGCATAGTATGTATATGACTCGATATAAATGAAAACGATTTCTAAAGAAGCTCTTTACCTAACAAAGGTAAAGGTTTTCTAAATGAACTGTATATTACAGGTTTTTGCCAATTAAATTATTAATTGGACCAAAATACAATTATCTATATCAGTAAGGAAATATATCCGTATCAACTAAGGGGATGTCTCAAGAAAAAGTAATCTTTGGAAGGTAAAATTTGGATCTGGTTTTGAGGTTGAAACGTAGATACAAAACGAACCTATATTGAAAACAAGTGTAAGATCATTCACGCTTTTAAATGTGCTGATGGAACATAGGGCGCAACCATTAAAGTGTGTAAGGATTTTCTTAGCCTATATTTCCAAGAATCCATATAATCTGGATATCAGTGTTGTATCGCATATGATAACTAATATATCAGTTTGTTTTTATTGTGCTGATTTTAATCATAATGGTAAAATGATGCTCCTAAATGCATATTTTGTGCTGTAAACACGAGGCCAAAGAACACAGGGTTAAAGGTCAGTATAAAGATATTAACTGTATTAGTTTTAAGAATAAGTATGCTACAAAGTTCGGTATAGACAGGTAATAAAGGGACCTGGAGGCACGAAGAGACAAGAGGCAAGAAAGAACAGCCTAAAGGCAAGAAATATTGGAAGATGTAGCGTTTGGAAAAGCATTTTCTATGCTACGAATTGGGTTTCAACTATAGCAAAAATTATCACACCTAATATCGTTGCTATTGCCATTCAATATCGAACCAATCTGACCATAAATAAAGAAGAAACAATATAATTCAGACTCAACCTACATAAGTAATATAGATGTCACTCTCCACTATTCCATTCTAATGAAGGTATCATCTTTAATATGAACTTCAATTTGACGGTTTAAACTAATATTTTGTCCAATGCTATTACATACTCAAAAATTGTCACAATTAGATAACATTTATGACACATCATTATGAAACATCATAACGTCAAGATTTCTTTTATATTACTTACTTACTACTTATATTAATTTCCATTGGTAGTGATGACTGATGATGGGCGTAAATTTGCCCAAAACATGACTCGTCATTACAATTAATCATAATTTGGTTTCTTATTCGGATCGAAATTGACTTTAAGTTATTTACTTTACAAAATTATTGGACGAAATGGGGTCAATTTAATTGTCCTTACTGTGGAGTTACGGACTATATCGTTGTTATGTAGTTATATATAAATAAACAAATTTAAAAAACAATACTTGTGTATTCACCTTTTACCCTCCTCAACAAAGATTTTTTAAAAATTTCCATAAATGGCTGTCATCGTTGGCAGGCACTAACACATGTACAGGCAGGCTTCATAAAACACACTTCTACCCTACTGACCAAATAACTAACCCTTAGACGGCTTACTGGAAATGTTAGCTCACATTTAACCATCAGTTAACCAAGTTTTTAGTAACCATTGTTACTCAAAATCCTGTGGCAACCAACAAACAACCATAGGTAAAATCATGAGTGGTGAAAAAAGTGTAAATATATGGATACGTACATTACAAATAATAAAATAATATTAGATACAGTAAAAAATAAAAGATTTGTAATATATTACGATTTTTGGAAATCTTAAAATAACTCATAACGTAATCCAAATTTACTTTTGTGAATTCTTAAAATTTTTACCATAAAAAAGTGAAAAATCTGCGTATCATCAGCGCAGAAATGATGTTTGTAAAGGGTAATAAAACATTCCGTATGAATTCAAAAAATATTTTTTGCGAAAATGCCATTACTGACTTTTCACTTGTTGAATGGTAACATCGTGACGCGTTTTCAGCCCAGTCGATAGCATTTAACGGAAAAACCTCCGACTAAGCGTTTCTCGTAACGATTTCCCGTTCACCTATACACATCGATACAAAACCCTCCTCCTTTTTCCTCCCGACGGGAATACACGCGCCGCTCCGTGCGATCCGGGGCGACTTTCCTCCTTATTGTTTCCCCTTCGAAAGTTTTTTCCCTTCCCGAAACACAAACGTTTCCCTTCACTAGTCATTTTTTTCAATGACAAGCGTTCGAACGCCGTATATGCATACGTAGTCTTTTGTGTCCCGTACACCTATTGTGCGTTTTTATTTTTCGCCCAGCCGTTCGAGGTTCACCTTTACTTTTATCGTTATTGTGCAATATTTGCGTATGAATCCTGCGTTGGAAAATGGATATTTTGACCGAAAAATATGAGAGATTGGATCGTGGCTCGATCAAGATCAGTGCTGCGACATGAAATACGCTCATTCAAATACACGTTACACATATTTAAGGAGCGGTTAAAATTGACATTCAATTTTGAATAAGTATTGTAACGGCGGTGTAATATGGACTCACAATCTGGTCAGGCAGATTAACGGTAGCTAAGCGCAACAATTAACACAGATTACGAGCTTGAAAATATTAAAAGATGGCGAATCAATAGCATTCGTTGGGACGACCGATGTAACATTAATTTGGGAAATCGGGGAATTTCCAGATGTGTCACGTGCCTTCTGGAGGATTGTCGAAGCCTAGAGAAGCAAGACACTATACAAATAAATATGAGATGACAAGAAATGAAGATACAGAATTGAACAGACAGTCGATTACAAGGCATGCAACCGTATATAAATTAATCCAATATAATTTAGGTACAATAATTAATATAAGTGTGTAAATAAAGTATTTAAGGGCTTAGTCTAGTTCGGGTTTTAGTTAACTAACCCATGCAGAACGGTGCAAGGACTAAGGAAAATACTCTGAAGAAGAATTCAGTCGCAAGATATTCTTCTTTCAACATACGATTCCAGTCCTCTAAGGTAAAAAATTTGAAGAGGTGAAAAAGTTTTGAAATTTTTCCCTTTTCCCTTGAATGCAGTTCTTTTAACCGAAATGTTTCCAGAAACAACGAAGTTATTTGCCCTATTCTAGTATATCTTATTGAAAATAACATCAACAACGTTATTAAAATAGCATTTAAAAAGTAATTAACAACAATTCAAACCTTCGACTAACCTGTCGTTAATTTACGTTAATTAGCTAGTTAAGAAATCTCTCAGCATCCGATTATCGAACATGTATATCAAAAATTGACCACTAACTGTGGCCATGGTGGATATAATTAGAATTGTAAACAAACACCAGGAAAGAGCTAGGAAATTGCAACAATGGTACGACATCTTGTTATTAATAAAAGATCAAAAAATATATCGACGGTGATGCCCCAGTCGAAGAAATTGATCTACAAATTTATTTAACATTCTGATGACTTTACTCTGTTACTCCCGACCCTAAAACTGTTCAACGATCAGACAAATTTACGCCCTGCCCATTTAGGCTATTGAGACTTATGATCTGATCTACAAACTAACGCCCTGTAGATTTAGATATCTTCCATTACATGAGCTTCTCGAGTTACAATCATGAGAACTTTAAGCTTATCAAATTCTACATAGGCACCTCTTTGTGTATGGTCCTTCGAACCGATTTCTTTCACTGCAAGAACGTCTACTATAAGAACTACAATCTACAAGCTACAAGGAAATAAGAACTACTTCAGAGTACTACCAGCTTCTAAAATTTCTAAACTGACCACATTTCACTAAGCACCTTTTCCTTCATGGTCGTTCGAGCAAACTCTTACAGTTCAGGACTCTTCGCATATAGCTTTACAACGGTTAGTGCGTGTCTAAAAAATTAAAGATAATACATACAAGAAAAGAACGAAACTTATAAAAAAAATACAATAAACCCATTAATCACAACAGATTTAGTGAACTTTAATCACTCTCTAGGGTGATGATTAGAAGATATTACAGAAAATATTTAACGAACTTCGAGGCGCAGATCAAACTAATTTTGGAAATTTATCGCTAACAAAAAAGAAACGATTTATCTGTTCTTCAAAACTAAAGAGTTTAAATATCCAATCTGATTAATGAATATTTCAGTAATGTGCCTAACCCTTTTCCTCAAAGCGCAATACTTCAATAGTCGACATGCACTACCACTAAGAAATCAGTAGCACAATCATATATCGTTAAAATATTAAAAAAGCTGGTATGTAACAAATTCTCTCAAAACTCTACAGCAGCTCACTGAACATAGGAATTTCCTCATTTGAATAGAAACATGCTGAGATCATGGCAATGTTTAAAAGTGGTTGAAGATATGAAGTAGAAAACCCATTAAACCGAAAAGTAAACTTTCTGCTTGGTACATCTTAGAAAAATTTTCTACCACCGCCTTATTCTAAATTGGGAATTGTATTACTGTAGGAAAACATGGATTTTCTTTCAACTACACCTTGGAAACAAACCCTTCCGTTGATATATTTTGAAACACCCTGTGTTTGTCCCCAATGCTTCTCAAGTGTCCCATTTTACATTTATATCTGTAACAAGAAAATGGGTGATCGACAATCAGGCATCCTCCATGGCAGCTACCACGAACCATCTCTTTTTATCATCTATACTAACATGATTGATATTAAGAAATGTTCCCAACACCATGCAAATGATCTAAAGATACATTATAAAAATTGAAAGCTTCATTGACTGTCTGAAATTACAACATGACATTAACAAGTTTGGAAAATACTGTCAAACGATACTCCTTATGCTAAATCCATCCAAATGTTTACTTATAAATATTACTTAATGGCATCTTTGCGTCTTTTTTTGTAATAGAATCTCATTTGCTTTGGAAATTTAGAACCCACACGAACATGTCCAGAGCGTGTAAAATAGTTTACTAAAATTTCTTATGAGATTATTTTGAAACTTTTCTGTGAAAATTATGAAAAATCACAAAGCTATGTGGAATTTTAGTTCTAATTAGCAAGCTCAAATTTGAAACGATTTTACTGTCAAAATAACGTTCAACAGAAACACGTTTTCTATATCAGGAGAGTGAAATCAGAGAATTACTAAATAACGTTGTCGTACCTAGTTTGGTATCGCGTAATGAACACGCATTCGCTAATAAACAATGTATGTAGTGTTTTCGTTAAATCTCCTGTTGTAAATATGTGCGTGATGCAATGAACTGTGCCAATCTTGTGTCAATCCATTGCCGATATTATGAATAAAGCCAAATAACATGCAAAATAATGACCGTGTTTAGCATAAAGCAATTAGTTTGAAGGTTGTTTATTCTTACAGTGATTTCGTTCGGTGCTTGTTAACTTCTTCCTTAATTACTGGATGAAAGTAATTGCTTTTATCAGGAAAAAAAATAGCAAAAGCAATAAGTAATCACATTATTTTTTTTCAAATGTCAAAATGATTAGTATTTGGCGATTGACTGTCATTAATTTCCTTAGATTACCAATATAAGTGAGTTGATATTTGGAGTGTCAAGTTGACACTTCATAAACATTAACACCCCATTATACCGGTTCGCACCAACTTTCGGCTTTATTAAACTCCGCTCAACGCTAAGATCAACTATAGTTCCTTGATAGTTCTATATTATTTATTTTATTTTAGGAATATTTATCGACATTTTGGGCGTTAATCCTACGGTAGAGAAAGACTACTTTGTCCGAACATCTGAAACGATTCGATCTCCAAGATAAAAGCCGTAACGTAAATTATTTATGATTATTACCTACATTTTTGTATGGGATTATGGCAGGACGGCGTGTAAAAATCTCAGTGTATAATTAGAAGTGAAACCTCTTCATAATTAAACGAGGAAAAAATCGCCGTAGCGTAGAAACACATATGTCTCTTGTCGCTGATATGAATCTCGCTGGTAAATATTTATAAGAGCGTATTTATATGAATTTTTCAAAGTTCTCCCAGTCACCTCCATTAATAACGCGAAAAAAATATGTTAATACATTGTTTACACTCGAGAACGGCTTCTGCGGCTCCTTCGACGTCGTATTAATTTTAGTCACGTTTGCCGTCGCCTACCTTGATGTATTAGAGATGACAGCGGAATTGACAAGAGTTTAGAAAAAGAAGATGAATTATGTCGGTGAAAATTAAATTTTTTTTCTATTTTTGGTCGCAGCACGTCACGCCTTGTTTTCTCCTTGAAGTATCCGAAACGAGTTTAAAATGGCGCGCGGCATACCGCCTGCCCATTACAAGGGGGAGATTTTATACATGGTGATAGTGATTTCTCCTTTTTTTTTCACAAGGCAATATGGAAAGTTCTGCTTCGAAACTGTATTAAATTATGAAAGTAATATCCAATATTTCCCTCTTTTTAATTTTAAATTTTGCCCCTTATCAGCGACTAACACTTTTATCAATCAATTGCTCACGTGACCTAACCTCTCTCGGTGTTCCCTTCGATTAATTTTCCTGCGGGCGTTTCTTTTATAATTATCATTCCGTACGTTGCTAGGAATGATTTTTCTCCGCAGCAACAGAACTAATCTTTCACCTTATTGAGATAACGATTTATCAACACCTATTAGATCACGCGTCTTACCTCTCCGCTCACTTCCATGTGCGTCATTCCGTGTCAAAGGTTGACGTAATCATGGTTGACTACGAGGTTTAGAGAAAAACCATTTAATTACAAATAGGTTGAAAAGTCTTTTTATCGGGTTTTGTATTCATTTGTTTACGAGCATGAAAGCTTATCGAGATTATTGTTTGTGTTGTAATTTGTGTAGTAAATGGAACTGTTGTTAAACAAATTTTCCAAGAACGGTATTGATGTTTTCTATTAAGTTTAAGTTAGATTTCAACCAAGACGTACTCAAGAAAGTAAATTTTTACCAAACTCTGTGGCACAACATGGTAAATAATTTTAGCGGAACTAACTAATGCCACAATGTATGTAACTGCCACAAAAGTCCATTATGGCCAATTACACAGCTTTCCCTTAAGAAGCTGAGTGGAACCTATTCCTTATTACGGAACCTTATTCCTATATCATCATTAATTTACAACCTGTCCTTAGCTTAATGCCAATTAATATTTAATAGTAGTTACAGTTACCTTTATTACTGAAAACGTTTTATTCCGCGCTAGTACTCTGGTGGTTTTCTACTTTTTTGGTTTTGTGTGGAGTATTAAGTAAGGCTGTGGAATAGTCAAATAAAGGAGTACAATATGATTTCAGTACTTTATAATAGGCCGTTTTGTTTTTTTTTTCATAATTTTTCTTACGTTACATAGTTCTAAATTTTCGTGGTATTTTCAAAACTTATACCTATTTTTCCAACCGAATTAATGAAAATGAGAATAAGGCACCAAAGAGAATCAGGTCATAAAATTATCCCCAACAGAAGCAAAACTTATTACTGAATATTATTTTGAAATTCAAACATGTTGTGCAATCTAAAAAAAAAACGCGTGTGTGGGCGAAAAGCCAACATTTTCAATTTCTCTGGTATACACAGAGATACAACTTCACTCTAGAAAATGAATGATAACATCAAAAAGATTGTAAAGAAAACAAATGTTGGTAAGACAGTTTCAGTAAAACTTACTACCAGGGTGATCAAGAGCGGAGAGAAGCGGCTATTTCAAACGATCCAACTTTGATTGTAATTACATTGGTGTAATGTAAATTGTGATTACAAATTAAGAATTCCAAAACCGTGCAAGGTCTAGTGCTTGGATTATCTTCAAGCAATCAGAGACGTTCCAAGGACTCCTCACGAGCCTTCAAACATTTCCAAATGTTTAAACTTTCCTGGAAATTTTAGAGCAAATGAACATTTTCTGGAAACTACCCCAGAAGGCATGGAATATCATCAAGCAACTAAAGAGGTTTTAAGGGTTTCTTATCATTCAAACTTTCTCAGTCATTTTCAGGTTTTTTAAGAAACTTGTAGGGTAATTGAAAATTCACTGGAAACTACTAAATATACCAAGGATTGTCTCTAAGCAGTCTAAAATTGTTCTAAGGACTCTTTAAGAACCTGCAAACATTTCGAAACATTTTCAGATTACCTAGGATCTTTCAAATGAAGAATAGAACCTTCTTAATACAATTTCTTAGGTTGTTTGAACTAATTCGAATCAATCAAAAAGGTTTTAAGGACTGCTTTTGGCTCCTCACACCATTTCAAATTTTCTCGGACTTCCTAAAAGACGAACATTAATCCAAACTTTTTTGAAAACTACCAGGGTGCCTGGATTATCTTCAAATAACCAGAACAGTTTCAATTATTCCTTTCAAACATTTAAAATCTTCAACTGATTTAAGATTTTCTAGAAAACGTGGGGGTAATTTCAATTTTTTTTTTTGAAACTACCTCAGAGTAATACATCAGAATAATAATTACCTTCAAGTAACGAGAAAGGTTCCAAGGACATTTCTTTCTTGGATTATTCTCAAGCCATCAGAAAGACTCCAAATGCTCCTTATAGTCCTTTAAATCTTTCCAAACTTTCTCAAACTTCCTAAGAAACTTTCAGATTTATCAAACATTCTTCTTACGGTTCTTCAAACCTGCTCAAGCGTTTTTAAGCTTCCTATGAAATTCGGAGAGTATCTGAACCTTCTTTGAAAACTACCAAATATTGCTGGGATTCTGTCAGAGCAACTAGAAATATTGTAAGGGCGTCTTAGGAACCTGTAGACCTTATCAAACTTTCTAAGACTTCCTAAAACACTTTCGGATTAATACAACTTTTTTTGGAAAACTTCCTAAGTTGCTTGATTCACATCGAAACAATCAGAAAAATTTAAAGGGCTGCTCATGATCCTTAAAACCTTCCCAAACTTTCTTATGTCTCCTAGGAACCTTCATTCAAAACTTCTAATTCTTCTCAGACTTCTTAAAAAATTTGGAAGATAGTTAAACCTTCTCTCGAAACTACCCTATATTTCTTTCAAAATAACTTTCAAACTTTCTCGAAAACTAAACTCTCGAACTAACTCTTCAAACTAACTCGAAAACTTTCAAAATAATAGAAATTTTTGGCAAACTTCTTACAACCAAATGGTTCCAAAGATTGCATATGGCCTTTCAAACTTTCTCAAACTTACTCAGGCTTCCGAAAAAACGTGGAGATTCATTGAAACTTCTCTAGAAACTGTCCTGGATTATATTCAAGCAACCAGAAAGATTACAGAGTCTTCAAACTATTTCCATCTTTCTCGACTTTCTTAGGAAATTTGGTCAGTAATTCAATTTTCCTCTTAGTAAATATTTCCATGATTGTCTCCAAGCAATCAGAAATGTTCCAAGGAGTTCAATACCTGTTCAAACTTTCACGGATTTTCTAGGAAACTTTCAGATTTGCGAATCTTCTTTAGAAAACTTCTTATGTTGTTTGAATTATATCACAGCAATCTAAAATGTATCGAGGACTTTTTACAGTAATTCAAACCTTGCTCAGGCTTACTATAACACTTGGAGAGTAAATAAATTTTCTCTGGAAATTATCAAATATTGCCTGAATTATCTTCAAGTAAACAGAAAGAGTTTGAAGACTTCTTATAGCCCTTCAAACTTTTCCCGACTATCTCAGTCTTCATGGAAAAATATCAGACTAATGGAACTATTTTGGAAATTTTCTTAGGTTGCATGAATTTTAAAGAAGCAATGAAAAAGTTAATACAAGTAAAAATAAACGATAATTGAAACTTCTGTGAAAACGACCAATCCTCGAATATTTTCCAGCAACCAAAAAGGTTATACGGACTTTTTACCATCCCTCAAGCCTTCCTAAACTTTCTCAGACTTTCTAGAAAATTTGGATTTCTGATTGCATTATAAAAAAAAATAGTATGGTTTTAAGTTTCTGGCAGAACTTAAAATTTTTTATAGATTTAAAACCACTGAGAAACGTTTAAACGAACATATTCCATTAGTAATTTATCAGATATCCACGAAGTCATGAAAAATTATTTCAAACTCAAGATTATGATTTTATTCCAATTATCCCCAGATAATTTCCGGCACCTAATCCTCCCATACATTCTGGGCCTAAGTTAGTTATCCCTGCTCTTATGTATCGGATAAACCGTTAGTTAAAGAAAATTATAAGGCGATAGACGCTTGACGCAGCAGACTCGTATAGCGTGTATATGTGTATATGAAGACGTTGAATAGTGTAATTAGTCATAAGCCGAACAAATGTAATTAGGAGGGAGCTAATTGAAAGAGGCAGTTATCTCATCAAGGTGAATTATTTCGCGGAAATGGAAGGAGGTCTTTGAGAATAGCGCACCTATAATTACTTGGGGTATTCACGGCGAAGGAGAGGCGCGAGAGGGAGAAGGAGATGTTGTGCGGTTGAGGGTTGATCAATGAACCTGTGAATAGATTTATGTAATCATCCCGGAGGAGGGGGAGGTTTTTACCACGAAGCATTGTACCTAATAACAGAATTTAACGTCTAATTAACTTCTAATTAGATCGTCCAGGCATTATCCTGGCAATCCTGATTATCGTTTGACACGACCTTTCTTAAAGTAAATTGAGAGTTTATAGGAACCAAACGAAAAGAATTTCTGAACATTAAACATTATATTTTTTAAACAAAATTCAAAATGCACAAGACTTACATAAGAGATTCCATTAGAAAAATTTCGTTTCGTGGAGATTTCCTCAATGTTGGTGGACATAAATAGTTAAAATAAATATGAGTCGATAAAGGAATTTTGAATGAAGTGGAAAGATAATTAAATTAAATAAAACATAATTAATTATAAATAAAGACCTTGGCGATAACCCTAATAAATCCTAATAAAGGACTATTTCACTGTATGTTTCTCAACGCCAAATTTTCTATGTAAAATTAGAATAGGCACAAAAAAGAATAGCTGGAATTAAAAAGAAAATTGGAGCCAATTTCAGAATAAATATCACGTGAAATATTTTGTTTATAGATATCGTAGAGAAAGGACAAGGGAGGAATTAGCTTCGTGAAAAGTACACAAAGAAAAAACCAATCAGTATTGGTGATTTTTCTAAGAACGTCATACGAAGAAAAGTTCACGCCTTTTATTTAAACAAAGAGATGTATTGACATTAGACAAGATCCATTAAAATGATTTCCATATTACTAAGATACGTTGTGAAAAATTATAGAAATGTGACAAATCATGGAATAAATGGCCAATGATTGTAAAAAAAAATTGTAGTTCGTTTATCATCTTATCATTGTCAAGTTGACTTATATGGGCTCAAGTTAAGAGTGAAAAGGCACGACATAATTAACATTTAAATTAACCGATGCACGAAACCTGTTGAATGATGCTCTGAGAAATGTAACTGCAGATAACTGGAAAAACTGCGTACAACATATAAAAAGGAACAATGAATGTGGGATTACTGTGTACTATTACTGTGTAACACATTTTAGAGCCTATTAAAATTCATATTACACAACATGTTCAGACGATTCGGGAATATTCTAACTAATTACAAATACATAATTATAAAAAAAATACAATGCAAAACACTAAAAAGCAAACAATTAAAAAAATGGACAAAAATGATTTAACTTTTAACCTCGCCATTTTCAAAAACTGTAAGTTCTAAACTGGAATATAGTGAGACGATAAATTAGGCGTAATATTTTATGAAATATCACTGAAAACAAGTTTGCACTATCACCCAACACCACGCCACTGCGCCACTTTTATGGATAGCATATAGCGTTCCTTTGTATTATGCATCCTTACGCACAGAGCGGATAGGATCAGACTGGTCATACTAAAACTGCCTGAATAAATATATCATTTTAGTGGAAAAACGTCGCAGAAGTTTAAAAAAATTTTGAACCTCCTCTCGGAATTTCGACGTGTGATTTGCATGTATGAGGTTGCTTGGTAGCAATTATAAACAAATGGAGTGTAACTACATTGCAAAAAAGTAAAAATTTGGGGTGTGAGAAAATATCACATACGAGTTGCCACACTTCAAATTGTCTAGCGAGTTCTCATGACTGAAAAATGATTCATCGTAGAGCAATGCAACTTCCAAACAGTTATTGAAACTAGAGTCAAGTTACTCTACGAACATGGAAAATAATAACTGAATGGACTGGATATGGAACAAACCGAATAACTGGAATGGAACAATGGCTAAAATGGACAATAATAAATAATACGACTGGATAATACGTTCCTGACACGCTGGAAGGGGACAGATAGTATGGACTATTTTAAGTAGTAATTACGTTTACTTCCCATGATCAAAACAATCAAAAGTTTACAAATACCATACATATTGCTTGGAATTTTAAAGTAATTCACCTCTTCTTTTCAGGGGAGCAAAATTCTGATGAGTAATCACGGACCTCCTCTAGGAAGGTCCCCTGTCCCCTAATGGAAATTTAAACCTCTAAATTTTTCCCAAAATTTATCGGCACACCAATTAGTTAACTAAGAGGTTCGGTGGGTCGTTTATGAATTAATCCGATTTGGGGACTTCTAACCTAATTATCCGCGCAAGGAAAAATCCCGCTAATTTCCACGAAAACCTCTTCTTCCTCTGCGGAGAAAAAAATCGCCCAATAAAAACAGTTAAACCCGAGAGAGAGGGGGGGGTCGAAGGTAAATCTCATTTTGCAGAGTTTTATTACGAGACATTGTTTTTGACGTGCGCATTAAAAAAGCGGCCGGGGAACGGCGTGTTAAGGTGCTAATGTTTTCAGTCTCAGGGCGAAAGAGAGAGAGGACGTTCAGGAAATTAAATTTTGCTTGTAAAGAAATAAGGAAAGGTGTTCTTTCTGGAGATGACGGCTCGTTGAGTGACGCCTCTAATGGAAGAGCAGATGGTGTGAATGAGCAATTCGGTTTTAATTTTCGCAGGTGCAGCCGAGACGACGACGTCTCTTCCATTCTTACTCACTCTTTCCCTTCTTCTTTTTCTCCCGTGGAGTTATTCGTGGGGAAATCTCGTATTTGCATTCATTTAGTATTGGAGTAGATGTGCATCTGGATGGGCACCTTGCATGAATTTTTATTAGAGCATATCTCGACGGTAATTAAGTCTTTGTCATTCGTACCATTTGTATGACAATATAGCTGTAAATGAGTTCGAACGTCCGTTTTGTCTCCAAAATCTCTCCCTCGAAAACCATCACCGTTTCTACAGGCAAGTACGTTACACACACATAAAGAGGGAAGAGAGAGGGACATACACACGCAATGTACGCGAGTAATGAATGTGCTGGGCGGCCAGCCTCGCAATTACATAGTTTAATTCGAATGTAATTTATAATTCCGCATTGTCATGCATGTGATGTGCACAGTTTGCTAAACGGATGAATGTTTTGCATCCACGAGCGTAGGTAAATTGGAGGTACGCGCCTAGCCTGGACAAAAACGCCAGTTTGTCAGACCGTGAAGCTACGTGTTACACACACCGATAGAATTGTGTTATACCGATGTGTATGTGTGTATGTGTATGTGCACCAACTGCATTTATGAGCAGAGGAGGACGAAGAGGAAAGCGGAGGAGGATGCATAAATTTGTCTGATTATCTCATCGACGCGTGACTGCGGATGCTACGGATGCTTTTTCGACATTTCGCCTGGCGCGAACGCTAATTTGTTGTTGGGGCCGTTTCGACTCGGAATAATTAACGAAGTAGTGTTTGAGAAGTGACGAAACCGCTACGGCAGATATTCCAATCAGTGGTCAAAAAACACAAAGTTTGAGAGTCTTACTAATGTGATTTTACCCTATGTAAGCCAAGTGTGCCTTAATTACGTGAAGTTTCTGGTATACAGAAATATAATGTAACTGTTATATATAGCTATTATAAATATAAATTTAGAATTATAAGTTTCATCTCTATCTGCCGCTTCCGAGTGGTTTTCTATATGGATAAAGGTAAAGATTTTCCTTCTTCCAGGTCGATCTCAAAAAGGACAATTTATTTTATTAAAAGAGGACAGGAGTAGGGTGCTGGAAAAAGAAATTTTAACTTTAGGAAACCAGTAGCTTTTGAATGACAGAATAAAAAATAACCCATACTCATGGGTTAAATAATAATAAATGTGATTATTCAACTTTACGCCGACATTCAAATTTCGTGGAAGGAGTGTGGATAAACAAGTGAAAAACCGATTATAAACGGCGCGGTTTTTGCGCCTTCGCCATTCTGAAATTTTAAATGCAGGTGTGCTTAGCGGAGATATGGTAGTGACTAAACGACGGTTGTCGTTTATATCGTATGTCGTTTATGTCATACTTTATAACGTTTCTATAAAAGAAAAAACAGAATCAAACCGCCTAACCTAACTCTGCTTTTCAGAGGATTCTACACAGCCTCTACTTTATAGTATTTCTAAAAGGAAAAACAAGCAGAATTACGAATTAATACGGTTACAATGCGATCTCTTCGGTCGATTAACCACTACCATTTAAATGTCATCGTCGTGTGGCAAACCTGCGATTATTTTGATGTTCCATGTGAAAGGAATGAAAAATCCGATTAAAATGGACAGATCCATAAAAATTTATTAATTGATATGTGTTATTGTGAAATATCCTGTGAAAATTAGTGTGACACGTGTAGAAGACATTCCATGGATGTAGTAGAAAGAAAAATTGGGGATCCCTCATATCTGCCATATCGTGTAGAAGTCGACGAAATAGCGGTTCGCGGAAAAGTGAGGTCAGATGAAAATAATTTTTTTTCTCAAAAAGTAAAAGGAAAGGCAAAAATTGAACGAGCACATCGATTTCTACGGTTTTTTATTGATCAGTGGTGATTTTTTTGGCGAGTTTTTCATTTTCATGTAGTAAACCTCTTACGGGAAATCGCATTTTCAAAAGGCTATAACTTCTAAACGGACCATTTCCTAAAATTGTAATTGATGTGTTCGAACTAATTATTTCATATACTTTCCAATCATATATAGCTTTTATTAAAATTCCACATGGAAAAAGGTAAAAGTTTGCCTAGATAAGAACTTTTTAAGAACTTGTTATCTATAAGGGAATAAAAGTTAAAATACTTATATCCATCAAATTACTGGTCATTCAAACCCAAGGTGAGCAATTAATATTGTCGTTTAAAAAAACAGTCGGTGACGTCATATCTCAAATTTGGTACACGCTATATAACATTTTCTTACATCGAAAAGAGCGCAATTTAAAATACTAATCGACCTGCCTGAGCAAATTTCCAGCAAAAAAGCTGTCTTTTATTTAATGAATTGATTCCAAGTTGGATACTCGCACTGTATAGATTTTTATTATGTCGATGAGTGTGGTAATTTTCTCTGAAACACAATTTTCCCCATTTTATCCACACCTGTGAAAACTCAGTAAGACCTCTTTGTACATCTATAGCACACATCCAACACAGTTTCTTTACTATATCTAAAAGTGTAGATATGAAGGATTATTAATACTTAAAGGCAAAGCGAACTGAATTGAATTCAACCGAAAACATTAATGAAAGTGAGTGGTAATTTTCTCATTTATAGCAAAATCAAAAATCATTTCATCCTCAAGGAACCGTTTTTTCTTGGAAAATATGAGTTTAAAGGTAGTTCATGTGTAGGTAAATAACATGTAACAACAAAACAAAACAAAAAGCTTCTTCTTAATCCTACCTAGTTACAACCCAATACTCGCATTCCTAACACCAACCAAAGGAAAGAAGCAGTAAAGCTTAGCAAACAGTGTGAGAATCTTGGAGTCTTTAAAACCCCCGGATGCCACCCTTGCTTCAACAAAACTCATTCCTAATGAAATAACCTGTGCATTGGAAAGGCTTTAACGCTATTAGAGACAGTCTTTTTAGCGGGAACGTAAGCATTATCAACACTCCTCCCTTTATCCGATCGCAGCGACTCCACGGGCATCGGTCTCATGTGGTGGCGGTGCACAGAGGTAAGGGGTGTCTATAATCACATCATCTGGGGTAAGGTGTGCACCTTTCGAGCTCATTGTCGGTGGTTATCCGGCGTGCATAGGCAGATTAGGGACTGATTAAGGTACTCGGAGCGTTACAGTTGAACAATGGCGACGTTTTTGTTGAGGGTGTCCATCCAAATTGGATTCGGATTGATTAGGGATGGAGGAGCGAGGAAACGCTTTTGTTCGTTCGTTCGTTCGCTCTGTCCTGGCTGTTGGGATTCTTGTTGGATCGGTAAATGTAGAATAAATATTTTGCAGAGTTGAATAAAATAGTCGTGTTCGGAGTTAAATCGGATGAATATGCATGGCGGGACGTCGAAGCAGGGCGATTTTGGCCATTCGAAGGGGCGCGTGTTGCTCAGATCGGGGTAGTTATTGTTGTTTGTCACAATTTGCGAATATCTATTTTGCCTCGCCTTGTACGGACATATAATTTTCTTCCCAAAAACCCAGAACCAATTTCGCAGATTTTGCAAATATAAATTATGAAAGTTTGAACAAATTAATATATTATGAAACTACACAGAAAGAAAGAAAGAGGCCAAACCAAAAATTAATCGAATCGTACATATCACAAAACGTCCCACTTTTGTTCCCCTCTTTTGTTCCATAAATATTAAACACCCCCGTTGCCTTTCCCGTTCGAAAAGAAAATTTCCGCGATTCGACGCCTACCATAACAAACACAACCAAATTGCCAGGAAAATTACCTGCTTCAGCTTTGCGTGAATTCATTACAAGGTCGACTAATAAGCCACATTTATCAAAGGAGCTAATGACATGCTCACTGCAAGAAAAACATAATTCCCAAGGAATCTGACGGCTACAATTTCCAAAGTACCCGCAAAAAAGCCCCACAATGTAATTAGGGTGTGGAGAGAACTGTTCTCTCTCTCTTCCTCTCGAACGTTGCTCGAGAAAAGCGAGAGAAAAGTTGTTTTTTCCCATGAAGAAGTTTAAATTTTTCAGGAAAGTGCGGCCGATTTCAATTAACGTGTACTTGTGGGACATGTTGACGGTAATTAATTAAGAAACATAAATTTTGTTGATTTCATAGACCTACACGTTAAATTTATTCTGACATCTACAGGTCTTGGGACAGTTCAAAAGAATAATAAATAATCCAGTCTACATTCTTTCCTGCATCATAATTTCCCGCTGCCCCAGCGGCTCTCCTTGGGCAATTCGAATATTTTTAGAGGAAAAAAGGACACAACAATCCGCTATTAACGGCGACGTTCACGGGTTCAGGTAAATAACTATTCGTCAACATTAAAGCACGTCAAAACACGATAACCCCGCGTCGTTATCCGCATAAGATAGATTTCCGAAAAGTGAAAACAAGATAAAAATGTCGTTACGGGGTATTCGGTCGAGGGAATAAATAATTTTTAATTAGCCTCCTCGGAACAAAACATTTATGTTACACCTCGCGACGCGAGTTTACTCGAGTTATTTTTAGGAGCCACTCGAAATAACGCGCCATCTTACCTGTGGGTCGCATTAATATTATGTCAAAAAGCTTTTAGTTGATGTAAATAAGGTGGGAGGGATCGACGTTAAGAGGTCGCACATCATTCCCTATAAAAATAAATGTCGCTTTCTAAATTGATTCAGGTAGTTTGAGTAAATCAGCGGGAGCGGTTTTCGGAATAATTGATCACGCCTACGCGCATTCGAGATTTGTGCTGTAGGGAGAATCCAAGATTTTTTTGGGAGAGCTAAAGTGGCTCGGTGGAATTATGAATTTTTTGGATAAAACTACCAATTTGTAAAAATTCAGAAAATCAAGGCCTGAAAAGTAAGAACGTTTTTGAAAGGGCTAAGTGGTCGACTCTTAAAAATCACGACAACGTATTATAACAACTCTATTAATTCTATATATATGTGAATAAATTCACAAGTTGACAGGTGAAACGTATATTTTAAAGCCTAATGTAATGAATGGAATTATGATGATGGATCATAATAACACAATTCAATACAGATTTTTCGATAAGAAGCACCAATTTTAATGTCGGAAGTTGATATCGAAATTTTTGTCTGCATTATTTTTTTGAAAGGACTGCAGTGGTTGAGCCTTTGAACATTTAGAAAGCCCATCCTTTGACTCAGCGGGGATACCCAGATAATGGAGAATTAGTTTATATGTAAACACATATTTCTCAGGCTCAAAATGCTCAAATCCATATAATCAGCATTAGATACTTCTAATGGATTTTACTTCTCATTAGTTTCCTTCAGGCAGCAAACCGCAACATTTTGGCCCAGTGAAAAGCAAAGGCCTTGTTTTAGTGTTTTAGCAAAGGCCTTCATAAAATAAAATGAAAATGGGGCCGTGCAAGGTTTAACTTACACATAGTAAATGTGTTGTACGTAAAACGCCGAAGATATTTGTAGAAACACGCCACAAATCAACTCAACAAGAAAGCCAAATTAAAAATACAAACAATTTTTCATAAACAGTTGTTAAGCAGTAAACAAGTAAACATAATTTTATTTCAAATTCCGTTAATAATCACTCAGAGATAATCACTACAGTGTGTCCTCAGAATTATAAGGATACATCACTACAGTACTCCATATATCAGTTGGTGAAAGAGAATCACTAAAGTAGGTAAACAAGTCGGAACATTAAAGACTGTAGAGTTTCTTAAAACACTAAAGTAAGTAGCAGGGTGGAAGTATAGCGATGAATCATCACTACATAATCGATGAAGGTTTGGAAAAAAGTACAAATTTTGATGTCAGAAGTTAATTGACTAATTAGTGTTGAAGACCAGGATTTTTTCAAGGGATTAAAGAACCTTAGCCTTTAGTTTAATGACTATGAATCACAACAGCATTATATGTATCAGTTTTTGAATGAGAAACAGTTGTTAGAACACAATTGGAAAAGAAGTTCTAAAGCTGAAGTCTGGTATGTATTTTTAGGACGGAAGGATCTGAGTGAAATTATGATAATAGAATGTGATGATCTATAGAACAAGGAAAGGGAACAAAATTAGAATGATTGATTAAAAAATCGCGACCAATCACTTTTTGTAAAAGAAGTACCAATTTTCTGCAAGAAGAAGAATTTAAAGTCACGAATGCTGGACTTTTAGAAAGAAATAAAGTGGCTTTAGGAGGTGAACACCTACACATGAATGTGTGAGATCATGATTATTTAGCGATGAGAATATGATTAAGAAGAATAAAGTGGCTAAAAGTCTTTAGAATGATGACGATGTCTTATTATAGCTTTCATATAACAGTTTGTGCCGAAGGATCACAAGAGTTGGTGAAAAAATTAGAAGGTTAAAAACCGAAAAGTGCACCTCGTTAAAAGAATTATTCTAGTGGAACTATGACTATTATAGTGGACTATGGATCATAACAACGGGATAGATCAATTCTTCAAAATTAAAAGTCATGAAAGGCTGAATTTTTACATTGAAGGAACTAAAAGTGGCTAACTGTTTGAAATTATAACAAAAGGGAATCCCAACTTTGAAAACACCAGAGTTGGTCACGAAATTCTAATATTTAACACTAGAATACGTGTATTTTTTAAATAAGTATGGTGACTGAATGGAATTTTGACGATGGATCGTAAGAACTCGCCAGATCAAGTTTTCAGACTGATGATGGGCATAAGGTGCCCGAAACATGTCTCCTACTAATACATTAAATTTTATTAACAGCTGGGTTTGTTTCTTTGGAAAGGGTGTGGGCTTTGTGTTCCTCCCGGTGATATAAGTTTTGAAAAAGTTAGTGAAGATTCAAAAATTGTACTCCAGATATATGATTTATCGTAACAACTGAAATATTTACCGAAGCAATGACAGTTACATGAGAATTATAATTCAAATTACACCTGCGCAAACAATGAAATCAATCAAATTTTGCACGGATTGGAGGAAAATATATTAGTTTTCCATGAGTTCAACAGATCGGAAACGAACAATCCAACTATTTCCTCTAGATTTCCCGAATATATATTCTAATTAATCCAGTGACATGTACACCAACGACAATCTAATGAATCTAAAAACCTGGACGATCGATACGCGTCACATCCGCGTTTTATCTGACGTTCACCCGGCCCTCCTCCAAATTATTTCAGATGTTACAACGGCGTCGCGTCGGTTAACGTTAAATGTTATGCACCCCTTTCGGGGTCGCAGGAGATATGTTTACATTTTAAAATGGAATCTCGTACGTAAATCCGCAATGATGCATATCCATTCATTAATAACCTCTTTCGTTTAATCGAGATCCACTTGTCAAACGACGTAGCCGGCGGCCATTAGGTGCACTTACTTTTACGTCCATGGAGGGTAAGTCGCGTGATGAAGCAGAGGATAAAAAGTAATTACATTCTAAAATACACCGACTTGATTCGAAAGTAATAAATGTATTGATCTTTATTTTGATACGAAGCAATTGGATATTAAAAAAGATGATTGGGGTTATGAGCCATGGGGGCGGAGGTAGGTGGGGAAGAGGTGTATATAAATGATGCTATAATGAAGAACTTTTAAACCTAAAACCTCCAATTTCAGGGCAAATGTGTTACAGATTAACCAGCAGTACATCCTACTTAAAAACCTTCCTCTCTTTGTCCACACTCCCTGTGCCAGCACCTCTCCCATCCATTTTACCCCCTGATTGCAGAATGAGTCACGACCATCGAGGGGCCTTTACCTTTTTCCTATTAAAGTTACCGGATACTGCAGCATCTGTGCACGAGCGTATATAGTATGTGTGTCTACGGATCAAAGTAATCAAGATGCACTTGTTCAGTTTGTATTTATACTTTCGGTGGGAGGAGAAGAGAAGGCACCCCCGAGGTGTGCCGCCAAGGGGTTAACTATTTCATGTAAATTTTGTTTAAATTAAAAGTAATTGTTCTGAACAAATAACACTTGTGGAAGTTGCTGCATGGAGTTGTTTATTTAGTATCCGTTATTTGGGGTGGTGTTGGATTGTTTTTCTTCGCATTTAGCTCTAAAATTAGAGATTCCTTGAGACGATAAAACGCAGTTAAATCGTCTTCAGACGTCACTCTGGTATTAAAATTATGATAACGAAAGATTTTTGGGACTAAACAATTTAAAAATAGTGTTACCTCTACAGAAAACTGCCAAACACCCGTTAGAATAATGTAACAGATATATAATATGCCGTGTTATAATAAAGCTGTCGACCGCGAAAATTTCTCGAATGTTTGTCTAGGAATTTTTTTTCGAACGCGATCTCATAACTTTCCAAAAAGTAAACAACTCGCAGACTAATATTTCTTAAGGAAAAAAAAAGATGTAACGCTAAGCAATACAGAACCACTTTATCGCCCCCTTTTTTTTATTATAGTTCATATACAATATTACACCCTTCGAAATCTGTCAAAATTTCCTGTTATCGAATTATTCAGGTACACCCGTTCTCCGACGCCCTTCCGAGGGAAATAAGGTAGAAGGGAAAGGAAAAAATCGAGAACGTTACGTGACATGGATGAACATAAAAATATAAAAATATTGGACCACAATAAATAAGTTAAATAACCGTTCAAAATGTATTTACAGAAAAAACAAGGCTGGAGAGAGAAAAAACGAACCCCCGAAGGCAGGACGGACCGTGACTTGATTGCTTTCACCTTACTGAAGGACAGTGGCGTAGACAACATCTAGGAAAAATGGTGAAAAATGTAAGACGACAGTGTACATCTAAAAGCTGTGATCAATGCAGTTAGTACACACAAAATTGATTTCCTGAGTCCTGAAGCTCTAAGGAGGTGGAGGTAATTTTAAAACGCTACAGTCGTTGCATTTGGGGAGATGAAAACATTAGCAATTTACGCGATTATGACAAGATGGGCAACAACGAACTGTGTCAAGAAATGGGCAATAGTTTACTCTTCAGAAGCTGACGAGACTGGCGTCAATCACAGAAATGAGGTGAAAATTTTATGAAAAGACTCGCTTATTAAATACGTGAAAAATGTTGTATCGTGCTTGAAAGGCTGATATTGCAACAGACAGCTAAAATTTAGCATAAATGTTAACTAATTTTGAAGAAATAAACGTTATTATACTTCTGCAAGTGCATGACAAAAAATATTATTCTCAAACAATCCCACATAAACAAGCATTTTACACTTTTCATATTAGTTTAAATTTTAGCACCAAAACGCTTATAGCTATCACGGCGACTGATGTGGAACCATAATTAGTGTTAAAGAAAAATTGGTCCTCTGCAGACCTAACACCAATAAATGTAATATAGACGCACTACAGATATTTAGAGACGTGAAAAGTTTAATATTATACCCTGTCAAAGAATGAGGCGAAGTAATAAACCGATTATTTCGCCGCTAACCAGAGGCGTTCTTAAAGAAATCAACGAATATTAATAAATGCATTAAAATTGTCTATGTAATGTTGAGTTTCCTTAAAACCGGTATAATTGATTTATTAAAAGGTAGGTATTACGACCGCGATTGTTATCATCTCAGGAACGCTTCCCTTTTTACCTGAATTGTTGTTAACTCGTCATTAATATAACATATTACAATATTGGAAATCGGTATTTTTTATAATATTTTACGGTAATGTTTTTTTTCATACTGTTTGTCTAATAAATCCTCGGGATATTGAAGAAACGAAGAGATATGAACATTTCCTACCGATGTACAAAAGTGGGTGCTGTCTAATCGAGGTGCAGATAAATACTAAAGTTCGGATTATGTGATTAACTATTCCAAGAAGGGACAAGACGGCTATTATTTTCTCAGTAATTCTAGGTAAGTTAAAGGAACTGATTGCGCTTAATGCTTGCGTTAACATATCAGGTGGTTATGTGTATAAGATCGGCCCATTTATTCCATTTAAAATCATTAGTCAGTCAGCATTGCTTATAGACGTGTACGTGTGTGTGATTAGACAGACTTTGACAGTGACTTTCCTGTGTGTCCATAGTGGTATTTTTAAAGTACGGAGATACGTATTGGAGTATGGAGAATTTACCAAGACCATCGAAACGCCCAAAATTAGCGCCGTTCTCAGTTAATGAAAAAGTTCTAATTTTGAATTGTTTCGATTCCATCAAGAAACAAAATTTAGATGCGAGTGTGGATAAAACCGTGAAATTAACCGCTGCGATGCTGAGAGTTGGTAAGACATCAGTGTACAGGTTATTAAAAGAAAGAAAGAGTGGTCCTGTTCAACCGGAGAAAAAGTCTCCAGGACGTCCGAAAATTTCCTTAGACGAATTTCTAAAAAGGGGACTACGTCGAAAAGTTCACGCTTTCTTTTTCCGCAACGAACTTCCAACACTAGATAAAATTCTATTGTCTGTCCAAGAAGACGAGGACTTTCCAAAAATGAGCCGATGTACATTATGGACGATTTTAAAGGATTTGGGATTTCGATGGAAGAAGCACAATAGAAAATCTGTATTGATGGAAAGAGATGACATCATTGTGTGGAGAAGAAGTTACCTGCGCGATATTCGAAGGAGTAGGCTAGAAATGAAAAAAATTTTCTATCTGGACGAAACTTGGATTAACGCAGGACATTCCGTGCCAAAATTTTGGCAAGATACCAGTGTAACTAATCGAAGGCAAGCTTTTCTAGAAGGTTGGTCCACCGGTTTAAAGCCTTCGTTGGGTAAAAGGCGACGGCTTATTATTACCCACATTGGAAGCGAGGATGGTTTCGTTGAAGGGGGAGAACTAATTTTTGAATCAACTAAGACAGGAGACTACCATGAAGAAATGACTGCGGACATGTTTGAAGAATGGTTTGGTCAAATGATCGATCTAATTCCGAATGGTAGAAATGGTAGAATGGTAGAAGAGAAATTACCAAATAGCTCTTGGCGAAAACAACGTATCGCAGAATGGTTATCCTCGAAAAAGATCGAATGTGCCGAAAACCTATTAAAAGTAGAACTCTTGCGTTTAGCCAATTCACGTAAAGGTGATTTTAAAAGGCACGTCGTCGATGGATTAGCCAAGGCGAAAGGAATAACAGTGGTTCGGCTTCCTCCGTACCACTGCGACCTGAATCCCATTGAGCTAATATGGGCACAAATAAAAGGGGACGTGGCGAGAACAAATACAACGTTCAAATTAGCAGATGTCAAAAATTTGCTTAAAGAAGCAATATGTAAAGTTTCCAAGGAAAATTGGCAAAAATGCATAAATCACGTTCTGAAAATAGAAGACCAAATGTTACAGTTGGATAACATTTCGGAGTCGTTGATAGAATCAAGTATTATCAACCCAAATGATGATTCTTCTTCAGATTCCGATGTTTGGGAAGAATTCGACGATGGCAACGACGACTGAGGTTACCAAGGAGAAGGTGACGGCTGGGAAAAACTTTTCATAAACTGGCCCTTCTCAGGGCCGCAAAATTTCATAAACTAATGCACGACCATACATGTACTGAAGTGTTGTCTTTCTTTCCCTCTCTATCTCGTTCAAGCGCGCGCCCACACACACACACGCACGCACGCACGCACACACACGCGCACGCAGACGTAATTTTTTCAGTTATCGATTATTGCACATTTCGTCATTTTTCCCGACCGTACGCCAGTGAGTGGTTCTTCGCATGTGCCGAGGCGTACAAAATAGCCAATGGTCAGGGAGAAACACTCGTAATATAAAGAGATTACGGAAGGTAGCGTGCAAAACATTAGAGAACTCGACATATTTAGTGGGTGCCACCTTGTATCGGTTTTGCATTTATAATGAGTTTTTATTACTTCGCCTCATTTTTAGACAGACTATAAACGAGATATAACAAACAACATACTTGTGGAAGAGAATATAGGTAGAACAGAAAAGATGTTTCAAGTATCGCTAAGTAATAAACCCAACAGTCATAAAAGTAACAATGGCATTCCCATTACCAACCTATGACATGCCAATGACACAGCAATACTGACAGACAGTACTGAATACATATAGGCAACTTTAAGTGCTACGAACGCAACAGCTACAGAATCGTCATAATCTCAACATAAGCAAAACCAAACTGACGATAGTGAATCTACAATTTCACGACATTGCATCAACTGTGCATCGATAACAAGTAGATTGAGAGGGTGAAGAAGTTTAAAAATCTAAGCAAGGACAAATATGACAATAATGAAGAGGTTAAAATACGTGTAGTTACTACTCGAAGCAGGTTTGTTAAATTCAATACCCACCTTCTACGGAATCAGTTACCATTAAGTCTCCGCCTGCGGTGTTAAATGTTACGTATGACCAATATTGTTATACGAAGCGAAAACCTGGTGACTAAACGTCAGATCTTTTAACAAAATTGAGGTCTTCGAAATTTGGAACCTAAGAAAGTTACTTGAAATTCCCTCAGTAGACCATGTATCCCTTGAGCAAGCCTATCCAGGACATATTCTACGAGGCCTGGTTAAAATTATATTTATAGGGAAAATCAAGGTAAAAATGGATCTGGGCCAAAAACACATTCATGACTTCACAATATTCTGAACAGATGTGACATCAAAGACTGCGCTACGATATTTAGAAGAGCCAAATAAGGCACACTTCATATTATCTAAAATATGTACTAGGAAGGTGAATGTAGACTCAATTCGCACTGAAGTGATAATCATTTTGTCCTAATACCACCTCTATTTTTTTTTCAGAATGACGTTTATATATTCTGATGAAACAGGATTGAGTAAATTGATATTTGACACCACTTATTTTTATACAAACACCCATTTTAAGAAACAGCCACACTAATCAGGTCAACTAAGCGATAACAAAAATGTACGATACCATGGAGGTAACGGCTAAAGTTTCGACTAAAAATGTAATAAATTTTACAGAAACTAAAAGGAAAACACAGTTATAATTATTATCAAGCATAGCGTGACGCCTATACGCATTGAACAAAAACTGTAGATACCTACAAAATGAATAAAAATGGTCAAAACTGTGCAAAATTTTGAAAACTCGAATACATCGCTCGTAAATGAAAACACCCAGTGTGTGGGTTCCATGCTATTGCAATTTTCATGCATTTCGAGCCTTTACTTGTCTAACAGAACTTGACAAAATGCCAGCGTCAAATTTAACATGCCTCAACTGCGCAAAAATAAATTTATTAAGCCCGTAATTACCACACCAACTAGTTTATTGGCAGGAAAATTACACTTCAGCTAAAATATCGCGATCCTAATGTGTGCCGTTCCACATACGCCACTGGCTGTCAAAATAAATTCCGAACTCATCTCGCGGCTGCAATATAGACAATGATGTTATATTGGCCACCGTGCGCACACCTTGTATACTCCGTGAGTAAAATAATATTAGCACATCCCTCAACGCAACATACACGACGAATTCCTTATATATTTTATACAAGGGAACAAGGGCCCCGCTTAATATCTTACGTTGCGTGTTCTTTCCTTTTCCCTCTTCTCCTTATTCCTTATTCATTTTGGTCGGCCCTAAACTTATTACCTTGTCGTTGAGGTAACTACAAGATGCCGCATTTATTTATTGGAACGAGGTGGGAAACGTGAGGGAACTTGTCGATGAATAAAAAGTACACAAGGTAATCACATTTAGATTGGTGTAACGGGTATGGAGATGTGTTGAATTCGGATACGAAAGGAGCTATTTCATTCCTTAATCACAAATTATTACAATGTATTGTAATATTTTCACATGTACGTATTTGTTCGTATAAAAATAAATCGTAAAGTACGTTTGTTGTTGCTATTTCGCTATTTATTTCTAATGCAAATTCTTGGAACTGTATATATCAGAATAAAATAAAATAGCTGCATCTTTCTATTGGCGCGGAGTGGAAACCGTACTGTTTCCACCCTGTAACGAGCAGTTAGTTACCGGTGGAAATCGAATTACGTCTCGGAAAGAACTGCCAGAACATCCTGACAAGATTACGTATTCGCCGCTTGTATCGAGGAAGACTATTACTAAAAATGCTAAGAGACTTCGATACTTGAATGTCTAATTAATTTCGTTCCGTTGGGTTAACATAAATTTACAATATTCCCATCAGTCGAGGAATTAGGAGAAAATCTGCAGTTTCAACGGCGTAAAACAGAAAAAATTCCTCTAGTTAATAAACTATCTTCGACGTTTATCCTATGACATACCCACGTGAGGGAATGACAGATCAATTCCTCCTTTATTCAGATCGAGCACTTCTTTTGTACACCTAATGGATTTGTCAACCTCTTTAAAGTCCGTTACGACAGATTCGAAGGAAGATATATACCGTTAATCCATTACAATCATAGGTTTGATGTCGCGCACTTTGAACCTCTTTGCCCAGATAAGAGGTAAGCTTTGTATTTCTAAAAAAAGAGAATGGGGGTGCAGGGGATTGTTTACCTTTGAGGTGGATGATATCGGATGGATGGAGTTTAAGTATACAACGTTTGGATTATTTTATTTAAAAAATACGCACGTTAAAGCGGACGAATTTTTCGAAAAAAAGTTATCAGTTAAACAACATTTAGTTAACAAAGTTTAACATTGTAATTTGTTGCTGTTGACGTATTTTAGTCTTGGTTTTCTTAATGACGTGCGTTTTAAACTAAAAGACTACATTGTAATTAACTTCCGGACGAACATGCGCATTAAAAGTAATAAGTTCGATCAGCTGACGTTTAAGTCATTTGAGTATGATTGGCTGGCGAATAGGTCATAAAATAATTCCATGGTCTGTGGCTGTGGCGTCGTTTATCGCCAAATTATTCACGCTAATCGCTTGTTTACACGCATCTTTTAGTGGTAATAAAATATGGTAGACTTCAACAAAGCGAACCAAAATAGTATAATTAAATGTGTTTCTTATAACAATTATATATCAGTATTGTGCGTCACTGCGTTCAATTTTTAGGAAATTGTTATTGACATCAGGAAAATGGACCCACGAGATGAGCAACCAATGTCGCTATCATTATCTGTCACGTGCTGAAGTTTGCTTAAACCCATATGAAACGCGTAAAAAGATAATGCATGTTAGACAATTTATTGTACAATCCAAAGACAAGACCATATAGAAATAAATTATTTCTGCATTATCAGCGTATATCAGCGATTATGTAGGATAAATATGCCCGTTGTGCCAATAAAACTCACTATTTACTCACTGTAAATTTGTGCATCAAATCAAATCTCGAATATTGATCTGATTACTACACTTATTACATCAGGGGTTAATACAACATATAAGAAAATAAAAAGCTTTTAGTTTAGACCTGTGGCCGTTTAGAAAAATTTAGAATTTTTCATGGTAATCAGCGCATTAAACAAAATTTGAAACTTGTACAAAACTTCAAAATTCGATTTTAGGACACTTTTGTCGTTTTACATAATTAAGAACCTCTGGAATCATGCTTCTAGATTCTAGAAATTTAGCCATAATACCAGTAACTAATGGGAAAGAACTGTTAAAATCATAAGAAAGTGATTCTGCCGATAATGATTTTTACAATAGAAATATGGAGCCAAGTTCTTTTTGACCATTGTATGTTAGTATTTATATTATAGGGTGTGTAAAGGAATATCAAGAGACTTTCGTTTTTAAATGGTAATATTACAGGTATCTCAAAGAATGGCTGAGACAAACTAATCCGTAGAACCAAAAACATTTGAACATTAACACAAATAGTACAAAAGGTTTGACCAAATCACTCATTTATTGAACACTGAAGGATTCCCACCTACATTTCCTTAAAAGTACATTCAACTAATTTCCCATGAAATAGGATTATCCCATTTTCAAAAACAAAAACAGCATTGTCCATTAGTTTGTTAAATAGGATTGTATTTGACTGATTACACCCTAATCATCAATCAATCATCAAAGTACCCTACTGACTCTTTGGTTTAATTTAAGTTAAGCTCATGGGATTTTTGTCAAGTACCCTGAAGAGCCAGAGACAGTCATAAAAACCATTTATTGAATGTTGTGGTATAAACTTGTTATATCTTTTCTAGCGAAAAAGAATGACTTATAAAAAAAAGCGTACCACAAAGTAAGTACCATAAAATAACATACCCGGGCTTGTTAATGTGGGGATTTGTGGACATCTTTTAGGATCCCCTTACGGTGACAATAGGCCCTAATTATTATTGACCTAATAAGTCATTTCAGTTTTCGTTAAAGAAGGCATAAGTATGTATGAGAATAAAATGGCTAGCAACTCCGGTGTAGACGATGCAGGACAAACACTAGGAGGGAGTGCGTTAATCAAATTACAAAACGATGAAGAAATTGAAAGCTTGTTGAAGTAAAATACACATAACCAGAAAATTCATAAAGTCACAATAAAAGAAGAGTTCAAAGGACATGACTTAAAAATTGCATAGTTAAGTTATATGGTGAATGTTTTGATATATTCTTCTATAGAGACGCAATTGGGAAAGGAGACTAAGCCACACGATAGCCAAGAGATAAGATAGAGTCCTACACCTCTAAAACGAAAAGCAAAATTGTATATTGTAGATACATAGAGTTACACAGAATTTTAGAAAGATAAACAGTTTTAAAGTATCGGTACATGAATAAATAATTCAAGGTATTACTGACCAAATTTGAATTACCGCCAAAACAAACTGTTCGAACTAACATGCTTAATGCGCATGCCCGTCAGGAGTTGATTTTAACGTACTCTGTTTTGAAATATGCAAGTCTCGACGTAGCGGCAGGTAATCTCGTTATACATTTTTCCCTCTGAAACAATGACCCAGGCGTATTCCTAAGTAAAAGACGAACTTTATTCCTAATGAAACCTGCCGTTTGTTTTCCAGTTCAAAGCCCACTCCGATCTGTCGGAAACCGCTTTGAACGACACTTCGTGTGTATGTGGACGTCCACGCTCCCTTCGGCGTCGAACAAAAGGGGAAAATCTCATCCTGGAGACGAGAGAAAGAGAAAAAAATAATATCAAGAAAGCGACTGCCAGCGTTGATGACGAGTACAGACAAAGAAAAAGCTCCACGTATATTCGACGACACCACAATAGCAGATGGCAGTGTGTAATAACGCGGATCACAATGGAATGCAATATACCGTTGGAAAAGCCAATTGTCTGGTACTTAAATAGGTAGATAGAAGACAGATAATATGAGAAATATTGCGGTCTCAAGCTGGGCATCGCACAATTTAGAAATTAAATAATGTCCAAAGGGGGAGTTTTTTTTTTCGATTGCCGTCGAGTGTCCTCTTCTAGATTTTCTCCTATCCAACCGAACGATCTGCCACCTACCGAACTAGAAATTTCGAATCACGTACTTCGACCTTTACACACCATCAAAAGCATCTACCTGCAATCAGTTTAATTTCTTATAAAATTCCAACGATATCGACTTTCTAGTTTTCACAAACGGATTTTAAACGGTTTAACGCATTATATCGAGTTAATAGAATGTGCGAACGATCACTCATTAAAAACTTTTCAGGCATTAACCTCGATTTTATTAGTAAATGGAACATCATAAATGCAAACGGTCCGTGTCGGTGTCCAGGTCAATGACTGATCTTTATTAGAATTATTGTTGAAAAGTTGTTATGCGATGATGATACCGCGGCTATAGGCGAAGTGTTCGAAAAACAAAAGCCTACATTATGCCGATACGTAAATCACTTGATTGATTAAAAGTGAAAAAATAGAGATTCATGGCACAATTGCGGCAGTTGACGGTGTCTGATTTGTTTGGACAGAAGTATTAAATTTTCTTACCAACAAGAATGATAAAAATTATTGAAAATATTACTCGAAGGTGAACATAGTTTTTGTTTAAAATAAAATGGCTATGGCAACATAAACTTTCAAGCAGCTGCAAAACCCCCAATTGTACTTAATAAAAATGAAATAATATTTTCTAAGGAGTCGTTCATACCCAATGTGGCTTCATTTAGGAGTATCAAATAGCCTATCTTAACCCATAGGGGAGTTGTAGGGGTCAGGGCCGTTCCTATGGATTTGGTCGCTTTTGTACTGGTATTTAATTTGATACTCTGCATGCCAATAAAAAACAAGTAATACTGAATATCATGCGATTACTGGAAAATAAGCTTGAAATTAATTTAAAATATATTTTAACCTAGGAATAAACTTAAAAATATGAAAACGGTAATTAAAATGTAACACAAAATACAAAACTTAAAAAGCTGCCTAGCTCTAGATTGAAAGAAAACTTTTATAATTTTTTTATATTTTTAATTTAATATTTTAATATTATTTAATAATTATTGTTTATAATAAAAATATTTAATATTTTAATATTTAATATTTGATATTTCTATATACAATAATTTTGTGAATATCTATAGCATTATTGTATCAGAGTGGTCTAAATTTTCTCAGACGTAATTTTCTATTGAAATCATAGCTGTTTTTGTAACACAGAAGACGGTAAGTAATTTTTTTTATTATTTTTAGTTCAAGAATGGCCGCTCTTCAGATGGTACGGTTAGAGGTAAAATTAGAAAAACTCAAATTTTTAACAAAATTTGGAAATTACACCAAGTTAATATTAAATATGTTTTTTAATATCTCGACAGGTTCGTTAATAGTTATTACATCTTTGAATTTACTTATTTCATTAAAAAGTTTGTCGGCAATATTTTAAGAATCAGCAACTTTTAGTGCTAAATCAAAATCAATACAAGATTGCCGCAAATCATTTGAGTGCGCATCATAAAAGCTGGTCAAAAAGTCAAAAGATTCGCGTGATATCGCGATAGCGATTGAAACCGTTTTTCAACAGATATTCTGTTGATACATATGTTACAGTTACACTAATAACTACTATATTTCTTTAAAATAATCAATCATTCATGTTTTGCCCTTCAGGCTGCTGACGAAGTTAACTGCTGCTATAAATCGTACTATGTAACTAAAATAAATAAAACACTGTTAAGACAAATAAATTTAAAAGGTACAAGTTTTGGATGGAAAAAGTTTGTTGGTCATTAGTTTTTGCATTTCTTGAACCATCCTCAGTGATTTAAACTAAGCTTTCACATTACCGTCAGTGAAGTTAAAATGCCATATGTTTTTTTTTAAATATCTCAACAACAGGGCCATAATCTGATAATCTAATGCTTCCACAATATCGGCGAACAGTTTTCAGAAAATCATTCACATATAATGCTGTGCCAATATACAACAGTGTCCCTAGATCTTTCAAGGCCCATTTACTAAATTTGTTAGAGGCCAAATATAAAGAATAACTACTTAAATCACAATATAGTAGGTACATATATTGCATATAGTTAAAACACTCTCTTACCTACTTTATTTATTTTGTTAACACTACGATCCTATGTTTAAATCTGTAATAAAAATTTAATTTTTATTGATTTATATTATTTTAATTTATATTGAACTTTTTATGTTATACAAGGTAACAGGAGATTAGATGAATAGCATTTACGCTAGACTTCGCCTATAGTCCTTTGTATGATCTTTGTATATCACAAACAAAAAATAATAAAGACACTTATTATTATTATAATGAAAAACAAAAACAAAGAAATGCCATCAACTTGATTTTTTCAGAATCATTAACCGCTAAATTTAAATTATAAGCAACATAAAGAACAATCATTGCTCTAGGGCTCACATTTTCACTCTTTTTTGCAGCAGTATTTTAAGGAATTAAAGGAATGTCTATCATTGGCTTTGAGACCTGATACATTTGAATAAACATATTGAATTTTGCTAATAAATCATTCACTAAATGATCAAAAAATTCTTCAGCTGATGCGCCTAAACTGTGAAAGAAATCTTACAACAAACGTTCTACATCACTCTCTAATAAAGAAAGAAATATTTAATTTTTGGAATAAATCTGTGAAATAAGAACCATTTTTTTAAAAGAAACTATAGGCCTAAGGGATCCAAAGATAGGAATCGCCAGTCCCAATTTGATCTAAAAAGTTTTTGTTTTTGTAGTAGAATTAAATGAACAAATTTAATTAATAGTACTCGAATAAGAGTATTTCAACCAGCCCAACATATTGAAAAAATTCGATAGCAAAGTGAATTTTTTCCATTTGCAGTATTTGCCCGAATGACCATTATCACCATTATCATTACCTCCTGTCTCCAAAAATCCTACTTGGTAAATTTCAACCTGAGTTTTATTAATATAAACGACAAACATCCTTATATATGCCCATTATTATTATTATTATTATTATTACAGTTACCTCAAGATTGACCGTGAACTCTAAGGTACGAGGTTAACAATTTTTTTATTGGCTTAAACGATTCCAATCGAGCTTATTAAAAGTATTAAAAACATCAATTACGAAACTGTATAATATTCCTCCTGGGAATGGGTAGAAAAGTGAAGGTAGTGAAGTGGGTGGTGGTGATGTGATATGCTACATCCAACAAACTACACGAAAAGAATAAGAATGTAGACGGAAAATATTTCCCCCGAACATGTTTTCAAGGAAAGTACGGATGTAAACAGTTTAAGAAAGGCAAACAGTCGATTTAGGTTGATCAAGTGGTTTTTTTCGAAGGAATTGAGGGAAGGGATATACTATAAAAATCCATAAGAACGCAATAAAAATAATAATAGAAATTAAAAGATTATTTACGGTTATAAATTCGAATTGAATGCTTTTAGTGTAAGTACAAGAAATGTCACTTCGTTATTTTCTCCCTTCCTTCTTGTTTTTAAATTGTTTTACTGCTAACGTGGATAGTATAGCACGTATTTGATATGGTTTCGAATAATCTTCCCCTCGGAATGGTGTCGCGGCAAAGTGAACGCCTAGGTATGCACTTTGTACACGTCATCACTTTCGAACAATTTTACCAGAAAGGAATAAAAAAGGGATAAATTAAAGTAGGGGAGGAAAATATATCTACCTCTCTTTTTCCCCCCACTTTCGACTTTCGAATGATAAAACCTACCCTTTTAAGTTTTTTACATTCTCTCCTTTTCGCCGCCGTCATTTGTGAAACTAATGGATACTGCACCGCCCCCGTCGTCGCCCCTTGTTACCTTGCTCCCTCTCTCGAACCCGACACATTGTAAGGTGAAAGGGAGAGCCCCCCTTCTAGGCACTGTTCTGATACCTCGGGCCTCATTATTCTTCACGGCAATCGATTGCGGTGTGAAAAGCCGCTGCGGATGAAATACACTTTTGCGGCGGTGGTCGAGGTGGACGGAAGCCTTTTGTGAGGGAGCACTCGCAAGGATATAATTAGTAACTTTAATGCGGGCCGCTGTGGCGGAGCCTCGGGACGACGAGGAGGGATTAATCTTTTTTCCGACGCGAGGCGTGGAAGAGTAACTAGTCTAACTGCCTAATTAATAATTTTAAAAGCTAATGGTGACATAGATGGAAAGTCAACGATTCGAACATTGAAGAATGGCAAATCCTTCACGAGTTTTGTAGTATAAAGTGATTGAAAAGGAAACTTTTATTTGTACCATCCGTTCATTCATTGTACGAACACTGTGTATATGTCTTTTCTAAATACCTTTTCTCAAATCTCTATCTCCTCAACTAATGTTATCTGAATTTCGTCTTAATTTTTTGTAAATATTTAACAGAGTTACACCCCAATTTTTTCCCACTTGAGTATAAAACTTAGGGTTAGTGATTCTACTAATCTAATTATTTAATTTATTGAAAGCATTTGAATGACATGTATAAGGTAACCTATTTTTTCGGTTTACATCCCATAATTTGTTCAAAATACCTCAACATTAGCCACCGCTAAAAGTGACCATAATTAACAATAAATTTGGTCATACCCATAAACATAATTAGAGATCACAGTTGATCAACAGAACAAACCGTCATTTAACTATGTGTTAATTTAAGTACTCACGTAAACATAAAAAAATAAAACGAAATCTTTCGGAACTTAAGATCAATGCGTACTTTGATTTATGTAGCCCCATCTGATCAGATGGGATTTCTTTACGGGCAAATTTATAATCGCGCCTTGAGGATTCCTCAAACCTTAAGGCATAGGGATGATGGGATGGCACCTTAAGGATGAGATGAGACCGAGGTCGGTTTGATCTTACCTTGAGTATCCCTCAGAAAAAATTAACAGTTAAGTTCGCCTTCGAGACGTGGATTCAAGATGAATGACAATAATTATGAGTACGTCAATCTAATTATTAATAATATAAATCGATTACCTAAACGGTATTTGAGAGGCGGACAAAATTCGTTAAATTTATATAGTGAACTTGAGTTAATAAGGAGGTATCGCTTTTCTAAAAATACAAATGTACATATTATTTTGCCTACGATTAATGACGCTCTTCATAAATCCAATAACAGAGGTTTGCCAGTGGTTCCACTGATCTAATTATTAATCATTTTACGATACTACGGTACAGGAAATTTCCAGGCTAGTTGCATTTTTATATATGTGTATGTATATCTAGAAAAAGAATGATTGAATTTTATTTATCTATTCTACTGTTCCATATTTATTTTAGACTTGCTATTTTAGACTGTTGCAGGGGAATTTCACAATCTACAGTGTCTCTAATAATAAAAAAGATTTCAGAGTAATTAGCAGAAAAAATGAGGAATGTCGTAAAATTCCCAGAAGATCCTTTCCATTATCAAGTTTTTATGAATGAATTTAATCAAATTGCCAACTTTCCTGGTGTAATATCTTGTATAGATGGTACCCACATCCCAAGAAGAAATCCTGAAGATGCTGTCGGTCAAATATACAGAAATAGAAGGAGAATCTTCTCCATTAATTTACAGATACTTATATTATCTCAATGATGAGCGATGAAATTGTTTAAAAAGTGTTATTTACAGGTGGTATGTGGCCCAAGAATGCAAATATTTGATACTGTCGCTAGGTATCCAGAATCCACTCATGATAACATAATACTTCAGAGAAGTGGAGTTCGTGTCAAATATGAAAATAATATATTGCCAGGTCAGCCTATAATTATTTGTTTAACATCAAATTTGCATTAAATATCTACGAAAGGTGTTTGGCAATCTGGCAAGAACGATTTAGGTGCTTAAAAAAGAGGGTTGGTGATTTAAATTTACTTTTTTTAAGTCGAATTACAAGTTTCAATCTGTTTTAGTTTATAATCTCACTTTGACACGATCGTAGAACCATAGAAATAGAAAGAAGACTCTATAGGCCGGTTCTTTACTTACGATTTGCGCCGTTGTCAGTACTTTTACCTTCTTAAGTGCTCCTTGGCGGAGGTTAGAAGATTTTGTAACTATCGAACAGATTATCTGGGGTTCCACCAAGGTCTCCTCCACCGAAGCCTCCTTAAGTATATCTTAAGTGATGGACTATAAATTTGCCCTTTAGACCTTTGAAGGCTTCTACTAATACCATGCATATTCCTTTCACACATTCCACAATACCTTAGCACAAATATTAAGACTATTATTTCCAATATTACAAAAGACCAAAAGGGACAGATTTTTTTAAGGAAACGCTATCATATCAGCAATATTGACTAAAATTTGAACGACAAGTAATTTAACTCTAAAAAGTACAGTGACATTCTTTTGTCACCTAAATTACAAAGAATTTGATTTTTTTTTAATTCTACTGATTTGTCGTTTTCCTGTGATTTATAATTTATATTTCCATTGTTCCACCAACGGTAGAAAAAGACACCCCTACTCATAAACGAACTTCACGTAAAAAACCCCACGCCCTTCGTCCCCCGTGGAAACTTCATTCATCCCTCGCCCTCGACAATATCCCACCTGTATCGAAACGTGGGGGTCTCGCCATCAAAGCTTTTGTCGGTTTCCGACCGATCGATTTCCCTTTCCCTTCAAATCATTCCCTCTCGCTCACTCTTTTTCACCCTTCTTACGAGATGCGTGACACATACACACCCCCGATTTCTTTTCCGGGGAGTTCGAACCCCTACCCTCATACACACACGGTTTTGTGCACCTGTCGCAACTTTACCGGGCGCCATTTCTTTCCTCGGCTCGTTTGCTACCTGCTTACCTTGCATACACACCCACACCCGCTGGCCCATTATAGGGCCTGGCAGGACCGGAACTGTAGCAGAAGGGGAAAAGTTCACGAACTCACCTGCAATAAAATGAACGAACGTTAGAAAAGTGTTCTTTTTATTGAATTCTTTAGAAGGGAACGGACGGGACAGTACATAAATTAGATGTTGAAAATGAAAAGGTAAGTTTTTACGTTGCTGACGGATCGTCTTGTTTTCATAGCGTTCCAGGGAGGTTACAGTTTGTTAAGTTACATCAATAAAATTAGTGCTAGTTCGTTTGCAAAACAAAGTAATTAAGTGATATCGAATAGAGGTGGACTCAAGATAGGATTAGATAAAACGAGAACAAAAAACGCCGTACCTTGTCTCCGAAAACTGAAACATGTGCCCATCTACATCTAAATTTTATAAGAAATGATGTCAAATGAAATACTTAAGGAATTGAAAACATTGATTGCTTTTACTTTAAAATGAACATCCAATTATAAGTACATATACTGAAATTTCAAGATTCCATGTTTTTCGAGTCTTGCTTTCTCCTCAATGTTCTTGATAGACAAGACAAAATCTTGTCTACACTCCAAACTTTACCTTTCGCTCTTCCCAATATATCTCGACTCGTTGCAAAAAGTATTCCGAAGACAGATGAAGAACTCCACGTTCTTTATCCTTTCACAGGTCTCCCCGAGAGGTTAAATGCACCCCTGTACGTATCAACTGCCATCGTAGAAGATTAGCTCCTTTTCCACCCCTGACAAGGCCTTTGTTCTACAGCCATGATTTAAGATGAACGAGAAACGTGCCTTTTCAATAATTTTACAGGTTGCTCCCACTCAGGTATTCAAGTGGCCGAGTCAGCGTGATTGCGACATGAAAGGTCTTTTAAACTCTATACGTGGATATACTTTTAATAACATCCCGCAATGCATTTGCCCGGTGATGACTTAATATGGGCGGCTACGGAAGCATTATTCACCCGAGGCGGCATTTTTACGTGGACACGGTTATGTCTGATTCATTAATTCATATTTAGGACGTAGTACGTACGTGTATAAAAATTAGAAATGCAGGTTTTGGATACCTTCCCGAAATTCCATTCATTTCGTTCCATTAATAGAAAATTATAAGCGGGAGAGCGGCACAAACGAAGTGAAAAATTAGCATATAAAGTGGCATGAGCCGCCCTAATGGAAATACCGTCGACATTATTGCAAAAGTTATGTCTTCCAAAGTGTAATACTGATTATTCTCTCGTTCCCCACCTGTGCCCTTGTTCCTTTCCATCTTTTCATTTCAGGTCTCGGGGTCATGCCTTCAGCCTTGCAGAAGAATTGAAAACCATTACGACTGATGAAAGAAAAGTTTTCCACTAAGTTTCGAGTCTCTTTGTCCCTCCGAGCGACGTTATTTCTTTACCTCCATTTGATTTGTATTTTGTGCGCCCCGGAACCTCACCTTTATTTTTTCACTTTGCTGAAATTGTTTCATTCCGAGATTATTGTTTTAAATCCCCCTCCGTCCTGGAAGTTTCATTCAAGGAATGCGTTAATAACGAAAGTTTCGCACTGCGCGCTGCCAAATGAGAAATAAAAATCTTTTTCATTTACCGCTGCCGCGCTGCTGCGGCGGCGACTTCCTTAACCCGACGGGGGGAAGGAAATTTTTCATTCGTTAAAAAATAATTTCTATTTAATTTTATGGTTGAATTCACAAATAACCTACGGTAATTAAATGTGAAAGGAATACTCTCATTGCCTACTATGGTTTCAAGCAACATCCGTAGTTTATTTGATTCTGACGAGTTTAATTATCTATAGAAGGTGCTAGAATCACGTAACAAATGCATATTTCTGAAATTACCTGGCTCAATTTATAAGAAAGTTATTAAATAATTTGTCATGAATGCCAAATTTGACAACAATGGGGGCATTTGTGTTCAATTAACTTTAGTAATTGTTAATACATGTTACCAAGTTTTTGTGTTAAAAGAAAGGGCCTGAAACTTTTTACCAAATGAATATATTTAAAATTGTTACTACCTGTTTTTCTTCGCACTCGAATTAACATGTTTAGCGTAATGTTAATTTAATTTTAATAGGGAAAGAAAAGATGCATTAAAGACTGCGTGAGTAAATATTTCAGTTCTGATTTGGCCTCTTTTATTTAAGCATATTTATACTGAAAGTTTGTTCTTGTTAATATACAATGTATTATATAAACAGTATATGTAATGTAATATAATATTACCGTTCATTATTCACAGCTTTATATCCTATGATATTTATTTGATCTTTTCTACACGTATGTCACTATTTTTCAAACAAGACCACGCGGTAACACATATAAATTACAATGTAGGTTGCTTTGCAAGATATTGCGTAAATAATTGACATTTGGCAACTATATCAGATAAAAAATTTGCAACTACCTGTATTAGAGCAATCAACCAAACATTAATGTAAGTATACCCCAATAATATTCCCTGGGGCGGTCTTCATTCGATTCATTGTGTCAACAGTCAAATCCATGACGTCATATGTATATTTCGTAATTGCTAATACAGAGCAATAACATTACAAACTGTAGGTTTTGTTATGTGTAACATATGTACTGTGTGATTGGTATACGTGTTATCACGGGAAACCCTAGAAACCCTACTGGTGTGCCCCTTGAGAAAACACCCTGGTGGTGGTTCAAAGTTCAGTATGCGGAAATACATTGAAAACTCTGTTAAGATAAGGTAGGCTGTACTGAATTCTTCTATGTTATGGTTCAATTGTTGACCAGGTTTTCAATAAGGTCTTTACTTTACTCAACTTTCTTGTAACCTACACCCTCTTACAATATTCGGTAGCGAATAGGCTGTAAAATTTCACCCCACCACAAGTTTAATGCAATATTTACGCAGTGGGGGTTTTACCTTGTCCTTTCGCATAACATTCAAGAATTATACCCACGACACACGTTTCCAGTTCATGCCCCACTTAGCACAATTTTTGCATACCTCCCTCTCATATTCCACACTCACTTTTTTTCCATTAAACATTTGCTTTACATATAATCATTCCTTACATTTCTTCAACTCAATAAACCATCCGTTATTTTTAACCACTACAAAACCTCCTCGTAGCCTGAACGATAAGAAAATTTGAATATGGCGAAGGCGCAGAACGTCTTAGTTTCTAGTCGTTTCCTCACTTATATTTCTGTATAGTTTCAGCGAAAATTGAATTTGACCGTGTAGAATTATCATCAAACATAATTACTGACTTGGAGTGCGTAAAACACCAAAAAAGGTGAAACAAATTATTCCGAAAAAGTAATTGGCGAAATTTTCCTCAAAAAATACTGGTAGCCGCAAGGTAAAATGATCGATTCCCGTAAACTCATACTATTACTCTTTACTATTTGAAAATGTCTCCTTTTCGAGCGCATCGTTCATCAAGAAAAATGTTTACTTTTGTTTGCATCAAACCTTCCTTCCTTATCCTTACATTTGCATCTAATAATTTGAAAAAGAGCTCGCGCATCAAATTTCCACCAAAACTAAAAATTTCAGAATTTTCAGGATTAGTTGACACCCTGCAACAGCACATTTTCACGTCGGTGAATAGGCACAACACGTGGTAATAAAGTACTAAAAGCGTTTCTACAGTCATTTATATTAATTTGCTGGTTCTGACTGATAGTTTCTAATTCATGTTAAGTAAACAGGTACTGAAACCGAGAAACCGATAAAAAAATTATTTATTCATACTTACACTCGAGTTATTAACCAATTAACCGAGCCAAAACTAAGTTTGTTTATCGAAGTGCACGTAACTAAATGAAGAATTTTTAAAGCGGCGCTCAGTGGGAATCCTCCTGATTCATCCACTAACGGTCTATATGCTACACATATTTAACGTTTCGAGAACAAACGACACGTCACCGTGTCCTCCCTCCCTTTTAATTCCGTCGCGCCGAAAGAAGGTACGAGGATAAGGGAAGGTCTCCCCCTCTGGGCGAAGGCATCGGAAGGAGGAAAACAGGAAAAAAACAAGGGGAAACCATAGGTAACAGATGACGGCGTTAACCGCCCGATATTTACGATCAATTCCCGTTCGCACATTCCTCCTCGCGCAGCACACCTGCAAAAATACTCTAGTTTTCGCCCTTAGATAGGTAGATAATGCCCCATAAGTCATGTGGAAATCGCTTTCGCCTTCCATTTCAGATGGCAATAAAGTTTGGCCGAGCGCATTTTCGTGTATCTGCCACCTATAAAGCAGACAATGGAGGTTTTGAAAACGTTCTCGAGTATGAGGGAATACGTGGAACGTCTGTAGGTAATTACCTATGGAATTATGTCTTGAGATGGTTTAGTATTTTTTTTCTCTCGCTCTTGTTGGAACTCTACGAGAAAGCCATTTATTCTCTCGTTCAAAATTCGGCTGCGCCTCCATGAACATTGAGGAGCCATTGATCATTGATCTATTACTTTGACGAAGCTCTTCTAACGCAATTCTTTACATGAAAACTGAATTTTTCAATTTTGAGGGTATTTTATCAAACAGCGTGTTTGATAGGTTGAGGCTGCCTCTTCAAAACCTAGTGGAAGACACAATTCACATCTAATCCATGATTAAAACTTTATACATGACTCAAAAAGGAATAAAGCAGGAACGTTTTTAATCATTGTAATTAAGGTAATGAATTTTAAAATCACAATTTATAAACACCGCAACTTTTTGGCAATTTAAGAAAATAGTTTTTGTTCTTTCTTTTAAATTGCTTTACGTATCCGCACTGTTTCTCTTTCTACTACCAACCCTCTGCTGATTTTCATTTTTCGTTCTTCCTGGAACTACTCAAACTCATCATGTTTAACTGAAATAGGTATCAAAGTACTACTTCCCTTCAAAACAGATTTATACGAACACTTTCCTCCCTTGTTTTTATCTTTAGTAGGAACATTTTATGCACAAATTTTACGCCATTTAAAATTCATGAACTCAACCGTTTTATTCACAAAGGCTATATAACTTTCAAATAGATTTTCCCTTACATTGTGTTTATACTGTATCTATAAGTATAATTATAAAATTATATAGTATAATTAGTATAACATCTATTAGTAAATAATAACACCGTTTTAACTAAGCCAGATTTGTAGATGCGTTTTTAATAGAGCTTGTTATTGACGTTTATGTTGTTTGATATTTGTTATTTGTTATTATCTCATGCGGCATAGGAGTCTAGATTTTGTCAATCCTTATTTCTTTCCCTAATTTTTCTCTATACATTTTTTCCTTTCATCATCGACATTTTTGCATTTTCCTTTGGTATGATAGATAGTATGATTACTAGCCACCAGGAATGAAATGCCAGCTCATAAAGATCGAGCGGTAATCAGCAAATTAAACAATTGGAGAGACTGCCTGCTCCACCAGGGGGCAGCACCCCAAGTTGCCGAAAATGTATACGTATTTAAAATGTTAGATAAAAATTTGTTATAAATACACAGTAAATACAAATAAAATTCATGTATTTACCGGTGTATTTAAACTACAACTCTAAATACATATATCTAAAAACTTAACAATCCTATAGGAAACATGCGCAAAATGCTTATTCTCGTAAGTTACCTTAAATTAGAAATTTAAGACCTGAACACATCATTCCGTTACCTACTTACTACTAGACTTAATTTATAAAAACATTTATGACGTTTCTGATCGGTGGTCAAAATGTTCAATCGAGCATCGGATATCCGGTATAAACTATATTTTCTGGACAACGGATTCTAATGAAAACGGTTCGGAAATTTGCCAGAAAAAAATAGGAACGTTTCCGTATAATTCATCGCTTCAGCAGCGGTGAAAAATTGATGCACCGACAAATTATCAAAGCTTTAACTCACGCATAAAATTTTAAATTCTGTTCCCGGGCCGGGCAGCGTCACTATGATCGAATTTCCGATCTACCTATTTCAAAACTGCAATGGTGGAACTCGACACTGCAATTTACCTTCATATGAAAATCCATTTATTATTTTTTGACGTTTTTCCAGCGCGGTGACATATCGATATTGATGAGCCGTGCTACGTCAACCTTTTTCGGAAAGTTTATTTAAACTTTCCAACAATTTAGTAAGTCGATCTCTCGGAATGAAGTCTCCCTTATTGCGGATGACTTTTTACTACGTACCTCCTCCTCTGCTTCGGCGGCGCCGAATGGGATAAGGGGGAAGGAAATAAATGAATTTCGTCTCAGGTCTCCGGGGGCGAAGAATTTCACCTGGCGGAGTTTTACTTAAGGACGTACGAATGGAGGGTGGATTTGGCTCGCTCCTTATTACTTCTCTCGTAAGGATGACAGCGGCTCATTTAAATAACATACCGGAAGAAAAATTGGAAAACTTGGACGCATAAAAGTTGCTGTTTTGAGGGTTTTCCCGTGTTAAAACCTTTAAATTCGCCTCTTTGAAGTACTGAGGTAAATGCTGGATATTACGAATTTAGTGTTACTAAATCAGCAGCGTTTTAAGTTACAAAATATGAGTGTGATTGATATGAGTAAAATTGGATGACACCTAATCTCCATACGTCGTCTGTGTCAGACGTGTTGTTTAAAGCATCTCCCAATAATAAATGTAAAAATGAAAATCAAAAGTTGTGAATGATGTGCAATCTCTGCGGTGCGGTAACAGTTTATACAAAAGTTGTGCAAAACTTGTAAACTTGAAAAATGTTAATGTAAACTTTGTAATTTGTTGTAATAAAGTTAACACTGAGGGTGAAGGCACCGAGTTCTCATATGCAATTAACACCTAATCTAATTTTACAAACAATATTGATATTCGTGTATTTCATTATATTAGAATATAAAAGAGCACAATTATAAAATAAGTCCAAGAAAAAAATTAAATACATATTAAATTGATGGAGACATTGAATGGAGGTCAAACGTAGGAGAACAAAATAGATCTTAACAATACAAACATAAAAACTAATTAGAAAATAAAAGTAAGACAGTGGCGTTACCAATTAAGGGAGGTGGATGTTGAAAAATGAAACAAATAACTGATTCTTCAAAAATTCATACGAATGACAACCATGGAATATTAAATACTATATAGACTAAAAATTTATATCCATTTATACAACTCGAACTATATTCCCTGCTACAATAAATAAATGAAGAATAAAAAAATTATATTTCCAGCAAGTTATTCCATTTTTACTAGAAAATACTGCGCCTTTTGTAATATTATCTTTGACATATCTTTTAAATTTATTTTTCTAGTGGTAGTTTTCCAGAACTACTAGAAAAAGGCAAAGTTATTCTAGTGGTCAAAGGTGTTGATCGAAATAATTATCGACCTACAATTAAGCGTTCAATATTTTCTAAAGTATTTAAGTGTGTCTACCATAAAAGGCTTAATGGTTATGTAAAATATAACGTAGTTAATAAAAATTAATAGGATTTTCAGAAGTCCAAATCTACTAATAGAGCAATTCATTCATTTTATAAAATATTTGAAGAATTTTATGGACTTATGAGAATATCCTTTAGAATTATTTTATCACTATAGTAAAGCTTTCGATTGTGTCAATCACTCAACCTTAATAGATTACTGTAATGATAGGGATACAAAATGAAGCATTTTACTGCATCAAATAATTTTTACTCGGGCGCAGTCAATATGTAAATCTTACTGAAGAAAATGAACGATTCGGAAAAAATATAGTAATTACCCTAATAGAAATATTCAGTTCAGTTCAATAGCTCATCTAACATTATATGTAGATAGATGACATATCAGTAATTACTTGTTATTTAAATCTACATAAAACTCAGTGTAAGTGAAGTTTTTGAAATCTCTGTCAATAGCATACATAAAAGAAATATGTGCAGATACAGAGAGTTCACAAAAAATGTTCTGATGGTCCACAATTTTGCCATACTGTACAATAGCTAAAAGACATTATGGTTTAATTGTAAAATAGTATCGATTATATCTTCACCAGTGTTTTTAATACAGGTCGGATCTGTTATTAGCTGTTTTCAACCTTAATAATTCACAGTTATTAGCGGAATTTTCCAAATGCCGATCTGTATTATTATATCCAAGCGACAAGATGTCTTAAAATTGTGGGGCTAAGCCCCGTTGTCCAGATAAATAATGAAATTTCCCATAAATCAGTTTCTAGCTCTACACATAACGCCAATGACCAAGTTCCTTTTGGTCCTCGATATCAATCCTCGTAAAGGAAAAACATGATTTGAAATATATGCTCGTTCCAACATCTATTTTACCTGTCCGGTCACAGCAAAATAAGTTATAATTATTAACAGAAATGGCAATGCTTAAACAGCCAAGTTTCTGTCACATTTATAATATTAAAATCACCCCCATGGATCATATGAGAAAGCTCATCAAAATGCTTAAACATGGATAATTCTAAAGCATGGAGCTAATTCTAATATTTTTAATTGGTAATGTCGCCATAGTTAATGCTTTATTAGAAATTAGCTAATATGTTATTAATATAAGCACACATGTGATTATTGACTGCATGGTTAGTGGTGTCCTCAATTAAAGATTTTAAATTAGGTTACAACAAATTAGGTTAAAATAGATTACATCAACCAGGACTGTTGTATCTACAGTCTTTTTTCATGGGGTTCAATTGAGTTATAATGGCATTCCTATTTAAGGTGGCCCACCTTGCAACAAGATACTGATGTGCTCTTTTATGTGACATAACTTTCAACCTACATATAAAGAACTTCTTTCATGAGACACCTTCGGAGTAACTTCAACTGCAACATTAGATAAGTCTTTATACTTTAATTTTACAATAAACCTAAGCTCATCAGAGGCACAAATCAGGTTACTGTAATTAATAATAATTGAGAGGAAATCGGGATTTCTCACTCTGATCCACCAAGCGATAAGGACTTTATAACAAAGTACCTCAAAACGCTAAAAATTAGTTCAGTATAGATAATTTTAAGAAGTTGTTTCTGCTAGGAAAGAGGTTTTATTCCGTGGATGAGTGTATAACAATTAAGTCTGTTTCCTGTTTATTTTTGTTTAACTCAATAGCTGAATGACTCATCATTTGTTTGTTGTTCTATGCAATTATTGTGTATTGTATTTTATAATGTCGGTACTTTTTTAGTCCAAGAGATAACAAAGATTATTAAAATATTATTAAAATGGCGAATTCTCCAATCAAATCCCGTAGAGATTCATCAGCCATTATTGCACGATTATCTCCCCGAAGAACTGCCATAACCATCAAAAATTCAAACCGAAGCTTCGCTGCCGTCATGAACTTCATGAAGTGGATATTACAACTTCTCATATACGCAATCAAGCCACACATCCAGACAATAATCATCTGAGATAACGCAGCCTCTCAGATTTACAGTGTTACTTTACTCAGGTTCAGTGATAACGCCTCCTCCGAAAGGTCCGCAGGAGAAGGGCGCGAGAGGGCCTGGAACGCATAACGGTGTTCCTAATTTAGCTGTGTGGGTCCTGGAGCGATGGTAATTATGTTATCTTCCCGACTGTGCGACTCGATCTCTGCTCACCTTGTACCATACATTATTCCCGGCTAAGGAGCAAAGAGCACGGGAGGAGGACACGGTCATAAATGTAAATGCGGCACTTAATTCAATTGGGTTTATGAATTCGTTATCGTACGAAGTCGATTAAAAATTGGAATTACGAATTTAATATCTAATCGAGTCCAATGATGCGTTTCTTCGAATTATTTAAATGCTTTCTGGGTAGTAATCAAAATACAGAATATATATTAAATGAGTAAATAGCCAATTTTAAATTGTTCAAGCTACATTTAACCATTTACTATTTTACAACTGATATTAAAATGAATATACAGGTGCATCAGCTATGGAAAGTCTAAACTGAACAAACATAAAATTTCCTAGAGGATCCCATAGAGGAGCCTTTAATGAACAAGTGGAAATGAGTTCTGGTCTTCTAATAAATCAAAGGAAAATGATGGATGTCTCATAAGATAGCGTGAGTAACAATATAACCCTTAGGAAAACCTACATGTTATACTTATTCTAAATACAGGATAAGGCAATAAATACTACATACCTTTAGGATATTCTAAGTGTTAGAGACAAACAATGCCTTAGGGAATTTCAGGTGGAAGTAGCAGTGAAAAATTAAGTAACAAATTTCTAACCACCACCACACAATGATATGGAGCATTGGGAACACCCACCTTATAATAACTGGAACTTGAAACAAGAAGATTGGTTAAAACCATGGATATGACTATGATAGACAAATAACGAAGATTGAAAAAAAAATTTGGTAAGCCTCCATATACTTAATTATCTTGAGGCATCAGCTCTTTTCACCTCTCGATCGATCCCGATTGATGGAAGAAGGCCTTTAACATTTCAGATGGGAACATCTCGGGAACTCCGCTGGAGTCGTTCCGCAACTCCTTCTCCGTCTACGCTTTCCGGCGGTTTTCTACCTGAGGGCCCACGGCGATGAGGAAACTTCTCCAGCGGTATTAGTGGGTTTGCGCTCGGGACGCATTCGAGCATAAAGGTGATAAGGAGTCGACCGCCAAGGTAAATGACGTAACCTGCACCGTAACATGGCGGCGTCGACGTGCGGTCGCCGAGTAACTTTATGCGGTTTATACCTCAACGGTTGTCAGATGAGATATGGCCATTGCGACGAAGACGGTTCATTCCTAGAAAGTTACGACTCGAAGGGGGGAAGAGTAATAGGCAAAAATTACTGCCGGGGATGTGAGGCGATAAAATGTACGACGTGGGAGGTTACAAAGATGTCCCCGGTGACCTGCAAATCTGGAATATCGAATGGTGTCACATAACCGATTATATTCAGCCGTTGCCTTTAATCGTCAGATAATATAAGTAATATAACGGATATCAAGAGTCTCGCACCACAACAACAAAAGTCCAGTGTACCTACTATTGCTGAAACTATTAAAGCCATAGATTTGGACACTAGAGAAGTCATTGATCAATAACTAATCCAAAAATGAGCGATGTATCTACCCGATTTTCTAAAAGTGGCATTTGAAGAGATAAATATTTCCCTAATTTTTCACCGGTGTAAATTTTTTTAAACTGCTTTGAAATGCAGGTACTGCAGGTATGAAAAACCTGTCTTCATAAATTTATTTACCCTTGTTTCATGCTCCTCAACATGAATGAAAAACTATCTCTCTTGGTTCGAGCACAAGAGAGGCACTAAATTGTATAAACTCCAGGTTTGGAGCTCACAAGATTGTTAAATACTAAATTAAATTACATAAAATATAGATGAATTATATAGGCTTACCAAACTTCTTAAATGTATGTAAAATACTTCAATCTTTACCGGATTAGCCAAAAATTCTCTAACTGATTGAATTGAACATATTTACTCTAGAAGGTTAGATCATCAAAGAGCAATACTTTTCATTAATTAGCAAAAATAAACAATTTCATGTTTATAAAGGAAAATAAAACATTGAGTGCATGTTTGGTGGAAAAAGCGTTTCGCTTTGTGCGTAGCTGTTCAAATTAGCTTAATTTTGGTATATAACTAATGAAAATTAATATTTTTTTATGAAATAAATGGTTTGAATAGATAAGAAACTAATAAAATTCAAAATGATGATAACTGATGAGGCTTAATCTCGATTTCCATTTTTCGAGTCAAAATAAGTTAAAATTTTGTAATTTACAATGTGACTTATTGAAATGAACGTGGAATACTAAATGGCAACTCACGTTTTTTTTATTGTCGTATGTATCATTGCAAAATTAAGAATATCGATTGTCCCTCAAAATTTTCTTACTCTAAGGACCCTATAAGAAAAACTATATTTGTTGATTTGTAATCAATAGTACATTAATGGAGTGGATAAAGAAAAAATGTAGAAACAACTTAAATGATAAAAAATCGATTTTCACATTTTTAATGTAACAAACAAACCAAAAAGGTACGTTTGGATAAAACCAAGTTACTATAAAAATGGTTTGTACAGCTATTTTTTCCAATATGCATCCATAATATTGCATAACTTTATAAATAAAATTAATTTTAGTAGAGTACTAAAGTTACATGTGTAGTCAATTTTCATAATTGTCTTTTTGTTCTGCTTCTGGGTATTAAGACAATAGTTTAAGATGTAAGTTATTACAGGTATAAGATTATGATATTACCTTATAAGAATTAATTATAATACAGTATCATAATGAATGAACCTTATTAGCAAGAAAATATTTTAACATTTGATTTATTACAGGTACCAAATTATTTTTATTATAAACATTATATTTGTAATGACTCAAATATATTTTTCCAGTAACTTCCTAGTATTAGTATAATTATTGTGTATTAGTTATTAGTTGTAACAAAATTTACATGTCACTACGCCACATGGTACTTCAAAATGTACATTTTGAGTATATTTGAGCAGGTAAGTTCGAGAACATATATTTTCTTTTCTATATAAGAATAAAAGTTATTTTTGTCCATACACCTCTAGTAGTTAGACACTTCAATCTGTAGATTGAAGGAAAAAATTAAAAAATCCCGAGTTATAATTACCGAGAGAGTGGAAAATGAGTTGAAATTCATGTAACAGTTACTAAACAGCTAGAAACTGGAAACTTAGTATAAGGTATTGGGATTAATGAATTGGAGCATTTAACGAGATCGTCATTTTCACTAAGTATTCAAAATTAAGGTTTTCCAGAGAAACTCAACTGTTTAAATATTTTAGGAAAATCTTTGTAATTTGAAAACAATCTATGATGGATTAAGTCAGAAGAAAGTTACTAGGTGACGTGAAGCTACCGGAAAAATGAAGTATAAAATAATCGAAGTAGAAGTAGTAACTAGTAAAAAGGTACCAAATTAACTTGTGGTAAATAAGTATAAATTTTGTAAGGTATCGCCAAATTTTACAGTGTGGTGACGATGTGTATCAAAAAAGACAAAATATCTAGAACAAAATGTCCCCAATATTATGATCTTTGGTAAACACTAGACAACACACACCTCTAAGAAATATAATAGTGTTGCACACTGAAGTAAAAATTGATTCTAGGCATATACATATGTAATATACAATAAAAAATTTGAAGCAGTATTGAACTCTCCGAAATTTGTTTCAATTTGTGCGTTTATTGGTATATGTAATATTGTTCATTTTATCATTTCCAGTAGATTATTCCTTTATATAAATTCGGACCAACTCACCAACTCACATAGTAGCACCGTAGTACAGTAAAGTAGTACCTTTATCTAAAAGTTAGGCATCTGTATTTTCTTCATTCCTAGCAAAATTAGCTGTTATAACCGAAAACTGGAAAGTTTTCTATTAATTGATGATGCAAACCAAAAGATTGTAACAGTTTCCACTTCATATTTTCTTCGTTGGATAGACATTACATAAACATATTGATATTGTCAAATTAATTTCCCAGTGCAGTCGGGGGCTCTTTCTAAATATATTTGCTCTATTCACATTCAAGTCAACTCTTACCAGCTGATTATTACAGGAATTATCACACTTACCAACGCCCTATAAGAAATGGCGAAGGCGTTATGGTGCTGTAGGAAATTCAAATTACCTATTTATTCTATCAAATCTGAATGTAGCCTGTGACACTTCTGATGAAGTAAGAAATCCAATACTAATCTGCATCACGATGGGTTAAATCGTTAAAAAGTTATAGTGTAAGAAACATACAGATACACCCTAGCATTGAAAGCTTATCACTTCTTCTTTCTGGCAGTCATATAAAAAGAAAAGGCGCCGCAGAATACGTTCTTTAATATATGAAGCTTGCCTTTCGTAGTTTGATGAATTCCTGGGACCTAAAGCAGCGACTTCAAAGGTTAGAACAATTGGTCACTTTCTGATACCTCTGAAACAATATCAAAAATAGGTATTCAAATATGTTTTACCTCATCATTTCGGTACTGTTAAATGCTTCAAAAAGATAATGTAGGTCCATACACCTCAATCGATACCAATAAATGCAAGCAAAAATAGGTCATCGTAAGTGGTAATGCGCTCAGTAGCCAGGTAGTTCGGAATTTTATACGATCCAATAAATTATTGCGGCGCCATATATTTTTCGTGACTGTAAATTTCTACTTGGATTTAGAGATCGTCTGTATTGAAACTGCGTCTATAAATGTCGACTGGAATTTTTTGCAGCAGCGTAGTGGAATATGCAATAGGATGAGATGTATTAATAGCTTTCAATTAAAAAAAGATGGGGATGCGTCAATATTAATTTTGTCATCGCGACCGTTACCTTAATAAAAAACATCCAATAAATTTTTTTCTCGCTGCCATTACTCGTCTACCTAATCGCCTTGATCCAGATAGGAACGACCATTTTTTCAATTCACTGGTAATTTCGATCCAAACTAAATATTTTATCGCCAGGCAAAGACGCCATTCTATTAACCTTTGATGAAAAATTATGGAAGGCAATAATTTCTAACTCGCATATCACACCTTTAAGTATAACATTAACGTTTAGATAAATCACTCAGTCTTTGTTTATCTTCTTGGAATATTTAATGCTTCATATGCCGTCTCGGTAGATTATAAATAAACCAGATGCCACGGGTGCACCTGAGTGAAGACTTTCATTTCGCTCACATTGATACTTGAACAGGGACGGCCGAATTTAAATTTAAAAATACCCAGAAGTAGGTACTTGATATAGAATTAAAACCGAGGTCATTTTACAAAGACGCGTGATGCGTGGATTAATATATACCGCTCAAAAGGAAAACATATCGTCAATTTTTGATTGCGAATAAACACATTAGATAAAATTTAAAGCAACCCTCATGCTTTCACTTTATCCCGAAAACCCCTACTTTTTGGGTAAAGATTTTCCTTTATTAATATATATCGTTCAAAAGGAAAACCTATGGTCACTTTGTGATTACGAATAAACACATTAGACAAAATTTAAAGCAATCCTCATGCTTTCACTTTATCCCGAAAACCCCTACTTTTTGGGTAAAGATTTTCCTTTATTAATATATACCGTTCAAAAGGAAAACCTATGGTCAATTTTTGGTTACGAATAAACACCATAGTTAAAATTTAAAGCAATCCTCATTCTTTCACTTTATCCCGAAAACCCTTCTTTTTGGGTAAAGATTTTCCTTCATTCAGGTCGATCTCAAAACTGACAATTTTTTTTGTAAAAGAGGACAGTATTAGGGTGCTTAAAAATGATTTTAACTTTAGGAAATCGGTAGTTTTTGAGCGAGAAAAAATATGAGAAATTTTGCCAAATTGGCAGGTTTTCAAAGTGAAATTTTTAATGTTTTTATACGTTATTATCATCGGTTAAACCACAATAGTAAAGGTTGGTTATTCAACTTTACGCCGATATTGAATTTTCGTGAAAAGAGTGAGGAGAAATAAGTGAAAAAACGATTATAAACGGCGCGGTTTTCGCGCCTTTGCCATTTTGAAATTTTAAATGCTGGTGTGTTTAGCGGAGATACGGTAGTGGGTAAACGACCGTCGTCGTTTATATCTTATGTGTTTTATGTCGTACTTTATAACGTTTCTAAACCAAACCGCCTGACCTAACTCTGCTTTCCAGAAGATTCTACACAGGAACTAGTACTTTATAATATTTCTAAATGGAAAAACAAGCAGAATTACAAATTAATACGGTTTTAGTACGTTCTCCTCGATCGATTAACCACAACTACTTAAGTGTCATCGTCGTGTGACAACCCTGCGGTTATTTTGATGTACCATGTGAAATGAATGGAAAATCCGATTAAAATGGACATGTCCATTCAAAATTTGTTAATTTATATGTGTTATTGTGAAATATCGTGTGAAAATTAGTGCGACACATGTAGAAGACATTCCTGGGATGTAGCAAAAAGAGAAATTGGTGTCCCCTCATACTTGGCGTATCGGTTAGAAGTCGACGAAATAGCGGTTCACGGAAAAATCAGGTTAGATGAAAAATAATTTTTTTCTCAAAAAGTACAAGGAAAAGCGAAAATTAAACGATTACATGGTTTTATGTGGTTTTTTGTTGATCAGTGGTGATTTTTTGGTGACTTTTTAATTTTCACACCGTTAACCTCTCATGGAAAATCTCATTTTCAAAAGGCTATAACCTTTAAACGGGTCATTTCCTAAAATTATAATTGATGTTTTCAAACCAGTTATTTCATGTACTTTCGAGCCATCAATAGCTTTTATCAAAATTCCATCTGAATAAAGGTAAAGGTTTGAGTCTTTTGTTCCCATCCTTTATGCTATGACCATAATCTAATACACTTCACACCTAGGCTTTCTCAAAACTTCGACTGAGCGAACCGTTTCCTTTTCCATCTCCCGTAGAAAATATCACGATCCCAAAGGAATTCCTCCGAACTGCTTTCAGGAGATTTCAGGTGGAAGTTGTTAAAGGAGTTTCGAAGTATCGCTTACACCTTAAAATGAAGTTATATCGAAAGATAAGAGGTTATCGGGGGGGTTATATTGGATTCGTGCAAGTGGGAGAGACGCTTTGGGTTTATTGTGTTATTAAAGGGAAAAAAGTTATGTATTTTGTCGAAGTTACGATCTGCAAAGGATTAGTTGCGGTCCGTCAAATTTGAAGATAACGAAACGTCGATGATAACAGTAATTTCGTTAATCTCAAAAGAAGACGATCTATCTTTCTCCCGCGAAATAAAACAACCATTTGTTACATAAATAGGCACGCCATGATATAATCGTTTTAACTACTCATCTTAGCAGAGTATTAAAGTCTGGGAGGGGAGCAAGAGCAAGCAAGTGGTAGGTAGGCAAAATTAACAGTAACACCAGCACAATTAATATCTCCAACCTTAATTTGTTACTGGCACTTTATTCCATGGGAATATGTAAACAGCGTGCGTTACAGTCATCTCTTCAGAATTATAGACTTGAGGTTTGCCTGGGAATTTTAACGACGCTAATTTAGACGTGAAAGGGGAAAGTTTCACCTGATAAATGAGAGTGCGACCCGATTACGGGTGGAAGCTTTTTTATCAAAAGATGGAGATTTTTTAAAGGCGTAAAGGGTTAATTGGGACAAAGTTTGCGGAAAGAAGTAGATAAAAGTTATCGCTATTAAATTTAAATCTTGTGGTACTTGGCTAAACTCTAATAAATCTTTGGAAGACCCGCAAGAAAATTACAAACACGTGACATAGCTTTTGTGGGAAAGTAGTTTGATTTGATTTAAACTCGGCAAGTGAGGAAGTTCCGGTCTCCTTTGTTCTTTCGGAACGGACTTGAAAAATCAAATGCACAATAACGCGGTGGAAAAATATTTTCCCCATGCAAAGCTCTATTTAAAGAACCGCAACGGCCCCCTCGTCCGGTTTTACGAGCCGAGAAAAACGCAGCTCGTGATTTACTTCCATTTCCCAGGTTATGCATAAAATCCGGAAACAACCCCAGGTTGAGCGGTCAAGGGAATTGCACTCATACATGAAGGATATACCGTTCGACCCTTTGAAATTCCCCTTTTCGCTATAAAAGAGAAGAGGTGTACGCGTGTACTTACAAACGGAGGCCTCCGGGAATTTACCACCGGTCCCTCAGGTGAGAGGAAAATATGACGAAGGAATGTGGAGGTGTAATGGGGAATTTCGAATGCATATTTTTAAAAATTATGGACGGGTCCCCATTAGGAAAAAAATTTACAGCGGGTATACTATGGATTTATCCAATAATTCATGACTTGTTTGAAAGTTATCAAGTAGACTTTAAAGTATCCAGATCTTGAATATATTTTTGTGCTAATGACATGCATTCACTTCACCGATGGCAAAACCTAGAATGAGTAAAAGTGAATCTCAAGTACCATATCAGTCAATGTTCTAAAAATCAAAATATACGTACGTATATATAATTCAATATCGAATTCTCCTCTATCTGCTGATGGCGATGTGTTAATTGATTCTGAACTAAGCCTAAGTTTCCTAACCAAAACTTATTTGAAACGTCGCATTTCCTAAGTTCCTTAAGGCAATGTACTCAATTTCACATTAAAAAAAAAGCATGTTAATTACTCGTTATTTTAGCATTTAAGTATTGTATTAATTTATACTTCCTGCCTGATTACAAGGCAAACAGCCTAAAGGCCTACAAACAGATTTTAACTAAAACCGCCATTACATAATTACATTTTTGTAAATAACTGATCGGTATGAAGTTAGCAGCTACCCCACTACCAAAACTTTACAGCTGAGATAGAAAAAGGTTTATAAAATTTTTTTCAGATTGTAATTTTTTGTGGAAAACAAGTATCAAGATAGACCGACAAGAATGTACTAAGTACTTCGTTCTGAAGTTTCCGTAATCAAAAATCTTTTTAAATTTTTTTGAAACTGCAAATAATAGTGGTGAATATATAACATGATTGTAAATATAAGGAAAGTACCAGCATTCATTATAGGCTCAGTATTCAACTATTTCACAAAGTGAATATTCTTTGAATTAATCACGTTCTATAAAATCCAATTTTGGCTAAATTGTTCACTCAAATATCTCACTGTGCACCGATAAATATTTTTTAATAATTAAGCATTAATAATAACTATTTTTTTTCAACACTGTGGTTAGACAAAAGTGTCGGAAAAATCCTATTTTATATATTTCATCTGTAGGAGGCCAAAAGTTACATTAGTAATATTGCCACCTTCGAAGATGGCGTAAATCTCCCCGAATACCACACAGCAGAAGGCACATTTGCGTTAAATTGGATCAAGCGGGGATGTGCTGAGTTTGTCAAAACGGAACTTAACCCAGCAGAAGTCGTCCGAGATTTATAACATTTATAAGATGCAATCCACTATACAAAGACTGACGCCCCAGAACAATACAGACTGCCAACTTAACGTAGGTATATAGGAGAGATTTCTGCACTTCGTATAAGTTGGGCGGGCTAACCTGGAATAATGACGGGGATTTGTGTTTCTGTCTTTGTGTCAAGTTCATTGTTGAAGAGATAAAATTATGTAGAAGGAGAAGGAGGGAGAGAGAGAAGAGGAGTGGTGTGAGTGGGTGCGGCGAGATTAAGTCGCAAGTGTTCGGGGAATAACTTGGGGATAAAACAATAAAGTTATTATTCATAGGGAAGTTGTTTTGATTTGAGGTTGACGTCGAGATTATCCTGACATCTTAACACCGGTGTTAGATGATGTAGATGTAGAGGGGGGAAAGCAATTTGATACGGGAGCAGCGCTCATATGTATTAACAGAGAAATGTGTAAGTATGAACGGATGGTAAGCATGTACGTATCCAGTGAAGTTGGTGCACTTTTCTCGGAAAAGAATGAATGAAGAAAATAATAAAAGTTACGGCAAAGAAAGTACAGAAAACAGTAGAAAAAATGTCTGATTCAAATTTTTTAAGTATTCAAAAATAAGGAGAAATTTTGAAAAGGGTGAATTTCACTTTGTTTGGGGTCTGGCTAAAATTCGTTCGTTTTCAAGGCGGGATGATAATGAAAATATAGATGTACACAACTCCGTCCTAACCGACATTGCATAATCATTACCATTAAAGATAACCATGTTCACATCACAGGTGTAAATCATTTTGTAAAATCTTTTCTACAATTTCTAAAAATCTTTTTACAATTATTAAACCAATGTACAAAGTGAGTGAAGGTTTTTGGAAATCATTTTAATAAAAAGCCATCTGGCGTAGAAAGTCGAATATTCTGACGTTGTGATGCGCTGTGAAGATGTGTTATGTGAACATGCTGATCTGATGCATTATGACGATAAATTAACTTGGACACGCTTAAAATATGTTTTTGAGTCCCAAACCGCCAGGGGCTCATTTCGACATTCTAAACTGCCCTAAATTTTTTCAGATTGCAATCCCATTAACGCTTAAAAAAACTGAAATTATCGATAATGTTTACGGTCAATTTTTATGAAGGGGAAGGGAAGGTATCCACCAAATTCTAAAAATGTATGAAATTTTTTGACGTGAAATACAGATCCTCAATTTCATCAGTTTTACAAAGAAAAGCCCTAACATTTACATAATTCATTACATAAGCCCTAACATTTTTCCATAAATTCAAAGAAAAGCAGGATGATGAAAAATGACTCATTTTTTTTCAGATTTTTTTGAAGGTAATCGTATCAAAACAACACTGTTTTTACTGAACTTTTATTGTACAGAAAATAATATTTTAAGGCCCATAATTTGTTAAAAAAATCTGAAAAACCTGGGAGGTGTAGAATGATAAAAGGTGCCCCTCTCAAATATCTCAAATTTTTCGAAGACGACCAGTTTTCCCAGTTTCAATTTTCAGTATTTCAGTAAGACTATGGTTGCAAAAGTTTATATAAATTTAAAGAGAATATGAGAAATAAAACTTTATATTTCCCTGTATTTATGCATAGATGTCAAAACGCAAACCTTAGATATATTTTTTTAAATTTGCAATTTACTATAACAAAAAAAATGTCTAAAAAGTGGCTTTTCACCCATGATTTTATGACTAAAAATGACCCAAAGGTCTTGGAATATCCTGTACTATTACGATTTTTTTTTTCAGATTTTTAAAGATGTTACGAGTTCAAAAAAATAATTTTCTTAAACGTTTTAAAAAAGTGTTTAATGTGAAAATGTTCGCAGCTTTTGTTTAAAAAATCTAAAAATAAAAATTATGCATGTATACCTTCGCATCAGAAAATCCCTCAATTTCTTTTAATTGTTTATGCAGTTAATTTTCGTTTAATTCGTTTTTCATTTTTGAATCAAGTAAATTATTAAATTTGAAATATATACATAATTTCCTATTAAATTGTAAAATTGTCAAACTCCAATAGTTTTTTAATGTCTTAAGGGGTTCGAAAGAAACATATGAGGCAAATAGAATGCTCAAAAGGAACCATCCGAATACGTTCAGATTTTTCTGTCGATAAATAGATGCTGTGTGACCGATATATTTCTTAGGTTTTAATTCTCAAAATGCCACAAGTTCCTTACCAGAATTTCAAGAAAAAAAAAAGAAGCTATTGCGCGTTTTGTAGCACTCAAGGAGAGATAAATTAAAAATATGAAATAGTGGAAAATAGAAAATTGATTGGGAATATCACACATTATTAGTTAAAAATCTACTTCTTAAAGATAATAATCGGTTCCATATCAAGTTCAGGGTAACCAACGAATAACTTCCCGTTTACCGTCGGCAACATTTCGTTCAACTTTCTGTTAAATGTACTCGAAATGTGGCCGAAAACATTCTGACGTTTGTTGGCAATATATGTTGCCAAAGGTCTTCTTGCGTTACTTTATACACTAGCTGTTAAGCAAACCCTTCATAAAACAACTCTCACAATCAAATATGGCCTTAATACAGCAGTAGAATCGATTTTATCAATCCATCTTTGATAATAATGACCAACACACCAGAAAATATTGTAATTCCAAATTGTGAATGTGTGTAGCTTTCAAGGTTGAACCTGCCATGTAAACAAACATCTAAAAAACTCGTGTATTACCTGAATACTACGCCGCGTACGAAAATCGTGCTCCTCGGTTCCCCACTCGGCCGCATAGCAACTGAAAAGTAGGCAATTAATAGTATTAAATATAAATCATACGCACAAATCCTTTACCGTCCGTCCTTCCTTCCTTCGAACGGTGTTCGATCGGACACATCACAAAGACACACCGAAAACACTCGTAAACCGCCTCTAAATACATTAAAACCGAATGAAACGTTCTAAAACCGACTTGATGAAACATTCGAAAATCAAAAAATGTTTAAATATCGAACCGAAACGCTCAAAAATCAGACTAAACGTATCAGCTACCGGACGATGTAACCGCTCGAGAGGTGTCGACAAGACAATGCCGATTTTGGATAGCATGTCGGGCGAATTTTACCGAATGCGTCTGAAAATGTGACGTACACGTGAAAAAATTACCGGCTCATTACCGAACATGATAAGAATTTGGGTACAGCGCGGCACGAACTTACAACAGTGGAAAAACGCACGGAAGGTGTCGAATGAACATAGCGTTTAATACAGAGAAGAGAATACTGGTTAAATAAATATTTTCACGTACATAAAAAAATCAGACGCCATGGAAAGTAGCTGAAGTAGATTGTAGGAATCGTTTTTTAACAGAAGCCCATTGATTTTACTATGGTGTTACTTTAATAGCAGCAAATTTTAGCTAGTTCCTGAATTTATTTAATTAAATCCATAAAATGACTAGTAAAGGTTTACATATAGGTTATATGGACAAATTTTAAACGAGAGTTAAATCAAAATTATCTAATAAATCTGATAAAGACTAGGTACTCTATTACCTTCTACAATTTTAAATATTTTAAAAAAATCAGCAGTTTTCCGAAAACTAAATACTTCATTTTTTTTCATTTAAAAGACATTAGACGACACTCTCCCAAGAGTTTGTTTTAAATTATTGGAACAAGTTTTAAACAAAAAAAGCAACTGATAGTTTTGGTACGACCTGAATTACGTCTGATAGTCCCAGATTATTTTATTTTAATTTTATATTGTATATTTTACATATTTGGAATGCAAATGGGACCTACCTAGAAACAGTATTCACAAGTACACACAAAAACGTGAAAAAAAAAAGAAAAATAAAATAAAGAAACAGTATTCACAAGTACACACAAAAACGTGAAAAAAAAAAGAAAGAAAAATAAAATAAAGAAACACGAAATATAAAGATGTATACATAAAATACATATTTGTTACATTATTCACATTATTTAGATATATTATTTATTATCAATTATTATTGGATATTATATTATTTACAATTATTTCAACCTAAGATACTGAAGGGAAATGTACTCATTCAGATGGTTAGGAAATCAGAAAGAATATCTATATCAATAATTGTCTTTGAATCGTAGTTAAAACTTGTTAATTATTATTAAGCACTTGTGTAAAGGAAAATTTAAATAATAATTTGTGTTAAATATGGATGCACACAAATAAATGATGGCCGCGGGTAAAAAGTTGCAGGTCAGTGAATTACATATCGAAGGGGAATCGGCCATATCATTTAATATATTGAGAGGGAATTCCATGTGTACAATATGCTTTTTATCTGCAAGTTTAATTACATTTAGCTTCTGTTTTACCAAATATTTGTTGTCCAGAAAATTAGGAAAACATTTCTTATTAACGTAGTTAATGAACATGCCCTGGGCAACATTATATATGTATATATATATATAAAAATACACACAGTCAAGCCAAAAATACCACCCACCAGTTAAACATAAATATCATGAGAACGAGAACAAGAAAGAAAAAACCCAATGAAAGCACCACTGAAATTAGTGAATGTAATACCTTTTTAATCATGTATCTATAATTTATTCGAAATGTCCTCCTTTAACTTCTACACTGAGTTTCAATCGCGTCATAAGCTTATCGATAGCCGTAAGCAAGGTGTCTAGAGAAAATTCTGTAATTTTCCATTTTTCCTTAAAGGATTCCACGTTGTGGTGACCACCACTGATAGCCAAGCGGGTTGAAATCGGGACTTTCTGGCGGCCAGCCTTCAGCCCGAATGAACGCCGAAACATTGTCTTCCAGACATTTTTGCGAAAAGAAGGTTAAAACCTCACCAAAAGTTTACCAAGAAATGCTGACGAGCGTGTTTAAACTTCTGAATAGGATATTATTTAAAAACAAGCCTTGGGTATTTCAGCAGGTTTCCGCTATGGGGCGTAAGAGAAAAACAACGTAAAAATGATTGGAGGACAACGTTCTGACGTTTATTATACAGTATATCATACAATACATCAAATATCACTAAAGTAAATAAAAAGCAAGGGTACTGTGATGTTTTGAAAAAGAAATCAAACGAAATATCAACAACTACAGCAGTAACCTCGCTAATTAACTTAATTTCTGATTAGTTCGTACGTGCTTTAATTTTACATCATACTAAACGTATTCCCCAATTTCCCACTTTACAGCATTAATAACAACACCGACATGAAACGCCGTTTAGTTTTCAAAAGCGAAATCTCAGTAATATCCCCACAATATTTACTCTTAACTGATTTATTTGAGTTCGTAATGTATTTGATGTTGTTCTCTTGCAGGTAAGAAACGAGGAAGAGAGGAGAGGAGAGGAGTTCGTTTTCAGGAGTTGAAAGATAGACGACGTGCCTCGGTGAGTAGTTAATTAATATTACACTCTTGTACAGCAAGAGGCAATAAATAAGTTAAATTGCCGGCTGGCTGGTACGGTCGTCTCTACTTTAAGAAAATTCCAAACGTGAGATTTATTGCTCATATTTTTCAATCAACTTTCAGGACGAAGCTGAAATGGGCGACCGACAGGACCGTAGCAATGTTAGATCTTGAACGTGGTTGTATTCCATCTCCAAGTGATGATTATTTAATTTCAACAAGATTTAAATATTATATTTTTACTTATTATGTACCCCACAAAATGGACTTGAGACAAGCCGTAAAATCAATTAGGCATTAAAACCTATTACAAACTACTTACAAACTGATTACAATCAATCATACAAATATGAATACTAAAACATTGTTAAATGTTGAAGTGTTCAGTTTAGACAAAAAGAAATATTAGATGAAAAAATAAAAGAACCCCAACAAAATAAAAATATAACATCTAAGTGGTAGAAAATTATTAGTTGAAGGTAAACGGGGATAAAAGTTTTATGATTGATAAAATTGTTAATCCACTGAAATAAAACTAGAACAGAAAACTTGCATACGTTATATATAATAACACATACAATTTTAGGAATACAATTTCCGTGTTATGATGTATTGTCAATTTCCATAGTGTTCCTGTATCGAATATTGACACATTTCTATAGGAAACTATCTAAAGGCATAACTTTTGGCAAAAAGTGTTAGTAATTGAAATATTTATAGAACAAACACAGTAAGAAATCTTGAATTTTAAAAAAGTGTTTCATGAGTGCAAAATAGAATTTTTACAAGAGAAACATTTTAAATACCATAAACATTTCACTAACATGACTGGAACTTCCCCAGACAGCAATTTCATGAGAAATTCTAGACTGAATCTAATTATATATAAAATAAATTTTTATCTTATAAAACAAAAATTGATCCAGGATAAAATGATCTTTGAAAAAAAGCTGAGAATCTAAATTAACAGCTACAAATTTCAGATCGTCAGTTTTAAAAGTATATCAATTATTTATAGAAACTCTAAAGCACTTATTTGACGGTCACGAAGTTGCATAAAGTTTGTTAATGTTAAGTAATACTGAATGATTTCTAGACACAAACCTTAAGGAGGTCTTTAGAAATTTTATTTTCAAAACTAGTCATGTTTTTGTCTCTAAAGAACAGTATCATATCATCAGTATACTGCAGAGCATTCAGGTACTAATAATTTATTAGTCATAACCTCTTTAACATATATATTAAATAAAAGATGAGTCAAAATTGATCACTGGTCTCTATTACAATCCATACAGCTGTTGAAATTTTTCTTTTAACAACAAAAGTGGATGAATTGGGAAATTTATTATTTAAAGCAAAACTATACACCGTGAGCGAAAATAAAATTATGGAAAGTGAATTAGTGGAAAATAGTGGGGTATTAGTGAAGTGTTAACTTTTATGAAGATCAAAACATTAAGACGTGCAAAGACCTGCAAGGACTATCAAACTAGAAGCCTGATGAGCCACCTTTTAAAGCTTTTCTTCAAGGTGAACCACAAAAGAATCTACAACCTCTGGGAAGAACAGATCGCGACAAATAAATTTGATTTCTTAAACTCGGTTGACACTAATGACGCTTTGTTTAGTGTCCAAGTCCTTTTCCAGAGATGCATGGATGTTATATGTAACGTTTTTGCCTGCTTGGTAGACTACCAGAAAGCATTTGCTCATGTTAAACATGAAAAAATGATGGATATTCTACAAAACACTGGAATTTCTGGAAAAGATCTTAACATAATATCTAACCTGTACTGGAACCACTCAGCGGTTTTGAAAATAGAGGGCAAACATTCTGAACAAATGTAAATCCTTCGTGGAGTAAAACAGGGCTGTTACAGATTTTCAGAGAAGCTCTGCAGGATGTAGAAGAGGAAATTTCTTTAAACTGCATCAAACTAAATAATCTTTGCTATGCCGATGACATAGAACAACGATTATAGAACCTCATGGACAAAGTCACCCGAACGAGGAACCAGTATGGTTTAGACAACAATATAGCCAAAAGCAAGTTCATGGTGATTACCAAGGAAGAATAAGAAGAATATCCCTGCATATAACCAACTAAGAATAGCACAATTTTTCAATGTTCTAACAATTTCACCACTGGAACAAAGTTTCGAAAAACTAATCCACTCCTGTGCCCACTATCTAAATCGTCCGCACAGCCTTCAAGGCTAATTGTCTTACTTTATGTGCGTGTGAGTGAGCTTTAATTTTACGTTTTAGTTCCTCTCCTTCGAGGTTTTTTATAGCTAATGCTTCAAGAATACGACCAATGAAACGCTCTTTCCGTGATTATGAAACGTGTAATAAATGGCCCTTGTGTCAAACTAATGGCGTATCGTGTTTTGCGTCGACTTCATTAGTTATATTTTTGGTACCGCCCAAACTTTCATAACTCCACTGTGTTAGTAATATATGAACATTATGGGAGTGCTAGTTTTATTAATATATCGTTCGTTATCGGTGGTGGGAGGTCTGTTGAATTTAATGACTTCGGTCTAGATTGTCGTAACTTTCATTGACATATGCGGAACGAGATTGTAACATTTGATAAAAACCATTAAGCTATTAACATATATATTTAATCGAGAAATTGAGAAATTACAGGAGAAATGAGTTTGCAAGCTTGCAAATACAAAATCTCTTGCGAGTTCTAATGAGGCTTAGCACCTTGAAAACTGAGTGTTTTATGATAACCACTTTCAATATCTTGCTTTCTATTTATAGCTTTATTGCTAATAATGCCAACAGAATGCAAGTTACAAGATGGGATAATTCATCGAATAATTGGTGTCCACTAGGATTAGGAGATTTTGCGAAGTGACAGATACGACGATAATGAGCTGATAGTCGGAATATTAATATGTATGCCGTTTCCGTACATCACGCAAAGGGTCGGACTCCGAAAGCGAGTTGAACTCTTGCCGACGAGAAGCTATGAAAAGCAATTAGCTAATACTTGTATAATTGTAAATAGGTACTAATTTACATTTCTAAATACTAAAATATTACTATATTAACTAGTAATTCTAGCGTCTTTTATATATGAATGATTAATGAAAAGTATACGTAGCGTTATGTTTCAAAATAAATTTATTTCGTTAAATTAAAGAAAAAAGCACTGGGTCCATTTATGTCATTTTCCCTTCACACTTTTCCAGGCTCTCTGGAATCCAGGCTTCTCTGGATCGTGACGCACTATCTAATGGAAAATCTCTATAAAAATCCTGATGTTGTTTTTGATAATGCCGCCGAATGTTATATTTTTTTAAGTTTACAAAACTTTGCCCACATATGACGCATAAAATTGAAAACGAATTATCGTAATCTTGCCCCCCTTCTGATTCCATTACGCATAGGTTATTACAAAAATGAGGAAATGAAAATCGTTTCAAATCAAAATAGACAAACAGAACTGGAATAAAACAAATACTCTGTAAAATCTTTTACCCAAACAAAGCACACAAGTACAGTCACTCAAAGACTACATATTATTAACCTTAAAGTGGCAATTTATAGATTTTTCTAAAGTGACATCAAGATTTTATGGTACTCACTCAGTTACTTGCCCTGTTTTTACCTGATCATAACGACGCATCGGGTACATTTTTCTTGAAAGGATAAAGGATAACAAGTTAATTCTCAATCATCCTTGCACTTACTAGTTACTGAGAACAATTACTTAACTACCTGTACACGATTTTGTCTACTAACTATTTAGAAACAAAAGTAAAAACATTTTTGGTATGCTCGTATATGTTTCATATATGAAATAATAAAATTCCAAAAACCCAAACACGTCTAACTAAAATCATATTAAATCAAACCTGGATCTTCTGACGTAAAAATCACGAAAATGCCCCAAAAGACAGGCGGTAATATAGCTTTATGGGTGCCATAAATTACCGGTAACAGTGATAAAGCGTTTGCTCCCGGGAGCTCGGGAAACGCGGTTAGTGGACACCTCTGTTGTAGAATGAAGGGACTCTAATCATCGACATATAATTTATTTTTTAATGTAATGTATTATCACCCAAGTACGTGTAACCTTTCAACTGTTTTGCGCCTTGTTTACTATGTAATCTGTCATAAAACAAATAATCGAAGGTGTTGATTGAGACAGTGCAATGCAGAATTGTAGTTCAGTGAATGATATTTCTCACTGATTTATATTTAGATATTCTTGCTATTAAGTTTGCAAATTTACTGTAAAGGTTCAATTGTATCTTCCTGTATAGAAGTTCTGTTTGCCGACTACTATCTAGCAAACTGATTAAAATTACATTATAATCTTTGAAGGTATTTTCTTTATAACGTACAATCGCATCAGTAATTATTCCAAAATCCAATTCCAAATAATCTAAAATTTGTTTTTTGAGTAGATATGATGAAAATATATGATGTTGATGCTGACCATGATATGGCTTGAAGAGAGTGTGAGTGAAGTAGGGTTTTTGGGATTTTGGGTATTGAAACTTTCTGCACACATTTCTACACAATTCCATTATGCTGACTCATTTATTCGCCCAGCCTTAAAAGTTGAACAGTCTCGAATATCTCTTGATTATTCCTGGAACTAAATAATGTTAATCAAATTTCCTTTCCACAACATTCGTTTTCTTTTGGGTTACTTTCTGTGATCGGCGCGCTGACACTAACGGCGATTATTTGTAAGCCTCCACTATATAATTCCGTGACGAAGTGTTAATTAAAATTTAATGTCGAAAGAATCGGAAAACTTTGTAACCCGACTGAAACTAAAAGGCGGCTATTCTTCGTGGTGATTAACGGCGACGTTGGCGGCAGTTCGGTTAAACACTTCTACGCCCACGTTTCATCCAAATAACGTCACCTCCTCAGACTCACTTTTTCTCTCTCTCTCTCTCCCTCTCACCTACCGCCCGGAGTCCTGTGAAAAGAAATCTCTCTCCGGGAATGAAAATTGAGAGTAATAAAGTGGCGGCGCATATTTTATAAGGCCAATCCCGGGCTTCACCGTTTGGAACTGTACACCTCTACCCGGTATCTGTCAATTAGGTGTGAATTACAGCGCCGTGTCTCGGATATAAACTTAAGTGTGATTATTTTTCTTCTTCGTCTCCTTGTGAATTTATGTCCCGTTATTAGTCGCGCTCGTAATGAGGCCGGCGTAAAATTTGATATTTCGGCTAATAACGGGGATGGTTTTCTTTTCGACCGGTGGAGTGGGTGCGGGTTTCCTTAAGACAACTCCGAGAACAAACTTGCGTCTGTCGTTCAATTTTTATGTGTAATTACTGTAGTGCATTTACCCGTCGACCAGAACCTCTCTCGTTTTATTCGCAACAAATTCAGTTGACATTCCGACGACCCTTTCATCTCCCAACTAATACAATACATATCCATTTCTATTTAAAGGTTGTCAACATAAAATTTAATTAACTGGCTTCAGCAAATAGATCAACAAATTTTAATTAACATCAAATTGAAGTATCCTTCGCACGTAGTTTGCATGTTGCTGCAAAAGTAAATACTAGGTTAAATGACAATTATATATTGTATTTGTGATAATAGTAATTATGAAACAGAACACTGCTTTGCATTTGTCCGATTAAGTTGGATGCTGATGGTGCCGGCTGGTTTAACAAACGGGGCAGGATCGGAATTAACTTACGTACAAATGTAATATTTAAATTGGAAAATAGCGAGTTGCGTCTAACGATGCTAACTAATTTCTCTTTCTAAACTGACGGTAAAATAATTGAAAGCGAAATAGCATGTCAGAATCGATGTTAAGAAATTTAGTTTTTATACATTACAAATATTATTCAAATTAACGCGCGTATATATCATCAGGTAAACTAAACAGTCGCTGTATTATTAGAATTTTTCGGGCATCGAAAAAAATCTATTAGTGAGCGAGATTTGTACTGTCTCAAACACGAAAATACGATGGTACTTAAACACTTATAATATTTTAGCAGTAGATATTTCTAAGCAAATTTTTAGCAATTAATTTAATGAAAACTCCATAATTTCCTTTAGTTTCACTAAAACTACGTTCAAAAATGAAACCATTGAATATTTTATACATCCAATCATAGTACGGTGGTTGTTAACATTGTAACATTACTCAATATTACAACGTTACAACATAACACCAATACAAAGTTTGATTTTAGTTACCATTTAAGATTTTGTATGAACTTTAAAATAGACAGAAAATTACTTTATGTTATCCATTTCTAACATATTAGTTTTCCGAGCAATTTTATATTAAAATGGATGTAAGTACTCCAATAATTTCAATTTTTAACGCCTGTATGTTTCTCATGTGCAAGGACCTACTCGTCCATGTAGAAGGGATTTTTAGCTCAATGTTCTATTGTTCTGTTTAGCTCAACACATACAATATCTGTAAATAAAAATACTTCAATACTTCAAAAATGACTTCAATTTTTGGAGAAGCGCCTGTGAGGCAATTCTGGAAAACGTTCCTGAGGACGGGATTGATTTTTAGTTATGAGGCCCATTTTCACAGGAGTGGTTACGTCAATAAACAAAACATGCGTTACTGCGCTGACACCAACCCCTGTGAATTGCATTAAATGCCCTTGCATTCACCTAAAGTTACAGTGTGTTATGACAAACGCCAGAAATCCTCTTATTCAGTGTAGGGACAATTGGAGGCGTTACCTACCTGATACAATTTTTGAAGGTGTATGAAACAAAACTTTACATATGTACCTATATTATAAAAAAAAATTCTAGTTCACAAAATTGGTTCCACTGCGTTTAAAAAGGGGAAGTTATGATGCCGCACCATGTATAAAAACGGAGTGTTAAAAATAACTGGGTTATTGGTTAGATGTATCCCCCTCTATGAAATAAACAGTTTTTTAAACGCTAGTTATTAACTGAACTATTTTGAATATACTTATTGAACTACAATGCAATAGTGCCTTCCACTTCCTCCAATAACCTCAAAATGGCGAAAGCTCTCAAAAACTTCACTCTCGTTGAAGTCCTCCAAAGTTATTCTTCATCTGAATGAAAAGGATGAAAACATCTTCATCTGATGAGGATGAACTTGTATTTAGAGTGCTAATTTTAATTTACATTTAAAGAAAAACGCCTGCACTTAGCATTCACAACTACACGCAAATAGCACAATTCGCAAGATTTTTTAAGGTTGTCCTCTCACCCTGTCAAAAGGTCGGTTAAAGTCTCCTTTAAGGTTGATAAATGGACCAATTCGGCCATTTAACTTTAAAATCGACTTTAACTTCAAAATGTGACTATGAAACCAGTTTTTATTTACTAAAGATACAATTAAAAATAAAAGTCAACTTAATAATTACCTAATTTGATGATAATAATAATTACCCGAACAGTGCAGGGAATCAGTTATAAATATCACAACATAACAGGTGAGGCTTTGTGAAAATCTATTCAATATTTTATATTTCAAGCGTTAAAGCTACATAACAATTGTGTTAGATTCTAGGATACGTCAGTTCTGTCGGAAATATTGCACGTAACTATGGTCACACATCAGTTCTGCCATCCAGAACACACACATACGATATCCTCTTATATCATTCCCTACCTTTTATTTTCATAGGGGTCGTAATAATAAGGTACTGCACCTAATGCAGCTCTGCGTCTGTATATTCCTTGACAAAATAAACAAGCAATTTGTTTGAGATATTTTATAGGATGTAGCGCAAACATCATTTAATCGAATTTCGAAACGTTGCCTGTATCTATTATTCCCGGTGCATCGTCGAAACAATGCGCAACACTAACGGTTTCGCTCGATTTTATGTTCGAAATGGCTGCCGCTTTCCAAATTCCCTATATAAACAAACAAATGAACTTTACAACGGTGCATGACTCTATGGATGGATATTGTCAGGAATATCGTTTTAACGGAAATTTGTTGCAGCAACCCATAAAATAGACAAGGTTTGAAATACCAAAACTGTGATTTCTCATTCGCAGACATCAGGATATGAGGAAAGTAAACAACGGCGTAATCCAAACGTAACTCCAAAGGTATTAACAATACATTGGCAGGAAATTTTACTCTTCAAGTTTGTTCAAGAGGTGTGACAATTGCACCCACCATTATTTATCGTATATTCCTAAACCCCGATAGTTTCATCCGTGAGACAAAATTATTTGAAACAATTTCTGTCGCAATCGTCCCCCTCGAGAGTTCCCCAACCTGAACAGTAAATTCTCCCCGAAACCCGACCTCTTCCGCGATAATATTTGCGCATCTCTTCCAACGTTGTTTCCGCAATCCTCGACGTTGTGTTTCCATACATTTTTCATCGTTTCATCGCCCCACCGATAATTTGTACACCTGGCTCGTCCTCGTCCTTTCCTCCTCCGAGCCTTCCGCGGGAGGACTCCTTCCGATCGAATTCCATCCGGAATATTGCGACGATTCATCGGATTGCTTTTCCACACACACCGACACACGCACATGCCGTATTATGAATCTTGAATGCAACATCTGTATTCCGGGGGAACGAGTCGCACTTAGGTGTTTGGATATATTTTTCACATCGTAAATATCGGAAGGAGATCCGTCGAAAACACTACAACGGATTGGGGAATTAAACATTCATGCCTCTCAGGAGGTGAGGGACGTACTGATGTGGTGTTCCGAGGAGCAGACTTTTCTTTAGGGGTAAATACGTTGATTCGTGTATTATTGTTGTGGTATATACATGTAAAAAGTAGTAACTGACGTTATTGACTTGCTATTGGCATTTTTCTATTCAATTCGTTTGTGTCGTACTCGAGTTTACAAAATTTGCTTCATTTGAAGGAAATCCCCAAATGACTTGACAAGCTAGTTACGGATTAGGGTGGTCCTGATTTCGGGTGTTTTCTATTTATGTTCTAAAACGCTCATATGGTTCACAGTAAATAAAAAATATTTCCCCAATTTCCTCAATTGTAATCATTTGCTGGACAGCGACGTAATTCTTCTACGATGCAAGAAATTAAATTAATGCAGACTTGTGCCCAGATAGTTATAGCCCAGATATTATTGAACTTATTTAAAATTCACATATCTTAAAAATTGTCAGTTCTTCATCTTTTTAAAACAAATAGTTAATAAAATGTAATAAGAAAGTACAAATTTGCGCCATTAAGCGCCCAGAAGAAAGCACTTACAGGAAGATATACTTTTGTGGAAAAAAGAACAACCTAATACGCACTCCGAATAGTAGCACTTACACATTATTGATAAATAAATTATTTTATTATCAACTGCTAATCAACTTTGAGAACTTGCAGTTATGAATTTAATAAATATTTTTAAGTACACTTTCAGGATTAGTTATGTTCAGAGCACTATTAAATCCTATAAATCCACTTATTACACTACTTTTCAGTCAAAATATCCAGCAAAATAAGACAAAACACGAAACAATATACGCAAAAACCCTGTTTCAAATCCCCTCTTCCTTCGTTCGGAACCGGAGCAATTTGTGCCCGGCCTTCCCCCTGATGACAGCAGCAGGAGCGGTAATGATTGCTTGTGCTGCAGGTTTCCTGTTGCCGTTCACTTTCCATACTCTCCCGCCATCGGAACGACCCTCAATTGAGGCTCGACTCACAGTTAATTTCCAGGTAATTCACATAGAATTGCTGCCGCCGCCGAAATCCTCACTTTCCGCACAGTTCGGAAAAATCGGCGGAGGAATCGCTTATCTGGTGCGTGAAAGTGCCGGAACTGGAGGCGGAATTAATCGCTTAAATCTAATTTCGCGTAGGTGGAGGTCAGTTAACCAAAAATGGGCTTTTCAAATACTCAAATTATGGAGTTGAGGTTCAAGAGTTGAGTTCAAGTACGAGTTTCGTGAACTCAACGTTACTAAAATGTCGTGACGTAGATTTCCGGGAGAATTTCCCCTCGCCGGGAGTATTATGGGGGAGGCGCGGTGAACGAGGCAAGGGGTGCGTCTGCTGACTTCGCTTTTACGGGGCGAACGGTGTAAAATTACTAAATATCGAGACGTTTAACTTCGTTCCCCTTCTCGTTCGGGGGACGCTACCTTATCGTCGTTTCGGCTTCATTGGGATAACGATGAATTTTTCATTGGGAGGAAGAGAGAGGCGACATCGACCTGGCCGTACTAATTGGGAGTTATCAGATGGAAGAGGGGATGAAGTTTTAATTAAGGGAACATTTTGGGAGTCCGAGGAGGCTCCAAAACAAGTCGCGACGCCTAAAAATGAAAGCGCGTATGATACTCGAAACCGCTTTAAAAAATATAAAATTGAAATCCATATCGCCTTAGGACGTTGACTTTTAACATAATAAAACTCATTCTTCGTGCAACTTCCGCCACAGAGCACATGTCCGCTAATTAGCAAAAAAATTCACGGCATCAACTACCAACGTCACAATATCCCACCGCCTGACAAAGGCTCCGGGTTGCCCTAAGGCGAGTCACATTTTTGCAGGTTATTACGATGGAAGAGGATGTAAAAGAAAAATAGATGATATTGTTACCTCGGCCGGTGTCCAGCCGTTGGCACAGGTCGATAATACAGCGTCCTACAGCACCTTTGTAACCGATGTTCGCGAGAGGGAACGTATTTCCTTTTAATGTTCGGAAAAGGTTTTAGCACGGTCAAAGGGAGAGCGCTAGATGGAATTTTTTTAGTCTGAAAAATCACCTTACGTCAGCACCGAACACTTTAAACCAATAATAAGAAGTAGTATTCAATTTTCCAATGGGATTGTTTCTTTCCTTTTGATCCAATATATAACTTTATAACTTCACAGAGATTCCTGGGGGGTAAGACATAATGATGCGCTATGCATAGCCTCCTTTATGTTAATGTTGACCTCATCTACACGTCAGTGTTCCTTGCTTTCGCAAACGAGGCGATGACGATCGAAACTTCACCGAAATAAGCGAAGAATTTTCTCTTTTACACAGTGCATGCAATTGTCCTTAGGTTGGGGAACCTGCCCAAAAGAGGGGAACGTTAAAGATCATCTAGTGAATTCTCCTAGTAAAATGATAAAGCAGCAGCCTGAACTAAAAATACCAGTCCTGCAATGGGATCTCCAAGGAGGACAGCTCTAAGTGATGTCAAAAAGAAGTCCTTATTACGAAAAAATGTAAGGATTGGAATATGGAATGTGAACAGCATGTACGGGTTAAGCAAAGTACATAATGTTGTCCTGGAAATGAGACTAAAAATCGAAATCATGGAAATCGACAAGATGGGACGGAAGTGAACAGCGCATACTCCAAAACAAGACAATATACTTCTAAGGAATCAATACAACAAGATCTCAGCATGAAACCGCGTTTATCATTGATAGTGACTGAGGTATTACTGAGGCGCAAAAATTAGGATCCCAAACAAAACATACGAAAGAAAAATAGTGCCATTTGAAATGTGGACTTACAGAAAAATGCAGAAAAGATCGTGGGTAGAGCACATAACTAACACAGAAATACTAAGGAAGACAGAGAAAGAATTAAAAGTGTTGAAGGAGATAAAGACGAGAAAGCTAGTCTATCTGCGTCACATAATGCGAGGTTCGAAATATGTCCTCTAAATTTCCTAAATAAACCTTCATCTTATAATCAAGGAAAATATGTGGGCAGAGATCGATTGGGAGAAGAATACTTTGGCTGCAGAAACTGCCAGAGTGGTACAACATGTCATCTAAAGAACCCTTCAGAGCAGCAGCCTCCAAAGACAGGATTGCCATGTTGTTAGCACTTAGAACAGATGAATACAGAAGAAAGTTAATGTCTTAGTACCCGTATCCAATAAGCTGCAGAAGAAGAAATTGAATACAAGGAATTATATAGCACAAATTTTGTAGAATGGTAGAATGACGAGGTTGGAAATGAACTTGAAGAAAAGAAAATACCCTATGAAATATAGGGAAAGGTAAACGATAACGAAGACCATAAACAACAGAGAAGGAATAACACAAAATTTTAAAAAAAGAGTGTCAAAACTACAAAATCAAGTAAAGGACAGTGTTACGAAATTGAAATATATGTAAAAATACACAAGTTTCGGAAGCCAGAAAAGCTGTTAAAGAAAACTAGAGACCAATACACGATAGAACAATGATTGATAACCAGGAATGAGTAATGCCAATCAGCGAACCTAAAACTTGTACCAAAAAAGATTAAAAATTGAGTATGTTCCCGACGTTTTGATGTAAATGCTAGTGATCACCCTTTAATAAGTTTTTAATGTAGGAAGACAATATGACTGAAATCTCAACTTCCACCTTATAGTCTCCGACGTCGAAAATACATATGATACAGTTCCCTTAAATAAATATTTGAAGTATGAGATGTAAGAGGCTAAGGCCAATCTATATGCCCATGCAGTTATATTTGAGAAATTGATTATATGTATAAAGAGATAAAAGCCGTTTTTAAAATAGGGAAACAAGTATTTGAATTAGTAAAGGCATCAAACAGAGTTGCTGCTTCCCTCTTGCTTTGTATAATGTATACATATATATTTAAAACGTCCTAGAGAAGAGTGTTTGTATACAAATATGTAGGGAACGTAATAATAGCAAAGGAAACACAGGCAGGAATATTCCAAATTCATTGACAAAATGGAGGCAATCTCTCCTAGGCATTCTCTTATATTACTTAACCTGCACTAACATATGGTTCAGAATGTTGGCAAATGAACAACGGAGAAAAAGTCAAAATATAATTTTCCTGGATTATTTTGCAAGCAATAAAAATTGACTACTGGTAGTGGTAGATAGAACCGATACGCGCCTACGAAAGCTCAAAACCAAGTGGAAGCAAAATATTTAAAAAGCTTTTTCCATAGATTTGTAATAAAACGGAAGAGAGCGGCATGGCGTATGAAGTGCAAGAAGCGACTAATACAGCTTATTTCTTTAATTTGTACTTTAAAAAATATTCAATGGAAATAACATCACATTAAGGATGTTCATTCATTTTTAACAAATTTATCGTACCAGAACTAACATAAATTCTTCCTAAAGTAAACGTTTGATTAGAAAATCGTTTAATAATTGGTCACGATATTCTCCATTGTAATACAAAACAGCTAACGCTTCAACTAATTCATCCACAAGAAAATTCGAGAATTGCCAAGTTATCTTCTACAAAACAAGAATGTAAGATACGATTTACAATCACTTCCTGGGAGCAATAAAATATAAAAGTAACCCACCCAAAGATTTTTCTGAAACATCAATTTACAAGTTACTTTACCGACACACTGTACATCTACACCCCCGACGTTCCCCGTCTGACTTCATCTCGGCAAAGTTCGCGAAGGCAACGCAAAAAAAGAGGCGAGAGGAAAAAATCGGAGCAAGTGTAAGATATTGAGCTCTCATTTTTACTTGGGAAATCCATTAATAATTTTCTAGCTGCAGGTTAAAAGAATTAGAACTTTGTAATTTCGCACTTTTTATTTTCCGGCGCGGGGAAACTTTTTAAAGCAACCTGTACAATCATTTATAATACGTACTCCTTTTTTTATGGTGGCGGCGGAGACGTCGAGGCCGGAAAGTTGTTAAGAACTCGAAAGTGCACTCAAGACGGGAAGGGAGGGGAAAGTGGGATTCGATTTGTTTGAATGTGACGTTTTTATGATTTTAATTATATTTCTTAAGATGTAGAAATGATCTGTACAAAACTCACCACAACAAATATAAAGTACATACATGCAAACTACACCGTAATGGATATAAATTGTAACAAGAGCAGCCCCTAAGGTATTCTGTGGGTATAGCCCACTAGAGCCCCTAAGGTATTCTATTATTGGTGGATTTGATTCCACCAAGAGTTTTCTATATAGCTTGACTAGGCCTCATAGCCATATTTGTGATTTCTATCCTTCGCTGTCTATGTTTGGCCTCTAATCTTTATACTATTTGTATCAGTTTCTTTTCCAGATTTTAAATGACTACTACTTGCAATTTTTTCTCTTGGGTTTGCTTATGTATTTTGTTTTGTGATTATTTCTATCCTAAGATTTTGACTTTTTTCTTCACTTGTTTTTTGCAGTAACCGCCTTGCTTTTATTTATTGATCTTAGCGTTCATTAAATTTCACTTTTCATTCTATCTTCATGGTCGCCTTCAAATCACAAAAATTATGATTTTTTGGGGACAAACTGCACTATTTGCAAAAACCATTAAGTTTCAATTTCTGCCCACAACGAATATTCATAAATGTATCTTAATCTTCTAGAAAACTGTAAAAAAGTGATTCTTTACCACCAGAAGCAGTTGGTGATTTGCGTTCAATTTTATCTTATCACAAATCTAAGATTCCAGAATCTTCACATTCACCGTCTATCTGAGGAATCTTTTAAAAATATGCAAAAACCGTAAATACATTGGTAAATAGAACGGAGAAGCGCCAATCGATTTGGTATAGGTACGATGTACACATGGAGAAGAACTGTCACCAAAAAGTGCTTAGAATACGTATCATGGAATAGATGGAAAAAAGTAGCAGCATGGAAACAAGATATTGAAGAAGTAATACGTTGCAGAGACTTAAAAGAAAATGACTGGTACGAATATTCAGATAGACCCCTAATCCATCGCCATGCTCAAAACTATGAACTGACTTATGAGAACAATTGATGTCTACACGCAGTAACCGTATGGCGAACGAAGAAGTCCAGGAGTAATATTTACAGCTCTGTCTTTTAATACCGATGGGTACAGCTAGTCATTCTAAATAGGAAAGAACATAAATCGAATCTTGCAAATCCGTTGGAAATCCAAATGATCTACGAGGATAACATTTTCACCGACACATCAAATCCCCTTTGCTTCGACTCCCACTCGTGGTTTCATAAATAAAAAATTTCAGGTATGAAACTTTAATACGGCATCTCAATCTACAAAATCCCGATAACGCGCAGGGTGTCCGCGAGCTCTCCCCGAGATTTATTAAGAAAACCGGTGAGTATTAAAAAGCGCGCATCATCTTTCGCCTCACGTCCAACATATGTAAACTAACGACTTGTGTCTTGCATCCCAAATAAAATATTTAGGGGCCGCTCCGGAATATCCAATATGCCGTCTTCGTAAATATCGAAAGGTAGGCAATAACAAGGACGTGTCTGCATACCAAATAATCGTACAAAATTTAAACCAATCCGCCGCAGATTGTGCGATATATCTTCTTTTCGGGGTCGATGGCGGTGAATGGAATTGATTTCCGGATTGTGAGCTTCGCGAGGTTTATTCCGAAGAGATCGTTTGAATCTTAAAAGCTAATAGTCCCGTGCTAATCAAGAAATACCTCTCGTCCTTCTAAACTATTTTTTGGGGACGACGAAGTGTCATCAACATAGAGCTTAAGGAAAGGGATCAAATGAAACATTTTCTATAACATTTACGATCAGTTCATTCACAATAAGATTAGCTAACACTGGACTAGCTGGATTCCCCATAGCTGACCTTATATACAGAAAATTTAGTGGAATTGAAGATTCATGCATTTGAACAGAAATTCGATCAAATCGCAAAAGATACCGCAAGATATTCAAGTAAATGCTAAATTATTTCGCCATTGCTTTTTTATAATACTTATCACACATCTTTTGCCCTTCTATTGTTTATTCCAGAAACAGAAATGTTAGTAATCATACTTATAAAATTAATAACACACATCTAAGGTGGTTTTTGAGGTCCAGGAGTCTGGGTGTGATACTATACTCCAAGGTGCCTTTTAGATCCCACATAGTTAATTACTAGCAGCTCAAGTAAGTTTTTGGGTTTTTTTAAAAGGAATGCCCAGCTATTTCAAAATATAATTGCACTAAAAAATTTTTCTATGCTTATGTTTGCATTAGTTTTTTCGGCTGCTCAATACAATGTATACATCAGTCGACTTGAGTCTGTCCAACACAAATTTTTACAATATATAGGTTTTATAACGCAGACACCAATTTTAAGTAACGATTATAGTACAATAATGCACCAGCACAGTATAATTTTCCTAGAACAACGGAAGGATATGTCTCTATATATGCGTCCAATGTGTCACAGATTTTGTCTCGCTTTTTGTCCAGAGGTACATGGTAAGATACATTTTAATATATTTGCCAGGAATTTTAGGCATCAGGAGCTCTTCCAGTCATCATTTAGAAGGTCTAATTTGGGGAAAAATTCACCGCTGTGCAGAATGATAAGACCTTTTAACGTAGAACACTTTGAAATGTCTTTAAATAGCTATAGGATATTGATTAAGAAATTATTCCTAAGAAATGTGAAATATAACAGTGTAATAACAGAAATAAGTCAGAAAAACCCGCAATGTAATCACCATTTTACTACCGGCCATATTTCTGATTTCATGTTAATCGATGTTTTGGATCAAGAATCGAATTTCAAGGATAAGAAATGATTTTGATGAGATTAAAGAAATTGTAGAATTCGAATTCATCCATGATTAACTTTAGAAGGGTTGTATCAACTTTTCATAATAGAGAATAATGAAATTATTCATAATGGATTTTCATAATGAAAAAGATATTTTCATAATATGTTATCTTTCGCTTTCTATATTTTAGAACTTCAAAAAATCTTTGTGATTATGATAACAGTTATGTTAACATAGTGATTCATTTTACGTACCACTAACTTCACTTATATCTTGAATTGTTCCTCGTATTTGAAAGCCTTGATAAAAATATGAAATGCACATCGGAGTGACGACTATTTAGAAACGGAAGAAGTTTAATTTTTTTGTCCAAAACCAGCTATCTACCCCAACAAATTGACTCGCCGTTTCTACCCAAAATCAGACTAATTTGTACTAATACATTCAGAAAAAAAAACGCCTTGACGAGCTTTGACGTGATCAGATGAAACTTACTCAAAGAAATGTCTCTCTCCTCTAATTAAGTTGTGAAGGTAAGTCGACTGAAACTTTCTTATTGTCATGTCTTCCGGGTCTGGAATATTCTAATAATAATGCCGGCTAATGAGGACAGGCGTATTTTCTAAAGTACGAGAACAATCCGTAGTATCGGAGACGGAAAAGGATGACAGGAGGGTATTTTGGGTTTTGATTAATTTCGCGAAGGGGAATTGATAAATTAGCTGAAAGTATTCCCACGCAGAGCGGAATTTATCATATACATAGAATAATTTATGAATTATTTTCATTCTCCCTCCCGATAAAACACTCGATTTCAATTAAGCCTCGGCCGACATGCACCGTATTGTCGATAATATGAAAGTAAGTGAAACGTAACGATATATTTATGGAGTTTTGTTTTATATTTCGGCGTACTGATGGAAATTCGAGCGAGTACGAGCGCATGTACACGGGATAGTATTTAGCGGAATTAAACGAAACAAATATCCACGTGGAAGTAACGGGATTAAAAATATACGCGATTATGTTTGTAGGTACACGCGTCTGCGGTTGCACAAATTGAAATCCGAGCCGCAAACCGGTAGTGATTCTTGAAAAATTTTGAAAACCGATGATGTGCTGAAATAATAACATTGACTGTTTCACTTGCAACAAAAACAACCACAACTTCCATCCAGGTCGAATTGTTGTAGGAATACTGTTATAATTAACGAAATATTAATGTAAAATTGAAATTTAAATTTCGGATAAGCTGTACAGTACTGTCTCTTTTTTCGTCTTATCGTAATATCGTCCTCAACAATAATAACAGCCTTTTAACCATTTTTAAGGGTTCCTTGAATACCTTCCAAAATATATTTCCAATAGTTGTATTTCCTTGTGATTCTGTTATTCTCGTCTGTTACTGAGGTATTCTTGAAATTTAATATCAAACACTTTTGGTGTTTGCTCTCTACGAACCCGAGAAGCCCTAGATCCCAAGGCTCACCAAAAATTCATATGAGCAACATAATTATAAGATCAGTTGCTATATCTACTTGTTAGTAACTACCTTCTTGGTTATATGATTTATCACAGGATCTAACCAATTTTGAGAACGCGGGATTTCACATGAAGATTATTAAATATTATCACCCTTTCAAATTTGATGATTGTATTGAACCCACAAATAAATATTTCGCTTAACAGTTGACAACAAAACACAAGATTTAGATGGGACTTATTTCCTTTTTCTAATTCAATATCATATTCCATTACGGGAATAAAAACATATACTTTTCTCACTCTTCCCTAATACTCGCCCAAAGCCACTGCGTAGTCAAAATTCGGCACGGAGAACCCCGAAGTATTGATTTAAAATTGCGGTCCCTTTCCCATTCGTCTCGAATCCCTCTTTTTGTGACGCGTCTCCCTGGGGACCCCTCCTGATTGCACCTGTCCATATATCTCCCCATTTATTACGGGGAAAGTCGGAAGACAGGACAGTCGAAGAGTCGACTCGGCTGGCTGGCTCTGGCTGGCCCTTTTTCGCTGAAGCGACATAAGTTGTCCTTTAAAAAACCCGGGGAGGGAAAGCGAAACGGAGAAATTCCTGATAGTGTCACGTTACCTTGAGATTTATTCAACCCTTTTTCTGAAGGGGTGAGGCTGGGCGGAAGGGGACGGGAGCGGCAGGCCGGGTCGAGTGGTTTTTCTCTGGGAACGGTAATTGAATTGTTGACACGTTCGTCCCTTCCCACCTTTTATCTGTTCGAAAAAATTTAAAATTTTTGGAGCCAAATTTAAGCTTACAAGGGAAGCCGATTAAAACTGTCTTACTGTTTCGCTTTCGGAATTTAATTTTTTTAGTTTGTTTAAACACGCATTTTTCAAAAATATTCAAGACGCTTTTCCAACGGAATTTGAAGCGTTTTATTAGTAGCACCTTTTTTCACCTTTCCGAAGCCACTCATTGTAACCGAATTTTAGGAGGAAAACACCGTCCCTTACCCATACTAGGAGGGTACGCACATCCGCGCATTGACTACCAGATTTTATTTCCATCGATTCCGGGACCCCGGGAAAAGTGTTAGGCACGTCGAACCCCATCGGGATCCTCTCACCTTTTTTACCACTCCGACCGGAATAAATCCAAATAAAAGGTGCACAAACACCTTTACTAAAGCGACGTCTTGGTTACCGATGCAATATTCAGGCCCGAAGGGCCGTAAAGTCAGACTCCTAAAGGAGACCCGAAAGGTTTCCGACCGACTAAAGTCTCTTTTATCGGGGCGTTTCGTGTGCCAGGTGAGCTTAGGAATGGCCGCAATGAATTCGTATGTGCTTATACGAGGTACGATGAAAAGATATACTTTGACGATGGAACGAGCTATCAAGGGCACTGTGGCCCTTTGAATTCGCTGTAATATAAGTTCTACACCGTGGATTCGTTAACGAGACATATTTATAGTTCTCGCAAACCTTGCTTGGTAATACTTTTCACATAATAACGAAAAAATACAAAAAAGATCCATTAAACAGATGGAACCATATAAAACAAATTCTGCGCTTGAATTGTGAGATGGACGCGATATTTTAGACAAATATTCCATTCAACAAAATTAATCATCCGAAACATGAATCGTTTTTTGGAAAAATGTGTTTGTTGTCTAAATATACCGGTAGAAGTCTTTCCAGCTCTCCTGAACTCTACGTCATCATGCGCGAAAAGACGAGATTTAGTCAGATTGATAAGATGAGATAAAAATATTGTACTGATGGAAGAAACAAAAAGATACAAATAGTGAAATATGGAGACGTTCTGAGTTTATTTTGCCATTTGACTACTTTACAGACAGCACGGCGGAAGCTACCGGTATGTCGTTGTAACAGAGTGTTGTAAAGTACAAAAAAAAACCTTCAGGATTCAAGTTTAACTCACCCAGGAAATCGATCAAGAAATCAAAACCAAAATCAATGGTGAATGCGATTGATGAACAAGTAATTCCAACAGTCATATTCACAAACGAGGTATTCGTTCTTGATAGCCTCAGATACACTTTTTCTTGGTGTAAATTTATATGGAAAACTCTCTTTCAGGAATATTCCTGAAAATTTTAGAATTGTTCAGAAACTACGTTTCGCTGGACGAAAACTGAAGATAATAGAACAGTTCTAATGGAAAAAACAGGTATTAGATATTAGGTAACAGATATTAGAACAAAACGTATAGAACATGTGAGAATATTAAAAACATATAAGACAGAAGGTAAGTTCGTAGTAGATTACTTATTTCTTATTGAAATGTAAGTGAGCATTTGACTATAGGACACATTTCCAAAAATATCATTAAACTGAATTTTGTTATTAAGTTTGTGTTGTCAAAATCTTCCAAAAGATAAATGAAGAAAATGATAAGTGTCACGGATATAATGAAAACATGAAAAACTATTAAAAAATTTAACAAATCCACCACTACTACGCGCACAGTCAAAACCCAGAGTCCTAAAATAGATAATCCAATATTAACAAACCATACAATATGTAACATACAATCTTCATATACAATTCTTCAGTGCTGCAGTTTAAAAGAAGAAATACAACACTTTGAAAACGCTTAGAAGATATTATGAAGAAGTACTGGTATGTTCCCAACAGTTCATGAAAGTGTCTATAATTTGTTTGTACTGGGGAGAGTTCCTCAGATGAAAGGAGCTGAAGAATATTTTAGAATGGTTATAGAATTTATATTGTCGGCAGAAGCAGGCTTAGGGATTAGCTAACATTGGCTAAGGTTCGTCTTTTTGGATATTAGTCGAACTTCCACTGAGCTAAAGTTTCTAGTTGGGAGTTAGCTTGGTTTAGCTAACTACTGTTTTAGTGAAGTTTAATAGAACTTTCACCGTATTTATAAGTTTCTAAGTCATAACCTTAATTAGAAGATACTAAATAAACTTCTAGAAAGTTTGTAGAAGTTTACAAGCAGCAGGCCAACATAACTGGTTAAGAATTTTTTCTTAGGATTTTATTGGAACTTTCATTATAGTCGACCATTTTTCACTTAGAATGAGTTAAATATGTTTTAAATGGTGGAACATCCTTAGCTGACAGAAAGTTTATCATACGAAAACTCCAATTAGAAAGTTTTAACAGATTTCTGGAAAATTTATGAAATTTTCTTGACCCCTATAGATATTTAACATATGAATTCACCAAAATAAAGTTACTGGCATATATAAAGTTAGTGGGTAGTTATAATTATGGTATTAGCTTATAAGAATAATTTAAAGGAATAAAAGTCCAAGGGATATTTAATCCAAGAATTAGCTAGTATTATTATTCAAGTAAATTAGTAAAACTTAAAATCTGAGTTAAAAGTATCTGCTAAACACCCAGTTGTGATTATAAACTTGGCTAGAAATTTCAGTTTGCAAGAATTGGTATGAATTCTAAATTAGCTATAGAATCTTCTACACTCGAGGGAACTTTGTACAAAATGGCAAATAAAAATATTTGAGAAGCTTAGTGGCATTATGGTATAGCCTTAATTCGTATTCCCAGTTATATATTTAAGTATAGTTACAGGCTCAGTTATAGATTTCAGTAAAAAGAAGTTGAAGTGGACTCCATAAAAGACTAGAAATCATTTAGACCCAAGGAATGTTTTAATAACTGGATAGGATTATCTATAAAAGACAGGAAAGCATTTAGACCAAGGAATCTTTTAATGCATAAAGTGATAAGATTATCATATAAAAAGCTTAGTAGGTGTGGCCATAATTAGAAATCTCAGTTGAATCTACACCTACAAAGCTACACTTAGCAAATTCAGTTAAATGGAGTTAAAGAGATTCTATAAAAATTATAATCTATACTGAAAGATCGGTTAGGACTTTCCTTCTAAGCGTTTATTAGATCTTCTAACGCAGTCAGAAGTTTGAAAATGAGTTAAACTATAGTCTAGAAAAGTAATAAAAGAAGTCTTCTAACAAATTTAGTCAGTTTATTAGTCAACTTTCTTGGTTAAAGTCAAAAGTAATCAAAGAGGATAAATAGAGTAAATTCTAGGCAAACAATAATCTTCGATATAGAGATTACAGATTCAGTGATAGTCAGTAAAGACGTAGTTATAGACTTTATACACTTTTTTTCCTTTCAGATTTGAAAAATACTAATAGCAGTTCCAAATTCTTTAATCAATTATAAACAATTCGCTACTAAGCAACACCATTTTTAAACGAGTTCTATTAAACTACAATTTGCAAGGGTATAGAGGCCTCTTAACTTGCCATGCGCTTCTGGGGCTTTTTCACTCAATCGCCACCAAAAGCTTCTACAACTGATCCCGACGTTCCCGTCAGATGCACCCCGTATATATATTATATATTTATCCGTGAGGGCCTGAAGCGTTTTCATCGGCCCAAAGGGCGCATAACGTCGACGTCCTCCTCTCCCTCTTTCCTGGAGGTTCTCACACGCACCGTTTTTAAACGACTCGAATGAAGCAGAATGAAGTGGAATCGTAGAAGTGATGCCGTTACGGCACGTTGCCCGGATGATTCCCTCGGGAGAGTGCTTACGTGGGAAGATTGACCGGTGAGAAAGTTTTTATGAGATTTTAAGGGTGATGCGGCCTCCGGGGGGAGCGCGGACCGGCGGGAGATCGTCTCGCGAATTGCATTTTTAATAATACAGGTGTTCTAATGAATTTTTACGTCCGCACGTCGCGCAGGAGGGAAACAATAAACGGCAACTGGTAGAAGTGTGTGAAAATGTAAAGAAAAACAACCCAGATGTATCAATTTACGTAGCACATTAAGCTGAAGAGTCTCGTTACACATTTTTAGTTATAGTTAAGGGTTAGGTAAGAATATGGTAACACAGCTTGACATATCAGATGAAGTTTCATCACTGAAAGTCTATTTTGATGAATTAGATCTACCATAACTAGCCTGCAATTTGTTGAACCATGGAGCTCAGCACACGTACTTTCCGACATATCGTTTCATTTCAAACCCACGTTGTGTAATGTTCCACTGCCATTTATAACGTAATAATTTAATCCTTTTATATTACGATCGAAGATTACAATTCGAACCCCACACTCTACCTCTACCGATTCTTATTTATACACCACTATGTCACACGCACACATATACACATTAAAAACGAAACAGGGGATGCAAGTTCTCTTTTTGTTCCTCATGTATGTGTACAGAGGTGTCCATGTGTGCGATTGTCAAACCACGCGTGTCTCTGCCATTGTTAAAAGGGAGCAATCTGGACCCGGTACACATACACACCGGGTTCTAGGTGAATAAATAAAAGCTTTCACGTGCAGAGCCGTACTTGATTATGCGTGTTTTTGTTTGTCAAACGGATTTTTGGACCGGCACGTGATTTATCGAGATGTTATTATAAGGGCTTTCTCACGGAGTGAGATGCAATCTGGACCATTACGGCAAGGGGATTATACGAAATTCCGTATACCAAAGGTTTACCCTTAAATTATAGTCTGCATCGCTCATAATTGATTGCGTGGGATCGTTCACGATTATAGCCGAAGTCAGTAATGCAAGAATTATTGTTAGAAAAATAAGGCGATCCTGTACGAGGGCTTAGTTGAGTACTGACAAATCAGAGGTTAAAACAGAATGGATGGAATCAGAGGTAAAAACAACAGACATAAAGACGTAGCGTCGAATTTATAAAATCAACCACTGCCCAGTAAAGTTAGGAGGTCAAAAAAGAAACAACATAAAATCAAAGGCGCTAAAGAACGTTGGGTCATAGCACACGTCAGAGAAACAGAAGAACAACAATAACTGTTTCAATATATAGAAAAATCAAATGAAAAATATTCCAAAAATGTAGGAAAATATTGATCTAACAAGCGATAAGACGCGTAAGTCTTTGGGAAAGTTTTATTTATTTAAAAAAAACCTTTGATTATTCCAACTGAAATTAAATAGCCTGTCTAACATTGTATGAATATAAATAATAATCATATTTTTTAACTGGTCGAGAATAGTTTAAAATGAATAATTAAGTTCAACACCTATTAATAGTAATATTAGTAACCAGTAAGTTTTAAAATCTTGCAAATAAAATTGTAATGAAAAATGAAATCAATTTTCAGGACAAAAAGGATTAGAGGCCATTGTTACAGTAGAGGGGTCGAAAAACAAATCCGCAAATTCTCACAAATCCCGGATGTCGACCATGAAGCCGTCTAAAGCAGGTAAATCCTTTTATGGTGCCTACTTATCTACACATCCTTAAGGATATTCGCATAAGTCCATTTTTCGCTGGATAAGATATTGTGACTTGATGCAACAAAAAATTAGGTAAGTCTACCTTTGCACACGTTTCCTGCTTTACATATTTGGCGTTCAAATCTTGTTTGGGGTTAATATGACAAATAGAACAGATCCATATTGTTGAAAACATCGTAGACAGAAGTTTTGCAGCAGAGTTAACAAAAATTTTTGCACCCATTTATTAACAACCAAATATATCACCTATCCAAGCCTTACTCTCATATCGCAGTTTTTATTTTCACGCTAATAATTCTCGATCGACTACACTTATGTCGTTCTTTTTAACTTTATTCTAGTAAGTCACTATTAGCTACACTTTTTTATGTATCGTAATCTATTTCAATAATTCCAAATGAAACTGCCTTTGGATATAGCATAATTTACAACCAATACGACGTTTATATTGGTAAAACATGGTGAGGGATCCATTACCATAGAATCTTTGAAACATCGAAATTTCCTCGCAATAAATTTTAGCCACCAACTAGCATAATAAATCTTAAGGGTTTACAATAGATTTCACTTTTTAATCAATAGCGCGACAAAAAGAGGCGTTTAAGAAAAATCGCCTTAACAAACGTGGGGCACGTTTTTGATAACTGACCAATTACAATGCAATATCTGTGAAATATTTTTACCCAAGTGATACCTGCAGTAAATGAGGCACGTTTAAATATCCTCACATTTCGAACAGTAATGATTCATTAACAACGTCATTCAATCGATTTTCTATAACGTGTTGTTATTAGGAACTCAATTTGAGACTTTTTCCAAAAAGTGAATTTTAACCGCGTCCATTATTAAATTGCATACATTATTACTGAATAGAATTTCTTCGAGGCAGTAAAAAAAAAGTGGCGGTCGATTACGTGGGAGGCGTACCGGATTCCCAAAATCAAATCATATTTAAAATCAATAAAAATTCTAAACTCCTGTTACCTACACTCTAGTTCTAAGTACAATTAAAACTTCGAGACAAATACCAACGAACGACCGAGCAACGACAACAAACATCGACGTCCCCTCCCTTTGACTGACGAAAAACAAACGGTGGGCGTTATCGAAAAAGTCCCGCCGTTCCCGTCTCCTATTCCCGATACAACAACTAAACAACAAGCGTGCAAACAAGGCTAATGCTGTCTGTTCCCCGTTTGATCGCAGGGATTTCTGTCGGTGCATCGGTTAATGCGACGGCAAGTGGTCCCGGGAGCGAAGCGTGGGAACACCGCTAATGCTCTCCCGAGGGACTCTCTCTGACTATCCTGCCGGGTCCTACGTCGCGTGCACTCCGGTCGGATTGTTCATCGGCCGGGATCATTCCGGATCGGGAGATCCGTTGACGTATCGATCGCGGATCAATTTCTCGCATTAAAGATCGAATTCAACCGTTGGGATGAAATGAATTCAGGGGTGTTTTTCGACATATTTATGGGAAGAGATCTAATATAATTAAAAGGTACTGAGTTTGCTTGAATTTGTATTAAACAAGCGGATTCAGAGTGGCAAGACAACACTAGGGTGTAAGGTACAGAGCGCGAGAGGAAAAATTTCAACACCAAAGGATCTTCTACACTTGGTGCAGACAAATGAATTGCCATAGGTGTGACTAGTGACAAATATGTAGGAAAACAAGTAATTCCCGGCCACTCTATGATTTACGATCATAAGCGGCTTTGAGAGTATTTTATTTTAAGCAGATAAGTAGAGGTAAATCTAGGTAATGATAATTTCATCGCACGTTCAAAAATGTCAGTCCAGAAAAATAGCCTCAATATATCCAAAAAAAAAAAAACAAAATTACGATCATCTTGTTTAGGCGGCCGGACAAATAATAAAAGCAATGTAAATCAAAAATAACGTACCGTTCATGCTTGGTTTTAATATCAAATTCCTAAAATGGGTCTCCCCTTCATTGAAATTACGTCCCAATAAGGGACAATATTACTAATTTAAAGAGAAAAACGTTGGGGCTCGAAATGCACCAAGCTGATAAGCCGATAAGAGGCCTCTTGTGTCATTTGGGTTACTCCACCCCATCCCTTCGCAGACAAAGACAGGTAAGAGTATGATATAAAATTAAGTTAATCCAATAATGCGTAAATATGTGCTATATACGATTCTGATTAATGTGAATATTTTTTTATTGAAATCGTTGTTTTTCCCAATTTCATACCAAACTTGATATATTTCGAAAAAATAAAATGATTTTGTAGTTTTATGTTTCCTGTAGTTACCAATGCACGCGTTTTATAAAATTTTAAATGCCCTACTGATAACAACTCTAACTCTGGGTCACTTTACTACTAATACCACTTTCATAACGAATATTGTAAATTATGTCTAAATACATATCCCAATATTCTAAAACTAATCTAAAATATACTAACACTAATTTTAATTTCCATAAAAATATATTCACATCAATCAATATCGTATGTGGCATTTATGTGCGTATTACTGGATTAAATCAATTTTATATCATATTTTTACTTACCTTTACCTGCGAAGTGATGGGCTGGTGTAAACCAAACCCCAGGGGAGGCTTCTTATCGGTCTATGGGCAAGTGCTATTCGAGAACTACCGAGTAAAAACTGTGGAGTTATATTGCTTAAATGGCTTCTATGACTTTAATAAAATCAATAAAAAATCTCAGTCTTTCCGTTAACAAGTTATTAAACCATTGCCTGTCAGAGATAATTTTTCCCGATACTTTAAAAATTGCATTAGAAATTTTGATTTTCAAGAAACGTGATGCAAATGAACCTACAGGGATCGCCTGGTATCACTTCTACTTATGGTTTCAAAAAATTTTGAAAAAGGGAGAACATAAGACCATCATTTTATTAGGCAAATGCAATTTTTTTAACTCGGCCTTTTTGTTAAACTCCAGTAGTTCTTAGACGTCTGGACATCAGTCGTCATTGTACAAGAAATAAAGCTAGTTTCATGATGCATTTTATTTAATGCAGCAGTGGTGCAAATTTGGAAACGTATTACTTTTGTTCAATTTCTTTAATTATCTCAACTCTACTCAAATATATTCCACAGTTGCCTAATTTTCGGACGGATTTAATGACCAAAAATAGCTAAACGATGTAGTACCTACAATCAACCGTTTTCAAAAAAAGAAAATGTTTTTAGTTCTGTAACTAACTGTATTCTGTCTTGAAGAAAAAATTTCATTTTCGGCATCAGGGAAATATCCCTTTTCGTTTAGCAACCAGAATTTCAAAAATATGAAATCGTCCCATAATAAATCGTCCCTTTGTTCAGCCCATAATGTAAACTTTGGAATTCCGCGATGAAACTGGCAGGGTAGATCCCATAGAAGGTTCTAAGCCATAACGTAAACTTTAACTCGCTACCTTCAACAATATTGGAAATATCCACAAAGAACCAAAATGGAAAATTGCCATTTTTCTCTTCCCTATATCCAGAATTAGTTAAACTTAGCAATATCTGATTCATTTTTTGAGTAGAATGGAAATTTGTCAAATCTCTTACCAATTTGCAAATTTAAAAGATTTAAAATATCTAGAGTATGTAAGTTGTATCTCAAAGGATATAAAGATTCCAAAAAAGAATCACAAAAACAGGAGATCTTCCAAATACTCCTTTACAAATTTTTAAGCGTTCTGGCGGCAGTTTGAAAAATAAAAAATTAAATTCCCCACACACTACACGTTTTTACGTGATTTTGTAGCATTTCCATTGCTAATATCGTCGGAAGTCGCAAAACAAACCTAAAGCGACACTAGCGCAATCGAAACTACACCGTCGTATACATCCCGCTCCCTATTTACTGCCTCCCCCGAAAACTACCACCATCCCCTACATCGAACGACTTTTTACACCTTTCCCCCGCGCCCCAGACTCACCTCGAACAATAACCGGACCAACAACGATGAGGACAACGACTATAGCCCCGGCGTCGATTCCCGTTCATATACGCTCCTGCCGCCTGCAGGAGTAGCTCCTGCTGCGGCTCTATCCCTCAGTCAAAAAGTCTGAGGGATAAGTTGACCGACGATTTATTCCGCTCCCGTAATTTCACGGCGCTTTTTATTTACCTGCAATAAAAAGTGTTTTCGTTAGTTAATGGGGTTCGAAAAAAAAAAAGGAGAGGGTTGCTGCAAGGAAGAGGGGTGTAATTAAGAGAGTCGAGGGAAAGAGAGACAGAGAGACTGAGAGGAGGGAAAAAGCAGTGGTTATGTTGGAAATTATTTTTGATGAAAGGGAAATTTAAGCAAACAAAAAGTCATAGAATTAATTATGGGTTCCAGTAAGTAGACGCGAAAGTATTTACAAGTTTTAAACAACTTTTAGATACTAAGTAAAACTGGTACGTGTTAATATGCAAGGAATTTTGCGGCAATTTTCATAATTGAACAAGCAGTTATAACAATTTCACTCGAGAGTAAAAACCAAAAAAACTAAAGTGAAAAAGCAACCTATCTGCATCAATTTATGACAAGAATTTTTTTTACAAAGCTCTGCTTTCATTAATTTAGTTGAATTCATTAGTTATTGTCTCCATCACTCTTAACAGTTAGTTGGGGTGTTATGTTATCAATCTTTGATAAAAATGATTCATTTTTACCATAATAACTGGAACTACTGATACAATTCTCGGTTGAATTGATCAACGAAAAACGGATATTTTATTTCCTGATAAAAATCGAAAAAATAATGAGTAATCAGACTGTGACATTAGTAATCACTAGTAATGATAATAATGAATAATAGTAATGATACCGATATTACTGTGTTTCTAAGTTAAATAGATGGATAAAGTCCCAAAGGCGCAAAAGTTCGCCTTTAGTATATACGTCCTATCGAAAAAAGGTTTTTTTATTAATAATAGTAATATCAACTTGTTTAAATTTTGCCATTTGTATTCATCATCTCCAAATATCATCCATTCTAATTTTTATAAAATTCATACAATTTTAAGAGTTGAAGCGTAGCTTCTGTCGGCATTCCCCGCGACTGTTTTATTTCCATATATCTTCAGTAAAATAAATCGGTTAGGATTAGTTCTGTTATGCAAACGATTGATTAAATTTGCGACCAACCATCAGTGAACAATTGGTCAACTCATTGCTTACAAGAATATTTCAGTTATTTTAATAATAACCAGCAGTTACCAACTAATATGTTCAACAAAATCTCAATGAAAAATTACAGAAACCCGATTTTACATAACCCTTCAAACTTTAAAAGTCGTGTCCTGATAAGTAGGAAAATTTAACTTAACTACTTATTCACTGGGATGACTGATACTATTTCCACGTGATAAAATGTGTTGAGAGTAAACACAAAGAGTTTGCAGTCAGTTTCACTGCACCTCCCGCTTTTCCGTGAACCCACTCCACAATAAATTTAAAAATCAATCCTCGATCACTTATCCGCCCCCGCTTTGTAAATAATATCGCCGTACTTCGCGTAAGGCAGACGTGTATTATTTTTCTCGAGGCACGCGTTGTTTATGAAAGGAACAGCTGATTGTGATTTAGTAACTAACGTACACCTTCTATATGTAGAAGGGCACATGTGCTACAAAACAAACAACTTTTTCATTGCTTTCAATACCTGATCCCCATGGAATAGAGGGAGCGAGAGAGGGCGACAGGGCTCCCGATTGTCTGCACCGGCGAGGGGGTTCATTCCTGGAGGCTTATCGGGATCACCCCCCTTGGTTCGGTAACTCGATGATTCTTTTTAGAGCCGCTAAGGAATAGTTGTGAATAAAAGGGGGAGAGTTTTATACGTGTTCGAGGCGGGGATAGTTGAGGTCACGTTTCTGGGACGCAGGGAGACAATGGCGTTAATTAATCCCGGAAAATTCTACAAAAAGGTAGTCTCCTTCATTTTCTACGTCATTTCGTTTTCTATTTTCTACTTGATTTACCAAACGTTCCAAACCCAGGTTCAAGTAAGTAACAAAATGGTTTGGACGGTGGTGTAAATTTAGGAAGAAAAGCAGAAAAGAAAGGAACTCATTACACGGTATGAATTACTTCCTCACTACTACTCAAAATAAGTTGCAGTACTTTCTGTGGGGGATAAAGGAATCAGACAGGCTTCAAGAGATAACAGTATAAAAAGGCAGCAAAGGTAGTATGAGACATCTGCTGGTTCTGTAAGGTTTACAAAATGTGGAAAGAAAGAAAAGGCTAAAAAGTGCCAATATTTTGTGGCTAAGTACAAGTCAAAGCAATTCTCCGAGTTCTACTTAAAAATGATTGAATAGGTTGTCGTGAATTGTAAATCTTACTACTTTCAATGTATGTATAAACAGGATAAACAAGATTAAAAGTAGGGTCACCATTTTTTGGGAAAATTCACGCCGTTTTGATACTCCAAATTCAACGAATCAATCAAAGAACTTGGGCAAACAAATCTGGTCGCACGTATCCCGGTAACATCATATATGTACTAACTGTAACGGGGAATAGGCAAACAACTGTTGTATGCAGATTCAAATTCGCACGCTTATCTAATGTTGGCCACAGCGAGAGATATTGTGTGTATCTTTATACGTTCGACCGGACGGCGATTTGGCTTACATTTGAATGTTTGTTTACATTACAGTTTCGTCGATTTTCACTTTACACTTTGCATTAAATACATTCGTAAAGACTTGTTAAGTTCATCAACTGTCCTTTTGAGAACACAATTGTGAATAGATTATACTGAACACGTGTGTATTTAATGTGCCAAAAAAGCAAGTGGAAGGTCAATGGCTTGAAATAAATTTGATCTCATTACCTTTTGAACGCCTTAGCTACAGTGTGTCTTCCATCAATGACGTGCAACCTGATTTGTTTTGAATACGGTATAGGTATATTACTTTTTATTTTTCTATGGTTTATATTTAAGATTAATGTCATCTAACTGTGTGTTATGGTTTAAGAAACGTTTCTAGAAAAGGTTACAATTAGTATTGGAATAATGGTCACAAACAATATAACGTAGTATTGACTAATTAATTTATAATAAAACTAATAAATCAATAATAACTATAGTATTATTATTATTATATCGAAGGTGCTGAAAAACTAGTTAATTGGTTACCTTTCAGTCAATGATTGATATCTGAGTAATGCTCACAAGGCGAGTAAGTCAGTACAAATTGAACAAAATAATAATAACTATAGTATTGTTATTATATCGAAGGTGCTGAAAAACTGGTAAATTGGTTAGCTTTCAGTAAGCGATTGATATCTGACAAATGCTCAGAAGGCGGGTCAGTCAGTATAAATTGAACAAAGAGCAAATTTTCTCAGTGATTTTCTCCTAAATCGTATGAAGATCTGGTATTCCCTAAACACTATGAAGTAATGTCAATCGCTTAGAAGCCTGGTTAGAACTGTAGATCAAACACAAATCCCATTCCCACGGCAAATGTCACGCCTTCAAGACCATATAAACAACTTGTAGATTGTAAATTTTCAATTAAATTTTACCAAAAACAAAAGTAATGTACAAGATATTCTTAAATTCCGTTAGGAAGAGTCCCAAGGAGAGTTGTTTGTTTTGATTGCGGGTTCAAACTCCTATAAGTATGCGTACGGATACGACTATGAGTTGTGATTGCAGTTTGCTTCCTAATTTCTTCCCTCGCAAAACTTGTGTTATTCGAAGTTATCGACCATAGTGCCTGATGGTTCATTTTTAGGTTAGAGTATTAGTTCCAGGAAACGGTCCGTTTTCCGTCGAGATGTGTATCTTGGCAAAATATACCTTCTCGCGGAGCGCCGGCCAGCCGTAGCGTTTATCAACGATAATTTCCGCGAATAAACCATATTTATCAATTCCACGTGTGAAGTAGGACGTATATAAATAAATCGTGTAGGTATATGTATGCGTGTGTGAGTGTGCGGTATTACCCCGGTAGGCGGTTGCACACCGTGATAAGGCCACCTCTGTGGAATTGTTTATCGGTGTACCGGATCCATACATAATGTGTTTATCTGGGATGGATGTTCCGTGTACGGAGCGGCCATGTTGCACCAACACTTGACATGATTAATAGTTGTAGTGTTGCTGCCATTAGCAGCCCTCGCGACCGCCGTCGCCGCCGCCACCTCGGAACGCAACATGCCGAATGTTTGATCGGAGGTGCAAATATTGCCACGAGGACACCGGCCCGGATAGGTCGTCGCGTGATCGTAATAATTATGTCACGGAGAGAAACTTTAACCTTTACCTGGCACACCCCTCCTGAGTAATATACCTGGCACATGGGGTTCGTACGAACCCCAGTGACAAATATCCTTGTAAAACTTGAAATATTGATTTTATCTTTTTAGAAAAATTCAGAGATCAACTTCAGATACCCCTTCAAAGGGTGAAATAGTCAGAGTTTAGAAAAATGAAGATTGGCGTTCAGGGAAAATTCGGAAACTTGAAAAACTTGAAAAAAAAATTTTTTACAAAAAAAGTTCATAACTTTTTTGTTTTTCGATAAAAAGGGCTAAAATTTTAGGTGCGTCTTCAATTATATCACTATAAAGGAAAAATATTAGTTTTCATGGGTCTTCCAAAAAAGGTATTTATTTGGAGAAATGAAAGTATGGGTTTCACGAAAAAAATTTTTTTTAAATAGTGAAAAAGTCTTGTTTTTTTATTTTTTCAACAAATTCATTACAAAATATTCTTTTTTCAAGACGTAGAGTCTAATTCGTTAATACCCGGTACAATTGGGGCACATTAAAAGTCTAAAAGCCTATTAAAAGTAGGTACCCCTTGTGCCAGGTAAAGGTTAATGGTAATTAGATAGACGAACGGACAAATGGTCGGCCGTATCGCTCAACCTGCCAATACCTGCCGATTTCAGGCGGTAGAAGTGTCACGAAGGGCGGTTTTTCTTTTGGGGCAAAAAAGGACTTTTTATTACATAATGAAGAACAAACTGATTTAGAAAGTTTAGGTACATGTTTCTTAAAAAATTGTAACAAGAACATTGTTACATTGAAAAATAACAGAAAGTAAAAGATTCTATCTTCAAATAAATCACATATTTATCAGAACCACAATTTTATAATATCTCACTCGATACATTTACAATTATTAAACATTACTAATTAATGAAATATTAAATGAATACTTTCATATCTCAAAGCCAAATCGTTGTTTCAAACCTATCGAGTGAGGTGATGTTACAAAATGCCGTTCTGTTGCATAAGACTTATTTGATGATAAACACTTTTTGATTTCATTATGAATGCATTATTTAAGAGAGGTTATGTCAAATTTTTTCCGAAAAATATTTACGGTTTTACGAAAAATACAATCAGAGACCACCATATTTTCTATGTTATTGCAACATAAAACAAACTACACCTACAGATCCTACTCACTGGTGTTAAGCTTGTATCCTTACTGCTGCAAGGTCCATCCAATCAGAATAGATCCAGTTAAAAAACAAAAAAATTCCCGACTTTATACCGAGCGCATTCAAAAAATACGTTTTCACCCTATACAAAAGCAGAATATTCATGTAACGTGCCAATTTAACCTTTCCCCGCATATTTGGTGCGAAGAAATATTAGTCGCTACAATACATGCTTATATATGAAATGCCTATTGTATCGAGAATTAGACAGGTCCACTACAGCCATTACATTTGAGCGCAGAGCACGTGTTCATTTTCAGTCGTCACTAGAGTTCAGTGGTGTATGTGTACAATCGCATTTATTATTTTAAAATGGCTTTTTGGAGACCTTTCGACGTGAACGAAATTAATAATGACAATGATATAAACATAATACACAATACAAATAATGCTACAGAAACAAATGAGTTTATGAGTGAGATATAAAATTTCGTTGACAAAGTGAAATCTTTTATATTTCTTTAAATATGGCACGCCTATAGGTCGGTTTCACGATCTTAGAAAGGTCTAGAAATAGAACAGAAAAAAAAAGAAAACTGAAACAACTAGCTAGAAAAACACCACTGTACATGTAGAAAGTGATCCTTATTTTCTTAAAGTTAGTTGTGAAAATATTCTAGTTAATACAGAAGAGGACAGTGACAGCTACACTGACCTTAACCGTAATTAATATTGATGTTTATTGTTAAACTTTAATTATAGTCAATATTAACTATAATTCATGGTCTAGAATATTAATATTATTTCGATCACCACTACTTAGCCAGTATTAGTTAAGGAGTATATTTTAAATATACCATAGATAAGCAGATCCTGCATTACAGGGATTACCATTGATAAACCTCATACCACAGTGGCTATGGATATCTTTTTTTATAAATGGGCGCGAGAATATCACATGATATGCTTATGATATGCTTTATATAAGTTCCATTTTTCATTCATTGCTTGCTTGAGTATGCTTGGTAATTTCTCTGTTGTCTGTATATTTAATATGTAGAAAATATGTTAATAATCACTGCTATTATTTCTCATGTCATTTTGAATTAGATGCTTCCTGCGTATTGTGATTACTTCACATCTTGTGCATTATGGCACTTTCTTCTCATCTTTTTCTTCATAAACGTGTTCTGCTAATAATTATTAAAAGTATTCGATTTAATAAAAATTGTCTGTTGCATTTGAATATTCAAATCTTTGCCAATTTCAATATCGTCACAATAAATTAGATTCTAATTGGTCGAATTCTATTTCTTGCACACAGGACTCCTCCAACAGGATTCAAGTAAACGACGTGCCTTGACCACTTTGAAAATAACGGCTTCTTTTAAAATATTTCCTCTAAAACTTTAAAAACTTAATATATTTTTTGTTGCATTGCCCTTTTGCATACTTACGATGTATTTAATTGTGCATGAGAATTCGTTGATAATAAATTGTGCCACACTCAATTTATTTCTCGTTCGAAAACTTTGAAGTAGTCTTAGTCGTCGTGTCGTTAAGGCGCGAAAGTGCAAAACGTTAATCTATTGTTCGTCCCCGAACTCCCGGGAACTTATACAAATCCAAGCATCGAGTAACTCTCCTGTTTATCATCCATCATCATTACTCGAGATTTAAACAGCAACGGCACAACTCAGAAGTTATTCAAGATTACCTAAAGTTCTTATAGGTGTAATTATTTAAACGTAAGTACCCTAACGATTATTTATTAGACGGTTTACCTCATTAAGCATAGTTATGGCGTGATAGCAGTTTGAATGTACGCAGTTTGTCTGTTTATTTACGGGATTCGGGCGTAATATTGCCGGCGTTTTTCGATGTTGCTTCGGTAATTATTGTGTCAGTTTACAGTCGCACCACGGAATTCTCCAGTTTTTGGATATTCTCCAGGTTATTTTCACGGGAAACGGCTCGTTTAAACTCTAAGGGGAACGATAAAAATTACACGTTAATACCATACCTATTTACACAGACATTGTTTGATATTCAACAGTTGCAGGCAAAATCCTTATAACGTGCACGTATAATTTATGCGTAATCTTATCTTAACTTCTTGACCGAATAATCTCACTAAGTCGTATGCATTCAAACATCGGCCATAATTCACCTCAAAAACTATTTATTAGACCGCTTCACTTCGTAAACATAGGTGCGGCGCTATGTTAATTTGGATATACAGACCGTTAATTTTATTTATGAGCGTCTGTGAAAGTTTGGTGTGCAGAAGGTAGATCGTTTAATTAGCGTTACACTTATCCGTTTCGAACCACTAGGCGTCACTCTCCTTGGATTCCATCCAGCGTACCATTTTAGATTTGATACCTGATAAATCACAGGGGGTATAAGCACAAAAGCACGAATCGTACGAGCTCTTAATAATCAAAATCTCGAAAAGGAGAAAATCCAAGCCCCACTAGATTGAAACCGTTTCAACGTGTACGTCCTCTAACCCGGTTCCAGGTAAAATATGATTTGTGGGGCGCGTTAGATTTTATGCCGAGCATAATGCAAAAGGCATCTCTCCCCCAGAAAGATTTGTGACTGCAGAACTCATTGAAATTCTATTTCGAGCCGGAGTTCACGTAAAATATTTATCTCGAGCTCATCTCGTTTTCAGTAAACAACGATTGTCTTAAACCCACCTTTCATTGTAAGTAATCGTTCTCCCCATTCGTCTGTCTCGACTGCCAGGGGAACGACTTGTTATTAGGAAAGGGGGGAAAGAATTTCCCTGCCTGAAAAATGTTTCGAGTTACACCTCCACGTAAACTACTCCACATTCGGCGAGGGACCGACATTTTCTAAACATACAGGGCGTTGTGACTTAAGATTAGTTGTATTATTGAACGAATGTTTAATGGTGGATATTATTACTTTAATGGTTCATCCATTCATGGAACCCAAGGTGAGTATGTGTAAGCGAAGCACCTTGAAGAAAGTTAGTTATATGTCTTCTAATCAAAATAGAAGTAAAGTAATAACTATGCGGAGTGAGAAAGTCATGACTTTACTTGTTAATAAGTTTAGACAGTTTGGCAGCATCAAGGAGAGTTTGCTGCTGGTATACAAGTAAAGTATTGTGGCATGCGCATTGTTTATTACTATTTCATATCGGATGAATTATTAAGGGTCAGGTTCCGTAGTGAGAAATGACTGCTACTGATTATTTGCTATCTGATAATTCTGCATCCTCAGAAATTTCCGAATCAGATGCTATTTTAGAAGAAAAACTCAAGAGGAAAAATTAAAGATTTTTTTGAACAGCATACACCTGAACACCTAACAAACTTAACCTAACAAACAAACAAACACCTAACAAAAATAACGAATACAAATGTAGCTGAGAATATCGCTGCTAGGTTTCAGTGGACATACGAAAAACTGACGCCATTAAGCAAACTTTAATTTTTCTACAGTTTACTGGTCACCAAACTGTTAGCTGCCATGATGTGTAATATCTGTATAAGCACTTTACAGAAAGTAATATGACTTACTTTTTAAGTAATTTAGCCCCGAATTAGTTTCATGAAAAATAATGAAGAGCAAATTTAAGTATTTCTGACAAAAAAATGTATATCCTGGAAAGGTGGGATTATAGATTATATATAAACAATATAAAATAATATTTTAAAATCCAAAAAATTTGATTTCTTGGTACCTTGAAAACTATACACTACATAATTACTCTTAAGAGTAAATTTGTGCGAAATTGATTCGAGTCCAAAATGAATTTAATTTTTTTAATTTAGTCCAGAAGTTTACGAGAATATGATAAAACGTTCTCACTAGAGCTCAAATTTGATAATTTTTGTCACAAACTTATTTGAAAGTTAGAAGATTTTAACAAGTACCGGCTAACTGTAGTAACAATTCAGATATGTGATAAATAAACGACTGCAGTACTCGACAAGCACTCTCGAAATTGATTTTCAAAATAATCGTAGGACCATCAAAAAATTAATTATGAACTGGACAAAATTAGTAATTTATTAGTTTATTTACTATTGCTCTACTAGAATTTATTTATTAACAAGAGAATTAAAATCTTCGCATTTAAAAAGGAGACCATTTTCAGACAGGGGCGTCGGTTTCAAATGACGACCAGTGGCGAGTAGAACTTATGTCTCGTAAGTGACTCGTAATATGATTGCCTTTTTGTTTTGATTAACCGCTTATTTATATTCGTTTTGATTTGTTTCCATCAAGATTGGATCGTGGGTTCGGTTCGTAGGATTTTCGAGCACGTATGTTTGACGAATATATTTTAGGATAGTGTCTATTCAAGGGGGTTTTGTAAAAGAACGTAAGCAGGACATGATAGAATTAGGTGTTTCAGGCGCTGTAAAACAGTCAGGCTCCCATTTAAATTGTTGACGTATTTTATATGTTACCAGATAAGAAGCAAAAGTCCAATCAAGCTGCCGCACAATGAATCAAATTGGTCCTTGATAACAATAAAAAAGTATGTAAGTTCGTTACATTTAGTCCAGTGTACACGTTCATCATAACAACGAAGTACATTTTGCCAAACAATGGCCGATAATTGATGGTTGCATAAATGAATTAAGCTCATTGAGTAAGTAATATAGACGATTCATTGACATTACAAATGCTACTCCTTGATTAATAAACATGGTTTAAATTTATTACAAACATTGTTCACTGAATAATAAAGACGGTTCACTATACCTCGAATTTTTTTCTTTATTTAATAAACACCCATTACCATACCTGAGTATTATCAATAATACCAGTGACCGCTTTCCCGTAAATTAAGGTAACGAAAAATATGCAACTACCTATAAAATGAACCAAAAGAATTTATGTGAAGGATAACTCACTTTATTATTAAGTGTACATAGTATTCAATAATTACACTTAATCTAGTAATTTAATTAGGGAACAAAATAACGTTAATGTGTTAGTGTTAACGAAAAAGTTTGTTGATTACTTACTGTAATAAACATTCGTTTACAACTATTAACATCTACTGATGCATTAGATGCTTATGGTCTTATTCATAAACGCATATTAACGTTAATGTGGGTTTTAGCTTAAAATGCGTTTAGAATGTGTTTCACTGATGTCACTACAGTGTTTTGTTCCATGTATTTTTAATATGGAGGTAACTATAGTTACCTTGTTGAAACGCATTCTAAACGCATTTTAAGCTAAAACCCGCATTAACGTTAATATGCGTTCATGAATAAGACCATAAATCATTATATAATCGTTTTGCATTGTCTCAACGAACGAGGTAGTTAACTAATGGTAAAGGTTTCTTTACCTTCAGTTATATAGACGAGCTATTCATTGTAAACAATATACGAACGGTTAACATAAAAAAAATTTGTTCATTAAATATTATTGTTAGTACCAATATTTAACAAACGTTAATATTGACGAACTATTCACTGAAATAACATATAAACGGTTAAGGAATGGCGTCGTTAATATTTTGAACGATATTATTTTTTTGAAACTTATTTTGGACTTCCATTTTTAAATCTAACTGAAGTAGGTAATGCATTTTTGTTTGATTGATCTAATGACTTACCTACTCCTTATCGATCACATCAATTTTGTGATTGTTTAGTCGATAATTAAATACAGGACGACTCTTTATTTGTGAGACATTTTTGGTCTCCCAGCACTTCAGCATGGATGGACAAAACTGTACTCTTCCGAAAATATGTTGCTCTAAGAAGCATTGGGCGATGATGACTTGAAATAGATACGCGGTTTTAGTGCTTTCAGTAAAGTATGCAGATAGACATTTCACAAAATAAAATTACGTTTTAAATGCCAATCCAGACAGTGACTGCATGCCATGGATTCGATACATATAAGTGAGTAAATTTTGTTTCTTATGCTTGCTACCAATCGTAGAATTTGAGAAATAAAACTCTGGAGAAATACTACGGTTGTTCCAAAAATTATATCTAACCAATTCCATCCAATCAAACGCTTTGTTTCTACGCTCTTTCTCATCACTAACATGTATTTAAATGCCTATATTCTATTGGCCGGAGCATGTTCACAACTTCGTGTGAGTCACTTATTTTTGTAGTGGAAGTATTATTTAATAATGTAAACAAATAAAACTTCTTTTCTTTGCATAAAATGTCATCGTCTATACCAAAAACACACGCGTACTTCCACCGCCGCCATAATATTGCAGCACTCAAATTAGGCAGTCGTAATGATTAAGGTTAACGTTTACGGTGCCATTGCAATTTCCATGCAGGTTAGTTCGTTAACAAACGAACGGTAGCGACCGGGGGACGCCGTTAGTAGGGAGCCGCGGGGGCGGCGGCGGCAGGGATAATGAAAAGTGGGCTAGAGCTTTTTCGACTTTGATATATTTACAAATTCATACTAACTTCACGTCGATGAACTCTAAAAACTCATCTTTTCAAAAGGTAATTTATCTTCGTTTCACGGTTCTCTCCAGTGTTACCGCCTACCGCTGATCGTTTTCTCTAATTTATTTTTATTGTCAAGTCGCTGCGCGAAAACGAAAAGGGGGAAGCGGAAAGGTCGGCGGCCAGCGATTTTTGCTAAATAATCGTCGTCGGCTGAACCACTTTAATTCAAATCGATATATGTATTACGCACCCTGATGAACACAATAGGAGATCCAAGGATTTCTCTTGGGGCCCATTTTTTTCTTTAAATTGGTAGACGAAAATTTTTTTCAGGCCACAACTGTACCAAAAAAGGACACGTCTCAAATTGTCAAATTTGTAATGCAAAAGATTTCTAATTTGTGAATGTAAAGGCCATATGTAAGGTTCATGAATACATAAATGTTTTGCCTTTTTAGCAGCGAATGAGGGGTCGGTGCTAATAATACTGTGACGATCTTAACAGCGAGAATATGCGAGAAGTTCTACACTATTCTCGAAACGACTCGACCCGCCGAGAAGCGACCAGCGAGTGCGAATCCCGAACGTTCTAGTGGAACGGAGAAGGTCCACGGCATATATAAGGAACCCGCGGCCGCTAGGAGGGGCAGTGAGAACGTTGGCGCGACGTCGAGTAAAATAAATACGACATAAATAAATGTTTAGGGTGTACATTTTTCAATAGGTCTTACAGTGTTTAATAACAGCTATCAAGTGTGTGCAATAAATTTAGTTGACTGCTTTTTCGTATCAAGTGTTTTAATTCACACCGCAACGAACGTTAAAAACGCGACAATACTATAAGTACCCTTAAGGGCGATGATTGGACGGGGTGCGAACAGCGGACGGTATTTGAAAAATTTAAACTAGCTAAACATGTTCTAATTTTTCCGAGTTTTTCAATATCAATGCTATTACATCTTGGCGCGCACTATAACTGTTCTCACTTTAAGTTTGTAAACAATCAGGTTCCATAGTTGGGCGAATAAAGGTTTCAAACTGTAGAGTGTTACAGAGAAAAAAGTTCAAATAAAAAGTTATAGACAATGAGGAAATTAAAAAAATTAGACCATGCGCACTAAATTTCGCTCATTAGTTATTGCAAAAAGACGAAAAATCCACTGAAAATAAGCGATTTCTGTTTTTGCAATATTTAGGCAAAATAATTGAGTAATATTTTCTATCCTAGATAGGATATGTTCAATGCAAATATAAGTAATAAATATTCTATGCAAAAAAAGAACAATTTTTAACAAGGCAGTAGATCAAAATTATACGAGACCCAAAATATATTGTTCTTTTGCATTTAGAGACGGTATGTTATATTAAATACCCATTCGTTAATAACGGTTTTTAAAATATAGATGTGAAGTTGTTCGTAAAAAGAATCGTTGGATCTGACTGAAAGCATTAACTTTCCCACCCAATATTGTTGAACAAAGACAATAGGGATAAACAATGAAAAATGGTAGGGTAAGAAATTCTATAAATCTTTCTATTTACTGTAACAATACTGCGTTTTAAACCATAAGTATAAAAAATAAATTATTTTTGCAATTAGTATTGCAAGAACAAGGAATGTCTATTACCAGTACGATTCTTTCGCCTATTTGCAATAACTAATGAAAGAAAATTAACACGAATTGTATTAAATTATTAAATTTCTCATTGCCTATAGCCCTTTATATAACTTTGTTCTTTAACCCATAGACTACCGCTGAAAGCCTTACTCGACTAACTTTGCACCCTGATTATTTATAAACATTAAGCGGGAACTTTTACCTACTATCATAGATAGTCCAGAACATCTATTACTTGCTTTTCATCTAGTATGGAATCCCTGAAATACATCGTCTTGACCCTCTATAGATTAAACTATAAATAAAGATTCCATGATTAACCTAAAAGTCAAAAGTATTTCACTGATACTCTAGTGGCAATAAATTTGGGCTACATTATCTAAACTTAAATCCATCACATTAAGTTTACATACATGCAAATTGTGACCTCTGCAATACATAACTCAAATATGGTAATACAATCTTTTAACCGTTTCACTTCGGGTATAAATGTATGTATATCCGAGCAAGACCTCAAATGTTGCCCTTTAGAACAATTCAATTTATTCCGTGCCCAATGCAACTGGGTTCATTTTACTGATGAAGTAATTTGTTTTAGTGTCCGTTTCCTTCACAAAAACGCTTTAATGAATGGTAGGACGCATCAAAATATCTTCAGTTAATTGAAACTTTGCAAGTAAGAAACATCATCAATAATTCCCCGTTTCCTTCGAACAAAGAGCACACACATACACACACTCTCAGGTTCAGGCCATGCACGGAGAGTCGACCGTAGGTTCTATTAGAAAGCTAGGTAACTAAATTATCGGAGCTGTCTAGTGTCGTGGAGCGCTAACTCTCCAGTAATTATCTTTCAAATTTGGTGTGGGACTTGGGGATTTGGCGGCCCTGTCCATGCGAGAGCAAGACACCTTCCTAGGTCAGGTGCTAAGCTGAAATAATGGGGTTTCGGTTAGGACGGGGACGCATTTGCATTAGTTGCCCGAGTTTGGGGACGGTAACGAGGTAAACGAGATAAGGAATACGTGTGATTATCTTCCGTGATAGTTAATGGTCCTGTCTCCGACGTTAAATGGGAAATGACGAATGGTAACGGATAAGAATTAATATATCACAGGAAAACGATGACGTAATCAAAAGGTTTATTTGGAATCGTTCAATAATTACGAGGAATCAAAGTAGCATTCCAAAGGCTGGGTGATTTCAAGTGAAATATACAATCTTACATTCAACAAGAGCCAACATTTGACCCACCTCGCCCGGTACCGAAACATTTACACTTGCATCTTCAAATGGAATGCTTAAAACTCTTCTTGTGCAGCAGCTTATGTTATTGAACAAAATATCTTACTGAAAAAAAGACAACCAGTATTCTTCAAACACGCTAATTTTCCAGCATAAATCTGACTGGCCAAATTTTTAATCTGTAACCGTCATATACTATAGACTTTCTCTTTAACAATACACTGCTGACTACTTGTTTTACCACGAGTAATTATTTCTAAAATAACCCATCGAGACGCTTCCGTGGTAGCCGAATCATCGAACTTCCCGACAATAATACACTCCATTAAGATCGGTGTCGTTGCAGCAGACGTGCCTCTATCTAAAATATCATTTCGAATACGACGAGTATTGCCTCATTTCGCCCAGAATTACCTTCCGATAGGAAGGAGGAACATTTTAAAAAGTCATTCGGTACATTCATGTATGCACCGTTCGGTCTCTCTTTACGACATCGCCCCCGTGGCAGACGGGAAACCTAAGCGAACGTCGAAAATTATGCAGCGAACGTTTCATATTCCTCTTTTTTCTCTGCAGAAGTGATTGCTCTGTTTGGAAGTGCATTCCGGCGGTGGGTAAATCACAATATTTCATACCTTAAACGCAGGAAATTTTCCACGTTCTAATTGTGGCTTTTCACGTTAAAGGTGTTCGATACCTGGTGTAGACAATAGAAATCCGCGAGATGTCGCCAGTGACAGAATTGTTGTAAAATAAGATAATTACCGCCCACTCTGTGATTTACGATCATGAGCGGTACTTAGACTGCATAAGAGATGTTATAGTTGTAGTGCAGAGGTGTCCACTAGGATTGGCGAAGTGACAGATACAACCCATCATAAACGGGCCCTAATGAGCTGATAGTCGGAATAGTAATATGCATGTCGTTTCCGTACATCACGCAAAGGGTCGCACTCAGAAAGCAAGTTGAACTCTTGCCGAAGAAAAGCTGTGAAAGCAATTACCTAAGACTTGTATAATTGTAAATAGGTACTAATTTACAGATTTTGTAAATGCTAAAATGATGACTATATTAACTAGTAATTCTAACGTCTTTTATATATGAATGATTAATGAAAACTATATGTAACGTTATATTCCAAAATAAATTGCGTTAAATTAAAAAAAGCACTGGATTGGGTCCATTTCTGTCATTTTCCCTTCACACTTTATCAGGCTCTCTGAAATCCAGGCTTCTCTGGATCGTGACGCACTATCTCATGGAAAATCTCTATAAAAATCCTGATGCTGTTTTTGATAATCCCGCTGAATGTTATATTTTTTGAATTTTATAAAACTTTGCCCACATATGACGCATAAAATGGTGTTATAAATTTTGAAAACCCCAAATAAATCCTGCCATTTAGTAATCTTGCCCCACTTCCGATTCCATTGCGCACAGGTTATTAAACAAATGAGGAAATGAAAATCGTTTCAAGTTAAAATTGACAAACAGAACTGAAATAAAACAAATACTATGTAAAATCTTTTACCCATACAAAGCACACTAGTTCAGTCACTCACAGACTACATATTCTTAACTATAAAGTGGCAGTTTATAGATTTTTCTAAAGTGACGTCAAGAATTTGTGGTGATCACTCAGTTACTTGCCCTATTTTTACCTGATCATAACGACGCATCGGGTACATTTTTCTTGAAAGGATAAAGGATAACACGTTAATTCTCAATCATCCTTACACTTACTATTTACTGGGAACAATTACTTAACTACTTGTACACGATTTTGTGTACTAACTATTTAGAAACCGGTTAAAACATTTTTGTTATGCTCGTATATGTTTGATATATGAAATAATAAAATTCTAAAATCTCTAACACGTCTAACTAAAATCATATTAAATCAACCCTGGATCTCCTGACGTAAAAATCACTAAAATGCCCCAAAAGACATATGGTAATAGCTTTATGGGTGCCATAAATTATCGGTACCACTGATAAAACGTTTGCTCCCGGGAGCTCCGAAAACACGGTTAGTAGACACCTCTGCTGTAGTGTATGCAAAGGCCAAGGAGATTGTAATTTCATCATACTACAAGAAATACTACAAAATCGGATGAGATGTTCACATCACAGCGATGAACAATTGAGAGAATGAAAATAGGTAAGAATACAGAAGTTGAGGGGTAAATCCCAAAAATACGAACAGTTCATATTCTTCAGTCTACATTTCTCAAAAAGACATTTTATTTCTGTACAGTTTATGTACAGAGTATGAGTCTTTTCCAACACCTTAAGATAGTGTTTGTATATCATTGATCAATAAATTAGTTTATTGTCAATTCCTTATCAAATTTGGGAGCTTGCAGCTTCGGACATAACAAACATTTTTGTGTAAACTTTTCTTAGAATAAGTTTCTGTTCAAAGTTACTATCCAATAATGCGATGAAATTATATGAAATCTAATAAAAATATAAAAAAATATTTGGTATGATTTTGCGTCCCTTTAAACATATTTTACTTCTGTACAATATGAACTCCATTTATGAGAATTCGATATATCGTACTTAATTTTCGGTTGCTTGTCTACTGTTTCCATTTGAAGAGTTATTTGTCAGATTAATCTCCTTTCAGAAGTAGATGTATTGGAACAAATTTGATATGCACTGATTTCATTCAAAACCGTAAAATTCCCATAAAAGTCATATATACGAAACATTCTCAAATGCAATGGTACAATCACGGAAATAGAGTTGAAAAACAACAAAAAAATGCGAAACGCTTGGGATTTATGGACCGGGATGTAATTAATTTTAGTAGTACGGCATTTTTCAAGGTATAATATTGAAGAAAGGACCTTAATTTGAATTTTGAATAAATGCATCGAGTACAATATCAACGTTATTTACGGTGGCGTTCATAAAAATAATATTTCCGATAAAGGCAGGCGATACCGCCCTATTTCCAGAAACGGTTCTACCCTATCGCCGAGAGCGGCGCAAATCTCCTTTGATAAATTATAAATACGAATCGAAAGTGGCCCGGTTGTTTGATTAAAATGCATAAACGGTCCACAGTTGGTCTTAATTGCCGGCCGTTGTCCACTTTGTCCTTTGGGAGAAACCTTTGAACACGTCGACGGGAGCCCCTTCTGGAACTTTCTGGACTTTCTCTCTCTCCTCTCTCTTCGCTTCTCTGCGGGACTTTGTCACGCCCCAATCTGAATTATTAAGAAGAAGAGCGGCCGACGGCGGTCATAAAGAGACGAGGAGAGGCCACTTTGCGACCGCTAATTCAATTATGGTATTTCAAAACAAATTCATCGCTAACGATCCTTCAAGGAGCGATATTAAAGCGATGTTAATATCGGCCGTTGAAGTTTGTTGTACCTTTGCCGGAAGTTGGTCCAGCTTTGATGCATTGTTCATTTGGAAAGCGCCGCTCCGCTTGTCAGAATGAAAGAATCGAGCACTTAGCAATCTGCTCTACTTGAAAATTTAATTTTGGGAGTTTCTGGACGATTCGGGCGGTAAGTAGTTTAACTACGACATTAACTAAACAATTAAAAAATTCTGAATTTCAATTATTTCTTTTGGCTTTCAACAAATTCGTACCCGTATTGCCATTCAGGTTTTCTCTTTTATTTTTGGTGAATGCTCCAACACGTCATTACCAGCGTCACATTACAATTAAGGTCCATCCAGTGAGTATACCACAGCAGAGTATTCATGTAACGTACCGTTTAACCTTTCCCCTCGTATATTTGGTGCGGTGAAATGTTGTTAGTCGCTACAATACATGCCTACATATGAAATGCCTATTAGTATCGAGAATTAGACAGGTCCACTACAACCTTTAAATTTGAGAGTCGCGCACGTGTTCATTTTCAGTTGTCACCAGAGTTCAGTGGTGTGTGTATGCAATTGCCATTATTATTTTAAAACGGCTTTTTGAAAACCTTTTGAAGTGGACGAAATTAATAATGGCAATGATATAGACATTATACACAATACAAATAATGCTACAGAAATAAGTGAGGCATAAATTTGAGATTTCCTCGTAAAATGTCGTTGACAAAGTGAGTAACAATCTTTTATATTTCTTTAAATATGGCACGCCTATAGATCGGTTTCACGGTCTTTGTATGTCAGTAACATGGCTATTGAATTTTGTTGCTTTTTTTCAATTGGACCAATTCAGACTTGATGGACCTTACTCCTGCCATTCTACAAAAATTATTTATTAAGAAACTAACGTAGGGGAAAACCACATCTATTTCATTAATTACTTAGGGGCACTCCCTGACTCCCTGAGCTTTTTACTACGAATATCCAGTGCCTTTTCGTTTTTTGGGCTCGTTCGTCTCGAGCAATCATCCGATTGGTCACAGAAATTAAGACCGTGTACGCATCAGTTCACGGTGTCCAGGTCCGCCACTTCCGCGTGTTCGACTTAGCAGGTACGGGTTGAGGCCGAAATCCCTCATAATTTGTCACATCAATTATAAACAATTTAAATGTTACAAGTACCGTCCGGGCGAGTTACCGCGTTCGCCTTGTCATACGGTGCGCAGTTTTAATCTGGGACGTGTGCACCTGTTTTATCTCGGTTATTAATCTGAAATTAAATTAGTATAAGCGGCGAGCGGACGGTGAGCGCAGGTTATAATGCATTTCTAATGTAAATTCTCTCTTAATTTTGCAGTATTGCCCGGGTGTCGTGTTGCGCGTATAAATATCGCCTAATTAAACAGTTTATATTGGTGATTTACCTGGTGCTAAGGCATATTTCACGCCGTTTATGTATTTCCCCTTGAGTTACTGCCGCTGTAATTGCTGCACGGTTCATTAATTAGCTTCTTCTTGAAAATTTTACGCTTATATCCGAATACTTCGTAGTTTATTTCTTGTGCCGTTTAATTATTTTACAAACACTTGTTTACTATTACACGTGAGTAACTTACTAATTAGGAAATGTATATAACATTTTATTAAATTAATTGTAAGAAATGAGTTTATATATTGGTAAGGTAAAGAAAATTCTTTAAAAATGCCTGAAAAACAATTATATTCATAGCACGACATTTTGATTCTTGAAATAAAATAAACAGTAATGAGAAATTAGAGATCGCTAACTGACTCTCACCGTAAGATATTATTTTTATATTAAAATCTAAAATAAAATCGATTCATGACTAACCGACATTTCGTGTACCTCGTAAAAATATAATGAAAATATGAAACCTCGCCGAAATTACAAAAATGTATATAATCAAATTTTGTAAGATGTTTTTACAATTAATTACTTCGTATTTTAATAAATTCCATACATACACCATATTTTATTCCTTGCTACATGTTAGTGTTTTTCACAAATATGGCAAAAAAAGTGTATATCAAAAGTAATACAAGACACAAAAAAAATAAAAGAATAAACACGAATTCGTTTCCAAAATAAATATCGCTATTGAGGAGCTTTCTGTCATACTCCTGAGGGATAGGATGGGCCGGATGAAGATGACCAAAACGAATAGTATTCCTACTAATATATTTCGCAGTATTCATGTTTCGTGTCATGTAACGTATCATGTTTAATCTGTACCATGTGAGGTGATTTTAATTTACGAAATTTATAGAAAGAAAATGATTGTGATAAATGATCACTATTGACTGAATCTAGTATTAACAATATGTAACCATAAAATCGCATTGAAAATTATTTTAGTTTTTATATTAGTTTCTTATATTAGTTGAAACTGAGATTTAATACTGCGCAATATATTGTGTGATATAGATAGAGCAATATGCCCACTGATAAACAAAGATAAATATCATTTTTCCCTAAGTCTACCTGTAGGTGTTGGTTAGAGAAAAAAAAGATACAAAACCTGGGAATGAACGATTATATAGTTGCAACTACAAGAATAGTGTTTTTCAAAATTATGAATGTTCTTAAAACTTATGATTGGTCATCGGTTATGTCTAATATAAATATTAATGAATATCTTAATTGTTTTATGACATTCTACATGTAATTCTGGATGAAACCATTCTTATTGGTAGTCTTGCGAGATGAAATTGAAATTGGACTATATGTTACGGTTTTTCCCTAATCACTTTAGAAATTCATGAGAAGAGATGATCAAATATGGAATTCTAATCGACCCACCTATACCGTTAAAAAATAAGTCTACCTAAGTGGTTCTTCTAAAATCTACAGGTAACAGACTAGGTGACTCCAGGTAAGAAGACTATAAATGGACTTCTATTTTATTACAGTCTCCGATTTAATTTTTTTAGAATAGAAGTTAATAAACACGTTATACTTATTTAGAATCCTGTGACAATAGCATTTAGGGTGTTTTTTTCAGTTTTCAAGCATTTTGTACTCTTCTGGAAGCGCCAGAATTTCCAAATGATTTTACAACGAGTTTTAGTTTTCATTGCATGTTTCCCCTTAGGTATTAAGAGTTTTAAACTTCTCTAGAATTTCGGTTACTTTCTAAAAAGCCTAGATTCTCGTGAAAGTCACTTAGGTAATATTTTCTAGAATAAATGCCAATATGCGCTCTTTACATTGCTTAGCATCCCGTAGAAAAATATCTTTTAGACATTTTTTTTCAAGCGTTTTAAGTTGTTCTTGAAACTCCATAAAATCCAGAAGGTTTAAAGAGAGCTTATCTATTTTTACAGACATATTTGAGTATAAGTATATAAACCAAAGCAACTGAGAATTTCGCATTTCCTTCTAAATCTTAGTATTTACTATATCTCTAGAGATATTTACTACATTTCTTATAGGTTTTTAAGTTTTAAGAATTTAAAACATCTCTAGAGTCTTCAGACTTTTCACTTCAGACTTCAGACTCATTTAGTTTGACCACCAACCATTCCAGATTAACATTTTTTTTAATGCGATTGTAATTTCAGTTTTGTTAAAACTTTACACGTTGTTTCATACACCAAGACTTTAGAAGGTTATAGTTGTCTAACTAATGGAGTTTGAGAATTGTGAATGATTGCATGCTAACCTGGCGAGTTTACTGTAATATTCACCATTCTCAATTCCAAATAATTCATGAAAATAGCTGACTCACAAGTTGAGTTATTCAAATGTACTTTAGAAGTTTAGAAAATTTCAAGCTTATATTAACTATTTATATGTCTTCCACAAAAAGTGGAAATGCGCAAAGAGTGGTTACATCTAGCTAGCAGAAGTCCTGCAGAATAGCGGGTTTGAGTTGTTTTCTTCTAGGAAGATCACTTCAACGTGAGTGTACATATTATTGAGGAGTATTTCATTGCTAAGATATGCCTTCTTAATTATGGATGGTCTATTTTAACAATGTGTTGGAGGTCAGAATTTTATAAAAATTCAATTGCAAAATTCATTAAAAAATGCAAGGAAGCGTATACAAATAAATACTACATAAGAATATCGCCCTCCATGTTTATTTTGCAGTTAAGTATGGTCAAAAACACTTGGTAGAAACGTAGATAATGATTTTTGAAAATGGCCATTTTTGTCCTTTTTCGACCGTTAACTCGAAAAATGATGTATTTTTGGACAAAAATGGCAAAGGATAAAATGTTTATTTTTGCTCGATTAATTTAAACAAAAACGTGTTGCATGTTTTCAATTTTTGCATAATTTTGCAAGTTTTTTATTAATTCATTTATTAATTAATTTTTTCATCGCAATGATAAAATGAATCGATTGCAAAATGTATCATCCCAGCGGCCTCTTTTGGTAGGTTAAGTTTTTCTTTTTATGCGTCCTTTCAGTAGTTAGCCACTGATCAATATAGATTCAGTCAATTCAGGCCGTTTTGATCACGTGACTGAATTTCAAAATACACACAACCAATCAAGTTTTAATACAGATAGTCGAGACATTTTCGAAAAATTCACAGAAAATATCTTTTAAATACTATATTTTAGAACAGCAGCAGTGGAAACCATATTTTTAAGTCGTACCAATTGTTGCAAGCGTCAGCTAAGCTTTAAATTCAGAAGTGTTAAAATGTTAAAACTTTATACAACGAATAGTACAGTTTTCATATACAGCTTTGGGGTAGTCATACTTTTCTACATTTTATCGCTTTCTGTTAATAACTGACATTTTTACAGAAATTTAAAAAATATTGACGTATTTTACCGTCGTTTCAATCTGACTGTATTATCATTACAAATTTCTTATTAGGACGAATGCCATTTTGTCGCTATTTTTATTAAGAACAAATCCATACATTTAACCGTTTTTCGTACGAAGTCATCCCGCAATTATTGAAAATAAACTGCTGGAGCGGTGAATTTTTTCAATTAAATTGTTAATAACTTTTTACTGCTACAATATTCTGTCAGACAGAAAACCTTTCGGACTCATCATTTAGAGTAGATCTAGTAGAAGTTTTGTCTTGAAGTTGACTATTAAAAACTTTAAATTGAAAAATTTCACAATACATTTTTGTTAAAAAATATTAAAACGTCCATCCGAATATGTCCCTTAAGCTAACACAGACGAGTTCCCCGTAATTTAGAATTCACAACTCGATCAAGCTGTACGGTAAACGTTTGAGTAATAAATTATTTCGATAATTTTAATATTTATTTTAGTCTTTGACCTCAAAATCCCGTTGTACATAAATAACGTATAATATAATGTACGTGATTGAATAGGCCGTGCCTATTAGCCCAGTTGATTTATACAGTAATTCGTTATGTAAACGTCGATGCCGGAAAAGGTGGTGGAGAAGTGCTCCTACACGAGGATTTCACGTAAACAAACTTCAATCCAACGAGCGGTCTTTAATTAATTAGGATAAATCCCGTTGATAATTTTAAGGCCTCGGATTATTTTCAGAGGAGGTTAGGACGGATGGAGGTATTTCTTAATTCAATTAACGATCACGCAAAGCGTGGGTGTCGACTCCTCACCGAAGCAAATACAAACGAGGCGTTTTGTCTACATGCACTCTTCAGGAGTCTTTCTAAAAGTTTTCAGGGTCCATCTCTACTCCCTTAAATAGTAACTATGACTGTTCCTGAAGTGATAACTGTCATTCTGTGACTGATTCACCGACGAATATCGTCATCCCCGGCACAGTTCGATAATCTACGAGCTTTCTGGAACTTTCCACTTTGATTAAAGCCGTAGAAAGGCATAAAGAATGCGTAATGCCAGCGTATCAATCGGCCCTACACTCGGAGGCGATCTATACGGGGACAGTTAGAGAAATTCCCTCCAAAATTTAAGCATCTTGTGTATTTTTAGCGAATAAACATTAATTTAAAAAGCATCATTAACGGTTAAATTGTTTATATTACCGTGATTGAAAATCGTGTATTTGTTAAGCAAACTTAATTTCAAAATTCTTATGGTAGTTTACTAGAAAGTATTTTGTTCAAGATTCATATTACTAGTGCAATTTTTTTATTACCTTTTTTGTATTAGTAACAAATAATGTTCCATATAGAAAAAGGTAGGAGAAGCAAATTCTCATATCTGGATCGGTACAAATGAGATAAGAGCCAATTAAAGAAGCCTCACGCTTTTGGGTCATTGTAACCGTTTATTAGTATTTTTCCAATAAGTAGAGGAAGTATGTTGATCAATTAGATACAATTAGATATATAGAATAATATAGTATGTTGAATATAAGTATGTTGATCAATTAGATATTTTCTCTCAATAGACACCAGTATCAACTAACAAAATGGTAGTATTAAAATCTTAAAAGATAGAAAGAACCGCTTGAAATAGAAAACAAAATCTGATATCAACATACTTTGCGCAAACAAATATTGTCATATACGAAGGTAAATTATATACAAGTAAAACATACTTTGCCTAAACCTTAGTCTTACCTGAAGAAGACATTATGTTTTATTATCATTTCGTATAGGTATTTAATAGACACTTCTATAATACACTCCTGTCTCCTTTCCACCTGTGTTTATCCTAATTCTACATTATTTGGTTAAGGGACAGCAAGATGGTGATGCTACACCAGAAGAATGTCAAATATGAGGAAACTTATCAAAGCAGTGGTTCGTATGTGTACCGTACAAAAAAGCTAGCACTTCAAGAGCTGTTATATCTGGTCCTGGACTATCATAGATAAGTGCGTTTCTAATAATGACTACTTATAAGAAATATTGTTTGGGTAAAAATAAATGCAGTCGTGAGAAAATCTTCGGTTAACATAAAGAAAGTCATAAGTTAATTTTTCTTAAATTTCATAAGCACTTCATTTCAGAAAGAAGAAAGGAAGAAAGAAGTATTTTAATGTTCACATTATTTAGTACATGAAATAAAAGAAATACATATCATTCATCCACCCCTTAACATACTATTTATACTATCTGTTATGCTTCATTTATGTTATCTGGGTAAAAAAACTATGAACCACACGATGAACGGAAAAAATCTAAAAAAGTATTTAAAGAAACATTGAAATATATTTATGGAAAGAAGTGCCATTTAGGAAAAATCATCGTTCTTCGTCTATTTTCCTTTTATTTGGTATTTATCACAAATTCATAGAAGCATGTTGTTTTTGACGTTTTCTCAATTATCGTAATTAAATTAAAAAGTATTTATTCAAGTAAATCAACATTAAAGAAGCCTCAACATGTAAAATATTGAGTTCAAATTCGCTATTACAAACGCACTGTATCTGTTTTTCTATTCTAATTTATTTCAATATTACAAGTATTTAATTGTCAATGAATGTGCTTATAGCTGTCATGAATATTAATCATGATATTTTTATAGATAAGATGCGTGTGTGAAAACTCATTTTGTTTTGTAATTCTGAATTATTATATTTCGATCATTTGTTTACCTTCGGTGTTAATTGATAAGTACAAGTTACTTTTAACAAAAAGGAAAAATACCCCATATGTTTAACATATCAAATAACGGTTTTAGATTAATTCCGTTAAATAAAACTTGCTTTTCTTATTTACACTACAACTTAAACGATACTATTTCAATCGGTTTCATAAATTGCTTGAAAATTCAAACTTTTAGGAGAGTAATTAAAATGATAATGAATAAATATATTCATATTATTATTCATATACCATGTTTGAAATTTCCCGCCCTTTTTATTAGTTTGACAGAACATGTGTATTAAGTGAAACAAGACTCTCATAAAACTTGACTCAGAATGTCAAAATGGGAAAGGATCCGACGCCATTAGATTTCTCTGATTGGTGTTTGCACGAATGTGGCGCATAAAGTTAAAAGCTTGCTAGCTTTTACATGATCATTATCACTACCTTCTTATGAATAAGTCAATGTGAGAACTGCCTACACATACACCTACTGCCTAACTATTTACTACACCTACACCTACAACTGCACTACTAATGTGAATGACACCTTAGCCAGCAGTACTGGTTGTTGGCGATGGCACTAAGTCTATTGGGACTAACTCTTTTGGTCTTTGGCACTTAGCTCGTTGTTATCTTCAAATCCAGTCCTACACTCTACAATAGGAGTGTTTTATCGCTAAAAATTTAACCTGTATTCTACCAATGTAGTTTCTAGTTGATAGGTGACGCTATTTCTAAGCACCAACCTCGACGGCGGTGATGTGGAATGTTTTCATTTTGATTCGTCTCATTAAAAGTTGAGGATGACGTGCTTAAGTGCATTAACCTAAAACGTCTAAATCACAAAATTCCCATTTCGCTCCGATCCGACACATTCGAGTGCTGGAAAAGGAAAACCGTTCAAGGGACGAATGAGTCAGTGCAAGAGTAACATAAAATCCCCTCGTAGATAAACACTAGATCGTAACAGGCCCATGCTAGGCACGGCACAGGGCGATTCTCCCCCCGAACCCCCGCATAGGTGACACACCGCTCGTTGCTATGGCGATCGTCTCGAGTAGGCGCCATCATAAACACTCATTGTTGTGATGCGGTGTAGCTCCGGTAAGTGGCTGCTGCAGGAGTCCGTCGTCTCGTAGCAGGATGAAAGGGAGCCGATATATAAGGGGGTGAGCGAAGGGGGAAGGAGAGGGAACGGCCATCTCCTGCTGGACCTAAATTGGATTTCACCGGCAAGGTAAAGGGGATGAAGTCGAAGGTAGAGGTGAAAGACAGGGGCGGATTCCCGAGAGCACGTACTCAAATATTCTATGGAAACGATTTTGCCCATCAGTACCGACACTTAGCCCGCAGGACATGATGCATTTTTTGCATGGAGTGCTGCTCCAGCAACTTTTTGGCTGGAGTGTGGGAGAAACAGTAACTATCAAAAACCACGGTTTGTTTATACTTGATCGTAATCATAACCTTTACTCCGCTTTGACAGGTCGATAACGTCAAAATGCTCGTTGTCCATTGGCCGGCCTTCAAATTCCCCGAGAAAAAGTGCATGAAAATAAGCACATGCTCTATTCACGGAAATGTGCAGCAATTTTGCCCTTGTTGCGTCATTTTCCCCATCGTCTCTACCCATGCCATTTCCCATGCAATCACCCTCCAAAAACTGCATCGTGTCCAGCGGCCTCAGCGTGTAAGTAGTACAAGGCAGCAAATGCAACAATATTTTCGAAAAACGTGCGTTACTGAACGAAAAATTGGTAACCTATGGGTACCTATGGGCTCACTTTTGAACCATGGCAAAAGTTGGCAAACCTGGTATATGGTATTAAACAGTGAGAAAAACTTTTCAGCCTCTTCAGTTGTCACGAAAAATAGTGCGGAGATAACAACTACAGTATATAACTAAACCAATAATAGGATATGTTTCGAACAAAACTTAGTTCCCATCGTCAGGAGGAAAAACAGTTACAGACTGTTCTGAAATTTATAGTACACCGGTATAAAAGCTACAAAATAAGCGCTAACGTCAAAAATATATCTAATCACTTTTGATTGATCTAGTCACAATTGAGAATAGCTTCAGATGAAGAAATAGCAGTGGATCAAGGTATGGAGTATGGCGAAGGAGAAGAATTAGGTGAGGAAGAATTGGAAGAAATCGACGATATATAACATGCATCGCAATAGCCCAGATATGATATGTAAAAAAGAGGGAAGGAGATGATTTTAAATTTTTTTTTTTCATGGTGTGGAAAAGATTAATGTATCGGTGATCATTTAAAAATTCCGGTACGGTCCAAATATCCCAGAGGCCATTCGAAACCATCTCCTAATCGGCAATAAAGCACTTCACCTTTCCCCCATTCAACAGATAATTTATGACATTTTATTAGGGTCTTGCACCAAGTTTTCTGTAATTTTGTTTCAAATAAAATGCGAGGTATAGTACAAACTATGACTAAATTATGTATACCCATAGGAAACCCTATTTGGGGTATGTATCTAACATATGGCAACCTACTGCAATGATGAATGTTTTCCTCATAGAAAAAGTACAAAAACATTTCCTTATTATCGTTATTTTGAAAAAAATAATAATTAACTCTAAATAATACGTTAGCTATCTGCAACGTAGCTTAATTTACACGCATGATATGAATATTATTAATCATTAAAGAACGTAACTGGAAGAAATTAGTGTGGCCTGTAACTCCGTAACCCCTTATACTTTCTTTGTTTCTTTTCTTCTAGTTTATTTTTCTTTTTCGTTATTTTTACTCATATATGTAGTTAAGTATACGTAGGTGTTTGCAATGAGACATCGGCAATTAAATAGTATCCATCAAACCTACTACGCCAAGTTTAGAGTAATTCAGGATTAATTTTGTTGAAAGCTTCGCTAAAATCTTTATAAATGGTAGCCACTAAAATTCTGGCTTTAAAGTTGATCTCTGGTACCACGAGGACGGACTATATCTAAAAATTTGCAAAGGGGGTGGAACCGGGGTTGAAAACAGTGAGATTTCATTGGCAAAAGCCACAAACTGTCAACTTTTTACCTTTCCACCCTCGAAAGTGCCTCTGCAGCCGGTCCTGCGACCTTCCTAAGGGATTGTTCGATGTGATGAACACAAGATAAAGGAACAGTAAATGAGAACGGCGTTAGGCCGTGATAGATTCTCGGAATTGGACGGAGACTCGTCCTCCTCGTCGAGGGGAAAACTAACTACTACAGGTGCTGATGGGAGAGTGAGACGTTGGGAATTCGATCACGTGCCCACTTTCGCACCTTGGCGTCGTTCCCTTTTTTCGTACTCTCATCCCGCTTCTCCTCCTCCTTGTAGTGGGAAACAACGGATCAGACCGACGCCGCCGACGACGATTAAATAAAAAAGGAAAGGGACGATCGCTTCATCGAGAGGAGGAAAGAATTCGAGCGTGCTGAGCTTAGGAGGTATATTAGTTCAGATGAAGGTAATTATCGGGAAAATGGGGTTTCGATCTGAAACATTCCGGTTTCCCCGGACTCTGGAGAGTGTGGACGGTTAAATTGAATCTAAAGGAAGTTTTATACACGTTTCGGTGTTGCCTTCAATTACATAGGTTATACAAGTTGAAATTATATTACTCACGATTACGTCGCCTGCTAGAAAATTCAAATAAACAGACGATCCCCTCTAGATATTAAAGTATTTGAAATAGTTCGATTTGAGAGGAATATAAGCGTTCAATCCTAGTTGAAATGATTGCTTGAAATGGTGCTTATCTGACTAGAGACCACATTTATATTTCCCTGAGAGTTGTGGGAACATTTGAATCTGGACTAGTAACTATTGTTACTTTGATACCGACGTAAGAGGCAGTGATAGTGTCACTGGTTAAATTCACTTTGCGAAGTACCCAAGTATTATACCATTATAAGCAATACAGTTGGGGTTCAATACAACAATAAATATGTTCCACAAAATGACAATACAGAGGTAAAATGCATATGGAATAAGAATTTACAACGCCTTACCTAAAGACTAGATGATCGAGTACAAGAAAACACTTCACCAAATCTTAGTGGAAGAGTTATATCATCAATAAGAAGATGTATAGACACTATTCCCGTAGATTCTTGCAACAATTCCACAGAACATGTAAAAAAATTCATATGGAACTATTAATTAGTGAATCCATTCATAATGAACACCAACAGTGAAGATAGTGATAGCGAAACATAAATAAATGTTTAATTTGTCTATATACCTTGATTTATAAAAAGAATTTCTGAAGAAAATACATTTTGTTCGTAAAATTTTTATCAACATAACCTTGTTCTCTACTCATTATTCGCTCCAGCTTGCTCATTTTCCTAAGACTTTTATTAGGAGTGTTAAGTGGACAAAAATAAAATTCAGTTATATTTACCTGGGAAGTTATAAATAGCTACGGTATATTTATGAATTTGCCATACATATTTTCTTTGCCATTTGGCTTTAATTAAATCTATTTCATTAAAACTTTCTGCTGGAGATTTGGTTTTTTCTAAAGCTGACATAGGTAACTGTTGAGTTGTACTGGATATAAAGTTTTATTGCGACAAAACTGATAACTGATACTTTCTCATATGAGGTACTCATATAATGAGAAAATATTGTAATGGGTTGAATTTCTGAACTTGAGATATTGGCTCTCCGGTATTTTTTGAGGCGCAAAAACCATGTTATTGGAAAAATGTCGATGTATGTATGTGGACTACTGTTTTTTAGAAACTCTAAATAGTGAAAAGCTGAAACTTTGTACTTGGGCTTAGTCCCACGAAAGCTGGAGTCCATGGGTTTTGGGTTAAACCAGTTAAGAGCAAGGGGCACTTTAAGTCCAAGTCCAAAGCTTTTTAAGGCTTTGTATATGTAGTCTACTCTTTAATCCATGTTGAACCATAAACAGATGTTGTAAATTTTTAATTTTTCTCGGTTTTGTTTAAAGCGGCTTTACATATATATACTAAACTTTACCTCTGAAATACTACATTTAATGCGTACAATTTGTATTTGAAACACATTTATTCAAAGTCGCCTCAAAGGGTATTTGACAAAAAAATTTTGTTTTTCTTAATTTTCTCATAAACCGCTTTAGAGATCGAGTTCAATCCTGGCAATTTGAATTAACTATTAGATATCTGTAACTTTTATTCAACTTATTTTTCTCTAAAAGCGCTCTAAAGGGCATTTTACTTTTGAATAAACAAGTGGCTTAAGTGGGTTTCACAAGTGGCTTAAGTAATACAGACACCTACACACCTTAATGTGCCACAAGACACCTACAAGCTCATTGTGCCACATCACGATTTTTTTAAACAAGTGTCTCGACAAGTACTTTTCAACCATATAAAAAGCCATAAGAATTGCTCAAAAACCCGCCGAGTCATTATATTTAAAAATTCAACCCATTTTTAAACAATTCTCTAGACTCGCCTAATTAACCGATTTAAATTTTTTTAAAAGCATTGGAAAGCTTGAAATCTCTTTTACATGTCAAACAAATTTCAAATATCCGAAGGCTTTCGTTTAGGCTTGGTATAATTTCCATTTCTTTCAATGTATCTTGTATTGCAAAACTTACTGTGCAAAATCTATCCAACCGATTTTGCTGAACTTTTTCATGATAATGGTATCATAATACGATGTTTTCTTTGCCCAAGTATGAAGGTCCTACGTATATTATTAGCAGTCAAAAAATTCGCTATGTAATTGATTTCTTTCTCTCTTTTTTTGCAAATTTTGCTGTTTTCCAAAAACAAAAATGAATTTTTCGATAAACAAGCACCTTTATAAAGTGTAAAATTCCATTACGAAACTTTGCTTCTCTTCAACTTCTCTCAAAAGTGAATAGTTTTCGAGCTATCTGAGCCAAAACCAAAAAAAGAGGAATTTTTTGAGATTTTTTTTCATAACTTGTATAATAAAAAGTTACACTCACTTTTTTGAACTGATGCATAGTGAAATTATCAAATCTAGTACCGTTTTAGAGCCTCCGAATTAAAAATTAGCTAGACTATCTGGTCCTCCCAAACATAAAAATGTTAACGGTCCCTGTATTAACTGTAATAAGAAAACATTCTTCTGGTGTCACTTCTAGTTCTTAAATTCAGCATATTTGCTACAAAAGCAATATGTTTAACTAACTAGAAATTGTGGAAATTTCAAAAGCAAATAAAAACCGCAAAGTTTTGGTTCTGAATGGCCAAATTTTCCTTACCATTAATTTTATTTCGAATTTAATATCACAAACTATCTTGAAGGGGTATTTTTTTTGTATGCTTGACATTTACTTGTCGTATTCATTGACCTTACGTCAAATAAGTACGTTCAATCTATTTCACTTATAATATTGATTTTTGTGTCGAGATCAGTATTTCCCTTCGTATGTTTGGTACACAAGACAGTTACTCCTTGATAAATTGTTCAGCACGTATATTTTTGTTTCTGAGGTTTTTAAACTGCCTAGTGTGACTGTTGTTTCTATTGTTTATTAATGTGACGATTTTATCAATATATCAGCATGAATATGATCTGCTATACCGAATACAAAATAGTGGTGGAAGATTTTGTGACTTTTTCTTAATGAACAGTATTATATGATTTATCGTTACCACACAAATACACACTGTATAATATAAGTGTATTTTTCCTAAGTTCTGAAGACATGTATTATTTTCAACGCATATCGTTCAAATCCATACCAAAACAATATTATGGTAATTACCGTTATTACCAATTAGTAAAGTAATACGAAAACCCTCCCATTAGAATAAAAAGGTTTATGCAGTGAAATACCGATAACGTCAGATTAAACGAGGATTCCGCGAGGATCCAGTCACCTCCTCCCTCCTTGCACTGAAACGATCAGTCAAGCTTAACCGAGGTAATGCCGCCCACCTTGTCTACCTCTGGCTGACTAATTCTATAGCGGAGTTAATTTGCAGATGATGATCCTCATCGTGAAAATTTAGCGGGCACGTGCTAATGTCTCCCTCGAAACAACCCCGGCTACATTAACTTAATTAAGGAGAACGTACCCGGTGAAAAATACTTGATGGTGATTAGCTGTCGTGTCGCGCTTTTTTGCTAATCGTTCTGTTATCTCTCTAACTGTGGAAGAAGTGAACGAGTGCACTGTCGCGAGAATTTTCGAGATACAACGAAGTGCAAACGGTCCGATGTATAAATGGGTATATTTTGTAAATTTAAAGGGATTTACTGTATATGGCTTAACTTAATAAGACAAAACCTCTTAATTTGAATCTTGTGAGTGATGTGATATGATACGAGGGGTATTCAAAAAGTAAGGGTTTAAAAAGTTTAGGGTCTGTCGATATTGGTTTTGGCGGCCAAGAATACTTTTCTCAGCAATACGTGCTCGGAAATCATGGTGCTACCGGTGTAAAGTGTGTCTGGTTGTGAATTAAGTGCCGTTATCCGTTTTTTAACTGTAAAAGGGCTCCTGAAAACGCACTGGAAAATTGTCAAAAAAGTTCCGGTAGCCGCCTTTCTGTCCAATGTTCCCGTAGGAGACTGTCGCCGAGGGAAGACGATGTCCTCCACATAGAGCAGCGCTATTCCTCAATCGCTTCTACTGAAGAGAGAAGATTCCCTGAATAAAAGTGCAGCGACTCTTATTGAAAAGCCTGGCCAGGTATGAATACTTATTATGTGTCGACATGTGTTTAAGAGTTGAATTGATCAGTATAATGGTATATCTTGAAATTTGGTGTCATTAACAGGTTGATTGATTTGTTTTTTGGGAGTTGAATGTATGCCTAACCGAATATTTGTTCTCGTTTGTGTCAAATTTGTATTGGTGTTTTGTGATAAATAAGTATTGATTTTTTTGCTAGTGTTTATTAATAACTACATCACGTAAAATAATATTATTATGATAGTTTGTAAATGTTTCGCTTGCTTTGTGCCATAAGAAATAAATAAACCAAATGAACTTAAATACTGCTTGGCAATAATTAATCTTTTTCACTAGTCACTAGTTTTTTTTGATTGAATTAAATTAAAATCTACTAAAAAATAAAACAGGATGAACAAACAAAAGATATTCTTATATTTTCCTCCCATCTATGTGACGCTTTCCTCCGTTTTCACTCTCGATCCCTTCCGTACGGTTCGTATTTTCCTCCATCAAATCTTCCCGACTCAGAGTATAATTACCTACATAAAAATATAACAGAAAATGAACTCATGATTTACTGAATTACTTTGTTTACCGCCAAACTGGTAAAAATGAAACTTTCCACATAAACTGATATATTCTTGATAAAAGTAAAAAGTACCATTTTCGAGATCTAATTGCGACTGTGGCGAAATTTTCCCGTTTGTTTGTTATTACTCGTATCATTCAATTTAATATGCACCTATTTACTTATAATGGATCTATCAAGCAGTTAATTCAGAGCAGATTCTTAGAAGATCTAATAATACATAATTCATAGAGAGATTTATGGGGTAATCATTATTTTATGAATGGATTATGGTACCTTTATCTTAAATGGATGGACCTTTATCTTAAATGGCGTCATGAATTTTGCTAACACACACCTATATACTAAAAGCAATTTGAAAAGTTATTTTACGTGACAGTAGTTAAAATAACGAATTTTCAGTGTGTTAATTGTCACACTAAAACCAACATCATTACTATCAATCTTTACTTCTGGCGTAATTGAATTTTTTACTAAAAATGCCCGTTTGCGGAATCGACAGGACTACGGCGTCGTCGTCAGGACTCTTGCAGAAAGGAAAATGATAAAATCGACGTCCGCAGACCGTAAAGAAATTAAATTTATGGCTCTCACATATGCTTTTAAAGGCTTTCCGTATAAAACAATTCGGTTAGAAACGCAGGTAGGTATTAAATTATTAGACCGTAGGGACCTTTATAGCAAAATCCGATTGCTATAGAATGATTCCATTTATAAAGTACAATTAATATTTGGTTTCAAATATGTAATTATACAACGCTTTATTATTTGAAAATGTATCAGGACATTGAAACTTGTGAAGTTTTATACATTTTAACTATCGAAAGTTACTCAAACACATGAACTAATATTTTATGCCATTTTATTAAGCAAATTCCTGTAAGCATCTATATATTGAAAGAACAGTAATTTAGCACATGAATGCTATAGAGAAGGAAAGTAATATCTGCGTCATGACGGTCTCACTTTTGTCCGGCCACAAATACTGTCGTGGGTGATTGTTACGCCCTTGCTTTAAGTGGCCTCTATAAGTACTACTTACTATTCGATTAAAATTCGAATCGGAGTGAGAGAGCGGGTAAATGGACACAGAACACTCCTTGTACAAAAAGGAGGACGCCACTGTTACCCATGACAGTGACGCAAAATGTTCGCCGGAAAAATATGACCGTTAAGCGGGGTTTACAGCTTGAAATTCTTCTTTATAGTATCCATGTCTTTAGATAAAATGGTGTATATGTACAATTCGTAAAAATTTCTAAAACACGGAAAATTACAGTTTTTCACTGGCAATTTTTCAGGGGCTACGTTTACAGTTCATCCATTTTTCAAAGGGAGCAATCACCCCAACTTTAGTTCGTAACTCGAAAATACTCTCCTCCATTTATATTATTTATAGGAAGAATTGATGAGTAACAACCATTATAGATCTATGTCAAATGCAGTGCGATTAACTTTAAATAAATAAAATGGAAATTAAAAAAGATTTTATACAGACCCTGAATATCATTTTCGCAGTAAATACTCCAAAGTTTTTTCAATAATGGACTATTTAAAGGGCACTCTGAAGACTGTTTTGTCATAATACAGAAAAAAAGATGGAAAAAGTGCATCTAACAACAAGCTCGAATTTTACATCAATAAAAGTGCGCATAACTATCCACATTCTCCCCTCCAGTCTATGCCTTCTAAATTCCCCAACCGAGCCTGTGAAAGAGAATGAATACCGAGTTAGCGATTGATCCAGAAAGAATCCCCCTTTCTTCCCTTCCGGTACACTGGTCATTTGGGGAAAAGGTGATGCGAGAACCTTCCTGCCCGACGATATATCCATATCTATAGAGACTAGTTGAATTTATGGACATCGGCTCGCCGATTGATTTATTGCGACTTTGATTGATTATTAGTACCTTGGAATTGCGCTTGATTTTCCTTTAACGGTATATAAATGATTATTCAGGATCAGGTCGGGTCACGTCAGCACTAGGAGGGGCGTGTGTGTGTGTGCATGTATGTGTGTGTGCTCTTTCAGTAAACAAGTTTTTATTTTCTTCCTGCAGAGAGGGATAGGGGAGGAAGACGTTGAAATCATTGGTGTGTTACGAAAAGGGAATGATTTATTCGTTAAGGAGACATTTAGAGCACGCTTGATTAAGTTTCACAGTGTGTTTTTAAAGGCCCGTTTTCTTATTGTGGAAGAATCTCACCCACAAATCGTTCGAAACACATATCAAAACAAAACTTGATACGAAAAAAGCTTGGCATACACCTTCTTTGACTGATGATTTTAATCGCAATTATATGCTCCCTAACTCAGGATAGTATGATCACTCGTGCTGCCTAGTTTACGCGAAACTGGTTAAGTACAATTTTGATTTTTTTTGGGTTTTGCCCCCGGGTTTTTTGAAAAACAAGAAATATCGTCATACAGGGGAAGGCTCGTGGCCAAATTCTAGAGCCTCCAATAACTTCGAACAGAATCGAACTTTCAGTTTATTACCGATATCTCCGGTAATAATCATCGATGAATATTTTTTGTTTTTTAAATTCCAGGGTTTTACATTTTACCATATCGTAAGGCTTACGAAATGGTGTTTTTCAACTGTGGTGTGAAATTTAAATTTTTCGAAACGTTCGACATATTCGAGCTGATAAAACGCGTGAGTAAAAATATCACAATGATAAAAACGATGTTTGTTACGTATTTTCATGCAGTTAATGGAAAAAATGTTTTCCCCGATTTCCAAAAATTGTAGAGCATGGGTAAAACCCGCAATATTTTTAATATTCAGGGGTTTCTGTTCCATCAACCCTCACAGCAAGTTCCATCAATTTAGTTCTTACATGTTAGAGTACTAAGATATATTCTTACAGAAAAGTTGAAGCTGTAAATGGTCAATAAATATTTTTTCCTATTTTCCGAATTTTTTTTAAGTGGCAAAGCATGGTTAAATATGCCAAAAACAGCATTTCTGTCAATTTTTCGGTGTTTTCCCTACATCAAACCTAAAAACGTTCCATCGATTTAGTTTCTTACATTATATTAAAGTTCAAAATTATACTATGTTCTTATAGAACAAGTCTGGTTAAAAAATGTCATTAAATATGTTTTGCAAACTTTTTAGGCGGTAAATCATGATTAAAACTGACAGAAACCGTATTTTCGATATCCATAAAATATTTATATATTACTTTCACGAATTTGTCAAAAACTCACAGTTAACTCTGTTACATTTTTCATAAGTTAAAAACGTGCATTTCTATATAACTTCGTGTTAAAAGTATTGATTAATTTCTGGCTTCGTAAGCACCCTCAATCCATGAAAATTTGACCAGAACTTACTTGGATTGTTTGCCTAGAAAAATTTTTAATGTGTAAATATTTACTGGTCTAGAAAATTTTATTAAAATCTTCCTGTTATGAACCGTTAACCAGAGGAAACTCCTTAATTTTGATACACCGAAAGTAGTAAGTCTTAACTCACTTATAACTGAAAAGTACAACGTAATATTTAAATTTTTGAGATAACCATCATCACCATTTTTTTTAAACTATTAACACCTTTTCGAGTCTGCTACATAAGATGTGGCAAATGCAAAAACCTTTCAAAACGCAGATTTCTGCGCATTTTGGAAAAAACACACACATATACTGCAGTTAGAAAGAATGATATGTCTAAATGAGAATTTGACCATTTTTCTCCAACTTGAGAAAGGTATTAATCGAAGTCCTGGACCAATAGGATATTTAATTTAAGAAAAACTCCAGTCCAACACATCAGAAAAAGGTTTCCTTAGGTGTGTTAAAAATTATACGTAAAAAGGTTGATGACAGATTAGCACCTTCATGGTTTGATGGGACAAATGGGACACAATTGAAGTTGGCGTTAGTATAGATAAAATAATCGTACAAAATTTGCTCTCTTGATGTTATGTTATACAGTTTTACCGAATATCTTGTTAAAGAATTTAGAAAAAATTGGTGTGTTCGTTTAAACTAAGTAAGTAATTTAGCACTGGGGAAATACAGGCAAAGCGTATAAATTTGTTGAAGACAACAAACTTTTTCGTGGCACTTTGATGCTGTTCTTGCCTTGGTACCTGCCTATATTCACATTTTTCCTTACATGGCTATTCGGTTTAGTTACAATAAAGAAATTACAGAACATACCAACTTTTAATGATCACTGTATCGATATCGAAAAAAAGAAATGTTCTCTGACCGACGCACTCCTGGCACTAACAAAGCTATAGAGAGACAATATCACCGTTTATGCTGATTGTTAATCAGTTTATTTAGCCTGGCCTCCACTAAAATCAAACCGACGAAGTCCAAATGCCCAACTTCCTTTTCTCCCTCTCCCTCTCTCTCTTCTCTCTCTCTGTTTCACGTACACACAACTTCCCGACCACATGACAAACAATGTTGGAAGTTTGAATTATCCTGGAAGCGGGGCGGCGTCTTAGCCGGTAATGAACTCGTCAGAAAAGCAATCAACACGCTCTCTCACCGTTCTCGCAAGGTGAAGACTGGGCCTGTCTACCAGGAGGAGAGAGGATGCCGAGCAGGAGGAGGAGAGGACGGACGTCCTCTTTCCTCGGCCGATTGATGTGCTCCAGCAGACTCTCTACCCGTGTCCACTGTCATCCAGCTTGATAGATGTGTATCTCCCCAGAGATTAAGGTGAGTGCTTCGGTTACGGTTGTTTAATTTCACGCTTATTCTCTTACAAGAGGAAGCACTCGTATGCAAGGATGTACCAAAGACGTTTTGCTAAGTTATTTTTTCAAATGTGTCTCATTGCGTGAAGAAAATGAAACCATTCTTATAAATGAATCCACAAGGACCTCGCATTCAGCCTAATCATCGTTTGACCACGTTACTTTACTATCCAGATGCCTGCGCAGTTTTAATATTTTACTGGAAATTTAGGGCAAAAGTACAACGCAACGTCAAGACACATTGAATTAAAATAATCTCATCTAATGTAAGTGTTTTTATTTTGGATGTTTCGAGATCATTTAAATGTTAGATTAGAACCTAACTTTCATATTGGTAATGAACATTCACAGAAATTTTTCCATTGAATAAACGTTATGGCGTTTTGAAATCCGTTTACATATACTTTTATTACTTGAAGATCTGTGAATTAGCAGTAATATGCTTATGACTTAGCCAGAAATGTAATCAATGACATTTTAATGAAATTTTGTAAATTACGACATTATTCCTCTAGTTTTATCGATTTTTAAGACGAAATGAGCGATTTACAACTTACTCAGATGATTTATTACACTATGAATTTTAGAAAAATTCTAAATTTCCATGAAAACAACGAACTGTGAAAGGAGCGCAGATAATTTACTGCTTAAAACTGCAGATTTAAAAAATATCGCGTGCCAAAATATAGGGGCAGGATATGATGTGAATACACCTACTAACATCTATTTATTTCAAAACAAATTACGTAAAAGTATGAAAAGGCTATATCAAATGATTAACTATTACGGACATGTGCAGTCTATATACTCGTACAAGTTTTATTTTCTAAAATTATGTTAATTATGATGCGACAAAAAGATAGGGGCATTGAAAAAAATATTTACTTTTAATATCAAACTTTATTAAAAACGGGTATATTTTCCATTTAATCTGATTGTTTCGAATATTCTTTTTGGAATATGGTTATACAGTTCCTTAATATAATTTTGAGGAATTTGATGTCAAGCATCCAAGATAGCCTTTTTCAGATCACCTACACTAGAATACTGTCTTGGATTTTCATAAAAAAAATTGCCAGACGTCCCCAAACATTGTAATTTGATATTGTGTTCCAAGCCAGGAGGAAACTACTCTTGCTGTGTGTACCTTAGCATTGTCGTGTTGAAAAATGTATTTACCTCCTGCCATAGTTTTTCCTTGCTTTAAAATAATGTTAGGAAAATGTACCTAACCTTGTGCATTCATGGTTTTTGTCAAAAACTGTATATCTGTTTTTTTCTTATAGCCAATCGCGACCTATATCATGACTGACTCCACCAGTATGACGACGAGAGGGAATTATCTCTTGCTTTCTTAAATCATGATAATAATACGAGTAACCGTCAGGACCGTCCAAATTAGATTTTTTCTCGTCGGAAAAAATTACTTTGTACCATACTTTTCACCATGACATGTACTTCTGGGCAAACTACAACCGAGCATTAATAGGTTTGGGAGTTAGTGGAGGTTTTTTTTAATTTTCTTCTGGAAATTAAGGAAGAAACTTTGAGTAATCTTTGTACATTTCGTACAGTGGCCTACACACGAACCTCTTGTGCTATTGCCAATGCAGAAGGCATAGAATTAGAGGCAACCCTCAAAATCGCTCTCTCTTGACGTTTGGAAAATGCTGGTGGGCAGGCTGGCGACTTTTTATTTCCATAATTCTCCTTATTTTTCACAAGATTATCAACAACATTGACACTTCTCTTAATTCTTTTTGCTATTTGCCTATTACTAAGACCTTCATTTTTTAATGTAATAATTTGTTCTTTCTCCAAATCTGTCAATCTCTTGCCTCTGCCCATTAGAAAAAAAATTAAAAAACACTAATACGTCGCAATAACGAGCAAAATGTGATAACTCTGTAAATAACAACTAAATCGCGATTTCGTCTCGTGCCTCTATCTTTTTGTCGCGTCAAAGAATAACGTTTAAGGTATTGTTTACAAAAATTTAACCAACGAAATTAAAACCATGTATTGTAAGAATTGATAACAAATATTATTTTTGTAAGAAAGCATTTACAAGTATTATATTAAATTTGTAGTTATTAATCTTTTTGTAGTTATTAATAATCAGTAAATCTATTTGACTCTATCTTTTTGTCGTGGACAGTACACCATAAGTGCACATCAAAAACAACAATGCAGAAAATGTCACAAATTCTATTATTGAAAAATACTATCAAAACAGCTCTGCAAGAATCTGTTAAGGTATTTCAACGAGTATTTAATTAAAAATTCCTTAGCAATTTATTCGTGTGAAGCTTATGCCAAAGTTCAGAAAACTACTGATGATTCCTCCATATTTTGTCATATGGAGACATCTTGTTTGTGTGTCATAGATATGAATGCATGTAAAAACACTAATCAGAAAACTTTTGGTGGTATCATGATGCTTCACAATAATTTTAGTAATATATTGTATCTAAATATTTTTTCAGGTAATTTGCAGTTGCAGTCAAACCAACCAACCAATAGTCAACCAAGATAGTCTCCGCTCTTAATTTTTCCCTGCGTTATGAACAAAAGAGGGGCATCTTGTTCGTTTAATTGTGTGACCTAAGTTGTGTAACTTTGTTTTCGTTGCTGTATTTACAAAACTTAGAGATTTTCATATCACACAAAAATGTACCTACAACATTTGTTGTCATTTGCTTATTCACGTAGAACTGTTCCTAGTTTTTGTGAAGTCTCTCTCTCTCCCGACCTACGGCCGGTGCATTTTCTCCTTATGACCCAAAAGAGAACCTGTTTAATTAGAGTCAGTCACATTTGCCAAGTGTGTCGAAAATGTTTTTCCACAACCTTCGTCTCTCGTCTTCACACAATATGACGGACGGTATTAGAATAGGCGACGGATAACTAACTACCTACGTATATTAATTTGTTTTTCTTTATTAAATACTCATAAGACGTAGAATAATAACGGTGCTTTGATATTTTGTGACTAGTTCAACGTTAATTAATACTTCGTAATAATTTCGCTGTTCGTACCGGTTAATTTGTATGATACAAATACGTTGGTTGTTGCTTGTACGTTGAAATACCGTTGGAGACGACGTGCCACTCTCGTTATGGATGACAGGCAACCATTGTTTTGTACGAGAAAGAGTTAACTTGAAAGACACTTCCATAATTGTGGTAAAAATATCCCCTTCATTCAATTAGGATAACGGCGCCAATAAACAGTACCGACAGGCAGACGGAATTTATTTTACTACGTTTTTTAGTCGGAATTCCTATTTCTAATTTTCCACATAAACAAACTATGAAATAAAATTATTTTCCTTAGTCTGCGAAAAATCTTTTTGGTTATCTTCTCGAATTTTACGAGAGAATTTACGACATATGGTGGCCGCGGCGTCCCGGAGTACTAAAAACTTATTCCAAACTGAAGTTTAATGATACCTGATTTAATTGCCCTGCCAACGAAGGTTTAACCAAATTGAAAATATAGACGCAGGTGCGATCTATTTCGGTTCCAGGAAGAGCATAAACTCACTTGGCTGTAATTGCTACTTATCGATTACTTTACAGGTTTAGAGATTCGTAAATTAAAAGTGCCGTAAATAACGGGTACCAAGGAAATGTGTAGTAATGATCACATAAAGTTCGATATGATTTGTGTATTAAGAAAACAAGCGTTTGGGTCATAAAAACATTTGTATAAAATTTTATTTACACCGACAAGTCACCAGTATTATCAGTGGTGATTTGAATATAAACGAAAATTCTGTTTCCCCGATAAATATGAAAATTTAAATAAATGACATTATACACATATCGTAATTTTCCAATAAATAAGAACAATGAGATAACGGCTTATTGGTGACATAATTCCAGTACTAAAAGCATTTTTAAATTAAACAGTAACTACATGAAAATATGCATGAAGTCTCCAACTATATACATTTCAACTCCGTCTATTAATAATCCTCATCTGGATATGTTTTGAAAACAATTCCGATAAATTGCACTTGTGTGTGTGTGTGTGTACGTACGAATGCACGTGTAAAATATGTAACTAGTACAAGCCTACGTATTTCAACCGAATTATCGTTTTTTAGATGCGCATCCGTCCAAATATTACTTACGCCTGTCATCAATGGCGCTTAAATCAATGCCAACGTCCCGGAAATTTCAAAATTTTATTTTCACGCCATGTGACAACGGTACAAGATCGAACAATTTTCTTCGGGACGTTAAACTCGTGAACTAAATTAAACCGACCTAATAAAACACACTTACAGTCCATATATTGTAAGCAAGTCTTGTTTGAAACATGATCCGTATCTATTGTAAAGTTATTTTGTGGAAAAAGAGAGAATGCTGTTGTTCGTTAGGGTTTAAGTGCTTTCCACGAGCCCCCTTTTAGTTTATTTTTGCTTGACAAATGTACAGCAAAATCAGGGAAGAGTACCATAATTAATTTCATAGTTCGAATTTCTAAAATATTAATATATGCAAATAAAACTATAATTAGCACAGAAAAAAACAAATTATTGATCGTCAATTTTGCCAAAAAAGTTTTGGTGCATGTTTTGTTTTATCGCGGTATGTATTTTGAGTCAGTAAACATTGAACAGTGCGTTAAAGTGTTCATGTGTAATATATTTTAGCTCATGACATACATTTTTGATTATTTTCTCGAAATATGCTGGATACAGTACTGAATTATGCATAATTTTAAAAACAAAAATATCTAATAGGTTATTGCGGGAAAATAAAATACAATCAGATGAAAATCTGGGCGTCCTAGGAAGATAAAAATCAAGAATTTTTTTAATTTTAGCCTGTTAAAACGGCGTTTTCTTAATGCTCCGTTATTGCTTTTGAATCAGAATCCACTACACAACAACAGATCGACAAAGACCAAATTTGACTATATAAACAAGTTAGGACTCAGAGGATGAGCTTGTAAAAATCCTTGAAATGTACAATTTTTACAACAATATGTCAATTAATGTTGGGTAAAAAGTAAAGGTGTAAAAAGTAGCATGTTGCAGTTATTGTTCTTCCTAGAAAAATGAAGTAGAGAATTAGAGTCCTCCAGTTTCCTAAATCTAACTTATTATTTTGGTTTTTATTCAAAAGTAACTAAAAATGTTATATTGTATAATATATAACCGTATATCTCATTAACCACGCAAATTTATGTACCTACAAATTTTATTTCATTAATTAGTAATTTTAAATTGGTAATTTTTTACAAATCTTTGGTAACTTGGTAATTTTTTACAAAGAATAATCCATTTATTCGGATAAGGTTTTGGGCTTTCTAAATAACCACTCTTTTAATTTAGTAAATAACAATCCTTTAAGTAGCTATCTTTCCCTACTTTAAAAAGAAAATTTCAAAAAATTAATTCATTCATTGAAAATTCATTTAAAATTATGGGTGTTAATACCATAAGTTCTCAGACCTACGTATGAACCCCTTGACTAGAAAATTATATGGTTTACCTAGAATTCATCAAATTTACTGCCCTTTTGGGCTTATTGCAATAGAGAGATTACCGATTTCAAGAACCTTTATTCTATTGAGAATACAGTTGATTTAACAGAGAGATTTTTAAAGTTCCGATTCCACCTAACAATATAATGTTTTCTATAGATATAGTTAACTTATTTCTTAGAGGAAACGCCAAATAAACTTGGGAATAAACTGGGAAACCTCCTCATATAGATTATTAAGGTGAAGAATATAAAGCTCTGTATAGACCCCAGGTCGTAAAACGTTTGGGTTTTGTCCGGCGTCATACGCTACGCATAAGAGCATTAATGGCGCCTATCGACATAGTAAAAAATCCCCATTTTTTCCACTCCTTAAAATTATCCTTTCTCTTCAATTTTATTACAATTTCATATAACGTTTTCATTTATAAAACTTATACTTTGACGAACGAGAAAAATTTTATTCACGTTCAAAGTCAAAATTTAACTGAAATTTTCCCCCTTTTTTGGATAAAACAAGTGTACTTTCAGTAAAACCGTAAATATTGATGTATTTTGACCTAATGAATTCGAATCACAAGTCGGACTTGGGTGGTCACCTCATGATTTCGACATAACTTCGAAAGTAGCTCAGAAATGCACGAAATCAGCAATCGCAGCAACATTACATATAACATGCAAAATTAATTCGATTTATGAAAGATTTTGAGTATTGCTAAAACGCTAAATAAAGATCAGAATAGCTCGTCAAAAAACTAATCTAAACGTCCTAAAAACTTATTTTCAGTTAATTGCTTCAGAAGCAGATTTTTCTAGAGCACCAAAGAGAAAAATGATAAAATGTCAGTGAGGTCACTGATTAAGAATCTGGCAACAATTTTCATAATTCAAGATGGCGGGCCAAATATCACGGTCAAGCACATCGAAAATTGTGTAAGCTCAATACTTTCGGTTGGACCCACCGGTTTCTGGGGTCGCTCATTACGGATTTGTCCTCAGTTTTTTAAAGTTCACTATGGCGGATTATATTATGGAAAAATTAAAAAGTTCCAAATTGTAGGCTTATTAAAGAAAAGTAGATCAGTTTTGATCTCGGAGATCAGTAAGTCAAGATTCATAAGGGATCTGTATCACGTTCTCAGGCTATACGTAAAATTTTCCAAAATATCCATTTCATGGAAATTTGAGTAGCGTTTTAAGTTAGTCCTGTCAACTTGAATCAAAAAATCCTAGGGCGAAATTTGTAATCAGCGAGTTCAGAAATACGATTTTAGGGAAATAAATTAATGCTATGGGTAAGAAAATTGGTCCACCGATTCGAACTTGAATTTTTAATTCAGCTTGTCAAAATTGGTCGACCAATTCTAACTTGAAATTTGAATTGAACGTATCAAAATAGCTTCAAAATATTTTCAAAATCACCTGTTAAAGGTCTCCTCTGATCTCCAATTAAAATAACCTTTCTGAAAAAAAGTATACTGCCCAACGTTTTGTCTTTGTTTAGAACATCTTCTTTTTTCTTCTACAAAAGTTTATGCTCATTGCCCTTGCCGTATGCATATCGAGAGTTCTGCTCGTAACCATATACACTTTTTCCAGAAAAATTATTTTCATTGTGTTTACACTTTGGGCTTATAAGTGAGAATTTTAAATTTTCAAATTTAAATTATGATCAATTAGAAAAACGCTTAAACCTGAACTGTTTACATTATACAAATAAATATTCGATCCAATTAAAAATAATTTAATCTTGCTATAAAACACCAAAGTGTCTGTGCTGGGATTTAGGCGTCGTATAAAACCGCCAACCTCTAGATTTATCCACACGATCCACTTTTTTTCGTATCCTTTTCCTCAAACATCGGATCAACATGTGACTTTCGCAGTTGTTTTTCCGACTGTTTCCGACAATAGGGCACGTGACGGGCCAGAAGCAAATCTTCCATATAAATCAATATCTACATATGCGAAGTTGAGATGTTATTGGAATACTCCCTAAACCCGTAACATATTTCATTGTTCGCCAAAAATTTAAAACTCCTCTGTTCGCTTTTCCGTCGACATCACCGAGCTTTTTTGCCCACGACCGACGACAGTTTCGGTCGACGTTCGGTCGTGTTGATTTGGATATTATCGACATTAGTGTGAAACAGTTAAAATGCGGTTAGTGCTGCAAATGGGTTTTCGATTGGTGCTGATTTATTTCGATATTTATTGCCGTACTGATGTTTTTATCCTAGTGACGTGAACGCGATGCTAATTCCATTACAGGCTACCTTTTCAATTTAAACACCGACAAATTTATGGCCTGATGTCGTAAATCGCATCTAAAGCACACGATAATAACTGCAACAGATGTTTGTCGTTTAAATCATACTTTTAAACAAAATGCAGATAATTTCTCAATGTTAGTTAAAGTAAGTAGGGTAAGTAGGTAGGACTACCTGATCCCTTGGTCTGTCTGGTCGTATAACGACCAATATCGGTATCATTCTAATCCATACTATCCCTTCATACTGTTGACATGATGTACGAGGGTGCTCAAAGGATCGTCAAGTACCAAGGAAATTGTCCTTCCAGACGATATCTATGCGATGGAAGATGGCAGTTCGTTTTTATTAGCTGATGATGATAAATCAAGGTACAGAATAATAGTCTCCTCATCCGATTATGCAAGAGTTGAGACTGGCGGAAGAATATCAGCTAAATGCAAAGTCAGGTTACACATACGTATGTGTGCAGCATTAGCTCCCACGGAAGTAGAAAATGGATGCTTGATCATTATAGAAAATGTCCCTACTACTCCAAACTTGCAGCAATTTCAAGATTACTTCATAGAAAAATGGATGGAAAAACAAAGCCATAAAAAACCCTCACCCATATATTATACAGTTAATTAAGTGCTTAAAAGGCGAGTTTATATATTCGGATTTATTATCGAAAATGAAATCTTTAAATTTAGAGGGAAAACGAAGATCAATTAAATATTTGTAGTACTTTCTCTACGAGATGCTGCCATTGGGTATTTCTATAAAAATATCCATTGGATAGCAGTCCTAACTTACAAATTACAAAAAAACAAAAAAGTTTGTTCATCATTGATCATAATTTTTCCCCTATTGGTAACTAAATCAACACGGTGAAGAACATTTTAAATACCTTTATCGGTAAGAGGTACAGACGCCCGAAGGTACAAATTTGTTTGTAGCCTTTTGGGGTGATTATAAAATATTAACATATTAGGAAAAATATGTTAAGTAAACTATGGCCTATGTGAGCTCTTTTCTATAAACTGTTTTGGCCATAATGTGATTATACACACTAAGTAAAAAGAGAACAAAAATTAAATTTGCTCAATTAAATACAAGGCTGTAGTAATAATGTAACAAATTTAAAAATTAGTTAGGGGAGTGATATCGACCCATCGTAATTGAAGTAACAATTCTTTATGTTTGCCCTTTAAAAAGTTAAGTGAGTGCGTCTTAAAAAGTAGGCTATTGTGAATGATTACAGCGTTATAAATATATGACTTTCTGAGAACTATTTGCCGATATTACGGAAGCATTACGTCATCAGGAAATCTAAGATTAAGTTTGTGTCTAAATACTAATTTATTAGTATTAATATAGAGATTACAATTTCTCTTATACCATAAATGAATCTACAACTATTTTGAATCTTCTGCAATATATTTTTTGTATATTAATCTAAATATGGATAAAACACCACCAAACCAAAGTAGGAGCAATATATTCGCAAAGCCACTTCCTCAAATGAAAATTTAAAATCTGCTTAATTCTGTACAAGTGACGTAAGGACAGGTATGATTGTTTTTTCAATAAGTGACAAGTGTTCTATAAATCTAAGCTTGCAATAAAAAATGATCGCCAGGTTCTTCAAGCGTTGTATTCTTCTTGACAACTTGACAATTCTTCCATTTGACAGCGTTTAGGAAACAGAATTTTCCACGTCCTTCGGAAAATAAAAAAAATTAACTACCGCAAAACATCTAAATTTCATTTTAGCGCACTTTCGGTCACTTGAGATTCTATAAAAACCCCTGATGAGGTTCTAGAAAAACCTCTGCTGTCTGCATTCTAGACTTGGGATAAAATTGAAATTATTTGGAACTTCCGTGAATTTTTAGATTAATATTCCTTTGGAGACAGTTCCGGATGTGTCAGAATAATCTCTCGCATTTTCCTTTTGGATTCATAAAGTTTACCAATGTTTAGAATCGTTCCAAAATCCTAAAGAAACTATCAGGGCGTTCCTTCATTACGATCCAGACTTTCTGTTTGAAAATGCAACGAGAAAGCTTCTACAATCAATGTAAGACCATTTAGGAAAATCGAGAATATTTTTTTTGTGGTCCTCGGCCGATCAAACAACGTGAAATTTGTATAAACCTTCCCAGTTCATTTTAAGGCACTTTCAATATTTTGGAATTGTGGAAAAACGACTGGAATCTACGTTACTAAAGCTTAAAATTAAAATAAAATGGTCTGGAACTTCTGTAGGCCTAAATTCAAGTTCAGAGCTATTCAACCATTATAGAATTATAAGAAACCCTAGAGTCCTTTCGGCTTGATAGACTTTCTAGTGTTTGAAATCAAAACGGTTTTAGAGGTAACATGGGACTATTTAGGAAAATCTGGATGTTTTTTGTGGTCCTCGGAGATTGAAAAAAATTGAAGGTTGCTCAAACCTTCAGGAATTTTTATTCCTCGAATCCTTGATGAGTTTGAAATTAAAACGAAACAAAAAAAAATACGAAACTTATTTGAAACGCCACTTTTGATTTTTTTCATTTGATTTTTGAGCAATTTTTGTCGTGTAAGGTTCCAGAAGAACTTTTAGAGCTTTACAATTTTATTAAAGCTTTTAAATATTTAGAATTAAAATGGACAAGGTTAGACACTAACCTACCAACTTTAATTTTACAGTCATCCTGGTCTTTCAAAATTATAGAAAAACACACAGGCCCGCTACTGCATTATTACCCCAGTGTATGCATATACTTACATAACCACGCAAAGTAAGTATATTCAAGCCAAATCCAAATAAAGAAGTTTATTTAATTGAAACATGTTTCGACTAAATTTATATCCGTCATCAGTCGTACCCGGACTAATGACTAACCAATTGAGTCGAGGCAAGACAAATAAATAGATGCTAAAATAGAGTTTGTAATTTCCATGATTTATTTTCAGTTTTCCACTCTAATGAAAAATAAATCATGGAAATATTAAATAGACCTCCTCAACAGAGCTCTCTTCATTATGTAGAGCTTTTAATGCCCGCGCTTAATATTCGATTTGTTTCTAGAAATGCTAATAGCCACTATTCCCTTTTAATAAGAATTATTAATTGTAAACTGTTCGATTATTTAACTTCGTAACTTAACTGTCTATAATATCATCTATCAAATATTACATGTTATCAAGGATACTCACTATTATAACTCAAGTGGGTTTTCATTGGTAGGGTAGACTGAATATGGATATAAATTTACTCGAAATATGTCTTAGTAAAATAAATATACTATAGATTTTGTTTCTCATTTGGATACGGATGTGACTTGGGGTTAATTACTTCGATTCGATTACCAACAACGATTGACAATGCAAACTGTTTTACCTAAGCGCACTTCTGATTTGTACCCGGTTTTTCCTGTCCCCAAATCAAAATTTTCTGCTTGTAAAAAGGTTTACTCACCGATGCAATGCCCATGAAGGTACGGCATGATCTTTTAGATATTAATAGATATCGTTCGGTTATATCATTAATTACGGGGCCTTACCTAATTGGATTCTTCCAAATAGTTAAATGATTATAATCGCTAATTCCCATCAGGGCAACTAAACCAGCTACGGAGCCATCAAAACAACCCTCAGCATCTCCCCAATGACATTTCCCGTCGCACAATCAAAATTGTTCCCCATCAGTCGTTTAATTCCCCCCATCTTTCTCCCTCTCTCTCTCTCTCTCTCTCGCTCTCCGTTCCCCCCCTATTCCCAGTAATTAACCCAGAAGTGCACCTAGCAATTTTCATAGGTCCCTACAATACCTACGCCTCGACTTTTGATTCCGATTTCGCGTTAAGATAATCCTTCCACGTTAGTTAATGAGTCGCTTCCTCGTGAAGGATAACTTTCCACCGCTTTATACAGTTTCAGGTGGAACATAATAGAGGTGGATGGCTTTCAATTAACCCCTTCCCCCGCACAAAGCTAAGCCCTATCGCGAGATGGGTTCGTCGACTAACTTACCCTAATAATCTATTATGTACTTACCTACCTCTCATCTGTAGTTAAAATATGTAGCGCTCGCAAAGCGCGCCATCTTAAAGGTTAATTAAACATAAATATAATAGGACTGGGTGTTTGTTTGGTGAAACCGAGCTCAATAGTAGACGTCGTCTCCTATTTACGTATCCAAGGTAATTAACGTTATTTTTCCACCTTCGAACACGACTACAACTAAGCGAACAAAGCAGCTTTCGCGAAATGTTCCTTTCATCCTGCATCCTCACATTACAATTAGGTATACCCGCGTACGGAAGAGGAACTTAACGTCTCGTGAATATGCGTCGAAGGAAAAAGGTTCTCAATTTACTTTTGAAATAAGTTATCGAATCGTCGTGACGGTAAATACCGGCCCATTTGCGACAAGGTGCAATGAGCTGATAGTCGTTTGGGAAAGTTGAAACATGCAAGCGCCACATACGAGGCAAAGTGCCAATGCTAGAGGAGAAAAAGACGTCAAACGTGCATCTTTGGCGCACGTACGATTACGAGGAGTTTAGCAGGACGGCTAATTTCTTACTGCGACACACCGAACTCGATTCTGAGCAAATAGAAAAATTGTACCTCTTCAAGAAAATATGAGACACGAGATAAAATTTTATAATCACGTTTTAATTTGTTTTTTAACCTACAGCTGTATAATATTAATAACGTCTTAACTATGAACACCATGTGAAGCTGAAATATTCGCCACAATTAATTTGTAAATGTATTCCCAATGAAAAAATATCTGTTACAAGTCTATAAGGCCAACTGGCGAAATTAAAGACATTATCGTCCAACAACAATTTCTTACTTCTAATTCTTACTTCTACTAATTAACAATTTCTTTTACTTCATCTAAGAATTTTGGGTACTAATATGTAGACTTATATTATATTTCAATAAACATAATATCGTTTTACAAAAACAACATGGTTTCTGTGTTGAAAAATCTACAACTGCGACTCTTTCGTTCTATGAAAATATTAATACTCAGTATAATAGCGAATGTCTGGCTGGAATATTTTGTGATCTCAGCCGAGCCTTTGATTGTGTTGATCATAACATTCTGCTCAGGAGTCTAACACAACATGGGTTATGCGATGAGCCGTTTAACTCAATTTAATCATTTTTGTAAAGAACAGAAGTCAGTACGTCCGCATTTCTCATGTAAACCAGAATGCAGTTCTAAATGTAAACTCAAATAAAGTGCGAGTTAATATGAGGGTCCCTCAGGAGTCTATTTTGGGACCAATTTTTTTTATTTGCTACGTCAATAAAATAGAAAGTTTATGTGAAGGAGAATTATTTACGTTGCATGCAGATGATACCTCCATGGAGTAGTTTTAATGAATATCAGATAGGTGGTTTAGAGAAAACCAATTATATTCAGTTTCACAAGTGGTAAAAGTCGCTAAACGAATCAAATTTAAATACACACGCCGACATTTTTGTACCAATGAAGAAATGTCAAAATGTCTTGGAATATGGTACATTTCGATGAAAATTCTTAACCGCAACTATCTGTTATATATTACGTTTTTAAGGTCATAAATTTAAAATATTGAAGATGGTCCTATACAAAACTCAATTATTAAAGTGTTATTATGTAATGATTGGGAGTAAACTCAGATTTGAAATATGCCTCTGGAATACATCAACTCGTCTTCTCGAGTTTTCATTACACGAAAGAGAGTAATTAGGAGTATGGCTGAAGTAACAGGAATATATAGTAGTAAAGAGACCTTCAAAAAGTATAATTTGCTAACTCCATATATTCTCTCCATATATACTATCCATATATACTCTCTATATTTTTAGGAACTGTCTGTTTTTGCATACATAAATAGAACTATAAATTTGGCCACTACTTCTATATACAGATGCGCACCTGTATGCAGGAGGCAAAATACTACAGATAACATATATCGCATGAAAAATACATAGAATATTTTGTGTAGCCGTGTTGTATATTTGAAATAAATCTTTGTTTCCTGTTTCAAAGCAGAGGTCTACCAAAAGAGCTGTTATAGACAATACTATAATAGTAATAGTATAACATAACTTACTATAACAGTAATAATAGCTAATATAAAGTGATGGCTAAAGCCGACAAAAATGAATCAAAATTGATATCATAAACGCTACATATACCTGGTGGCCTACTGAAACGCTAACACCCCGTTTCATTTCTTTTACGGATAATAAAGTGGAAAATGCTCGGATCGGTAAAGGTAGCGCAACTAAAACGTGAAAGATAACCGACATTATCCATCCACATACATACTTACAAATAAGAAAATAATTTTTTGAAGTACTTCTGAACAGTGTCGCTCGATTTATTCTAAGGGTCGTATACCGAAATCATGGCCTTCAAGAAGGAGAAATATGAACACTTTACAACGGCCACATTATTACATTTAGGTACTTGACAATGAGATTGAGAACCCCTGTAGAAAAATTTATAGGATTTTCGAAATGATCAGGTGTAGCATCAAAATAACCACTTTTTAAGCAAGACGTTTGACAAAAATTCAATTGTATGTGTTTGTACGTAAACAATTTAACACCTGACACCCCTCACCCCCCGTACAGAATAAATTAAATTACATTTTTATTACTATAACATAATGATAAAGTAATCGTAATCCTCAAGACAAAGTTCAAAACAGTTGTAGGTTGTTATAGTTTATTTTCAATAAATCTCAAGGAACGTGTAGTAAACACAATTAGCATTGATCATTTATTTTAAAAATCAATTACATTATTGCAACTTTACACGGGAAACAAACACTTAAACCGACTGCTCCAAAAACTGAGAACACACATAGATAATTCAATCTCCCTTTTCCCATCTTCTCGGATTCCTCTCCGCCGCCACGTGGATTAAACCCATTAAAGGTGGATTCGATAAAGTGGCAGCCTCGATTGCAGAATTTTATGGACGACGCCAACCCGTCGCAGTATAAATAATTGCAACTTCGAGAGACGAATGTTTATTTTAAAGGTGATTTCGTATACCGCCGTTTAACTGCAGATAAACAAGATCAGTTACATTACTCGGAAGGCGATATCTCGAGATCGGATTGTTCGACGTAAATTATTGGACATTTTTCGGCTATTATTCGATATTTAATGGAATATTTCCGGTGTGCACGGAGCCCGAAGAAAAATGACCGAATCTGAACGATACATGCCGGTCTGAAGGTATTATCGGCGTTACAAGTAGAGTTTCGCCGACTTTATTAAATCAAATTGTTTTGAGAACATCACACTGGAATTTCCAACTTGAATAACCTGGCCAGTTTTATTGACATTTCCAACAATTTTCTTCTCTTTCATGTAGCTAATTAGTTCCAGCATAAGTAGCGATAATAAAACGCAAGACCAAACCCAAACATACACCACACAAAGCAATGAAATTGAATATAAAGCTTATAATAATGACTCAGTCTATGACCCTCACGAGTTAATTGGACTGGGTGTAACGCGTGAGTGTGGACAACTTTTAACATTTTTGCAATTACACAGGTAATTCGTATTCTAGACTTGAAAGAGAGCCCTCCCACTCCACACGGCATTTCATCCATCAACCTCTCAAAAGGCGATGCGTGCGAACGAAGGTAAAACCTAATGGCGACGACGGAGGGAAGAGGAAAAAACTTGCTTGCTTCTCGCCTGTAATTAGGTTAGGCAACATGAAGGTGCGAACTATGGCCAAGGGAGTTCTTTGAGGTCGACGCGTATCCGGTAGATGAGACCGGCCCTCGGGGAGACTTAATTAAAGAGTAGTTGCTATAGTTACTAATAGGAGCCGGCAAGAATGACCTGAACTTGTACATATATATACATGTACACACACACCTCTGACGATGTGCGGTCAGAGGGTAAACACCGTGTTATTAGGGATGTTCCTTTGCCAGCTCGGAGAAATTCAAGGTAGATTGAGAGGAAATCGGAAGAGAGAGAATTTCTCCTATTCCGCTGAATTTCAAAAACTTTTAACGTACAACATGAAAAAAGCAATTGAGATACACACCAATTTGCTAAATTAAAAGATAGTGTTTATAACAGAAGTTATTTTAGATTGTCTTGGTGGAGTAGATATGAGGCAGGGCGCAGGCATCTGATAAAGGGTTGAGAAAGATAGTTGGATAAAAGAATTTTGAGGAATTTATACTTTCGTTAGTTGAGTATACGAAGTCAGTTAATTTTGACTTTTTTTATTGTAACCCAATTTTTATTTTCAATTTCCCAAGTAACCCAATTTCACACACATTCATAATGATTTTAGAAGATCTGTTGTAAATCTTTCTAATGCTAAATGTAAAGGTAATTTGATATATTGTACTTCTGGCCTGTCTCTTACCAACGTAGCTGAGTACTTTCTCCCATAATCTTTCGCTCATAAAATGGTACATTTACAATATTGATTAATGAAGCAATGATATTCCGATGGAAGGAAAAGAAATTGATAAATATGCCTCAGTATATCGGTTTTCAAAACCAATTTCTGGTATATATGTTACTGTGATGTGTGGCGGAGACAAACAAAAAGGTCATGGCACCATACCATGTTGGTAGTTTCCATGTAGACTGACTCCTTTCATGTAGTAAGTTAATGTTGTTAATTTCCTTCGTAGGAACAATAACGAAGGTGTCATCATACGTCCCTTAGAAGAATTGGTGCCATTATCTTCCTAGTATCTTCTACTCAAGTGCTAGTAATGCCAAGTTGGCCAAAATGAAAGGTAACAGGCTACACATGAGGACTTCTAAAATTTATAGATTCTACTTTTATACAAGAAAACTGTCGACCTCGCTCTATTTATCTAATTTACTTTTATTAAATTATCTAAAATGACAGGTTAGGCTAGGTTTAATTATTAAAGTATTGTGAAATGTATTCTATGTCTAGTTCTGCCAGATTGTTCCTGTGTATGGAAACAACATCTAATGACAGGAATCTTTGTATGACGAACTGTTAAAAGCATCATGAAATGAATCTTTGAAATTGTCTTTACTATTGCTTACGGAAGTAAGAACTTTGCATATAAATTTTGCAGAATTGTGTGTGCGGCTATTGATTCTTGTTACTACAGGTCGTAAAGGATGAATTTTGGTTAAACCATAAACTTTTGGCATGTAAATAATTTGATAACGCATTAATCTGCAAGTGTGACCATCAATGTGTCCTTCATCAAAAAGATATTTTGCTCTTTCATTGTTCATGGGTTAAATAGATGCTGTTGCATCCCTGTTAATTATTTTGTAGATATTTTCATATTGACGATACATGTCTGTTTTAGTGTCATAATACTCTTTATCCATTAACACAGAAACACTGCCTTTTTTTGTTTTAATAGTATGATTTGTAGATTTTCTTTAAAGAAAGATCTACTTCTATGGAGAACATCTATGGAGACCTTATTATAAAATATGTTTAATTCGTAGTATGGTATTTTGCAAATTCGGTTGTTTAATTGGCAAACCCTGAGAAGCAATATTACTTATTAATTAAATTACGTATCTCACATACTCACCTAATTTTTAATTACTGACCTATCACGCAGGGGACAGGGGACTATTATGATGAGTTAATCTAAATTATTAGAGAAGCGTTTAACAATTTTGTCGACTGAATATAAAAGTCTTGGATAAAACTAAAAAAAGGTTGGTTACATAATGGCGAAATATACATTTCATCCACATCAACCATTGCATGTGAACGTGGAACTACACGCGAAACGCTGGAGAATACATCAGACCATTTCAACTTCACCAAGGAAAATAAAAGGAACCTTCTAACAACCGTTACGTAAATAACAGAAACTACAGTGAGAAACGTAAGAAATAAACCTGCACAAACTTAACGCGTGTCTAATTGTGAAATTCCTGTGTCGCAACTTTGTAGCTGTTCGTCACAAATCCGCGGGATTCGCGTTTCTCTCGCGCACCGCGAGGGATATTTGATGCCCGCCAAGGTTGTATCAATCAAATGAAGTGGATAAACTTGTTTAATGTTGGAAGACACAAATGGTGGACTCTTACTTTTAATTCAATCTCTAGCGGCTTAATACCTCGCCAGTAACCATACGTTTGCGTGTCAGTTTTACATAAACAACATGCTAAACGTCCGAATGATGAAATTAGTGTATTAGTCTGAATAGAAATAATGAACACCGCGAACTTTTGCCAAACGGATTACGGCTAAGGCACCAGATGATCAATTACGTGTATACGTGAATCTTTTCATATCGACCGAAATAATTTTACATCGTCGTTACACTACAAATGTATGTAATTGTAATTTTATTTTCTTTATTGACTTCCTTTAACCCAAATAAACTTGAGTACAGTGAGGCTTTATTTTTAAACACATCGACAGACTTAACTTATATAATACTCGGATACTTTAAGGGTGCAGTTTATAATTATATTCATTATTCACTGTATGTTATTATAGGTAACAGTACTTTATACCAAAATGACGAAGTACTCTCTCGTGAACTCCAAAATATATGGCGATATTCACTACCATACGCTAGTAGTATCGAAAACAACAATAAAAAACATTAAATTTTGTAGATCCCCAGTGTGAAACTGGACGTTTTGCTACTGACTTGGAGAAATTTTTAGTTAATTTACATAATCAAACCATAGAAATCTCAATCGATCATATAAATATAGACAACCTGACTTCATCAAATGTTGTAAACTCTCACTGCATATCAATGTTTCAGGCCAAGTTCAAGGCCCCATTTACTCAGCCAAATAAAATTTCTTATGAGAAATTGAAACCATAAATAACAAAGCAGATAATTGTATCTAGAAAACACAGATGTAAATCAAAACAGGCCCTTATAAAAAACAAATATAAACTACTTTAAAAATATAAGACATATATACCTCTCCTAAGTATCCATGAACTACTCAGATTTTTTGAATTTTTGATATACTTCCGTTGGAAACGTTTTACCGTTTAAATTTTCTGAAATCTGCTGTACTACAATTTATTGACTCTGGGATATGGTAGATTTCCCTTCCAAGTTTTTGAAATCTGCTAGGATCACTATTCTAGGACCTACAAGGGGTGATAGATTCTTTCAGGGGATTCTTTAGTCTTTTTAGCGTATTAAAAACGTTTCGGAAAATTTGATTTCAAAATTTCAGAAATCCCTTCTCACAACTGTTACTTATTTTAGAGAAATCGGCGAGAAAAAGATGTGAGCAATTTGTAAAATGTCGGACATTTTCTAAAATTTGCAAAATGCAGTTTTTAGCATCTACGAGATGATAGACTATTTTCAAGGAACGTTAAAACGTAGACTTTTTAAAATTTTCAGAAATTTGTAACGTTCTCCCCCTTGAAAACATTACACTAACTAGGTGGTTTCAAATTCGCTAAAATTGAGCAAGTGTATAAAATCTAGATCACAACAGATTCTCCCCAAGTATCTATAGATTAGCTAGGTTCTTTGAGAAATATTTAGCAACTTGTAATGTTGTTACCTTTTATAAATTCCAAGAAGTATAATAGAACGGTGCTCCTAGAATCTAGAAATTACTTTGCCACCAAATAAAGAGTTTACTTCTTACACAATCTACAATCTTACTTCTTAGCTTGAGCCTCGTGATATAGATATCGCATTAGCTTCAAATTTGAAAACATTATTTTGTATTTACATGTATACATATCATATTTGATATATTACTTATTATGTAAAACATATTTTTTGTCGATAATATAGAGGAGTCCTCCACCCAAAATCAGCAACTGGTGTTACTTAACACTATAAATTTCTTGAGAGAGCGTTCTTCAAATCTCCACCGGCGGTAGAAACGTTAAGCTATAATTCCCTACTGATCTTTATTTTGCTCGTGTTTGGTAAACAAAACTCGAAACACATTGATAAATACATCATTTTCATTTACAGCCCCATAATTTTGATTTAATGCGTTTCACAATCGATGTATGTGTAGCGTCAGCTTAAGTTGTCGCAATAACTTAAGACGAACACACCTTTGCTAAATATTGAAAGTAATAAAGTGTCGCGTGATTTACAGCTTGTTAGGCAAAAGAGACGGTGTGCATAAATTAGTTTTAAATTTACAGAAGAGGAGAATGTATCCCAGAAGCCTCTAAGTACTGAACGATTAACGAGACCGATAGCGATAAAATCGCCGAAATATTGAGGAACTGGAAGAGAGCCAAATTGTTTCGCGAACCTATATTTGATTCACATTCATTTGGCAACCTCGACGTACAAAAAGATATCAATGAATGGATAAGAGTGGGACACGAAGCGTAATGGATGTGCACGGTCACGTCACGACGACGAAAGTACCAAGGAGGGGAAAATGATTTGTAATTTAATTTTTTGTAGCCCACCTATTTTTCTCTTACGGAGCCTCCGCTTCGAATGCTGTAATTAACTATAAAAATTTCCATAATTTTATTGTAAGGAGTAATTGCTTTCCATTGTATGATTTTTTAAAAAATGGGGGCATGTTTTGACCAATACGTCGGCCTAACCATCACTTGAACATTTCTTATACTAGCAGGAAGTTTTCGACAGAATCCAAGAGGCAAAATAGTAGCGAAAATACTGCATCTCAGCATTTTTCCATTTAGCTCCTTAGAAATAGAAACACTTCTTCTCCTACGTAGAAACTTCTGCCTATCTACCTATACATTTTTATCGTTGTACATTATAACACCGCAAGTAATAGCGAGAGGAAAGTAAGCTCCCTGTGCATCAAAATAAAGAAATTGTACAGATATTTATAACAATAATTACTGTGCAACGCCAATCAGTCATCCTACTTTAAATATTTTAGAAATAAAAAATGAAACAAAAATAATAAGAATGAAGGCATAAACATGAAATTATGCAGTAACAAGTGAACAACAAATGTCCATCTATTATCAAATATTTATATCTATATATTCAAATATCCCTGATTTTTTGACAATTATCTACAGAGTGATTTGTATACCATTTGTATGTTTCCTAACCAAGTTTTTACACCATTTCCTAATGTTCAGGATTTTGTTTCCTATATGCGGCTCAGTTTTAACCGTTCCGTGTTCCGCAGACGTTTTTTGTTTTGTGTAAAACCTAACGTAATTGTTCCAGGTACACCGGGGTATTAGATTTCAATTTATTTAATTAATCCAGATGTATGGTAAGTATCGATGGGTAAATTTAAGAATGTTTCAGTGGCAAAGATTATAATATTACACATCAAGGAAGTAGTAGCCACCAAAAATGTTTCAATAGGATGTTTTTGTACATACCTACCATTCTAGCAGATTATTTTTAAACATTTACAAGCGATGGATGGCCAAAGTGGGCCGATGCATACAACGAACTTAAATTTTGGGAAAAAATCGACAAAGAGTTGAGGATTGTCCATGACATAATTTCTAGTTCGACACATTGGGAAAATCGTTAGAGCGCGCTTAAAGTAAGCTTCCGACAGATGCTACGCTTCAACTCTGCATGCAAGAATGAGGCTATACTATATTCAGGGATGAGAATAAGAACATGCCTTTAAATAAGTAATATAAAATGAAATCATAATAAATCCAATTGTGTTAGAAATCCCACCATTCAAATCATTCGGTTCGGGTGCTAAATTTCATTTCAGTTCGTGTGCAATTGAATATATCTGCAATGGACGTCTTTCTCTTCTCTCTCCAATAACATTCGATAATCACGATACACTTTTTCGCCTTTTACCATAATCAGCGCCCCTTTTTCATACTTTCGCCCCATTTTCGAGATTATGATTTATTAAAAAATAATTTACAAAAGCACTGCAATCATGTTCCTACTGAGAAACGTGCAAAACTCGAGAGGGGGTTATAGTAAAATTTTAGCCAAAGTTCTCCTATAATCAAAGATTCATTATCTCTGTTTTAGCACATATAAGGGGTAATATACCAGTACACATATAGTGCGGTACACAGGCACGTTGCACGTTTCATCCTTGCGTACAGTTCATTCAAAACAAATCTGGTTTCACGTGACCCACTGAGGTCATATATGTACCAACCATAGCGGGCGTAGGCAAATCACTGTTATGTGCAAATTCAAATTCGCGCGCTTAACGTTTCCTTTTACGTTCGACCGGACGGCGAATTTGAATGTTTGTTTACACTACAGTTCATGGATTTTTATCTTTACAGTTTGCATTAAATACTTTTTACGTCCTTTTGAAAACTAATTTGTGAGTGGGTTATACTGAGTATTAGGAAAAGCAAATAGAAAAGCAATTTCGGTGCTAAAATGCGCACGTAAAAATAAGGTGACGCTTTTACGGGTTATTAACCAACTCATTTTGGAAGTAACACGGCATCAAATTATCTTTTATTGTAAAAGTATGGCGACTTGTTTGTTAGTTGTTCATTAATTATATTTTTATTGTTAATGCTCCGACCAAAAGAGTCAATCTAGGGTGCATTACATATGTTGTTCCACAAATTTGCAGTGAATTTTCATTATTACCCAACAGCAGAGAATTGCAATATTTAAGTACGCGTTGATGATTGTGATATATATTACGAATTTTTATTGTACCTAAACGTCTTATGATTGCGGCCATGGATTCGTCTTGCCGACAATTGATGTCTGATAAATTGTACAATTTAATTGTTTAACACTTTTACTATAATCCAAGACAATAACCACCAACAAAACATTGTGTAACTTTATTCCATTATAAATGGCACATGTTTAAAACATCTGGCACTCATCATCACTGCAATAAAGAACAAGTTGTTGAAAGAAAATCTAGTTGTTGCTCAGGTTTCGCCTTAGCCATCGGTTTCTAGTAGAACGCCCACTTCTCGAATTAGAATACCTATAAAAGGATTTTTTCGTATATCGGATATTGGAAACGCCGTGGAAAGGGAAATTAGCAATTTTCTTCTTCGCATTCGATATGGAGTTCGTTCGGATTTTATTAAATTTTTCGTGACAACGATCCTCTTCTAAATTAAAGACCTTAATTACCCCAACAGCATTTCCCTTTTCTACCTTCCAACTGTCAATTGTGTTTCTTTTAGGTGAAAGGGTTTATTGAATTAAGTACTTTACTTCAACAATCTCGAATTCAATTTCCTCTCTCTATAATGGCTTTCGAGAGTGACCCTTTGAATCCATCCCTTAGCACCTTCAGATTTCCAACTAAATTCGAACTCGGCGGCGCGGCCAACTTTTTTCCTTTCACCTTTATTATCGCCATTATATTTAACCTTTGCTTCGCCGGGCCCCGCTTATTATCAATTTTCCTTAATTTTCCCGAATAATTATGTACGCCGTAACAATAACCATTGAATTTATCCGGGAGTCGCTGTTTTAATAATGACCGTTATTAGATTAAGGCATCATAGGGTCGTTTTAAAAGATTAGGAGACTCGCTGCTAATGGCTCTCGATGGGAACAGGTAAGGGACTTTTAATCGAATTTCTTAATTTTACTGGCACCTTAAAAGTTTATTAACCTTCTAAATTTGTAATTTTCGGATATAAGATTTGCCTTTCGTCGTTAAAAACGAACGTAAATGCGACTCGGAGCGATTCAGGGCAACTTGAAAGCCTAACAGTCAGTACCTTTGCCTCGTTAATTATTATTATAGCGCAGTTGGAAGGGGATCTCTCGCGTTCAAGACGACGTCATCGAAACCACGAATTAAATTGAATTACGGGCTTAAGAAAATTTTGAAAGTTTGAGAACTAAGTATTACAGCCTGAAAATAAGTACGTCATTTTCGTAGAAAATACCAAGCGTCTTAAAGCAGTTTTCACCTTGCGTGGATTTTTTCAATTTTCTTTTATCCAATTTTCCCTCGCTCTCCAAAAATTGCTACCTTATCATAACCGATTTGACAATGGCCATTCAAGTCCAGGGACCATAATAATCTGAATTTGTAATTTAAGTAATATCGAATTGGACGAGTGCACTCCCCAAGTTTTCTACCTCATGAACGGTAGCAACGTATTCCCCCAAAAGGCACCGGCTTCGACTTAACCGCCTTTATCAAAATTGTAAAGAGGTCTTTTATATGAAATCCTATCAGTTCACCGGGGCACGGTCATCGTTTATCCTGTCTAAATTTAGAGGGGAATTCGAATCGGCAGAGTGTGCACACACACCACACCTTTGTCCTGTCGAGGAACGATAATAGAGGGAAAAAGTCGAGAGAGTTGTGATTTAGACAATTCCGGAGCTGCGAAAGGAACAATCTCGCATACACACTAACCAGGAATAACAGAAATTTTAATTAGGCTTTTCGGAACATTGTTGCGCAGACCTATGCCATTATATCAAAGTCCTGAAGTTTAATCGCTGTTTCTCATCACTCCTGTTAGAAATAGTAGCTTTTCCATTAGTTGTCTAATGACTAGACCTCGAATAATTGACCATTTGCACATTGAAATTGACTATTTTGAATTTTTCTGGGTATAAATACATACCTTCCATATAATTCGAACTATTTTATAATACCTAATGTTAACCAAAGGCGAAAACCTTTTGTAACCAAATGGTATCTGTAACAATAACAAATAGGGACCTTATATGAGCAAACCAGGATGTAAACATATTGACTTCTTCTCTGCAAAAATTTTCCTAAAAGCACGGTACAGAGCAGAAAAAAATTAAGGGAATGGCAGAAGGAAATGACTCTACCTGCAATTTTAATTCTAACTAGGTGCCTTAGATTGGTGCTGGAGTGTATAACTTGAATAATTTTGATTGATCGAAAGCGAAAAACGCCTCTCTTTACATGAAAAGTATCAGCATTCGGACCAAAAAGTTTCGAAAGTTTTTTCTAATCATGAAAATTTAAAATAAATGATTGCAACTCGAAAAGTAATCATATCAATAGCACTCTAAATAATGATGACTTATGTAAAGCAAACTATATTAGTGAATGCTTCAGTACAATAATTCCAAGGCTAGGTATGAATGTAGTTTCACCTAGCCAACTTCATAAATTATCAGACATACAATTAAATTCCACACATTATTCGTATCTCCAACAAATGAAGCAGAAATTATGAGTATTATTACGTAACTGAAAAATAAAGCTGGAGGATATAATGATATCCATGCATGTACTCTAAAACTTTTAGCTCCTTATATATCAGTTCTACTATCACATATTATAAATAAAGCAATATTAGAAGGTACTTGCCCTAAGCAATTCAATTATGCAAAAATTTGTCCAGCTTATGAAAATGGTTCAAAAAAACCAAGTCAATAACTACAGACCTATAGCATTGATATCGAATTTAGCTACAATTTGTGAAAAGGTGATTTTCTCTAGATTGTACAATTTTGCAATGAAATATGAATTAATTAGTAACAGGCTGTTTGGTTTTCTAAAAAAAACAAAGGAACAGATGATGCCATAACCATTTTAAGTAGTATTATCTACAATAATCTCAGCTGCAGTAAACCAACTTAGTCGCTTTTTGGATTACTCCAAAGCTATCGATTCAGTTGATCATGAAATCCTAATAAATAAATTATATAAGATGGGCATAAGAGACATTTCCTTGAATCCTATTAAAAGTTACTTGAAAGATAGGATACAAGAAATCAAGGTTAATGAAATGAAAAGTCAATCAGTCCTTGACAATGTAGAAGTCCCCCAAGGATCAATTTTAGGACCTTTGCTATTTATTCTCTATATAAATGATATATTATCATTCAATCTATCACATATGCGGACAATACAGCTATTCCAATGAGTGGAAAAACTTGGACTGAATTGGCTGAAGCAATGACAAATAAACTTGATTCAATTTATCAGTGGTTGTATCAAAATAAACTCATAATGAATATAGATAAGTCTATTTTTGTCACGTTTGGTAATTACAGAGATTCTGTACCTGTAGATATAGACAAAGCTGGATGGAAACCAATTAAAAAGGGAGACTAGTGCTAAATACCTTGGAGTAATACTAAGTAATTCGTAAGACTATAACATCAGGTGGAATTTGTATGTGGACAATATTGTAAAAAAAATAAAATATTTAGTATATGTGTTCTACAAGCTAAGTCAAATACTATCAAGCAAGCAGTTGCTTCAATTATACTATGGACTTTTTCAAAACAATGATGGCATGGTATAATTGGTTGGGGTGGACTATATGACACTGCTCTTAATCCATTAAACAGGCTTCAAAATAATATACTGAAAATAATTGGAGTAAGGAACAACATCTCGATAGACTATTGTACATTAAGGAAGTCTTCATTCTGAAATCTATTATTGTTAACTATGAAAATCTCAAAATGGAGTATCAATTAAGATCATGTAATACTCGCTATTAAAGCATTCAACTACCATTGCATAAGCTAACTATAGGTTAGCGAACAAATGAATACTGTGTCAGAAAGTTTTTCAATCAATTGCCAAATACTTCAAACTACTGAATATAAGTAAGAAGATGTTAAAAAGGCAGTTCGAAGAAGATGTGAAAAAATATTATTACTATCAATTAATTTAATTAGATATTGTTTTTCCCTCTTGAATAAATCGAGATATCTGATACCCTAGTAAGTACAAAACAAATTATATTATAGATTAAATATATATTAGATAGATTAAATAGACTTTTAGATTGCTAGATGGATAGATTAAATTATAGATTATTGGGGCTACCTATGTACGGGCATTGATGTCCCCTATAGACTTTTCAGGTGTAAATTTTGTACGTTGAAGAAATTTTGGTGAAAATAAAAAAAATTAAAAAAAAAGGTTCATAAAATCTTCCGTCTTACAACGTCAAAAGTTTTCTTTGCGATTCGATAAACCTGCTGATAGAAGTGAGATAGAATGAAACACCTAAGTACCTTTAATGGTTTTGATGAAAATTGATAACGACAGCACAACGTTATAACAAGAACAATGTGATCAGTGAAGTGGATTCACGACGTTAGATGACTTAGTTTCTAAATATAATCCGGAATAAATCTGACAAGTTGTAAGAAGGTATATTGAAATAAATTTTTATTTGCATGTTTTCAATATAATCGTGAGTCATGAGAAAATTAGAGTGTTCTCAGTGCAGCAGAAGCTTACATGAAAATAAAACCCAAACAATTTATCGTATTTTCCGTGTCGATTTTTGCTCAGCTTATTAGCTGAAATTTCCAGGGGAAATTAGTCGAAAGCTTTGGCGTTCTTTACCTCCGCCTCGTCGCCGTCTCTCCCTAGCTTTTTCCGTCCAGCTGACCTGTTCATAAATCAGCGATGAGTTTTAAACTCGGGCCCCGCCGGACACGTAATTAAACGGTCGGGGAAACGTGAGATATACGCAAAAACACTAATTACTTTTCGACTGGCAAATTGCAGGTGTTACAAATGTACGATATTACTAATTCCGGAGTGTAAAAACTCTCCTCTCCTGACACGCCAAGCCGGAACACCTCCGATTTAATTTATTATCGGAATTATGCTTTTTGCGACGCCCTCTCTCCCGCCAACGGAAAGCCATTACGACGGCTTTTCACTTGTTTCCACGCTCACGACGGAAACTTCATCGGGTCCGCAGGTACGACGCGCAAAAAATATATTTCCTTTCTCGCTCCCCACGTCCCGCCCTTAAGCGAGGAAGAGACCCGTGAACTATGGAAATTTTCGAGAAACCTTTCAACGGCTAACCAAGAACAATGGATTCCCTTTCGATTCATCAAACGGCCGATAAAAATTGATACGAAGTGAACCTGCTAAAATGCTAAAAAGGCACGAACGATAGATAACCATTGAATTCTTGAAATTGTTAAAGGAAAAGTAGGTGGCAGTGAACAAGTGAGATGTTGGCAACGAACAATGAATCCAATTTCCTAAATTATCTAAAGAAAAATTTAGAGTAGGTAAATTTATGAGTTGCTGGAGCAAGCGATGTCCTTTTCTTTTCTCTTATTGTCGAAAAAATTGGAAGGAGCGATTCTTCCAAATGGAAATTGGATCACACGGTGATCAATTCTTCAAACCACATGAAAATCATCATCAACCAGGAGCAATGCATAACTCTTAAATTTCTCAAATGACAATAAAGAACGAAATAAATTCGTAGAATGCTGACAGCAAACGATGAAAGTTTATTTTACCAAAAACTGTTAAAATAAAAATTCATACCAATGACATGCTTCCCAAACAACATGGAAAATTATATATTTCAATCATTATTAAGATAATTGGTACAGAAGGCAGTGAACTATAAAATGCCAATTAGCAAATTCCTTAAATTGGCGAAATAATAATTGAGAGTAACTTACATGAGATGCAAACCAAGAACAAGGAAAAACTTGACGTGATGACATGGTAAACCAAAAGTAACGAAAATCTATTACTACACAAAACGACATGGTGTATTAACATTGTTCAGAAAATTGTTGAAGAAAATATCTAATATTTTATTCTACTTCAAACTATACTATAGTATAATATGATATCCTTTTAAAGGATAACTCGGTCTCTATGAAATGCTGTTTATGAACTGTTGAACAGTTTTAACGCGAAGAGTTAGAAAAAGCTTTGTTTGGTTAACCGTACACTAAATTCTCAACCAGATCGCATTTATTTTTATTTGTTATTTCGAAGAAAGAGTCAATTAACTTGCGTGACTACGTGATTCCTCCAAGCACAATTGCTCGCGTAATTAATTTGCATTCGTGTAATCTCAATGGAATTCTAATAAAATGTAAGCAAGGGATGTTTATGTTCGGTCTTTTTCGATTCTATAAAACATGCTATGCTCCAATTTAATTTAGATGGTGTTGAGCCGTTGTGGCAATGCTATCAAAGTTAACTGTAGATGTCTAATATAACTAATCATCTTTAAGTTTTCACCACCTGATCTAAATTAGCCCTGAAATTAATAAATTCTAAAGATTTGCACTGATAAATTCAGTTTAACAGATGAGAATACTTTGAAGAAATCTAATTCAAAATCAGTGGAAAGTTAAGAATGGATTTAATTTTTACTTTGCTTTCTTAAAAATAAGAGGAAAATTAGGGCATCTGAGTAAGAAAGTTTATCTCATTTACCAAATGTGTTTATAAATTAGGTTAAATTGTTGAATTTAAATTAATAGGTGTGAAAATGATTAGGATTCGGATTCAAATTAATTAGAATAAATCTGACTCAACATCAGTGGAAAATTAAGCATGGGTTTGATTTTTAATTTAAATTCGAAATCGAGCAGAAAACCTTAACTTTTGTTACTTAAAAATGAGGAAGAAAATTAAGGTACGCCTGAAAGACCTCATTCACCAAATTATGACTCTGTTAATAAATTAGGTTAAATTGCTTTGATTTAATTAATTAAATGATCCAGACAGGTTTTATTTATAAACTAGAATTAGATACTCTGTTATTAAAATCGAAAATTTTTGATAAAATACATACTTGAAAATTAAAAGTCCTGGGTGGTACTGAAATCCACCAGTGGAACCTGTCCTGTAATTGATAGTCCACGATTTATTTTACTTTTAATATCGCCTGCATTGATTGTTGCCATTAATATTTCATAAGAAATATAGATTCCTTTACATAAAATTTTGTCTCAGGAGCAGATTTTAAAAAGCTTTACAAAATGTTTTTATAGTGGTATTGTATTTATTACAATATGACGAACCAAACTCTAGAGGGAATGCACATATCGCCCGTCACTTTCATGTTTTCTAAGATAGATTCAGAATGGCAAATTAAAGCATGAAATAATCTTCCATTTGTTGTTGTTTAATCATTTTACTTCAAACAAAATATTTTATTACCAGTAATGATTTCCTATTGTTTTCAAACTACCATAGTTTAATGGTAATTAGTAGGAATATCCAATACTAATGAAACTGTAATAGTGAGCAAAATTCCGTACTCAAAACGACCCCTAAAATGCTAATTTTACAAAAACCAGTGTTTAGCATAACGCAAGCATTAAATCGGTTCAAAAAGTAAAACAATATAAATTTCCCTCCTAAATAATCATTGGTCGTACGATAACCCCGAGGGACATGAGGGGCACTAAAAAAAATTTCCCTTATTATGGTAATCGTCAGTTTCAACCAGTCAGTTAAAACAAATCTATGCGGTCCTGATATTTTTATCACTGTTGTTATTAATGTAACACGTGTCTAATTTATTGCATTTTATTGTAACGGTAATAACCTAAACACCTAAAATACGATAATAGGTTAAAGTGACTAACGCGTGACGAGGGGCATAAAGTAACAACTTTATTATGTTTTACTATGTCGTGACGAAAAAGGAATAAAAATTTGCGACGCAAATTCCCCTCATTACTTTTACTGCGAGAAGTACCCAAGTTTTTAGTGGAATTGGCAAACTCGTTAAAAATAGGGTGACGTTTACGCGTATAAACGTAAATAAGGAGAACATCTAATGCATAATGCATGAATACAGGCGCGGTGCGAACAACTTACCTGGGAAGTATCAAAGAGAGAATGGAAGTTGACTTATTACGGGGCCAAGATGGAAATGAAGTGCAAGTTTAGGCAGGTGGAACGTGTGAAGTAACGGAAGCGTGGCTAATAACGATGATTTACAGGGGGAATCTGGTGTTACGCCACAGCATCAGACTCTCCCTGAAGGTAATTCAGGAAATATTAATAATTCATGGGGAGTGATTATTTTAAAACTTGTTCTGCACACTGACTTTTCCAAAAATAGTTACTGGTACCTGTCCCACACAGATTTAAAATCAACGAAAAACATATTCTCCTGAAAATAGTTTTAGTATATGAAAATAATGATTAATATTATGAATAATAATTACTACCTGGCCCCCTCCTCAACTTTAGTTTCTAATTTCACTTTCTAATCATCCGCTGCGAGATTTTTCATTTGAATATCGAAACAATTAATTAAGGAGCGGATCCGGGTGGTAGGAGACGAACAATACAATAATTGTACCTGTGCTATCTGAAAGCGGCGCGGTCAAATTCCAAATTCCAATTACTACCGACAAAGATTTTAGTATGCAAATTGCTATCAGAGTGGTTGCCATGACGATGACTAACACGCTTGGCAGGTGAGGGTCCCACCATAATTATTCCATTGTCTTCACTGATATTGTGTGATATTTATTCTCTTCGTTCAGGTATTATATTAAGGGCCAGAGAGACGAGTACATGCCTGAAGATAATCAACTATTTCAAAGGGGATAATAAAACGGTTATAAAATCTGCAAAGGGTGAAGAGACTGGGGCTGTTTTAAAATGGAAAATGTTGGACTTATTTTAAATATAATGAATGCCTTTATTAAGGTGAATTTGCATTTATATTGTGGTACATTTTTGTTCTCCTGGGTTGGAAGGTGAAATTTGCGGAGGGCTTTTTAATTATCCGTCTTGTAATACATAATTCTTCGAGCCTTTTGCGAGAGGGGGACGCGACAACAATTAAAACTTTCGCGTTCATAACGACGAATTTGTACTCAATAAAATAATATGCTTTCCTGCAAAGTTAACCTACCTGTTTGTTCTTATTTACATGTTTTATACACCTGACATATGTAAACTTTGCGACCGCACAAGTGGAATCAATAAGTTTGAGAGAGAAATTAAAATGCATGTAAAATCATATATGCGTTAGTCGACGAAGAATTTTTATATATATATGAATGTGTCCATTAGTTATTTTATTATTATCATTTCCACGTCGAGATATTGCTTCACCTTAACCACTGTTAGATGGGCCTAACCAAGCAAATATCCAGCGCGCCAAACAAAATATATTTTTCAAATTATCTTCAAGCTTTTATGAATGAAATTTTCATTCATTAAAATAGTTACTAAGAGGCAACGACGAATATAAAAATAGTAATACGCGAGTATGTTTTACTCTGCTACTGAAACAGCAAAACAAGCGCTCAATAAGGGGGCCAAACTGCAATTAGACCGGTGAGCCAAAATTCGCCAAAACTAAAATCACTAGCAATGCAAAAGTTCAGACTTATCCAACTGTCATAGTTTACTTGGTTGATAAATCATTTGATCCTCTTGAATCCGATGAATGAGTACAGTCGACAGAAGCAGCCGACAATTTACATTTTCTTAATCATCTTGCAGTAAAGGTACTTACAATAGTTTCCGAATGTCAAAGACAGTCATATGATTTTTTTATAATAAGAGGCAATTAAGGACACTTTGCTACTATCAAAGGTACGCGATTGACTTCGGTCGTGTAATGGTAACGGTAATCGTATAATCCTTCCATGATAGGGGGCAGCTAAAGCTTTGATAAGCAGTTGATCTTTGCGTGATTGATCTATTACAAAAGACATTACAACACAGTTGAAATTGGGAATATCTATAGATTATTCATTGCTCGTTCTGACGATATCAATATTTCTGACAATATCAAAACTGTTGAATTATTTATAATACTGTCATTAAGATTAATTATGGGCATGAAAATTAAAACAGGTAATGTACACTCGAATTTAAATGATACAACAGCTACCGCATGATACTCTTGTAATAAGTAATAAATGAGACATTCTCGAAGTAATTTATTGTAAAACATAGCCCAGTTTATAGAGCAAAGAAAAACTATTTTGGTAGATAAAATTTAACAGCAGAAGGACCAAAAAACTTTGTTTAAAATGGATCAGAAATTGTAAAAACCCAAAATCTAGACAAATATGAGCTTTTGCGTTTATTTAAACAATGAAAATTTTAAAAAAAAATAGGTAGTTTTTCCGGTTTTTCACCATAGCATGAAAATTATCGATGGAAATGCAATACTTTGTACAGACGATTTGTAGAGAACTAAAAGACCTTCCAAATAAGCGTTTCTAAAAGGTGATCGAAGAATTTTTCACCGAGAAAACTTGGAAAACCCGTTAAAATGGACCCTTTTTTAAAAATTCACAGTTTTGCATTGTTTAAAGCTGACGCACTAATTTTGCCTGAAATGTTAGGTTGTTCTGTCTACTTTAAGCAGACAAAAGTTGGATGCTATCGGATGAACAGCTTTTGCATAATTATGTCATTACCAATATACATCGAAATCTTGCAAAATTCGGCGTATTAATTGAGATTGGCCGATTATAATTTTTCAAACGGTTTTTGAAAGAGGACATCAAAAACTACATCTTGGCTATCTTGAATTTTCATATACGTTTGGAGAAAAGGGCTAAAAATGGCCATGAAACGCTCGATTTCGCATTTTGAGCTGCGTGGTGGGCGCAAGTATATTGTTGTATGTTGCTTCAAGTAACGTTCGAAGCCATTTTTCGCACTTTTCTCCAAATGTATATGAAAACCGATGATAGCCAAGTTGTAGGATATGATGCCCGCTCTCAAAAACCGTTTGAAAAATTAAAATCGGTCCCTCTCAACTGCAAGATTTCGGTGTATATTGCTAATAACGTAATTATGTAAAAGCTATTCATACGACAGCATCCAACTTTTGTCTGCTTAAAGTAGACATAACAGCCTAAGCTCTAAATTTTTGGAAAATTGTCCATTTTAACGGTTTTTCCCAGTTTTCTTGGTGAAAAATGCTACGATCGCCTTCTAGAAACGCTCAGTTTGAAGGTCTTTTAATTCTATACAAATCATCTGTACAACGTGTTGCGTTTCCGTCGATAACTTTCACGCTATAGTGAAAAAACGGAAAAAGGGCATATTTTTTTATTTTTATTGTTTAAAAAAATGCAACAGCTCAGATTTGTCTAGATTTTGGGTTGTTATCACCCTTGATCCATTTTAAACAAAGTTTATTCTCCGTCTGCTGTTAAATTTTATCTACTACCAAAAAAAACTCTATAAACTGGGCTATCACTCGAAAAGCGTCACATCACCGAAGAGAGAAAGGAGAGGAGAACCTCACATGTTAAACTTCGATTGAATCTAGGCAAGCGGGGGATTCGTCGAGTAGATAGGAGATCGTAAAACGTGTGTTAATGCTCCCCCATCTCCGTAAAGTTAACTTGCCCGGTAAATTTACATGCAACCTAAGGCCAGGAAGTCGATGGAACTCCGATGGAATTAGTTCGTAACTGTTGTGGTCAGATGACAAACAGAGAGATGACGGGTAGTCCTAGAGGAAAGTTAGAGCTAAAGTCTTTCGGGAAAAGTCTGAAAATATATTCCACGTCCACGTCAGGACGTGTCACATGCAAATCCCCGATTGGCAAAACGGATCGTTTTTAACGATTTTTGTGATAAGTGATAAAATAATTTTATTATAGTAACATTTGGTACATGTGTATGTCTCAGAGGAAGTGAATACATTTTTGGCGTAATTAAGTTAAATGTATTTCGGAAAAAATGTTAATGTAAATAATAATTTCATTTTATGTAATAATTATTTACAATATGGCAAATGTTAAAATAGAATGGAAAAGTGAACAAGCAAGAGATGATGGTAAAACTAAGTTTAATATCTACAAGTTTAGAATGGCAGCTAGACTGAAGAGGAAAATCTAAACTAGCAAATTTCAAAACGTGGAGATTAGTAAAGGTGACCTAGAAGAAGAAAACGAGGGGACAAGCAATACGGGTTTGAATATTTTGCACGGATTGAAGGCGGTGATGGCAAAAATTTATTTGGAAAACGGTCAATCGGGTTTACGTTCGTAGCGTGTCTGCGTATATACTACAGCGACGATTTGCCAAAGCAGTAGCTCAGATCTGACATTAAATTCGAAAAATCCACGGGCGATGAAGGTAGCGAAATGAGGAATTTATATAAGTCGAGGCCCTTTCAGGTGGAGCCGTACCCAGACTGATATGGTTAATGACAATTCACCATTTAATTTTTGGCAAGCTGATGCCAATTTATGCCATGTTTCACAGGACCATCGGATTTACCTGCAATTGAATGTGAGATGAGAAATCTTGGAACAGGATACCTTCAATCACATTATAGTTCCGCTTAGGAGCGCAACTAAACGTTTCGAATTAATTTCCAAGATTGGTAAACGCACATCAATTAACTTTATTTATAGATGTCGAGGGTTATGGAAAAAAAACGGAATTAAGGGAAGGCGAAACCGACATATTTTTCCTTGCTCTTCCACCTTTTGATCATACGTTCGCTCCCCCGATACATCCCGAAAGCGCATTGTTTCCGAAACAAAAGCGGCTCCGAAAAAAAGCAATAAATAAAACAACCAACGCCAAAACCATTGAGAACTAATTTGAAAAAAACAAACATTTTTATTGCTATTCCCGTACCGGGGAACGGTGTGTTTTCAATGGAATGTCGGGCGGATGTAAACAGTGCGGTGAATCCCGAAACGGAGCGTGCAAAAGGGGGAGAAATCAGGTGTTTTTGATCATTCCGATTTTGGTGGTGTCTTGGAATTTATATTAACCGGGTTTTCCGTTCGCGTACACGAGCCAGAGAGGAGGGTTCGCTTTGAATTACGATGGATACAAAAGGGCGTAGGTATGTTTTAGACAATCAAGGGGAATGTGTAGCCTGATAAAAAATTCTGGGCATAATAAAAAATATACGAAGGCATAAGCCGAAGAAGCTATTGGCCAATTATATCTGCGAACATGTTTGTCATTTGGTATTTGCGTCATTACAAATGCTTTAGTGGTATTGCAATCAATTTCATATCTTGAAAACTAAATGTTTACGAAAATACTTCATTCAAAGAAGTCCCTTTAGATTTTTTGGTAGAGAAATTTTTAGGACGTTTCTGAAAAATCAGTTTTTCAAATTTCTCCTCACACCTTCCTTGCTTTGAATTTCGAGATAAAACTCCACCTCTACTTCCCATTTAAAATTAGATCTCACTATTTTATATCTGATTGCCCGTCAAAACGTATTCTCTCTTAAAACCACGCCTCTAATGCCGTTTTAATGAACCGATCTGCTCTCGAACTCACGTACAATCGAACTCGATCGTTATCGGCTGTTTCTTTTGTTTAACAACCTCCACTTTATTACTCCCCCCGTTCCTCGGGGCTCGGGACTCATTTCGCGGGGCGCGCGGCCAAGAAAAGAAGAAATTTCCAATATTTTCGTAGTCGGACGGTCATAATTCAAATTTCCAATGACGCATTCCGCAAAGTACAAATCTCTGAACCGGTAAATTAAAACGCAATCATCTATAAGTAATGGAAACGGCCCACAGATAGTAGATGACAATCGGGAGAAGTTATTAGATAATATAATAGCGGCTAGCGTCTACGTTAACTTCCACAACAAAGGTTTGCACTCACCTCCACGAACTCGAAATTTTACTCCTGAAAATTCACATTTATTTAAAGCGTTTACCTGGTCGCCGACTGGAAAGCTAATATTCATTACTTACCGGAGTTAATCGAAAATCGATATCGATTTCCTTCATACATACTTCATTAGCTCGCCCAGTCAAAGAAAATACTTTAACTTAAAAGTTAAAGGGGTAGATACTGATCAGCAATCAGGTGTTTAAAGTAACGGCAATTGTCAGATAAGTTCTTAATATATTCCATAGGAAATTGTAGTGAAAGCGCTTGCAGATACCTACCTAAAGAATACTGAGGCGAAAAAATGTAAGATTTAGCTTCGAAATGTGATCGGAAACGACTTTTCACAAGTAATAAGAGAAATATGGATTGTAAATTATTGGGACGCAATAGTAGTGATGTTTAAAGCGCGAAAAAATGGTTTTTACATAATGTTACGTATTTTTAATATTCGCTGCATTTGTTCAAATTACTGAAGCAGCTCTTTTTTCAAAATTTGAACCCTTTTTCAGGATAAGTACGGCCTTAAGGTGCCTGCCTGAAAGGGTAGTCAATCGATTAACCACCTTCAATAAAAGCTGCAAAAATGTACAAATATTTTCCAAAAAATTGATAAAATAATTGAAAATAATGTTGGGTTTCAAAAACTGCAAACTTTTTTAAACATCTTTTTGGATTAGTTAAATGATTATACTGAAATTAAACCTCATTAATCCGATTGCCGTGGAGAGGAGCATTTCGTTATTCAAACATATGTTAACAGATAGAAGAATTTGAAGCAGGAAATTTTGAGAGACATTTAGTTGTAAACTGATTTTACAATATTAAAAACACAAGTGTTTAAAAGTATTTAAAAGTATTAAAAACACAGGATAAGTGATTATAGTTTTAAGCTATTTTTGAAGCACACATTTCCTTTACAATTTCTAAAAAAAATTGTGGACTTCAAAAAGAGTTTTAATGCAGTCAGTGCTATAATGCTATGTACGATAGTTGCACATTTTAAATATCTTTTAACAATTCTGCATTTTAATAGAAATAAGGCGCATTAATACAACAATGTGCATGTTTCAAACATTTTCGATGCATTCTACTTCCTATAGTGATGATACTGTTGCTTCATTATCATGCCTTCTCAATAATGGTTTGAGTAAGTATTGTTAAGTTGCCTCTTAGTCGCAACTTCCACTGCAAATTGGAATTTACGATAAATATGCAGTCTTAGACAAAATAGATCCGGTTGCTTCAATGTTAAGATCTTATTCTAATTGAGGGATTTGCTTATTACTAATTCACATAGTACTAAGATTCTGGAACGTTTCTTCAGTCAGGATGTAGTAGAGTAGTGATGGGCATTTTATCAGAAATGATAATATATCAATAGCAATTGTAAGTAAAAACAAATAAAAATGATAAACAGTGTGTTTAAATGGGAATGCTTTCCAACAGATATAAAATTATTAGAAGTAAACTCATATTTAAAAGTGGAAATAAATATGCTGTAACTGACCTAATAAACAAAAGATCCAATAGCTAGGGAAATCAAACATTTGTTGCTCTATTCATAAATGTAAGTAGGGCTTTTGACGTTTGACATTCTTCTGGGAAAAATACAACACAGACTCCGGAGGGAACGTGTATAAATTAATGGAAACGTATCTACAAGAAAGAGATCAGTATGTTCAAATCAATGGACGGCTGCAATGTTCAGATTAAGAAAAATAAAACAGGAGTTGCCCAAGGATCAGTTCTGGAGCCAATACTATATCTCCGTTATATCTTTAGTTAAGTTTTGCAGATTACACGATACTAATTACTACACCGCAGCAAATGCAAGACCTAAAAAACTACCAACTAACCTAACTTCACGAAACAAAAATTAAATTCTACAATACATAATATTACTTCAAGCATATACAAGTGTCGGATTATTTGTGCGCAAAGCTCGGAATCTATAACCTAACTAAAATACTTGGATTCTTGAAACATTTAGAATAGTGGAAATTAATGTATAACATACAAACACATAAAAGTGAAAATGTGTATCTGGGTTATTTAGTGTGACACAAACTTCGAAAAATCAAGAAATTGAGGATAGCCATGAAGCTGAAATTCGACACATATACAGTTTAGGCGTGCATACATCCGTGGAGATTCGAAAAACCACAAAAATCCAGTTAGTTCCGCCTGGAACCAAAATATAGATAGAAAGAGAGACAGACGCATGTGAGTAATCATTTATTAAAAAGAGAGGAAGACGCTACAGTTTCAAATAAGCTTTGGAAAACCTGAAATTTATTCGTGTCGCAAGCGTAATAATTAACATTTTATGGCCTATCCTATTTATGGATTCGTACATAAATAATGAGGGGAGACTTTATTTCACGCCGACAAACGCTTTGAATTTTTTTATGTCAGGTAAGACATCTTCCTTATAAAATAGGAAAGCCACCAGGTCTCGAATTGCAAACGAATCTCATTCTTTTACGTCTTATCGGAGAAAATTAATTATCATCTTGCGTTTAGAAATAATAAGAAATCGAATTGTGTGATTCGTATGGGATTAATAACAAATCGGTTAATATTATCTTTTCCTTAATGACTATATTTAAACTATTTGAAAATCCCGTAACTCCCTTACCGAGGGGCTGGAAATATGGATGACAGTAATTATTTTTGTCGGTATTATTCTGAGATAATTCTTAAGTAATAAGAAACTTTAATCTCTGCACGAGAGAACAAACTAAAAACCGCAAGTTTCACTTACTGAGGGGGTGAAAAATACGGTGAAACTTATGCAGTAGTTACTAAACAGCAATGGTACGGTTACAAATTGGACTCCCAGATGGCTCAAAAGAAACAACCAATTCCAAATTTCACTTTTTGAGGGGTGGAAAAGAAGGGGAGAAGTTAGGTAGATCTTCAAGGGAAGCGAGGTATATCGACTTGTAATAAATAAATTTTCAAAAAGTAATACAGCAATTAAGCATTTTATGCTTAATACCACCATATAACCAGGTGACGACATCAAAAGGAATCGAAGTATTTATAAAAGGAATATAAAAATAGTAGCAGGATCAAATAGTCCTATTGTTACGGCGACATTAATATATAATCAGCAATCAGAAGATGTAAAAGACATTACAACAATTTACAATAAATTAACAATTTATCAGAATTTATCAATTTATTCTAGATATGATTATTAAGTATAAATAGGATAAATAGAATTACTAATATTAAGTGTATTAACTAATGTAAAATTGCAAATACGTAAAAGTTTAGCTAATGAAAAAATGTCAATAATATTACATTCTCGTCACCAATGTTTAAGCATTGAATACAGTTTGTTGTAATTTTGGTATATTTAAATATAAATAAATGAAAAAATAAAGTCTGTGAAGCTTGCCACATAAAAAAAATGTAACTGTCATGATCAACTGATTAACCAGATGCTCAACAATTATTGCTGTCCCTTCTACCTTCCTAATTATTCCCCTTCTATCTTCGAGGGTAGTGGAAATAGGCGTGAAATATGCACATTCAAGATATTTTTAATAAAGTTTGTTACATTTCAACTTTCTTTCCACAATTTCTAAATAAATCATATAACTGTATGCCATATGAAAATAACTTTTGCACGGCTGTCAGAAAGTGGTAATAGGAGTGGCAAAAGTTGTGAATGCGACCAAGTTAAATACACCCTTATCTAAAAATTTAATGCATTTACTCAAAATTTTATTTACCGTTTTCAATTGATTAATTGAATGCTGAACAAATATCATTATCCAAAAGGTCCAAAAAACCCTTTCTCCTTTTCTTTCGAAGGTGATGGTAACAGGGGTGAAATACGCATAATCTAGAGTTTTTATTAAAGCTTATCACTTTAATTCCCGTTCCAAAAATTCTCAAATGAATCATTATATCATACGTCATATAAGAATACTTTTGTATAACCGATAAATGGAGTTAGCAGGGGTGACAAATGTTATGAATTCCACCTGGAAAACCATACGCTTGATTAAAGATTTAATTTATCTATTCAAAATTGCATTTATCGTCACCAGTTGATTAACAGAATGCAAACTAATTATTATAATCGAAAAAAATTCACTCTCCGCCTCTAAAGGCGTTGAAAATAGGGGTGAAATATAAATTCAGATTTTCAGAAGATTGCCACGGTATAATAGTAGGTAACACCTGATTAATTAATCGACAGCGATCAATACAACCTTGAATAAACAATTTCTTTATAGGACTATCCTAAGTTCTCCTGATTCATAACCTACCACCTCTTATTATATTATCATCACTTTTTGATGGCCGTAGAAATATTGTTCGTATGGCACATGATTAAATCATCTGTTTGGAAATTTTTGGAAAAAATTCCTAATCTCCCTCTATTTCCACCACCCTATGAAGTAGGGTATGATTAGCATCTGAATAATGAATTGACAACGATACATACATTTTCAATTAAGTAAATTAAATCTTTAATCGTGTGTGTGAGTGACAACTTGAGTCGAATTCTCAGATTGCCATCCCTATTACCACTCCTCCAACGACTGTGCAAAAGTTTTTTCTTGTTGCATATGATTTATTCAAGAAATTTGAACATAAATATTTGTGTGATAACTTGTGCAGTAAAAAAATTTGTGTGCGCTTGTGAGTGTGATAAACTTTAATTAAAAAATCTGGATTGTTAATATTTAACCGCTAATTCCACCACTCTCTGTGGTAGAAAGGGATTTTTTTGACAACAATAATTATTCAACATCTGTTTAATCAACTAATAGTGGCAAATACAATTGTTGATAATTATTTATGGAACAAATTGAATTTTTAATGAGATGTGTTTTTAGTTTTATTGTGTTAATTTGTTGATATAGGGAACGTAAAATATATAAACTCTATAGGTAGATTTTTAAAGAAAATTTTACACTTTACTACCTGGAAATAATTGTATAATGTGCAAAATTTGGGGTAGATTTTTTTTAATTACTGTATAGTTGACAATTTAAAAAGTTGTTAATGAATGATACAAAGAAGAATAGTTTTTAAGCACCTACTAAAAAATTACTGTCGGTATCTCAAGCGATTCCAAAAATACTTTAAGACTTTAGTGTAGTAGGTAACCATTGCTAGTCGAAAAAGAGCAAAGCTACTGAATCATCTTTCACGTTACAAATATGTCAGGATTCTAGTGATGACATGAAACTTGCAGCTTAATGGACTTATCGCCCATTTCCTTTTAAATGTTCCACACTTGTTCGTTAAAATTACTGGAAAGTACACTCGTACTATAAGGTGACACATTTGAAAAGCATTCGCCTATTATTAAGGTAAGCGAAAATTATTATAATTGAATCTCTTCTCGGCGAGTTATCCTAATACAAAGCACCTTTGTTCTCTACACTCTGCTGATTCAGATTTCATTTGACCTGTTTACCTGTGAATAAACCAAAGAATATTATTGTTACAAACATATCACAATGCAAGGAGCATAAAAACTTTTAAACGATCACGTATATTCCAGGTAAAAAGATAATATAGAGAGTAATCAGCAAGTCTGAGAATAGAACACCTCACCAACACCTTGATAAGCACCTGTTTGTCGTTTTAATACAAAATGCACTCTACGCACTACCTTCATTTACAATAAAACAAGAGTGTAATTTTCTGGAAAGTTACGTCGACGCCAACTTGAATTTTTCACCTGGCTCATGAAATATATGTTTATACCTCACGAAGATTTAACGCCTTCATAAAAATAAACCAAAAGTTTCGTGGAAACGACTCGACGACAGTTTAATATAAATCGATGTTTGGGTCCTGCTGCGTTATAATCAGGCTCGGTTGAAATCAGTTCGGCAGGAGATGTTTGTTTATAGTCTACAGGTGAAACATACTGAGATAGGCTTGTTTGTGTGATTCCCGAGAAAGGAATGTCTACGAAATGGAATAACAAAATTTATTTATTTCCCATGGAATTTCTTTGGGGATTCGGGTAAACTTTGATGATTATTGTTTTTGTAACAGACTAATTTACCTTTTTTTTAAATAAACATAATTCCAATAGATATTTACGTGTAACTTTGCTACGAGAATTTTCCATTTTTCAATTCCCTCTTGGTTCTGTTCAAACATAGCTGATAACGTTTATTCGCGCCTCGCTTTGCGATTGGTCCCGTTATCATCATTTGTCAAGGTTTAATAGTACAGCTTCGTCATTTGAACAAGTGCGTTACGTTGTGCCGTATTAATGTAAATATAATTGGTAAACATTAGTTAATTGCAGCAATTACACGTAAATTATTATCAGTCGCATTTGTCCGTTATTTTGAAATATATACCGGGAAACTAATGTTATTATCTTTAGATTTGCGCCAAATTTATTTACACGCCGACTGATACGGATGCAGAGGTTTTGTGTTCGTTCGGATTTGATAAATACGTTTACGTTAATGTTTGAGAGGATGTTTAATACTCCCGTCAAATTTATATATGCGAACGCATTTTTACTCGCACTTTGTATTACAATTTATTGTATCTAAAAATTCTCGTCTGGTATTCAAACTAAAATGCAGGTATATAATCTGATGTCCCGGGCTAAAATTGACGTCAAAGTTTCAGGAAACAAAAGAGTAAATACATCACTGCAATTTGAAAGAAAATATTTTCAAATTAAACGTGATTTTCAAATTTTCAACCTAGTTTCAACCCGAGCCGAAAATGTACTCCATCTCCTGCCTCAAAAAAGAGTCAATTGACGCACTTGATATTAGTAATACAAATGCAGATGAAAGTAACCAAAGAAAGCGACTTCAGACGAATTTTAGGTTTATTATATCACCTTTTCAACAATTTACAAACAACTTTCAACAGCTTCGTCCCCTTTTTAAATAACTCCCGTGACCCTATGCTCGGATATATTTCCAGTAAGACAAACAGGTCTCATTCTTAATTACTTCCCTATCTATGCGTAATTTATCGAAGTTAAGCAACCGTCGCCTCGACCACAAATAAGATAAGACGTTAATTAAAAGACGTGACAGGATCAAAATGTCGAAGTCCAAGAACCTGGAGTATATAAAAGTAAAGAGGAGAAGCAAAGACAATATAGAACCGGTATATAATAACAAGAGGTTATCTGTGAGGGTTCAAAGTCTGATGCAGGGTACGGTGCGGCAGTAAGGTACTGTTCCAGTTTTTACGGGTTCCTTGTAATCACTTCTCTTATCATTCTTTCTATACCCATTCAATAGTGGAGTCAATGTAGATTTTTCTTCGAAAAAATTCCCAGAAAATAGCTCTTCAAAATTATGATTACGACAGTTATGATCAATGAGTTGCAAAATAACTTGATTTTTCAAATGTCTATTAAAATACACATTTTGCGCAAAACTTTATTTGGCTATTGAAAAATTTAGAAAATTTTACCTTAAAAAAACCTACATATAAAGCTAAATTTAGCTTTATAAAGCTGTCAACGATTCTTGCGCTGTAACAATGTTGGACCTACTGTTTATGATAATATCGAGTGATTTTGAGATATTCTACTATACCATTTTTGTATTCTATCCCATCATGGAAACCAACTTCGTTAAAGCAGACGACGGAAACATTAAAATTAATGCCATTATTTTTTTTCCTTCAAAAAGAACCCCGATTCTTATACTGCTGGACATAGAAATGGTAAAGCAACACTGCAAGTACCTTATTTACTCACTTAATAATCTAATATAAACCTACTGAAGTACAGTAAATACCTACGGTCATATTCATAAACGCATATTAAGGCTAAAATGGATTTCAGCTAAAAATGCGTTTAGAATGTGTTTCACCAAGGTAACTGTAGTTACTTCTATGTTAAGAATACACGGAACAAAACCGTAGTTACATCTTTCAAACACATTCTAAACGCATTTTAAGCTAAAATACATTTTAGCGTTCATGTGCGTTTACGAATAAGACCGCTATAGTATAAATTTGAGATGTTATGGTAATATGAAATATTAAAGGTTAGGTTACTTACGCAGCAATTTCGTGTTAATAACAGTTAATTTTCCTTTGCAGAGTTGCATGGGAACCTTGTGAAGATAATGCTACGGATTTCGTATAACTGCAACTTATTTTCTGCAAGGTAGTTATAACCACTATTTGCCAATTTTGGCACTTTTTTGAGCACATATACATAGTTTTTTCAGTCTTAATTGACACGTCAGCACCATTACTAACTTATTTTCTAGGGTGAATCACTGTAAGATATAATACAAACTACAAAATGCTAATTCATTTGTGACTTTTTGATGTTTATTTACTGAGGAATGACGTCATTGATCCCAGTGCAACTTCAATTCCCCAAGATAGTATTCTGGGCGCCTATTTAAATAGTACATTTTTATTTCTTAATTTTTGAAGAAATACTCCAAAGAAAAGTAACTTTTTGTGGGCCCACTGAAACCTATTAAATAATCTGAGATGGTTTCAAACCAGTCAACTAGCCCAGTCTTGTGATGATAGAAAGGCAAAACCAGAATTTCATGAATTTTGGTTTATTTTGAATACACGAACAATCCTGAGTGCCCTTAAGTAACCCTTAGTGCTTTTAAGGCTAAGAACATTTAAATGATACGAAAAATATATCTTTTGTTTAAGACTGAAATGTTTTTGAAGAGTCTACTTGGTGCGCCAACTTGTAAAAGGAGAAAGCGTGCAGATATCGAAAGATGTGAAATTCAAAAAGCACGTGAGTCGTAAAATCTAATTCCGTCCCAACAACAGAAATACAAGACCAGGTATTCTCCTGCATAAATAAACGGGACAATATAAAGTTAATGAAAGTTCTATTTTCGTCGCACCTAATTACACTATACGAGAGAACAGCGGGGAGATGATGTACTGAAAACTCAGGTACGTTCCAAGGGACAGAGAGCGGGAATAATCATCGAGCTGCAGTGACATTTAACAGACACGTGCATTTTAACAAACTGCAACTGCGTAATAGCTGCATTCATCACTGGATTTCTATTAATAAAAGCCCATTTGTTGACTTATGCATCCGGCGACCGACGGGCGTCCGGGAACGCCACACCTGGTCTGGAAACGATTTTATACCTGACGTCAATGCGCGATGCTATCGCGATTTATGTGCATTTACCAGTGCGGGAACGGGAGCGTTACGATTAAATCACGTGTGAAATGTATAGCGGTTGTGTTTGATCGACACGCAGTCACAAAACTCGCCACCCGTTCCGCTCTGGCCACCGAAATTATTAAACTCGCTGCTCTAACAAATCTCATACAGATTTCAACGCTTGTTCATCTATGGAATTTAGGGGCAAATCTATAGTCTATCACTTAAGGAATACTCAAGGAGACCATGGTGGAACCTCAGATAAGCTGTTCGTTGGTTACAAAATCTTCTTGCCTCCACCAAGGAGCACTTAAGAAGTTAAAAGTTCTGACAACAGAGTAAATCGTGAATAAGGAACCGGTCTATGGAGCATTATTTCTATTTCTATGGTTCTACAATCCTGTCAAAGTGAGGTTATAAACTACAACAAATTAAAACTAGTAATTAATCTAAGAAAAAGTAAATTTAAACCCTCAACCCTCTTTTTTAAGCACCCAAATCGTTCCTTTCATATTCCCAAACATCTTTCGAAGATATTTCTAGTGCTTCTATGAGCCCTATTATAATTTCTCTCTGCATGTGTATTAGAGTGTACAACTGGTATTAGCAGATATCTTTTACATGCATATCCATGGTCACCCTACATTTTACCTGTAACAACACAATTTATAACAGATTCATATTGATTTGGTGTTAAACACATAATTATAGGCTGACCTGGCACTTCATTATTTTCATATTTGACACGAACCCCACTTCTCTTAAATATTATGATATCACAAACGGACCCTGGATATCAATAATTATTATTGAGATAATATGAGTATCTGTAAATTAATGGGGAAAATTTTCCTTCTATTTCTGTATATTTTACCTACAGCAGCTCCAGGATTTTTTATTAAGATGTGGGTACCGTCTACACAAGATTTACACTAGGAAAGTTGGCAGTTTGATTAAATTCATTCACAAAAACTTGATAATGAATAGCGTCTTCTAGGAATTTACATTCCTCATTTTTTCTGCTAATGACTGAAATCTTTTTCATTATTAGAGATACTGAAGATTGTGAAATTGTCCTAAGATCACCACCAATACTCTAAAATAAATATGAAATAGTAGAATAGATAAATAAAGTTAAAAAACTTGAATAAACCATAAGCAATCATTCTTTTTCTAGATATAAATACATTTATAAAAATGCAACTTGTCTGGAAATTTCCTGTGCCATAGCATCGTAAACTGATTAATAATTGAATCCGTGGAACCACTGACAAACCTCCATTATTGGGTTTATGAAGAGCATCATTAATCAGTGGCAAAATAATATGTAGAGCTGTCTTTTTAGAAAAGCGATATCACCTTATACACTCACGTTCATTAAATAAATCTAACGGATTTTTCCCGTCTCTCAAATACCGTTTAAGTAATCTATTTATATTATTAATAATTCCATCGATGTACTCTTGATAGTCGTCGTTCATCTTGAATCCACGTCTCGAAGGCGAACTCAACTTTTAATATTTTCTGAGGGACACTCAAGGTAAGATCAAACTGACCTCGGCCTCATCTCATCCTTAAGGTGCACTTAGTTGAGTATCAAACAAAGATGGCACAGTACGTACGGCTTAAGGTTTGAAGAATCCTCAAGGCGCGATTATAAATTTGCCCGTTAGATACGTTGGCGATCGAACAATCCGAGAATTTTTTTTCTATTAACAGAACCTAATCGAGATTAAATTTAAAAGCACAAATCAAAGATTGCACATTAAAAAATCAACGCCAATGTTAATTAACCGGCAAGTTAATGCGTCATGGTACAAAAACAATACACGTTTTTCGACCTCATGTAGGTGTTAGTTTGCTTGCTATGAATGAAACATCAAAGCTGATAAACCCCATAAAGTCCCATAGATCATGGACCCAGAAGTTTTTTCAGAAAGTTCTGCGTTCAAAGCACTGTGGCATAATAATACAAGTAGAGTATAAAGTCAAAAACTCAACCGCAGAATTTACACCATTGAGATATCATTTTTATGATAGATGTCATATGATGAGATGTCATTATCTATGCCTAGTTTATTCAATTGACAATGTACGTTAAGAGCCTGCCTTGCTATGAAAGTACTTAAGGGTTGTTTAGGGTATACGCACATGCTGTTTAAACGATGTGAAAACTGACTTCGTGCCATTTGTGATGCCCAAGTCCCTATTCAAACAAAACATAAGACCCAGTTGCAAACAGTTTTCTGGCGATTCAAATAACCCGCGGATCACGATAGGAATTTGTTTGGGTCTGGTAAATATAACAATATTTCCTAAAACAAAACATTGCGTGCGTCTTCCGTGGCGCGTTTTCAAATGTTTCTTGACCTTATTTAAAACAGAGAAAAAATAAAAAATATTTACGTTGAAAGTAAAGTGCACATATAAAGGTATTATACAAATCATATGCCACAAGACTATTTATCAAGTTGTACATATGCAGGGTGTTGGGGTGAAACTTGGGGTGAATATGTCAACAATGAAGGTGGGGCCTATAAGAATATTTTCATGTTCTTAACCATGGAAGTCGGCCCTGTACAACCAGTTTGTTTCTAGACTATTTTTCAATACTGGATAACTAAGTACAGTGTGTTGAGTCCCTTTAGGAAACAGATTCAAAATCGTTTTCAATTTAACATAGTGCAAAATTTAAGCTAAACCTAGAGTAAGTTCACATAAAATATGAAGCACTTACATCAAAGTGGTCTTCACACATGTAAATTGAGGTGTTTGTAGATATACCTGCGCCCCGACATGCAACTTTCAGCACTTCTTCGGCATGTTTTCATTTCTCGGAATATGAACTAACAATTTATTAGGTGTTTTAATTGATGAATGCTTACATTGAGCCCCTAAACGCCACATATAAACTTTAGAGTTCATTTCAATGGCTTTAGATCATAAAGTATACGAACCAAGGTAAAAAAATTTTAAAACAACAAACGCTTCGAAAGCTGTTCGTTTATGAGTACCACATAGTGACGACACGTCAGCCGACATGATAGGTAAGAACGTGCTCGCGCTAAAAAGTGAAATCAATATGAAAAGTTCAAAATTTTACATTTGTAGTTTAGTTTTTTTTTTCAAGAATAATTTTTTTTGGCAACAGCACATGCCGAGGACCGTAGGGATTAGTTTTTCAAAATTAGTCAACTACTATATAGTGTGATTGGCCCAGTCCCAATACTAGGAAACTCTATAATTGTAGAATAATTCGGAGAGGAAAAGTTAAGAAAGAACTTAACGCAACCAGAAGATGGCCTTTGCCACCACTTTTCGAACAGAATTAATTGGAGCGAACAGACAAGATTAGCAGAGATCGAAGAAGTGAGATAAAAAATATCGGTAACTCTTCTAATAATAGAGCCCGCGAGGTGGCGCGTCGAAAAATCATAAGCATGCTGCGTATGGATGTAAACACCCCCCACTACCCCTTGAGATCCAAGATGGCTACCCTATGGAACACATGTTTTCCCGATATGTTTTAGGGGATTAAACAACGATCGAAAGGATTACATCGAAAATTCTTACGGGGCGAGAATGGGCGAAGCGCCGGTTTTCGAAAAACGTGGCTGTCACGTGAAGGACTCGAACTAGAGCGGCGGCACATAACCTTACCTTTTCGTTGCGGCCTAGCTTGCTTCCTCCTGCCTCTCGGGGCCATCACGATGCTTCGTCGTACTTCCGCCGTCTCCCATGTGTACGCACCGGTAGAGTTTTCACCGTCCGAGAGTGGGTGTATAAAAGGAAAGTCAAAGCTTTGTTTACATTCGGCCGCGGGACCGCCGGTCACCGGTCGCCGTACCGCGCGCGCGTTGTCACACGACGACCGTCGGAAATTCGGATCGCTCTGCTGAAACTCCGATTAGTGATTACGGGCGGGCACGCACGCACGCACACACATTCACCCTTAGCCGGCGGCGGCGGCAGACTCGCGTGCACGCCGCACGTCTCGTGGGGTCTCAGTCGACGGCGGCGGCGGTGACGACGACGACGACGACGACGTCGCCTTCGGCGGCGGCGGCGACACCTCCCTCGCCATTGGCCGCCCGCTCACCTACGCGGCCCGCCGATTGGCGCGCACCTCCGCCAGGTAACACCTACCTGTCATCGGTCGCGGCACGCGCGAACAGGTGCCCGTGTAAATCGCTCTATCTCACCTGCGTTACAGGAACGGATCAGCTGATCGACACAATTCCGTCCGTCTGACGTGTGCCCCTCCGTAATTCAACGTATTCGAGTTGAGGAGGCCGTTCGCCCCTCTCACGCGTGTCGGCATGTGACGGTAACCGGTCGTCGGAGGGGAGGTCGGACACGGGTCCGCTCGCATTGCGGTAGGTGGCGTTGCCTGCTAGGAAATTTCGAAGGACGGGCGCCCTTTCCGGCGAAGGTCGCCGGCGGTATATCGAAAGGCAATAGAAATTGCCACCTAACGCAACACATCTACTGCAACCATTAGCTGTTGCATGGTTTTGAAGTGCCACAGTAGGCAGGGGAATAGGGTTACTATGGCAAATGAAGAATTTCTTCACCATTGTACCCTTGCTCTATATCTCTGTATCTATCAGAATTTGCCATCTTCAACACATTGCCATCGAATGAAGTTAAAGTTCGTCCGTTTGCGGCTGACAGCTCAAATTATGGATCCCAACAATAACATGATGATAAACCATAGGCGTTACATAACTTACCAAAGTATACAATTTATGAGAATGTATATTGTGCCGGTATATAATTATTATCTTTATAAGTAGGTACTTAGTTATGGTAGAAAAGAACAAACTTCGCTATTTATAAACAATCTGTCATCGAATGCAATTCTTGTGTGGGGGGAATATGGGAGGAGCAAGAAGTCGACTAAGAAAGTGAAAAATCTGGGAATGTCAACTTACAACACGCGAACATTACCAACAGGCGAGAAAAGTGCTGAAATGGAGATAGAACTACAACAGATAAAATGGGAACTTGTCTGAACGAGTGAGGCCAGGAGATGCGACGAAGGCCTTATAAAACTAAAATCAAATCATTGTTTCTATTATGTCGGCGAGCAAGATATCTCTTATTGAGGAGCTGGATTTTTAATCCATAAACGTCTTGGTAACAACATTTTGTATGTAAAGAAAATCTCTGCAAGAGTAGTAAATTTAATCCTTAAACCTAACAAAACGTATGCTGTTAAAATCATACAGGTATATGCACCAATAAGTTATACCTACTGACGAAGACACAGAGATCTTCTATGATAATGTGCCCTCAGCCATCAAGGAAGTCCATGCTCAATACTGTGTGGAGATTTTAAAGCGAAAGTTGGTTTGAAATCTGATAAGTCCTAAGTGTGTCTGGGAAACTTCGAAACCGAAGGAAGAAACGATAGAGGAACAACGCTACTAAATTTTCATTTGCAACTCAAGTTTTTCCAAATGAACAGTTTTTTATACAAAATGCCCCATAGGAGGTGGACATGGGAAAGCCCAGCTGAAAGGGCCCCAAATGAAATAGATTATATCATAACGGATAAGTCAGATACTGTAAAAAACGTGAGGGTGCTAAATAAATTCACAATAGGCAGAGACCATCGAATGGTGAAAGCAAGAATTGACATAAATCTAGGTAAAGAGAGATGCAAAATAGTGAGGAAGAAAACTAGTCAAGTTTGGACAAGCCCTCTAGATATTATACAATTCGAAAGAGATGTCACAAATCTTTTTGGGGAATACCAACTGTTCTGAAGAAGATATTGACAGCTTAAACAATGCAATAATTGAGACCCTATAGATAGTCCAAGGGATCCATTGTTCCAAAACTAAAAAAGAAGGGCGAATGAGCTTAAACACGAAAATTTTGATGGAAGAGAAAAATAACGAGCGACAAATCTGATCGCAGGGAAAATCTGAAAGAAATTAACAAACAAATATCCAAAGTTATAAGACGTGACACGAGAAACTATAACAGCAATCTAATACAACAAAAGATCGATAAGGACAAATCCATGAAGGTATTACGTAGGACAATCGGAAATGGGAAATATGAACTAACCAAACTCAAAAACAAACAGAAAATTTTTACTCTGAATTATATCAAGGTCATATAGACGAAGAACTAGATCCACAGTCCCTATTATACAACAAGGGCTTGGTCAATCAGGGATCGGAAGAAATACCAGGCATAACTGTTAATGAAATACTATTAGCCTTGCAAAAGTCAAGAAGCAACATAGTGTTACAACAATATAAATAGGGGGCCCACTGCTGCTGAAGAAAATAAAAATAATATTTGCCCTTTGTTTAAATATCAATAATATTCCAAGTAAATTGAATAATGCGATGACATATTACTGTTTAAGAAGGGAGATAAAACTGATCCGTAGAATTATAAACTCATAAGTCTGCTGAGCCATGTCTATAAAGTATTTAGTGAAATAATAAACTCCTGGTTAGAGAAAAAACTTGACTGATTTTCCCTCTCCTTTCGGAAAAATGATCATCTGCAAACCATTGAAACGCTAAATGAATATCTACAGAGTATAACAGACCACCAGTTCTCGTATTTGTTGATTTCCACAAGCATTTGATACTGTCGAACTAAATGTTGTTATGAAAGCCACACAGGGATGCAGCGTTGATTATAGGTATTCGAAATTAATATATAACATCTATAAAAATGCCCTATGACTGTGAATCTGCACGTTAACAGCGACTACATTCCAATTAGGAGAAGTGAAAGACAAGGTGATACGTCACCCAAGCTATTCATCAAAGTTCTCAAATCCGCATTCAAAAACTGGACTGGGGAAAGGTATAAACATAGATGAACAACAGCTTACTCACCTCAGGTTAACAGATGATATAATACTTATATTAGAAGACATTGGCGAGATTCATGCTTCAAAAACTGCTAACTGTTTGTTCCAATATCATTCTGAATATCAACTACTTAAAGATAAAATTTATGACTAACTTGGTACCAAATGATCCAGATTAATAAAAATGTTGTCGAATTAGTCAAGAGAATTACATACCCAGGACGAGAGATTAGTATTTCGAGAGACAATGAAACACACGAATAACCAAGAAGAATATCTCGTCTGGGCAGCGTTTTATAAACTCCATGATATATTCAAAAACAGCCTCCCAACATGCCTGAATAGAAAAGTTTACGACCCATGTATTTTACCTGTTATGATCTACAATTAAAACTGGGCAGGTCGCTTAGCCAGAATGAGCAATAAGAGATGGACAAAGAGGCTACCAGAATGGCGTCCAAGAATCGATAAACGTAGTAGAGGGAGGCCACCTACACGACTGACCGACGACATTAAAAGAGTGGGAATTAACTGGGCTCAAACTGCCCAAGACAGACAGAGATGGCAATCAATGAGGGAGGCCTATGTCCAGCAGTGGACTTCAAGGCTGGATAATGATAATAATGATACTTATTATTATCATTAGAAAACCTTTAAAAATTCACACATAACCTATGTATATTATAATCCAGCTGATATGAACCATCGCAACAGTATTTAAAAAAAAATCATGTAACCAAATTTGAAACAAAACAGACCTCATTGTGAACACACTCATGAGCATGTTTGCTTCATTTTTGTTTTAAATTTAGTCCGTGAGATATAAAATTTTTATGGCCAATTAAATTATTTTGATATTTTATATAAGAACCTCATAAAATAATTTTGCTATATTACATGATTGCTTGTAATTATTAAATGATTTATGGATTTTGGCTGTAAAATAAGTCGGCTTGACAGAAAACCCTAAATTTGGCATGTCTTGAATAAAATTGAATGTTTCCAAAATTATTAACTTTGTTACGAGTTCAGCATTCAAAAATTTTATATCACTTGAAAAGTCATAACCAAAAAACAATGTGTTGTTGGCTACAAGATTGTGCTCTTTGAAATAAAATACATTTGTCATAGTGTGCACTTAAACTTTGTGGTATGCTTTAAACCACTGGTAATCTTAATATTTTTCCAATTTGAGCAAGGAGAGCACACAAATTTTGAATTCAAGTATACATGAGTACCGGCCACAGGTATAGGAAATCCTATTACAACTTGGGATTATTTTATCTCTATATTCCAAAACATAGATAGAGCAACATATTTTATTTGAAAGTATATGACTTCGTTATGAATCTTTTTTCTTGTGAACACCTGATGTGTAGTCAACAATATCTTTGAATTGTGCTTTTAATAACTGTGTACAAACATGGCGTAAAAATAATTTAAAATTCCATACTAACTTCCGCATAAACACTTATGTTACATAATGATCCTCAACAGCATTATTTTTTACCAGACAATTAGTATCAAAAATATATTAGTATTATTTTTGCTTGAATTAAAAGTGCCTTTACTTATTTCCGCATAAATACCCTAGCTGTTGAGGTGCCTCAACAACATTAATTAATAATTAATTAACCGACAACGTTTATCAGAAATAAATTCAACCAAGTGTTGCATACTGTCACATGGAGCCTCGGTAATTAAGAGAACTAACCTTTTGCCATATGTCGATCCACAGGTAACCCATTATACGGTGATGCACTGGCGTCGCTCGATTTTTCCAGGAACACTCATCCAGACGCTCGGAACTCGGGAACTTCTCGTTCAAACCCATGTCCGTACTTAACGCTTACGTTTGCGACACTTTTCACTCGCGAAAACCCGGAAAACTCGCGGAGAAAATCAATCGATTAATTAATAGCGTCCATTAACTTCCGAAACAATGGCGTCCTTGTTAAAAGGTGTGAAACGAAGTTCGCGAAGAGGGCGACAGGTGCAAATAAATTTAAGAGTTCCGACTGGACCGAAAGTCGTATGTCGTTAATCAGGAAAGTTGACAGGAAGTACGTAGCATGGTGTACTTATCAATAGTGAAAAGAAATAAAATGTTCCTACTCAAGAGTGTCTATGTAAAACACGAACTTTTCAAGATTTAAAGACAACCCGACACTAGGGCGTTGAGAAACGGAAGATTAGAATACAAGAGACTGCGAACGAGAAAACAGAACTAACCTTGGGTCATAAGTTCACTCATAAGTAATCCAAGGTAAAGCCATCGAACGTAAGGCGACACAAGTATTCCTTCACAGGTGTTGTCGCTTCACTTTTCCGAAAACATTCTCGTGGCCGCCCGAAACCGCTCGAAATTCGAAAAATTTTCGCCCAAACGTAAGTCCGTAATTAACACTTTCACTTACGACACTTTTCATTCGCGATAACCCGGAAAAACCCGCGGAAAATCAATTATCTAATTGATAGCGTCGATTAACCCCCTGAACGATGGCGCCCGTGTTAAAAAGACGGAGTTCGCGAAGTAAACGACAGGTGCGCAAATAAATTGAAGGGCTCTGATTGGAGCACGTGACCTGACGTGTATGTGGTTAGTCAAGTGAGGAAGTCGTAAGACAATTAAGGTACAAGCAGAATGAAACTGAATAATAGAATATTTATAATCGGTTGTGATATAATTGAAAGGGGCTGCGAAGTTATTGGAAAATGTCATTATACCTTCGTAGTGTAATAGATTCGTTTCATAATATCCAATGATTTCAATTTACGAAATTAACTACACTTTAGACGTATTCTCACTCATTTAAACTTGATGAAATACATATAATTGTTGAACAATGAAGGAAATTATGAAGATATGCAATTGTTAATAAAGCTCGTAATGCATTCGTCAACAGCGCTCACGTTAAAATGAGCATATTTCTGGTCGGTGGTCATGGCTATCCCTCCTGGAATTTGCCTGACATACAAACAGCAGTGTTTCTAGATATTCTATATTTCCGAGAATTTTCTAAATACAGGGAAATTTAAATTCAGTGGCAGACCTTATTAACCGCTATTAGTTTTATCACAGGAGATCTTACTAGGGGTTTTGGCTATTTGTAAGTCATTTTAGGTATATGTTGCAAGAATCACTTTATAGTTCATTAATTATATTAATTGTAACTAGCAATGAGTTCAAAACGAGAATACATTATGTTGCATTACGAATTAAAAGGCATTGTGGTTCAGTGATCATAGTCATTAATGTCATCATGATCTTCTTACTAAAATAAGATGTTGTCACCTGTTCAGGCCCCTACAATCAAGGAATATTTTACTTGTTACTCTCACGTCTCTATTCTGCTTCTATGTGTTATTGTGTGACCAGTTTACCATTACACTGACCGACTAATTAGAATTTATCACATCTGTCCACAGATGTTCACAGCTGATCCAATTCATGTCTACGATATGTCCAATTCGGGTCCACGAAGAGCTAATATAAGTCCAATTCATGTTTTGTATCGAATGGATATCTATTGGATTCGACACCTTGTGGAAAATGGATGTCCACTGAACATCCATTGAATCTATCTTGGAAGAAATCTGTTTAATCGTCACCTAGATCCTATCGAATGGATCTGAAATTAAAAACCCTTACTATTTTTAAATTAATTGGTATTCAATGATTATCCCGTGAGATATTTTGACTTTGTTTGTTGTAAGATACCCACTGACTGTGAATAAATCATCTGTTTCTTGTGTCTGCATCTGGTAGTATGACTATGATACGCTATTTAAAAAATCCTATAAAATAACGAGAGAAAAGAGTGTTAAAAAGGGGGTTTAAACCCCCAGAACTCTCCCCCTATACCTGCGGCTCTGAAAAATACTCTTTTAATTGAGAAAATATGCTTCCATTAACACAAATTATGTTATGTAATTTACAATTCACACAACTTTAATATGATTCACCTTTTTGAAAAATTGCTTGTACGTGATCTGAAAACTATTGAAGTGACTAATAGAACATACCTTATTTCTGTGTTTCGTCACTTTCAGCAACCCATGGTTTCACATTAAACGTTGACGTCAATTGTCAAAAATGGTGTGAGGTTTAAGGTTGAGATTTGCCAAACAATCAATCCATATGGAATATTTCCGGAGCGGACTGAAGTCCGTGCTGGGGGCGCCTCCCCCGGGTGCCCAACCGACGGGAGCGGATACCGTCAGTACTCCAACTTATGCCCGAACCTCATTGAATTAACATAAGTGTTGCAGGTGGAAAGACTGGTCAGCAGAGTGAGTACCTCCACCCTATTAGAGGACCGGAGAGACGCCTGTCGTGCCCTCAAAGCCCTCTCCAAGAAGTACAGGCTGGAGGTAGGGGCGCAGGGTATGGACGTACTCACACAGGTTTTAGAACTGGATCGCAGCGATTGCGAGATCGTCAGCTATTGCTTGGACACTCTCTGCAATATCACATCGAAGGAGGTGCTGGAGGAGGAGAACGAGAACAACATCAACATGCAGATTAATATTGGAGAGCAGTTCACCGAAATGTTTTTAAAAAATTCTGAGAATGTCTTGTTAGTACTGAGTTTTCTGGAAGAATATGACTTCAGAGTGCGATGGCCTGCAGTTAAACTCATGAACTCCCTCACGACGTCACGACCCAAGGAGATACAGGACATCATCCTGGTCAGTCCTATGGGAGTTTCAAAATTGATGGATTTGTTACTAGAAAACAGAGAGGTTATTAGAAATGATGCACTACTACTTTTAATCAACCTTACGAAATCCAATGCTAACATACAGAAGATTGTTGCATTTGAAAACGCATTTGACAAACTATTCGATATCATCAAAGATGAGGGTTCTAGCGACGGTGGCATTGTAGTGGAGGATTGTCTACTTCTTATGCTGAATCTGTTACGAAACAACACAAGTAACATCAACTTTTTCAAAGAGGGTTCTTACATTCAACGATTAGCCCCTATGTTCCAGTTGCCGCCTAATCTAGAAGAAGTTGGTTGGAGCCCTCAAAAGATTTCGAATTTCCATTGCCTATTCCAATTAGTAAGAACGTTAGTTTCCCCAAATAACCCTGTGCAGTTAATCACATCTTGCCAAAAAATCATGAGGACTACAAACTTACTGGAGGCTCTCTGCAACATTCTCATGGCCAGCGGAGTGCCAGCAGACATTCTTACAGAAACCATTAACACAGTTGGAGAAGTGATTCGGGGCAACTTGAATAATCAAGAATACTTTTCTAATATCCTTGCACCTTCAGAACCGCCTAGACCTGCAATAGTAGTACTGTTGATGTCAATGGTAAATGAAAAGCAACCTTTTACTTTAAGATGTGCCGTTTTGTATTGTTTTGAGTGTTTCTTGTTTAAAAACGAAATAGGACAGGAACAAGTCATTCAAACTTTATTACCCAATAATTCCAATACCGGTTCTTTGACATCAGGACAGCTTCTGTGCAGTGGATTGTTCAGCAGTGATGGTTTAAGTAACTGGTTCTCCTCAGTGGCACTTTCCTATTGCCTGATAGAAAATCCAGCACAAAAGGAACAGCTGTTAAAGGTATTACTAGCGACTACCTTAGGAGCACAGCCGGTTAGTCTTTTACACCAGTGTGCCCTATTCCTGCAACATACGAACAAACTACAGGCAAAGATGGGGTTGCTCATGTTGCTGGCACATTGGATGGCGCAGTCCCCTACTGCCGTCTCTACATTTTTGAATGTACCTGGTGCAATGGCATTTTTAACAGCCCAGACATCTGCCAGCGAATATGATAACAACGAGGAGCTCCTACAGGTAAGATAATTGGACCCAAAAAAGTTAAACCAGAGGACTTAATTTCACTCACTAAATATTCCAGTTTTGAAGTTTAATATAATGTAAAGAGCTCTAATCTTAATTTCCTTTCTCAGGGTCTTTGCGCTTTTCTGATGGGGATCTGTGTATCCTTCAACAACAATTCCGTTCAGAACTATTCAAAGGAGAACCTCTCACAATTGATTGAAAAACGAGTCGGTCTGGAGACTTACTGCAAGAAACTGAACGAGGTCTCGCGCCACGAGGTGTACGGCAAAGCGGCAAAACAGCCACAAATAAAAGCGAAACATTCCAATGAGTTACTTCTAGAATTTGAATTCTGTAAGTTGTTCAAGACTTTGGAGCCCATAATCATTCAGGCACTCGGTGTGCAGAGAGACCTGCTGAATGGTATATCTGAGTTGAGCCTAAGTGAACACGAAAATGCTTTATTGCTGCAGTACAAGGACTTGATCAGGGAGCAAGACAAGAAACTGCAGGAGATACAGAGAAACTTTAATCATCTGAAAAAAGAGAATGAAGAACTTCAGGTAGAAAAGCAATACTTTTTTGTACAATTTTCTAATTTTCATTTTTACAGGTGAAACTTCAAGAATCTGAACAAACAAATGCCCAACTCATGGACCAGAACACTATCTTAAAAGCACAGTTAACTGCAACTTCAAACTCTGGTTTGCCCATTCCGCCACGAATTGATACAATCATTAATTTTGATCCTCAGCCGGCTGTTTCTCCAGAACCCGTACTCTATCCTCCTCCTTTGCAAATTCCCGACAACTCTCATATAATTCAAAAATTAGAAGAGAAATTGAAGAAATTAGAAGAGGACAATTTTGAAAAAGCCTCAGAGCTTGAAAAAATCAGAAGAGACCAAGATGATTTGTTAGAGTTATTGACTGACCAAGAAACTAAATTGACTCAATTCAAGATGAGACTTCGTGAATTGGGTGAAACTATCGAGGATGGTGATTCAGATAATAACTCTGTAGATACTGAGAATGAATCATGATAAGACTTTGTTATTATGTGTATTTATGTATTAAAAGTTATCAATTAAAAATAGTTTCGACTCTTTTAAAAAATAAGACAGTTTTGGTAATAAATGATAAAAATAAGTCACTTTGATGATATTTATTTCTTTAATTAACATACATAGTGCAAATGAAAGGAAAACCGCATGATAACTATTGTTTTATACTTGACGTGTTTCTTTAAAGCCATGCTTTAAGAAATATTAAAATCCCAATAATAACAAGTGAAAAAAAAAATATGAACTTCACATTTTATCACAATAAAGTTTTGATTTTTAATCTAACGGAAATATTTTTGTACATACAAGATAAGAACGGCAGCCTGAATTGGAAAAAAAGAGGGATTCTTTCAGTATCTAATAAGTACTTAACAGTTAATATCAATTCGTCTTGGCAAAATTTACGAATATTTTTCACTCTTACAAAATAATGCACTATTTTGAGGATTTTTATCTAAATATATATATAATATGTATATATATACAACATTAAGGTCAATTCGTTCTTACAAATTACAAAATAGGCGTTTTTATAAATGCAAAAAACTTAAAATGATATTTAAAGTTTTGGGCCATCATCACTTATGAAGTAAGCAACAAATTCAAAGAATTTCAGAGCAGTGAATATTTTTTTGATTAATTCAAGTTCTTGCAAATGTTAACGCACCCTAGAAAGTCTATTAAGAGTTTATATTCAAAAGATTCAGATTTCGTTAAATTAACATTAATTAAGTTCATTTTGTAGTCGATGATGGCCCTAATAATTACTGTTATCCTCATCCAATAAACTGATGTATACAAATTCATGTCGATGCAATGAAATTAAATGTAATGAATGAGTGAATGGTTACATAGTTATATGCACTAAGGATTATTTTGATTAATTTTACAGTTACGAATAGTCGGGAAGATATTAAGCAGAAAGAAATAAAAGGCAAGTCAGGTTCCACAGGAATCAACAAAATAACTTGATTTAATGAGATGTTATGGTTTTGAACACTGCAGTATTGAGAATAAAAACATTCAATTGCAACTTCACTTCTTTCTGCTTAACACATAACAATTATATAACAAAATGAACTAACAACACAAAAAGGAGTTTCAAGCGCCTAACCTGCAGAGTTGTAATAATTTCGTCACCTTTCTAAACATTTATCCCGTGAATTAGTTTGAAAGTACAAACAACAAGAAGCAGGTTTAAACACAGAATATTTAACAGAATAAAGTGCAGCGAAAATACCTTCAAACTAATGTTGGTTATACTGAACTTAGAAATGACGATAGGAGACTAATAGCTCTGTAATTATTAGTATTAGAACATTTAGAGAGTCACCTTTTTAAGGTAGGTAGTTAACTGTTCTAAAAATTTTTAATGTTCAAATGTTTAAAGAAACTAGTGCGAATAACTTTTTCATGGCTCCTAAGTATTACCAATTCAAAATTTGCAGTTAACATTAGACATGCGAAAATGTTGCATAGGAAACCTGTAAACTATACCTTTTGTTCACAAATAATAATCGTAACTTCTATACAATAAAATACACTGTATCAGTCTAGATATGTACAATTAGTCCGTCCACATTAATAATAGTCTTGTTTATTTTCAAAGTTTTTTCTTCAACCCCATTTAATAAATGACAAAAATATACATACATAGTCCCAAATTTTTACATAGATCGTTGCTCCTCGCAGTGACGAGTCACAATTGCACATTCACTTTTGGCATCAATACCACTCGAGTTTGAAAGAAATTCGCTCCTCTCAAAAATTCACAATTGACATTAGTAATGATCCTTTATCAGGTTGGTCTTTCAATCTGAAAAATACACTTTTCTACAGTCATTATTATGAGTCACGTTAAAAGTGCTTCTGACACAATTCAATTTGGTTTGTCGTATAAAATAGGAACTGACAAATTAATAAAACTTATTAGACTCAAAACACTGTAGAAAATAATAAGTTAAAAGTATTTACAACAAATTATTTTAAACACTTCTAACTTACATTTTTCAGGCCACATATGTGACATTTCAAATAAGGATTGCCCAAAATCACAAAATAAATATATATTAAAAATCATTGTGCTTTACATTTCAAACTTAAAAATCAACAATTATTTCTGCCACCATCACCATTACTATATAGCAAAAGAGACATAACTATCATTGTGGTAAAGATTTACGTGAGTCGGCGATTAGCTCCTTAGAATCTCCCGTCCTACTCACTAATCTCTTAAGGTTTTGTTACAATATGCGAAATTTATACAAGAATATCACTGAGATATGCAGAATCTTCATAAGTGATTTACCGAAATTCTTGACAGTTTTTCTTTAAAGAAACAAAGGTACTGAATGGTAATGGTAGTAGAGAATAGCTCTAAATATTTCCTTACGTCTAAATCGCACCCCAATAGCATAACAGATTATCTCTCCCGAAATTAATAAAATAATATAGTTTCATCAAATCATCACTTAATTCCCAGGACTTTTTAAAAGAGTAATTCGATTTTAGAACACAATTTTTTTCTTCACCCACACTTCTTCCAACTTTTACTATACAACTATTAGACCCGAATCAAAGCCAAACTTTACAAATTGGTTCTTTTTTGTTTAAGAACAATTTTCAATCAGTTAATATTACATGCTATTCTTTTAATAAAAGGTTATGCAATACAGAGAATACAACATAAACCTAGATTTTTACCCTATGTAGTTACCTTCATCATAATCTTGTGGAAAAATAAATCTTTTGAAACAAAAAACTACAAAATCACATTAATATTGCCGTTAACAATTATTTCGAAATAATCTGTTGTAAAAGTATTATTAAGAAGAGAACATGAACGATTACTTTACACGCTTGAACATTTTACAAATATTATCAATATTGAATCTGAGGTGTAAGATTTGTTTTTAATTCTTACCGTTTGCTTGGAACTTACGTTATAAACCACCTAACTATCAACATCAAATATCTGGACAACATGTTGCGCAACAATAAATCATCATCACTATATAAATGCCAAAATATACCATTAAGTATCCTTTCAACTATCCTAATTAAAAATAGACATTCTTACAACTGCTAGAGTCACATTTCTTCACCATTATGCTTTCTTTTTTTCTGAACAGCCTTTATTTACATCTTCTACACACATAAGAAAAACAGAATGCTCAATTTGTCTCAATTCATCGTTGCACCCTTTCACACATCCCATAATTCATTAAAAAACTTTTCATTTTTTGAGCCGGGCGGGTGGCGAGTCTTTCGAGGCACTACCCCGCCTTGGAGGGCCCCCCACTGGTTGCTGTTGCAGTTGTGTCCCTACCACTGTTGGGCCGCTGGGAGGCGCTATTGCCACTCCGGAGGCGCTTCCAGAACAAACAAAAATCACACATAGGATTCATTGGACGTTTCATTCACCGATTATGAATTTGGTGTTCGATGGACATGATGGTGAGTGTGTCATAAGATGGCGGAAGATGAAAAAGAAAAGAAAAACACACAATGAATAAAAAGAACGACAATGATTAGTGCTTTATATTTATAGTTGAAAAAATAAGAGGATTAACAGGCAAACACTTGAATTACAGTTCATGCAAAACAGATCTGATATGACGTCAATTATGGAAAGGCTTACACCCTTATCAAGGTTTTCAAAAGGTAATGAGATCAAATTTCCTTAAGGTCATTGACCTTCCTCCTTACTTTTTGGCGCATTAAATACACACGGATTCAGTATAGACCAATCACTAATAGGTTATCAAAAGGATAGTTGATAAATTGAACAGTCTTTACGATTCTATTTAACCCAAACTGTGAAGTTAAAATTCACAAACTGTAATGTACACAAACATTCAGGTCCAGGTCCAGTCGAATGTCCAAGGAAACCAACAATATCGCTTACTCTTGCCAACAGAAGGCCCGCTTGCCCACTGGGCCTACTGGGTATTATTAGATTTGTTTTGCAAATTTGAACTGTACAATTAGTAAGGATCAGATTATGAGAAAGTACAAAATTTAGTCCAATAAGCTGAACAGCTTAACATAAAATGTATTCTTTTAATCACTGTAAGTACTGTAAGTAGTCAATTTTATAATAGTCCACCATGGAATATTTCCTGAAGTATTACATGTCTGAACAATTTTATCCTATCTTTAAACAACTGTTTTATGAATAAGCGTATCTGAAGAACTGTTTTCCAAACAATTTACTCATTACAATTAATACATGATATATTTCAAATAAGCTTGAATATGCACTACCAAAATTCAAAAGCAATGAAATACCTTCAAAGTGAAGTTCAAAAACATCAGTTACAGATCGTCTGGTGGATATAAAATTAGGTGTCCCTATAGTTGGTTGTTTAATTATTTACAAAGCTTAGGTCACCTTACCATAAACTGGGAATAAGAAAATTGCTCAAATGGAACATTCCCCAAATGAAAAGTTACTCAAACGATTGAATAGTAGAAATAATAGTAGAAATTGTAAAATAACTTCAGGGCATTTTCAAGAAACCATCAAAAGATTCGAAATTTATAGGAAAAACTAGTTATAAAAAGGATCCCTATAAGAAAATACCAACAATATATGAGCTAAATGAAAACTCTAGTGAGTACCCTAGAATTAAGTGCAAAAGAGACACTAAGACAATTTATTTCACAAATGATATTTTCTTTCAAATTAATTGATGATCATCAAGCGATAATGGAAAATGATTATATTCGGAAATGGAGGATTGTTTATTTGACAAAAACAGAAAGTTACCGGAAAAATAACCACTCAATTTAGATGAGGCTTGGTTAGACATGCATGATATGTTTGAAAAAAGAGTGGCTTGGTAGTTCATCGAGTATTTTACACATTTTTAAACCAGTTAACAATACCCTCTTGTCAGAATTTCCCTTAAATAGTATTATAGTTTTAGATGGGGCCACTTATCGCATTAGGTTATTTGAAGAAGTCTTAGATATGACAAATTACAACAAGAAATAAAAATGTTTCTTAAAAATCACGTTATGTAACAATAGTGACTCTAGTATCTGCAGCAGTAATGAGAACTGATTTCGATAAATATTTATTCAAAAATTAATTACCAGTCATAACTTAGGTACCTAAGTACAGCACATTTGACGAGTTTCACTTGAGATGCAAGAATTTCTCCTGGAAGTATTACCACAAATCATACTGATAAATTTGGAAGTTGATTTAAATAATGGTATACCACAAGACATCAGTTAACACATCCTGGCTGTTTTTACACTTTTCCCAAAGTGTTTTTCGTAAAATTCAAGGAGGTTTAGACACATAAGTTTTAGAGGTTTAGACACAATCAAATTAGCATCAGAAAGAGATGATTTTGACAAAAATTGGCATTATTAAAAAAAAATGTTTCTCCAGCAATAAAAATGATACATAGGCCAACAATAAATATGCTGATATCCAGCAGCAACTTTTTTTGTACAATGATTAAGATATGCAATGGATCTGAAGTTGTAAATTAATCTGACATAGGACCCGCATGCACATCATGGTCGTCCTTTGCTTAGATGGTCACATGACATTTAAAAATATATATAAAGACTATTTACGGAAGAGCAATTCTCATAGACAACTTCAAACCAGAAAACGTGAATGACTTCTTACACAGTATAGCTCACGGTTCAACTTACTTGTACTACTAAATAACTAATATATATTATGCTAGTTAATTTATAACAAGTGAGGAGGTTTTATTAACATTGAACATTTTACGCAATATACCTTGTATCTACTGGAACAAATAACCTAATTTTTCTCATGTCTCTTTTTAATAGCATGACAAAAAAAAATAGTGAAAATTTGGTTATATACCTGTGTACATATGATTTACGTAATGTTCATAAATATTTCGTTTTTTATACAATTTTCAATTTGAATGTGTTTGCAAAATTATATAATGTGTTCATAGGACTTCCTTTAATTTTCTTCATTTCATTAAAAATAAGACAGGATACGAGGTACTTTATTTTTTCTGGGTAATTTTCTATTCCACCAATCGTTGCTCAGGCAATTTTAAAATCGGGCAGTTGCATTCAGAGAATTTTTCTAAAGCGTTTGTCTTTGTTGCATAACACTGCTAAATATTTCTGTAGAATCCCACCACTAATGTACCAGATATATTGTCTTTTTACTACATTAAACTTGTATTTTAGATAGAAACAATATATACATTCGATGATCAAACTGTTGCCATTTTTTCTGAATACAATACATACAACGGAAATCTGTTGTAAAATTACCCTCATATTTTAGACATATTCAATTTTTTGTTCGTTGAAGACAAAAACATGAAAAATATACTGACAATCGTGCATATTTACTGGGCAACTCACTTGGCTTGTTTCGAAGTACTTAAGTCGGAAGTAGAAGCATTTGGAGCATCTTCCCCTGCACGCAACCTCATAGAAATTCTTCTGTGATGAAAACGTAGGCCATCTATTAAAAAAAAAATTCACGATAGAACAACTCAAACCACATCTAAACAAATTTTATGAAATATTTGCTTACTGGATGTTATAACATTTTCATGAGAGTTCTGTGCTGTGGCGTTAGTTGATACCATGTCCATTCGAGAGTCCTGCTGCTTCCTCGTTCTCGACTGAGGTACCACCTGAGTGGAATCAGCTGGAGTTGCAGCATGAGATCCATATCGTGCTCCTTGTCTACCACTGTTTTCTTCACAATGGCTACCTCTTGATCCACCTAGAGAGTTTTATAACCATAGTTATACATTTACTTTAGACTACATTAACCTTACCAAATTTGAGCATATTCCAATCGAACACGTAATCATACGTGAAACCCTGTCTATGAAACAATGTCCTAAAAAGTTGCCTCAAGTAACTATAATCTGGCCGCTCTTCAAACCTTAATTGTCGACAAAAGTTTAAATATGTAGGGAACTCTATGGGATAACCCTAGAAAAAGATAAGATAGTTACTAAAGTACAAAAATAATTTAACTGTACTTTGCAAAGTTCTTCAATTGGCGTGGACATCTTTTTCTCCGAGATACGTTCATATTTTTGTCGTTTAGTAGCGGCTTTTAAACCTTGCCATGGTAATGAACCTCTATTAAAATACATTAAAACATAGCCTAATGATTCCAAATCATCTCTCCTAGATTGTTCTATTCCTAAATGTGTGTTTATACTTGCATACCTGGCAGTGCCTAAAACAGAATCTCATTAGCATTTTAAGTTAAATCATAAAAATGTTATGAAGGATAGTCCCACACCTCATTGTTTCCTAATTTCTTTATTACACATAAAATCAACAGTTTAACTAATCTTAATTGTACAAAAGTATGGAATTACATCATTACAATTAATTAATACATAAACATGCCTCACCTGTTAAATTTTTATTTTCTTTGTAAGGTATATGCTGATGAGTTCTTCCATCTCTATATTTTTTTGCCAATCCGAAATCAATTATGTATACTAAATTTCCTTTCTTTCCTAAGCCCATTAAAAAATTGTCTGGTTTTATGTCTCTGTAAATAAAAAAAATGTAGGGAAATTTTTAAAAAAACTTATGAAATCAGTAATATCAATGGCCTTACTGAGAACTTCTGAAAATTTCAATGATAAATCTTTTTATGGCATGAGACTCAATTACATATAATGAAATTTTATCGATATACCTGTGTATAAAATTTCTTGAGTGAATAAAATCTATACGTGAGATCAACTGGTCCGCTAGTAGTAAGACCGTTTTAAGAGTAAAACGTCGTTGGCAAAAATTAAAAAGGTCCTCAAGTGACGGCCCTAACAATTCCATCACCATCACATTGTAATCCCCCTCGGATCCACACCATTTTATTTGTGGTATTCCAACTAAAAATAAAGGTAGGAACGAATCAGTAAAGAATATTTCAAATAAACAGTTACTTTTAAAAAATATTTACTCTATTAGCGAGATATGAATGTTATGAATTGGGTAGAAAAAATGTTTAAGTAATTTACTGTAATTGTTATTGCAGTATTATTAGAATTTTTCTTTGGCTTCATTGTTCTGTATCAAGCTGATAAAATGTCTTGATAAACAAAAGACAAACTTAGTGAAAGATATTTGTTGTATAAACAAGATATATCGTATGTAACTCAAGTTTGTACTTTTAACAATGGTCATAGAAAGTTAGAGAGACATAAATTAAAATATTGATATATTGTAATTAATGGTACTATTATACTTTGAATTAATGAAGAAATGGAATCAGTTTCAACTTTCTCATAAATCAATATTATGTAGGTTTAATTGTATAAAAATCTCAGTAATGAATGATTTTGAGACAAGCAGGGAGCTTTCAGCCCCTAGGGATTCAACTGCTATTACATAAGGGGTTACTAATTGCAACTTGTTAATAAATAGGCATATTGGCATAATTGATTGCTAATAGAGGACTAATTGGAATTTATGTTGTCAATTAAATATATCAAAATTGACACTACAGGAAAATATAAATTATTGTGTAATTATGCAATATTGTGCCTGTCCTTCAGTGGTGTAGAAAGTGCGAGTTAAAAAAAATAGCTAAAAGAAAGAATTATGTACTCACCTCCACCCTGCATCATTTTGTAAAATTTGGACTCTATATGTAACTGTGGATGCCTCGTTTTTATACATTCTAATTTAATAGCGACCTCTTCTCCGGTAGAAATGTTCGTCCCTTGAAAAGCACAAACCACAATTTCACAATTGATCTTGGTTTATTAACTCTCGGATCTTTTGTTTACGAGAGTGACAAGTAAAAAGGTGGCAAACTTACCGAGATAAATGTCTCCGAACGAGCCCGATCCTATTTTTCGACCTAATCTATACTTGTTACCGACCCGCAGTTCCATTTTCGTTTATAAAAAATTGAAAGTGCACAATAAAAGGCATGAAATGTAGTAGTCTTCAGGCGGCCATGTTAGCCAACTATCGTCATAGGTTTGACGTAATCTAGCGGAATCCACTCACTTTTTAGTCGTTCACAGGAAATTTTGACCCTTCACGTCTTTAACTTAACCCTTTACCATCGAACAAATATCACAGATAGTATCATTTAGTGAAAACTACGTCAATTTTGATGAATTTCCCAATCATAATGCTCCACTACAGACAGCCAAAGAACAAACAACTAAACAACATATAACACGGAATGATAAGTTACTCGGGCACTACGGCACACGAGAACGAACCAAATGCCTAGAGACAATAAAATAGTCACGATACGGTTACTTTACTTTAAAAATAATGAAATGCAACCTCCATCTCCTTGAAGCAAACAATTTAGCACAAAGATTAAAAGCTGATTTAGATAACAGCATAAACTTTAACGTAGCACATTGTCAATTCGACTCAAATTAAACACAACCCTCTTTTACAGATCTCATGTCATAATAATTTGGACGTCCTGCGCATCACAAAACATACGCAGTTTTACCTTTGACATTAAAATATTTCATCGGAGCAGCTCCCACTAATGGAAAACTAAGTTATTATCCTTGTGATTATGTTCAATTAACATTGAATACATTTCTCGACATGAAGATAACGCTGAGGAACCTAAAAGGGGGTTCCACCCACCTGGACGTGAACGAGAAGACTTCGATTTTGGAACTGAAGAAGCTGGCAGAGAAGCACCTGAAGATCCCCGCATCTCAACAGACAATAATTTTATTAGGGAAGTCCCTCCAGGAAGACAAATGCATCGGGGACTACCCCCAGGTTAAGGATGGTTGCAAGCTGTATGTGGCGGTGAAAGTGCCAGAATCTTTGGAACTGGTGCTCACAAAGTTCTTAAGGAAGCACTACAACGAGGAGCAGTGTAAACTTATTACTGACGAATTTGTAAGGAATTTTCATTCAAAAGTGGAAAGTTTGAGTTTGGACGATTTGGAACGTATTGCAAAATCAGAATTGGAGATACAATAATAAACTTATTATAGTGATGTATTCAATTTCTGTTGATTAATTTTGAACTTTATAAAATTCATTTTACTTTAACCCATTTATTATTTTTATAATCCTAAGATTTATGAGCAGCTGCGAACACCAAATGAATAATACTTTTGATTTAATAAAAGTGCGAGATAAAATAATTGTGACACAATATCTACATTATTATTATATTCACCTTAATTTTGTACTTCTGTCTACTATAGGCAGTTTAATTACCTCAAAAGTATTCATTTTATCTGGAGCCTTTTGGACAATAAATATGTCCTCATTGGTTATTATAATACAGCAATTTGGGTGTTTCTTTTAGTATGTTTTACAGTTACAAGGGTGGCCAAATTGCACGATTTTTCATGAGAGATCCCATATCTTGCAAACAGTCACATCATATCAATCATAACTTTAATTCCCGTGAAACATCTCTCAACATGGTAAAAATTCAAAAATCGATGCTTCCTATAACTTTTAAACAAAGCATGTCAATTTTCTATCGACTCTTATTGATGCTTGTTCAATTGTTAATGATAAGTATTTGGTTAATGATGGTCAAATATTAACCAATGACTAATTTAATCCATCGTCAGGGTTGAATTATGTTTTCAACCCTTGTCACATCTTTCTTAAGGTGTGAGCAATGCGGACTGAATAAAATAATGCGAAAACACAGTTTCATGGAGACAAAACAATAGTAATGATTTCCCTGCGAAAAAGCAATAAAATACTTATTAACAAAGAAAAGATTGAAATATATAAGAAATTATTTTGATGCTGATATTTATGATCCCAATTTGTTAAATAATTAATTATGTTATTATTACAAAAACATGCTTTGTTTTATCAGGGGCTTGATTTCACCACTGAATAAAACTCTTAAGACTTCAAAAGAATTTTACCAGGAATTTCAATTTATGTTGAACAACAAATTTGATGTAGCACTTGAATAACTGTATATTTACTTTAAATCAAGCGGACTTTAGAATTAAAATTATCAGCAACAGAAAATAAGATTATACCGAAAACTATTCATTTTTATTGAATCTGCACCGAATTAAATTTATACAAAAACTCTAACTTACACTATACACAATAATAATTACAACACATATTATAATTAAAAACGATTGACAAAATAACATCACATCTTGAAGGGTACAAAGTTTAAATTGCCTTGAAATAAAAGCGACAATATTTTTTTACTGAACATAGTGCCTAAATTGTAGTTCTAGTTTTTCAGGTGAATTCAAATTCAGAAATGGTTGCAATTAAGTAATATTTACGTACTACACAAGTCACAATTGAAACAGAAATATGTTCAGAACAATGTTTCAGAACTACATACAAATATTATTTCAAGAAGCCAATGACCTATTCACAATTAAAAAAAAGAATTGTCATTCATTTAATCCATATTGATATTAAACAGAAATATTTTAGTGAATCTGTAATCCAAGAAGACATGTAGTGACATTAAACATACAAAATATTCCAATAATTACATAAAAACAATTTTTAACAACAAATAAGCGCATAACTATTTAAATATTCATGCAATTGACAGATTTTTTTCTTAACTAAGAAACTGCTTGAAACGAATTCTATATGATTACCTGGTTACCTTGGCATTTAAGGATTTTTATCTGCATTATAACAAAGTGGTATTAACTGAATCATTTCCGCAGTATAGAAATGACAGATCATTTATTCATAAAGAAGTCAATAATAAATTATAATATATTTGTGCCATTGATGCAATCACTCTATGGATGATTAAAACTAATTTCTTCACCTTACATTTGTCAAAAACTCAAATTAATTTGGTAAATTTCGTACTTGCACACATTTCTGAAATATATAAAGCACAATGATTCGGATATCCAACAGTCAACAATCTCAGAGCAATTAATTTTACATGAATTACTGATCAATGTTCAGGGGCTCCATCAGTCATTTCTAGAAACTGAGCACAGGTTTCTCGAACACATTCACCTTTCAAATTGAACACGAATTTGTAATAACACCCATCTGCACATATAACTAGAAAAGAAAATATGTTACCTAGTAACAATGTAAGATTAAAGGTAAAAGAAGAAAACAAACTGTTAAATCTCACAATAAGTCTTAACTTAATCTTATTTAGAGTTGACATGATCATACAAAATTAACCATATCTTATTCTTGCGACTTTTAATATACATGTATTGGCAAATAAAAATCTTGATAAATTGGTTCAGTTCAACCGAACAATTCAAGCAATCTCGAGGTTGATTAATTTTCTGATGCAAAAATGTGACAAGGCAGAGTCTTCACACCCATTACTTTCCATCTTTTACCTTTGATACAAAACTGTACAATATTGTAATCAACTCACCGATAACGGAGTTACTGTCCATTCCAAAGGCGCAAATGCATGGAGGTCCATTGGGAATAGAGAATTTACAGAAAGACCACGTTGAGGAGAAATACTTTGGTAAAAACGAAGTATTTGCAAGTGAAGATTGTTTGTTCAACTTGGGATCATCCAGAGCGAAAATATGGACAGTACCATGGTCCGACGAAACACACAAAGACGTGGAGTCATGGTTGAAATTAATGCAATAGATTGTCGCCTGAAAAATATAAACCAGACTGTTCAAATAACATGAAATGATTTAATCACCATGCAGCGAAGCAGTGCTAGAAACCTGTAATTACCTGATTTGCTCCTCTTCTTAGTTCAGCAACTTTATGCCCATTAAAAGTATCAAAAACCCTAATCAAAGTTCCCTTCTCACTTGCCGTCGCCAATCTGGTTCCTTGCAAATTTAAAGATATGCAGCTGAGATTAGCCTCATGGGCTACAATGTCCAAAGGTGATTTTTCCGTATTAGCGAGATCTACTAGTTGAACATATCCGGTCTTTCGTCCCGGGAATGCCAGGATGGAATTGTTACTATTTGGGCACAACACACACAGCCCTTTGGGATTTGAGCTGGTTTCAAACACGTGAAGCTGTTGAGGACTCTGCGTGAATGTGTAAACTTTGATCACGCCCTCTGGAAGAATTACAAATGGGTTGTAAATAAAAGATCAAAAATTCGAACTTTTTTTAGACCTAAACTGTCATTTAACTATGTGACTGAATAGTGATTGGTTCTGATTTTTATTGGCTGTCCAATAAAGACGTGAAACATTAAAAATAAATCTAAAGCATAGGAGTCCAAACTTGGTGGAAGAGGGTTGTAATACGTACATTACAGGAGACAAAATAAGCTGAGCATTGCATCATACATGCTCAGAAGATTTATGAGCAGAATATTCTAGGTGTCTCAAATAATTTTAGAGCTTACAAAGTTAGTTGCTCACCAACTAAACCTTAGCATAAGTGTACTCCAGGGGTTGGTTCTCTGCATATTTTGAATGTAGTCAAAACAGTAAATGTGACAGCATATCAAATCCATACTTTATTTTTGATAAGTTGTAAGATTACATTATACCGTAAGAGATATAAGATACTCCTTATCTCTCTGTCAGAAAAGACTAAGAGATCTAATACACCAAACAGAATCATGAGTGAATACTATCATCCAAATCTCACAGTAGAAAGATTCAAATTTTCACATAAATTCCAAAAAACAAACAAAATAAGTTTTTTCATCAAATAGGTGGAATAAATGCTCCTTACCTAGTACCACCACTATTCTATCCCTTCTCAATCTAACTGCCAAGACAGGAGCATTGAATTCCAAATAGATTGGGATAGTTTTCTTTAGATCGTCCCAAACGATGACCCTATTAGTGGGATACAAGGGCTTGGGTCCACCGCCAACAAGTGCAACATAATTACATCGGAATAGCATCTCCACGTAACCCAAGCCCCCATCTTCGAAATCTTGTCTTTCCTTTTCTTTCAAGGGATCACAGTTGTAAATCCTAAAACCTGCTGTTGTTGCACATGCGAAGCAACCTAGGATATAAATAAGATTTTAAGTGATAAAGATGTGTTGTTGTTTATTAATGACATTACTTTTTTATTGGAACTAATTGAGGACTATCTCATTAATTGTGTTTAAGGTCACCGTTATTTAATAAATCGTTAGAAAGTTAACAACATTAGAGCCTCAAATTTCTCATGCATAATTAATATTAATAGTAATCCTAAACTAACTGTACTAATTGAAAATTGTAAAAATAGTTTTAAAAAATTTACCATGGTCTTGATTGAAGCCAGCATAAATCAAGCCGTTACCGTACGTACTGGAAGAACTCAAGTTCATTTCTATAATTTTCTATTTGAAATGAAAATAACATGAAATATCGATTCACATATTTTTGATAACATTAAAAACAACCTATACACTAAAAGATAATCATAACCTCAAAAAAGAGACAAACCATAGAGAAATAAGTACTATATTTCTCTATGTACATCATAGACCGAGCATTTCATTCGACGAATGACAACACCATGTTTTTTACGCATGGGGTTCAAGGGTGTTCTTCCTTCTCACACGCCACAAAACATATACCTTCACACGCTGCGTGCTCACTCCACATCAACATTAGAGAACGAGAGAGCTAAAGCTATTGTGCTAGAAGGAGAAAGAGAGAGAGAGAGGACGAACGCCACGAATCGTCTTGCCATCGTTCATAATTGGTTGCATGCTATGGTGCTCAGTCTAGATTGCCTGATCTGCGATGATATCTGTATGTGTTCTCGTGTCCTGAAGACACGATGCCAGTTAAATAATGCTGTTAACTCCTAGATCAAAAAAACATTTCTTTTCAGTGAGTACCTAGCTTGTATCATGACTTTTTTGTATCCTTACTATCTTGCGTATGCGCAAATCTGCGAATATAGAAGAAGATAACGATGTATTTACTTCCATTTATAATTTGAGTCTGAGTTGGAGGGCGCTGCGAGTCGCCTACATTTGAGTAAAATCTCTATGTGAGTGAAACAGAAACAAACTAAAAGTATGGCAGACGCGTCAAAGTAATACAGTGGATAATTTTTAGGTTAGGTTAGTACTTAAATGGAACGATTAGTACATTTTCATGCAATTTTGACTGTCCCCTTGTAAAGTGTGTTGCTAGTAATACGGGGTTTACACTTCCAAAATGTTGACGTTCTGCACTATGAATGTGTTCTTCCTAACGTTTGTTTCGCGTGAGTTTCGACACTGACAAACATGAAAACATGAAGTGAGCGGAGAAAGCCTAATGAATCTCGAGTTTTCACTTTTTTTTTCTTGAATACGCACGAGTATGCTCGAATCTTAGATGTAGTTTAGTAGTGTCAAGAACCAAATGTCTTCTTCGACGGGTACGAATGTTTTACTTCAAAACACTCCTCCCTTGTATACAGAACAGGGGAGGACAGTATTGCCGGGGCCCTCCGTAGACAACACTGCGCCCCCCTCGTACGAAGAAGCTATCAATCCAAACGGTAAGTTAAATACATTTTCATTCCTTCAGTTTCGATGAGGTACACATTTTTAAATTTGGTTTGATTATATGCTAGAGTATGCATCTAACTTTGGTAGAAATTCAGGTCAAATTAATCAGAAAAGTTATTCAAAGTTAAAGTATTTATGTAATAAACAGGTTTATATGTTTGAGCACCTTGTATTATCCTCGACCATAAAATTTTAATGGAAAAACGTGGGCTCAAGTTAAAAAAGTAGTTATAATTGCTGAATTAATCACTACTTTACATAAACTTGTTAAAATTATGAAATCTTAATATAAACATTAGATTATGATTGTTGGAAATCTCCTTTATTTTCTCGCTGGCAATTCCTACCATCTCCACTTATATAGGGGATGAAATTTATTTTATTCAGAAAACATTAATTGTTTAAGACTTGACTCTAATTAAGTTCTCCCTGTATCACCGATAAGTGACCACAAGACTACAACGTCCACCCCTATCTATCTCGTAATGTTAAAAAGACTAATGCTGGGATTCTCAGTAAGATGTTGAAAGCGTACCTACTTTTTCCAGTGATGTTGCATAAGCTTTAATTTTCTTATAAAATTCAAAGGAACTTTATACCTTAAATTTTATACCGATTTATGAATTCCAAAAGCGTAAAATACATTTTTATTTGAATATTGCATGAACGATAAAGTATTCATTTAAAAATTCTAAAGTCAACTTGCTTTTGAATGTAAATTCAATTCATTAATAGTTTTTGAATTGTAAGTAACAGTGATACAACACACTTGTAAAGTAAAACAATTTAAAGATATTTAAATTATACACATTTATAAACACCACACAAATCTGAACAGTAAAGTAATACCCGTGTGAACTGAATAGAATAACAATAACAATGATGTAGAATCAGGTTTTTTCGTTACAAACTTGGGTTTTCTTCCAGCACCTCCTCCATCATACGATTCTCTTTTTGGTAGAGTAAGAGAAGCACAAAAGACCAGCAAAGGTGTATTGGAGTTCTTAAAAAATGTAATTATCATAGTTCTAGGCACACGTAAGTTTCCACTCTTCCATACGGAGCAGGATAAATAAGCATAATATAATTTTTCCAGTTGGTTGTACAATAATATTAGGGGTTACAATAGTTATTCCCATATGCATGATAGTTATGGGATCCATTTACCTCCATGAGTGTCCACAGGGAGAATACATTCCAGTATATTTGTTAGTAGGTGGTATGTGTCAGTTTATCTAGTTTTACTTTATGATTTAATTTCTGTTTTATTATCAGGAATATTTGGTGTTGTAAAACAACTACTTCATTTATCTGCTAGAGTGAGACAAACAGAAGAAGAGAGACGTGAGGAAAATTTGAGGCAATCACCAACTCAGACATTATTAAATTGCTTTATGCTTGGTTGGTTCATTATAGGTGGGTAAAAATTTTAAGGTTTGAAAGGAATTCAATCGATGTAATGAAACGGTTTTCTTAAATGACATTTAAATGTTTTCAGGTTCTGTCTGGGTGTATAAAGAATATCAACCGAACTATGATCCGAGCAGTGGCATTTACTGTAATAGGAATCTCTATTTATTCGCCTTTTGGCTGATTACATCAGTGTATATACTATTAGGGATAATAACGGTATGCTTGTGTTCCATTAGTTTAGCAACAGTAGTCTTTCACGTAGATCAGCATGACGAAAATGAACGCAACAGTCGTTTATGGTGAAAAATTATACATAACTGTACAAACACAAATATATTCAATGTAAATTTTCTTGTTAATACTCGAAACTTGTTAACTTCATAAATGGTCAATATTTATTTACATGAGTTTTTCTTTCAAGGCGAAGTATGAGGCAAAGTTGTTTTTGTGTAGTAATAAAAACATCTATTCAGTTATTAGTTTTTATGATCCATAATGGAAAACTTTGCTACAACTCAAATGGATTTCACATCACTCTTGTAACTCTGTTTTACAGATTTCGTTTTCTTATTTAAACAATTTCATTCAATCAAACAAACCATTTGTGTACCACTGCCTAAAAATTGCATCTGAATGCTGTCCACAGAGTAAAACTTGATGGATTGATTATAATGTCGGTACCTCTCGAAATACAATTTCATTTCACCATGAATATATTTGTGTTTTTTTTGTCAGCACAAACACTGGGTTGTAGTTAATTGTTACAAGAAAAAACTAGTGTGTCGTTTTGTAGAAAAACGTAGATATGAACTTACCATAAGAGGCCATACTTACCTGACTGTGATAATACTTTTTCCTCGACACCTAGTAATCAAAATTTTTGGAGTCAGTAGGTACAAATAAGTAGCACCCGCACCACGTTAATTCAACCCTTGGTTTCTTCTTTTTATTTTATAATAAATCGATAAGTCTGAATTTTATAATGTAATTTAATTCAAACATTTTCTTTTTGGTTTGTAAGTAAGTTGGAAAGTATCTCTACGACACGTCCATATGTATGTAAAGAAATATTTACATAGACCAAATTATATTTCGTAAATTATGTAGAAAAATGTGGCATGAAGCTTTCAAGTAATCCTAAGATGCATTTAATTCTTGTGTTCAAATTTTTACATATTTGTGTCGTGCAATAAACACTCGGGCCTTCCTTAAATTAATCTTAGCATTTTTATACGTTTAATCAATATTTCATTGATAAAATTGAAGTGGAGTTTATTTGTTTAGTTAAGATAGTTTTCATACATAAAATTTAGACTAGGGTGTATCAATACTAATTCTGTATTTGGTGTCACTAGTTACGAGTAAAGTTTTTGATATTATTTACCCTGGACCAAAAATGAGGATGATAAGTTGCTTGTAAATAAACAGCGCAAATTAAAAAAAAATAGAATACTTGAAATTTTTTTCAAATTATTTTACAGTATTAAAACAGCTTTAATTTATTTAATTTGAACATCATTATTAAAATAGTGTTTATAGTGAATACAAACAACATTTTGTAAACTTTAAATGTTATGCATTCCACATCCCCATTTTTGTGATCATAAACTCATACTTCACCAGAGTTAGCTTTGCCTTTAAAAATGTCTATTTCGAATATTTGTGCTAAATGATTAATATAAGACTGTTTTTCCCAAATTAGGTTTTTGATTATATAGCACAAAACTCGCGTAGGTACTCTCAAAAGGTAACATTTATTTGACAATAAAAATATTTAAGCGGATAATTGAAATCTTACAAGTAACGAAAAATGGTCAGAACCCACATCTTTATTAGGGATTGTTATATGTCTGACCGTTCTTCTTTTCGGAAGACCATATCTAGACATTGGTATCAGCGTACCATTTTTACTGCCTCTGAAAGCACTAAAAACAAACTGTTACCTCTTACAAATTAAAAAGGTGAATTCTTACCTATAGAAAATATAATCCACTACTATCCACTCGCCATTCTGATTTGTAGTACCTTTTTGGTTATCATAAACCGATTTCAATGTGAAGGTATGTGACAATGTTCCTGAGCTAAGAAGCTGTCTTGCTTGGGTCGCACTACATTGTGCCTTTTCTACTTCACTACTGCATAGTTTGATCAGTTTCTGTTCTTCTGACCGTGATATGGTAATGTTCCTTTTTCTGTTTGTCAACAAATCAACGTGCTGACACTTATCTAAAAATAAAACATATTTAGGGAAGAAAAGAAAATGTAACGGGAGGCCTAATATGGCGAGTTACACTAGCTCTGTGGCGCAACTACTTGGTTTTACCTGTTTTACCTATTTAGAATACATAAGTAACAGAAATAATAACATTACCAGATATTCCCAAAGTTGTTGTTACAAGCACTGGACCATTAGGTTTTTGATCCAGCAACTGTGGAGCCAACTCATTGTAATTAATTTTTCCATTAACTATAAACTTGATCAGGTTAGAGTCCGGTAAAGCATTAAAATCACCAGTAATAATCACAGGCAAGTAAAAGTTCCTGGAAATTTATCTACTGTATAAGATACCTAAAAAAATGCATGAATATTACCCTATACGTCTCGCATTTGGTTTGTAACTTATTCGCTCGACTTCGGTAAGAAGTAGTTGTGTTTGAGCTAATCTGACATCTTCCCGTCTTGGATTGTACAATAAATGAGTGGTTGCCACCACAAACTCTCTGGTGGGGTTATGTTTCGGAGCGAACTTTACCACCAAGCCAACGTTATCCCTGTCCAGTAGAGGGACATCAGGTTGACGGTATTCAACTGTGGTATGTTCAAGTGCAGTGACTTTGTCTTTTTTGTAATAAATCGCACAACCGTCAACACGGATACCAGTCCTTTTTTTGTATATACCTTCGTAACCTTAAATAACCTTTACAGTTTTAAAATGAATGCAACAGATTTCAATTATACCCAGAGTTGTTAGGAGGCTGAAGTAATCTTGTATATGAGCTTCCTGCACTTCTTGTAGACACATGATCTGAAAGAAATGATGTTTATAACTTTATGAATCCTAACTCTTCCAACTTACATCAGGGTCAGTGTTTTTTATCTCCTGTAGAAGGTTCTGCCATCTCACATTCCAGCTCAGCGCTTCTTGGTCATGGTTTTGATACAAATAAGCGTGTTGATAGATGAGGTCTTGCGCTAATACGTTATATGACATCACAGAAAACTCAAATCCACTTCGAGGCTTTCCGTGATAAAGCTTTTCCCATTTCCTTATGTTATGTATATCTACAAAGTAAACAATATTTTAGGAAACAAAAATAATTTCTTTAAAATGATGTGAAATACATTTTTTGTTACAAAAAACAAGTCAATAAGAAATTAAATGTGGACAAGTATATAAACACCGAAATGTCTTACTTTTCTTATTCTTTTTAATCTTAATTTTGGTTGCCTTCACGAAGTTTATCTTTTTTAGCCGATTGTTCATGCATTCTTCATGCGTGCATATGTCAGATGCAGAATTCTTTTTTGAGTTGAATACTTTTTTAAAAGAACTGTTACCGACTTTCACCATTTTTCTAGTTGTTGAGACTAAACGCTTATTCCCAAAACGATGGGAAGCAGTATTATAAGAATTTGGAGTAACTACTTTACAACTAACTGCACGAGACTGAGGCACTATTGTATTTTTCAGTAAGTCGAGAATACCAACACTGTTAGTATCGTCTTTTCTAGAACCCTTTCTCGCAATACGATGAGAAACAGATGAATTTGAATTAATACTGCGATTCTTAGATGGGGGCACCGTTTTTATATTCTGTTGTTTTTTCGAAGGAGCAACGCTATTAATTTTTGTTGTAGTAGAAGTGTCTTTTGCAAAAGAATGGGAGGCACTATCAGGCAAAACTGAAGTGTGATTGACTGCTTTAGATGAAGGTACAGTTTTTGTATTGTGTTGTAAGTTGGGAGTAGCAATGCTATTAATCTTTGTTTCTGCAGAAGTGCTTGAAGAATGGGAAGCACTATTAGGCAGAACTGAAGTATTAGTGTGATCAACTGCATTAGATTGAGGCACAGTTTTCGTATTCTGTGGTGAGTTCGGAGTAGCAACATTATTAATTTTTGGTCTAGGAGTGTCTTCTGCAGAACACTGGGTGGCACTGTTAGTGTGATTGATTGTTTCAGGTAAAGGCACAGTTTTCGTATTCTGTGGTGAGTTCGGAGTAGCAACGTTATTAATTTTTGGTCTAGGAGTGTCTTCTGCAGAACACTGGGTGGCACTGTTAGTGTGATTGATTGTTTCAGGTGGAGGCGAAATTTTTGTATTGTCTAATAAATTAGGAGTAGCAACATTATTTTTCCTTTTTCTAAAAGCCTTTTTCGTGAACCGATGAGAAGCAGTATTAGATAAATTTGACGTACTACTGCGGTCGACTGCTTTGAATCGAGGCATAACTTTTGTATTTTGTGATAACTTACGAATAGCACCACTCTTATTTTTTCCTTTTCCAGAAATCTTTTTTACAAAACGATGAGATACAGTATTAGCCAAATTTGATGTATTACTGCGACCAACTGTTTTGGATCGAGGCACAACTTTACTACTTTTTGCTAAGTGGTAATTCTTTTTCTTAACAAAACCCAAAGCCTTATTAGATAAATCTGAAGGCATACTGCTATCGATCGCCTTAGACCGAGGCATAATTTGTTTATTCTTTCGTAATTTTAGAATAGCAAGGCTCTTAAGTTTTCTTATTGTAGGAACCAAATCCTTTTTCATGACCTGACAGGAAGCAGTATCAGATAAATTTGAATCAATACCGCCATCCACTGGTTTAGGTGGAGGCAATGGGATTTCCTCCACAGGAAGGGGTGGTGGGAGGACAGCATCAGATTTGATTGAATATATTTTAGTGTTTTCATTGGATTCAGAGCCATTTACTAATTTTGATTGAGTGGAATAGGAGGTTGTTGAAGAAACATAATCAGCTATTGAATAAATTTTGGGAATTACAACTGGTTTGTGGCCGATACTATCCTCAGTTGATTCAGGTTGATGAACTGTAAGCCTTTGAGTGGAACGTAAAAGATCCCTATCGTCTGGTAAGATTTTTTTGGCATTGCTGTTTAGCTCGAGGATTGTACCGTTCTCGACTACTTTAGGTGCATGTATTGTGACATTCTGAGCACCATAAGAGGTTACTGAAGGAATAATATTAGCTGCTGAAAAAATGGCATTTCTAATTGATTCAGGGATGATGCTATTCCTGGCTGTGTCAGGTTGATGTAGTGGAATATTCTGGGAAGAACAAAATACGGTTGAATTATCTGTTGAAAACCTCGTAGAAAGTTTAGCACGTTTAGGGGGAGTGGCGTTCTCAACTGCTTGGAGCCGTTGAAGTAAATTTTGAGTAGCAGAAGGAGTCGTTGAGAGCACACTATCAGTTTGTATTGAAAAAATTTTGGTATCAGGAATGGTAATTTTCTCAGCAGCTTTATGTTGATGATGTGCAACATTCTCATTGAAATTAGAAGTAGCGCAGTCAGCACGTATTGAAAAAATTTTTGTGTTTCTAACAACTTTGGGCCGCTGAACAATAACATTATTTGGGGAATATGTTGAAAAAACAGCATCAGTGTCTATAGAAAAAATTCGAAACTTTTTCTCACTGCATTCAGGTATGTTTGCCTCAGAATGATCAACTGCCGTTTCACTATCAACTTTGTTTCCTGATGGTAACGGGTTAGTTTCTGTTGGCATTCTTGGCTGTAATGGACGATCAACTAAAGGAAGTACTACTTCCGACATTCTTTCACTGTCACAGTTTTACACGTCTAGTACTTGTCATAGCCCTAATATTATACATTCCTCGATATAATCTGGTCCGGAATCCATTTCGAAGAGTTTTCAATTCAAAATATCTTCTTATTAGTAGCTTTCTCATTTACTGTCAGCAGGTTACACATCCTCCGATAACGCAGAGAAATTTAACGTCACACAAATGTTACGAGTCCAACGATTTTAAGTAATGTTAACATTTTAGGAAAACATCCTACTATAAATCACTAACAATACTTTCGTCACATAAATAACCGACATGACTGGTGACAGAAGTCGAACGTGGAACAGAAGTGATGAAACATTAGAGAATCATAGAATAAGAAAACAGAAAGCAAAGGTTCGTTCCAGTAAACGTTCTCAATTGCTACAATCACTGAAATATTTTACTTTTAATCATTACAACGACTACATCACATTTGTAACCTTTGCACAACCCTTACTGAAATGTACCTATATTTTCACCAGTGATCCCCCTACCGCCGAATTAATATTCAAATTACTCGATAGAAACAAAATTAATCTACGTATAATTTGTGAATCCCGTTAGGTTCTGAATGATTTCACCATCAACACTAAACCGAAGTTGTAATAAATCTACTCACCGTCTTCTATGGTTGATGAGTCTTCCTCTTCTGAACTCCTTTCACTGTTGTGTAAATTCAATGGAGCGATCAGGGCAGTGCTACTTTGTGCTTGGTTAAATGCGATGTTGAATGGATTTGGTCTCATATTACTCAATTGTTGATTAAATGCCCAGTTAAATGGATTTGGTCGTATATTAGCTATGTTTAAACTATTAAAATGCGTTGCTACCCCATTAACCATGTAATATTCCTGGTTGCTGTTCACTCTTTGTAATTGAGGGTTTCCATAGTACTGATTGTTCTGAACATGCTGATTCCTGTAAGTTTGCCTTTGATAATGGCTCTGAGTTGTTACGGTAGTAACCATTTGGTTACCACTATTTGCATATTGTTGTCTTGTATATTTCGGCTGTAAGTTTCCGTAGTTTTGACCACTGTTATTCAGCCTTTGGTTGTGATTTTGGCTGGGTCCTGGTACTCCTGGTTTTTGATGGTTTACGTTTTGGGGATTATATGAAGGTTTTCCATAGCTTTGATTTGTTATTAAGGATTGATTAGGTTTTCGGTAAGTGCTATGGGTTGCGCTATGAGCTGAATCTGCATTTGTACGAGTTGGATGCGGGTATGGTTTGTTGTCATTTCTCTCTTTGGTGTTGTTTGGTTTATGTTGATTATTTCTGTACTTATTGTTTGCATTTGGATTGTTTGTAGTTTTATTTTCATGTGTATTCCCCTTTAGATTATTACCAGAGTTTTTCCATCTATTCCCTTGATTTTCCATGACTAAATCTCAAATGGACCGTTATATAACCAAATCTTGTTTACCTCCTGCTGGATTTTTCTTAGCACTAAAGGCACTGAATCGCACTTAAGCGTCACCTAAAACTAGTTTATGAACTACATAAAGTATTTTCAATCTAATCTTATCTCATATATCTATTATGACATATCGACTTATTGATGAGACATACCAAAACATACCATCGTTTTCTTTTTTTTTTAGTTCCTGAAATGATTCAAGGATTTTCAAAAGAACAAATCAGCATTTTTTCAAATTATTACATAACTTGCCACGGAACATGTAACTGGAAGCATTGTCATTGTCATAGTTTTTCAAATCTCATTAATTTCATTCATTTAAAAATGATGCAAAATTCATTGTGATGTTTTCCACTATAAACTCGCTTTACATATTGTCTTATCCTACATTCTTTAAACTGTTCCATACCAGGTTAGTGAAGAACAATCTCTGAATTTAAAAGCACTAATAATTTGTTGTAGTTCATTTCTGACTAAGAATCATTATGAAGTATTAAAGTTGGCTAGGAATTGCAGCTCTAAGGATATCAAAGATTCATTCATCAAACTTTCTAAACAGGTAGGGATTAAGAAGGATCCAGCTGTTGAGTGTTTCACACTTATTTTTAGTATCATCCAGATTTGAACAGAAATAAAGATGCACATAAGAAGTTTTTAGCCATAAATGAAGCTTATAAAGTGTTAAGTAATCCTCAAGCTAGGCAGTTATATGATTTAGGTCTTGTGCCACATCGGAAAGTTTATTCTTCAGGAGATCCATATATTCATAGGCAATGGGAAGCACATCGATCAGAGTGAGTCGCAAAAACACATTTAAATACATTTTCTACTCAATTAATTCTCCATTTCTAATGTTTTCAGTCCTTGGAAGGATCCTTCATTTTATAAAAACCGAGACAAATCTCAAGATAAATATTATGAAGCTCGACCTTACTATGGGATCAAGAACGTTAAGAAAGTTTCTAATCTTACAATCGTGGTGTTGTGTCTGGTTTTGACTACAATCGGGGTAGGCCTGCAAGTCCTAGCAATAAGGTAACACTGTCCCGATATACAATAAGAAAATAAGTTCCAATGTTTTTCTAGGAGATCTTTCATTTTTAACAAAGCACAATTGGCCATAAAATCAGCAGAAGCCGAAAAGATGCTCAATGATACACGCGAAACCGCCCAGAAAAACGGCAATGAGCTACAGTTTCAACTATTGAAAGAAAAACTGGCCAAAGGAGACAGATTTGATTAATCCAAATTCACAAACTATTTTTATATTGTAAATTTGACAGGTACTTACCTTCAGAGGTTTTGGCGGATGTGATAACCACCACAAACATATGTAATAGATGTAGTTTCATTGTGGCACTATAGTTTTGCTTTTCATTATTAAATTAAAATTAAAGTATCAACAAAACACAAACCAACAAGTGTAAAGGTTAAGAATACTGTACCATAGCACGGAAAGCACGAACTGGCAGAAACAGCAGTATTCTTTATTTTTTGGTATTGAATGTCACTGGCCATCTACCAACTGGTGGGTGAACTATTTATTTTTGAAAGTCGTGCTGCTGCACGGCCATTTGCGTTATTTTACAGATATTTCTAATATATCTATATCGAACGTTGTTAGTTTGATTGCTTGGTTCTGGATGGCAGAACTTATTCGTACTCTAAACAGAGCATAAAATTTCGAAAATCCAAGCTGAAATTTCACATTGAGTTTGTTAATGCTAGCTAGTAAAATACCAAAATTTTATTAACCGACTACAAACAAAATGTTTTTGCTAGCTGAAATGGATTGACGCAGCAATCGTTCAATGAATTTTTGGTATCATATGCCGAAACCGTGTAGTACAAGATTTTAATGGTCGGTTTCTATGAAATTTCGATCGACTAATTTCTTTAAAAAATGTAAACTGACATCAATTTGTATCGGTCTGTCACAAATAGTAAATAGCTAAGTTATATAGAAAAGAAAGGGAGTTGGAAAAGCTAAGCTGTATAAAAAAATAAGTAGAAAAATAATATACCACCTTTTTAAGACAATGAAAGGTATAAAATAATTTCTCCTAGTCCAGTAGAGATTTATAATCCCATACAGATTATCCTAAAAAATTGTAATTTTGAATCTCTGATAACTGTGAAAATACTTCTAAGATTTAAAAGGAAAAACGCATGTAATAAGTAGTAGGGGGTATAGAAAATGAAATATTCATGTATCAATTATCAGCACACATGCCTATATTGCAATAACTCAACTCAAATATTTTCACAGCTTTCAAAAACGACAATTAGCATTTTTTCTAACAATTTGTATAGGATTAGGAACCTATATGGGGTTATAAATGTGTACTAGGCTGGCTTCTGTACTCAGGTTTGTTTATCTGAAATAATGATTATAACCGGTTGTGTAATTATATGCCATTAACAGGTTATATCATTTTGTGAATGTCAACTTTTATTTGAACTGAAGGTCCAAATTGAAGGATATTACATATATTTAATGTTAAAGTTCCAATAGCTTTGAAAGCATCAAGAAATTACTAGTGTCTATAATTTAGATCCACGCTCATTCAATCTTAAAGCTTCAAATAAGGTACCACGTAAATACAAATTTCGATAATCTAAATCTATACAGCTTTTGAGATCCAAGCATACCACACCCATTTAATTCTAAAGCTTCAAAACCATCAAAGGCTCCAAGTAGTATAAATTTCCAGAATCTACATCTATAGAGCTACAAAACGTTCAAAGATATCACGCCTGTCTGAACTTGAAGCTTTAAAAGCTTCAGATATACCAATAAGGTTCAAATCTATACAATCTAAATCTGTAGAGCTCCAAACGTTCTATAGATATCGCACTCATCAGATCTTAAAGCTTCAAAGATACCAAGAAGTCACAAGTTTCTGGAATCAAAATCTAGAGCCCCAAAACAACCAAAGGTACTACGCTAATTTGATTCCAAAGCTTCAAATGCATCAAAGACACCTAATAGTTATATGTTTCTACAGTTTATAACTACAGGGGTTCAAATGTTCCAGAGATACTATGCTAGTTTGATCTTAAAGCTTCAAAAATTTTAAAGGTACCAAGAACTTCCAAGTTTCTAGAATCTACTTCCATGGAGCTCCAAAAGTTCCACGGCTACCAAACCCGTTTAGATTTTAAAGCTCCAAATGTTTCAAGGGTAACCAAGAAGTTTCAACTATTTAAATAGATTAGAAATAAGGCATTATTTTTTACTAGAGAAACTGTTATAGACGAATTATGGGAGTACAATTGGGTATATATTTTTGTTATCGAAAAGAAATAGTAATATGAGGTTAAATTGCTTGACAATATTTATATAACCAATTTTGGCCTTTATCCTCGCTCACAAACCTTACCAGGTGAGGTGGCAGCATTTTAGGGACCCAAGACAATAAATTTGCAGATTTTATGTCATGAAGAACTTCATGCTTCTTCACCCTACTTCTTGCTCCTTCTTGACAACTCTTACTTAGGGCCAATTTCGAAAATAAAATCCCGTACCAACATCAGTCTAGTAACTTTCCGTTTCAATCAATCCGCATCCAGTATAATGATCAATTCCTCCATTTCTATTAAACCGCGCCTGTCACATATGTACATTGTATCTTGTTATTTTCTATTTTAAATAAACGACGTTTCCTTGCAAAGGAAGGTACGGCCGTAAAAATCCCGTTATATTTTGGTGTAGTTAGAATCTCCCTCAGTCAATATTAGCTTTACCTTTTACCTCTTACTAGGTTTCAAATTTTCATGAACGATGGATTTTATATCAAACTATCCTTGGTTTAGATTTGGCTTTAATTGATTAACTCGATAGGAAGTTATTATAAATTTGGTTAATTACATATCAAGTCAACACCATAACACGTCATTAAAAACATAAACAAATCAACCGATTGTCGTCATAGAAAATTTTACTATGATTCATGAAACTTTTTAATTTCGCACGAATCTAAAAATCACAACGTAACAGAATTATCGTATCAATGAATTAAATGACAATCAATTAAGTTATTTATCCAATATCAAATAAGGTGAGGTATAGGACGTTCACTACCAGATGAATCTTTGAGCGTTTTTAGGCACTGCGATGTCGACTAGGCAAGAGAATATATAAAAGGTTTTGCATTTGGGACTCAGAGATCAAAAGTTCATCTGAATCCATTCCCGGTTCCTGCTTATTATTTATTTATCCTCCTCTCGCTCTTCCCCTTTCGAAAAGAGAACTCGCGTACGTATTTCCTTCACGAAACATCGATAACTTCGCCAGGACAGGCAGTAAACATCGCGTAATATAATAAAAGGCGGAGAGGATAACTCGTGGCGATTCTGCTACTTGAGGTTTTAATTCAGGATTAAACGTTTTTATATGGCGATCGTAAATCGGCCCGTTTCTTCTCCGGAGGGCGTACCGAAGGAGAAAAGAATCAGATTTACCGCGTAAACGTTCCCGTTTCGAGAACTTACCCGTATTTGATACTCTGATTTGTGGCGCTTAAACTTTATGCCGCCATCGATTACGGGATTTAATACCGGCAGCCCGAAATAACAGAAAAATTCTTCCATTGAAAATTTATGTTAAAATTACTTTTTTAAAAGCAGAGTTCGATTAAACTAAAATTAGTTAACCTGGGTTAAAATTTTGATGTTTTAACTGAGGGTTAAGTTAATTGAAAATTGAAATACTGACCCGTCTTATCCTTAGATGAATTAATTTTACTGCAAACTATTACAGTTGGTCGAATAAGGCACCTTTTCGTCATAAAACGCGATGAGAAAGCAAATGCGGGTATTGCACATTCATGAAAACGATCCTATGAAGCAATTTTAAAAATACGCTCGAACTGCGTGAGGTCTTCCTACGTTCGTTCCGTTTAATCTGAGAACATCACCCCTTTGTTCTAACGATAATTATTTTCATTAGTATTTTGGTTAATTTAATGGTAAAACTTCCACTTCCTGTTTCCTTCACGTCTAGCGCACTCTGAAAAATGTCAAACATAATTAAATAATGACAGCTAGATGCGAAGATAAACCAAAAGATATCCGATGGGGTTGATATTTGATTATTAAACCGACAAATTGTACTAATTTAGACACTACCTGGAGAAGACCAAGAAAATGCGTGGGGTACGCTCCTAATAAGCAGGTGAGATCTAGATGAGCTAATGTACAAAAAACTGTTCACCTGTAGTTCGTGTGTGTCGTCTGATCGATGTTATATACTTTTTTTTGTTTTGATAGTCTGTCGTAGTAATTGTAGAGTACGTATAAAACGTTATGATGTCTAATAAAAGAGACGTTGAAATTTCAGCAAATTGGCATGGAGCAGGGATGATCCGATACAATTAATTGTTACAAGAAATATCGATTCGACAAATTTTTGCATTGGATAGTATCCATTGGCTATTTGATCCGAGTGATATTATATTTTGGTAAAAGTGTGCCTTTGGGTGACTTCCATATATTTTAGGCATTAGTAGGGAAAGTAGGTTGAGGTTGTATATTTTTCTTTAACGTCTCATATTGTTTCTTTAGATTATCTTTTTAGTGCGGTATTCACAAATAATGAAATTTGCCCACCAAGCAGCAAAAGGCAGAAGAAGAAAGATGCTTGGCCGAGAAACTATTATCGTTTATGGATGAACAAAGATCATTCAAAAATAATGATGAAGTTAATATCAAAGGATCAACAAGTACATCAAAAGAGAAATCAGTAAAGCCGACGAATATTGGTTTCAAGATTGATGCTCAGAAATAATGATTTGGAAGAAAAACATGATCACATCAAATACACAATTTAGTGGCAGAAGTAACAGGCCGCATAAAATCTTATATACCGAACTATATTGTAAAGCACAAACATATCTCTGATCCCAAGCAACTGCTCCATTATTAGGAGAGCTTTATCCAACAACTTTAAGCAGAGAAAAAAGAAGCAGAAAAAAAGCAGAGAGAAACTTTACAGATCAACACGAAGGTGCATCTTCCTCAAAAACATTGAAATCAGCAGTCTTTAAAGCAAACAAGGAAAATCAGCAAGTCTAGACAACGTACATATTGAATTAATAAAGCTGATGGGAAACGAGAATGTAGATGTCTCGTTGAAAACATTTATTAACAAATATGAGACGAGTGAAATACCACAGGATTGGCTTCAGTCGATCTTCGTACTAGTCCCAAAGAAAATCAAACAGAAACCGTTGATTGACCATACAACACTTCTTAAAGATAATCCATACAAGAATGTACAACAGATTTAAAAGATACATTGGCCCTACACTGTTTAGGCTTCGGTACACTCGCAGAACTCTTTAGTTTGATCGTAATATTCCAAAAATGCATGACTCAGAAGGCGTTTGAATGTGTTAAACATATTTGGCCAATGAAGAATGTAGAATGGGAATCCAACTACTTCGAATTTTCTGACAGGGGAAGGTGTGAAGCAAGGTGCTGTTTAAATCCCCCTCCTTTTAATCTTTATTTTGAAGAAATTTTTGAAAATTATGTAGAGGATGGTATCAAATTTACTGAACAGATTGTTAACAACCTTCGTCATGCTGAAGACACAGTCTTAATAATCGATGACCAGGCAGCACTATAATACCGACGACTACCGAAAGAGAATTACTCCGTTTAAAGAATAACCAGACAAAACCAAAATAATGGTGATAAGCAAAACACCAGATGTGTATCTGAAGACCATAGCGAACGTCAAGAAACCCAAGATGTCTCCAAGTTGATATGTCTCGGAAGTTGGATAACTGAAGATCTAGACCCAGACCTAGAAATACGCAGCAGGATTGAATAGGTCAGGAGAGTTAGCTCGTGTGCGTGATTTAAGAATTCAGATTTTAAATTCTCCTTGGCTGATCGACGCACTTTCCGCGATAAATTAATGGCACGGAAATAGTTCAATCATATTTTTTACTGTTTGTAAACAACTTAACAAAATAATAATGTCGCGTCAATTTCGTTTTTAGGAAGAATCACGTTATTAAATAACAGTAGTTAATAATTTTCAAATGTCCAGATATCCCTTCCTTGGTTAGGGCTTCCCTTTAAAGTTTCCTGGAATATTCCAGCATTTCAAGGAAAAGAAATCCCTGCCTGTGGGTCCGACCGTTTGAGAATCGGACTGAAATTCTTGGAAGGTTCCTGGGATTTTAATTTTACGACTTCTTTTTCAAAAGACTAGAGTTCTTAGAAGGATCTTCTCTTAGCGCCGGTGTTTTATCGCATTTCTTTCGGTTTGTTGTGTTTACTGTTTTTAACCATTCTAGGAAGGTGTACGAGATTCTAAGAGAGATTATACGTAGAAATTGTCGGCCAGGGCATCCCTGACATTCCTTTTCACAGGCAGCACGATTAAAACGTTTTCAGGGGGCGTTTGAAGTCGTGGCTTAAGGAGTTTTACATGCTTTTTTTAAATATTCTCTTTCCTGAAGTGGCTAAAGTGGATCCTAAAGATGTCACTGATATCTTAGCACATGTTTACTATAATTTTTATTTAGAAAATTGGCATTTGGACAGTTAGAATTAATATTTATATATTATTGTCATATAATGTAATACCCGACATAAAATATTTATTAATAATTATATACAGTATATTATATCATAATATAATAATAATAAAATTGTCCTGGACAATGAATCCTGTACAAATCCTGCGAATCCTGTACAAATAGTGAAAAGGAAAGCTGTCAACTTGAGTCATATTTTTAGAAAATTTGGAAAGAATTAGGAGACTTAATAACCACCATGCACATGTGCTTTTCAGAGCCGCGCAAGGCCGAGAAGTGTGCCAGAATGGTCATCAACACCTATCGAATGGATAAGGCACTTTAAGAAGAAGAAAAAGAAGTATCATATTGAAATCATTGATATCCAAAGAAAAGTTCTGTCTTGGTCTTAGATGTCCGAACACTAAATTCTGCCGATGTGCTGTATTTACAGTATACTGAGCGCAGAGAGAAGAAGAAAGAAGAATGCAGAAAAATAAGAATGAAAGTCAGACCACACATTAAAATAACTTACTAACTACTTACTCTGGGACCCAACGTTAAAAAAATTCTATAAGAACGACCCAATAAAATGGAACTGAATGCATTTACAGATGGTGAAAGTATCAACATAATAATATCTAATTTCTGGTAAGGAGGATAAGACACCATGGTTTTGTAGAGAGGTCAAAGGGAAATGTAAGCAGAAGAAGCAGGCCAACCTCATTTACAAAACACTAAAAGCTATGTAATTATGCGATCACTATCGAAGAGTACGAAATGAAACTTCAGCGATGGCGAGGCAAATAAAATAACCAACATTGGGAAAGGTTTTCAAAACATATGGAAGATAGCTTCTATGGTAAAGATAATTCTGGTGGTTTATCAGAAGAGAAAAAAGAGACAAGGGAGTTGGTGGAAACTTGTCACATACCAAAGCAAAATTGGGTCAAATATCTGACTGAATTATGCAGAGCAGAAGATACGGAAGATGTTTTAAACGCAACTGAAATAAGGATTAATGAAGATGTTGAAATCTAAATAGGATAAAATTGTAAATGAATTGTAAAAATGCGATGGACAAATCCTTCTACAACTAACAGTTCTAATCCAAAAAAGTCTTAACCACCACAGGACACCAAACGATGGCGTACTGGTACCACTATTCTCATGTTTAAGAGAGGAGAAACTATAGAGGAATCAATCAGTTGCGTACATCGCGCTATCGGGATCTTTTTGTTTTGATTTTATCTGATAAATACAAATTTCATGGTATAGAAGGATTTTATATTTATGTTGTATTTTTTTAATTAGTATAAATGATGATTGAAAGCAGTTGTCCTCAAGCAGCGATATAAATGAGCATGTTTTCCTGAAAATTTATCTAGATTTTCCACAACTGTCATTTGATAAGCAAATCATCGAAAGTACTTTCCACAAGCGACGTTCTAATTGGTTGTAAATAAATCAGGGTTCGGTTTTTTAACAAAAGCGCCTAATTTTTCAAAAACAATGGCATAATCTTTTATATTACTGACCTGAATAAATATGCACCTAGCATATTAGTTATGAAGTTATAAACATGTTTAATAAAATATTTACCAATGTGATGTATCCACCCACTAGAGCTATTTTTTAAATTATCAATTTAAATTTAAACATATTATGCACGTGGAAAACTATCTATATTTAAATTGACATTAATATAAATCATCAAAATTTTCTGATACAATCTGTAGTGCATCTCTCCCTCATATATTATAAATAATGTCCAACTAAAATGCTAGAAGCGAAGCTCATACCCTTTACGGCTTATTACGTACGTAACAATTGTTTATTGTTTGTTTACAATTGTTGGTAGACTAATCAGGTAACTGATTGATATTAAAAGTACAGGCCCCTAAGTATATAAGTAATTGTATCAACGGTTACAATATATATACATACAAAATCAGTTTAACCCTTTAATTTGCTACGATTATATCATACAGCTTTTATTTTATTTATTTTCGTTTCCCTCAATGGAGGCTACTGCCCTCCTGGCGCGCCCTGTATGCAACTCATTTATTTTCTCAGTTTACATATCTGAATTAAGAACCGGTACGAACATATTGCGAAGAGAGTTTATTGTATCGGTGCGATTCGACATGAACTTCTACATAAAGAAGTTGAATTCCCAATTATTCATGCGAGATGACATTAATCCCCCGTCCTCGTATGTTATCTTCTAGCAGCTTAAAATTTCAGCGGCGTTTTCAAGATGCGCTATTTATCAGGAATAAATGTATGCTAACTAGATGGCTATATTATGCCGACATATTCTCTCCTTTATTTGCTTTAATTCGACCACCGAAAAAAAAAGAGGGAGAGACATCGGATTTGCGCTGAGCCGTCTCGAAGGTTAAGACGCGAGACGAAAATCTGTTCTTCGGTGTTAACGATTCTGGGCTTACGATAAAGGTTCCAAATTTGTCAATCCAAGTGTAAGTCTTAATATATATGCGAGTAATAACGGCATTGCTCGATGGTAAAATCAATTACAGAATTACATCTTGGAATTTAAGACTTGGATTACATCCATTTCGATACAACAATTATATTCCTTCCTTAAGTTGTATTTTTAATTTTGAACACATCATTCCGCAAAGTTGCAGCAAATTGTTCCCATCAAAACGTGAAGAAAAACTTAATTAAGCACTGCCGAGCATTACACGTCAGATATTAAATTACTAAAAACGATGAACAGTGCGTTTTGTACAATAGATGAATCTCCGGAGAGGAAACACCACCGCCCTAACACAATACCTGTCAAAAAGTCCGAAAACTAATAGGGTGTGATTTTGAGTAGTGTTAAATGACTCTACCGCCCCCCAGATACAAATTTTAACAGGTAGCCTCCGTCTGAAATATCATCCCTTAGTCGGTTTGCAGGTAAGATACCATCGCTCTAACAGATGTTAATCTTATTTAATCCACCACAACGTTATCGGTGAAATATTCCTATACGTATGTTAGACGAGGTATTAAGGGGAACGTGACAGAACAATTAACGTTATCAAAGACAATTGAATTCATGTATGAGGAGGATTACGGTTGCCTTTGTAATTTTTAAACGTAACGTTACTTAAGAAACCTCCACTTATCCATCAAAAACGTCAAAAATAAGTGACCGATTGGTCTTCACTTCCATTGTCCACCTGCTCATTGAACACCTCACCCCGTAAGTCAACATCGAACAAAAAAAGAGTAGAAGCATTAAATTAAATTTTAGAATTTAAATGAGGCGACTAAAAGACCAAGAAAGTGGTCTACTAAAAGCATGTAATTACCAATCACTCGGTTTTATTAGTGTATTTAATATATTATTAGACCAGGTATTTGGAAGAGTACTGATATTTCGTTTCAATAATTAATTCGTAAATATTTTTGATGCGTTCATATGACATATTTATTCTCAAAATATTTGAATATATTTATCAAAAAATTTAAAAACATTTTTACAATTTTTTAAGTTGCAATAGTTATTACAGTCAAGTTTCACTTAACAGTAGATGTTGAATATGAACTTTACACATTATTTGCAACTTTAAAGCCCCTGCTTCCATAGAGATCAAAGTCTAGTGACAACCCATATTAGAACGTACTCGTGCTTAGAAGCATCTGTCACCATATTTGTAGGTAGGTACCCATTAGAAACCCTTAAGGCTCTTTACGTACACCTGCTGGTGCACAAAAAGTGTATAAAGTGATACACATTTTTTTCAGCATATTTCAGGAGAGCTATGACAAGGTGCAGCACTATCTAGATAATAACTGTAAATCCCCCTTTCTAATTATCCTTATTAAGTTAAGGTAATTTCATCTGCTTAGATTCCACCAGAGAGGACAGAGAAAAAACATCACCAACTGCTGCGGTGGGCACACTGACTTATTTGAATATTTAATAAAGCTTCGACCATTTATTTAAAAAGGATCCGGCGTTGTTTTATTATTATTTTTTAATATATTCGTCGGTAGTAATTTGTTAGTTTTGTGATCGGGGCCCTCATGGAGGTTAATGTCTTCATTCTGTTGCAGGGTGGCTATACCACTCTAATTGATTGATTTGGCAGCTTTCTTTTGTATATTACTTTGGTTTCATCCTGAAATAAATAGTTAGCAGTGTCCTTAAAAATATTATTAAAAATTTATTTAAATACAAATGCTTTGTTAAAAATGTATTTACCTTGTGTTTTAAACACTTCACTTGATAATGTATTTAAATACAAATACAAATGTTTCTTCTTTGTATTTAGATAGTGGATCAATTTATAATTTATTTCTCCTTTAAATTGCGCTATGTTAATATTGATAATCAATTCTACCACTGGATTGTTTTGTAAAAACGAAGGAATGGATTTTTAATAGAGGTAGTTTATTTAACATTACCTACCTAAATATCTAGGTAGGTAAGCTGTTTCTAATAGATACATCCACAGAATCATACAGGGATATAAATTTATTCCATCTAATTATAACTAAAAGTTATTCAAAGAATTTAAGAAATATTTGAGTACCGTTTTTGAATACCATGACTCCCCCATTGACGGAACTCGCTAAGGCATAACCAACGACGGTGGTCTCATCCCGGGTGAGGAAGAGGGATAGGTGTAGTACTTTTTCTCCCTTCCTGTTAGGTTCCTCCTTGGTGTTTTCACTTTGCATAGTGTTCAAGCATATTGTGCTGATTCTCTATTCTTCTTTACCGATTCTTCTCTCTATGTTAGCTATGATCTCCTCAGTAGGGATATAGTTCGGTGTGATTACGAAGTTTACTTCCTTGGTAAGTACTGATGTTTCCACTGATGTCAGTTCTTTCTCTGATAAGTTTATCACCGTTGTTTGGTTGTCAACACTAACTTGGATTTTCTTTGGTTAAAGGCGTTCCAGGTTATTTTCCTAGACCTTCATGGTCTGGATGGTAAGCATGTCAATTTGTTTCCAATCACTCCAATGCAGTAGATTGCTGAGTCTCTTGTGGATATAAAACATGTTCGCATCTGTTTGGGTTGGACCAGTTGTTCCTTGGATCTTTGCCTTTAGTCATGCCTATTTCACCCATGATAAATCCGATGTGTCTGGAAACTTCCCTTTGATTTTTACACACTTTAGAACGACAAAATTGCCTCTACAGCGCGAAAGAAAAGTTAGGGAACAGCATACGGACTTTCTACTTTCTGTTGATTTACAGCTTTCTAATCAGTTCGTTATTTCCTCCTCGTAGAGTTTGATAGGTACAACTTAATGGTACGTATAGTACCATTTTAAAAACAGTTAACCTCATACTAGTCTCTATTTGAATATTATTGAGTAACAGTAGATGCAACCAGTCAATCAGTTGTTAACCACTCATATTGAATGGTCTGAAGAGCAATTGTAAATAAGACCATATACCATTACAACCTTACGGTTCTGCTTATTGGTAAGTAAGTAATAAATAATTTATATCAACGTTAGTCGAACATTTTAAGTGGTAACTAAAAAAAAAATAATATTTATTTCATTTCCGATATACTCGTTACGTTGGATTAAACGCTTCGTAAAATTCAAGACCTCTGTCGGGACTTTATTCATAACCGTCTGACAACATAAATATACTGGTTATTCCCGGTCTCGATTTACATAAATCATAACTTGCCGCCCGACTACAAAATAGTTTATTGTCGTACAAAGCAGAAGCTGTAACGCCGTGTTTATTTCTTGCTTACTTGTTACTGATTTTATAATTTAACAACGCCATTCCGTTCCATTTATGTTCGTAACACTTTTTCCGATATGGAATCATTTAACTAGCAGTGTCGATGGGGGATAATCGATGTATAAAAGCAAGAAATGTACAGGGTATGGTCGCGATAAGTCTATAACCGTTAGTTTCATTTTTTGTGAGGTAATCTTGTTGCGATGGATATATATATAGTTTTGAAATAATTTATCTGAGATCATTACCAGACATTACGACACATATAAAAAAACATGGAATTTTTTAAATCAATTTAATAACTCATATACTAATTATGGGTATTGTTGTGTTTAATCAGTTCAAAAACTTCCATAGTGGTTCTCCCTCGACGTAAAGAAAAGACACTTAAAGCCCTTTGATTCATTGATATTTTGAATCCAGTTGCAATTGTTCCATACAATATAGCAACAATATTGTTCCAAAGACAATATAGCAACAAGTAACACTTTTCAACCTGGTCAGAACTATATGCGTCTAAATAAAACTTTTGTCCAGTTAGGGCAACTTCAATGCACAGAAAAGTCTGCATTACTTGGATTTTTACAAATTTTACAAATTTCTTTTATTGGGTTATAGGAGCGACGTTTTCTGAACGCTAGCTTGAAAGCCTCTCGTTTATAAATTTCTTGGCAAGTAATTCCGATCGATGATAAAACGATTACCTTAGAAGACCTAATAGTCATGATCCACGCTTATAACTCTGTAATTGGTTAACCGTTTCGATGCTACGGTCATTGTATAAGCCTTTTATTAGTATTGCATTAAGGAAAGCCAAAGGTCTTTCATTGCAGGGTCAAACTCCAAACGGAATTAATAATGAATTATTAGAAATGATGGAAGCAGATAGATTTTGTACAAAAGAGAGTCAGTGTATGAATGGTATGTTAAAATTTGTCTTATTGTGTAAAAGTAAATTGCCAACAACCAGTGGCGTAACAATGCGTCGATGGGGTGTGTTTGAAAATGTTGATGAAACCCAAATCAAACAAATCTTAACTTATCGTGCACCCCTGGACCCTTTTCCGGGTCAACACATTGATAGATGTCACTGGTTACTTTAAAATTTTGAAAGGTCATAACTGCTTTTTTTCATTTTGAATATAAATGGTAAAAATTTTAAAATATGGAATACATTTTTCTATAAAATATATAGAAAAATAGAAAAACTTTAAAGACAAAAATTAAAAAGGCAAATTGAAGGCAAAAGAAAAAATTGCCTCAAAATCGAATGTAGAAGGTTTGCATACGTTTTACATGATTCGATCATAATTTTAAACGCTAAGCCGCTAATTCGAACCTTCTGTAATGTACTAAACCTTTAAATTCACAACAATGATGTGATGTTTCGGTAAATCACCTTGGCCCCTTGCTAGTAGGTCAAATTGTAATTCCCTTTTGCCCTGAAAAGTGAAGCAATTGAAAACTTACACAGACTCAATTATGTGTGACATGTATAATTTCCTCCAATATGGCTATGGTAATAAGACTTACGATTCGTCCAGAACGATTTGGCCCATGTAAGCAGTATCGTCAGAGTCTTCTAAAGAATTTCCCGTGAAATTCCCGTACAATACGGTCAAGACGTATAAATACACAGCTTTAACATGAGAACAACTACTTATTAATTCGCAGCCTGGTTGGACTACCCCGCCGTAGACCCAGAAATCTGCGTCGCCACACTCCATGGTGGTACCCAGGACATTGCTAGTATGGATAGCCTTAAATTGAACTTACGTTTAGTTTCAATTTAATAATTAGGAACGTGAAGATTACCTGTACCGTTTGGGCATCGTTTGAAGTGAGCCTGTTGAAAGTTATCCAATCGGAGAAGAGCGGTCCAGCTGGATCCAAACCAACGATGTACCTCATCTTTCCACCCAGCTCTTTACCGGTAATACCACACAAGTGGGCGCCGAGGCTATGCCCGATGCACATGACGTCGTCGAGAGACACATCGTAATCATTATTCAGACACTTGAAGAATTGCCCTATGACTTTTCCAATCGTCGGTAAAGACATCACTGCCGAACTGTACAAAATGTTGTAGTCATAATCGGCTTTGACTACGGTGTAGTTGTCGCTCAGGATCTGTGATGTAACGTTGACTAAATCTGCTTCGTAATCATCCAAACCGTTTTCCCAACCGTGGATGTAGAGGAAGAACTTTTTGGTTAGGTCCAATTTTGATGAAACGTCACAAGTAGCGGAGGAATTGACGGCGTAGGTGAAAAACGGATCGGTGACGGACTCCCCGTGGTAAAACGATAAGGTGACGTGGTAATCGTTAACTGGAAATTCGTATAAAACGAATTTATTAATGTGAACATCACTTGACTTCCAAAAATAGGGTTTGTGTCCAACGTATAACTTCCTCACATGAGGCAAATGTTCTAAAGAGTAAACTGCGCTTTAAGGCGATTTCAGAAACAATTTATTATAAATACAAGTTATAGATATAATAGCTGAGTCAAACTGAAAGGCTTAAAATATATCGCTAATCACGTTTTTGAGAAAATTTAGAAAAATTTAAAAAATCAAAATTACGTCACTAGACAACCGCCAAAAGTGAAACTTTAAAAATCTGAAGTGCTGACCGTGTTTGTATACGAGAGAGAGGGGCAAAAAGTAAAATTAACAAACGAAAAAGATAAACGAAGTTTTACTTTAAAAACTAATAAAGGGCTTGCCATGCCTACCAAATTTTTTTCCTCACTTGGTTTGATGACCAAGCGGTAGGCTTCGTCTCTGTCAATATTATTCAGATCACCCATTTCACCACATATAAAATAAAGCACTAAATCCTACAACATTTATCTATGCTGACAAAATTTCTACCTTCGAGATCTGTCTCCGCCTTTTAACGTGTGACAAAAGCTGCCTTTGTAAGATTTTGTTTTGCCTTCACTTTAAATATAGTATATAACTTTAAGAAACTTACTCTCTATCTAAGGCACGTCTAAAGAAATTTAACTTCAGAAATCAGGAGAGGTGTTGACAGGAAAGAATAACTAAAAATAACGAATTCCTCGGATTGATGGGGTTCGGGTCGCAAAAATATCCGATTGTCACCGAAAGCAACCGAGGATTTTACGAAGACAATTCAATGAGAGTTAACTACACACCTAAAAAAAAAGCTTCACTACATGCCTATTAAGAATATATGAAGCTGTTTTAGAGCAAATTGAGAAACACGGAAAAGTCACGTGGGCAACGGGTCTTTCAGGGAAGATCAGTCAAGCTGAAGAATTGGGTAGACGGTGTGTATTAAAAAGTAGATTAAGTAAAAAAAATCTAAAAAAATGCTGAAGTGGTTTTGAAGATAACAAAAAATGACAACAGTAAAGTGCCCTTTGCACAATGGATTTAGATTACAATGGCATGGATCCGAGTGTTTAATGGGACCAAGCCCAAATGAAAAGTTTCACGTATTCACTAGACAGACATTTTCTAAAAATGAGTCGGGAGATTTCAAAACCTTTAGGAAAGCCAATATCTCAAATTCCGAATTCGACTCGACAATTTCATCATATGAGTACCTGAGTACCTCATATGAGAAATACGGTTTAAGAAATTAGTCATCGAAATCTATGGAAATGTTTAAACAATGATATTGAGTATACTCTCCAACGTTGTCTACCACCATATCAATCAATTTAAACTTTGTAAAACCTTTTACACAATACGGTTCTTTAGATTCGAGTTGTATTGATTAATATGTATAGTATTAATCACAGCAAGCATAAGAATTTACTTACAGAACAGATACTATTGACTTCAGACAAACCTGCAAATATTTTTTGCTAATTAAAGTGTCTTGCGAAATAACGTCATTCAATTTTAAAATTATTTAAAGTTTTCTTACCCCCATTAGCCAATTGAGAATAGACCAGCAGGACGGGAAGGCAAACTGTTAATAACATCGTGGATTATCTGCTACTGTGATCTGTGATACCGCTTATTGACCTTACAATTAATAATAAAAAAATCATTTTTTATCTATTCAAAGTGATACTTGAACAGTCGCCGAGTGACAAATATTTTTGTTCTAGGAGTTTATTATTTTGTTATAAAAACGTGTTGCACTTATTTTTTTTTACCTATGGAAATTTTTATCGATTACTTTTAGTATCGATTATTGAGATATTTATTGCTATATGTATCAGTTGCAATCGGTTTTTCTTATTTTCTTCATAAAGGAAGTGCAATCGGCCCCAAGGGCTATACAGAGTATAAAACGACATAGAGATTTTTCCACATATATCTAGATTATAAATATGTGGATTATAAATCTTGATGTATCTGGCCACCGAAGTCAGGTCGATGTCACCAGAAGATCTTCGTTGATATCATGTACATTTAACTGATTAGGTATGTTGGTTTAGGTAAATTGGTATATCCACTGCCTTGTTTTACAAGAAAACTACTCTTTGTCAAACAAGATTTGATTAGTGGGTATGACGTAAGGGCTTCATTGGTTTGACTTGCCATTAACTCTACCCAACCTTGCGAGAAACCTGTATCTAGATGTATCTAGAAAGTTTTTAGAACAGTATTGTATGGCAGTCAAGTCCTTGTTTATTTGGTTGACTATTCTGTGCACTTGTTATATTAATTATTTGGTGTCTGTTACTATATCCAAACTGATGAACTGGGATTATTTTTTATTCTGCAGTTATCATGTTCAGTCTCCCAAAAACTGTGGAAAATATTGCAAGCCAGTTGATGGGTCTGTTGAAGGTAGAAAAGTAGAAGTCTGTAATGGCGTATGTCACATGATTTTAAACAATTCACCTACCCACAGGGAAAAACAAAAACAAACAAACATGTCCTTTTGCTGTATATTGCTGTATTAACTAAATACAACAATTAATACATATCATTAAGTATCTTTCCCTACTACAGTCCTTTTGCCACTTTCTATGGAGCTATATTGTTAAATAGTAATTGCCCTTCGCCCTGAAAAACGTAAATGAGATAAATATTTGCAGAAACGACTTTACTGCGTTTTACTTACGTTTCATCCAGTGGGTCTCCCCCCATGTATGCAGTATTTCCTGAAGTCGAAGTCCCTATGTATTTAATACCTTGTAACGTGTTGACATAATATAGAATCGCTTTCAGGTGAGAACAGTTACTCAAAAAAGTGCAACCTGTTTGAACGGTCCCCTTGTTGATCCTAAAATCTGAATGTCCACTGTCTAACGCCGTACCCAGAAGTATGCTAGTATGAATAACCTGGAATGGAAAAATGTGTTCTTCAATTTTGGGTAAAACTGATATTGCATAAGTCTTATACTCATGGCAGAGTGGCAAAACCTATTCAACAAGACGTTGCTATAATTCCAATAAACAGCTTATGGTTGGTAACTCAAGGATATAACTTTTATAAGTTGGATTTAATATAGTTCGCAATTTGATGGTGCGTCGATGTTTGCTTATAATTTGCTTAATGTTTTTAACTTGTCATGACATTATATTTAAGAAAACAGCTCAAAATTTACCTCAACGTATTGTCCATCATCTGGAGTTAATCTAAAACTACTCAACGCACTCGAAAGTAGCTCACTTGCTGGATCCAATCCTACGATATATTTCCATATTCCTTTCAGGTATCTACCGGCAATTCCGCACAAATGGGCTCCGTAGCTATGCCCGACGCATACGCTGTTCTTTGGGGAATAACCATATGCTCTATACAGGCATGACAAGAATTGTCCAACCTGATTCCCAATAGCCGGTAAGGAAGCTGCCGTTGTCAAAAAAAATTCGTTGTAATCATAGGTTACCTTGACTATTACATACTTGGTTAGTACTTTTGATGTAACGTTGATCAAGAGCTTTTCATAATCGTTTATTTCTTCTTCGTATCCGTGAATATAGAAGTATAGTGGATATTTGGTGATATTTAGTACAGACGAAATGTTACACGTGACGGAAGAGCCCAAGCTGTACGTGAAGAAGGGATTATCGACATTTTCTCCATGGTAAAACGAGAATTTAACACCGTAATCAGCTGAAATAATTAATTTTAGCAGTAAGATTGAGCGTTATTAAATTTGGATTTTTCGATTATATTTTTGGGTAGTTACAAACGTTTTTCTCCAATGCAGATATATGGGAAAAACTACGAATAAGAAACTAAAGGGGAAGGCTTGGTTGAAACAAAAAATATTTTAATAAAAACATACTTGCTTCACTCGAGTATAAATTGTTCATAAGAACAATCAAACAGGCTGCAAACAACATTGCGGTGTAATATAAAGTGATGTGAAATCTGCGACTTTAAATCTTATATATAATCTAAATGGTACTGTAAAAAGTTTAAGTTTTTTAATTCCTACAAAAGTAGATAAACCATGAGTAAACAATAATTCAACAATGTATCGTTTATTAGGGGACGTAGAGGATGTGATAAGATGTGTATAATAACCAACCATAAAAACCTAGTGACAACCGTCGACGTGTTCAAGAAATAAAAAATATTTCAAAATAACCAAAATTAAACATATTAGTTAAGTGATTTGAAAATCGGAAGCTCGAACTTACATAAGTGGGAACCGTACACGTAGAAATACATTTCCTGAGTGATGGGATTCCATTTGACGGCCTGATACTCAATAAATCAATTAATAGGCAAGGAAAATTTAAATTGAAGGTTGTTCTTCACGGGACTAATAGCGAGTTGTAAATGATTATAATCAAACGCTGTATGGGTTTTGGATCGTAGTTCACGAGGATGTTTAAATTCGAAGACGCAAAGGCGTAGATTGAGGGAAATATCCATTGTAGATCTAAAACGCTTTTATCAATGAATATTGAATTACGAATATTACAAATAAAAGGGGAAAAAATTGCTAAAAAAAAAACACAAAAAATACACAAAGTCTGATAAACGTGATGCAAAATACATCAGCATAAGTATCAAATCAATTTTTTTTAAAGATATATTGTTTAGAATTCATATGCACATATATAGGGAAAAAAGTTTGTGTAGATCGACATTCTTTTTTAATACACAGTGAATAAATTTATTAGAAAAGTCAATGTAGTTACAGAAATCTTGTACATTATGTAGACATGTGGAAATGATTACTGCAATAAACATTAACAATTTTCATTCATTAATGTTGGTACAAAAAGCATTTATATAATTTTTTCAAAATTTTCCATAAGCACACCTAGTCTTTTGTATTCCTAAATATATGTTTAAAAATAGAAAATATACGTAAGACTATACGTATAAGTAACAGGACCATATTTTAGTGTGTGTATAATATTTGGTTTTAGATTAAGTTCACACTTAAAATTGCTTATAAACATTGATGCAACAATTTTAACAAAAAATTCTCCTTTAGCATGTATAGTACTTGAAAATTGGATCTAACTTATTTTTCAACGTTTCCAGACATTTTCTTATATTCTACATCAAAATATTTTAATAATTGAACCTCCACCAGAGTCATAGAAGTATTTTGCAATTGAAGCATTGTGTTAGAAACAAAAGAATAATTTGTCTTTATTTTACAGCTTTACAGTTGATTGTTAAGGCTCGAATTTTTAAAAATCAAATGTCATTGCAATAGACACCCGGAAATTTATCTTTGTAAAATTGAATTTGTAGTGAACACCTAATAAATATTTCTTTATAACAAAATACACAAAATTTAGATGTAAATTGACACAACAAAACATTTATAAAAATGATTTTTAACTCAAATTTTTCTATTTTTTTTATCGGAACATTGGCTGCCAACTTTTAGTGATTTTTTTTGCAAATAGGCTGTCAACGTTGTAGCATAAAAAATAATCGACGTTAACTTAATCGAAGGGCGTCTAACTTTGCCACAAGAGACTAATAATTTTTAACTAACAGGGTGTGGTTAGAGGAAATTATTTAACGTTAATGTTGGGTGGTTTTATTCACCAACAAAATACAAAAGAAACAATAGAAGAGATTTTAAATAACTCTTTCATTACAATCAGTGAACCTTAAAACAAAGGTGGAATTACAGAAGAAACGGCGGCATGTGAATACACCTAGACTAAGTAGACGGATAATGATGACGGTTAAATGTATCTTAATTCAATCAATCGCTAAAGAAGGAAATTATCCCTTAACTAACAAACACAATGTTTCGAATACATTCTACAAGTAACAAAAATTCTCAAGACTGATTAGAGCCATTATATACTTGATCAATCAAGATAAACAAATAAACGTATCTTTAATGATTGCGGGCGCATTCCAAGTGTCCAGTGCACTTCCTTCCTCGGTCGAACATTTATTAGAAGTGATAAACAGGAACAACTCCTCTGCCCCAACAGGAAGCGACGACAGGGACAACCCTGCACCAACAGGAGACGACAACAAGAACAGTACCTTCGTTCAAATAGGAATCGACGATAGGAACAGCTCCTCTGATCCAACAGGAGATGATAACAGGAAGACTAATGTCAACTCATCGGTTCAGCAGCATGGGTTCATCCCTCGAGGGTTTTTTAGACTCTAGCCCAATCAAAACCGGCCTACATTTCAAGTTACACTGTAATCATGCCGGGAATAAAAGGTAGAAGAGGAAGAAATTTATGTCCATTGTTATGTCCAATGTATGTTATCCATTGTATGTCCAAAGCATTGTTAAATTTTTGGGTTCTTGTACTTTAAAAAAGCTGAGTTAAAACTAACAGTTATGTAAATTTAGTAGCTTTAATTAATATGGGATCACTCGCAAATATATTGGTGGGGTGTTATAAAAAGCGCATTTCTGTGTGAATATGGGAAAGAAAGGTTAAATAGTGTGTAAAAACAGAATCATGTAATTTGTAATTGGCTTCATGTGATACTAATTGAAATCTAGGTACTTAAAGTAACGGAAATATTGATATGAAATAATTAATAGTTAATGTAGTTAGGAGGTTTATATGTACTTCATGTTTTCGAGCAAGTTGTACAAAATAAATGACATCCATTTCACTTCATCTCACTTTAAAATTCTATGCACATTTCAATAAAATTTATTTCTGCATATTTCAATTTTCAAAATAACCGTTCATTTTAATTTGTATTTAATATTTACAATGACAACTATACTTGTGACTCTTACAAAAGGTAGAATCATATTGATTTTTCTCGGATGGAATTTTCTTCTTCCCAAATAGTAGGAAGAGAAAAATTGGATGAAACATACATTTTTGGACCTTTTATTGGCCAGAACAGAACGGCAAACGAGTCATTTTGTTTACAGTTAGCAAGTAGAAACCACAAAACGTACAATTACAGAAGAGAATCTCTCGTGTTATCTCGTGGTAATAGCAATTACATATTTATCGTTTATAACTACTTCTAATGATTTTTAATTAAAGTCAATAATCATTGTCGAATCAATTTATGGTATCTTCACAAGTGTAATAAAATCTCATATAAAAATTATTACTACTATACTTAGAGGATTAGATAAAGGTAAAAACAGATGATGAAAATGAATATGTATTAAAATGTTTGTTGCATGGAAGTAGATAATATGATAATAGAAACGTATAACAATCATAACAGAACATAATGAAAGAAAAATGATACATACATATATATGATTTTGCTGATAGCTACAAAGATTTTTTTGTAATAACAAGGAAAACTTGTGTGATTGCATGATATTGTAGATCTTTCAGACATTACGAAATATCTGCAAGTAAAGTGCTGTCATAACTTAAATAAATAAGTACGTACTGTCATTTTACTGCACTAAATTTGCTTCGGGACTCCCCAGAACACGTAAACACCACTAGGATATAAAATTAGTTACGCGTCGCAAGAACCACCGTACACGAGAAGAAAAATTGATAACAAATCATAACGATCAATAATAATTCACCGGGCTATGTGAATTTACAGATGAAAATGTTAAAAAAATACAATACAGAAATATCTTCTATGACCACCAGTTTTTTTGTTTCGTCAAGTAAGCCAAATTTTTTTAATGCCCCCATCTCAATTTTGGTCGCTCATACTACCATATTAGTTTCACCTCCATGGTAGAAACTGTATTGGAAATTTGTATATATCGAAGAAACTAGGAGACAGCCTCTTGTTTGTTTCTTCACAATATGCAGAGTAGGAATCAGTTATCTTGAACATAGTAGTGAAATATTGTAAGTTAATAGACTGTACTAATAACACTAAAATTAGTAAATAATTAGTTAAAAACTAGCAGAATGTAACATGTATAAAAAGTGCTTCCCTGTTTGAAGAACCTACTGCATTTCCCACTTTGTAGGTATGCTTTTCCTGTAACATGTAGTAAAGGACGAGGGATATGAATCATTCCATGGGTATATCATCGGATTTGTATTTGTACGCCCCTGCGAGCGTGCCGTAGGTGGTTGATGCTAACACATGCGAGCCTTTAATGTGGCATATTTGTCATCCGTCCTCGCACGGGAATCACAAGTAATAACAAAGATTAGGGGATAAATCAAAACCGATCCGGCGGTAGATTGATAGACGCGGGCCCAACCTGAATTTTTGAATTCGTATTAGCATTCCACCGAAGAGACGAGATCGATTTATGAATGCGGTAATTTATCGTTCGTGATAATTCTTTGTCAGGAGGACGAGGAACATTTTCATCATCATCACCATCATCATTATCATCATTGTTGAGGAGAGTGCGCGGGACGAGAATTCGGTGTTACGTTGGTCTAGTGAAGAACCGTTTGTATATGTTTGTATAGCGTAAATTAGAGAAGTTTTATTGCCAGTGGACAATGGATCGATAAAACCCTTTCGACGATTTGAAATTTTGGGATGTCCTTTAAATGATTTGGAAAGAAAAAAAAGTACTTTTATGCGATTTGACCGGTTAATCCGACGTTTGGTCATTTTTCAAGAAGTAACTATTTTTAGGTACCTATTGTAAATAATGATACGGTGGAATGCATTTATAACATGTTTTATTTGTTTAAATCAAACTTTTACTTCTGTATAAAACTTAAATGGGGTGATTTTTAGCAGAGAACTTTTCAAGTCAGAAAAAATGCTACTTTTGTTAGGTTGTTATTCTCAACCCTCTGTCCGCCCTATCTGTTGCTGCTATTTCGGCTGTGCAAACCTGTATTTGATTGCCGAATGCTTTTTGATGCATCAGTGTAAATCTATTTAGGGTATCTACGATCTGGCAAGCCAATATCTGTTAAAATAGTTCTGATTTCGTATGCTAAGCTTTTGGTCATCTAAAGTGGTATATTTTGTTGATTTAGAATGTTTGTAATGTTGTGATAGAGGGTGGGAATTAGGGTATTAGATTGGTTCTACTTATGTTAAAGCATTATCGAATAGATGAATGGATTTTAAATTGAAAATTAGGATTACACACATGTCAAAAACATTATGGCTTTAATCATAAATGTTAGAAAAGTTAAAAAATGTAGAAGGAAAATTCCAGAAGTTCTTTTGTAACCTTCAACTTCCACCATCTTTGTTACTTGGTTATATTCCATTCATTAAATTAGAACCATCTACTACCTGACAAATTAAGTGAAGACCCTCTGACACTACTAGATTCATTACTTTTAGAACTTTTTACAAATTTTTTTATTAAAGTAAAATATAAGTATTAAACGTAAGTATGTATTAAGTATAAAAATTTATTAAAATTTTAGTGTCTAATTAAGTACAAAAATGTTCTAAAAAATTACTAAATGTAGATAAATGCCTTGAGGTCTTTTAGATATCTTGATTCATAATTTTGATCTATTACGTTATTTATCGTACTTTCCAGACAACAATACAACTATTGTATACATGTTTGCTAAAAGCCCAGTAGCTAATAGAGCGATTTAAATACCTAAGGAATGTTTTTAGGTTCTAAACATCCAAACCTGTGACTAACAAAATCGTAGACAACAGACTTCAAGGATTCAAGGACACTTAAGGACACTTTTGGATACATAAGGACAACTGAGGACACTTAAGGACACTCGTGGATACATAGGGACAACTAAGGACACTTATTCATGGACACTCAAAGATACTCAAGAATACCTAATGACGCTCAATAACACTCAGTGACACTGGAATGCACTCAAAGGCCCTCAATGATAATGATCAAAGGACACTCTAATGCACTCAAGGACATTTCTGCAGAGACATGCAAGACGCTGACCCAAGCATACTCAGTAATATTCTAGGACACTCAAAGGCACTCATGGACAATTTATTCAAAAACAGTTTTAATGCCTATTAAGGGCAATTATATAACATTTATATTATACCCATACATATATTTTACAAAAAAAATATGTTGATATGTAGGATAATGGAATAATAGATGTGCAAGTACAATCTACGAGGACACATAAGGAACCCAAACGTTCCTTTTCGTTAATTTTCATTATTTCTATGGTGAAATTCGTTAGAGTGATCTGAATTCAATTGAAAATTAGACATTTTGCCAATTTTCCATCACCTAGTTTTATTTTGTCGTAATAGCTTGAGAACCCTTAACCTTATTTTCAGTGCATATTGCATTAACACCTTACGCGTAGTTTTTCCTACTCGCAATAACAGCCAGCATCAGTTCAATTCCTCTTTAAAAGTTTCCTATTTAACCAAAACAATTATTCTTGCAGTAAACCTAAATATATGTTTTTTAATATTTTTCATGCTGCATCTTCGATAAAGAACTTGGTATGTAGGAAAAAGAAAACATGCCTATTCAATGAAACGTAATATTATTACTTAAACGTAGCGCTATTTGTTTGGTCATTAAAGGATCATTAATTTCATTCGCCAGTTTTATCTTTACGTTATAGTATAAATATTGTTAAGCCTTAAAGAATCATTAGAATCTACCAAGACATGTACGTCACAGCTTTTCTGTATTTAATATTTCCGTGAATTTTTAACAGGTTTAAAAATATTTCTCAGGATCTTACAAGGACTAGAGATTACTCGCTTTCGGAAAATTTAATCTTTTAGGTATCGTTGTATACAAAAATAGGTTCACAGTCTGATAAAGATGTAACATATGTATGCTACGACCATTTTTTAAAATTTTGTGGTGTAAAGCACTTTTGTCTCATATGGTTCTCAGTAGAGACGCGAAGGGAACATAAAATTTGTATTACCTGGAACATCAAGTATTACCCACTTTGGTCCTGGCCTGTGAAATAAAATTGTACCCGTAAGTGCTGGGTGGCATTTATTATCTCCATATTTCTTTTTGACATATGTTTCTGCCAATTTCAATTTCCTATTGCCGTTTTATTGCAGCAGATGCGCTTTTCACACATTGAAAAATATTTCCACTCCCGCTATGCAGGTACCCTATTGCACGCTAATTTGAATTCTACTTATTTAAGGATTGTTGTGCTAAAATCAATTAGAAATTTGTTAAACGATACCCTTATCTGTTTTTCATCGTTATTGACACTAAGTTGTGATAATTAACTGCAACAGGTGTCTATTTTTTGAAACGTCACTCAAAATCTTACTAATGCAAACGTTCCACTTCTAAAGATCGTAGGTTAGGTTAGTAAGCTTTAATTACATGGTATCATTCGTCATCGTTCTCTCTTTATATACAAACATTTATTCGATGAGTGATCACTGAGTAACTAGAAGTAGTTAAGAGGCTCGTTAAAGTTCAAGAGAGTGAATTATAACGCCGAGGCCACCGGCATATAAATCGAGCTTAATGCATCAACTTCTCCACGTTAGTCAATTGAGAACCGAAGAAATATCCAACGAGCCAGTCTTTTAGCGGTTCTCTGAGGCCATTTTGCTTTATCAGGATCGACTATTTGCTCGGTATGTTCGGATTCACACTCGAACCGCCGATGCGTGAACGAATGAACCTCGAGATATCGACATTTTTCTTAAATTACTAGCAATCACTTGGAAATTTGTCAGTGGGTTGTAATGACGGATAGAAGAGTATGACATGTGCTTCAGATATGCGAGTTATAAAGGCAAGATTACCAGACCTGGCGAAAGATGAAGAAACGTAAACGTGGAAAATAGTCGATTACGGCATCAGGTTTAACGAATAAATATGAGTTCATTTGACACAACTTTTACTGTTTAGCTGCCGTGTAGTTGAGACGACTGTTGTAACTGTAATTCCGTTTAATTTTAAAAAGCCTCATACCCTTCGAATCTACGAAACCGGCGCAGTCAGTAGCATCCTAAATGTTCTGAAAATTCTGAAAGTATAGAAAAGATTATCGAAAAATTAAATAACGTACGTTCAGAACTACCGAATTTTTCGAATTAACAAACTCTGTATGTAAAAATTAAATTTAGATACAAAAGTTTACATACATACAAAAAAGTAAGTGACTAAAAGGCGACAAAGTTCATGTAACAACAAACAGAAGCACTAATCATAAAAGGATGATTAAACAAAGGAGGAAAGCTATTGATCCTGTGTCTGACCCCTCAGGTACATTTAAAGAGTAGCAGTGAGAATGAATTCAGCTTCACAACGCTAGAAAACCTTTTGTTACCCCTTAAGATAGGAAATTATAGATCTATGCATACGTACATTTTTACATTGCTTAAACTTAAGCAAATTAAATCTGGAAAGTAGGTTCATTAGATGATACGTTTAACGATAAAGAAAGATTAAAAGACTGATTATGATTATTTCTTATATTAAGCCAGCTCGAAATTCTCTAGTTAGAGAAAAATTTCTAACAGAAATCTCCCGAAAAAACTTGATAACTTGAATTCAAATATTCGTAAAAAAAGAGTGCTTTCTAATATTATTAGAATAGCAAATAAGTGTCTATTCGGAAATTTAGACTCAGAAGGCGGAATTAAATATGATAACCTATTCAAACCTTTGGAAGAAAATCAAAAAAAAATCCTCGAAAGATGTCCCTTAATTATTGTCTAAAATAGATTAATGAATCACGATAATAAATCTACAACTATTTTATTAAATATCAAAATAAACTTAATGAGAATTCTAAGAGATTGTAAACTGTGATAGACATGAAGATATTCTTAGATAATTTAGAAAATGCTATTATATCCTGTTACATCTTGCAAACTCATTACATACTTCCCTAAAGCTCGCAAAGAAATTATTGAAACGACTGAATATTTCAAAGGAATTTATAAAGAGAATGTAGTTTCAAATTTACAAATCCCACCAACGTTTTACGAATGTTTATTCCCAAATACCAATATTTGGCACAAAGGATTTCATCCACAAGACCCAAGAAGACCACGTGTCCAGTTTTATAAGATACCTACCGAATTCTATCCAAATGCAAGAGGGATCAATATTTTGGTATCGACATTCCTAATTTAATGAAATCGGAGATTCACCAAAATTCAAAGAAATTCATCAATGTTCATGCAAGTTGAACAAAGAAAACCTTTAATTCTGTTGAAAATGAAAATGATGGAGCTTCCGCCATAAAGAAACTACCAATCAATCTATATAACGAAGATCGATTGTGATAATCTATATGATATCAACAACTCTGCGAAACAAGTAATGCCAATCCAAGAGGCAAGAATCAATCCCTGCACCGTGTTAACCATGTGTTTGATCCTGGGGCTGTCAACGATAGGATTTATTGCCGCCATCTTACACATCTTATTGAAGAAGACGAGAACCTGGTTGCTCTTCTGAAAGAAGACAGAACATCCAGAGGAAGATAAGAAACTTGTCAATACTAAGCAAGTTCAACAAGGAAAACCGTTAATTCTGCGAAATTGGAAATGATGAAGCTTCCGAAATCAAGAAACTGCCGATCAATCAATGTAACGAAGATCAAATCTGATAATCTGTATGACATCACCAACGCTGCGAAACAAGTAATGCCAATCCAAGAGGCAAGACTCAACCCTTGCACCGTGTTAACCATGTGTTTGATCCTGGGGCTGTCAAGGATAGGAGTTATCGCCGCCATCTTACATATCTTATTGAAGAAGACGAGAACCAGGTTGCTCTTCTGAAAGAAGACAGAACAGGACAGATAAGAAACTTGTCAATAGTAAGCAAGTTCAACAAGGAAAACCGTTAATTATGCGAAATTGGAAATGATGGAGCTTCCGAAATCAAGAAACTGCCGATCAATCAATGTAACGAAGATCAAATCTGATAATCTGTATGACATCACCAACGCTGCGAAACAAGTAATGCCAATCCAAGAGGCAAGACTCCCTTGCACCGTGTTAACCATGTGTTTGATCCTGGGGCTGTCAAGGATAGGAGTTATCGCCGCCAACTTACACATCTTATTGAAGAAGACAAGAATTAGATTTCTTTTCGGGAAGAAGATAAAAGATCCATAGGACAACCCCGTAGCAACAATGAACTTCATGGTTTTCCCCCCTTAAGAAAAGCAGAATTACCAGACCGATCTCTGACCTGGCAATAGGGGAAGAAACACAAGCGAGGAAACTGTACACTGTCAATATTATATTTGAAACATCCTTTATAACAATAAGGTGGTAAGTATTTTTCGGTTTTTAAGTTTTTAGGTGTTTTTAAGTTTTGTCGCTTCGCTTTATATTAATAGTAACAACAGTAACATTGAAGGAATAACGTGATTCTCTATCTAGCCATGGTATAGTTAACACGACTGTTGTAATCGTAATTTATTTTTGAATTTCATCCCCTTGGAACCCTAACGAATCTTGCTAGAAATTCTCATGATTTTAGATAAAGCACATCCAGATACATTTCGAAAATTGGAAAATGGCAACTATTGATGGCGTTGAAATTGATGGAGACTTCCAAATGTTATGAGCAGCATTTATTGGATACCTTGAATATTACAAACTTCATATCCGTCGCCGATCTCATATGATCGCCTGATGGTAAAACAACCTAATCTAAGAATAAAGACAAGAGTTCGCATAACCAACGGCGGCAGTTTTAACGGTACAGCGGCTGCACCGAACGCAGATTAATCAGTGCACAATTTATATGATCGAACCGTATCATTTCCCAAGTACATACGAATCGTTCTTCTTCGCCCAAGGTCCTCCTCCTCGGCCGCACTTTACGGAATAGTAATAATTATTCAACGGGCGAACGACGACACGCAAATATGTTTATGCTCCGTTTTCAATAATTTATTTATTTGTACAAGTTGAGCTCTAGCCGTAATTGCACACTTAGCTCGGCTACTTTAAATTATTTTAATTAGCGGTTGGAAGGTTACGAGAAGAAGCTTCTTGTGTTAACTGAAACATTTCTCGGAACTACTGTTGCTCTAATGATATGCTTGGAGATAGCTCAAGGCGTGCTTTAGATCTTCGCGAGTAGCCAAATGGATCTTCCCATCGGTTCTTAATGTTAAAAGATTTTCTATTAGGCATTTCTTTTAATAACCGCTTCGGGTATACGTTTTTATATGGATAAACACTATTACCAATAAGAGAACCGAAGCTATCTCTCAAAATCTACGTTTGCGGTAATAATTTTAAATTACGAAAGCTGATTCCGACGCAGATATTAAGGTAGAAAGTAAGACGCTAAATATACATAGACTACCAGAATAGAAATTTGTTAATTTCTTGATGCCGAGCACATTTCAAATTATAAAGTCAAATAAACCAATCGAAAACCCGTATCTACTTGTTACAATCGATATGGTCTTTAATTACTTTGCTTAATTTCGTATTAAACGGTTATACAAAAGGGTTATCTAATAGTTGAAACATTAAAAATATCTATCGGGGAACATCTACAGGTGCCAACGTGAAAAAAATCAATTAAAGCAGAGGCACTGACTATTCATCCGTTTAGAAGTCATTAAACGTTTTTTTGGTACTGAGGGGTGCGTGCGTAACATACCACGTCACATATTGAAGATGCTAGTATTTAAGGGAAGATACTAATTATTGATATATCTAGCTTGTTTGATCTCATCATTAATAAATATTTCTACAATAGATTTCAAATGTCTTATTTCAATAATTCTAAAGCTAATATTTTGGCGTGGCTATTTTTTTAAAGGCTGAGCAACCTTTTTAAGTCCGGAACTACTGGATTTATTAGGTTCAATAGAATAAAAGAAAAATTATTTTTATATGTATTACATGCTTCAATAGAAAATAAATTATAGATATATAGGTAGAATTAAAAATAGGAAACAGGTATAAGAATGAAAATTAGGGTACTTTTAGATTTTCCAACCGAATAGTTTCCACGCCACCCAGGAGGTACCATTTTGGCGCATCACTTTCTTTTGAATGTTAGACAGGGGCCTTAGTATCATCCCACGGTTAAAGTAACATTGTAGTAAATGAAAATAAATTCTGTTTGGAAATCGGTAAAATACAATGTATTCCCACTATAAACACACACATATCTACATAATGTACAAAACATATGTAATATAGTGTATAACTATAAAATACTTCTCTAAAAGCACAACTATTATGTCCCGATTAAGTGTAATAAAATAAAAGTAAACCTTGTGTACAACAGTAAAGTATAATCTAAACGCATTGAGTTGTAATCTGTCTAAATGTATAAAAATACTTATCCCAAAACCAGAAGTGGTATGTTCTAATTGTGTATAACAAATAAACACTAATTCACTCTGTATAAAAAAGATAACCTACGATAATAAAACTTGTTGCATTACTACCAACAAATATAGCGAAATAAAAATGTTAATCCCCGCAATCGACAAGGTACAATTAAAAAAATTCACGAGTGTTAGTCATCCATCTGATGTATCGCTATTGCTAAAATTCACTAATATTGTCTCAATATTATTTTCAATAATGTGATCTACTTTATATGAGTTATATAAAGCAACATAACTTTTCCACTGGATCCAAATCCAGTACAGTAGGAGTCAGTTTACATTGATAAGGAGGAAACATTAAAAATATTTTTCCATTTTTCTCTACCAATTCACAAATATTGGTTCAATATTATTTTTAATAATGTGATCTAGTTTATATGTGTTATGTGAAGCAACATCATTTTTCCAATGGACCCAAATCCAGTACAATAGGAGTCAGTTTACATAGATAAGGAGGAAACATTAAAAATATTTTTCCATTTTTCTTTACCAATCCACAAATATTGGCTCAATATTGCTTTTAATAATGTGATATAATTGATATGCGTTATATGAAACAACATAATTTTTCCACTGGACCCAAATCCAGTTCAGTAGGAGTCTGCTTACATTGATAAGGAGGAAATATTAAAAATATTTTCCCATTTTCCTTTACCATTTCGTTAATAATGTACCGTTTAAATTTGTCTCTGACGGAGTTTACTGTGGCTAACAATTCTCCTTTTGTTTTTATAGTTTCTATATAATTTCTATGGTTTCTATATAATTTTATATAATCTATATAATTTCTATATAATTCCTATAGTTTCTTCTTTAGAATTAGTTGAGGGAATCAAAAAGTACTCATCCAGAACGTATGATTTTTGAAGCAGATGGTAAAATATATTGTCCGAAAGAATTCTAAAGTAATATCCTATTTTTGCACTCATATACTGGATTACTACCCACCATGTTTCAGAACGAAGTGTTTAGAGTGAACTATGGATTTTTGTTTCCTAGAAAATTTGGAAAACTTCTAAATTTACAAAATCTCATTTTGAAATTTAAGCATATTGTACATTACGAAAAAACGTGACCTACTCTCCGGATCCGATAACATATGGAGCAGATGTGATTGACGACCGAAGATTGACAGGTGCAGAAAGGTACTTACTTATTCGGTAAATATCGCGAAAAAGTGAAAGTCCATCAAGATTTTTCGGGCATGCGGGAGCGTAAAATACTGTCAGATTGCGCTTCATTAAGGCAAAATTACACGGTACACGGTCATCATTTTTGTTTTATCGTACGCACGCTACTCGACACTTCCTCAAGTGTGTGTGTGTGTGTGTTGGCAAAAAAAAAGTTTTTTTTTAATTAACTCGTTCGGGTATAATAGCCTGTTGATTCGAGTTTTAATACGGAATTTTATTATTTTACGGTCTTGCCGTGTCATTAAGACTTTGACACCCAGTGGGCAGTAACAAAATGTGGAATAACTGGAGAGATACGAAGCGATCGCCTTCTGGTGCCGCTTTGGATTTATCGTCACTATTTTAAGGGGAAATTAGCGAAGCCACCACATGCTGAGGTAATTGTCGACACCTTTGCATTTTTAATACCAGACTCTCTTGACGAAAAATGGAACCAACAAACGTACACTCATTAAAAAATACGAGTGAAATAACAACCTCAAGATTTGTCTGTGGCTGCAGTTATTGCAAATGTTTTTTTCATAGTGTATTGTATTAAAGTAATATAATCAAATACGTATAATTTAAAATAGTAAAGTTTGGAAGTCATATTATAATTAAGTCAATAGAGATTTTTTCCTAAATCATTCTTAATTACTCAAGGTAATCCTCTTATCATTTATCATTTACCTCTTTCCGCCTTTAACATATTTGTTAAACGAAGTTTTTGCTAGCTTTTGCGAAGCTTTGCTAAAACCTCACTTTTATTTGATTTCAGTATAGCGTAATACTTGTTGGATTACAATTAATGAATTAAATTTTGATGATAATAAAAGTGAAAAGCGTTAGTTAATATTTATCATAAATTACAAATATACGTTATCTTTCAACTCACTTATATTATAATTCCCAATGTTCTGTCAGTGTTGAACGTAATAAGAGATTGCTGCAATCAACGTTCCCCATCTAAATAAAACAAAGTAAAATAATTATTAAAAAAAAGTCTGGCAATTAACTTACAGCACATTGGCTTATTTGACTCAATTGAAACAGTTACGAAAAAATGTACCTACCTTTTCAAAATTGGTTGAGGTGGTAGTGATAAATATGGAGCAGTTTGGCAGTTTTTTAGGATCGATGCCAATGTCGATCCTTGTGATGCTCTTGCTGCTCGTAATCGTCCTTTTGTCCTCGATTCTAAAGTTCTTGTCTGTAAAAATCTTGTCGAAAGTCTTCTCCTGGTTTCTCTTGATATGCTTGATCGGCTCTTCCACCATCCACAGCGCTTGTTGTTCTGTGGAGTGTCCTTTCCAAAACACTAATTTTGAATAAAAGCGCAAAGAGTTCGTAGTCATGTTGTAGTATTATGTCTATTTTTACTGAGATAACAATTTGTTAAATTTTTACACATAGTTTTAATCATTATACAATATTTCTTCAACTATTAGTCGCTAGTTTAAGATTTCATATAAAAAATTTCCATTAGTTAACCAGTACTATTTTTCTGTTATTTTCATGCGTATGATATTTGTGTGCAATTTTAAGCAAAGTTGTCAAATTTCAATATTAATTTGTGTATGAGTGTGTATGAGTCCTTTTAATCACGTGACTGATTAACTGAACGGTTAATGATTTTGAACTAAATTTACTTCTTACATTTCTTTAGGTATATTTTTGCCTTACACGAAGTAAGAATAAATTTGTGATACTTCCAATTCTAAAAGAGTCGTGGAAGGTAATTGATAATATTCGATCAAACAAGAAATATGAAATGCTATTTAAGCACAGATAACGTATTGCATTGCTTTGTCGTTTAAATCTACTGCACTCTAAATATTTGTATTTAGGCGAAGACATACCCTAACTGCCTTAAAAAATCTAAAAAAATCTGGTAAACAGTCAGTTTTCATCGACAGTTTAAAACATATGTTTAATATTTTTGAACCCTAAATATCATTAAATGTTAGGACCACATGGTACTGCCGATTTTTAAAATTTTGAAAATAGGCGAAATGTATAATTAATTATCTTTTTAAAATCACTAGTAAGTTCTGCATATGCTGTACTTAAAGTTTCTTTTTGGTATATCATAACGAATATAACGTAACCTATCCCCAACTACTGAATTTAAGCCATTGTAAAATCATTTAACATTCAATTTATAAATTAATTAGACGTGCTGCCGTCGGTGTGTCCATATTTTTCTCACTCTCGCGGCATTAATACATAATTGTTTTCTATCTGAGGCGTTCGTATCGTGGCGCTCAAATCATAAATTACTGACAGCACATTGTCTATAAAAGGAAGTAAAATTGTGTTTTGTTAGCTGCGTCATCCTGTGGTGTTATATTTTTAATCGAAACGAAGCCAGGGTTCGATTTCAAACCGGTGGAGGAGAGTTCGAATCTCCTTCGACGGATCTGCCCGCTACTGTTATTGTGGCTTCTTCGAGCCAATGGCGGGACCAGAAATTTGTAGCTACATAAAGCGATCACAGGCTACGATCACAGTCTTTTTTGGACTGGAAATTTACTGAATCGTTTTGTCGTTATCTCAACAAAATTTAAATCAATAAATGGTAGAAAATATGTCGGAAAAGGGAATGGAATTCTCGAGTATTTCAACATGAGTTTTACACATGGCTCAAGTGGCCCTATCGATTACAGTTATGTTTACTGAAGTGCTGAACCATTCGTTCAAGTTCCTTAAAACTTCGCTTCAAGTAAATTTAACTATCATAATGACTATTGGGTTGTTGATAGAAACCACTTATTATTCCATCATGAGTAACATATAATAATGCTATAATAGAATTACATGCACAATGATTTTATTCAAAACTAGTATGGTTTAATGTTAGTGTACTTCAAATGCTGATTTAACTTTTCCACAAATACATACAATTTGCAGGATTTCTTAACTACGCAGGGTTTGCACTAAATACAAATTACCCGCTAGGTTCTTTTGGTCGAATTCCATAAAATTTATGAATTTTTACGGTTTCATAACCAATAGGCGCCTTCGCCATTTCTTCGATTTGCTTTTGTAAGTGATAAGATCTTGTATAGATTAGTTGAAGATTGCATTTTGAGGTTACATTTAACTAAGGTGGTGAGGACACCCACAATTACCTTAACACACTGTAGATGTGATAAGATTTTCTCTATCTTCGACAAATGCCTGTTTTGTGCGATGCAAAAAAATAGTGAGAAATTATTTTTAATAAAATTTCCGAAATAAATTTAAAATGGTATATAGCACGAAGCACACATACTGAGTAGCTGTTCAAAATGGGTTTCCACTGTGTATTTGACATGTATGACATGATACGAATGTACCTGAAGCAACATTCCAGGATCATTTCGAGTCAGATTGGATTTATGAGTCAATCTTTCGAGAAACTCTTTCCTGGTGTTTACTGGGGTTGAATAAACAAGTGGTTTGAGATGTTTCTCAAAAAATAAATCATTTAATATCACAACACATTTTGGCCATTGAATAAAAAAATTATTAAAAGTAGGTATCTATTAAATGGCGACGCCTTAAATTTAAAAAAAAAAATAAATTGTTTTTACACCATCATATAGTAACCATAGCTGAGCTTTAACTTTCCAGGGTACTTGTGTACCTTTTATATATTTTTGTAAAAATCATTTTGAATAAAAATCTTGCATAATAATCGTCTGGAGATATTGCGTGAATGTTTTGAACATGTAAAGGATGAAGTAACTATCAAATTATTGTAAGATTTAAGTGTAAGTTAAAGTCTAGTTAAAATCGAAGTTAAATATTAACCTGAGTACAGTAATATTGAGGGAAGTGAAGGTGCTGCCTACACCATGAATGAAAATATGTGACTTATAACGCTAGTGGTCTAGCACAAGGTGCTTGACACCAAAAAAATGGGAAGGAATAGGCAACTTCTAAAAGGGTGAAATCTGTGGTAGACGTTGAACTGGCTCTCCTGAAATTCGAAGAATTTAGATAACAGTTTTTTTAAATATTTATTAATAAACACTTTCGTATAAATATTAAGTAGACTTTCTCAAAATCCCAGGTTTTCAAAAATGCTGATTTATAGTGTTTTCTAAATGACATACTCTATCTTTCTTTTCTTCGAAGGCTCCTGCTTCAAATTCGTTCTTTCCCTCCCTAGATTTATTATATAATATTGCTATTAGCACAAAATATAACTGTAATTGTTTCCATTTTAGTGGGCAGGTTTCGGCATCAACACGAAATGTGTTTTTTTCACACACCGATTATTTTTTCCAAGAAGTTCTTGGAAGCAGTGATAAGTTATCACTCTTCAAATTAAATACATGATTGATATTTTATAAAGTAAAAAAGGAAATACTTAAGTTTAATCCTATTAAGCTTTGTGTTTATCACATACTTACAGTCAGAGATTTCTTAAATAAGGCATTATATTATTTGTTATTCGAAAACCAAAAATATACCGCAATTTAAGTAATGTGCCAATGTAAACATTTTACTGCTCTAGAATCCATTGTTAAAGAAGGCCTATAACTTCATACTTGCTAAGATTAGCAGCTCATGATTTACCCTATCACAAGCCTATAAAATCTGTACAAACGGAGTCTACTTGACCACCCATAGCAAAGACCCTGGGTAGATAATCAACATAGGTAATACAATTAGGTTCAGATGATCTACCTAATGGAAACCAAAACTGATTCGAAATTAATAACCCAGAGCAAACCTACGTTAGGTAATCAGTACTGATGTTCTCGAATAATTTAGGGGATTATCCTGATGATAGACAGAGGATGGCGATTCCTAATGTTAGATTTATCACCGGACTTAACAAATAAGTGTTATGTAAGAGTTGTGGGATATCAAAGTATCAAGGGATTGATTTCAATGGAAAGTAATTATTTAAACAAACGATGCTTCAGTTGGCGATTTTCTTACTCTACCACAAACAAACACAACCGTTAACAATTGTTCTAATTTGGTGTAATTCTCCATTACACACTCATCTGACATATGTACCGCCACTGTTGGTTCAAAACGTAGATTGATTCGGCGTTACAAATCATTAAAATGAACCATTAACCATCGTTTTTATTTTGTTTTAAAGATGATTCTTAATCTCCGAAGCACGTTTGTTAACCAGTACCTTGTATTGACGCGGTCAAATCCCCATAATAATTATATGTGGTAAACAAGAAATTTTTCACGTTGCACTTGCTACCATCAGTGCATTCCGTCGAGATTGGAGATTCACTATGGATAAAAACGTATTAGATGGAGGTGACTGTAAATCCTCTCGAGCTCGTCCAGGTGCAAGGCTTGAAATCCACGCAAGTGTATTAAAAAAGTAATTTGAGTTAATAACGCTGATGGAAAAAGAGACGACAGATGTCACATATTAAACAAATATAATTGCCATAATTACGGTCACTTAACAAAACAAACTAATTAATATTAAGAAGTTACGTAAGAGCGATCCATAACGGGGTAGGTTATTTTGGTTTAATGGAATAAAGCAGGAAAAATGCAGAACATTACTTACAACCTACTTTCCCGATATGGGTATGTATTATTCATTGATTTCTGAACGTCTCGTCATTTTGCGGCATATTAAGTAATAAAGGAGCATACATATATTTTTTTAAAATAAGCCTTGTATGTATAGGGAAGTTTAAACTGTTATTACTCCGGCGTTCGATTGTCTACTGTTTCGAAACTCATCGTCGAAGAAGGCTTTCATCGGAAAATAAACAAAAGCCAAGCAGCGAAATATTAAAAAGAGGCAGCAAATTATAAGAGCACAATTATTACAAAGGGTCCATTCTAAAGAACTAATTTGGCGCCTATGGTGTGAACGCTCATAAGCAATCACCTGTCTAGTTATAGTTTTGATTAATTTTCAATCAATTGTTCGATGATTAATCGTTTTTGGAAAACTAGTGGCAAATCATCCTCCTAAAAATTAACTCGGCCTCATTGTGCACAGTTTTCTACCGCATTATGGAACAGGGCCTTACGGGGGCTGGCAGCTATTGTTGTTGCCTTGTAATTTTTCACGCCACGTTTTTGGTCAAAATTGATTATTTCGATTTAATTTCGTTAAGTTGTTGGCGTTTCCAAAGTGAACAGATTGTTTTAAAAAGCACGTACCTGAAACCATAACGTGATTGGCATACAATATTAAAATTGCTTTCCATTTCTTGGTGATGAAAAATTCGCACCTACGTTAAGTACTTACATTCAGTATGTTTAAAAACATGCTGGATGTGCCATGTCATAATGGAATTGAATCCCTGTTTGTAAATATGATTTCGTGCCATTTCGACTTTGTATTATCCAATGATGTGTCTAAAAGTAATAAAGTTATTTAAGTTTTTTGAGGTGTCGGTACGCTGCTTATGCGCATTAAAATTCAATTAAAACTAAAGTCGCTCAAACGTACAAGTTTGATGGTAATTTGCATCTAAGTATCATTTTCCTGTCATTATTTTCCTATAAAACGTTAACTATTTAAACGGCGTTTTCAAATTTTCATCGTTAGCAAAGTACTGACTTCTAAATCGATTTGTATGGTTTGTATCAATCACCGAACTTGTTTGGTAGAAACGAGACCCGAACACCATTCGGAAAAAGGGCAATAAATGTTTACATGGTTAAATCCGAGGCGCATTACTCCGATAATTAGGTGTAATTTGGTCGGGGAGTGACAGGCCCATCCGTACCCCTCGCTGGGTTTCCTAATCAACCTTTCGTATAATAGGGAGACACTGACTTGCAACAAATACCAATACCTTCGCCTGGTCGGACTCCTCTTCTCGACTCCTTTGTGGTGTATCCTGCGAACGCACCTTTCTTTTCTCTTCATTTTTTAATTGAGCTAATTTCGGTTGGTTTAAGATTTAACGCCTGATACTTTACCTGTTGTTGGTGTTGTTGGCATCTTCGGGACTCAATGGGAACTTGTTTGTGATTGCAACAAAAGATCCATTGTTTTTGAGGTACATGTTATTCACATGAGATTTTTAAAGGGGAAAAACAACGAGACTTACTGATTGGTGAACTGGCGATTTGGTGCATGAATCGTCTGGGACAAAAATTAAAACTGCACATATTATAATGCGTATCAAAGAGACAACTCGTTAAGTATCAAATTTTAAATTATCAAATCAACAAATCCGGACAATATAAGGCGATATAAGGAGACAATTTTAACTAGACAACCGGATGTGTCATATCCTTATTAGTTATAAGCAAAAAATCATCATATTAAACAGCTTTTATATCGGATGTTTACAGTTTCTTTACATATAATGGTAATATTACTTCTTTTAACTTTTTACAAATTTATTTAATGCTTAAAAATTTCACAGTTTTATTACCTCGAATATCTTTACTTCACGTTATTTTAATATTTAATCTGTAAAGAGCGTATAGAAAAGCAGGATGGAGTGATAAAATAGGCAAAATATTTAGCAATTGAGTAAGAAGCAAGAAGTAAGAGCAATTAGGCAATTGAGTAAGAAGAAATTAAGCAATTGTATTAATATATTAAGCAAAAATGCAATGCAAACAATTTTCTACAATCTTATATTATCAATAAAGAAGCACTAATACAGAAAAAAATATATATTTAAGTATGATAACGAGAAATATTATTACTCATTATTTATAGAAAAACTAGCAAATAATATAATTATTATAGCAGTGATGTATTTATTTTAAGATAGTTCGAAATTAGAAGTCAATCAAGTCAAAATTTTGTTGGGGCTCAAACGAATCACGATATATTTGGACTTGAGATGTAGTTTTAAATTTTTATTTTACTTGTTTTTTTTTTCTGAAAATGATTGCCTACAAAATGCTGCCAATTTAAAATTATTATCAAATGTTTCAAGGGAGTTATGGGAGTTGAATAGTTAGAACAAGATATAATTGTGTCAGCAATACAACTAGGCAAGATAAATTTGTATCTAAAAAATTCGACTCAATAATTTACACTTTCTTTTCCTATAAAGTGCGTTCTACAAAACAGTAGCATTTTGAAGTACATACGTCATATTTTAAGGGATTAATCGAACTTCGAAGTTGAAAGTGCCAATCAAACCAAAATTTTGTTACGGTTCAAACGAATCAAGATATCTATGGAACTGTGGGAAATGAAAAACACATTTAACAATATTTTATTTTGTGGATTGTCGTTTGCAAAATGCTGCTTATTTGAAATTAATACAATGCTTTAAGAAAGTTGTGGGAGTTGAAATTTAGATCAAGCCAAAGTTGTATTGGCGATAAAAAGGTCAAGATATCTTTGAACCTGTAACTACTCAGCGAACTAGTTAACAACTTCATGTTGTATAAACTATGGCCTATTAAACAATAGTAAATTGAAGTAAATATGATGTTTTTTAAGAGAGTTATGGAAATTCGAATTTGGAAGTGTCGATCAAGTCAAAATTTTGTTAGGCTTCAAACGAATCGAAATATCTCTGGAACTCTGAAAAAATATATTTCAACATCTATATATGGCATAGTTTATGATACCTACTTTCCCCAATTTTATGGACATTTGCATAAGTCATTTCATTGTATGGTAGATAAGGTAAAACTTCTATTTATCTTGTAATTACGCGAATCGATTGATTAAGTGTTCAGGAAGTGTCCTGTGGGACAGTGTGCCATATGTCTGTGTGAGATGTGATCGCAGAATCGGCAGGATCATCCTCTTTTGGGATTTAACCCCCCAAGAACAGTCACCAGCCTTCCCTGGGAAGTTTAGGGAATTTTCAGAATCGGCAGGAACCTGAAGACGTTCCTGAGAATTCAGCCATTCTTCCAGGTAATCACGGGGTCGCCGTGGTCGTTTTCCTCGAGTTCACCGGTCCCAAGGGAATCCGGAGAAACGCCAAGCCAGAGGACGCAGAAAATCTCCAGGCACCGCGGAGAGTCGCCAGGCTCGATGTCTCACCCAACCTAGGGGGAATCCCGTTAGACGCTAGAAAAACTCAGCTGAGCCCGAAAACTTCATCAACTTCAAGGGAATCCGGAGAATCGTTACCGAGTATAACGCCCCTCGGTTCACGACATCGTAACACGTTCGTTCATCCATAACAATTTTCTGTAAATCCAAAATTTCATTGTAAACTTGAATAGATTGGTAGGTTGCCTTTCCCTTTTTTCTCATTTCATTTATACCTTTAACGCCCTTGATTTAATTTCTTGAGTTTATTGAGTAGTAGGCATTTTGGACACCAGACTGAAAAGAGTTAGGTTTTGTATGTGATTTCAGTTATCTGTGATAATTTATTATTTGTTTAATTTGAATTTCTGTCTGTTCCTTCCTCACTTTCATATTTTCCAATATTGAATGAAATTACTAAGAAGAAAGGTGGTAAGTGGATAGACGGTAATATTTCTTTCTTATTTGGACGGACGGACAACGCACATAATTTTGTAGTCATTGTGGTAGTTCTTGCCATGATAATCCAATTTTGATTTTATTTTCACATTTTTTTTTCGAAGTATAACTAAATTTTTTATATGCACACACGCATGTGACTAGAATTAATTTTTAAGTCTTGCCATAGGCACGTCAATATATTTTTTAAACTCCCTTGCAGGGATTAATGAACGAGATACGTTAAGTGATAATTTGTAAACATATTCTTCGCCAGATCAGAGCGTGTAATTCAAATTAAAATGGAAAATTAATCTACCATGATGGATCGTAATTCATGATTTATTGTTTGAAAGTTCTATAGCCTTGCCGGGCACAAAAAAATATTAGGTATCCGTATAGATTTGTTACAGGCGTTCTGAAAGTAATCATGGTTAAAAACGTTTTGCATTGGGGGGCAAATAATTGGTAGTTACTTAATTGAGAAAAAAAATGAGGGGTAAAGAATTAAAAATGTAAAGTGGTGCGCTTCAGCAAAGACGGGGAGGTAACAAAAATCCTACATTCTCACTGATCCTAATCCATTATTAATGAAACTACTGAATATACAAGAAGCGATACCGATCCCGCATGGTCTTTAAATACAAGAAATTAAATAAATTACAATAATAAGACCGATTGTTGGATATAATTAAGTACGGCCAACACTTTGAAAAAAGCTCGTCGATAATTTGTAATTGTAATAGGATTTCAGAAGAAATGAAAGAATGCCAACAGGATAAAGATGTGGCGTTTGAAATGGCTGGATGCTTGTGATTTTTCTTTAGCCGTAATTGATCAATAATTATTGCTGTCAGATCGAACAATGCCTGTTTGGCATCCGACGATCAATTTTTTTATGGATATCGTGTAGGAACGCATCATATTTATTTCTACGTGGTTGTAATCGTTTATTAGCGGTTATTCCACTGCTCCGCTTGATGCTCAGGCCTTATTAAACATTAATGCTTTTTCACGAGCATCCTTCCAAATTAGCTCCTTTCATGGTTGATTAATGAAACTAAATATCGAAAACTATAATATAATATCAGTCCGTTACGTTTTTTGCTGCATGGATTAACATTTTTATTGGAATAAAAAATATGTTTAAATATTCCGTGAGAAATCGTAATTACAATTTTTTATATTTATATAAATTATAATTTACTGCCACCTGATCGTATCGACTATGGCATATGTTTGCATATGATTTTCAGATTCACATCAGCGCAGTGCATAATGAAATCTTACATAAGGTCAATAAACAAGAGAATAAATTTAATAAAACGTTCGATTTAATAACGATTTAAAAAAGTACACCTTTATCGATGCCCAACATCTGGGTCACAATGTGGTGTCCGTGACATTTCGGGACTTCCGTACCCGTCTCGGCGTCATTTTTTAATAAATCTGCAAAAACATTAATAGCAATTATAATAATTAGCATCTGCTTAATCAGTGATAACATGGGAAATGTTCGGGCCACAGGGACGGCTCCAATCAAATTTGGACGATTCTTAATTGGGAAATTTAAAAATTTAAGTCACGAGAATCTTCGTGATAAGGTAATTTTACTAATTCTTCCGGAACACATGTGACATATCAATGCCATGCTGTGATGGATTACAAGTCAATACAAAGTAATTGAAATCCAATATAAAAATTACACCAAAATGAAATTGGATGGAAACACATGATCAAATTAATCTAAAATAAATTACAGTTAATATATAACAATTTTTTCTGAATTTATCGAAAGTGGCAAGGCTATAAATTTATCAAAGATCTTTTGGCATCCCTAGTAAATATATAAACATTATGTTTTGCAATATATCTGTCTGATCATTTAATATTAGCGATTGGAAAACGTAAAATAAAACTAAAATAATTGTAAAATATGCAAATAATTATGGTTTTATTTGCCTGCATGCACTTTTTTTTGAACATTTTTAACATGGCAGAAATCAATACCGCTTATTGGAATACATGTAACCATTGTTAGCTGTAGATTAAAATGAAGAATTACCTACCACTTAACATAACAGCAGCATTAAACTGCACATCCATGTTTGTAGTTAAATTTTTAATCATTTCAACTTGTTTTATCATGAAACCGACCCTCAGTTACCTAATACACTTATTTATGTTTCCTTAGTTACTAACAAACTATGAATAGGTATCACACATCTCCATATGGGGTACAGGCCTATCAGGAAAAGCAAAAATAGGACAGAAGGTACAAAATTAGGATTCTGCATCAGTTGCTTTCTTCGATGAGGATGTTTACACTGCCTCAACACTTTCTTCGGGAAATTTCCACAGAGAAAATTGCCATGAGAAGTTCCCATGTCAAAAGAAAGAGTAAAATAGGCTTCCTGCCCTATCATATTTAAAAATTGTGTAGGGACGTATCAGTCTTGAACAAGGTTGACAATGCTAGGAACCGTAGAATCATCAAAGCACATATACAGACAAATCTTGAACAGAAAAGAAAGAAATTGACGAAATAGAAACAATTCCTGGCGAATATAGAAATAGTGAGTAGAGCGGAAGAATATAGAACAGAGCTAACAAAGAGGCTCGATACATCGGTATTATCCAATATGGATATTAATGAGATAAATGATTGAATTACATATAATCTTCAAATAACACTTAAGAAATTATCAAGACGAAAGAGGCATACAAAAGAAAAAATGAGCATTACCACAACAGAATTATTAGAAGAGCGAAGGAAACTGGAGAAGAAGACAGAAGAATTCAAAACAAAAATCAAAGAGATAAAGAAGGAAATTCGAAAAGACATTAACTCTCATCAAAACAAAAATAATAGCATCAACAGTAGAGTAAAATGCAACTATGAGAATAACGAGATCAAAATTAGCACAGGTGATATGTTGTGGTTGACCAGAATCAAGAAAAACCACGGAGTAAAAATGATATATATAGTCTGAAGATATCACAAAAGCAACTTAAGACTTCCTAAGACTTAAGACCGAATTATGTGCATCGCAGGCATCAAGTATAAATCAAATCATTTAAAGAAAAATAATAAATGTAGAATCCGAAAGAATCGTAGAGATCAGAATGGCCCTGAGACAAATGAAGATTGATAAATGCTTCGGAAAAGATTGTATAACGTACAATTGTTTCCTACAAGGTAAGATTCCAGATACCTGGAGATGGTAGAATTGAGGAACTACTACTGTCCCTAATATTTAAAAAAGATTATACTACTAACATAGATACTTACCCACGATGTTTACATTTCTCTTGCATTTTAGAGGCTATGAATAATGCCAGAATAGAGAATATATTTAGAAACGGATGATGTAGTATTGCTATTAAATAATTTAAAGGAGGTAGGAGAAATACATTGCAATTGCACAAGTAACTTAGAAATTCTCAACTTTTTTGAGGTATCTGATTTAAATTCTATATCAGATTTGATGTATTTTCCTTAAGGAAATTGTAACTGTTAGTACAATGTCATAAGTTTTTTATGATTGCCATAAGTTTCCATAACTTTATTTGTGTCAGAATGCATTTAAAAACGTTTTGTTATATTCTAGGAGACTCAAATTCATGTCTTTTTTTGTGCCTTGCTTGCCTCAGATAGTTGAAATATCTCAGATCACGTCTTCCATTTGTTTTGTTATAGTAGCATTAGTTCTTGGGCTCCTCAACTCCTCCAGAAAAAGTATCGTAGCTTATTACCCAACAATTGTATAACGCGAATCTCCCCTGGTGCAGACAATGATTTTGACCACAACCGGCGGATTAGTTAACCCTCTAATTTCAGATTTAAAGGGAAGATGATCAAGGCAAAGACCAAGTCAAAATCACATAATCCCAATGTACTGGTTTCCTAAGAAGCCTTTAACAGGATATATGATATATACGGCTACATAAGTTGTAGTTAAGAGTGTTTCCGAGTAGCCTGCAACTGCTGTGGCTCGTAGTTCTTAGTACTCGTAGTGGAAGTACTTGACATATGAACACAGAATTAAATTTAAAGTTCAGATCAAATGTATAGTAGTGCTAAGACAGTGAGTAAATCTGATTAAGAGTTTAAATAGGAAATGTCTGGAAGACCAGAGTAAATACACCTTCGTTAATGAGTAAAAGATGTACTAGTCTTTTCAATTCATTTGACTCCATTTATACAACAATTTTCTCGTTTGTGATATCACAATTTCATACTCTTTGATACTTTTAGATATAATAAGCAACCCAGCAACGTTGAGAGTTGAGAAATACAAATTGATGTGAATATTCAGGTATAGGCTAAATGCTTTGTCCAAAATTGTGAACTGAATTGTGACGATAATTCATCTCCTACATATTGTAAACATACAGTACACGAAGATCGAAAAACGAACAATATTTAGACTTCCTTACTTAATTTTATTAGCAGCATTGGCGGTACTTTGGAAGCTTTTAGCGTTTTATTACCTAAAACGCCATTTGACATTTATTAAGCGATATTTTATCGTGCACCAACAGGCCCTTATCCCATATTCGCAACCGGGGGTATGCAAATTCCGCTACGATATCCACATGGTCGACATAAAACACAAACATAAAGAAACGTCCATTAAATTGGACATCGTGAATTAACAGATCTAATTAGGCACACACGGTTAATACGAGAGCTCAATTAATTAAACGAAAGAACAATGGGGCAATGCGATTTGCCGATTTGCTTCCGGACACACAAATTTATCGACGATCGAGTTTTACGTCTTCGGAAACGTTCCTCATTCAGGAAACATTACGTATTTTTACGGTAATTTGTGTAGGCGATGTTCAGAGACGAATGGTAAAAGCAGAAATTATGATTCAATTACGAGCATCAATTTACATACAAATACTAGTTCTTGCAGGCTGAAATAAGCTGGCTATGGGGTCAAATTTTGATGATGGATTTTTGACGATGTTAGCTGTTTCTTGAATTAGTGCTCTAAGTTCAAAATGGGAACATACGTGCCCGAGATGTGGCGCAACTCGACCATCAGGACAAGAGGTTTTGTAGTTTCAAACATGGCGCCGTTTCCAACGGCGTGGAACATTTTCCTAAATGATCTCCAGTAAAATTCAAATAATCTGGGAGGTTTATGTAATTTCAAATAGTTTCACTCTTCGAGAACCATTGAAAAAACCAGATTTTCATGAATAATTTCAGACATGCTAAAAAAGGGGCCTTTTTATAATTTCAAACAATACAAAGACTTAATCATGCTTGTAAATAGGGGCCTGGAGTTATATTCTACAGGTTCTGCTAGAACCTTCAATGCCGAAGGTGAAGAATTTAAAAGTTTATAAAAGTTTCAAAAGTTTTTATTCCTCTGAGCTCCATGGAAAAACGTTTAATTTTTCTAAACAATCTCAATTAGAATCTATAAGCATTTTGATCAGGTTTTAAATGCTAGCATATCTCAAACATCCCCAAGAAATATTCTAGCATAAACAGATAAACATGTAGCTGGGCTATAAATAAAATAAATATTAAAGTATTCCGGGGCGTGGGGCTCGTGTGCTTCGCACACATAGCATATAGGTTGGTACGCCACTGGTTTTAACAATGCCATACCTTCATATTTTGTAGCTGGCAACACTTAATCTGCGAGAATTGAAAAATCGCCTGTCAACGACCAAAAACTCCATTTTGTTCGAAAAAATATTTCGGCCATATCCGATTGAGATTCCTATCTTAAAACTTTTGATTTGTAGATGTGCATGTAGATAGATATAAAGCTAAATTGACAATTATCACTTTTTTGGTGTTAATCGAATAATAGATTGCAACAGAAACTCCATAACATTAGAAATTGAAGTAATATTTCCGTTAATGCTTGCAATTTCGTAAAAGTATTGATTTCTAGGTATGTAGTTACGTAGACTAGTACAGAGGTAAATTGCCAATTATCGGTTTTTGGGATTAATTATAAACTAAATTACTGCAGGAACTCCTTAATACGAGAAATTAGTTTGCAGAATTCCTCGAAGTAATATTTGTGATGTCCCTTGCAGTCTCGTGAAAGTTTTCTATCTGCATTTGATTTGTTGCTACGTACGTACACAGGTACAATTGATGTTTAATTGATAATGACCACTTTTTTTGGTATTAATTGTATAATAAATCCATTTTAAAGTGCAAATAATTCTTCCAAGGAAAACAAATATCTCGGTGTCAGCTTAAGAGCGTTTAGCAATGAGAAAGTCTTTAAACTCGTTTCTGGTCCGAGTGAAAAATCGATTACAACGCAATCGGTCATCAATTATTTCCAGTTTTTCTCTCACCTAAGCAATCCCACATATATCTTTTTGTATCGATTTAGTCCATTCTAATTTTAAATTTAAGCACTTGTTGCGCTTCGAGCAATCTCGGCTTTTTGGTTAACACAAATCGATCGGAACACATAACGTTCATATGATGAATCCTTTCTTCTCGAAGGAACGTATTCAATTCTTCTCCCGAAGAAAATCAATACTTTTGCCAAACAAAAAATGTGTTCCAAACAAATTAACAATCTGAATGGTAGTCAAATGATATTTTATGTGTGTGTGCGTGTGTAGCGATGCTGGTCCTTTTTAAGTATCACGTTACCAGAAATCAAACGTTAACATTCTTGAGTGATGTAGCAGAAAATAATTCTTAATAGTTTTTGATGCTCGCAGCTTCTTTATTGTCTGTTGGGAGGTCCACCATTAGAATGTTTCGCCCGTTTCTATTATTCGAGCGGGAACGGTCACAGTCGTGCGGTAGCTGTTAGTTTTTGCCGATGAGATGAGATCAAATGAGACAATGTAATTTTCTGGTTTGATAGATAACAGCGTCACGAGGTTAGTGAGATCAACCGGTGTTGCTAGATATACACATATGTACATGGGTAGTAAGTAAAAGTGAGCAATAAGGAAACTTTTGGTAGTATCTCTTTTCGAGTAATTACTACTGCTTAAGTATGAAGATAAATAGCACAATGTGTTGATTTTGTGTTTTATAGTATGAAACAAGAGGTTCATCGAAATCTTGCAGGATGAGACATTCTTACCTTTGGGAGGATGTTTTGCAAACACACTGTTTCATACGGTTAGTATGAATTTATGTGAGTTCCATAAGTGGTACGTGTATTTGCTCGCAGGTAGAGTTTTCGATCCTAATACACTAATTAAATTTTAATCCTCTTTGCCTTTTAACCAGCTTTTAAATAAAAAGCTTCCCCACCAGTTGGCAACGCTGCGATCTGCTACCGTAAAAGATATTTTGTCTGCAAGCTCGTTAGTTAGCACAAGCTATTGACTCGCATAATGGATGGTATCGATCTGACGTCCATTAGTTTTTCCCCCTGTGAAACAAAAACCTGTGAACAGTAACGAAGAGACCACGAGTGTTAAAATTGAATTAGAACTTTTCTGTTTTAGTTTTAAAGAGAAAGTTTGTCGCTGATAAATTGTGATTTTTACTTTAACTGTAATAAACGTTCTGCTCATTAAATAAAGATCCGTTTAAATTGTAGCGAAATTCGCATTTAATCTTAAATCATCGGTAACGTCTTTTTTCATTGCATCTTAATCTTTCGCTCTGATTGGTCCGGTATAATATATTTGTAACGTTTTCGTCGTTTAACGAATTGTTTAAGCTCGAAATGGCATTCCAGGTTCACTAATGAAATCAGTGGTTCGGTTCGAAATAAGGATACCAATTAATAAACCTCGTTGGATGTCAGCAATTAGAATTAAAAGAGAATTGTGCAGGTCCGCGGTGCACGCGCATATCTCGAAGAAATTTCCATTAATTAACACTTAAACTCGTCTCGATTGAGACGTCTTCCAATCCTGAAACGCTATTAGGCCATTTATATTCGATACTAAACCAAATAATTAACAGATCGGGATTTATAGTTTGTTTAGAGCCGAGAGACTTTCGGAAAAAAATCAAGGATTGAATAAAAAACGTATTAACAACCGAAATTTCTGTTAATGGCCGGTGTCTAATTAAGTCGATGAAGAATATTATGTAATTTTATGTGAACGGATAACGTAATGTACCACTAAATCTTAAACTTATCTAATTAGGCCGCATTTCCCTTGGATACTATATAAAAACATCAGACCACTTTCGAAAAAAATCACCATAGTAAACACACACGTTTCTTCTGTACATCAAGTTACGAAATGCGCAAATGAGCTCGATTGAAATTGAAATTACGTTCTACTTCCGAAACATTTTTAAAGAGGTTGTCACATCGCACCTGATTTATTGCCATTATTACCCCAAATCTACATACAGATGAATGTAGTTATAGTATGTGCAGCAGTGTAAGTTAAGTGAAGTTCATGAGCGGAGAAATTAATGGAAAAAATGACCAGAGTAGTACACTAAATATAACTGAAAAATGGTGCTAAAGAGCTTTGAATAACATTTAAAATAAAATTGAAGGAATGTCTAACGTCAGCCGGGAGATATACGAAGGCTTCAAATAAAATTTCATTAAACATCATTTTCAATATTTTTAAGAACTGCCATACAGTGCGAGTCTCTAATTTGGAATAAACTCAGTAAATCAAAGACAATTTTTTCTGAACTGAAACTAGTTTTGGACATTTTTAATTACTTTGGCGAAAATTAGATTAGAACATTAGAAAGAGCGGACATAGAAATCTAATGTTTTCTCTGAAAAAAAAAAAATTGAAGGAAAACTATTACTTCGAGGTGTCAAAAATTTGAATTGCGCGCTCACAGATCACAGAAGTAACTACCGTGTGCTAATTAGAATGGATTTTGCCTTACTTTGGCATACTTTTGGGTTATATACAATACATACCTTTAAAACTCCAATGCAAGTCTAGATCCCTTGGTACAAAAGCTGTATAATTTATTTATACCCCATTTAATTAGATGTGATAGCATTTTCTGTTTGTAGTCATTTAATGATGTCATTTTTCCCAGCGCAAAAATGGTAATTGAATCAGCCGGGAATAATAAGGCGCATTATCTATTACTTTAATGGAATTTTTGAGTATCAGATCTAACATTCGTACAAAGCATCCTTCGAAAACACCTGTGTTCATTTCTTCATGATAATTTTTCGTAGACTTAGACGTAAACTCCAATAAACCACAATAAGCTTTCCATGAAAGCTTGGCTTCTGCCATTTATGTTATTATTTACCCAACATTTTAAAACCGTATGACCTTCATTTAACGAAATTTCCCCTAAATAAAAATATCCCTTTCGAATTGCTTTAAATTGTCTAACTGTAAATATTTTTTCCTCCATCCTATAGTATAATTTTATACTATATGATGGATAATTATATCATCATTATATAGTATAATTTTAACTGTCTCCATGAGAACAGAATTGTTTTCCTTTTTCACAAAATAAGAACCAACCACTTTCAAATAATTTGTCGCGACCTACCTTATTTTGAATCTTGTCTAATATCTTTTCTTTAATTGTCATCATAATTGGCCTATTGCATCCATCGATTTCTCTGGTGTTATAATTCAGATAAGAATGATATCAGTACTTGCTAATATTTTAATTTTCGATAGCGTATCATCCGCCTTGTTGTCAATCCAGTTTCATAACTGTTTGTAAAAATGATTGTGTTTGTATTTAAATTCTATGGATTTATTTCTTAAAGCAATCCGACATTTAACCAGATTGAATATTAATTTAGAAATTTTTGAGTACTTAGGTATAACGTAACATACAAGAAATTTGTTACAATTTTAGTTGCTAGCGCCCAGTTTAAATTGTAACAAATTGACCAAGTAAATGAAACCGCACAATTGTAAAAATAAATAAACCCAAGGTATATTAATATTTTCGAGCCCTTGGAGGCGGTTATGGCCTCTTGGTGTATTATCATCTTAATTACAGAAGCGTACGAATGCTTTATATGAAAATGAGTCCACATTCATAATTGCGTGATATGCATAAAATAATGAGTATTAGCGCAAGTACGCGGTGTCGCTCTCAGGCTGAAATCCGTTTCTTCCTCGTTTGACACATCCCAAGGAAAACGTATAATTCTGCACACTCTAGGGCATGTAAGCTATTTACTAATTCAGGTAGCCTGCCATACGGTCACCTCGGGACTTTTCTACCGGCAATTTTCGAGAAAATGCACGTGATTACTTAACTACTATGTTACACGCTTGGTCGAAACGCAAAAAATGCGAGTTTGATTCGATTCCACCTCAGGGGAACCGGCCAAGAATATAATAGAAATTGTGAATAATTTGCTGCCAGACGTTGATATGCTACAAATCATTAATCTCCAGACTGCATTAATGCAACATCCTATTTACTAATTCCACAGACGAAATAAAAGGAGTTTTGTAGGAGAAAATACGTAAGAGCTGATTTCGTGTGAGTTAGTCAAGTTTTTCACGCAACAAACTCTTCGATTTTCAAAACCAATAACTGCAGTAATTATGGCAAATATTCCAATACAAAATTGTGACAATATTTTAACCAGTAGAAAAAAATGGTTGTAATTTAAAAAGGGGAAGGTTTAGCAGACGATTCAACAAGTACTAAGCAATTATTCAATACGTTATTAATAACATTATGTGCTGAGAGTGATAAGATGAAGATACAATTGGAAAAGTGACGAAGGGAACAATGATAATTTTAGTATTAACCTAGGCCAAAGATTTGATGTGATTATGTGAAGTTAAGTGTAAAGTGAACCTAATAGCGGAGTTTTATATCAATTATAGCAACTTACAAAGTTCAGTACTTAAGGGAAATATATTTTCTCCAAATCTTATGGTATTTTTCATAAATGCATATTTACGTTAAAATGGGTTTCAACTTATTTAAAATGCGTTTAGAATATGATTCACTAAGGTAACTATATTTACCTCAATATTAAAAATACAAGGAAAAAATCAGTGTAGTGATATCCGTGAAACATATTCTAAACGCATTTTAAGCTAAAATCCGTTTTAACGTTAATGTGATTTTATGAATAAGACCATTAGCAAATACCTAACAACTTTAATTTGCCTCAGCGAAACAGGCAGCCTATTGTACAAGTCAGGAGAGGGAAATACGGCTACAAGTGCCCATTTGGTGGTATGAAACTTTAAAATTTTTCTAATGCTAATGTTACTGATGGCTCTAGTTTCATAAATGACAACTTTATTATTTTAAAGTGACTTTATACAGCAGTTCCAGCAAAGGTTTATTTAATATTTAAAAGGTCTCCTGTATATAGTAACTGGTCTAACATGCACAGTCGAGTATATTCTTTCCTTATTGTCAGGCCTAGGGATCTGAAGTATCCCTGAGGACGGCGTTAGGGGTAGATCAGATGGACAAGAAATTAAAGATGTAGAAAAATTTGCGTTTATTAACAGCAAGGTTGATGCATACTACAAGGCGATATACACAGAAAGGAAAAGCAGAGGGGGCGGGCAATAATTAAATATAAATTTTCTATACAATTTTGGGCAAGGATCCCTCTTAGGAAAATTATCTCGGCGACATGTGCGAATCTCGATCTACGGGATTTTTCTTTTTGTATTGTATAACATAAATCGTAGAGTGTCGAAAATTTGTCCCAAAATCTCAACCAAACATACGGATCACATTGTTGCAATTTTACTCATAAAAAAGCACTTGGAACCTGGAATTCAGCCTGTAATTTCGTTAATTGAACCTGTAATTTCATACGGTAATTAGTCCATGGACCGAAGTCACCTGACAAAAGAGCACGGACATTTCGCACTCATCAGTTATACAGCTTCGGTGTTGGAATATAAATCTTCGTCAAGGGATCGGTCAGTTGAAAAATTTCTGGGCGGTTCCGTTGTGTTTTAGGCCCACACAGAGCTCACATTAATTAATACAGTGCTCATACACCTGTGCGTCTGACATTAAGTGCTGTTGTGGTTATAATTATAAACACAAGCGGTCCCTTTTGTACACGATATGTACCGATTTCGGGAACCGAGCACTTTTCCGAGAAAGTGTATCGAATCACCTTATTCGAAGCCACTGCTGCCACCATTTATCAGGTATACGTTTTCAACGTTATTGAAAAAACTTGTCAATTACCGAGAAAATGATACCCATTAATTTGTTGACCATATGGGAAAATTATTCAAATTCGTAATAAAATTACCATAACCCGCCTTCAATAAACAATCCGCTTTAGAATTGAGGTGTCGAGAAACCAAGAAATTATTGAAGTTATTGGTCACAACACCAGATAAGTTCAATACCAATTAAGATATGGGCTTGTTTATAATCTAACTATTTTAGACTGTCCGGATATTTATTGACGACATTATGTGAACGGTACACCAGCGTTAGAAAGAGCTGGTTGGTTATACCGGGAGACGTAGAAAAACCTCTATTCCGTCCCTATCTCGATTAGAAATTCTTAAGTTGGAAAATTGGTCATTTTCATGGCACTCTTAGTAACAAAGTATAATGGAACCGACAAATGGAAAGTTGTAATATTTCAGAAGCAAGACATCGACGAATTTAAAAAGAAACCAGATCTGATAGTATAATGAAATTACAATAAATTCTGCGGAAGAGAGGAGTGAAGAAATTAAAGCAACTGTAAGGTACATATACGTGTAAAATATTAACAGTGCTACGCTTTATAAAACTGTAACTAAATGATTGTTTCCTATTGAATTTTGACCGTTTCGACGCCTCCCAGTATATCTGGGAGTTAAATAAGTTATAAGGTTTTACGGACATTCTTGTAGAAGCTCTTGTGAGGTGTCATAGTACAGCACGAAGCATCGGAATGGATCGAAAAGGACCATCGGATATGTTCATAAAATAACAATAAATTTTATGGTGTTAAAAGTCCTTAATGAGCAACTACCCACAGCCACAACCGCTTTCCGACTTTAAATCACTAATTTATTTACTCGAAGAACAATTATGCAGGTTTATAAAAGTGTTTGAGGAGCTTTAAATATTTCATTGCCTTCCACCGGGACGTTTATTTCGAGATTCCGGGCGTGTGATCTATGGAGACGTCGATTCCGTGTATGTATAAATTTATCTAAAATGCTTAATTATGAACCGATACGGCGGTAAACGGCTTATTCTCCATCGTTGTATTTAATCGTTTTTATTATGCGGAGGTTGGAACGATTACTTAATGGGTTATGATAATTGATAAATGATTGTCAATATTTTGTACTGGATTTATGTTGAAGGTGTGCCCGAGCCCCCGGCCATCGGGATCATAAATTTTAGTCCCTCAATCTTAAATTTTTAAATTACCATAGTAGATTATTCGCGGGCAGATAAAACTATTAAATTTATTCATTCAGTTTTTTCAAGTAGCCGAGCCATAAAGTCCGCGGTCTGACTCATGGAAATTGATTTTTGAAAAAGTGTGACTGTGTACCTATTCAAGGAAAAAAACCGTAACGAACTCCTCTTGTCCATGTTATAAACTTATTGCAGTGTTTTGGGTGTCTTTACTTATCGTCAGACGCTGCATATGTACTTGGTTATTTTGTTAATAAACACCTATTCAGTAACAAATTCATATTTTTAAGCAATTTTTAAGGGAAATTTTTTAAATTTTTAAGAAAAGTTGATTTCCATTTAATAAAGGAAGCAAATCTGTTGGGTATCCGTGCCGCTTCTCTTCATTGGTTTTACGTACTTGCCTACTGCCCTACAGTTTTAAGAAGTAGGTTTACGTTTATGGTCTCTACTCCTCTCTTATTTGTTGAGAGACAAATTTTAACGCCTGACAATTTAGAAAGATTTTTAATTTGTAATTATAAGAGCAATATATCTTACCATCTAGATAGGAGTATATAGGTTTAATTTGTTATTCTTTATGATCATAACAAAATAAATAAGTGAGGAAGTCTCATTTTCTCGTTTTCATATATTACTTATGTATAAGAAATACTGTAGTTGGAATAATTTTTCACATTACAGTAACTAGTATTGCTAGACGTTTTGAAAAATAAAAAAAATTATTGTGTATAGTACGTGTATCTGTTTTGAAAATTAAAGACCAAAAATAGGTCAAATTTTATAATTAAGCATTGCAGATCTTCCAATAAGTGTTTTATTAAAATAGGTCAGATATAGTTTACTTTTGTCACTGTTCAGTTTTTCAAATTTTCTCGAAATCTGGTCCATGCCTTTTTTTAAATTTGATCGTTTATTTTGCTCTCGATTTATATAATAAAGTTTAGTAACTTCTTTGGTCAAATCTTTCCCGAAGGACACTATACACTTGTTTTTTATTTATGAAATTTTCTCCTTTGAAATCTGCCCCGATTTTTTTCTAATAGTTATTACACTACCGTATATCTAAATTAAACTTCTACCCATTTTCTTTTCAATGGCAACTTATTGCCATCTACTGAACATACCAGAATTTTAGTTCTGGAATTCCGAAACGATATTATTTACTTCTTGGACACCTCGTCCTAAAGTAATTAAGACTCAACAACACAAAGCCTAATTAATTTATTTACACACCTTACTAATTAAACCATAGTAACTCATCTGTGAATACTTTGCCATGTTTCCTTTCGGAATTTTGTTCACGTAACTGCCGATCACTGAATAAACCCATTATATAGCCGTCTACTTTGTAGAATTTACTGGATGTCACTGTAACAAGAAGATCTGAGATGTGATTGGACTTGCTCGAATGTTCGATACTTTTTGGGGACGACGGAAGGAGAAAGGTGCTCCATCTATGAGATGTAAGGTGGCATATAATATGCATAAGATGGATAACAATAGGCATATAACGGTATATGACATATTTTATGCAGTAAATAAATTAAATAAATAAAAAAAAATAAAATAAAATAAAAAAAAAATAAAATGGAAAAATTACTAACTAAGAATATATAAAGTGTGTGTTTCAGCTTAACAATATTTCATGTATTATTACCAAAATAAAATAAAATATGGTACAGTAGCCCGAAGGGTGCATCGCCATTTTTTGTACAGCTAAAGAAATTTTTGGCGAGATATTTGTTTTTTTGTACATATTTCAGTACCTATTTAAAAGTTTTTAGCGCCTTCCTTTACCTACTTTAGAAACTTTCTTAGTGCGTTTAAATACATCTCCTACATATAATTTAAATGATGGCACAGTGCTTCAAGATTTAATATTCGTTTTACAAAACTGTACATAATAATTATAAAATTTAGCTTCCCCCAATTTTACGATTTGTGATAGGAGAGGGGGGATCTGGCGATAAGGACATAAATTTTGTTCTTGACTAGAAATATTGCTTCTGGATGTATTGATTATTTTGTGAAACATAGTGAAATTTCTCACTATTTACGTTACTAAGCAAACTTTTGAGGAAATTTTTGAAAATTCATCTATCTAAATCTAATCACTGTCTAACGAATAATGTAGTATGACTTGGTAAAAAATTTCATCGACGATTCCTTCGTTCGTTTCGGAATATCCGTCGAAGTTCTCGGAATGCTATTGATATCTTCTGGTTGATAGGTTCGCGTTTATTCGAATGATTCTGCCGAAAGAATTCTGCCTAGTCAATTTGGCGAGGAATCCGCGCACAGACCCTATATTTTAATATTATATTTTGTCGTGTTATAGTCTATTTAAGTCTGCCCCTCGAAAGGATAAAAATTTAAATCGGTCGAAACGGCCTTTTCCCCTTTGTTGAGATATAATTGAAGGTTAGGTGCTCACAGCCACCGTCTCTTAAGGATGTAATTTTGTTCAGTGGGCACCATAAGAAATTATACAAATACAAAAATTTCTCGGTCTGTTCGTGACTGATTCGAATCGCGTGCGTCTCCTGATCATTCTTTCGATAATTACGAGTGGGTCATCGAAGACACAAAAAATTTTTAATATTACATTTCAATGAAGAAGTGTTTCAAATCTGCCGATTCCTCGATGTTATTATCTAAATTATATATTTTAATATATTTCGGGGTAGTAGGATTATTTGAATTAATTTTTAGAATTTTTGGAATCTACTAATAACGAGCCGACTTTAAACTGCACCCTGGGCTATTTCCCTCTACCGAATCACGATAATGCTTCGACATATATATTCACTAATATCGACGATAATTTTATAACCCGTAAAGTTTCACAGGTACACCTCGATACTTGTCCTTATCGCTTAAATTCGAATGTGAAGACGAATCCCGAGCGTATATGAAGAAATAAAACGTTCGGGTCAATTAACTGGTTTAACTGGTCAATCAATAAGTTAAGGTGGTGACTTTTCTCTATATAAACGTTAAAGCCGGATTTTATTGCCTGGCATCCTCAACCAATTTAGTAGTCGAAAACACACTGGAAACATTCGGACCAGTTTAAAGGTGAGTACACGATTGGGCGGCACCTAAAATCCATTGTAAGTAATTAAAGGAAAGGTAACAATAAAAGGCGTCAGGCTCGCTGATAAGCCGAATTGATTTACCGTAGTAATATCTCGACCATTGGCGTGGTGGGCGCCTAACTTAATCCCTCCACAAAAATCTGTTTTAAAGTCACCAAGAAATGATTAAATCAGTCTCAATTAAAATTGAGTTTGCAAAAAGTAATTTACTATCCAAAGATGATTATACAAACAGCAAATGGTCGATTTTAAACAAAATAGTGAGGTAATGTATAAAAGAGTTGTGAGTGGTAATTCGTAAATCAATAGAGTTCTTATTTAGAGCAATTATAAGGACTAACCGTAAAACAATGGAATTATTCACCAGGATATATTGATTTTATTTATTCCCATTAGTTACACTCGCGTAAAATTGAAATAAATCCGCTCTGCTTAAAACACATTCCTACGTAAACCTATTATCGAGCACATCAGTGTGTAGAGATTCGATTCGCCATAACAAATCAAGTTTTTTTTGGCGGAATACATCAAGAATGTGTATTTTAAAATACAAGTTTCATGACCTTTACCTTACGAATCGAAATAGATTTTTTTCTATCTATACGACTGTTTAGTAGTAATGTGCAGAAAAATCTGTAATTTAAAGCAGAATGGAGAATTTACTGGCTTCGGAAGATCGATTTCTGGCAGGCGGTAAAAAGTGGAAGAGGCGTCATTTCATGCATCGTAACTCTTCAGATAGTCGAATTTTTTTTCTGTGTAGAAATTTATTTGGAATATATAGAAAAGTAATTCAAAGTTAGTTGTAGGTATACAGAAGGCCTGCAAATTAAAAGAACGGAAGCTTAGGATCGGAATATTTACGTTACCTAAAAATGTTTTATCTTCTTTCGACCTTTAATTTCTGGAGTGCTAGGGTCTATGTAATTTACAAGAAAGCAATTGAGTCAAAGGGGTTTTACTCTTTCAAGCCTGATCAATTATTAAATTTTTCAATACAGTGTCAGACCCAAAGATATGAATTAAGTATCCTTGAACGGTAGCTCAGGTGGAGAAAATTAAAAAGGGTTAGAAAAAATATATGTTTATTACAAAAAATAAATACAGCAATGTAAATCGAAAATGTGCGCGAACGACAATTGCAGGAAGAATAATTCTTAAGTGCAAGAGAAATACCAAATCTTTTATGATACTGAGAAGTGACTAAGCCTCTACTGATTTATTTCGCAGTATTTATATTGTACAAGGTGCTGAGTCGGTGACTTAATATCGCCTAATTGTGATTACCCGAATTAATGTAACATATGTCGAATCGTTTGATGACTTCGAGTTCCAAATTTGTAAACTTTTGAAGCAATCGAATAATCAGTTAATTTTAAGTCGGCTAATTATACAACGACATTAGCTCGTCCTGACAATATCGGAAAAACTAAGCGGAACTAGGCAAAACTCAGAGTTCTTTTTTGCAGAAAATTGAATTTTCTATCTAGAGAATAGGGAGTTTCTGCTTCCAATAGGAATTTATTTATGAAATATACAAAAAAATCACGAAATTACTTGATTCAAGGGTGCAGGCTTTTACAGCCAGATTTATCAGTGAATGGAGAGTTTTCTAGGCTGTTGCCCGGGATCGATGTAGGATTTTTCTTCCTGATGTTTGGCTTACATCTGCGGTAAGCGACTTCAGAGGCGATCCTTGGTTCTAGGTCTTAAACGACATGACTGACTGAGTCAGTTCTGACCCAAATTGAGTCTGTTTAGCATATTAATCGTTGTAACTTTTGCTTTCTTTCTCCTGAAAGACGTTACCACTCTGAACCACTTATTTTTGCTCAGAAGATAGTTATAAGTAAAAATGGGAAACGAACAAGTTTCGCGCTTTAAGATTTTTCCTATTAGCTTTTGGTATATATCAGGAAAAATAGGATTCTCTACATAAAAACTGCTCTCTGCATTTTTTCCCGGTTTCCGCTTAGGTTTTGAGAAATTTCCCAAAAACTAAAAAATCAACCGTCTTATTTTAATCCGAAAAACGCACCCCTTACTTTAATAGCAACCTTATATGTTTTCGTCATACTAATTGCCCTACATACAATTGAAACAATAAAACTTTTTAACGCAATTGTTCTATACTTTCATTTGATCACCTTAGCAATAGCCTACATACCTACTCAGTTATGCTTCTTTCCTTCTGAGCCGTCTTAATTACGCTGTTATTACTTCTATCAGGAGCATTTTGCACTAAGGTATGCTTGGTTTAAATAGTTCCATTTAATTTCCAGCAAAAGTTGCGTTCTTATAACTTGGATCCAGTTGTAACTGTAAAACATGATGTAATATTTCATCTCACAGCCTTCATTAAAATTCTTTCCTCGGCCACTTTCTCGATACGCCTCTGAGACGGGCAATAGCGTTGAGATTTCGGGGACACATATTTTATTTTCCTGTATATGGGAACCGATTTCTTTCCGAGATATCGGCCCATTCATCTGTTCCTACAAGCTTACGGAGGTGTTGTTTTGGGTTCGAAAACCAGAATTTTAAATAACACGACTTCCCAATTTAAGCCAACAAATGATCGCGTTGATTAATTTAAAGTGAAGAGATCCGTTGGGAGCGTCCGAGATAAAATAGTGAAAAATCGACGTTTCTATGTCTCGCATAATAAGCGAACGAGAATCGATCGCAGGGGAAAGGACATAAATGAGATTAGAGGAGTTAGAAGGAATTGAGCTTATATTTATTAAGATTATTTCGATAGAAACATAGATTATTGCGGAGAGTAGCATGACTTTAATGCAGTCTTCAGTTTTGGGGTTAATTCAGATAAAACTTGGTACAAAAATAGTTTGGGTAAATGTCTCAATTAACTTCGGTAACGAAACAAATCGGTCCACTAAAAAGAAAATTGGGGCTTGCCAAATTTAATAAAAATTAGTAATTCTTTTGTTTTCGATCTGATGAAATGTTATAAGCTTTTTTGTAGTCCGTAACACTTTCTACAAATTTTCTATTTAATACTTCTTTAAATAACTTGTGCAAAAAATTGTTTGCGAAAAATAAAAAAATTCACATTATTTCAATATTATATGGGTTATATGGATTATGGGAATTTTGGGTTTTCTTTTAGTTGGCATAATTGATTTCTACAATAAAACAAGTTTTATGAGATCGTCACAATTACAAATTCGCAAGAGTGTGTCGGCCAATATTTCCTCCTCGTCCTCTAACACATGGCAATGTTCTATTAATGAAATTAAAGATTAAAACGTCAAAACAACGCCAAGCTATTGATGTTTACATCATTTTTGAAATGGCATACACGTACAGAAGAACTATATACAGTTCCTTCAAAACAAATCTGGTGTCACGTGACCTGGTGACGTTATACACGTACCAATTCTAGCAGGACATAGGCAAATTACTGTTATATGCAGACTCAAATTTTGGAATTTATTTCAATTAGCAATAGTGAGCACTATCGTCGGTTTTGTTGTATTCGTATGTTAAACAGGAATTTTGCAATGATTGTTTACATTATAATAATGTTCGTACAGTTTGTGCTTCTAAATTTTATAATTTATGTTAAATACAATCGTAAGGCGGGAACAGTTTATCAACTGTCTGTTTGAGAACGTATTGGATACGTGTGTATTTAATGTGATAAAAAAGTAAAGGGAGGTAAGCAAATTCGATCTCATTACCATTTGAAAACCTCGACAACAGTGTTAGCCTCTCCACGAATGGCGTTATGTCAAATTTGTTTGGAACGAGCTGTTTATGAAAATATAGCACAACTAAAAAGCTACTTGTGCTATTGGTAGAGAACTTTTACATTTTATAACAGGTCACTTTATGCTCATAACTTTAAAGTATTTCTTCTAACAAACGCATGAAATAAGCCCTTCGACTGACCGTGCCATCGGGATTTTTTTATATAATCCTATGTAGCAACAATTTTTTACTCAACTTGAGAATTAGCTATATGTCTCAGTTTCATGCAATAAAACTTTAAGTTAACCAACAATGTTTTTAGTTTCTATTGGAACCTTCTTTGTTTTTGGGTTGCGTTTTATCGAAACGAAAGCTGTGGGAACTCGTAACGTTGTAATTAGTTATAGAAATTTATTCTAACTTGTTTTATACTATGAACCACTTAAATATCCACCAGATACTCCAATGCACAACCTTTAAATATGTTGTCATTTTTAGTTAGTAAATTTTCAAATCAGAATTCTAAAAAGCTAAGAAGATTTTTTTTAACTATGCTACCTCGTAAGCGTTTCTAGTCAGAATATAATGCCTAAAAATACTAACATTTGATTCCATATTTTTTTAAAGAATAAACTGCTCAGCATATGGATTGTATATATATGTTGCATGTGGATTGCACCCGAGGTCCTTAAGAATAACTATTCCTTCCAAACGGTTTATCCACTATACGTCCAAATCTGGTAAGGTCCGTCCAGTCTGAATTGGTCCAGTTGAAAAAAAAGCAATAAAATTTAATAGCCATGTTACCGACACACAAATACCAAAAATCCGCTTCATAGACGCGCCATGTTTAAAGAAATATAAAAGCTTGTTACTCACTTTGTCAACGTCATTTTATGGATCTGTACTTTTCTGTAGCATTATTAGTATTGTGTATAATGTCTATATCATTGCCATTATTAATTTCGTCCATGTCGAAAGGTCTCCAAAAAGCCATTTTAAAATATTAATTGCAATTGCAGACGCACACCACTGAACTCCAGTGACCACTGAAAATGAACACGTGCTCGGCGCTCAAATTTAAAGGCTGTACTGTATGGCTGTTTCATTCTCGATACTAATAGGCGTTTCATATATAGGCATGTATTGTAGCGGCTAACATTTGTCCGCATTAAATATACGGGGGAAGGATAAAGGGTACGTTACATGAATATTCTGCTTTTGTATAGGGTAAAAACGTATTTTTTGAATGCGCTCGGTATATTCTTCAGGAATTCTGACTGGATGGACCTTAAACCTGAAGTGTAAATCTGTCGATAACGGTATAGGCCTTTTCCAAAATACGGCTGTTATAATTTTATCTCGAAGTGGGCAATGCACGTTTCATTGCCACCACTTCACGTTTACAACGAGAGTGTAAACATTGTAAACAACGGCCAGATCGAGCGCATTTGATAAATCTCGTAACATGGTCTCGCATGCAACATAACGTAAATGTAGAGATTTTGAAATAAATGTGGAATTTCAATATTCCCCGCCGTCGTGTTAACACAATAAGGAGTGTCGAAAGTGGATGGTAGCCTGTCGATTTACGATCAGAACTAATACTTGTAGGTCGATAACGTTAAAACATAACAAGAAAATATCGCCACGACCGTAAACAATAAGATTGACCACGACTGGTCAGAATGGCGGTCGATGCCATCGGAGACGCTCATCGATGATAATGGTCGCTATAATTTTCACGTAACGCACGAAAAACTACCTACAAGGCTACTGACGTATGTTAACGAGGTTTCCAATGGATTCCACGTGAACTTTATTTGAACTAATGGTGCACAACTTAAACACCTACGTCTCTTTAAAATTCGAAACTAAGTTGTTTCTACAAAAATTCCTCTCTATATTATTCACCACTATAAATACAATTCACACTAGTCGACTGCCATTTGCAAGCCTCTTCTTCGTAAAATTTACCCATTTTTGGCGAATTCCGAATTTAAATTTCTCTTTCTCTCCGTTACGAAGTTTTCCAATTAAACTGTCATAAACATCTCCGGTCTCGGAATGAAGCCATCTCACCGGAAAAAATCACGGCATGAACACATCAGATGGCGCTAATGCACGCATTTACCCGGAGACAATGTCCAAGAAGTTGTCAGTGTGGGCACACACACAACCACGTAGAAATAATTTTATAGCAGGTGATAAATCTAGCAGAGGACTAACAATTCTCTTGCTTTCCGAGAACGTCGTTTTTTAATGGCGGCCATAAACCCAGTGGAGTTACTCAACGTTTGTAAATTGATTGAGTTTTATTAGCATGTTGAAATTTACGATTGTAAGTGTAACAATATTTGCGGTCGGCTGTGAGATACTGGAGTAGATTTATTTGACACACATCTCACGAATTAATGATAATTAGTGGCGGTGAGTGCAGCAATCGAATTGTGTCTTTCTTAATTTGGAACTTACCTGTTGTGTAAATAGTCCTCCAAAATGGTGAACCTTCCATTTCGCGGAGGTATGATGAATGTGGTAGGTTTCTGAATCTTCCACAAAGAGTACCAATTTTCCCCAAAACTTACTCATTTAAGTGTGTCCATTTGGTTCCTTTCCATTTGACTCGAACTAATTGCTGGTGTGTGAATAAAAGACGAAAGTATTAAATTCAATGTTTAATAATTAACTTTTCATTGTTTTTACAACTAATTTGCAACAATTTGTGTACAATAAGTTTCCACGATATTTGAAAAAATTGAACAAATTTTTTGGTGTTTCGAAAAGTACTCATTTACTCTACAGTACGTATTAATAGTACGTTACTAGTGCGCCTTAAAATTATTCATAAATTATCACTAAAACTACTTATGTACATGAAGATTAATACCTAACAAATGTTTGTTGATTTCATTGCCATTAACGCGGTTTAGCTTTAAAATTTTGAATTTAATGGTATATGCATGACTATTTTCGAGGAAGACAATACCGATGCAGCATGTTTATTCCTGTGCGTGGTTTACTCACATACTATTGAATAACACAAGTATTAGTAGTAGTTCGAAGAGGAAACTGCCGTTAGACACATTGCCTTTAACATTAACTATGTATACTATTTACACGAGAGATACAATGCTTTGGTTCAAAATTTTGAACGGTTTAAGTACACGTCAATTTCTCAATACTTCTTATTAATCTCTTAGCACCATTCGTGAAAAGTTGCTGTAGGATTACGGCACAAGATGAACAAAAATTAAAATATAAATACCTGAAAATATGGGCTGGGGTGAAATTTAAAATCAGGATTGCTGGTATTTGTAAACTAGCAATAAATAAATTAGGTTGAGTTAAATTTTTTGGGATGCAGTATTTTGGTACTGATACTGATTTTAAATTTAGTAAAGTAGAAACATGGATTATGACCCTTCAAATAGAATTGGAATTATTTGTTATGATGGCTCATTCAGAATTAAGGCTCGGATTTTATGCAAAAATATTATACAAAACTGTATGCTGATTGACTTGAGTATTTTTAAAGCAGTTCCATTTTGGAAAAAATGTATATTTAGTGTAGTTTCACGTCTTTGCATACTTACCGTATACTTGCATGTCCAAGAGGGGAATAAAAAGCCGGTCAAGTGCAATAGTAGAAGCAGATAAATAAAAATAAAAATCGTACAAGCCAATGACCAAATAATTTGTCAAAATTATTAAATGAATATGTAAATAAATAAAACTGAAATATTGGCTTGCGAAAACAACCAACCAAGATAGTTGTAAACGATGTAATAATAGCACAGGTAAAGCAGTTTTTATGTTTGAGATGCGACATACCATATGAAACAAAAATCTTAATAAAATTACACAATTACCAGTAGAACAGTAAAAATAAGACGAGAAAAGGTACACAAATAACACTCTACAAGACGGTAGCTGTGTCAATACTTTTATATGGTACACAAGAAATGTCTTGATATGAAATGAAGACTGACAGCCTGTACAGAACACGGCAGAATAGGAAACCAAGATATTGAAAGAGAAATAAAAATTATATAAACGAATAAATAAAGGAAAATAAAAACAGGTAGAAACAACCTACAATGTAGAAAGAATGCATGAGAAGAGGTTGCCAGCCAGAGTGAGATATAAATGTCAAGATAGACGAAGTAGTGGCAGGCCAAGGAATGGATGAGCATATAGTAATAAGCAAATGGTTTAAAACCTGAAAATTGAAGAATAGGAAGAAATATTTTCAGAAGAGGATTTTATGTTACCATGAGGCTTAATCCCTCTCTAGCAACGCCATGTTTGTATATGCATGTTTTCCATATTTTTTTATCTGTGCCTTTCTTGTGTCTTTTTAGGAATGACTCTTTGTACTAAATTCCTGAAATGGAAATAGATGCAAGGATTTCGTAGTACTTAGTTGAAGTACTGTTATGGTGAAAACTCCGTTTATAATATTCGAAGTTATAACAAGTAACGCAAATTCACACAATTTATTCCATTTGAATTATTTATGTAGGTAATTATTAGGGAAATTAATCAATAATGTCAAGTAACAATTAACTATTGGTAAAAGGCATTTTGGATTTCAAACATTGCAGATAACAAACACAGTGCTACGCAGGAAAATTTCAAACACATTTAAAATCACTTGTGATAAAAGATTTGGAATGTGTCCACGTAAGTTTCGTGACAGTAAAACGGTAAAAGTGGGGCTGCAATTTTTACAGCGCACAAATTTGGGAACCATGTAATTATTAATTTTTACAGCAAAAGTCCATTTGACACGAAGATGTGGTAAGATCAATGGAGGGAGAATGGGAACTACGAACCACTGTGCAAAAAGGCAAGGCTATTCTGGCTGAAATTTTAGAAATGAAAAATATTTTTCATTAATCAAGGAAGGAAAGATAGAGAGCAAACGCAGCCTATTCATAAAAAGATTTTCTATGCTGACAGGCCTTCGCGATTGGTCCATATATGTGACGCCGGAAATCTAATACGCATGACTGAAGATGAAGGGGAATTCTGAAGGATGATTACCAATTTTTATCAGAATGTGAAAGACACAGTAATTCCGAAAATATTTGAACTATATTTTGAAAAGTATTTTAACATGCTAAATTTAAAGGTCAGAATCAAATGTAGGGCACATTTCAATCTCTTTCAATTGTAGGGCTCAAAGTTCTTCTCACACGCTGCGTTCCCACGTCGCATCATCGCATCATCATAAGAGAACGAGAGTGTAAAACAAATGTGCTAGATAGAGACAGAGGGAGAGAGAGAAAACGAAGGACGCGAATCATACTTGACGTTCATAATGGCTTCCGTGCTCAGTCTATGTCTATAAGTCAAAACTTTGGTCAAATCTGGTTAAGTATGTACTGTGATAAGCCAAGTTTTTTTGCTTAGGTGTGCCTGTGTATTTTATATTGAACGTACTGATGTTTATGGTAATTTGAACAAATATATCACCAAAAAATACTAAGGGAGATGAAAAGTAAAAATAATTGTCTCGCATGTCTCCGTCCGATAAGTGAGCATGTTTGTACAATTTTGACTTGTCATTGCATATAATCCAAGCCTTATTCATTTCGGTCCAGGACACATCTCCCTGGACTACAAAATGACATTTGTCCGTAAAAATTGCCTCAAACCGAATCCAACAGCTGCAGTATTGAGCATGGAAATACGTAAATTGAAACACGAAACGAAATCCGTACGCGATAAAGCTTACATACTCCTACATCCCTTAATCCCGATCGTGCATCGTCAGCTGCAAGGGTTGGCACGCCGCCGACGGCTCACCCTGCGGCACGTCGACGACCTCGACGGGACTCGAGTACCTCGACCTTCCCCTGAGCCTCTCCTCGTGCTCCTCGACGTCGGACTCGTCGTTGACGTTGATCTCCTCCTCGGAGTCGGTCGCGTAGTCGCTGAGCCTCCCGAGGCGGTGGCTGTCCTGGGGGGGCGCGTTCGGGACGAGCGCCTTGAAGGCGCTATTCTCGCCGCCCATCTGCAACAGCAGCGAGGAAGCGGTGCCGCCCAGGTGGTGAGGAGTAGTCGGTGAGCCAGGGATGGAAGCGGCGCCCTTGTAGTGAGGCGAAGGGGTTAAACGGCCTCCGAAGAGGGACTGTTGGTTGCCTTGCGGGCCCGGCGAGGACTGTTTGAGGAGGTTCATGCGTTGGTGGCGTCTCCATTTCGCCCTTCTGTTGGAAAACCAAACCTGGTTACAACGGATAAATTAGTTGACGTTCCTTTATAGCAGATCGTATTAAGTATTCAAATGTACAAGTAATCCAATCACATTATTATGGTTTTCAATGGGTAAATGTGCTATAATCTTGACTGTATCAAGTCCAGTCGGTTAGTAACCGCTGATGGTAATTTAATGTTAACCAGGACCTACGTACATAGATCTATTCTATATGATGAGCACAATAATGTGGTTGTCATCTTGATTAAATATTTTATTGGGAAAAGAGGTATTACAAATAAAAGTGCATCTTATATGAAGCTGTATGCAGTTGCATAAAGATCGAAAACATTTAAGAGTGTGTTATTTGTGTGGAGGGGTAACTAGTTAATATTGATGAATATGTTAAACATAATAATTTTAAATAAGTAAATTTTAATATAGCCCAATGGATTAAAAATGCACTAATTTAAATATTAGACTTCTTATGAAACGAAATGTACAAGAGCTCTTAAGTTATAAACAAAGTACAAGTCAAATCAAAATTATCCTCATATTTACTTACTGGCCTAATAATAGATTCAATAACGATAAAAACAACAAAGGGACAAATTACTGATTTGAATTTTGCTCTGACAGTCTACCTCGAAACGAAGAATCTTTCATTATAACAACATTAGTGGGTTAGCCGATGAATATTAAACGACATCCGTCATAAACATCCATTCGTGTGTACGCGTGTGTGTGTAGTTGTGGGTAAGCATTGTCCACTTTACTTCATTGTGTGTTGACCCTTTGCATAATGGCGGTCGTGGAAATAAGGGTGGCTTGGCCCTTTCATTGGTTAGCAATTTGAATCCCGCCATCATTAATGAGTCATAACGTTCAGCGCGGTGGCGGTCACAGAAGGGACCCCCTCGGAGGGTGAAATGATCCCCATATGTTTTATGTATAAACTCATCGATAGAACGTGGGAAGGGCTGCGTTATCGTGTAATTTTTAATCGATTTTTTTTTTCAATTTTTTATGGAATGAGCAAACAAATGAAGTTGTGTTGACACCACATGCACACGTTGAAATATATTTTATATTAGGTAAAAATTATTAGTTATCGTCATCCTTACCTGTACTCTAGCTTCTGATAATGACGTTTTCGACGCCAGCCTTTCCCTAGTGGAAACGCAGGGGTAATGGCTCTTTTCGAATTCTTTTTCGAGTTCTTCTAGCTGATCCGGGCTGAAGGTGGTTCGATTCCTACGGAATTTCGGTTGTTCTGAACTGTCTAAGCTCGAGTCGTCCTGCAAAAAGAACATCTACTCTATATATATACAAAATTATAAACACGTAATATTTCTATGAATCAATTCAATTTTATAAACAGTTCACACTTAGGTTGAAGCTAATAGCGGTCAGAATTGGATTCTTTTTGAATTAAGTTGTCGAGTTTTGCGGTGGCTTTATAAGGTGTTGCTTGTTTACGTTTCCACCGATCAATTAATATGAAGCTTATTTATTGCCTTCATCTATATGATCAGTATTGCATGTTTTATTAATTAAGTTTTTTAATTACAGTACTAGTGTCGTTTATGGTTCTTGTTTACTTTTCGTTATCCGGCAGTCATCAATTGTTTATTAAATTTTTACCCACGTTCACAATACGAAAACGTTAAAAATCACTGCTATGATTTATGGCGGTTTACTAATAACAATAATTGACAGCCTTTAATAGATTTTGTGGTGAAAGCTTCCGGTCCAGATTTTCGAACTAAGGTAGTAATTTAGGTATGGGTAACAAAATTTATGTCACTTGCATTTGCAATATATTACTATATTTTTGACAACATAATTTTTATGTAGGAATCAAAATTAATTGCGTATAAAACGAAGTAAAGGGGAAATAGAATAAAAACTTAATTAATTGCTAGGTGATAGTTATGAGAGGTATGGCAATTCCAAACGGAGATATGTCGATTTAGAATGGTACGTCGCAACTGACTGTATGTATTATGCTATTACCTCCATATTCAACAAAATGCTGCTAAAAACAAAGGTAACATAAAAATTTTACATTTCATATGCTCTATACTAACATAAAATTTGTAATTGTTTGGCAACAATTCGGCACCTTATGTTACATTTGTTTCTTTTATTTTTGAATCCTTACTAAATGTATTATTATTAATAGATTACATTCAAGAGCTTTATGCGATTTCGAATGTTGTACGGTTATCAGGAACTTTAGAGAAACTGCTTTTGCTAAATTTATTTAGAATTTTTGTATTCTTCAGTATGTAATATTGTGTTAAATTAGATCAGGAGTTCTGTCACCAGTTCGTCATAAAAATCAAAGAACAAAATGCCTCATAAAATAAATACGCAACAATACAATAGGCTTACTACGTATAGACCATGGATCGCTACGAAAATCGGAAGGAAAGAGAAGAAAATAAATAAGGCACGTTGCTGTTACTGTCAAATCTGGACGAAGCTAACACCGTAACCATGACCCTTTTGCCTCTTAAATGAGACTACAGTCAGTTTTTAGCGTTATCCTTCCATTTTTCTAGTATAATTTGTGGAAGTTAAGAGAAAATAAAAGTCTTTTTGCTTCAAAACCTGGTCACAAGCTTTAGCAATTTAAAAGCACTGTCAGTATCAACTCTTCTGCATAATCAATCAACAATCGTAAAGTAATATTTAAAATTGCTTTAATTGATCTTATCTTTTTTTTTATAAGCTCACTTAGTCCAAAATCGGAAATAAATTCCGGTACCAACATAAGTCTAGTCACTTCCTCTTTCAAACAATCTGCAGTCTATGATTGACCAAATTTCCCTTCAGCGCTAGCGACCGCGTTTCTAATCCGATCGAGTTCAAAATTTTAATACTGAGGGATATTATGTGAAGCTAACTGCTACTTGAATTTGAATACGATAAAGTAAATAGATCGTAGGTTATGGCGAATTTGTGGCAAGTTACTGCTGGGTTTACCAATGGAACCCAAGAAAATTGTTGGCAAAGACTTAATCAGGGTAGCTGTCCCATCAGGGCAACCGCCCCTTAACTCATCTCTCACGCCTGTACGAAATTCTTCTTCTTACCTTATCGAGGTTGGCGCCCGAGGGCGAGCCTAGGAGTCCCGAATCCGGATGGGGGGAGCCGGAGGAGGCCGGGGACGCCGCCATGACGGTCGGCGTGCCGCCCCCCGGGGCCTGGTGCAGGCCGAGGGGGCCGTTCGGCCACAGGGGCGAGGGCCAGGGGAAGGCGGCCGCGGCGGCCGCGTACGGGTGGTGCGGGTAGAGGCCGTAACCGGCCGCCCGGGCGAACTCCGCGGCCGCCCTCTCGGCCGCCCTGTTCCGCAGGATGCGGTTTATGCTGCTCACCGAGGGGGCCGTCGCGTTCGTGCACACCCCTGGAAGAAATAGATGATTATCGATCAGTTTCTTCAAATAAATAATTTGGTTGAATACCTTTCTGATAGGAGTGAGTAGCTTTGAAGCAATGAATTGCTTAAATTTCTATAGGAAAAATTACAGATGTTTACGTGATTAATTGCATATTATCACTCTAACCAAGTAGAAAACTTAGTAGAGTTTTCTCTCCTAAAAAATATTACCGGGGAAAGAAATTGATGCAATGTGGTTTTACTCCGTCAATGAAGTCTGTTACAACACACTTTCACCGTATTAGAGGAAAAGCCAAATAGAACGGAGGATGCAGAAACGCCTTGGAGATATCCTCGATCAACTACTCTGTTGATTGGGCTGAGCTTAGCTGTTTAGCTACGCCTACAAATTGTTTTAGCCACGCCTTTCTTAGTAGGGAGAGATAAAAACGTCCTGCTCCTGCCCTGATTGCCCTGCTCCTTATGTGTCAAAAATGATTGACGGATTCCTTTTTATTTGGCATTTCCTCTAGAATGAAACATTTGGAAATTCACGTTAGAAATCTCAGAAACATTTAAAATCACTGGAGTAATCTGAAACTTGTGCATCTTTACAAAATATACCAGTGGTCTGTCAATCAATGAATTTTTTTCTGAAAGTACTGAATTAGTATATAACTCTCATGAAAAATCAGAAATTAGAGACCTACTTATTTCAGTTTTGGGTAGGTATTTCGTAAAATTTTGAAACTAGTGAGAGTTAACCTAACTTTAACAAATTCCACGACCTCAAGTCTGCTAGGAATGCCATTCTGTATCATTGAAATCATCACTTTCTGAAAAACACCTATTTTCAAACCTTTGGCGATTAAGTATAAATTTCACCATTTAGTTACTCCGCAGCTTCATTAATCCTTGCACAGAACCAGAACAACTTCAAACAAGAGAACAGTACAATGCTGGAACAAGTTAAACAGAAGGAAGTTATGGTGAAGTAGATGATTACATTGGAATTAAAAAGGGAAAACCAAATTTGTATTAATAAATCATGTTACAAATAAAGCAATTCGGAAAACAAAACCAAACCGCCGAAATATCTAGAAGAACAAGATTGGGCTGTCTTTGGAAAGCTTCGGTACATTCTTAAATCTCAGCGTATCCCAATAAATCTTAATAGTAAAATTTATGAAGCTTGCATTTTACCAATTGCGACAGATGGTCTTGAGGATGCAACTTTCACGAAGAAAAGTGCTGAAAAACTCAGAACAACCCAGAGACAAATGGAGGAGCGTACCATGCTGGGCATCAGCCTAAGAGATCACATTAGAAAGAAGAGATACGGAGAGGAACAAAAGTGACAGACGTTTTTAAGAGAGTGGCAGAACTAAAGTGGTGGACAAAAAGGATAATTCATTGGCGACCAAGAACTACCAAGAGAAAAACAGGAAGACTCCAAATGAGATGGCGAGATGACCTCCAAAGAGTAGCAGAGAAAAACTGGTTACAAACGGCTCAAGATAAAACGACATGGAAGACAATGAAGGATGCCTATATTCAGGAGTGGATGGATAAGGGCTGAGCACGAAGAAGAGTTTTGTTGTCTCTACTCTATTTTCTTCTTTACAATAGAGTAACCTTTAAAAGAGATTTAAAATGGTGACAGCACCAATGTAGCTGTAATTACACTTCTCGCATTGCAAAAGGATAGTTACTCTTTCTTCTATTGTTGTGTACAATCAGAGTGTAATCATTATACGACAATAATATAGCGATGTCAGAAAGTGTGTCATTTTAAAATAAAAGAATGCTTCAAATGGTTTTCTCTTTCTACTGGGTTTGCCAGGTTTTTAAACTAAAGTAACTAAACTTTTTAAACTAAAGTACCAGGTTAAAACCAAAGTAAAACTCTGACACCAAACAGTTAGTATCAACAATATAGTATTATTACAGGTAAATGGTAAGTGGTAAAAGCTGTTAGGTGTTACAATCTATGTTTCAGTAGAAACCTTAGGTATGACTATTGATTCGTCTTATAAACGCTAATATCGATAATCTAAAAGAGATTAAGTAAGTCCCTGATGTTCTTACAGTTTTGTAAGTTATTGTGAAATGAACGAAAATTTAACGTATCTATCAAAGCATATGAAAAATTCTAAACTGTGTTTATTGCAACTGATATCACATTGCAAGAATAACTACAATCAAAACTCAATTTGTCGATATTCACCGCGCTTATCCGGCTCGATTCGACCACCATACATAATAATTATAGTGCATGAGCTCTTTTCAATTCGGCTCGTACATCGAGTGATTGTCGAAAGTGGCGCTTTTGTAGGTGTCAGAGCATTATGTCTTGACGTCTCGCTCAATAGAATAAAACAACCATCATCGATCCTATTGTAATCCACTTGACTGGAAACCTTAGAGTGCACTTCAAAATCGCTGCTTACACCGAGAATTTATTAGCCAACAGGATTAAAATAAACAGTCGATGGTGCTACGAGCGTATCGAGGAGTGTCGTCGAGAGGAGATATTAATTGTTACAACGTCGACGATCCGTTTTTACAATACATCCTGCTGTCATTAAGTTACACCATTAAATCCATGTTTTCCCGTGTCTTATTCAGATGACACAAAATTTAAATACTATAATCACGTCGGTGGTACTAAAGTATTACCTTATTGTTTGAAAGTTGCCTCGCAGGTGCGACCCAACAAAAGGACGAGCAGAATAGGTGGATTTTTTTACGTAAATACGACCGAATTTTGTACTGCCGGAAGGCATAAAGCTGTAATTACTTTGAAAAGTGAACGACCCTCCCTTTGCCAAAAGGCCTTTCGACGAAAGCCGAAACGAGAGTACTAATTTCTATTCAATAGCAACAAGCGGTGAAGTTGGAAAGTGCACTTGCAGTGACCATTGGGTACCAGTCACATGCGAAACACATGAGGACAGTAATTGTGTTTTCATTCAAAAGACTTACTACTAAAAAGACTACTTCAAAAGAGCAGTAGATTGAAGTAGGTGCATGCCATATAAATTATAAACAAAATTATAGTGATAATTTACAGGTCAGTCAATTCCTAGGGTTGAAAGTGGTGCATGAGCAGAATAAAAAATAATAATACTTACTGGTAATTAATATCATTTTACAAATATACAAAATTTAAATCAACAAAACGAAGGAAACTTTTTAAAAAATATCTACGTTATACTTTTTTATTTTGTATAGCAACTTATGAAATAACGTCGGAAATCGCTGGAAAAATGTCCCTGGCACCGAGGAAAAATATTTAATAGCGTGATTTTTTCATACGATACATATTAAAAAAGGAGAATAAGACCGTAATACTTAAATTACTGTAACATTTACCCTACAAGTATACCAATTTTCAATCCATACATCAGAGCAAATTTTCCAAGCGAGGATAACTCCATAACGTGCTGGTTTAAAAGATGTATTCCATTATTTTAGCTGTAATTACTTTCAAAATTTTTTTGATATAAGCCTGCTAGGTCTCTAAGTCTTTTGAAACTGAGCAAAATTTACCTTTCAAGTATACAAACTTTGAATCTATACACCAGAACAAACTTTCTAAAAAAAGGCAATTATATACCTTGCTAGTTTCAAAGGTTTCCTCAGTTATTTCAGCAGTTATTGCTTTCGAAATTAGGGAAATGGAAGTTTTTGAGATAAGCCCGGGAATCCTCTGAGGAAAATGTTGGAACTGACCAAAATTCTCAAAAATTTTTATTGTAATTTTATTTGTAATAATTTGATTTCTTTTAAAAAATTTTGTTTAATGCGCTCCCAGGTAAGGAAGAATATCGAGTTTTTTTAATTTTAGACACTATTACAAAAGCAAAACAAAAGCGAAATACTTGAAATTTCTTTAACATACATTTCATAAGTATACAAAGAACCCATATAGTAGAAAATTTTCCCGAAAAGGTCATCTCTATACTTTTTATGTTATAAACTTTTGTCCACTGTTTTACCTTTAATTATATTCAAAGTTTTGGACATGGGAGTTCAATTCTTCAGGCCATAAATATTTTTAAAATTTTTGGTATGGAGGATTTTGAGATTTTCGCGGTATGCATCTAAGAAAAATTTAGGAAGTGACCAAAATGTGCAGACCCATTCATAACGACTGTTGGCTTTTCAAAATTTTTGATATAATAATTTCCGGGTTGAAAAGGTGAACTTTGTACATTTTTACTTTTGAAACTGTTTAAATTCTTTTAGCTGTAATTATTTTCAAAATTTTTGGGATGGAAGCTTTTGAGATACAGCTTGGTTAACTTCTAAGGAAATTGTCCTGACCAAAATGATCAAAAACCCTATCTTTTTTATTTAATTTTTAATATATTTTATATATTTTGGGATAAATCGGTGTCATAGACTTTTTATGTTTGACACCATATATATTAGAAATAAAACAAAAACCTGTAACTACTGCAATATTTCAAATTTGAAATTCATATGAGGTGAGAACTTCCAAAAGAACAGCTTTACAATTTATTTTATAAACTTTCTTCTGTTCTTTCAGCTGCAATTATTTTCAAAATTGTTCAAATATCAGTGTTTTGGAGACAAAGCCTGGCAAGCCCGAAAATAATTAAATTGGTACTGAGCAAAGTTCCCTGAAATGAGACTTTGTGTTTTTTATTTCTAGTGACAATTGGTATTTATAAATTGTTTGAATTTGATACCGTATTACAACAAAAACAGAAAAGAAACGTAACTATAATGTTTATCTTTCCACTATAGAAATTTTGTACTTCAACTTTCTTGTACTCTTCTGACGAATTATTTTGCAAAATTTTTGGAATAACACTTTCGGAGATAAAGGCAGCAAGGCGCTGAAACCCCTCCTTTTGAATTGCAAAACTTTCAGAATGGTCAATTTTCGTTTGTTATTCTTAATGTCTGTGGGTTTTTTCAAAATTTTTGGATCAGAGGTTTTGAGGTAAAGGGGGAAATCAACTTCTTCAATTTGACACAAACCAGACCAAAAACAAAACGAAAACCTATGACTGCTAATTATACAAATTATTGCATGTATATTACTAGCAGTACTTTTACAAAGGGAGAAATTTGTTCTCTTTTCTTATATAAACTTTCTTTCATTCTAACAGTAACAATTTTCAAAATTTGGAATGGCAGTTTTTGGGATAAAACATCGCAAGGCTCTAAAGCAAACGTTCTTGGATCTGTACTACTTTCAATATTGCTTTTCTCAAAACCATACTGATTTGCTTTTTCAAAATTTTTGATTAAAGTATGTTCAATGAAAGTGGAAAAAATCCAGTAATTTAATCCAGTATTGTACAAGTGTACTAATTTTAAATTAATCTAATGGAACAAAGATTCTAAAAGACCGTCAACTTTATGCTTTCTTAATTAATAAATTTTCTTCTATTCCCCCAGTTAAATTTGTATTCAAAATTCCTGCAGTGGTAGTTTCCGGGATAAAACGCGGCAAAATGTCCTTGGAACTGATCAAAATTTTCAGCAAAGTATCTTTTTGCTTTTTATATTTCTAAAGACTACAGAAATTTTATAATTTTTGAGTTAAAGGGACAGCAAATTTTAGAATTTGACACAACATAACGCTTTACAATTATTATTCCATTATGAAAGAAATTTTAATTTAAATTAGAATTGTTTATATATAATTGAAATTTTACATGTCGAGAATTTCAAAATCTCACCCTATATATTGAAGTGGGGCACAAACAGCTTAAAAAAGGGTTTGTAACTAGAGGTGGCTCATAATTATTCTGATTAACTCATATTGTTACATTACACTGACTTTATATTTCTTTTCTAATCATATAAAAATTTGATTTCACTTTATTATCTTGTCTTAATAAAATTAACCGCTCTTAAATACATATGCGTATACCTATGCACAGATGTTTTCGTTTAAAATTCGTCTAGAATAGACTGGAACTTCTCGAACAAAACAATTTTTTGTCAGTTTTTTTCACGCATTGGCCGGCCGCGATAACAGAATTTTCATGCGTTGTGCGCCTGTCAGCCCTGACGAGTTCGGACAAGTTAACACGTCTAGGTACTAATTCCTAGGCATTTGTGCAAATTAGTTGCACCGGGTCACACGGTTCCTATAACTCGGGAGTGTTTATGTGCGCCGAATTTGCGATTTTCTTGAAGGAAACGTTATTTCCTTCTTCAGAGACTTTTGTGAGACATTGAGGGGGCCGAGAGGAGAACTTTGAAGACGCCGGCGCCGTTTGATTACCATTGGTAAGAGAGTTTTGATGATTTAAAAATCACGTGTGTACCGTATTGAATTTAACATATGGAAGTGGGGTTTGAGTTCGTATAACTAACGAACCGAGCAACATGAAAGAGGGTTCACTTGATATTTCTTCATTTTGTAAATTTACTTGTAAAATGTATTTGTAAGAGCAACGATTTGTAAGACAACAATGAAGAGCATTCATATTTTTCATTTGTAATCAGGGGAATTCTATTATTTTTTCACGTTTTTAGTTTAGAGGTTTCTGAGGTAATCGGGGGTATTGAACTTTGCAGGCATGGGACATTCTCAAAATTTAAAATTAGACGACAAATCTTCATACAAGGCGATTTATTAACATTGCACGAAAATTTCCTATTTCCTATGTACATCCGAAAACTGAGTTTCCCAGCTACAGGGTGTTCAAAGTTTTTTAAAGATAGTTCTATTAGTAATATTTAAAAGCTGTTTTGGTAGATTTCCATTAAATTTTATAGTGTGTTTCATCGTCTGTTTTTGACCTATTACTTTTGACTCAGAAATTCCAGGGGCGTACGCATTGGCCAATCGGTTATAATTTAAAAAATATAACTGAAATTAAAAACCGTGTATATAAAAAACATTTAAAAACCATATTAATCTGTAAAAAATGTCATTTCCATACTTTTTTAGAATGGAGTGGTTTTTCTAATTCTAATCCGAATGATTTGATTAATTTAATGTTTTTTCAATTTCTTGGTTTAGCGCATTTTAAGCGCATGATTTTAGTGGCATGTAGTATTTTCTAAATAAAAGGTTGGAGGAAAAATGTTGATACAGGGCGATTTAATAATATTGCACGAAAATTAAAGGTCGGTTTCCATATACATATAGAACTATAAATATAAGTTTCATATGTATGTCCAAGTACGGTTACTGTGCGAGATACAGTATGTTCAAGTTTCTTAAGGTAAAAGCATTCTTGTAATCACATTTAAAAAATCTTTTGACAGATTTCGATGAAGATTTTAGTTTGTCGATATCGTGGGATCTTTTGGACCTATCACTGTTGATCCCGTAATTTCAGGGGCACGTCCACAGGGCAAATCGGTTATAAATTTAATAAATATAACAGTTTGTAACTTTTATTCCATTACCTTTTGAATGAAGCTTGCTTTGTATTTCTAATCAGGATAATTGGGTTTTTTAAATTAAACAATTTTATTAAGCAACATAAGATTTTCAAAATTGAAAATTAGACGAAACATGCGGTTACCTAGTACGAAAATTAAATGTAGGTTTCCTTAGGTGAAAAGAATTGAGTTTCCTAAGTATGCCCGAAAACATTGGGTTTACGAGTTACAGGGTGTTCAAATTTCTTTTAAAAAAAGTTTTTCTTTAATACATAAACGCGTTTGGAAGATTTCAATTAAATTTCTTCAGTATTTTATACCTTCCGTTTTAGACCTATTATTACTGACTCCCATATTTCAGGGGCGTGCGCAGGGCAGGTTATAAATTATAAATTATAAATCATTTATAATTTATAAAGTACAGCAGCTATTAATGTGTTTGTAATTTCCATAATTTTGTTCTAATTCTAAGCAAGATTATTTAACTGCTTTTTTTCAAATTTTGTCAAAGGTCCTTTTCCTTATGTGAACATATGAATATGTTTCAAACGTATGTCTTTTTTAAAGAAAAATATTCTTTGATTGACATTAAACAATGTTTTCGCAGATTTCAATGAAAATTTTACAGTTTTTTCATGCCGTATTGACGTATCTCTTCATCCTATTATTTTTGGTTCAGTAATTCCAGGGGTGTATCAAGGGTGCAAATCAATAGTAGACTTTATACAATGCTGCGCAATTATATCTAATTAGCACTAATGGTTTATCTTTTAGTTTCCTGGTTTAGCTCTATTTCAGAATTTATGATTTTTATGCCTTCTACTATATTCAAATTTGATAATTAATTAAAAAATGTTGATACTGGGCGATTTATTAATATCATGCGAAAATTAAAGGTTGATTTCCATATGTTAAATTAGGAATTTATGTAATATTCACAACCAGTTTACTAGATTTCAATTAGATTTTTACAATTTTTTTTATACCGTCCGAATAACTCCTTTGAACCTATAAGTGTTGACTTAGCAATTTCAGGGGCGTACTCAGAAAGAAAATCGATTATAATGTTACAAAATATGACAGCTAGTAAATTTTTTGGAATTTCCATAATTTACTTGAATATGACGTTTTCCCTAATTGTAGTCAGTTATTTGTTTAGATTTTCAATTGTTTGGTTTGGCACATTTTGAGAATATACGATTCTCGTGCAGCGTAATATTTTCAAAATTAAAAAGTAAGAAGAAAATGCTGGTTTACATTGTATTAAGATGAAAGGTCGGCTTCGTTATGTGAAAATATGAATATTAGTTTCATATATGTATGACCAAGTCACAAGGTGTTCAATTTTCTTAAAAACACATTTAATTGTAAAATTTAAAAAATCTTTTGGCAAATTTCAATCACGCATTTAAAATTTGTTGATTCCGTAGTGAGGTATCTTTTGGACCAAATACTGTCTATCCAATAATTCTAGGGGCATACATAGAAAAATCGGTTATAATTTCGAAAAAATAGCAGCTAAGAAATTTCTTGAAATTCTCATTATTTTTTGAATGATGCAGTTTTTATGTTTCTGATCAGAATTAATGAATTCTTTTTAAATTTAAAAGTAGACGAAAAATATGGTTACAGAGCGATTTATTGATATTGAACGCAAATTAAATGTATTAGGTTTCCTTAGATGAAAATATAAATTGAGTTACTTAAGTAGGCCGAAAGGTGTGAATTTTCGAGCAACAGGATGTTCAGTTTTCTTTAAAAAAGGTCTATTATAACTAGTTAAAACCGATTTCTATTAGATTTCTACAGTTTCTTCATAATGCCCAGTTTGGATCTATTACTGTTGACCAAATTAATCCAGGGGCGTACGCAGATGCCAATCGGTTATAATTTTGCATACTATGAAGAATTTGTACTTTCAAATTTTTTTGGATGATGTGTCTTTTTCTAATTATAATCAGGATTATTTAATGGTCAAGCTGGTCAAGCAATTGGCTATATGAAGATAGTTTCAAAATCTGAAATATTGACATTTTGAGAACAAAAATTTTTTTGGGAAATCTGAAGTGTCAAACGAAATTAATTTGTGTTCAATTGCAATCAAAAAATAGTGAACCAAATATGTCATTTTTGTTGTTTTTCAACTTTACAGACTCATATAGTCACCGCCAAAGAGACTGTGGAGTCCAACAATAAAGTTAATTATACGGTAGGTAGGTCTTCTAGGTAGGTCTTATATGGTAGATACATGGAGAAAAATTGACCATTTATGAAAAATTGATAGTTACCTCGCGTCATCTCAAGTTGTGAAGGTTATGTTAATTAATGAAATAATGGCTTATACGTACTTGCTTTGCCTCCTTGTGGTAGTGAATTGTAGGTACTTTCGTTACATACAACACTAATTAAAATGAAATGAATATTTGTGTGTCGCCAAACCAAACCTCGTCGAATATTTCCCAAACAGTCACGTAACGCCCGATAAATCACACTTCCAAGCATTTCGACGATACAATCTGCGCGACGTAGAAAGGAAACGTTGCCCCATATCAATCATACCGCTATGTATGGTAATTTCCCAATACAATCCGGTCTTATTACAATTTTAATTTTGTATTGTCATTGTAATCAGTAGCAACAACTAAGGCGGTAATTGCGTACCTATACTCTCGCTTACGGGACCGCCGCAACTTCTCCGACATGCTACATATGAATATTCATAACAGTAAAACCGTGTGATAAATCACCGTTGCAGCCATCGAAAGAAGAATCCAATACCCACCTCGTATAATTATAAGGTGACTGATCAATGATTAATAATTCCGTATTTATCATAAGGGAGCATTGATCATGATCACACTACGATTCGATTCACAGATACACATCAACTTGTATCACTCGATTACAGGTGCGGATTTAGATCTGTGATCCTCAAAAATGGGCATTGCGTTAAGCTCTAAGAAATATAATCTCCGATCATCGATAAGTTAACGTAATATCTGCTTAACAAATAGAGTTAAATCTGTTTAAACGTTTAAAAGCTTTCATTTAAATTAATTTAATTGAAATATAATTAAATTAATTTAATAATTTAATAAATTTAATTAATTTATTAAATTCAATAAAATTGATTAAAATTTAATTTAATTTAAGGGGTTTAATGAAAATTCAAATTCAAAACAAGTTAGGTGGTAGGAACAATAATTAAAAAATTGTGGGTATAAGGGTATGAAGTTTTCTGAAACCTTTAACAGTTTATCCTTGATTCAGTTTGCCCTTTACACCTGAATTGTTTCATTAAGTATGGCTACCCAATTGTTTTAAGTTAGAACTTAAAATGATTTATAATTTAGAGTTGAAAATTTTAGAACTTCCAAGTGAAAAGGTGCAAAGGAAAATCATGAAAGGTACCGAATTAAAGGTCTTCATTGATTTATTTATAGGAGGAGTTTAAGAGTTAAAATTTTAAGGGATTACAAAAAATGTAACACATCAATAGTTTAACAGATCAATATTAAAGTGTTAAGAATGAGCAGATTATTGTTGAAGACTGTAGGGGTGATGCTCTTATACGCAGCATACACAAATAAAGAATAATGCGTTTCATATAATTTCTGATTCCAGAATACAAACAAACTTTTTACGCAAACTGGATCCGACGCTGCGTTTACCTCACAAAGATACACATCAGCGTATCATCTGATTTATCTTAAAGTTAATTTCCTATTCATCCCTCCGGCTAATGAACGAGAATATTTATTTTCGAACTCGAGTTTTATTGTTAAATTATAGTAGCTAAGATTGGACATAGTTTCATGTAGATACGTTATATACACGTATGTGCGTTGGATCTCAAACTGATGAATATTTATTGCTCTCGAACGGCTCCAAATCTAAATAAATGTCGGTGAAATCAAATCCCCGGGCGCGAGATAATAAATTGCCTTACGTGGGAAGGCACAAAGGATATAACGAACATTTATACTATTGCTAAATAGAGATCACAAATTAATTATAAGATTTATCGCCTCTTTCTAAATTCGCTTTATACGTGCAACAGAGTGTTCCGTTGCGAAACGACGAGACAGGATGAGCCGAAATTTACCAATTTCCCAGACAATTTGCCAAAAACATCGATTTTATGCTTTTTGAGCATTATGCACTTCTTACCTCGTTATTCAAATTACTTTATTTCTTTTTTTGAAGCAAGTTAAACATTATGGATTACCCGGGTCAGTGAATCTCGAGTCGTTTTATTATGTTGATTTTAGGGGGTGACTAATTGTTCCACCTGGCCAATTTTGGGACGAAAATTGCATTTTGGTGTACAACGATGCTCGCAGGACACAATTGAGCCCAAAAAAGGTCATGTAATGCATACGAATCGGTAATAATGGCATAAGAGGATGACTGACTACGTTAACAAGACGTTGACATACTTCATATTTATTCGAAGGGTTACAAGTTTTGTAATAGAACTTAATGATTTTTTTTTATCAGAGTCTATTACGGAGTGCTAAGAAGTTGACTTAAAAATTCACGAAATAATTGTCCACCGTTCATTTTGCCCTATACAAGTCAAAGCTAGTTATAACTAGAGCCCGGATTTATAGGCAGAAAAAATTGAAGAAAAAGGCGCCTGTAAAGGCAGAAATTTTGGGTCAAAAAGGCAGTAAATTTCGGACTTTATTGCTAACATGATAACTGATGAGTGATTTTATCAGAGAGTACGGCATTCGATAAAAATTTATTTCTCACGCCCTCTTGAATAAATCTGCTAATTGTTACACTGTTTATTTTGTCTAATTGTTTCACTGCAATTAAAAATGGTGCATTTGCAGCATTTTCAGACAAAACGCCAATAAATTCGCTATATAGCGACCGCATGCATCAGTTGTTTTATCGACGACTATGTATAAGAACTTATTTTCTACACAAGTCTTAATTTTTGAAATATTTTCATTGTAACATTGGTCCACTTTCGTTTTTCTTAATATAACTTCGGCGGGAGCATTTTTTTACACCATTTTTCGATGAGCGTTTTAAAACTAGGATTACTTAATTTATATAAGGGAATATTCGATTCAAACTCTAAACGCTTCAACCATAAACCGACATAAATCTGATTTAAATTCTTATTCTTCGCTTTTTCTTGAATTGACTGAAATAGATTGCCTTGTGCTTAACTGGAAACTGTCATTTGAAGTTTTTCTTGCATAATTTCTTTGATGAAAGGGAGTTTTACAATGTTGATTGATAAAATACTTTTTATTACTGGAAATATAAAAAAAATCATCATAAATGATTTATAATTTTTATAAAGTTACCCTCAGTTAAATACATATTATGCAAAACATAAAAAAAATACTTACTGGCTTTCCACAGGGTTTACAGAAAACACTATCACCATCAAGGGAAAGGTCAGGGTAAAGACGTATCCATAAAGAAATGTTAGAAGGCATTTCAAATGTTTTTTAACCATTTTAAATGACAACAGCGGAAAACGAATTGAGTACCAATGACAAATAATGCTCATTATATAAAATATTTTAAACCCTACCACTTTCGCAACAAAGAAAATGTAAAAATAGACCATAACACCATAAATATCTACCTGCCACTACCCGCAGGATAAGGATAACGAGGGTAGCTTTACCTCAATCTTCGAAGAACAGCTTATCTACTACATTTTGCTCAAACAACAAAATATAGGCAGTTTTAAAGTTTAAATTTACACAATCAGGCTTGAAATTTACAAAAAAGACACATATAGGCAATTTTTTTCAGTAAAGGTAAAAAAGGCAGAAAATTGATGGCAAAGGCAAAAAGGCAAAAAATGGCAATTTGCCTAAAGTCCGGGCTCTAGTTATAACATTTATTAATAGGGTTTTTGTCATCGAACTTAGATGCCAAATGTTGTGTATCAGGTTTACAAACCGTACTTTTAAGAAATGTACATTTGATGCTGAATTTAGTGACAGATCCAACTTTTAGCTTAGCTTTAGATCTAGAGAGGCGCAAGTATGCATACAAAACTGACAGAAATATGCGCATATATATGCTTATTTGCGCTACGTATATCCAAGGAACAAAAGATGAGGTTTTTATGGAGTTTACTGAAATACAAAATAATTAATTATAATAACAAGAGACAACTGCGTGTTGGTCAAAATTTTCTGTTAAAATTTTTTACCTTATATCCGTATACAGATCGTTCAAAACAAATCTGATATGACATCATTCATGTCATACACTGTTTTTCATTAGGGAATGAGATGGAATATGCTTAAGGCTAATGATCACCTCTTACTTTTTTGGTACATTAAACACACATAGTATCAGAATAATCTATTCACAAATACGTTCTCAAAAAGTCAGTTGATAAACGGGACAGTTTTTACGATTGTATTTAATGCAAGCTATAAAGCCTAAAACCATAAACTGTAATGTAACCATACCTTGAAATGTGCCGTTCGGTCGAACATACAAAGACATTGACAATATCAGCGGAGTCGATTTTACCCCTTTTATGTATACTGATTTTATAAAGCTGAATTTTGGCAGGAAGAAACATATTTTTAAGCTACTCAAATCATCATCACATTCATTACGCAGTATCAGCTATTTGTATTGTTAATCTATCAAAACAGCCAGCCTCTCCGCAATTTCTGGGAATTTTCTCTCCAGAATCTTCTGGGCAAATGTAAGTATATCTCAATACCAGAAATTTCAAAAAAGCTGTTTGACTCACTTCAGACACAATATCGAAAAACCTTAAATGACACATGGTTAAATAACAAAAGTGCCTTCAAGCCGTCGTAAATTAGATTTTGATAGTTCCAAGCTTGACGTTAAACGATGAGAAACTCTTTACTCGAACAAACCTACGGTTTCATTGTACTAGTTTCTTTGATAGTATCAAAGTTTCGCCATTTTCATTTGGATCAATTTTATATACTTGCACCACGGCCCATTTAACAAATAGAGCAGTAATTCTATTGTACGCACGTAATATTATTTGTCCAATCGTAGTCTGCCCTTGCATGTATTCGTAATGCAATTATTATAACGTTCGACCATGAACAAACTAGTTCTTACGTAGAAAAAAAGAGTTTTTCGTTGTGCGTGTCACCTAAACACGCATCTCGAGGAAGGAAAATTAAAAGATACACCAGTTTCCGTGACGGGCATATGACTATGTCCGTTCTGCGTGTGAATAAAACACTTTTTTATATTAACCAAACCGCAGGTAAAGTAACAGATCAATGACAATGTTTAGGGTGTTCGGTATATTGTTTGGATCGTCGGGCTGTTTTTATGTTTCCACCACAAAATTACAGTCATTCGGTCTCGGGGTGGGGCCGAGGGGGGCTTCATTGTTTGGGTGGTGCTGTCGGATTATTGCGTGAAACACGATGAAAATGGCAAATTAAAAATTAAAGCCGGGCCAATGAGGACGACCACATGCGCCCCCGATACGAACAAATGCCGCACTCCTGAGGTCTGTCCTCTGATAATTACACGTTTCACCGTCAGGGAATTACGTAAAAGGGAATTGTGTTCTTCCATCGCAACGCACAATACCCTTCGGAAAATTTCCGTTCATCTAGACATACCTATATATATCCTCCAGTTTGTAATGAGGATTATTACCCCTTATTTTTGGAACGTGAATGGAATGAGGCGATTACATATAGAGGGAAAATCGAAAATGCTACTTTTGAAGTACATTCGTCGAATGAAATATGCCAATTTGAATCAAGGTGAAGGCTTGAGTAATTCTTTTCTCTACTAGTAATACGTAGTCATTTCAGCATATATTATAACATCTTCAACCGGATAGTTAGTGTTCAAAAAACAGTCTCATGTATTGTAAAGCACCTCGCAAGGTTATACAAAGTGGATCATATCGACGTCATAAAATACCTATGATTTAATCTGCTTTTTTCTTATTTTGATCTATTGAATTGAAAATTTATGCAAATTTAAACAATCTGTAACGGTTGGAATTAACAGCTTAAAATTTCTGTATGTTTCAAATCAAATCAAAGCTATCTATTTTTCCAATGAATTCGTTTAATGCCCTTTCTTCTATCGGTTATTAGCATACTTCGCACTTCAGCCCAGTGACTAGTGTAATAAATGTCCAGGCCATAACTCTTATTTCCATGGTTCTATCAAATAAGCGTGTTTCCCCTTATTTTCTTGTCACCATGGCTCTTATGATATAAGAGTGTTTTTCCCCACTTTCTTTTGTGATAAGTGGGTTTCATATCTACTGCTTTCCTCAGTTTGCCTTCAATTTTTGTTTCATTGGATACCATTCATCTGCATATCATGTGTTATCATGTCTGTTTCGTCAGTTTCGGTTTCTATATTATCCTCATGTATTTTCTCCCATTTCGTTGTATTTTGTCTTTATCACCATATGTGTGGAAAGGAGAAAATTTAAACCATGTAAATTCAATCAAATTTATATTTCTTCGTTTCTAACAAAAATTAATTAGTTCAATCTAAAGTGCATTTTCTATTTATGTCATGAAAATCATTTCACTCTTCGATGGAAATAAAAGGAGCCTATTTCCTCTGACAGATTTGCTCAAAGAGACTGAATTTCAAGTTGTCTACGTCATTTTTAAAAGAAAATCTCATTTCTTAATTTCTTGTCACCTACTACACTTTCTCTTGCATCAAATACAATCTAATGCGATGTCCGTTGTTATACTCATCTACACCGTGAATAAGAAATATACTTTTGATGTTCTCGATATTGCTTTTGACAGTTAAGTCTTTGCATATAATAGGATACGCGACTCAAAAAGACACCTAACTTCTAAATGCCTCTTATACGCCATAATCTCATTCCACATCCAACTGGTCACGAGTCGGTTAAAGTTTTTGAAAAATGTTGTCGAGCCAGTGATCGTGAACGATATGCATTGGCAAGCAAGCTTAGAATACGGAACGCGACCTGAGTAAATATTAACAAAGGATGTAATTAAATATTAATTGTCCGTTTCTATTCTACGAAGGTGACAAGTAGGACGAGTTTTCTTTCCTTTTTAATCGTCGGTTTATCGAAGAAACGCCTTAAGATAGAAAATTTTCCAGGTTTGTTAATGGATGTTTGGATGGATGGATGTTTTGCTACAAATAATTTTATGTTATGTAAAATTATCGCAATGTATTTCAACTTTATGGCGCACTCCGTCAATTATCTTTGGTGTCACTTACTTTGTAAATTTTTAATGTGGAGTTTATGCCTGTCGTTCACACTACTACTGTGTGTTTGTACTGATTTAAGGGTGTTGCGTAATTTGTACTTAGAACTTTTAAGCGTTTTGCTGTAAACTTTTAATTTGTTCTTTCTAACTCTCTACGTATGTGCAAGTGAAAGAAGCTACGCAAGCAACTAGCAAATCATATGTTCGACGTGAAAGTGGCATATCTTTTAATTTCCCATAAACGGTGCGTGTTTCTAACAACACGCACAAAAACCGATGTTTCAGAGATAATTATCGCTACCGTTTCGATGCCTTTCCACCATTACATCGAGGAAATCGTTTATGTGTAATTATTACCATTTTTCTGGTATTATTAAAACCCAAGAAGGTGCTAGAAACAATCCTCTGAACCGGTGAGATGAAAGCTGTGTACACACGGTGATATAATACGTATACATGTTTAACAGTAAGTCGGTATATAATTTTCCGAAGCTCTACCGACGATAATGCGTATTTGTGAGTAAATAGCGTTGCTTTAAAATTTTCACGCAATAAATCGGAGAGAAACGATGGTAATAGAGCCAAATTATGAAAACTTACCTTCCGATATTAGCCGTTCTCGAATTTCCCATGCGAATATCGTGGGATTTTCCCTTTTGTACTGTTCAATTTTAGAAACCACAGCCGGCGTTGCTACCTTAGGTTTGCTTCCTCCAATTAGTCCCGGCGGCCTTAATGTACCTTCAAAAAATATCTTTATAAATACAATTGCAACATAAAAAATAAAAGTGAAAAATTTAAACAAAAATGAATTAAAATGAAAAAAGGAACGATTATTTTATGTCTATGCTTGAAAATTGCTCGAAAACCTAACTGAAGGTTTTCAACTTGAAATGATTATTTTAAAAAATTGCTATTTCGGTTTTAAACAGTTACTATTTTAAATAGGTTGAAAGAGTACCGCAGGATTTTATTTTGGGGAATTATATCGTCTATGGTGATATTTAGAAGTGTCTTAAAATGTTCATAGATGGCATTCGCGATTATTTGGCTCTCTTATTAAAAGAAAAGAAGATATTGAATTGGATGCGAAATGACGATACAATGCTGATAAAAGTGGTTATGTTAAAAGGAGATCGAAAGGAGGTTTTATGAAATTTGTTGTAAATTTTGATGTAAATATACTGTAAACATACTATATTTTACTATATAATATTTGATAAAATATACAGTAAATATACTCTAAAAAAGATGAAGAAGAAGAAAAGAATTAATGAAAATGTGGAAGATATTTTCATGCACGCATATCAAAAACGTTTTTAGCGATACACTAAAATTATGTACGTGTTCATTGGAAAGTACTGGAAATGAAGTTTAATGTACTACATTAAAAGATTGTAATGTGTATGGACGTGAAACGTGGACCTATATTATTGAATTTCTTTTATATACATGTACACAAAGAACTTATTCGAATTGAAAAAGAATGTACACAAGATATGTTTTTAATGTGCATCTACAATAAATTTAAGTTACTTGGAGATTACAGTACATTTAAAAATTATTTTAATGAATATTTTTAGTGTTGGCACATTTTAATTTTAAGGCTGTTGATTATGTCGAGGGTTACGATCATAAACTATCATAAAATAAAAAATATATTCATAAACGCATTTTAACGCTAAAATAGATTGTAGCTTAAAATGCGTTTAGAATGTGTTTCACTAAGGTAGCTATAGTTACCTCCATGTTAAGAATATACAGAACAAAACACTGTAGTTACATCTGTGAAACATATTCTAAACGTATTTTAAGCGAAAATCCTTTTTAACATTAATATGGGTTTTAGCTTAAAATGCGTTTAAAATGTGTTTCAATAAGGTAACTATGGTTACCTCCATATTAAAAATACACGGAACAAAACACTAGCTACATCTGTGAAACACCTTCTAAACGCAATTTAAGCTAAAATTCTTTTTAACGTTGATATTCGTTTATAAATAAGACCGTTAATGTTTAATATTAAATTGGAAAAATTTGGTTATTCCAAACCCTACTAGATTCAGTTTCAAGCCTGTTCTGGCCTTCTGAATTTCTAAAGAAACGGACTCCTGCCCTTAAAAAGGCCCAGAAGCGCACGTCTAATTAATATTTTATTTCATTTGGGCCCCGGCAAAGTTTTCGAATACTGCCAATTTGCTATGTTTTTAGGCTATAATGATTTCCTCAACTTGACTTTGAACATACCTAACCACTGTGATGGTGTCAGATAATAGTTCAATTCGTCTTAATATCGAACATTTTTACGGCGGACAACATGTTTGAACCTTCTGCCGCTTCTCTGTCATTATTTCAGGAACCACCCATGACATTTCTCGATGGCAAAGTATCCAATAAATGATTAAAATTCGCGAAATTCTTGAAACGCGGGAACTGTTACGAACCGCACCTTCGTACAACGCCGTCCACTAAATCATTTAAATTTTCCTGCAAACTTTTCGCCGTCCATCCACCTGCTACGGACGCTTTACGCTCGTACATCCCCACACATACATACATATTATACGTACTAAGAAGAACAATAAATTTACCAAAAAGACATCTGCCACCCTGTCTATAACTCAAAGAAAACGAAGGTATCAGCCGTCGTCGTCCATTCAATTTGAACAGAACAGAACCGAGCGCTCTTCCCCTGTCGCGTGTGTCTGTAAATTCACCACGCACCCGAGGAATCCTCTCCATTGACAAAAAGTCGCGTCATTAAAGTGATGTAAGATTCTTTTAAGGTTATAATATTTCGACAGGTTCTGTCACATGAAGTTGGCCGAAACGAAAGCATCCCGCTTTGATTTGTTTTACTTATTGCCGGACGATTACCGCTGCAAAAAACCCGATGGCGTAATGCGTAAATTGTTCTCGATAGTATCGACACTGTTATTTGCAACAGTTGGAGAAATAAATTTTTGGAACATTATACGAAATTTCTATAAGCATATGTACATAGTATACTATTATACACACTTCTGTGCATATTTTTGAATCGACGATTTAAATACACTTCCTTAGCATAAATTTCATTATTTTGACAGATAAATATATTAATGCTTTCAGATCTCTAGATGCAAGGGAATATAAAAAGAAAAATTTTCAGTATTATAAAGATCTGCAAAAAAATTAAAATTTCCATTGCCGATATCATTTTTCTTCATATATTATTACCTACGGAATTAAATTAAGTGATATAAACTAATCAACCAATAACGTAACTAGTATTAATATCATGGGCAAAGTTTGAGCTTAATAACACGTCAAGTTTAATGAGATAAATAATTAGTTATATATTTGCGCACCCTGGAGTAATTTTCCTTATTAGACTTGAAGTTTAAACGTTGTCAATGACGTATACACAATTTGATATTATTATGCAAGCAATTCAATTTACGATATTAATTTTGTGATATCCTTTCGTCGCTATCAGCGGTCAGACTGACAAACGGTTACCACGGTATAACAATTGATGCTCGGGTTATACAGGGTGCCCCCGAAAGGTCTGTACAAACTATAATAGATTCTTCATATAAAAATATATCAGTTCGCTCCATCTTACCTTAATACAAAGTTGATAGATACGGAGATACAGGGCGTCAAAATTTTTATTTCATTTTCAATTTTCTTGTATATTTAATAAGAAACATCACAAATTCACAAAAATTGGTATGTGGGGGTTTTTTAGGGTGACAAATTTAAATGTAAAAACCTCCATATACCGTATTTTGTGAATTTGTGATGTTTCTCTCATTAAATATGCAAGAAAATTGAAAATAAAATAAAAACTTTGACGCCCTGTATCTCGCTATCTATCAATTCTTGTAATGAGGTAAGATGGAGCGAACTGATCTACTTTTACATGAAGAATTTATGGTAGAATTTTGTACAGACCTTTCTGGGACACCCTGTACTTTCCGAGTTTTCCATAAAAGTTTCGGTTTTCCATTAGACGCCATCTACTCAATTTTAAATTCTACTCAATAGAATTATCGAAGCAGAGATTCAGAATTACTTAAAACCCTTTATTACGATGAACATAAATATTGTGTTTTAACACAGGTGTTAAACAATTTATTTCTAGATCAATGACGTGCAATCAGATTTGTTTTGAATGAAGTATACCTATAAATTCTACTTTACCTACAATTTCACAAATACAACAGTACATAGATGTAGGCATAAAATTTATACCAGCTAAATGTATGAAACGCAGGAAGGGCTCAGGGGTGGTTAACGTGACCTGCGGGGAGGGGCCGCCCTCTCCTAGCCCCTGGATCCGCCCATTATGCCACGTGTGAAACTAACAGTAAGCAATTAAAAAAAGAACAACAATTTTTTAGTTTATAACAAATACTGGGATCGTGCCTTTTGTTTTCGTTCAGTTTTTTGACGTCCCGCTGCCTAGCTTCAAGCTCATGTACGTCGACTTGAAATGCCCGTATACAGAGTGATGCGAGAAAAAATCGCCAACAATTACAATCGAGTTGGCGTCGGCAGTATTCTTATCACCTTGTAAGTCTCGTACATCTCCCGCAGCGATCCAAAACGGAGTAGGTGCGACTATCCTCTTTCCATCTGCAATTTTGTTAATTTTTATCTCTCACGTAATATTCATTTGGATGCAAACTGCATGACTGTTAACGTTTTCCCATATGGCCGAGAATAAGCCAATTAGGATTGTTGCTTTCCCTCCTCGCATTCTTTTGATGCCTTTATTTGACTATGGGCAGGGTTGGATCGGAAAAATGTCCTTTAAGACGTAAAGACTTGACGTTTAATACTCCAACTTTGATTGAATAAAATTCTCACGTTAATTTTTTTTTTAGGCGAATAAAACCAATGCGACAGTTATAAACAAGCTTGTCGATTTAAAACTAGTCTAATTTTATCCATCGATAATCAATTAATAAAAAACTATTAGGCGAATTATTCAGTGACATCTACTGTTTTAATTTTAATATATACACTTTAACATACTTGAAAAGATTCCGACAGTATTAACACTTTTTTTAGAGAAGAATTGGGTTAAATACTTACTACTTATGTATTAAGTTGTCTAAATATAGAGTCGATCTTAACTGGGCGACTTTCAAATCGTCTTCACCGAATAAAAATCTACAAAAACTAGATTTATATTTCGAGGAAATCGAAACCTGTCCGAGGCACTTAATACGTTCTATTTTAAGTACTATTTTACGATCAATCCGCTTTCAAATTGATTTCTGAGGAAAAAATCTAAGTAGCGAAATTGCGTGTAATGTATGGATAGAATTCATCCAGTCAGTTCATGAGCTGATAGTTCAGGAAAAAATGTTTGTATTCTATTCCCGACTTATAATGTACTGAATTAGTAATTGAATATAATGGAGATGTCTAAATTCGATGTCGGTTTCGGTCCTGCGCTGACGTTGGCACGCTTGAAAGGAGCTCAAAAAGAGGTACGATTCGAAGTCAATGACAAATCACTACCATCGATTCTTATGGTATACGTCGATGTAAACATTGTTCGAGTACCGACCGACGTGGAATTTTTTTGGCAAAGTACAGGCTGCTCTATGCCTGGAAAAACTTTATGGCTTACTGTTCCGCGCAGGCAAGACATTCTTCTTTTACGAAAAGCGAGGCAAAAAGTTGAGCATTGACACAATGGTTTCCTTAAATAGTGCTAATAAGAGCTTTACACACAGAATACATCATGAAATCTGAAGTGGGCACAAAAACCCGGCATCCTTTCGAAGTGAACGTTGAAGAATGCCGACGCCTGATGGACCGATAACTAACAAATTTATAGACAAGAAGCGATCCTCGATTTACTGCTTTTACTGGTGATATCAATTTTTTATGGGCCGCGTGGTCATCGCCATCTGTTCATATTGCATTATTCAGTAAGATCGTTTTGGCAAAAACTGCTTCTTCGGTTATCATTAATATTTCAGCGCAAGGTGTAACGGTTACGCTGCACCGAACTTTTTCTACTAAGATCAATTTGCTCGCAAATTAACAAATCGAAATTAAAATTTGACCGCACGTTCGGGCGACTTCCGAAACGAGCTCGACGCTTACGGATTGAAAAATTCAAAAAGCTGCTAAGGAGATTAAAGGATACAGTTACCGATCGAGCCATCATCCTATGCGCCCCAATTCACAGGCTGACATCAGTTTTAATCCTCGAGTGCCAAAATCGGATTCAGTGGTCTAATCTTTAAAGCGTCGTTTGAAATTCAAATTAATTGGCACTGTTCGCCTCAAGCCGGTGTAAAAAGTTTACAAAGAAAAGTAATAAAATACTTGTAGGTTGATATCTTCGAGAAATCAGTTCGGTACATCTCATCAACTCAATCTCATTCTACAAAATCTATTACAAATGTTAAAACTTATAAAAGTAAGGTGGAGAAACTTTATTGGTTATTTTCTGTTCGGTTACGTAAACTTGTAGAGTTCTATATTTAGGCCAAAAGAGTAGCTAGTAAAAATATTACAGTTGAGCTATGGCTAATCATTCTGATGAATGATGAATCCTTGCTTTAGTAAGTCCTGATATTAAAATTTTTAACATGATAGATAGATATACAATTACAATATACCTACGGCATATGTCTTGATATCAATTGCAATTTAAATTAATTTTTCTACCTACATTCACTTTGTCTAACTATAGAGAAGGACAAACAGAGAAGGCTAGGGAAGAACAAATTTGCTTACCAAACTATAAGAAATATGCGCATAGATTTGCAGTATTTTCACTCCTTGCATCTTATAAAACTAACAAATATGCAAGAAATATTAGATGGTGTTTTTGTGATTTTTAAAAATGCAAAATAATTAACTATAATAGCAAGAACCAAAAGATGACGTTTTAAATGCAAAATATTTAATTATAAAAACAACAAACAACCAGGTGTTGCTTAAAATTTTAGAAATAGTAACAAAAATGCAAGAAATGATGTATGATGCTTTCATTCAATTTTTTTTCTACATTTTAAACTCTGACTTTCGCCCATAAAAGAGACGCCAGGTAAATTATAGTATCATTAATAATACTCCTCATCACTCCAATCCTTGTCACTACGAGGGGACTTATTACGTCAATTGAGGGACGCCGAGGTAGTTCTCTCAATGATTTGGATAGTGAAAAAGAAAGTGATATATGATTTCAAAACGTCTCAGTGAAACTGTATTTTTATTGATATTTTATGCAGGTATGTAAATAAATATGCAAATAAATTTAAAATCGCAAAAATATGCAAAATATGCCATTTACATAAATGCTCTTCTGTAGTAATGAATAATATCGACACTTCCATATTTAGGGAGTTTGGTGTAAATACCCAAAAAAAAAAACTAAAATAAAAATAAGTAAATAAAAAAATTTTGGTTCGCTCTACTTGGCCCATTTTTTTAATTCTTTAGCATTCTTCACGTTTACCGCTAGCTGATTTTTGTTTTGCTGATATGCTAAGTTGTTAATTGCAGTTAGTTATATAAGTACGTATAAGTTATGGAAATTTTTTAATTTTTACATTTTAAGTAACTCAGAGGAAAATCCTGAGGCAGATTCATTTTAATTTGTCATATTTATAATTTAAAACATTTTATGGTAACATTATTGATTACTCCCAGATATAATTTTTTTTTCCTGTTTTTGATAGAGGTTGCTTAGGCGATATTATAGGAAAATCGTTAAGTAAGATAAAAAATTCTTGTAGTTCTAAGTAATTGCAATTTTTGTGTTACTTACCTTGTATATTAATTCTCGCGTTTAATTGTGATGGAATCTCTTTCAGTGAGTTATTTTATTGTGACTTTTTTATTTCTTTGGGAAATTTAAATTTGCCTAAGAGGAAAGGCCTAACATTTCTTAGATGGTCTGAGTTCGATTTCTATGTTCAGCAGTTTTTTTAATTATGTATTTCTTTATATTTTAATAACAATGCATTTCTACAAAGTACTATCATTTCGAGTACAAATTAGCAGATCATTTAGCTTTACATTAGTAAATTTACAAAGTTTTTTACAAAATTTTAGTAATTTTCCAAGAGGAAAGGCCTAACATTTCTTAGATGGTCCGAGTTCGATTTCTATGATCAGCAGGTTTTTTAATTATGTATATCTTTATATTTTAATAACAATGCATTTCTACGAACTACTATCATTTAGAGTACAAATTAGCAGATTATTTAGCTTTACATTAGTAAATTTACAAAGTTAATAGGTAAAATCAATTTTTTGTCATTTACATGCGCCATCGTGATCAGCACGCTTATTAAGTTGGATGAGGATTTAACCTGCAATTCCATTTCGGAAATTTTTACAAAATAGTCGGTGCCATTAAAACAGTACACTGCCCAAGGAAAAATTTGTCTTGAAATTTCATCTTCTGGATATCAGGTTTGAATTTGAGGAAACTGACGCCTATCTATGAGTCAGATGTCCAGCCTGATAGGCGCTTTTGATAATTACATTGGAGTTAAGTACTAATATTTTTGAAAAATCGGAATTCTTTACTGAATAAAGTTCTTCAGAATTATGATTAATTAACATTAAAAAAAACAACCGTTCAATTTACGAAAAACAGTTTAAATGAAGTTATGAAAAGTTCTTCAGATTTAAGATTCATAGTGAAATGTCAATTGGGAAAAGTTAAATTTTTTTCGATTTAAATTTTTTACGCAGTAAGACATTATTTCATCGACAAAAATGATTTTACAATAACAATAACATAAAGTCACAATCAGAAAAGATATCTAAAGATGAAAATATGTAAAAGGATAATATAAAAATGACAAAGTGCCATCAAGTTTTTTTCTTTTCCAAAGATCTCATAAAATCTCTCTCAATTTAAACACCCGAAGTAAAAAGGTGAACCCCTTAGGTACTTAATTTATTACTTCAAGAGGGGTGCTAAAAAATGAATATATTATTTTTGGAAATATTTCAGATAAACGTCCCTTTTTAGTTTTGATACATTTTCCATTTCCCATATGCTTTCAAAGGCCTGGGGATTAAATTCAAAAGGCGACGATTCCAATTTATTTTTCGCCATTTATACTTATTCGTGCATCATTCAGGATGTAAGAATTCGCTTTGGTTTTAAAATTTATAAAATTTGCATTAGCTTCAGTACAGTGACACCAACAACCCTCTAGAAAAAAATTAACTGCTAATACGAATTCCGCTCCGATTCACATACAAACCAGTAAAAAATAGATAATACTAATAAATAAAATAGTTAATATATTCAATCGATACGTTTCTAATGATAAAAAAATAATTAAAGGACGACTAATTATGTCGTCAGCGTTTCTGACGTTTCAAAGCAGCCAACTCGCGCTACTGAAACCAATCCCGTGACAATTAAAAATTTATCGTGAGGAAGGCATTTGTCGCCGTCGGAGAGTCTGTTCCTCTGAAAAATAAGCCAGCAGGAGTAGCAGCAAGAGCAGCAGCAGGAAGGCGAGCGCGGCCCGACTCAAACATGAACAATAAATAACAGAATCGATGGATAATTATAAGTCCTTTAAATTACAGTGAATGCTGAAATGGCAAACGTGCTTAAATAAATAATCCTCATAGCGTTTTAATGCGATATGATAATGTCGGTTATTAGTGGATATTAACTGCTTCCAGACGGCGGCGGCCATTTTGTAGATCGCATGTTAGAATGAAACCTTGGCAGTAATAAGTGATAGGTAGCCTGCTCGCACAATGATAACCGGGACTTTATGTGATATACCCGACAACTTTTGTGATGTACCTGCCCATTACCGTTTAAATTATACTTTCCTATTGGGCGCTTTCCTCCCCTACGAACTTTTTGTAAACTTTACGACGCTTATCTATAATTACGGGACCGATACAACTTCATGAATTAAAAGTTTCCCAAAAATGTTGACATATTCAAACTTTTACTTATTCAAAACATCTATTCATATATCATTACTTTCAAACTGAAAGTTGCTAATGAACATTCTGTCATTGCTATTTAATGTGTTCAAAACATTCTCTTAAGTAACGTGTTCACAAAAAAATATTTTTGTTAATTCAAATCAACTTTAACATTTTGTTAAGTTCGAAAATAAGCCGCAATATCTACACCTTCTCTTCTATGGTTTAGTATTGATTGGAAAAAATTTTTAAGGAAAATGGGGTCCCCTATCAAAATCTTTTTGATTCTTCATGGCTTCATAATTGTAGGAGAGGGGATTGGAGTTTATTCAGACCAACAAAACGATGGTTGCAAAATTGGTTTCTTTAGAATTTTGAAAAATGAGACTGATCTTTAAAATTGAATCTAGAAGAATTTGTGAATGTTTAAACTTTTCCATTTTAATTTTAAAGTTCTTCCGAAGGTTTTTAAACCAAAAATTTGCCTCAAAAGCGAATTAGTTTACAGACGTTTCAAATAATTTCGATTTTATTTTAACCGCTACAGATCGTTTGGAATAATTTTTTTGTCCTTCTATAAAGTAAAACCGCCAAAAGTGCCTTAACGTCGAATTTAGAATTAACGAACTTTCAAATTTTTTCATTCTTCGAACACTGCTGAAAACGTAACTTTTGAAAATGTTCTCAAATTCTCAAACCAGTAAAGCGTTTTCTCCTAGATTCCAAATACAAGAAAGTCTGAATCATGCTGAAGAAGACTCCTTAAGGATATTGGAACGCCACAATAGATTTAAAATTGAAGACGAAAAGGTTTATGCATGTTTCAGTTTCTATAGATTTTATAGATTATAAAATCACAAGAATCTAGAATTAAGATTCTTGAAGATCATCTGAAACATTCACCATCCAAAATTGCCCCAAAGGAAATCAAGATTTACAAAAGTGTCAAACAATTTCATTTTAAACTTTTAAATGTAGACTTCCAACGTTTACGCGAAATTACAAATTCTAAAACGTGCCTTAAAATCTTGTCTACAGGATTAATTCAGGTCTCAAATTATTGATCCCCTGAGGACAACATAAAAAAAAAAGATTTTACTAAACAGTCATCGTTAAGCATTAGAAGCTTTTTCCTTACAATTTCAAAAATTAAAAAGTCTGCTTCATGCTGCAGAAAAACTCCAGAAGTTCCTGTAGATATTTGAAAAACCAGTGAGTGAGTTTAAAACTGAAACTTAGAAGATTGTAGAAGTATATTGTCAATTGATATATTAAACAGTTGAGAACTTCACGAATCTACAAGGAAGATAAGCACTGGAGGTTTTTCTAAAACTTAAATCATCCAAATTTGCAACTAATGAGACCCACATGTTTCATGAAATTTCCAAAAAATTTCATTCAGATTTCAAACGATAGGACAAATCGAAGATAAAGATTCCAAAAGTGTTATTAGAATTTTAATTCACGGAAGGAAGGTCCTCCTTCGAGGACCACAGAAAAATATCTAGATTTTCCTAAATCACCACAAATAGTTCACTAATACTCATAACTAGCTACTTCGTATTTTAGAAATTAGAATAGAAATAGAAATCCCATGAATAAAATAATTAACTGAAACTGAAAATAACTAACTAAAAAAACTATCTAACTAACTAACTTAAAAAACTAGAAAACTAACTAAAACTGAAAATAATTGATTAACTGATTACTTAGACCGTTAATAATTCACTGACGGTATGAATTTAAATTGTGTTTCGACTTACAGTTAATATCCCGCTCAGTTGAGTTAAGATTGTAACTCACTTATCGCATCAATTTATTGACATTTCGGAATAATAATGGAAGGGTTCCTAATTCACATTACGGCAATTTATAGAGGAATTAAAGTTCTGATTTATTATCTAATCTTTTTTCTTCTAAATTCTGATATTCTTACTGATATGAATTTAAATTTTGTTTATAGTCATCCTATTTAGTTAAGAATGTGATTCGCCTTTCGTATTATTTTACTAAAATTTCAAGCGATGACAGAATAGTTTCTATAGAGAAATGCTCACTACTTTACTTCTCATTACAATTATGAAGTTATTATTATCCCTGAAGGGTAAATAAAAATTCCCCATTAAGTAATACTCGCAACTCGCCCATAACACATCATTAAGGTAATTATAAAGTGATCATTTCTAACTGACTTACTTGGAAATACTTCCTATTGAGTAATGGTTATTACTATCTACTTCTTATTACAATTTATAAAGGAATTAAATTTTAAATGACATTCCTTGGAATACATACATCTTGTTGAGTTAAGTTCGTATTCGCTCTTAATATATTATGTTCATTTATATTATTAGTTATATATATATTATGTACCTATATTATTAGTTCACTTCTAGATTTTAGATAGGTTCTAGATACTTTCGTGTTATAACTTCAGCATTGGAAATGATTGGATCTGGATTCATGCTAATGAAATATTATAGAAATTATGAATTTAGATTCTAGTAAAGCCATGACGAGTTTAGTTCTAAACACTAGAAAACTTCAATAATCTAGTAGGAAGTTTCCAGAGTTTCTTCTGGAAATTTCAGTATCCACAATTTCCGCTAAGAGAAAACTAGATGGTTGACGGAAATTTCAAGCATTTGATTAATTTTATTGAAATTAAAATTACCAGGCGTCGAAAGTCGAATCTAAAATCTAATGTAAAAAGTATATGGGAGGCTATAAAAAAAATTAATTCTCTGAGGACCACAGAGAAAATGTAAATTTTTCTAAATGGTCGTATGTAAATTTTAGAAGTTATCTCTTTATAATTTCAAATATTAGATACATTGAATCACGTTGAAGATATATTCTAGAAATTCCTTTACAATTTTGGAAGGCCAGATAGCTTTAAAATGGAATCTAAATGGTTCATGAAAATTTCAAACATTTCCAGTTTTATTTCACGAATCTAGAAGGAAGATTTCAGGTTCAACAGGAACCTTCAAGTTGCTAAAATCCAAGTGGTGTACAAAAGTGTTAGATAATTTTATTTTACATCAGAAATTTGGAAAGTACCCAGAATACAAATTCTAGAAGTTCTTCCAGAACTTCAAATGACCGAAAGTGCTTTACAATCGAATTTTGATGTTTTGCACAAATATGAAAATTTTCTAAATCATTAGGACCATGAAGAAACCAAGATTCCCTAAACAGTTTGAAATAGAATCTAGAAGGAAAATGCTTCTGAGTTCAAACACTAGAAGGTATATGTATGAATTAGGAACTGTGTCGATTTTATTGATATTAGTGCATTTACCACCGCAATTAATATGAAAGCACTAACTTCGAGTAACTATTGCAATAGAAGACATTATTTCTGGCCTTCTAACGTTTTCGTGCATTATATAGACCTGTCTCGCAAAAATGTGTCATTACACGCAGTAATTATTGTTGAATCGAAACTACTCTCGACGAAACTATTGACCATAGTTAATGTCAAACTACAAATCACTGGATTGAAAGATGAAGGCATACTCGTTTCAAACAGTGTTATTTTGAAAGGGGCTGGAGGTCGAATTAATTATACAAATGGTTTCAAGTTCGCCCCGTTATTTTTACGTTTGCATTGAGACCCGTCCCTCGTTTAATTGGGCAAAGTTATTACAAGAGCTTGTCGATACATTCACCTAAGACATCAGAGTCTAAATGGTGGCGTATACATTTCCAGTTCTCGCTCTATCGCTCATTGTTAACGCAACAATAGCGTTTTACGTCCTTTTAACGTTTTTACGTCGTAGTATAAAGTGTCGGGCATTATCGTCTTTCATCCCGTCGAAAGTGAAAGAAAATCAGTCTTAGTTCATCTCAAATTATAACGTTCTCGGTCAGCTAACGTACGATTGACTTTAACTGGCAGGAATTATGTTGTGGCTCGTCTTCCCATCCATTTAAGCAATTTCATTCGTCATAAGTGATAGACATGTGTGAGTACCTGCTCCTAACCATCCATATAATTATTCGATGATGATTCTGCCATTCATTTTTGTTAATAAATCGCACGCAATTCGTCCGATGATGATCATAATACCGGGCATCATTGCTTATATGCGGAACCATAAAAATTAGTTAGATTACATGTTATTTGGAACGAAATTACAAACATGGACGAGGAAGCGTAATGCTGATACACTTACGAAGTGTATACGTTATCCATTCGGTTATTTCACAGCGGATGATCAATATTTTTGTGCTCATAACAAAAGCCTTTGGATCGCACCGCTTTAAATTGTTGACTGGACATAATTGATACATGTTGCACACGTGAGGCGTAACTAACATCCCGACGGAAAGTTGTACAGTTTGAAATAAATGTAAAAGACCCGATACTAATTGACCGGATTAGGAATTTAGAGAAATTAAGAAGCCCACACCAGTGGACGTATTCAATCTAATGATTTCCAAGAGAGTAACAATAACAATAATTAGACTAAACTCCTTTTTTATATATAAATGCACATACACAACACTCCCACGTATCGTCACCGTCGTTTTTTCCAGAAGAATGATAATTCCTCGCCCGCGGCTCTCGAGCGGCTACTTAGTAGCCTTCATGCAACAGGTAATTGGTCTTTCTTAATCCTTTTTATTCATCCCCCGAGGTTACGCTAAAGTGCTCCTTTTACGTTATTAACTCCTTTGTATCCTCACAAATTATCCGGAATATTTTTACGAATGTCTCGCGCAACGCGAACTCGATTATCTCGCACACAGAAGGGGGGAAATCGAAGCGAATTAAAGAAATAAGTGCTTCATTTATTTTTAAGGCGTAAAAGGGCGTTAAAGATATTGAAATTGGAGTTGTAAGTGCAGTAAACAGGTTTGTGAAATTTCCAAGCAGTCGTGTTCGAAAATTATAGACTGTGTGTTGCGCGAAATTGGTGCGATTAAGGGATTTTGAGAATTCTAGTATTTAAAACAAAATTAAAAAATTGCCTAAATTTCTCATATACACGTGATCTATAGATGTTGACAAGCTCTTAGGGAATTTTCTACAATAGTTTCCTTTGGGGCGATTTTAGAAAAAAACATTTTAAATAAATGATGAGAAACCAAATAACGGTAATTTAAAAATAAATCACTAAGGCCGTTATTAAGAATAATGGAAAAAACTGAAAATGATCAGGAGTAAACCGAAACTGCTTTGGACGAAACCCTTTGGAGTACGCTTAAAGAAAAATGATTCAAGTAAAAATTAAAGATATTTAATATGATACTTTTGTAGTGTATAGTAAGAATATGTAAATCCAAGAACCTTTCAGAGAAGATCAGTCAAGATAGCGATTGTGTCCATCACCATAGGTTAAATAGTAGATTAAATATACAAAGCACAAAATACCGTTTAAATATTTTACGAGGTAACACAAAAAGGAAAAGAGTAAAGTGTCCTTTGCCCTTAAATGATTTTAATCAGAAAGGCGCGGATTCAAGTTTTCAGGCAGCTAAGCCCAAATACAACGTTCCAGTTTTTCCTTATTTACAGTTCCTGAGAAGAAATCGACCACATATACACACACGGACAATTTTCGATAACCATAAATAAACCATAAAAACCATTATCCCAAATTTCGAAAATCGACGCGAAAACAATACTTTCTCATTATGTGAGTACCTCATATTAGAAAGTAAAAAGGTTTACACTATACCTACATACTATACCACTGTACTATACACTATATCAAAATCTGGGTATGTAGATCGCACTAAGACGAATTGTTTTCAAAATTATTGTCTATTGTTATGAATGTTTGATATCGAAGTGTAATTACACTTCGGTGTTATAATAATATTTTAAAAATATTGATCTTATAAAGTATCCCCATCTACACCCAACGAACCCATTGATAGTGAGTGCAGCTCTAAATGCAAGCATGTTTGTAGTACACTTCCCCAATTGAGCTTAGCATTTTACAAGAAAAGAACAATACGTAGCAAAAAATGCAGATATTTTGATAGGTCCATCGATCTAATATTTTTGCCTGTGCTATTACGTCATACTTATATTACTTATGTTTTTTTAGTACTATTAGTATTACGATTGTTCTGTTCTGCTTTCATTATTAAATAGAAATGTAGTGACTATTTGAAATTCAATTTTGACGTTTGTAAATTTGATAACATGTGCTGGTATGAACAAAATTAATTATTTCAATATTTCTAAAGGAAAAAAATTTCTCATCATAATTCGGACTTTATATTGCTTGAATTTATAACCACAAACTTTTAGAATCTATCTGAAACCATTTGGAAAAATCAAGTTTATTCTATGACCCTCGGAGAGCGAAATATCTGAACTTTTTATCCACCTTCTAGATTCCTATTTTAGGCAGTTTTGAATGTTGAAGATTCCATAAGGGCTTATGGAATATTCTTTCTAGATTGTTAGCGGTTACTAACGATTAGAACTAAAATACAATTGTTTGAAATTCCCCTAAAACTTTTGAATTAAATTGTAAACCCAAGCTGGCACCCCAAAATTCTGAAGGAACTTCGTAAAATCTTCTTTACCATTGTTCAGATCGTCTATCGTTTGAAATTATAACCAAAAAGCTTTTATAAACTATTTAAGACCATTTAGGAAAATCTCCATTTTTTTCCTCTATGGTCAGTGGAGAATAAAACCATTTGAAACGTGCTTAAAACTTCTAGACTTTGTTTGGATGTAGATTTGGATATTGATGGTTCCCTAAGAACCTTGAAAATCTTATACCTACATTTTTGAAGTTTACCAACGTTTAGAATTAAAATAAAATCTTTGGAAATTTTTCTGAACCTTCTGGATTTAATTTTAAACCCAGTCTTGCTTTGCAGAATCCTAAAGGAACTTCGTAGTGTTTTCTTCAACACGATTAAGACTTTATATTGTTATTTAGTTACAAGAAACATAGAATTTATTTGAGACTATTTACGAAAATTAACATTCCTGCCTCGGAATCTGCGGAAACTATTTGGAACTTGTATAAACCTCCTAGATTCGCTTTTAAAACATTTTATTAATTTGAAGTTCATAAGAAACCTCTGGAATTTTTATTTCAGGTTGTTTCTACCGTCTAAAATTAAAATGAAATTGTTTGATAGTTCTGTAGAGTTCCTAGATTCAATTGTGAAAGCTCAAAAATTCTACAGTAACGTTCAAAGTGGTCCTGACAGGATTTAGACCTCCCAGCCTTTGAAAGAATTTCAATGAACTTCTAGATTTAACTTTAGACCATTTAGAAAAATTATCCTCTGAGAATGTGAATTATAAAAAGTTCCATAAACTATCTAGGTTTAACGTTAATGCACCGTTAGCGTTTTAGCCGTCTAGAAGGACCAGGAATTTATTTGAAACATCCTTATGGACTTGATTTTAAGAAAGGCTTTCAGAAGGACATCTAAAATCTCCACTCTATATTTACGATTACGATTTTTACTTATTAAAATTAAAATCGAAGCATTTATAAATTTCAAAAACTTTCCAGGCTCAATTTTAAAATCATATAGGGGCATAGGCGACCACGGCAAGTTCATATTTTATTTGGTTCGTTACGCCACTGGTGTGATTATCCGTACTCTTTTCTTTCACGCTGGTTACGTAACTTAAATATTACCTTCTCGGATTTAAAGTGCTAAAACATGTGCTCAATGTTTCCTTTAAGATGCAAAGTTTATAAATTGTTAAGTAGGCGTCATACCAATCATGATTACTAGTGTAGTGTAGCAACGACTCAGTTTAATTGGAATGAGGAATAATAAAAGAAATCACTGCTATTATCAGATTTTACTATTTATTAGTCGTTTAGGAAAAGCTGCGGTATTTTTTTTTGGGACGTTACACGCCAGCAGTTACATACAAATTTGTTAACAGTTATCTTAATTTGGCGAATTCAGTAATGCAAAGCTTCTTATTCGCTGTTATAAAATGCTCACTGTCGAAGGTTACGAATCACGCAAGATTCTAAAAAGTCCTCACTCCTACGACGCTTTACGGTATGATTTTTATAATTACCCCGGTACACAAAGAAAAAGTAACCTGTACTTTTGACGCATATATCATAATATGTATCGTCACGCCCAGGGGTACGAAGCATCCTTAAGGGTGCGCTAGGGTAGCTCTGGCGAAGAAAAGAAAAATGAAAAAACAGCAAACAAGTTTGCTTAGGACGGTGCTTATTAGGGAACAAAATAATCAATAATGGTTGAATAACAAGAATAAAAGGATTGACCTATAACCTATTGACCAGCCTATAAGAGGGTCCCCAAATGGTTCAGGTACATGAGCCTTTGTTTTACCATTGAAGATCGTTAAATCTCAACTATGCACGAGTGGACCCGTGATCTAAAATTACCGTAACTCACTTGTGGGTTCAGATTACGAGATTAAGTCTTATTGAGCGTAAATCGAGAAAAATGATTGAAAATAGCGCCACGAAAAAGTCCTCTTAATGGGAATAAGATTTGAATATAATCTTCGGTCAAGTCTTCAGCGTATGTATTTTGACTAGCAGAAAGTGAATCCGTCCATAGTTTCAATGGCATATTTATTGATTACGGATATATTACGGAAAATGACTCAAAATCTTTGATGGGCATTAGTAAATTCAAAATACTTCTTTCAGAACTGAAAATAAATCTTTTGTCTGTGTAAATTTCAGCTGGTCTTATATTCTAGTCTTTCGTCGCCTTACCATTTTACAGCAATGCATATTCAACATATCCTTATACATTACCAGTATGATGTAGAACACATGACAGTCATGATATAGAACTGTTGTCGCTTTTATTGACGATTTACGAAAAATCTGTAGCTGATAGAGCTCTATAGAATACAGATTCGGATTCAGCGCGTCAAAATACATACAGAAAAGAAGTGTTGACAAAGGTACAGACCATTTCATTGTGTCGGTGTTATAATTAAGCCAACTTTACTCTTTAGAATTTAATTCAAAAAGTAGAGAACCATCGGGCATCAAAATGATTTTTCATATAGCTAATAATATCGAGCCAAACATGAACACTCTACTGTATACTAGTTCACTCTCAAATTTTAGTATGTGACAGTTTATTTATTGTTCATTTAGTAACCGTCTGATATGTTGAAAATATGAATGGCATTAGACACGTGGGTAATGATCATTTCAACCATTGCCATATGTGATTGTTCAAACTTCCATTATATTTAGTAACAGACATTTTTTCACCAGAATTTAATCGAGAAAACCCTTTTGTTTCCTAATTATTAACATCATGTTTGTTATAGTGTCTTCCTAACGCCATAAGAACAAAAAATATTTCCCCAGCTAATATTAAACCTTATGTAGAGGCTTCATTTAATACTATATTGGTGTGTACTGGTTCTGCACTCGTCTTTACATCGTTCCATTTAATCCTTTGATACGATTAGAGTGTGTATAGCGTTAGACACGTGAGTAATAGTCATTTCCATCATTGTCGTTTGTTACTTATTAAAATATCAATTATATTTAATAACGGAAACTTTCCTCTTCGGAATTAAATTGAGGCAACTCTTTTATTTGCATACATAGCATGCAGTATGCGGTGATGATGACCATGATGAGGTAGTACTGGTCTGTATTGGTATGTACTGATCTGTACTGCTTTCTACGGGTGTGTACTTGTCCGTAATTATTTGTAATTGGACTGTACAGGTGTATTCTGATCTGTGCTGGTCTGTACTGGGTTTGTATTGCAACAGTTTATTGTTCAGTTAGTAATCCTTTTTAATATATATAGCGTTAGACACGTGAGTAATGGTCTTTTCCAGATTTGTCACTATCCAGTTGAAAGTATTAGAGTAGGTTTTGGTTTTACAATACATCAGCTATATTTAATAACAGAATATTTTCTCTTCACCTTTAGATTAGGGAAGCATTTCTGTTTACTTTCTATTGAAAATATGTCTGCCACGTCTTCTCAGCGCTAAACAACAAAAATATTTTCGCAGCTGAAAGTTAATACGGCTTTACTTCACGAGTTACGATATTTATGTAAAATATTTACTCAATAATTATTTGATGCAATACATTAAATCAGTCATTTATTTGTCACCCGTTGAACGAACATGAGGTGTTGAACGCCAGCAGTTTTACTTTTGGAATCTTAATGATTAGCAACAAAGAATAAATGTAAAAATTTTTAATGGCGTCTACAGTATTAAGAGCATTTTCTGAAAAGATATACTTCAATGTTTTAACCCCAAGGCAAAGCTCTTAAGAAATATTTAACTCGCAGTCGACTAAACTTCAGAAATTCTACTGCCCCCTTTCGACTATGAGCAGCTGAATCTTAAAAGAACCGATGTAGCGAACATGTGATTTAATTATAGGGACTTTTCTGCTGGACGGTGTGAATTGCTGTTTTGAAACATAAGTAATATAAAAGAAAGTTCTTCCCAGGTATGTCGTGCCCGTTTCCAAATGTCAAAGTCTCAAACAAATCATGTGTCAGGAATTATCGACGTCGATTAGCATAAAGACATGCAGGAGAAACCCGAAGCACTAATTAATGGTTACGGGGGAATAATTCTCGCTTCCATAATGGCCATGATTAAATCGATGGTTATCGGGAGCACCCGTAAAAAACAAAGATCTTAATCAAAGCCGACGATATGCAATTAAAAGGTATAACAAATCTTTGGATTACTTTCAAATCCTATCATTTATTACGAATTATAGATATAAATTCTTATAACCAGACCGGATGAGTTGTGGCCGCTTTTCACCAACAATTAACTCGGAATTTATTACTCGCCAGTGGATCCTTTTGCTCGGCAGATAACAATACGACCCGGGGAATATTTCAAAAAGGCCAACTGTTCAACAGTGGCCACTGATTTTTATCGCTCTATTTTGGTTGTGCTTCTCAACTGATACGGAACGTTTTACGTATGTCTCTCTCATTCTTCGACCCTTTTTATCTGATGCGGGATTCTCTCTCCTGTATTACCGTCTCATATATTATGGATGATTTTTTTTATTAATTCGATTTGTAATTAAAGAAATTGCATGTAAAATATGTCGCGCTTAACGAGAGTATTGTTATTCCACGGGAATTTATTAAGGAACTAACGACGGGCATCACGAGACGTCCGATTAAAATTAAAATACCTAAATATCACTTGACAGCCATGAAGCAGCCAATATATTTTCATTTAAAAGTTTTTTAATGTAAGCAATAAATAATTTTCCGAAAATCTGAAATCAAAAAACTAAAAGACTCATACACCAGACACCAATTTTGTTGGAAGGGTTACCATAGAACTTTGACTCACAGAGCACACATATTCTATTATTATATACAACACTTGAGTTTTCTGCCATAGAACCACATGCGAAGTACATGTTAAGTGACTGTTTTTCAATTTTGTACTTAGATCATAACTTGACACTCGACACTTGTAGTCAAGACTACAAGACATTATGTACTATAACTTTTCCAACTACTCAATAAGTACGTTTTGTACATTTTTAAAGGTGGCACGTAGATAATTTATCTATTAGATGGTTTCATCCAGACCAGATGTTAATCGAGCCAAACGCAACCCAATCATAAAATAACCCGAGAATGGATTACGTAAATATCTCTGCGGATTTCTTGCCGTTGGTCGATTTTCTCGCTTTCATCTACTTGTTTAAAATTCCCGACGCTTCCACGATGCAAATTTAAGTACGTGCGTGTCTTTAATAAAGAAAACCGCAAGGTTTTTTTCTCAGTTATTCGATACTCCGGTACAGACTTTTCTGGCAAGACGTGAAAATTATCGACGCCTGGTTTCATGCACCGAAGTCACTAATTGACGGCGAATAAGTGTCTCGGTAAACGACGGAAAATAAAAACGTCAAGTTTCACTTCGGTGTTGAAATTCTATTCAATGTCGTCGTATCGATCTTAGTTCAGAAACAACTATTACCGCGAGTAGGTGGGATAGAAAATCAAACGGGCTGATGGTCATTCATCGGTCTAAAACTGTGCTACATGGGAAAATGGAGTGGCGCAGATTGTCACAAACTGCAAATTTTAATGGTTTAAGGGTTCTAATTGTACCACTCAACTGTAAACCTCGAAAATCGTACCGATTAAAAAATGTCTGTAAAATGGTTAATGGACCTATAACAAGAATATTGCCATTTTAGTAACAGTTTTCAAAATAATTACAAATTTCCTAAACTTGTTGTTCTTGGGATGTTTGGGACTTTGTTTGAGGGATGTTTTTAGTATTTTTCGATTTATGAGTTAGAAAAAAATTCTCTACACTCTAGAGGGTTATGGAGCCATTTCCTTTTAAATATAAAAAAGTATGATGTTTGAATTGTTATTAAACTAATTCAACTATGTTTATGTGAAAGGTAAAACATAATTTATCTATAAATTAACGGAGGGCTGTATCTGTCTTTGTCTAAGTCGTGTGGTTGGAGGCAAAGGAAAGAATCTCGCGCAGAAGTGGTTCATGCGCCCCGAAACACCCTTAAAGGTGACGAAGGGATTATAGCCCATATTTGTTTCTAAATAGTTTTTCTCATTAGTTAGTTAATTTTAACTGTTTTTGACTAATTTTTTGTGAATTTTGTAAATGCTTCACGAAACTCGATACGAAAACTTCAAAACGTACAGAGTGTAATTAACTCCATAATAGCTAATCCGTAACGAATATCTTGCGAAAACATTTTTGTAACGCAAAAATCGTCCAAGTCCTTACAGTATATCAAATTTGGGTAAACAAATTTCCTGTTAGTTAATTAGTTATTTTAGAATATTTTTGGGATAACTTTGTGAATTAATATCAGTAAATCCTTAAGGAAAGTTAAAAACGTATCTATTGCTAATAACTCCAAAATAGTTTTTAAACTTCAAAGTTTAACAAAAACGTCACGCAAAATTTCTTATACTTCAGAAATTACAGTCATGTAAGAAAGTATTATAGCCCACCAAATTTTTTTGTAAATGGTTTTTCCGATATGTTAGTAAATTTAGAATATTTTTGTTCTAATTTTCTGATTTCATATTAGTGCTTTATTTTAGAAAATCAACTGGATAACTTAAAAAACGTAATAATTAAAAATAGCTCTAAGATAGTTAATGGAACCACAATGAAAATATTATTTTGGTTGCAGTTTTCACAATTTTTGAAATCTTCTCAAACTTTTTATAAATAGTTTTAATTTCAGTTAGTCAATTAATTTTGAGTATTTCTGAAATGATTTTGAGAATTCATATTAGCAAATGGTATGCAAAAATCGATCGTAAATCTCAAAAACCATATCAATTGGAAATAACTCCAAAATGACTAATAGAATCATAACGAAATCATTTCTATTTTCACAACACTTTTCAGTAATCTTAAAAAATTCTTGAAGACAGACAAACCATTACTGCTCCTCAATTTTTCTATCTAAATAGTTTTTTGAATAATTTATTTAATGAGTCAATTTAAAATTTCTTTGAAATCTAATAGCAAAAGCATTACAGCCCACCATTGTTTTTCTAAATAGTTTTCTGATAACTTTTATAGATTTAGTTAAGAAGTTAACGTCGATTATTTTTGGGGTGATTTTCGGATCGGATATCCCAAAAATCATGCATATTGAGAATGACTCCAAAATAGTTAATAGAACCATAACCAAAATGTTACAATAGTGATAACAGTTTTTACGACATTTAAAAATTAATAAAATAAAATTAATTTGAATATAAACAAGGCATTACTGCTCACCGATTTGTCCCCAAAATGTTTTTTGTTAAATTATTAATCGAGTCAATGTTAACTATTTTTGGATTGATATTGTGAATTCGTGTTACAACTTCTTTCGTACTAGTAGTAAATAGCTTCAAAGCTTTAAACCCTACTAAAAATGTTACTGTCATAGCATTTTTCACAATTTATAAAGTACCTTAAACTTAAATGTTAAATATTGAAGGCATCACAGCGCATCAATTGTTTAATAAGATACGTTCGTCATAGGTTAGGCGCATAGTAAATTCTGAATGTTTAGACATCAGTTTGTGCTTTTATGGTAAATTCTCTGCGAAAATCATTCAGAGAACAAAAATCATTCCAATCGAAAGTAACTCCAAAATGGGCAATGGAACTGTAACAAAAATGTGACTATTGTGATGAAAGTTTTCACTGTTTTATATATTTGAAGAACGTAAAAGTAAACGAGGCTATACAATCCATTAAACTTTCTTCAAGTAGATTTTTTAATCAGTTAGTTATTGAGTTAAATTCTACTAATTTTAGGATGTTTTTGTTAATACGTATTCGTCAATTCCCTACTGGAATTGATCGTCAAATCCAAAAATCGTACCAATTGGAAATAACTCCAAAATGGTCAGTGAAAACTAACGAGAGTATCAAAATACTATTTTGATGGCAGTTTGCGCCATTTTCCAAAAAAAATCTTGAATTTATATGTTAACAAAGCATAACGGCTCTGCCAAACTTTTTAGGAATAATTTAAATGACCAAATAGTTAAAACATAGTAGTCACAGTTAATTTCAAGTATCTTTTGTGGTTTCACAGTTTTGCGAAAATCAATCAGGAAACTTAAAAATTAAGTAACTTAACTATTGTGTTTCGACTATTTTAGGGGTTATTTATATTTCGTAGAAAATACATAACTTATACTAAAAAATTCTTATTATTAACGAAGTTATTCATTAACAAATGCTATTAGTTAGCATTGAATTAATGTTAAAAAATTAAAGGTTTCACCAGATATCGCAAGTATTAATAATTATACATCAACAGCACAGTGGGGAAATTATTTGTATCACGCAATTGTCGAGGAGGAAGTACAACATTAAATTTTGTCATAACCACAAAATGAAATGCTCCTAACACACTGAAATATTCATAACGTGGTAATGGATCTGAGCAGCCGCAACGATTTTGTTTATTGAAAATGTGTGTATATGTATAGTGACTAATAATTTTTACTTATATTTTTGTTTAATAATAATCGTCTTCATTTCAGAACGTAATTTCGTTCGAATATTTATTTATTTAATTATTTATACTGAAACGAACATCGACAGTAGTAGTTAGTAGTAGTTGCAGCAGTTACAAGGAAGAGTATTACCTACAATCTAACTTATTAATAATACTTAATAATTCGTTAAACATTACTTACACCAAAGCACTTATACTTAACATTGATCAAAGCACAGCCTAATTTGTTAGCGCTATTAAGGAAACTAATTTTATAACGTTGCTAGGAAATTGCACTGTTGGATTATATGGCTAATAGGTAAAGAACTATGTTGAACATAATGGAATGATTTAGCATCACGCATTCCCTAATACACCTTCGGCACCATGAATGTTATTGTGTTGATTCTGGTACTTAATATTATTGATAACAGTATTATTATTGATAAAGCAATCTTAAGATTTCTTCTGGCGGTTACGCATTGTATACATAATTTGAGCAGCAGGATGCATGTTATCCACTTTGTAATACTACAATAACGTACGAACAGCTTTTTGGCTTCCACCATCACGCTGATATTAGTTTTCGCCTGTGGTGCCCAGTAGATAGATGCATATTCATGGATTCTACTGTAATGCTTACTATGACTGATAGTGAACCCTAAATTTATGTAAGTCTTGGTAAAAATATGTAAGTTATGTTAAGTAATTCGTATTTATGTTTACCACGCAGAGAATTGCTAAGGAAAAACGCTAGAACGTTCGAAATCTGCTCAATTTTTTAAAAATAAAGACACTTCTGTAACTCAGACAGTCCGTAGAATAACTTTGACCCATACTGTGTGATATATACATTCAAAATCATATTGTTAGTTTTGAACCACCGAGCAACGATATTCAGATCAGATTTCATAAGCTGATATTCTCCTGAGTTAATGGTGTGATATTTTTTACGTTATATTTATATTTAAGTTATATGCAAAGGGTACATATGTCCGTATAATCTCATAAAGCATAAAAGGGGCAATGGCTTTGTTAGAATCTAGGTATGCTAAAACTTTATAGCACAAAATTTATGTCAAAATCAAATCTATATATCTTGAAATTTCAAACTCTATTCGTTCCTCCGTACCTACATAGAAAATATCTATATTCTACTAAATGGTCTTAAGTAGAATATAGAAGCGCCAAAAGTCTGAATCACGCCGGAAAATCTCTAGACATTCCTCGGCCATTTTGGTAGTTAGAATGGTTCTAAAATTGAATCTAGAAGGTTTACACCAGTTCAAAACAATCTTATTTTACCTTTAAACGTTGGAAAAATTCTAGAAATGAAGATTGCATAGGTTTATCTAGAACTATAAATTACCAAAGTGATTTAAAATTCTGTCTAGGAGGTATGAAGGTTTCAAGTTGTTTCATTGTCCAGCATCTGTCGAGAAAAGTTTATATTTTTGCAAAACGATCTCAGATATGTTCTAGAAGCTTTCTCGTTGTAACAAACAAGAAAAATTTGCATAAAAGGCTAGGTGTTTCCTTTAAACTTTTGGTGGGCTAAAATGAGTCTAAAATTGAATCTAGGTTTACGAAAACTTTAAACGTTTCAGTTTAAGTATTAAACTGAATCTGAAATAAAGATTCCAGACTTCATTAGCTTAATAAGTAGATCCGTAAGATTACTAACCCCGGAATCCTAACGATTGCAGACAATAGAATATCAGCGAAAATGCCTTAAAATCGAATCTAGAAAGTTTGTGCAAGTTTAAAATTGTTTCATTCTTCGAAAGCCTCAGAAAAATCTAGATTAAGGCCTAGACGGCCTTAAAACAGGCTCTAGAAGCTTTGTCGTCATAATATCTAATAGTAGAACGTTCGAACTATGCTGAAAATAACCTTTGAAAATCTCAAATTGAATCTAGAAGGTTCAGACAAATTTTGGACATCTCCATTTGAAGTCCAAATGTAAGTAAACTTTAGAAATATAGAGGGAAGTTTCCACAGGTCCTTTTGGAACCTTTAACATTCTAAACTGCCCACAAAAAAATTAAATGGTTTACGAAATACTCCAAAGAACTTCATTTGAATTTTACACGTCAGAAAGAGCCTAGAATACAAATTGCAGGTTTCTATTATTACCTCAAAACCGAAGGCCAATTTAAACGTTTTGTGAAGTATAAAATATCTAAATTCTTTAAAATTACGGAAATGAAATAGATTTTAAATGATCCCAACAAGAATGTAGAAGCATTTTCGTTTTATATTAAACTATTAGAATGTCTGAATCATGCCAAAGAAAGTTTCGAGCAGTTCCGCGCCAACAACGAGTCTTTAATCGAAAATAAATTATTTGATGGTATGATTTATATGAAATATTAATTCACGATTAATATACGTTAAATGGCGCGGTTCTCTGTATAATAATTAATGCGAAAACATTGATGTGAATGGTATCATTTAAGAAACAAGTGATTTTCACTGCGTAGATGTATCTTGATTTCACAGAGATTTATTTATCGAAGCCTGGATGCCAGGATTTGATAGATTTCTGTTGTTTGTATCCTGTTAATAGTGTTAGGCTGTTAATAAATATATTGTTAGGCTGTGTTCTCTCCACATGACTATCACTCAAATATTGTTAATGAGGATTTTTTCGAAATACCACTGAAAATATCTCTATCGAATAAAAACCTTCCGCCTTATGAAATTGGGAAAGAAATAAAATACCTAAATACATCAGGATCTAATTAACACCAGAATATCGTCCAAGTTACTTGAATAGGAACACAGATGAAATTAGAGGCAATACGCTATCTACAATTCAGCTTCACTGAGTTCACCATGTTATTCAGTTTCAGTTCATTCAAATGACAGTTAAACTTTTTGAACTCGAACTTCTATATCATCAAAATTTCTGTAAATCGAAATTTGAAAGTAAAATTTGCTCTTGGTGATTATTTTCACTAACTCGAACTTAGGATGGCGGGAATTATCAATGGAATATTTCGTAACTCTAAATAAGCTCAGCAATTATTCCGGATTTTTCCTAATTTTAGTTATATATTGGCAAGAATATCTATGTATTGCTTAAAGGGAATAGAGTAGACTAGAAATATAACCAATAGAAAAATGTGTTATATTAGCCCCATCCCTATCGCCGCAACAATTGACCGTGTTGAAAAACCACAACGAATTTTTTAGCAAAAGCGACATTTGTTTAGTAACTGAACGAAAAAGCGTTGAAACAGTGAATGTGAAAATAAAATGAATTGATATCTGGTCCATATTTTTTAACTTTTTGTGTTGTTAAGCATATAGCGGCTTTTTCTGTAACTCAAATTTTCGTTCAGGATCCACCTGTAACCCAGATTTTCTATAACTCGAACTTTCCTTAAGGCCCAATGGCGGTTCGGCTTAAGGGAATTTTATTGTAATTCCTGAAATTAAAAAAAAATTAAAAATGATTTAATTTATCAGCCAGGAAATCTGTTAGCTGTTAGACACTTTCTGAAGAAAAAAAAATGTTCGTACAGCATACACGTACGTGCATTGTAAAAGACACTAATTGGTTTCCCGTTAGGAAAGAGTATCGCATCAGCAATGAAAGACGCCAGAAAGATATAATCTCGTAGTGTGCAGCAATTCCATTATGTAAAACGTTCTTTATTGCCTAAATAAAAGGAAGATCACGAACATCGATCTCGAAATGAAATATTACAAATAATAACAGGCCATTATGCACTTTTAAAATCATTTGTTTCTTTTCGATCGGGCCTTCCGTTGTTTGTTCTGATGCAAGGCATGACGCGATTTTACCCGCTCAATAATTACCTGATCGCTAATTTTTTTCGAAACTTCTCTCTTGCAGCCGTATCGCTTACGTGCGCACCGAATGCGAGCTTGTGTTACAAGACGTGTTCTTAAAAATTTTATTTCTACACGCCATCACGGCACAACCGGATAGAGAACTAAAAAGAGAAGGGTACGTATGTGGTCGTCGAATGCGATAAATACACATGCGTCATTTGTTCAACGTACGTTTTGAATGCAAACAATTCAGGAATTTTAGATTTTCCGACCGCCTCAAGAAACTAATCAAGAACGATCATCTGAAACAATAAATACTGAAGCGATAATAGCAAGATTCTATTTCTCTGCTGACCTCGATGGTGTGTATTAAAAAGAGGTTTAATATCTAGCACTCCGGTACGAAAAGTGTCGCAGGTGTCGCCAATCTAGAATGGTAATGACCGGTAGGTAAATCTCTCCGATCGAGGAGTAGGTGGAGCACACAATTTGATCGAAAAGTCAAGGTTCTGAGATCTCTGAATTTCAATGCAGTAAATCTTACAAAGTTGCATGGGATCGAATCTATAAGAAAAACGAAAAGTAGGAAACCGACGCATATTTTTCCATACGTCCACTGATCTAGTATAATCTTTGAACAAGATATCACGTGTTTAATCGAATCAAATGTAATGCGTTCATTTACTTCACTAATGTATTGCACGTTGCATCGATGTGACAGGTTCTATACGTACATTTTCAGTTAATGTCACTTCGTCTGCATATTCAAAGATGCGATAACGGAATTATTAATTATTATCGGAATGTTATGAAATAGATGAAAAAGTACAGGCACAGTTTGCGTTTCATTTCACAGATCGCAGTTAGGTCCTAATATTAAAGATTCTGAAACATGGGAATTTTCAAAATTTATTTTAAGAATACAGCTGAGAATACAGTTTAACTGTCTCAGTAAAGTTAATAACATTTTTGGTTTCACCTTTACTGAAGGGGAATTTACACTTGTCGGTTTTTTGATTTTTGAGAATTGCTCGAAATACGCTTCAAAATATTTTTAATCTAAAGACGTTTTGTGAAAAAATTTTATATAAAGGGCAATTTTCAGTTCGGGTTGTTTAGTTCTTAATATTTTCTCGAAATCCGCTTCAAGTGCCTTTTTTCAACTTTGAATAGTTATTCTATTAGCGAATATGTGAAATTTAATAACATTCTTAGCCATATGTATTCTGAAGATCATTTCACAATTGTGGTTCTCCCGTTTTTTAAAATTGTCCCTAAATCCGCTCCTGGAATGCGAAAGAAAATTTTGGCCCGAATCTTCTCTAAAGCTCACTTTTCACTTGTCTTTTTTCGATTTTCTGAAGTTTTGCCGAAATCTGCTCCAAGCATTTATTAAACTTAAACATTTATTCTACTAACAAAAACATTTTTGACGTAATCTTTTCTGAGGGGCACCTAACACTTAGGGTTATTAGGTGTTTAGAAATTTCCCAGGTATCTGCTCGAAGCATTTTCCTTACATTTTAAATATTTATTTTACTATCGAATGTGGATAGTGAAAATTAACATTGTTGGCTTAATCTGCTCTGAATTTTCGCTTAACATTTTTCGATTTTTTGAAATTTTGTTGAAATCTGCTGTAAATTTTTTTAAATCTTGAATAAGCTGTAATGATTACGCATTTTTTGAGTTAAATCTCCTCTGAAGGGAGAAGTCGTTACACATTTTAGTCGATTTTGGAAATATTCTCAAAGTCCTACTATGATAACTACCAAGATACATACCATGAATTTTGCTTTTGTGACCTAACAACAATGTTTGTTTTTTTTTCTACTAAAAAAGAAAAGTTAATTTGTGTGATCTAACAAAAAAAAAATGAAAATATGAAGCATCAGAAAGTTTAAATCTTACTGACTGAAAACTGTACGTCAAGTCACCAGTCATAAAGATATTGCTATGCTTTCCAATAGTATCATCATATTAGTGTTATTTTTATTAACATATCAAAAGTGATGTATCAATTTCAAATGCTTTGTTTTACAACACATTCTATTTGAACCTGAGAAAGCTCTGTTTAATTCCTTTTGGAGTGCCCTAAAAAAGCTTAAATAACTTTGAAAGGTGTAACTTGTTTTTTAAAAAAAAAATAATCAAAATTTTGATTTTGATACTGACGGCTCCTTTTCAAATTTTGTGATTTCCTCAATGTATATCTGAGCAATCGCTCTAGAGAAGATGCACACAGAGAGATCAAAAAATTTTTTGTGAACTGGATGATTTGGAGGAAAGTTCTTAGACGCGTCGAGTTAGTTTTGTCAAATGTCATATTTTTGACAGTAAAAAATATATTGATCATAGCATTGATTTTTGCAGTTATGACGTCATATATTTTCAAACATAAGGTGTAGATAATATATTCAGTACGATGACATAAAAAATTTATGTCAGATTACAATTTTTTCCAAAAAATTATAAATTACAAACATAATTTCCCTAAGTTAAACATAATTGTATGCATTACCCTGTATATAATCACTGACAGGTAATTGTGGTTGAATTCTTATCAACAGGTTGAAATTATTAAATATTTTTTATTCTCGTGTGGAAAATAGCTTTAATTGATGTGGTGCTGGCTCAATTTCTATATATAGAAAAGTTTTTATTATATTATATTTAAATTATTACTTTTTCTTACTTCATACTTTAAATTTTATACATTTCTATGAAATATTCTGGAACAAGTTATAAAATAAAACTAAAGGTTTTCATATTCTTTAAAATAAAATGTATGCCACCCTAGTCTACTGATTAGATGAGAATAACTTTTCTAAAGAAACATGTGAGACTGTAAGGCAACTTAAGTTTCCATTTAAGGTCAAAGGATTTCTATTTTATCTACAAAATACTAACGTCAGTTCTGTAGTAAATCAAAATACTAATGCTTTTCTTGGAGAAACACTTTTCTACACTGAAATCATGAACAATTGAAAATTCTACAAAAGTTCAAAGGATAATTTTCCCAAAAATTTCATCTTTCATACCTTCCATTTAATTGCCGAATTTCATCGATTAGAGGACACTGACTATAACAAGCATAGATTCGCGACGATGGATGAATAGCTGAGATGAATTTTCTAAAAAAATTCTAAATTTCTAACAAAACTTCTAAATTTCTAAAAAAATACCCTCCATTACAATAAATTACAATAAATTTATTTTTGGAGACGATATGACGAATAGCTGTGAAGACTTCTAGAGTACTGTTTGGAAGTTCCAGCATTTTCAAAGATGATGATGACCTTTTTAAGTAAATAACGTCAGTTTTATAGGAAAACGGATGCAGAAAGTTCCATGTGGGAAAACTCTATTACACAGGAAAACTTACCTCAGTTTTCATTGGAAAGGCACTTGACTAATTTAACAAGAAATAATTGCTAATGCTATTTTTAAAATGTAATGTCAATAGTTTTGTATTGCGTATCTCAACAGCTGCAAATATCTCTTGTTCATTTAACGTATGCAACTTCATTAGTTTACAAATATACAGTATGTTTAAAAAAAACGATAAAGTTTTTCTATAGCCCAGATAGAAATACCATTCTATCACATCTCAGATCTTACATAAAAGAGTTCAGATGTAAAATAGACATCTACTTTCGCTTTGCCTTAGTGTCTCTGTGTAGGATAAAGTGACATTAATTGCACATTCTAACATCGCTGGACCCAATCAATCATATCCAATTTTCTTTACTTAATTAGCGGAACGTATTGATTAATGCTGATCAACTAAAATACTCACATTTTAAACCGGTAGGTAATAAGAACAAATTGAATATTGAGATATGTGGTTGGTAACGGCACGGCTCTTGCTAAATTATAAATAATTATTCACATTAGGAAATACAACGTTATCTCAGAGCTGAATCGATTGATAATTCACATTTTTTCCAACTGGAAATTACAGGTCAGGAAACATGCAACTTGGACATCCCTTAACAGCTCGCCTAACTAGATAATTCTATAATTTTGCGAAATTATTTGTTTATCTGTGTATATCTTTTGCATGCATATAATTGTCGCGACGAGTTACATGCAATTACAGGTAAAATTGCTGCGTCTACTAATTGACAAATTATTCCGTAGCGCTTTTCACATTGGCTGCAGCGATAGCGATGCATTCGGAGAATGACACTTTGTTTTGTTCAATGTAGACATATGTTTACTTGTCTCTTTTGTATTATTTTATTGTTGTCTGTTATTGTCGCGTTTTCCGCGAAAAACGTGCTGCGGCCCTCACGGCGCTTCGAAAAGAACACTTAATTACTGTTTGATTCAAGAAATGTATTTTAACGAAGGATAGTCATCTGCCTCTGCCTTAATGATTCTTTATGATCGGTTGAGGAAGTGTTATAGACATACTCTTATATACTTCCAAAATAATATATTCATGTCCGAAATATTTCATATACCAATGTACTTGCAACGAAGTACATACCATTTATAAATATATAAAGTATTGTATCATATTGGACCCTCAAGACTTTTTCGTCGCCACTACACCTAATTAATATTTGATTGATACATACTTTGAACGTATTTTGTCCTAATTTAAAATTAGACAGACTTTATGATAATTTCAGAAATTCTATTCAAAAACCGTTGTGCCATATACCATTTGGTTAACTTATAAATGTATTACAACATTATTTAAAGTATCCAAAGTCACGTTATGAAATCCGTTCTGACTCTTTTGTTCGCAAAATCTTTCAAGGGCTAATTCCGTTTAATACATTACAAATCAATTCAACGGTTCATACGCGGATAACATCATATTTGTTTAAAGCGATGGATGATCGAATATACATTTTCTAATGTGTGAAGTTGACGAATTTCCTGCGTTGAATTTTATATTGAAGATATTATGGAGATCGTCCAACTCATTTCCAAATTTCTTCATTTTAGTCTTTCCTGTGTAATTTTTAATTTGAGTATTTAAATTCTACGAATTCCTTCCAGTACATCCACAATGGTCTGCCATATCGGTTACTGACAATTTTTTTTTATTTTACCTTAGTAAAATTTACATGTATCCAGTAATTCAAGGATTGAATGAAGCCTTTTCATTAGATCTATCTTTATCTGCAATTCCAAATTTTTCAAAAGCGGTATCTCGACACAAGTGTCTAGTTTAGTAGAACTGCTCATACCTTAGATTTAAAGAACTTTAACATTGAAGTTCTCGATTATAGATATATGTAGAACCTGCAAATGTAGCAATTCTGCAACAACGTATATTAGTTGCAAAAATTCGGCTTAAATATATTGGAACATTAACATATATTCGAATAGGAAGTCCGCAGCATCAGCCAGTTAGAGCCTTTCAACAGAAAGAAACATCAGAGGAAATCTAAGCAAGAATAGAAGATAAGATTCCAAAGATCTAAAGAAGAACTGTTGAACATCTCAAGATCTGTTAAAAGCATCGAAAGATCTAGTAAAGGAAATACTTGCTTCGGAACTAACTTTAGGAGCAGTTGGCCGTTAAACTAGAAATACCGGTAAGGGAAACACCACATGAGGTTTTGGCGAGAATAAAAGACAAGATTCCGGAAAACCTAAAGAAGAAGGGCCTATCGTCCCAAGAACTGTTAAAACCGATCAAAGATCACCTCTAGAAGAAAGGCAGTTCTTAGCTGAACTAGGAATAACAATAGGGAAACGGTAAATGAAGTATTGGCCAGAATAGAACACAAAACCCCGAAAGACCTAAAGTAGAAAAGCCTGTGGTCTCAAGAACCGTTAAAATGGATCGGGTAAAGTAAAAACATTCTTCGGAACTAACTTTAGAACCAAGTTCGGATAAGGGAAGCACCAGACCAAGTCTTGGCAAGAATAGAAGACAAGATTGGGGAAGACCTAAGGAATATTGATTATTTCAGATGCAATGGCACACGATAGCTAAAATTTCTACCTGCTGATCCTCGTAAGAATTGAAAAAAAAATTTACTTTTGCTTTTATTGATCGCAGCGAGATTTTCGAAAACCTACAATATGCGTAAAAGTGTCAGTAATCTGAATCATTTATTGTCGTTTCCATATTATCAATTGCCGAAGCGATACTCAATTTTCTTATAACGTTTTTCTTGGAGTGTTAGTTTATAGGGCTCTTATGCTAGCGAGTCCCGATAAGCAGTCTGTTGAAGGAGTGGTCATAAGCTGGGAATTTGCATTGCAAAGTAACTCATTTAATTTAACAAATTCATTGTGCAAAAAATATCGCATACTTTTACTGAGTTCTAAGGGATTATGTTGTGCCATTGGAACCTCCTATTGTGGAAATATGTATTACTTACGTGCGGTGCGTGTTTATCAATTGAAAATACAGTCTTTTTCTATGTTTTCTTGCAATAGTATAAAGATAATTGAAATAATTTTAACGCAATTGTTTTTTGCACCTTTAATTGTTTAATAATTCTTTTCTCGCAAAAAATTTTCATCACATTTTTATAGAGTTAAGAGCACTCTTTCGCTGATGTTAGGTTACAATTCTTTAAAAAAATCTATTATTGTGAAGCTATGTCGGTTAGACTATACGTTGTTTAACAAAGAATACCGTGTACAAAGCCAAAACAGTTCTGACAAACTATGGACGTGCAAAGATAAAATTTGTTAAATCCCACTTAACAACAAATGGAAATTAGATGTTCCCACCAAAGAATTGTAACTTTCTAAAATAGAACAAACCCAAAGCCCAGATCTTTCCACGATTTTTTCATGTATAAATAATAGAATAAATGTCCATAGAGTGAGAACCTCAGTCGTCCATGTGTTCGTTCTATTGAACGAAGCAAAAATATATATTTTTTTAGTCAATATAAGGACCTCGTTTGACCTAAATCGTATATACCTTCCAATAGGAAGAAGAGTTGCCGTAGGGGAAATCAGCCTACACAATACGTAATTATTTTGGTAACAAAACAACTCGTCCGCCATTGCGAAGCTATATATCATCCTAATACGAAATGTTTTTATTGTAAATAACAATTACATAACGGTCTACCAGTTGAATGTAATTATGCAAATTTAACTATTAAAAATTGAAATTAGTTCCACCTTATCCAAATATTGGTTATAAATCAAATTCAGGACGTAAATTAACTTCTATTCGGACAAATTATCCTAATGGTTTCATTAACGTATTTTGAATGAGCCTAATCTCCTCCTAACCAATCGATCGATAACGGGACCGTTCATTCCGGCGGAACTGTTAACGTAAATAATCATATCCTCACCTAATAACTTCGTGACGGCACCTTGCTGAGTCAGCATCTGCTGGGCCAAGTCGTAGTGCCTCAGACCGAATCTGGACAGCTCGAGGAACCTCTGCTGAGACACCAGGGAGGCCAGCGGGTGCCCCGGGACCGCCGCCGAGCCCCCGTACAATTCCCGAAGGGCAGCCGGACCCAGGGAGGACGAGGAGGACGTCACGGATGGACTCGTTATCTGAGCCGATGAAGAAACTGGAAAAAAAGAGAAAATATTAAAAATCAGATTTGAAGAGTGAATATGGATGCGGTTTATGCAATTATTTGAGGAGGTGCGAGGAGGATTGAAATGCACTTGGTGTAAGTCTAAAGCCCGCCGGACAATAGGCAGTTTTTGGTGGGTGATTGCATGGGAAAAGGCTTGGGGAGTCGGCCGCTCAGTTCTATGGGTATTTTTATGCGCGTGTGTAAACACGATGGCAAATCGCAAGGATATTTTGTTGGCTATTATATATATTGGATGACAAATGTATAAATGTTCGCCCCCCTCGAAAGAAAGGATCGCGAAACAATAACTATCGAAAACCACGATTTGTCTCATAACCTTTTTCCCACTTTGAGACGCCGACAACGTCAAAGCGCCGACGCTGTGGCCGCCGTAACAAAATGCTCGTTGTTCATTGGCTGGCCTTCAAATTCCCCGAGAAAAGTTGCAGCAAAATAAGCACACGCTCTATTCACGGAAATGTGCAACAATTTCGCCCTTGTGGCCTTATTTTTCTCACCGTTTCTCCCCACGCATTCACTCACTAATAACTGCATCGTGTTCGGCGGGCTTAAGTTTGAAGTGCTAAGTGCTGTATTCAATAATTCAGAGTTTAGAAGAAGTGAAACGAAATCGAAACAAAATTCTTACGAAGCATAGGATTTACATTTTGCAGGTGTTTCCATAATTTTTAATTTTATTTGAGTTTAAAATCCTACTCATCTCTTGCGATTTTAGTTCAGGAGTGAAACGACATTTAGAAGCTTCAGTAAGTGTGGCTTTACCTTTGAATTGGATCTCGTTTTAGACTGAACACCCTATCACTTTGCTTCTTGTTGCACCTTGTTTGTTGTTGGTCATATACCACGTTTCGAATAAAAACACCCATTCATTACTATACATTAATAATCCCTGAATTTCACAAAATCAACAGACTTTTCCCTTGAGGCTATGCAAATGTCTAGAGGGCGCGGAGATTCTTGACGCGGAGAAAATTGAAACCAGGTGGCAGGACTCTCTCGACTTTCCTTAATGCTCATTATGTACGTGCGTACAAGATATTTATCTGAGATATACGGCAGTTAACACATACGGGCACGTGTTCATTGTCGTCGGCGATTTCAACAGATTTCTACGGGTCTCGCATTTTTATACGCAGATGGCTCATACACGAATAATTTCACGGGTCGGGGGCCCGACGAAGACTAATTACTGTGATATTTAAAAAACGATACATCATACCGATTCGATACGGATTTCTGGCTCTATAGACGGAAATTGTTTTGTGTTACCAAAAATTTATGATAATTGTTTTAAATGTCAAGAGAAAACTCTTCTTTAAGGCTCGTCTTCGTTCAGGTTTGAAGATGAAAGTGCTGCTCCTTGAATGCGATCTTAAGTTGGCAATGTTTTAGAAGACGGCAAACAAATGAGTAATGGAAATATGCAGGATGGAACCAACATTTAAATTTTTGAAACGATTCAAATATTTATAGGCTCATTTACCTCCATCGATCGATTGGAACGGTTGAAACCTTTAATTTAAAACGTTAAGACACATATTTGATCCATCGTAGATTTCTATGACAATGCCTAAAGCTCCCTCAGCAAACTATTATAATTTTGGAAAAAATATACAAAATTGTAAAACTTTGAACTTGATAAATAGGGTAAATTACAATATAAACCAAATTAATAAGTATGAATATGTTAGTACTGAAATCCCTCAAGGAACCTTAGATCTTTGCTGATTTTTATGCTTTTTCTGTGTTAACGATATAGGTGCCGATTGATATGCCGAAAGATACTGTTCTCTCTTTTGATGATGACACTTCTATCATATTTTCATAGATGGCAACGATTGGTTAAATGTTGATTGAAGTAAAATAGGTACCTTTCTGGGTTGCCTTTAATAAATCATTAATTATGATAGCTTCTAATATTTACATTTCAACATCGAATGGTTTGGAAGTCCATTGGTGGCTATTTTGGATATAAAAAATTGCTGATTACAGGGGTTCCAGAAGAATTTCTGGAATTTTCTTCCTAGATTCTTAAACATTTCTAACGCTTACAATTAAAGTTCAAACGTTTGAAATTTACGTGAATCTTCTACATTTTTAAGCCCATTCTGGCCTTCCCTAATTGTACAGAAACCCCCATAGTTTTTCTTTAGCATTATTCAAATTTTCTATTTAGAAAAGCCACGAGTGTTTCCGTGGCGTTTGGAGAACAAGACTATTTGGAATTTGTATAAACCTCTTGAATTCAATATTAAGGCACTTTACTAATTTAAAATTCTGGTGAAATGTCTGTTACTTCCGCAATCCATCTGGATTTACTTCGGCGGCAATTTTGGACATTGTGGACTCCTCATTTAAGAAGTTCCAGAAAAACATCTGGATTTTCTTTAAACATTTTTAGAAATTTCTAATGCTTAGAATTAAAATTTAAATGTTTAAAATTTATGTAAACTATTACATTTCTAAACCAATTTTGTCCATCTAAAGTTCTAAAACAATCTCTGCTGTTGTCCTTCAGTATTATTCAGACTTTCTATTGTTTGAAATTATAAATATAAAATTTCTAAAACCTATTTTGGAAAATCCAGATTCGTTCTAACATTTAGAATTAAAATGAAAATGTTTGGGACTGCCATAAACGGTCTGGACTTTTTTAGACGGCAATTTATAATTTTGAAAATTCCTGAAGAACCTCTGGGATATTCCTTCTAGATCTTAAAGTTTTCTAACGTTGAGACTGAAAATTAAACTTTTGAAACCTTTAGAAACCTTCTGGATTTAAATTTTAAATCCATTTGGACCTTCTGCAGTTCTGTTGGAATCTCCAAGACCTTTTTCGGCATGATTCAGATTTTCTAGTATTCGAAATCTTTAAGGTTCTACTTGAGGAATTTAGGAAAACCTGTGTGATTTGTGTGGTACGTAGAGAATAAAAAATTGTTATTTTCTTAACCACCTAGAAAATATGTTAAACCATTTTTTGGTTTAATGTACAAAACGAACCAGGAATCATTAGTCTAAATGCTTTATAACGCTTGCAATTAAATTTAATTATATAAAACGTCTATAAACCTTCTGGATTCAATTTTGAGGCAATCTCTGTAGTTAAAGAACATTTAAAATGTTTATTCTTTACACATTCTAGTCATTCAAAATTCTAAAGAAAGCAGCTGCATATCGACTAGTGTGTCAGGTAATTAATTTCCTTTGGTTGCAAAGTTTTTAGCTGATGTGATGAAATTCCACAACATAACTTTCCACATGACTTTTTATCGCCAAATAATCTCATGAACCATTGTTTATATAGAATATTTAATGTGGGCTATGAGTATTTTGGAGTATTTAAAACGTATTCTTTATTTAGAACGTAGGTTTCAGGATTTAGAATATAACAATTAAGGACTCGATGCAATAGATTTAAGGACCCTAAATTTAGGTTTTTGGGGTTTATGCTTCAAAGGTTACTGGTCCAATGGGTACGCTCATGGAGCTATTGGTGCATGGTGCAAAATTTTGCTTAAAAATCATAGATGACAGGAAGTTGGTTTTTAAGCAAAAAATGCATTTATTAGAAAAGAACTCCTGTACATAATCTCAAAAAGAGCACAAGTAACAATGTTTCCAGAATGTATAATCTCAGATATCTCAAAATTCCGACGCAATGGGGCAATTTTAAGTTCGGATTGGGATTTTACGCAGAAAATTGCTCCAAAATAGACTTCTAGCTGCTCAGCATCTATGGTGAACTGTTTAATTACACCCTTTTTGGTACTACTAATACTAATACTAAGTACTATTTATGTAGTAAAGTAGTATGAATGCAGAATGTTTATTCGCATCTGCAATATACTCAACAGCTTGCAGAACGCTTACTATCCACGCTTTCGCATTGAGTCACTTGTGAAACTTCAGTATATTTAATATGTTTTCAGTAAGTTCGTTTGTGTTTAATTACATTTTGTTGCCAATCTTTGTAAACAACATATGACAGCTTCAAATCTTAATACAAAAGACACTTCACTAAATTTCTCCGCGAATGTATCTTTTTAATCCAGCACTGATATTAGTTGGGCTTCAATACTTGTCGGTTAGTTGACCCGTCTGTCTGCCACTCACCGAATTTGACGGAACTTTTTTTTAAGTTTTACGTAAGACATTCGAGGGTTCGCCTTAAAAGCTCCTCGATGTAACAATCTAAGCGCAAGATCGATTAACAACTAACCTTGCAAGGAATAAGAAACCGACGGGTATTTCGCCGTCGGCTGGTGTCTTTTGAGCTCCTAATTTTTGAACGGCTTCAAGATGTTTAAACGTAACCCGATACCGCGCTCCTGTACCGTTTTCGGTGTCGAATTGCGACTGGCCCGGCCAGTAGTGGACAAGTGGATGCTTAAATGTTTTGTACAGACTCGATTTTCGCGGAGAAATCCGGAGGATGAAACGTCGCTTGATCAGTTTCGCACGTTTGCGGTCCAAAAATTAACTGAGTGTAAGAGGCGATATGAAATTTAAAAGGGAAAAAATCGAAGGATGGGAGAGTTTTGTTTAACTGAGTGGATTGGTGTTAATATAATCTTTATTTTTACAGTAGTCAAATAACCTACGATTTTCAGTAACGATATCAGTAACACGATCATAAATACTCTATTGGATGAACCAATTCAACACATCTTTTTCAAATACATCTTGAAGTAATCATTCTAGGTTTAATCCAGCGGATGTACTAAAATTACTAAAACCAACAGAATGGCCTTTTTCCGGTTGTGTGACTAAATATGTATAAATTCTCATTGGTTGAAGTGTATTTGAAAGCTGCTCGTAACTCCAACTGGAACAGACTTGAAAGTTTTCCTCAATAGATGAGTGTAAATTCAAAAGAAGTTACAATTTATATTAGCCAATGTCTCAAGTTCATAAAGTGATGGTGTAAGAAATAGTGATTTCAATCACGGACGTCTAGATATTCTGTTCCATGAAACCAATATAATATGACATCTAGTAAGGTAAACATTCTAGGATTGTTCTAGCATAAGTACTGAAGTCAGTTTAACGGAACTATCACGCCACTAAGTATCTGTAATATTCCATTGGTTAAAAATGGTTCTAATATGTTCATAGCTACTATTGGATCAGACCTATAGCTAGTCTCTGGAAATTTTATTTGATTAAATGAGAGGAAGTTCATTAATCAATTCATATTAGGTAGATAATGTTTCAAGTTCATAAAGTGATGGTGTATGGAATAAAAAATAGATGATGTAGTGACATAGTGATCCATGCCTTCACGATTTCAATTACAGATAATTAGATATTCTGTTCGATGAAATCAATACAATACGACTTCTAGTAAGGAAAATATTCTAGCATTGTTCTAGCACAAGTACTGAAGTCAATTCAACGCGCCACTAAGTATCTGTAAAATTCTATTGGTTAAAAATGCTTCTGATATGTTCATAGCTACTATCGGAACAGACCTATAGCTAGTCTCTGGAAATTTTATTTGAATAGATGAGTGGAAGTTCATTATTCAGTTCATATTAGGTACTGTTTCAAGTTCATAAAGTGATGCTGTAAGAAATAAAAAATGGAAGATGTAGTGACATAGTGATCCACTTCACGATTTCAATTACGGATATCTAGATATTCTGTTCGATGAAATCAATACAATACGACTTCTAGTAAGGAAAATATTCTAGCATTGTTCTAGCACAAGTAGTGGAGTCAATTCAACGCGCCACTAAGTATCTGTAGAATTCTATTGGTTAAAAATGCTTCTGATATGTTCATAACTACTACCGGAACTATAGCTAGCCTCTGGAAATTTTCATACCCAGAAAACTAGACATACTATTGGAAGAAATCAATGCAATATGAGGATTATTCTGTCATATGTATGAAGTAAATCCAATGGAACTATCATATGACTAAGTATCTGTAAAATTTTTATGGTTAAAAGGTGCTTACCAAATGTTATTCATAAGTACTACCGGAACTGATCATTGATGGTTAATGGAGATTTTATTTGTACAGATTAGATATATTGCCCTTGTGAGTAGAGCGACAGTTTTGCTTGTAGAAAACATCACCAATTGTCAAAGTCATAGCGTTTACTCTCTAGATATATTAATTACTCGCTAAATTGATTAATTACACTTGGTCGCAAAGAACTTGATTAATTTCTGTCTACGAATGCATGTAGACTCAGATATTAAATTTAAATAATTTACGTATATTGCATAAATTTTAATTAAATTAATCCTATATCAAACAAGTTTGTTTTCAAGTCGACTAGTGAAATTTTCGTATTAGAGATTCTTTAAGTAATCAACTAACGAAAGTTGAATGCTTAAAAAACAATTATATTAATGCTTTTAATATCGATTAAGAATAGGTAGGAATTGTGATTAGAACTATTCGTTCGAGCACACGCCACAAATGATATCTTCGATAGCCGAATTCATATGTTCACAAGCCAAATTCGGTGTATCTTTTGCACCTTAGTTTATAAATTTAATTTCAGTAAAACCTTATCTCAGTTCACTTTCTAGGCATATGAAAACCATGGACAAACTAAATGATTATCAATATTTCAGTGCAGAAGTGTGATAAGATCTCTTAGAGCCCCAGTAGAACCGTGTAAGGTAAAAATATGTAACGCAACAGGCTAAGTCTCTGGTGTTGTCGAGGAATACTCTTCCGATTCATCTCCATTAGGATTTGACTCAATTATAGCGGAGAACAATGAGAGGACAGCCGTTCCAAAAAACTCAAATCGAATTACGTTGAAGCATCCCAATTGAAATCGGCACCCGACCACGAACTACATGTCTTTATAAAGCCTGGAATATTTTTTTGTTGCCGCAATTGAAGGGAAATAGTTATACGGGATTTAATAAGAAAGGAGAGCGAAATGATGCAGTGGCTTATATGGATAAGTAATTTGTCATGATGTTTTTATAATTGCGACAACATTTTAATTGTGTCTGTTTTTATTGAGAAGCAATACGGTTAATTGATATCAATTATCGAGATTATCAGGTTTGCAGATTCGAGTCCGTGAACAGCATCCGTATGGACGCCGCCATAAATATTAATAATAACCAACATTGTGCAAAAAAAACCTTTAAATTCATTAACATTTTTAATTGATTTATGTTTCTCTGCTTTCATAGAAACATCGATCGGCATTCCAATCGATCCAGTTCGAAGACCGAATTGGATATTTTTCTCGCAACCATTCCTTGCAATTTCTAGTAGTTTCTGCTCTCAGACTTACCCATGTCCAAATAAAGGAAAATACTTTACATGTATTAAATACGTTTACCATTTTCAAATTCTTGCCATTCAGTTTTTATTCAGCCTTCTGAACATTTATCCCCTCAACACTCAGCACTTACAGGTCAAATAATTGCTCAAACAAAAGGTTTCAATGCCTCAGTCCTTCGAAAGCATTGAGAACAGTTCCGAACCTTTACACATTTAAAACCGTAGATTATATCTACGATTGGAATCCGGGGTAATTTAAATGCGCCCGCTTTGGTAGGTTGTTATTAATTTATTATTAAATATACCGTTTAACCTTCTTGAAAACATGCCTACATCGCTTGTTTTATCGTGAACTCAAGGTGTGGTAATAATAATAAGTACTGTATTGCATTGTATTCAAGAATATTATTCGAAAGCCTTGTGTTTAACCTTAGATCGAGGAGATTTTTCCAAAATAAAAACAGTAATTTTTAAGTTGACACACGGATTTATAAGGAAAAACTTAACCGAAACATGGCGTATGCGAGTATCAAATTAATACGCTTTCGTATTATTTAATATCCCGAGTCGTAATAGCTCTGCGGCTCCTTATAAGAAGTGTAGATATATCGGAAACTCATTAATGTCCATAATAATCAAGTAATATAGAAATTATGCACATTAAAGGAAACCTTCCATGATTACCTCTAGTAATCAAAAGGATTAGGTATTAGACGTACATATCATTTAAAATCACATCTAAGGCTCCTTCGATTATTACCTACACTTGTTGAATAATAACATCCCATTTCTTTAATAATACCTCATGTGTTTATAGTTCACGCCTTGTTTTGCACAATTTATTAAAATATACTGTAAAAATTTAAAGGATTTTTCCTGGATTAAAAAATTCTCCAATTGAAATTTTACAAAAATGTAATAATTGTCAATATTCAAGCATATAAGAACGTTTTAGTTAAAGGGAAATCTAGATGGTTAACGGAAATCAGCAGCTTTCACGTTATAATTCTTATGAATTGAAAATTTCCATCATATTAAAGAATAAATATAGAAGGTCCCTTAGAATTTTGAAAGGCCAGAATGGGTTTAAATCATATCTAAAGGGTTTATGGCAATTTCAAAAGTTTCAGTTATGATCCCGAAAATTATAAAACTTCTAAATTGTAAAAGGAAGGTTCCAGGGGTCCTTGTGGAACCTTTAACATCCGAAATTGCAGTCAAAGAAAACATAGATGGTTCAGAAACTTCCTCGTAATAATTTTAACGAAGTGCAATTTGAATAATAAAGAAAAACTCTAGAAGAACTCTTAGAATTTTGTAAGGCTATATTGGATTTTAAAACTGAATTGTGGTGAGTTTATAAAATATGATAATGAACATCTAAATCATTCTAAAAAACTCTAGAAGATCCTTTAGAATTTTGGAAAGTCAAAATGGGTTTAAAACTGTAATCTAAAAGGTTTATGAAAGTTTCAAAAGTTTCAATTATGATTCTGAACATTGTAAAACTTCAAGATTGCAGATGGAAGATTCCACAGATACTTGGGGATTTGCTTGATTATTATGTGTAAATGTAGTTATATACAAAGATTTGTATACAAAAAATATCACAACAGTTTACTTATTTCTTCCATGCTGCGTTTGTTACTTGTTACGTTTTTGCGTTTATTTATAACCAAAACTAAATGTATTTATAAATAAGAGATTGCATGTTTAATGAGTCTCTAATGTCTAATCTCTTAACTAATGAAAAATATAAAATTAATTTGGTAATTAAATATTTTGTTAAATCTGTATGATTTTTACTTTAACATTTTACTTATAGAACAAATAAATTTATTTAAGAGTCAAAATTTTGTACACCATTTTCCTATTTAGTATGAATTTTACAGATTCGACTAACGTACATACATACATACATGCTTGTAGGAGTAAAATACTTTAAAATAGTACTATAGTAGTTGCGTATTTATCATTTTATTGAAGAATAAGTAGTGAATAACGATTAAGTATATTATATGGATTGACAATTAAGAAGCACCTTCATACCAAATCGGATGCATTAAACGAAAGTGGCACAATCCAAGGTTGAAATTGCAGAGATGTAATTGTAACACAGCAAATGCACTTATCATTACAATAAATGAGAAGTGGAAACGTATGTTGAATACATGAATAGTGATGTACATACACTTAATGGCTCAACAACACAGTGTCCTTTTTCTGAATATAGGAATTATTATTCTTATGTGTATGCTAAAATATCTAATTAATATTGTATTTCATTTATAAATTTTATACCCAACACTTTTAATTACGGTTTTATGCAGGTTATTCAAGCGCTTGAAGTTAGTAATGCGTTGATTACTTGTTATAACGACTGATCCATTAATTGCTCTAATTCATTTTTAATAATTTCAACGCCATTACTGTGACTATGGCAAATTATTTTTAATTATCATAATTGTTCTTTGGTAACGGGGATATATGATTACGTTTTATAATAATTAAGAAATTGTACAACTCGTAAAATATTGAAAGTAAACAAGCTTTACGATTAATGATTAACGATTATAGTTTTAAATTAGATTAAGATACATGAAGAAGTTCTACAATAAGGGTAACTCAAAATTATATCAAAGACAACATCACAGTCTAAAATTTCCTGCCCTTTACGTCATCAGTACTCACATATTGTGATGTAAATTATTTTAGAACTGATTAATAAATCTCCCTCACCCTTAGTGTTAAGTAATTGGCGGATTAACTCAAATTCACGTTGTTAAGACGAAAAAAAATAACCGTAATTAGAAAATGTGTAATACACTGGACTGTTTGTTTGTACAATTTTTATTTTGTTAAATACTTTTGTAGATGTCAATACTCAAACTGAGTGTTTCAGATAACCCACTACATGATTAAACACTAAAACAGGTGATTTCACTTTCGCCATTTTTGCACCCCAATCAGCACCTCGTTAAAGAATACTTTTAATGCTGTAGTAAACCAAATATAATTTTAAGATACTTTTTCAAAAGAAAAAAATTGATTACTGAATGTATGCTGACTGGATTTGTGTTTCGTACTGTGTTCCGTCGGCTACTAGAAAAGGAGGCATAAATTTAGGCTTAATTTATGGCGATTGCAGAGGTTCCGGCCTAAGATATTCTATTAAAATAAAAACCGATCGATGTAAAATACCCAATGACGAATGGCTATAGTAATGAAATGGTAATTTTGTTTAGTTCTTGTCTCAAGAAATCTTTTAAATCTGCCGTATTACCGTATTTTAATTAGAGATTTTATATCAGAATCTGATTAAAATTAGGTGATGCCTAATATTCTGTTAATATAGCGTGTAGAATAATCATTTATCGCGTTGTTTAAAGTAGTAGTTTCGATTCATGTTTTTCTTAAATCATTACAAACGCTAAAAAGCAAGTCACGATGCGCTTTTCCATACATATTTCAAGTTTCAGTGCTACACCTTCCATTGAATTTTCAAATAACTTCCATGATATCCTAGGCTCGACTTTTGCCTTAAATTGAATCAGGTAATGGACTGGACCCTTATCATCGATAGATTCCTCTCTTCCAGATCTATGTGTCGAGACAAGTCAAATATCTTGCTATTTGTTACGGGCATACACATTGAAATCATTTGGTATAAATTAGAGTTCCTTGTTCTGATAATTTCTGTGAAGAGCTGATGCCTAATTGGAGGTAATTATAATATTTAAAAATAAATCGTTTTGGTGAAGGTTTAATTCACCAAAGCTTTGAGGGCCATCAGTTTGAGTGGTCTGTTTTACTAAGTATTTCGAAAAAAGAAATATCCAAAAAATTTTTGGAGGTGTTGAACCACTAAACAACTTGAAAAAAGTTATGTGGTGGATCAGATGTCGTAGTGCAACATGGTGCCGAGACTAAATTTTAATTTTAGGAACTATTTTATTTCATGTGGTTAAAAATTCATGTTCATGGGTAAAAAATTATACAAACATAAAAGATTTTCCACATGACGGCCTCAACAAACAAATTGCCAATATCGCTAAATCCTTTAAAAAAATTTCCTATTATTTCGAGATTCACTACACGAATTATCAATTTTTATCTAAAATCGACCTTGTGTTTGTTCTCTTTGGTAATAAACCTAATATTTTATTTCCTAGGAAAGTTGCACAAGATCAAGCATATGATTGCCTATCTTGCTTATCCTATGCCTATTCAAACATTAATGCTAAATTTTCTTAATGTTTGGATATACGTATGACTTTAGGATTGTCATCAACATATGGATAATTATGTGCATTATCATACTTAAAATACCATCACTTGTAATGATAGCGTTGTCACAAAAAAAATTGAATAAAAATTTGAATCTCGATTTTCTTAGAAAATTTAAGACGATCGGAAAATCATCGCCACGCAAGGTTTGTGCGTTTTGAAAATTGAATGAATGAAAGTTTCTTTATGTAAAATATTCCATACAGAAGATTTTGAGGTATTGGCAGAAATCGCAGACTCACGTTAATTTTTGGATTTTCAACTTCCATTAAAGTACTGTCTTCGTCTACTTGTCTTATAAATGCATGTCTTCCAGCAATATTATTATTAGGTATTTCTGTTTCCCTTATTCTTAGATGAAGAGAAGTAAATGTTTCAAGAATAAGCCTGTAGCCTTTCAGCATTTAGTCGTGTCAGCGTAGATTCTGCTCGAGAGTTACATTGCATTTCAATATAGACTCATTGCATTTCAGCATAAACCGTTTTTACTTTTTCTTATCAATAAACAAAAAATTTAATAACCAGTTTAACACTTCAAACAGTTGCCGTCGTGTTCGTATGATATTTATGTCCTGATTATTTTAGCGGTTTCGAAAGTCAGCTTCTATTGTTTTCTGGATTGGATTTGATGAAAGTTAAGAAAGTACAACGAACTTAAATGGATTTTTCTTGAAAACGGTGCATTGTAGCCATAATAAACAATTTAATCAATGAAAAAGCATCGATATATATATTTTTTTAGTTTAGGACCGGAACTGCCGTATATATTCAAAAATAGGACACCAGGTATAACATCCTATAGCGTCCACGTAACTTGTTACATTAGACTGAATTTTTGAATATTCCGTTGGTGAAAAGGGGCTCTTTTAAATGGCACCGAGTTTATAATCCACGGTTAAGGATAATCGGACTAATGGCGCCTTTTGGAAACAGGATTTCTGCCCTTCACCATTTCCTATTTCACTAGGTAGGACCGATCTCATTGGAACGGTAATAAATTTGCCACTTGGGATTTTGAGTTGATTTTAATTAAGCACAGTTTAATAAATAATCATTATTATAATAATCAATTAGGCCCTCTAGCAGTGGATATTACTATAAATAATCTAGATTTGTTTATGACGACTATGGTTATATACCTATTTTACCTTTTGCATTACTATACTGATATCCTGTTATAATTGATGAAACAAAAATAAAAACGCTTTTATTAGCATCTTAAACATTACCTGCACAAGTTTGTTGTGTCGAAGACGTTTCAATCTTTAGTCATTAGTATTGCACGGATCACATGCAAAATACATTTTTTGTTATCAGGCATATTATTTTTTGTATCACATTTCTGACTATATTGCGCTTTTTTACAACAAAAAAAAAACTGTTTAAAAATGCATATTTAGCAAATTTCATGGATTTTATGCATATTTTATGTAAAAAGGTACATTTTAAACAAAGGCAAAAATTAGCTTTGCACAAATTTTTCGGAAATTTCTGGTTATTTTGAAATAATATTTTTCACTTCTACTTGCTTTGTGTAGTCGTTAAACAGTTATAACTAATTATAACACTAAATTACTTCTTCTTCTACTTCTTCTAGATTACTTCTAAAGAATGGGTTTTACCAATTGAGTTTCACGTTAAGACAACGAGGTAGTGAAATAGTGTAAATATTTAGATACATTTACATGTTCTTGTAACTCTCGTTTAGAAGCATTTAAGTCTTAATTATATTATGGCTAATCTACATTAACATAACATCCTGGGAAAAATGTCCTAAGCGAGCGATTAAAACGGTCTGTGTTTTAGAAAATTCAATCACATTTCCTTTGTGACATATCCAACATATCCAACATATCGATCAAGAGATATTTAGATTTCTAGTCTTAATTCTAATTCAAATAAATATTATTCTAATTCACATATTATACTAATTAAAGAATATGTTTGTTAGATGATTTTTTTTCTCATTCCAAATAAAATGAAAATGTGGAAATGTTGCAATGCCTGATGATTCGAATACCATATCGGTTACAAAAAAAAATCCTTCAAATAATCTTTACAGTCAAATCAAGTAAGGGAAATACATTGTTACCATAAAAGTAGGTGTAATTATTTATAGTAAATTTAAGAAGTATTGGAAAAAATCCAGGATTTGAAATAAACTCAAGGTTTTAAGTGTCATTAACGGGGAGTTTAAGGACGACTCAGATTAGAAATTAATTTTAATGTATTTGTGAATTTTAAAAATGCCCCTATCATAACAGGTTGAGATATTTTTTTGCATTAATACACCTTTTAATTGATAAAGACAATCGTTTATGTTTCGCTTAATTTTTTAGAAAAACACTTACTAACAAATTGTTGTAATAATAATGCCTAATTTTTTTTGTACACATGTAACAAGTGTCATTGTTTCTATTAAGTAAGCAATTTTAGGTACTATTAACTTAAGAGTGATTTAAAAAATGAACGAACAAAAATTTTCCTAATATTTCATTGTATCGTTCGCGTTCGTTAATAACTTTGTTAATTCTTAACTTGACAACAAAAAGTTTATGCTTAGTATAAGCATATTCTAGATGTTTGATGCGCATATTTTGTTTAAATTTATTTAAATTTCAAACAGGCTCTAGGCGTGACAATAATATTAATATGAATATAGTTGAAATTACGTTCTACAGTTCAAAGAGAGTAGCATCTCACTAATAAATTATTTCAAAAACAGAAAAAAGAAATCAACATCAGTTTTTCGCTATTTTGTTGCTTATTTAATCTAACTTTTCAAATGATAGTCAAACCGATATGTTTCTATTCATTACTCTCAAGAGAGATTACAATTAAAGTAGAAATATACCTGTTGTCCAGAAATTCTTCCGAAAAATACCCACAAATATTAGAGATGATTTTAATGAAAATTCAACCAAAATCACCTCATAACATGGATGCTTCGTGAGAAAGGTAGCAGCGCTCTTTGATGATGGCGTCTCATGATCGATGTTTATTACACCATTTCTACTTTATATAATATTTTTCTATTATTCAATTTACAGCAATTCTGGGATGAAATTTAAAAAAGTGGATTTTTTTCCGTTAAAGTATTCCTGTATATTAGAGCTACGATGCGCCGTTTTCGAGAAAAATTGATTTAGTTTTTTTGTGATTTCTTGACTTTTATCAAATCCAATTTTAACAACAATTGAAGTTGGCCTTAGTAACGTCTAAAATAATCAGCACATGAATGTCAAATGGGCACGACAGAAATTGTTGCTAGGTGTGTTAAATTAGTTATTGAATTATTTGTTAATTAATTCAAAGTAAGAAATGTTGAAAGTTTCATTTTATTTAGAAGAATATGCTGATATGCATTAAGGTTATGGTGAAATGTCGTGTAATGCTCGAGCAGCGACGCGAAGATATGCTTTTGGTAGATTTTACATAGTTGATTTATTGTTTAGAAAAATACTTAATAACAACAAATTGTTGAAACAATAATGCCTAATTTTTTACATGTAACAGATATGTCATTGTTTCTATTGAGTAAGCAATTTTAGGTACTATTAACTTACGAGTGATTTAAAAAATGAACGAAAAAAAAATGTTTCTAATATTTTATTGTATCGTTTGCGTTCGTTAATTACTTTGTTAATTCTTAACTTAACAACAAAAAATTTATGCAAATTATAAGCATATTTTAGATGTTTAATGCGTATATTTTGTATTTTCCGAGAATATAAAGCATTAATGATTAGAATGCTCAGGAAAAAGTTAAGCATTGCTGAGACCCACGGTGCCGTTAGTATAATTGAAACTGTTACTATTAGCGATATGTCCTTTAGTAAATCGTAACAGTGGGGCAGAACGTTGCAACAGAATTTGAAAACCAAATTAGTATTTTGCATCGTCACGTTTCCTACGATTGTATTAGCTTTTTGCTTATCCAGCAGTTTAGTTAATTTAAAATCCGGACAACTTGCACCGTTTACAAAATTTCATTACGATTTCCGTGGCAGAAGGTTAGAGGGAAACGAACCTGTAGGCGAGAGGGTGATCGCTCCCTGTCCCCCGACGCTGGGCGCCGTGTTGGGCGTCGGCAGCCCGATGGGGTCCATCTTCCAGTTGACGATGGCGGACCTCGCGGCGGCCGGCGTCACGGGCACCGGGCAGCAGCCCGAGAGCGCGGCGACGCTGGAAAAGTCGTTTCCGGTGTTGGCGCTCAACGTACTTCCGTTCGAGATCAACATCGCGGGAGATCTCCACGAAACGGACGAACCCTGAACGAAACCCTTGTGGAGAGTGGAAGGACGCACGAGCGAGTCCCTTCTTCGCTCCCGTGTGACCGTCGAGAGTTGAAGCTCATCGACTGCGAGCACTACACTGAATGAGCGAGCGAGCTCCTGCCGGTTGGTTCGTCCTGCTCAATCGGAGAGGCAGGCTTAAAGGGGCCGCGGAGGCTCGGCCCACTGCGTTTGCTTACCTCGCTGACTGCGACTGCCTTCCGATTAGAGAAGGAGACAACCTAACCCCGCCGCTACGTACGTGCGAGCGAACGTGTACGTGTGGAATAGATCACTGATAACCGGTATAGATTTATTGACCGGCTTCTATGCGCTGAACAGATACGGTTACATGGAGGTGTTGTCTTTATAAATGACAATTGATACGCTCGTTCTTATGTCCCTCGCTTCTGCTGCCGCTCTCCCGAAGCCTCTGGATTCTCCACCTCTCTCTCTCTCTCTCCTTCTCGCAGTTTCCTACGCCTCTACCCTGCTCTAGTAGTTCATTGTAGGCCTCGGGCATTTTTCACTTCACAGTTCTTATCGCGGGTAATTCAACCGAAACTGTACGGCGTGGGATTCGAGAATCTCATACCTAGCCCTTTGGATTCTTGAGGTCGATCAGCCGGTACTTGCCACAAGTGCTTACACTAAGCACGTCGTTAGAGGCAATTGCAACTTTGAATTTCAATAAATCTCTTCTTTTTTCATAAATTTTTCAGTAATATTCCTATTGAATCGTAACAATATACCGACCAAAACTGATTCCTATACGTATGATTCGCTGTTTGAAGTAAAATGGAGCGCTGATAAAACCCTGCTTCACCGCAGATTAAAATTGATCACTAAAGTACCTACCACACATATCGACCGCGTCATTTTTGACTATACCCCACTCAAATAAAATTGTAATACATGTATTGTGCATGTGCAATAACAGTAATAATCCGAAGAATATGTGTTTAAGGTGACAGCACAGTATTTAATTCTATTAAATGTTTAATTGATTCAAATCTAAACATTGCAGGAAATGAGATTTTTTAGTTGCAGTAAAATAAAAGTTGAGTTGAGATTCAATACTTTATTTCGATTATTGGAATCAATAGATTCAACGGATTCGATGGAATGAAATAACCATCGAACTTTCAATTAGCAATGGATAGAAGAAAAAAAGCTTAAATAATCTGCCATAAAATGCTGCCTTTTACTACCCTTGAGAAACGCTTTAAATTTGGTTAACACTTTCTAACATTTTGGTTGATTAACTCTCTTTAGGAGTTCATTTATTTGTTTGTAAGAAAGTTGTTTTCTTAGAGTTAAAAAATGCGGTTATTATCGCTATAGTAAAAATATTTAAGCGTCTTCAAACACAATTTTTATGTGTGGAAAGTAGTGGGCGGATTCAATCAGAAACATTCAAAGTAAAATTCAAGATTTCTAATCGAAACTCCCCTGAAAATGTTGCTGTGTCTTCGGTAACAATGGACCAATTTTAATCAGTTTTTTTCTATGATCTAGAGTAACACACGAAAATAATAACAACTTCTTGGTCCTTTTTGTTATAAGGATTCATTAATTCATTGTAAATAAATATTTCGCCAAATTAATTTTTTGTTTTGTTTTTATGAGAAACTAGCTGACCCGGCGAACTTCGTATCGCCTAACAGTCGATTCTTTAATTTTTTATTTTTTTAAGTTAATAAGTCAACAATTACATTATGTTAAAAATTAAAAATTATAAAACTCACAAAATTCTTTTAATAGTCACTAAAAAATCACAATGAAAATCACAATTTCAGATTTCTTATTATGATACCTACTTATTATATTTGATTTTATTTTTACTTATTCTAAATCAAGTTTCATTTTTATTGTAGTACTTTATGGTACACGATATTTTTTGTTTGATTGAAAAAATGTATTTTAAAAATGTATATGGGCTATAATAATTATGATTAATTAACATACAACTGCAAATACTATTACAAACCTTAAAAGTTGACATAAAATTTTCCCGAACTACTTTTGATGCTCCAAATGAAGTCATTTGAAAGCAATCGTTATATTGTTGAATATTCTTTAAAAAGTGTATTGAATCTGTTCCTATTCCTAAAACTAATGAGTACAATGGCTCTGGAGGTGGAAGCAATGGTATCAATTTCACCTTTCCATTTGCGCAACACAATCCATTGGCTTCATTTTTGTATTTCAATGCCTTACAATATTGGCAAACTGAGTTCATAGGTCCAATAGCAACACAGTTGTACGCACTGTAATCAATTGACATATCGTAACAGAAAGCAGCTCGATTCAAACTTGCACCATTATTAGTCGAATGTCGCGCTTCACGGGTCTGTCTTAAGCGAATTCTTTCACGTTCAGTGCGATCTTCACGTTCCTGGGCAGTACGATTAGATTGATAATGCATTTGATTTGTTGCATTTCGGGTTCTCCTGCCTAAATTTGTCCGCCGCCTTATAGGAGGCATATTTACTAAGTCACAAACACACAACCCTTTTTTAATTTTATAGAAATTTGTGTATTTTAGGTTTAGTAATATTATAGATGCACAGCAAAGAGATATTTACATTTCAAGTGACATTTTACCACAGACAATTTACATTTTACCATAGACAATTTGTGTCTGATTAAAAAAATAAATATTGACAAATATTGACATTAATATTTATACGATACTAACGTCACTCAATTGTTTTGCCTTCCCGGAACCTCTCCACTAACACAAACTTTATCGTATGGTATTAAAGTTCAGATTGACTTTTAAGTATTATCACAAATCTTTTGTATGGGAGTATAGAAAAGTGTTGTTTTTAGACTTTTTCAGGAAACTTAAATTTTTTTTTTTACTATTTTTAAAGTTCAAATTGACTTTTAAGTATTATCACAAATCTTTTGTATGGGAGTATAGAAAATTGTTGTTTTTAGACTTTTTCAGGAAATTTAAAATTTTTATTTTTTTTTTTTAGAATTTTTCTCTCCGTAAGAACCATCCTCGTACTTCAAGGAATATTTTAAAAAAAGAATTAGCGAAATCGGTCCAACCGTTCTCGAGTTTTGCGCTTAGCAAGACATTCAGCGACTCATTTTTATATAATAGAATAATTATAGACAGTTATGCTAACAAAAAATTTCGATGAAAATACTTATTCTCATAAAATAATAACATAATAGTATTTTTTACGTACATTACATTTTACATGCCATAATAACTTAAATTTCAAGCTTTTAAATATACCCATATAAATATTATATTTTATATGTTACAGCAAGTAAGTACAGGAAAACCCAATTGAAATGTATGTAGACAGTTATTTATTATCAAATAATTATGTAACATTTACATACATAGGGACATTTAAAATAAAGTTACAATAACAATCGCATGTTTTAACTTACAAAAAAATACTTTCCAAATAAAACCCAAATTTTATGGGGTTTCTTATGGGTACCAAAAGGCAACTTTTCATTCAAGTTTCAAACTTATTTAGGCCTATTTCGTCTATTTATTGCAAATTCAATTTTCGATGGTTTCTTGCAATTATTTGAGTAAATTATCAACGTATTTGAAATTGGCAGTTCGGCAAAATCTATTTTTTAAAACCTATTAACAAAAAAATGAGTAAGTAAGGAAGTGAAAACTTCTATTGGGACACGTAGTTTAATGCAGGAAAATAAGTAAGTGCTTAGAGTAAATAGTAGTACCTTACACACTCAATTCCATGAAATTAGTTTCAGAAATCAGTGACCAGGTGCTTATTCGATTTCCGATAACGATTATTCCGTTTCGGCGAGAAAAGAGTTTACAACCAGTTGATAAACATTTAAATGTGGTTTAATTAATCGATTATTCCATCCTTCTAAGGGATTGTTACTGCAGTGCCTTTGCCGATCATACTAACACACGTTTTTGGTTAATGTCTCAGTTTACAACCATTGGTTAAGGAAATAATCATAATATTGGTTTATTTTTTGAGAAACTGGCGACGTTTTCTGTCCACACAGCAAACCATTGGAGATTTTTTTCCATAAATTCGTGCATTTTGCAAAAAACAGCTAAAATTATTTATAACACGATTGTGCAAAAATTGCGCGTCTGACAAAAACCATCTTCCGCCCAATTAAACTACATATTATTATCGATGATTTTCCGGATGTCAGTTTTTCCAGCTTTAAATTTGTTGACGTTATGAATTTTTTTAAGAAATGTCAATTTTCTGAGGTTATTCCGGATTTTCTCGGTGAAAAATGGTTAGATCGGGTTGTACGGAAAACCATTTTGTAGGTTTTTTAATTCGATGCAAATACTTCCTTGAAAATGTAACGATTCCTTTATTACTTTTCGCAATATTCCCAAAAAACCAAAATACCAGCATTTTTTGCCGTTGTATTTGTTTATAAAAATCCCAACACCGAGTTCGCTGTTGCAAACAGTAATCACTATTTTTTAAAAGGTTTTATAGGTTTTGACCATCGATATTTTAGCGTGAAAATGCATGTTCTTCTAGCTCTATGGTTTAGTGTTTTCAGCGGACAGATAAGCTAAGGCTGGATGGATTCTTAGATGCAAACGTATGACAGAATTTAAGGTTTATTCAAAAATGAGTTGAATATTTTGAACAACTACAAACACTAATTAAAATTAAAATTACAGCCAGATATTCGACTTAGGAAAATAATTTTTTAGGGCAATAATTACTGCTTGTCTTATAATTGTCTTTTGCTAAACATATCAACTGCTTCGTCTAGATTTATTGGAAATTGCTTCAAAATCCTATGCGCCGTTTTTACTAAAAAAATTCGGAAATCAATTTTTAAAATTCGTACTTTTCAAAAGTAAGACGTTCTTCAATTCTTTCGATTTTCAGTTTTGAACGACTATAATGGGCTCTGTTCACTATATTGCAATTAAGTGTTATATTGTAATAACCTTAAATTATGGTCCAAAAGACGTACTAAAGTATAATCAGTTATTCATTACATAACACACGGTTTAAATAAATTATGAATTAATAATTTGTCGCGGAAGTCGATCAGTTTGAATCAGGTCCAACGCTTCATATTGATTTATTGCCATGTCTGTTGCGAAGAAAATTAAGAAATGAATTGATTCTAACATGAGGTATGTTTCATGTACAAAATAAATTTTGTGAATATAGACTTTATTGGGCGCCGTATTAGAGGCATCCGATTGGCTAATGGAAACCGAAGTGATCACGCATCGCCTGACAGTTTTTATTATTTTAGATTTCCAAATCTTCCTTAAGGCCTTTCCTGTGCTCAAAAAAAGTTAAAAATTTAGTGGCCGATCTACCGGCCTATTATTTTAGTCTTTATGTTAATTATCTCTTCTTTTCTAAATTACTTCTCTAATATCCATAATTTTGGATTTAAAGCAGCGGCCTGATACTATCAATTTGTTGACGCTGAATGATAATTTTTTTACATGACAAACTACAGCTGAGGTAGATTTTTAAGTATACCTATTATATAAAAATTATATTTGACTTAAATTAATTAACCTAATAGCCTTTATTACAAACAATTAAATTATTCCATTGAAGAATCACCGTAATTAAAATTATTTTAATAAAAATATCTTACTAAATCTGACCTCAAAAATATATTTTTCAGATGTGAATGTGATTGAATATTCTTCATTGCCATTATTGTTTTAAATTTTTATTAAGAAATTGCCATATTAATTCCATTAATCAATTGAGTAACTAGTATAATATTAATATTATTTTTTCTGGTGAGATTCTTCTTTATCTTAATTCTAATTATTGATCTTATTCATGAATGACAACAAGAAGTGCAACTGAAAAAATTAATTAAATCTCCTTTAACTATAGGGATTAAATTGTTTAATAAGTTTAAGTACTTGACGTATTTTGTCTTTACTTAAGAAAAATTTTTAAAAATAACATTTATTTACAAATGAAAGGTATTGATTTACTACATATTTACCCTAACTTAACCGAAGCGATATATATGTCGATCATAATATTTCACGCAACATGAAAATACTGTTGAAATCTCACTTTTGAAAAACTGCTTACCTCATATTTTCGTCTGATTACAACATTATTATATTACGCATTTGTTTTGCTATTATAGGTTATACTAATGAAATCCTTCCCAAGTTGTGTTCAGATTTGTAATCCTTGACTCTGTCCCCTTTGTATTTCAGTGGCTGATTTACGTTTCTGCGTAGTAGGTCTTGCCTTTTGCATTTAACTGTTTTTGCCCAATATATATTCTTTGCTATGGACACACGTTGAGTATAGAACAATTCAAATGTCTATCAAATAATTTGCCATATTTAAAGCACCCCCTTAACCGCAAGATGACGCCTATTATCCACGTGTCTAACTGACGCAGATATATACGACAACTGAAAAGTAGCTTTTTAGATTTTTAAGCCGAATTGGTCTGACTCTTTGAGACAAAACCCAGGAAAAGGGTCGATTCTTGGGCATAGACAATTTATATTCCGAATTTGGTCACAATAATTTTTATACCTACTGAATATACCATTTAAATGTTATAGAAGATTCTGATTTTATGACAAAATGAATAGTAAAGCGCCCATGTATGTATTCCTGTATTCCTGCAAGTTTTCTTAAATTTGGGCTGCAAAGTGGTGAGTTCCTGAACCTGCGTTTAAATATATTTTAAAACATTTTAAACAGTTATTTTGTTGCCACGAATGCATTGTTCGATTATTAAATTGTATACGTAATAAAACAATATTTATGAAATACAAGTAATCAGTTGACTGCGATCAATATAAAACACCCAAGGATATTTGAAATATTAGAAGAGAAGGGCGAAACTATTTCTCTCCGTTTACTTAAAAGCGTACCTTTCACGAGTTCGAACGAAATAAAGGAGTTTTCGATCACGCAAACTTAATTGTAGGCTCGTGAATGTAAAATTTGTCATTGGACTATTGCGTAGTTACCCAAAATTACTTTAATAGTTTAGCGGCACTTTTACGTAACGCTAAGTTTAATTAAAAGTCGAATTAAAACCGTAATAACAATAATTCGGACTGGGAACAGCCGCCAACAATTGGGAATACAACGGACACGAAATTACTTTCTTGGCAATTACTTAGAGCGAGACATTAATAGGCGAGCTGCACATAATAATTCCCTTCTCACTAAAAATCCCAACGGCTACTTAAAATCCAGTAGCCTATAGATCCATATGTATCTATCTCCTTCCTTGAAGCTCGTCTCTCTTTCCGTTTCGACCGAATTCCGATCTATTATTGGTCGATTACGGTTGGAAAAAAACGGCCACGCCCCCGGGTCATGGCGGGGGGCGCGGCCCGATCGGGGCTACGCCCCTGCGCCGTAGTCTCAACTTCAGTGAGTATGTTAGCTCTAAATTGAGATATAAATAACACTTGAGCGGTTTTGTATGTCACTTTGGAGAGACAAACGACGCTTGTTGTTCGTACAGAAGTGGCGGCGTGATAAGAAGAAGAAATTCCATTTTTCTCCAGTCGCCTCCATAGCGGAGTTATAGCATTGCGTATACAGGGTGATAGCGTGTTGTATCTGAGGTCTAAATAGTTGCTGTCGGTGTACGTAAAAATACTGTACCGAGCTTAGAAATGATGAGAACCGCCAAATAACGTCAGCTGTATTTACTTTTTCATTTGAACCTGGCTTAAGTAACTGTAATATGAGTAACCAAATTTATTAGTGCGTGTACACATTACCCATAAGTTTAATCACTTTCTTAAATTTTGTTCCATCTGAGCATTGAGAGTTTTCTTCGTTTTATTTTTCATTTTATTCCTAACTTCTCATAATTCCAACTTCGAGATATTTAATTTTATTGAGGCGGATAATTAACCTACAAATTCATTTGCAGTTGTAAGTCTTCTTCATTCCTTGTCAATGTGACACGATTTGGCATGGATTTTAATTCGTTTCCTACAAATATAGAAGTTCTAAAATCTATAAAAATACTTTCTAAAGTGATCTCGGTAGAAAGTTAATTACGTGAGAAGGTGTTAAAAGGCGCCTGTACAGTCGGAATTCTTCAATCATTTATTCAAGATTGTGAAACTTTTTAAAAATTTTTCATATTTTTGGATATGTTTGGAATGGGAGCAGGTTTTTTATGAGCAACTTTATCGTCACGTTTCTCTAGTTAGTTTCTCCGCTAGTTATAATTATTTTGGAGAATTCATAATAACGTTTCACATATAACTTTATCAACTTTAGTTTCAATGGCGATTTTAAGTACATATCTTGCAATGGTGGCATTTAAATTACTACCTACTTAAAAAGGATTTTTTATCTTCGTGTAGATTAATGTTTTTAATACTGTAACTGTTGTTTCAGGTGAGTACTAATTATCGACGAGAGCAGAGAACTTCATACAAGGGCAGAAAGACTGATGTAGCAGTTTTTAAGGTTTGTTGGTTTTAATAATTTTTGAAAGTTTATTTTAAATTTCCTTCTGTCTCATTGCAATTCAGTGTTATTAATTGTTTCATTATTTTCTTTTAGGTAAGTCTTTATGATGGATGTACAAGGACACGCAAAATCAATTATCTGCTAATGGTGAGTCCGTTATAATTCACAATATATATTTTGCTCCCCCAATAGTAAAAATTAAAAAATTTCGCCATTTCTAACGTCGTAAAGCACTTGCCAATTTATGGACTGTATGTGCTTATAATTTATTTTGAAACGACGAGAATCTAGAAACTTACCATGGTAAACGCTTTAAGGTCGTTTTGTATCCCTCGTTTGGGCATCACGGGGCTCATGTCTTTAAGGATTTTAATTTTACTTCAAAAGTATTAAAATAACTGCCGGACTAATCATATTGCCTAATTTCTAAAATTGAAAGCTATTGCTTTAGCAATAATTGTTGCGTTAAGCTAGGTGCCTATAGCTAGTGTTGAGTCTTAGCCTTGATTGCTAAATTTTTTTCAGCAATCTCATGCTGTACTTAAACGTTTTTAACCAACGTTCGATCTACTTCTACCTCTCTACTTCCGTCTATTTAGGATAAGTGTAGTAATTCACATTTTTTGTACCTGACTACATAACCGAGGTATGTAATTTCCTCTAATTTATATTAGCTCTCTGTGCTTTTTCATTGGCCAGAATTTGAGCCTCTTTTCAATTATGATTTTGTCAGTCCAGCACATTTTTATAAGACAATCTACAATTTGTTTCATTTGAGATATTCTGCATGTAGCCCAACTAGCCTAGACTTCATGGATACTTGACGCGCCCTTTTCTATTTTAATTCTGAACGTTACACAATTAATATATAAACGTATTAATAATTTATAATCAATTTATGCCAGATTTTGTCGATTTTGATCCGCGCGACTATTGTAAGATAAAAAGTGATATAGATAAGATAACGATACCAGTAAAAGTCCACTAAAGAAACTTCTAAAACTCGAATTTGAGACCAATACGAAAAGTTTTCTGTGTTCTATTTGACACCCTTTAGAAACAGAAATGTAAAAGTGTTTTCCCATATTCTCGCAGAATTAAATAAGAATTAAGACTTCAAAAAAACTTCTTGGATTTTAAGGCACTTGCGTAAGCCATCTAGATTTCATTCAGACGCCGTTTTGAGTGTTGAAGAATGAATAATAACTTATGGAATATTCATGATCCTTATGCATTCTTTACTATATATACGTTTAGTAATTTACTGGTAGTTTGTTTAATGTTCTATACTTCTTAAAGCTTCTAAACAAACTTCTAAGGTTTTTCATCAGCACTATTCACACTTTCTAATGCTTGAAGTTATAATTAGCAGACATCTAGAATATCTAAAATCTTTATGGTCCCCGGAAAAACTGTGAAATTTTGTACAAGTCTTCTAGATTATTTTTTAAAGCACTTTCGATAATTTGAAATTATAGAAAATGTCTGAAGTCACTATTTTAGATTCCTTATTACATTTAAAAATAAAATGAAATTGTTAGAAACTTCTATAAACTATATAGATACTTCCGTATTCTTGAATTTTGCTAACGTTTGGGATTAAAATAGAGGCGTTTTTAACTTCCATAAGTATTCTAGATTCAATTTTAAACCTATTTCGGGGTTCAAAAATTATTAACGAACCACTAGAGTTATTTTTAGGATAATTCACACGATGTAATGTATTATAACAAGCTCATAGAACCTATATAAGACTGTTTAGGGGGATCAAGATATTTTCTGTGATGTTCAGAGAATGAGACAATTTGATATTTGCATGTGCCTTCTAAATTCGTGTTTAAGGCACTTTCGATGACTTGAAATTCTAGAAAAATATCTGAAATATTTATTTTACATTCGTTTTTCCAAACGTTTACAAAGTTTTCCAATATTTACAATTAATAGCGAAACTTGAAATTTCCATAAACTTTCTAGATACAAATTTTCAACCCATTCTGGTCTTCTAATAATTTTAAGGAATTTCTAGGGATTTTCCAAAGCCACTATTTGAGACTATTTAAAAAAAATGGATTCTCCTATGATCCTTGAAGAATGAAACAATGTGAAACTTACATTAACCTTCAAAATTTGGTTTCCTGCATCCTTAGAGAATGGCAGAATTTGAAATTTTCGTAAACCTTCCAGATTCGATGTTATGGCATTTTTATTTACTTTACGCCCTTAGAAGAAGCAGGAATTTTTATTTTCGATTCTTTAAATTTTAAATTTTTGAAAAGCCTGTGAATCTTCCAAATTTGATTGTAAGGAAACCTTTTGGGATTAAGGTTCCAGAAAAACTGCTAGAACCTCTAGTCCATACTTTAAAAACTTTTCGCGTTTAGAATCAAAATGGAAAAGTTAAACATTTCAAAGGCCTTTCAGATTAAATTTTAGTCAGTTTGACCTTTCAAATTTCCAAAGAGCATTATGTAAGATTTCTAAGCGCAATTTGATACTACACAAGCTGATTGAATAACGATGCTATTAAATTGCAAGTGTGCTTCAACACTTCAATCAGAAGAGTTTTTCACCAATATATACATTTATAGTACATTATATAGATATAACGTAACTGGGGCTAGACTTGCACTTAAAATATTTTATTGTTATTTATAAAATACGCCAATAAAGGTCTGATATTACATATGTCTTCACTAATACTGTTAACTAATAAATTATTATTATTAGTAGTATTATAATATTCCCCATTATATCATTATTTTATTATAATTATTTGAATTTATTTCATATTCGAGTAACAAATTTTAAGTGCATTTAATCGTTACAGTGAATATTTCAAATTGTAACACACAAGGGCGTCTAAATAGTTACAATTTTGTAACTCTACGTTCCATAATGAGTATTTAACTTTTTTTAGAAATTAATGCGCAGTATTTTTCCCAGGACTTTAATTCATCTTATAAGTCTAGTTTGGATTTTATGAAAAATATGCAGTACTATTACCAGTCCAGGTCCAAACATAACTTTCCATGTGATGTGATGTGATGTGTTGTGATGAATTTGAAGACGTATAACATATACCGTTGTTATTTTAGGTAAGTTCAAGTAATTGTTTCATCTCCTATTCCAAATTATTTGTTATAAGTGTATAATTGTATGCTTTATTACACTACTATAAAATGTAAATAACACTTATAAATAAAATATACAATAAATTAGGGTAGCTGAAATGTTGTATATTATGTATCTGGGTAATGATCAGACTTCTATTTTAGATAGTTCGAACTACAATTAGGACTATTATATTAGTACATTTTTATTACTTCATGGCAATTGTAATTGGGCCTCGGCCATTAGGAAAGAAAGAACGAAAGAAAGAAATCTCCCTCGGGTCGTAATGTCCTTCGAATATTAACAATCCCCGTGAATTTCAGGTTGTCATGTTCATAATGGTGGCGGATATTTCACGTCCACATTAGCGGGACCGAAAAAATTTAAATATGCAAACGAGGGAAATAAGCTTATCGGGTGGTGCGCTGGCCAAGCTAGTTGCCTACCTTACCGGCAGAGGCACGCACACGACATTAACCCCGATTTATATTATTATGTAAATGCGCTCCCTTATCTGGCATTTATTCAAATTCGAAAATAATGTTACCGCAGCCGTTTACGTGCTGTTATGATATATTGTGTAGCCATATTGGATTTTATGAGGCGATAACGAAAATTACGAGATCAGCGATGTAAACAATCACAGGATATTTTAGCTCATCTACTTTATACAATTCAATTTTATTTTCATGAACAATGTCTTATTTCTACATATTAGTAATCTCAAAGAGGGAATTTTTTTTTTATTACACACTTGCTATTTATGGATGTAATAAATTCCATCCAAATTATGGCTTCCATATTTTGGTTTCGTAATGTAATAACACTCTTGCATATAGTAAAACATTCCAATTTAATCGTAATTGCACGTAATATTCCACAAAAAATAAAAAAATATCATGGAAATGATTTACATATACTTTATGGTAAAAGCATGAGGTATTGATTGAGGTGTTTGACTGAAATTGAATAATTAATCGGCCAGATTTGTACCCTAATTCACTTGATTCACTTGAGAAGTTCGAATAAGGTCGCAACGTTATAAACTGTACTTATTAATTTATTATTTTCAAAAAGATATGGAATAATTCTGCCACACGTATGGAATTTGGTGAAAACACCCTCACTAGTTATTATTTTCCCAGTTTTCAAAGAATTTTCGCTAAGTATAGAACCTCGTAAAGATACACACAAAACCAAAATTACCCGTTTTATGCAAGATATACATTGATTTGTTGTATATTTTGGTAAACGATTCTAGAAAATTATGACTAATGGTGGAAAATATTAAAGGAATAATTTTGGCAAAAGTGTGTAATTTGGTGGCCACACAAAAAGTCAAGGCCTTTATTTAATGTCCGCAGTGGTTCACAGAGATTTTCTTCAGCCTCAGATATATATAACGGTTTACCTGAGTTTAATTTTTGTTTACTTTGACAACAGTTATTAAAAATTATTAGAGAATGTTACCTGGTTTTCTTGGACTAGATTTAGACCTTTTATGTGCTATTTAGTCAACTCTATGCACATTGCAATTATCTGTAATTTTGTGTATTTTTTTCCTCCCGAAACAATCTCATGTGACATTTTTTATACCTATGGTATCATTCTTTCTTCATAACCACGTTAAAAAGTTTCATTCAAAAAGTTAAATTCATACAACTATGCAGGTCTTCTGAATTCCGCTACATGCTGTTCAAACGTCTTATCCGCTTCTAGCTGCAAGTTGTTGAAATTGTATGTCTTCATTGCTAGTATCTTCTTCTGGACGTGGTGATCCTCGATTCATGATCCAGTGGAATTATTATGTCTTGGGATTGTATTGTACAAGTGAATAGCTTTGCCTACCATCTAAATAAGTAGATAGGCTATTTTCACTGCTTCAGGGCCTTTTGATTTCCCTCTTTAAGCTCCATTGTTCCTAATTGAAGACCTCTTTTAGCGAGTAGACTTTCAATGAAATTTGCCCTTTACTCAATTTTGATACCATGTGGTGTTGGCCGATATTGTGTCTAACACTAAATATTAAGTAAACCCTGGGTGGTTTAACTTAATATTCATTCTACACTTTAAGGTATTTTAACATAACGCTTCTCCGTTTCTTGCTCACTTAGGGGGCTAACTCTTACAAGCATTGCAATATTGTTCCTGCTCACAAAAAATCTAAAATTGAGAACTGACTAAAGTGAATATTTCCATTCCATACAGTCACTTTATGATTTTCTTCAACCGTAAGTAGTATCCGTTACGTCGGTCGTTTAGCCACTGGCAAATCTCCTATTAGCCTAGCTGTCAATAGAACTTGAATGTAGCAAATGCACGCTAATCTTTTTTTCTAATCGGTTCGAAACGGGGCGAATTTGGTGAAATTTCTCACATTATATATTTTTCTCAGTTTCCATTTAAATGAAATGTTTTTTCTTGCTACATTAATAAAGGGTTTTTGCATTTCACGTAACGGCGGGCGCTATTAGCGTTTACCTAATTTTGACAGGAACGCATGCCCATTAAGCAATAGCGTTATTGAAAGCGCTTAATGCGCATGCGTTCAAAGTAAGGTAAACGCTAATAACGCTCGAGGTTATGTGAAAAGCAAAAACTCTCTAACATTCATAACTCTCTCTTTAAAACTCTCTCTAACATAACATAATCTCTAACAGACTTTTACTAAAAAGTCTCAATTTCAGGCGCAATATTCAATAAGAAAAATGAAACTTCCTTCCATAGTGGACCGTCAAAATTAAAGTATTAAACCTGTACACTCATGAAGCATTTCGAAACTGATTCTAAATTCTACCTTTTAGATAATCTTCCCATTTATCTGATAATCGTAATTTGCCTTCAAACCTTGCCCTAACTATTCGTGACTGAATTTTTGAAAAAATTCATCTCGTCACACTGAGTATCCCATTACGATAGCTAAAGTAGATCATTTAAGCTTCGACACACTCAACGCTAATTCTGCCAGAGATAAAAATGCTAGGGGTTCCCGGAACCCGCCCTTCCCTGCTCGATTCATTTATAACGCGTCCACTATATCGGATGGGTCATTAAGAGGAGGCGAAAGATTAAGTAGGAGAGGTAGAGGAAATAAAATCAACCGAAAGCGAGCAGGCTAATAGAGTCATCAGGAGTGAAAATGTTAGAGTTGTCGAAGGGTGTCACCAGTTTCCTCTGCCCGAGAGATATTGGCGCCGATAAAAGGCGGACGAGTTTGGGGAACATTTGGCCTAATCGGCGGGCGGGCGCGGACCGCGTAAATCACCTACGAGGGGCACAGGGTTGAACTGAGAATGGGAAAGTGAGGAAATGGTGATTATTTTGTTTTATCGAATGGTAGCGAGTGATTTATTAAACTATTCACATGGAAAATATTATATTGCATGGTTCAATGTCGAAAGAGTACCGATAAACACACGTAAAAGTTTATACAACAATAAACACCAATAGAAAGTTACGTACTTCATTTACTTACAAAATAATTATTCTAAAAATGTCGCGCTCTCCTATATATTTAGTCACAAAATTATAAATTTACTTACAAATATTATTTAACGGGTGTATATGATATGAAAATATTGCATTTTTTAACTATTGATTATACATGTTTATATGACATCAATTTCCAACATTTAAAGGTGCTTATACATAAACGTGTCCAAAAGATAACGCATGTACCTTTCAAGAAAGACGTTAGGTTGTGTGTTTTTAAAATACTTTTGTACTAAAACTGTAGGCAATCGAGCTGTAATTAAGAAAATTAGGAATATACAGTATTGATATGTTTTCAAAAACTTCAGGAATATATACTGATTTTTCACAAATGTTTTCTTTTTTATTTGAACATTTTTCATTTCAAATATTATTAAAAAAAAAATTCATTTCAAGAGTCTTGCGCGCTGCAAAAATTCATTGTCATTCTATATCAGGTTTTTTTGGTTTTGTTGTATTTGCGACTGTAATAGAAGAATGTTTCAGCCACTTTTGACACTTCGCGAAATTTTCAAATTGTTTTTTTCCATTGCAAGGAAAATTAAATTTAGTAGAATCCATAATAAATATGGAAAGAGGAAAGAGCATGAATGTGTAGAAGTGAGTGCTCACCAATTGCATCTATATCCATCTATACTACATTTATAATTAGTAATCCAATACTGGAGCGTGTTTAAGCCTCATAGAGGCAAGTCAACTCCCAGACGCAAATGGAGAATTCGGGTCCACTTGACCCACATCGTGAATATTCAAGATACATTATGGTATTTTCAAAAATAAGTATTGAATTCAAGTATTATCAGATAGATAATAAAGAAATACACTGCCATATTTCCTTTAAATACATATATTGATAGGAATTTTACACATACTTAATTTATCAAAAAAAAACCTGAAGACACATCAACTTCTCTTAAGCAAGTGCCTTGTCAGAAAATCCAGAACATTGCCCCAATTTAGACGAGGATAATTTTAGCGAATCAGAACATTGCTCTTCATCAAACGTTATTTGTAAAGATATTAGCACTGTTTCCATAGTTGCGCTTTTTTAAAAAAAATTCCTGAGATATTTGCCCATTTGCTAAGACCTCGTAACGCGAGGCACTACTTAACTAAAATCTGCTGATACGGTTATTCCTACAAGTACTCCTCATAAATACTAGCTTATAGATGAGCAACAAGAAAAGGAGTTACTGGAAGAAGAGAGAGCTTTTAAATTAAAAAATAAAGCAGCGGTTAGTGGAGAGCAAAAGGGAAAAACAAGATGCCTTGTTATAGCAAAGACAAGGTTATGAAAATGAAACAGGAGGACCTGGATGATAAAGAGTCTGGTGTGAATTTTCCCGACATTTTTTAAAGTTCTCCAGCAGGTTAAGACTGAATGAATCTTTCACTAATCAACAATTCACGTTCCTTAAGTCAAATTCACTAATTTATTTAAGTTTATTTCCAACTTTAGTTCAATTTTGCTCCACCCAGTTGAGTTAAACGATCCTATTGCCATCACTTGACATATTGTAAAAATATGTCACATGCATTTTTAAATATTAATGGCATATATCATTCTTGCAGCGCAATGATAATTGATGAATATTCAATTAACATTCCAAATTTTTAATGCTTGCAGTTAAGTAATGTTTAAATTTTTGGTACTACCGAGTTCATTTTTTGTCCTCTGTCCCCTATATGTGGACAATAGTTAGTAAATGAAATTTATTTATTCCACTAATAGTTCGTTGTATAGTACTTTTAGTACAGGTCAAAGATCAAGTCATTTACGTCACGTAGACATTTTTAGAACTGTAAACAATTAGTGTAACAATTTTGGTTTTATTTAGTTAATGTTATATTATAAGTTCTTTTCACTTAAAATGCAAATAAAATTTAAAAACTGCTTAAATTTAAAAAGTAAAATTTGACTGGTTTTCCTAACATTTTTGAAGTTTATGTATGAAATAAGTAAGTAATAAGAAAGTTTTGACTCTTTGTGGTCACGATAAATAATAACATACCTACCTTTATATAAATGAAAAGTGTACAACAGATTATTTCACAAGCAAATTTATTTTCTAATTAGTCATATGTACGCTTGAAGTGTTGCTATATTTACCATTTGTTGTTCCATTTAACATGCCCTTTATACTGGAACGTAAAAATATTTTCTTACACTCATTCCAGGATTATTTAAGTTTATCTTCTACTAGCGACATGTGCGAACATTTGAAATAAATAGTATTAAAACATTCATTTTGGTCCGTCCCTGAAATGAAACTCCTCATCAGACAAATTAAGCCACAGGTATAAGTTCTCTACTGAGCCGCATAGTTCTGTTACTTGCTCCTGTTGTAAAATAATAATGTTTTTTTCCATGCAGTTAGTACCGGTATATATTTATTTCATTCAATAATTGAGTGAATTAATTATAAAAATGGCCCATATTGTAAATTAAATTAAATGGCTTCAATTCGTGTGTTTATCACATAAAAGGGACAAAGAAATGTTTAGTTTTACAGAAAAAAATAATAATAGCTTCTTCACGATGTTCTAATTGTAGTACGTACTTTTTTATTCTTTCATGGTAAGGTAGTGAACCGATGCATTATTTATCGAAAAAAACGCGGTATAAATAGATATCAATACTTAATAAACGACATTTAAGGATAATTATCGGTAATAATTTGTTAGCATTTTTTGAGCTACTTAAACTGGTTTCCGATAAACAACCACGGGATCTATTATTAAATGATCGAAGTTTAGAGAAGTTATAAGTAATCACGCAAGTGTAACAATTTCGGTTTCGGGCCTCCGTCGATGTCTAATAATTAGGAATTCATGTCGAAAAATTGGAGAAATTATTATTTAAACGGCCGTTTAAAATTATATTAAGGTTTAGCATGCGGCAATAACAATGGTTTAGCAGCAAGTGTAAATCACAATTCGATATGTCTAGTGATAGATACAAATGGAAGAAAATTATTCTGAACTAAGAAACCAAAGTAAAATGTAAAATAAATGCCTGACAAATTATGAGGGAAATTAGCATAATTAGCGATAAGAAGGGTGAATCACAGTTTCTTTTACTTCCAAAGGTGTTGTAAATTTAAATGGAAATAACGAGGTTGTAAGAAACAAATGATATTAACCAGTTAATCAGAGATTATTTAATTGTAATAAGGGAACGGTGTAAATTATGGTTAAACGATAAAAGTGTTTAGTGTACATTTTAACATTTTTACATTTTGTGTTACATTTTTTATAACAATTTCAATCAAAAGGTGCCGAAAAGCTTTATTGTAGATACTGTATCACAAGTACTTAGTACCTATTAATCACGTATTTCGTTATTAATAATTCAAAAATTGCATATACGTATGTATGTGTGAAAACCCCATTCCCTGTGTCTTTTTTGAGAAGCTCTGCCTTTGAAAATAAGCCATCGCAATGAGTGGCAAACCTCGTGAATATTTAAATCTCCATTATAAGCGTCGCACTGAATATTTAATTCATATTTGTGCAAGTGAACCTTTAGGTTTTGTTATTATCCAAAACCACGTAATCCTGTCGCAGTATCGTTCCGACGTTGCATTATGATTTTCTGATTAAAAATTCACGAGAGTGCAGCACACACAGACGTACGGTATCGATCCGACGGCTTTTCTTCAGTTATTCTTTTATTTCCCCGTATATACCTGTTGTTTTGTGATGTTTGTTGTAGGTACGTCCCTCTCGCGTTTGTTTTTGCGGAAATCTCTTTGTTTTCGTTTTTTAACTATTCATCACGGCAACTTCTGACGAAGCGACTTAGGTGAAGTTGTTTGCATGATGTATATAGGGGCATAGTAATTTTGCCAGTCACTGAAATACACCCAACTGGTAAAGTTTTTCCGTTATTTTTAAATGTGGGTGCTTTTTTTATTGTAATTCTGTCATTGGTATAATATTTAAAATTTTGGGAAATATTTTCTTTTGTAAACAGTAGTGGCAAAAACGTTCTTAGAGCAAAGGTACACTTTCAAGAAATTTTCAAAGAAGTAATAATAATAATCCGTTTAATATTAAAACGGAAAAGTCTCTATACTTCATTAACCTACTAGATTCAATCCCAAAGGCATTTTGGCCTTTCAAAATTTTAAAGAATCTATATACATCCAGGAGTGCATAGCAAGTTAATATTTTATTTGATTCTCAGCAAAATTTTTGCTAAACATTTATGAAACAGTTACCTACCCAATACTTAATGATTTAATAGGGAACATTTATAAAATTATTTTACTAAAAATTTCTTCTTTTAGTGTTGCCGCGCATTATATATTACAGTGAGGTGCTTTTTTAAAAATATTATTAAATAATTGTTCATATGGTCTCCCAATAGAAGTCTAAGTAACATTATATACAAAAAAAGGTTTGCAGCGATAATATGTTCTTCAATATTTTTATAAAACATAGATAGTTTTGTGTGTCACATGTTGTTGTTATTAGTCCATGGCTCTAAGAAGGGACATGTAGTGTACTAGGTAAGTTTCTATAAGTCACCCCCCATTATAAGGATAACTAGATGTCAGATCAATAGTATTTTTATTCAAAACAAATAGACGTATTTAGAATCATCTACGACTAATTTTTAGTCATATTTGTCAAGAGAAGATATTTCACAGTCGGAACAAAATAAACAAAAAAGCATGCTGACCCAATGTGAAGTAAAAGTTACAAATGCATTTATATGATTTGTTAATAAATAATTAAAAATGTTCTTCTTAATATTTAACTACTTATTTACAAATCACATACATGTGTTTTAAACTTCTATTTACATAGGGTATGCATATTTCTTCCTTTTCCCTTTTTTGTTGTCTCGATTATAAAATTTCTTCCTTTGGCAGATATGACGGAAGATGAGTTCTAGATGACTCGAAACGTGTCTTTTTATTTTGATTAAAAATATTATCGACCATAGATTTCATGTTTGCATATGATGGAAAATGGGTTGGAGTACCATACCCATTAAAATTCTATAAAATTTACAAGGACAGATTCAAACCAAACAAAAAATAAAATAATGGTGTAAATATTTTAAGTGGTGAAATGATTGGTGAAAATAAATTTTCTTATAAATGATGACGACCCTAATAAAAATAATTTCTCCCAGCTGTTGCTTGTGAGTAGCCCCAACAATATTTTATTTATTGATTGGTTTATTATAGGTTGTCAAGTAATTTTAAAATGAAGTATTAGAGGTGATAAATATTTGGGAAGAACTAGAAAAGAAACGTAGTCTTGATACCATATCAGTTTTTGGGAAGTCTCTCAATGTACCGCATGTGGCACTGAAGGCTTTACTTTAAGATATAAATAGTGATTTTCCAAAAATATTTTTCTGAAAATTTGAGATTTGACAGATTATTTTTAACCTTTATGAAATACCAATACTAAAATTCAGTAAAAAATTATAAAAATATTTCATAATGGACGCCATATTTTTGGTATCTTTCGTTTGCTTTTACGAAATTAATTTGAAAAAATACAAAAGAAAACATCTAGGAATAGAAAAATCCCTCACCTAACGATTTTAGTACTCAAATGAGATATCCTTCACACATTTCCGTGACACAACATACAAAATGAAAAACCAACGAGGATTGATATTTTTAACAATCTGTCCTAAAATTGAACAATAGTCCTTATATTTGTACCGCTCGAAAATTTTGCGTCACATGTATCATATACTTAAAAAAAATTTGACAGTACTCTATCAATTGTTAAATTGTTTATTCTGGTTTTCTATATATACAAATTTTATTTAACACGATAAACTGCTACTTTTCCTTAACCTGAAGAAACATTAATAAATAAATAAATCTCGATTAAAACAGTTGAACAACAAGATTACTTTTATGTTGAGTAGAATAAAAATGTTACACAACTGTTTTATTACGTTTCCATAAATTAAATATTAAAATATCGTTTAGGTTTATAACCGTTCACTACAAATTTTTTAATTGGTGTGCACTAAGTTTCACTGAAATTTTAAGTGTTTCTATACTTGTCCTACATAAGTTATGGGTACTACAGTAATGTAGCTTAAAGGATAAAATTGTTGTAGGTATTGGTTGTATTGTATTGGTATATTGTGTATTGCGTTTTTCTTTGGTTCCATAAGCATTTCATAAGTTAGTAAAAACATTTATAGGATATTTATAAAACAAAAAATTCTTAGTTTGGTACAAACCTCCAGTGTAACAAGAGTGTTCAATACTCGTTTGTAAGGACATTTTCGCCGTTAGTGATTTCGAAGCAGTTTAAATTAAATGCAAATATTCTTCGTTACGCAGCGACAAGGAAAGGAGAACAATTTAATATTTATGTAAAGTAGAAATGGTCGATAATTACAGAGCTCCTAATTCCTCAACACATTTCACTATCTCTCCGAGCCGATCTTGGATCAGATAAGCCCATGCATTTGAATAAATGAGATTAATTAAATAAATACTCGAAATTTCTTTTAGTTTAGTATCAACTTAAAATTGAATTAAAGATGAATTAAATCCACCTTTTTTGGCGTATTTAGTGGTGCCGAGGAGGGTATTATTACCAATAAATAGCAGGTTTTCTTACTAGTACGGGTTATAATTAAATACTTCTACAACAGATGCCACGTTCTTTATTACTTTTAATTTTTTTTCAACGTCGGCCTGCTTAACCTACCATTAACAAAAAACACATTTATCTTTCAACAATGCATCGTCCAGGGCTTTTCGTATTATTACAATTTTTTACACTTTTGTTCGATTTCACATGCAAATGAAAAGTACACGTGATTGAATATGACCGAGAACATATGCAGAATGATGCTTTCACTCAACTGTCATATTGTCTGCATCGCTAACCCATAAAAAATATAATAACACGATTTTAGGAGATTTTACCTGTCGGAACCAAAAGCCGAACGAAGAAAAAATTAAGAGAAGACTGAGCAATTCGAATAGATCATGTCAAGGAATGGACAGCGGAATATGATAAGCCTTCATTTACATACATTCAGATTCTATAAAGGTACAAGTCGAATACCTATCTTAAAAAAAATTAATGGTGCGATCCCAAATATTCTATAGGTAGAAGAACATTTTGCGAGAAGTCTCTGCCGTCTACCTGTCAACAAAATTATTCAGTGAACGAATTACCTTTCAAACTTTGTATTGATTATTTTTTTACAATCCTCCAACCAAGCAAACGAAGCTTGTTTAGACATTATTTCTAAATAAGCACGTAGGTGCATCGCAGTTTAAAATAATTTGCATCGTGTAAAATGTTTTCCTACCAACTAGAGCCTTTTTTACAAAACATCCAATTATTTCAAGCACAACCCGCATGAGTTCACACTATTTACTCTACGACAGTAATTCATCGAGATGCAAAACGTTTGTAAATCCTTCGTTTACTTAGTAAATGAGAGCATCACTCACACAGACGAGTGTCTATTAATGGGTAAAAATAATTTTGAGTTACTCTCATGGGCGAAAATTTACCATTGAAATTGCTAGCGCCGGGTACAAAGTACACAGTTGCTTCAGAAGTTCTAACGGATTTTAAGAGGTAAATTGGTAGTAATTGTCGAAAAGGGTACAAAATATTGGTTTGACTGTTGAAAATGACATTTTTATTTGGAATAGTTTTTACATGAAGGTGAAGATTAACTGTTGCCGCCTGCAAACCCGGTAATACAAAATTTCTAAAGGCATTATGTTCAAAGACACCTATATTCGAATTCACATAAAATAGAATAATCCTTTTTGGTTAACTAAGAAAAGAGTAATGTTTTATATTCGATTAATGTGTGTAAAATGTTTATGATTTGGTTATCATTTATTCACATACTAGGGAAGAATTGAACCGCCAAAGAAAACGGTCTCACTGGAAATAAGAATTGTTTTACTTCAATTAATAAAAATGTGCCAAAGGCTAACAACGATATGGAGGGCAAGCACATGGCATTTTAATTTTTACTGGCACTTAGCCGTCGTAGAATTTTGTATAAGCAGCCCAAAGCCATCACTGACAGATTTAAAATTGGCGCCATCCTAAGGTGGTCATAGATTTTTCAAAGGAATCGTAACGTAAAGAGCTTAATTTTGATGCAGTGGGTAATAAATTTCTATAAATGAACCATGAAAATTTTTGTGGGAAAAAGGTACTAAACAGTTAGAAAGTGAAAAATTGGTTTTAAATTCTACACACATTCATTGATAAGGAATTTTCATACACTCCATAAATATATATGAACATTACAATGATACCATTACGAAATGAGCAATAATATACTAAACATTAAATAGATATATTAAACACTAGTTTATAGAGAACGAGCCTAGAGAGGTTTAAGAGTCTTAAGAGTAAGTTTCGTCTAAAGATAAGCAAACAAAATTGTTATAAATTTGCGGTAATCCTATAATTTATTTTCACCAAACAAGGAAAACTTATTTGCTTCTTCTTCTTCTTCTTCTTCTTTTTAAGTCTACAGTCCTTTAAGAAATCCAAACCGTGTTTCCTCTATCTCCATATATAATTTGTGATCTATGCGGTTATACGTATATGAGGCATCAACCTAATGAAGCGGTGATCGATGCTCTGGCATTCATTTTTTTGGGTAGGCAGAATAAAGGTGAAAATTAACCAATTCTTGGTTATAACCAGATGTCTAAGATACATAATAAGACGTTAGACGTTGTACGTTATATATATAATTTTTAGTATGGCAATAGGAAGTTGGTCAGGCCCAGGGCATTTTCCATTCTTTGTTGTTTTTAGGCCATACAATATTTCTTTCTTTATGACATCTGGGGCAGTTTCATTTGAGATGACTTCTGTGTCCCTTGGATCGTCAAATAGTTCCTCGATGTACTCTTTCCATCATTGTAACGTTCTATCTGTTTGTGTTACATATATTACTTGTAGTACCTAATGTACAAAGTGAGAGCTGTGAGAGATAAGAGAGAGGGAGGGAAAATATATCAAACGATAAAGAGAATGACATTTTATAACAATAGTGAGCAAATATAGTCAATCTTCGTTTATAACGAAAGATATAAAAGAAGCCCAGGAGAGAAACGGTGTTAACTGGACTTTCTCTTGTCTTTAAGTGAATTACATACATTTCTGTGAAAATACTTGTAAAAAGTACCATCTCAATCATCAATAAAATTTAAAACTAAGTAAGAGTCATAAATTAGATGCGTGGATAATGTTTGAGACGGAAAAAGAGCGACTGGCGTTATTACCACCTCTTTTATTACTTGGGAATTTTTTTTTATAAATATTTCTTTGACTAAAATTTTGCTGATTATGTCTTAGAAATAGTCATGTAATAAACGCGAAATATATCATTGCATGAACACGACTGGAATATTTGCACCAAAAAACGCTCCTAATATCTCTACAGAATTTCGTTTTACTGCTGCTTAATATTTAATATATATAATATAAATAATATAATAGGTAGACAGTGATATTACAACACGGATTAGCGAATGTAAAATTGGCTTTTTAGAAGCGTCAAATGTATTTGTCAGCCGGCACTAAATGGATAATAAGGAAATAGCCCAATAGCTGTTATTAGAGTGTAGAGATTTAGTGAAAGTTGCCCATTTAACTGTTTGAAGAGTTGTCTATAAGAGTGATCTTGGGTGAAAACGTAAAATTACGGTTTCCGTGGTTGACTCTGTTCTTAATGCAATTACATCAGTGCCCATCACGTCGTTCGAACTTTAGATTTAAAGACAAGCGATACTAAAAAGTATAGGAAGGAAAAGCAAATTCTCGATGCTTTATGATATGAATAGATTAGGGATTTATCGGGATATATGAGGTCGGCTACCACAGCTTTCCCCCATTCTTGCACCCGCAACCTTTCAAACAGAAAGTCCATAATAGCAGCCAAATTAATGACATGGAATACTCTTATTATTTATATCGAACGTAATAGCACACGATAGCTCAAATCTTTATGTGTAGATTACCATAAAAATCCATTAAAAATTGTTTCATAAGTTTAATATTCAAGTCCACAATGATATTTGCAAAAATAAAACCCTAACTACGATTCTGTTGGTCGCACCGAGATTTTCCTAAATGCGGGTTTCTCAAAATGTGGGTAAAAATATCAGTAGGTAAAGGCGCTGTTTTATTGGCGTCTCCATAAAATTAATTGCCGGAGCGATATTCTGTTTTATAGTACGTTTTTGGAACACTATTTTATATGGCGCTTTTAAAACAATTACATTATAATGTTCCATTCCATTCTTCTTTTAAATTTCTAGTATGACTCTTAAGCTAGCGAATAGCAGTATTATTAATATTATTAAATTTCTTATTTCAAGCTTATATAATTCTTTGTTGTAATTTTAACCAAGCATTTCCTTGAATTGATTTTATAAAATTTGTTAAAATTTGGTTTCACAAAAATTTTAATTCACACCTCGAATCTTATTTTATTGACATACTAGCTGACCCGGCGAACTTTGTTCCGCCTTAATTGCAATAAATAAGCAGTTTTTTTTGTTTTTTAATTGGAAAAAATACAGAAAAATTAAATACCTACATTAATCATTCATAATTATTTCTGTATTTTAGTACATGGATTGCTCTTCATTTAAGTACCTTGTGATACACGACATTTTTTGTTTTATTATCAGGCGCAAAAACAAACAACGCAGATGGTCTTCCGACCCGTGAACATGCCACGTATAATTGACCATGGGAAACACATGAATGTTCTAGATTTAAACCACAAACTTTTAAGGATTGGCCTTGTGATTTGTTGATGGTCATGGCAAATGCAAGACGTATCGGAAATTGAAGTCTTTTAAATTCAAACGGCATATCGTTTGGGATCATCGGTATCCTCGGAATGAGAACTTCCTCACCTTTGAATTTTCCTATCATTATCGTAGCGTAAATTACATTTTTCATCAATTGTCTAACCACCAAACGCGTACTGTTGCACACGTTTGGTTGGTTTATTTTTCGAAGCATGATTACTACGGAGCCAACCTTTAGGCGTAAATTGTACGGTGGTAAGCCAGGCACGTCCAAAGAGTTTAAAAATTCAATTGGATAGTTGGTGGCTTCATCTTCATTTGTGACGCAGTCTATAGATTTGAATGAATACATTGTTCCAATGATCTTATTTTGAATTATGTACTTTAGGTCATCTACATCTTTATTTTTAGCCGCTAAAATTGCTCGCTCACTCAACCATTCATTATTTTTGTAGTTAGAAATAATTTCTGGAAATACATTGGTGATAAGTTCGTCTTTTGATGAGACAAAATTACAGAAATTATTTGGAAATGATATTAATCCGCTCGATTCATCGACAGGTACTTGACCATTACCGATAGTCAGCACTTTCATTTGCAGTATTTCTTCTTGCATCACGGCTTTGTCGAGAAAGATTCGATCGTCTTGGTCGCGGCATTATTAATTAAACTTCACTTCATCTAAAAACTCAAATTTTCAACCATATCGAGTTTTATAGTTCACTTTTACATTATAATTGTTAATTATTTATTTAATAGAAATAGTTTTATTGTTGATTTCTTACAAATATCAAATTGTCATCCATACGTCATTACATAGCTGTCATTATACGTCAATTACATAGCTATCATTTGCGTTTTGTTATTCCAAGTCTGATTCTTTTTTGTTATACCACGTTTTATAGTGACTGACGTTTCATGTCAAGTCACACGGGAATGCTGCCGAACGGGATAAAAAGTATCCTATGTCCTTCTCCTGGCTCTCAACTACCTCCCTGCCAATTTTCAGTTAAATCGGTTCAGCCGTTATTGAGTTATATTGACTTACTATTGATAGTTTGGGAGAATAAATCTCTAAAGCATGGCTACCCACGGAATATCTTTAATTCCACAATGACACGTGTTGTAATAAAACACAAGATGAAAAGACACGAGATTTACGTGCTACTAAGAGACCTGTGCTTTAACATAAAATTTTGGAAAACTTAACACTCCTCTTTCATCATAATTATAATGATTTAAGAAATATTCCAACAAAATGATATTTCTTATACTGCTTTTTTCATTACTCTAACCAGCTTCATAGAGTCCGATTACCCGGACAAACTTTAATAATTTATAAGTGGTAATTAAATAATTAATTAAGTTTCTAATCTCAGTATTGTTGATTGGGTTTTACAGCGCTCTTATTTGACGACTACATATAAAACTCCTCTTTCGTGGTTAATCTCTCGTTGGCGCTGAGTCCGAGAAAGGACAATCTTTTAGGCGCGTAAAGGATTTGCGTGGTCGTCGCTTGCTGCCGGTCAGCCGAGATAACCCCGTCGACATAAATCACTGTCACTTAAATATCGACAGCCCGTTTGCCTTTTATCCGTGGTAAAACTCAGATCGAACGGCCAACATAATTATAAATTAGCCCGGAGAGCAGGGCCACTAATTTGCCGTCAAAATAACAGCTCTATCGACGGGCATTTTTTCGACGTAATTAATTCGAAAAAGGATTTCCAGTGCCTCCCTTCTGCCGATACGTATATTCAATTTGGCGTCCGCGGAGCCAGAAAATATTTCCATTATCTCGCCGGGCGATTAGCCCCGGCTGTATTTGATTACTTCGAAATGATTCGATTTCTGTAGCCATTTGAATAATTCCGCGATTCGACTACTCGACTGCCGTAAATAAGGCGCAATTCAATTTTATTTCTTAATTTTCTCGGCCGTTTCGCAGATACCGACCCGATCGCGGGCTTTCGTTTTATGATCTTATAAGCGAAGCTGGGTACTTTATAAGACGCCTTCATCGCTTTTATAAAACCGTCTCACCTACCTAAAGTCGCAAATTTCATATGCGTTCGAGCTTAATCGCCGGAATTATCGAGCGAATCACACTTTTAAATAACGGTACGAAAACGATCTATTTCGTAACTAATTAATTTTAATTTGATGATTGCTGTCGAAGCGAATGGAAAACTAAACCAAAAATATTTAAGAGTAGGACCTTCTCAGCTCTGTTATGTGATGAGTATCATCACAAACCCAAATCAGGGCATCGTTTTATTGGCATTGAAGTAGATACACTAACATATGCACCAATCCCATTCAAGCGCTAAAACTATCATAATTGTAAATTCTAGTTTTGGAAATGGTGACACTTGTGGATTGATGCCCTTTTGAATAACGACTATTGCTTTGGGCCTTCATATTTAGTACTTTAATTTATTTCAACATTCACTTTTGCTGTTTGGTTTATTTTTTGTCGTTTGAACGATGTTGCACAAGAAATCACATTTCGAAGAACTTGACCATCTTATTATGGTACTTCATCAGTGGTCTGACATAAGTAGCACTATGGAGTACTTACTGATTTAGTCGTAGTAATTAATAAAATGGTACCTAATCCAAATATTTTCATGTACCAAATATTGCTAGTCACTCCCTACTGCAGGTATTATTCCTTTGCCATGCACAAAGAACAATATACAGTAAAGGTGTGCAGGCAGTTTTCAGTATAAGCTTGTATGTGTTGCATTCAACACGGGAAATATTTCTTGTTACTAATTTTCCTCAATTTCCGTCTCTCATCCTTCCTTGAAAGTATTACTCGTTATGCTTCAAAGGTTTTTATTTCTGCTGTCATTCTGCTCCTTTTTTCCTTTCAATTTGAAGCGAAGCTTCTTCACGTTGTCTCATCGGGCATCGGGGAGAGGAGTGGATCAAGAAAATACGACACCAAAGCGCGTCACGACCGCATACATAGATATGTTCATTTATACAGACAAATGGGTAGTCCCTACTCCCCATGTAGCTATATATTATTTCTTATCCAGCCATGCTTATTTACCTAGTATAGGAGGTAACCACGTGCTCAGTTACGTCAATAATTTCAATTTTATTTGAAATTTTCTATAAAATTTGTGATAAAATATTAATGGTTATTATCTTAATGAGTGGTGGTGCTTGTTAAAAGTGTAAATTCAGGTGGTGATAATGATGAACCAAAACAAGTTATAACTGCAACAGCGAATGTTATGTAAGTGATTCAAAAAGTAAAAGTCGCTAATCAGGAATCAACGAGGACGGTGGATGTTGTTATATTTATATTTACAAACATTTGTATTTCATGAGGATATCGCTTTGTGTGCGCATAGGTGTGCGTGATTAATGTGATTATATTACATTAGTATTATTATTGATTTATTACACTCCACCTTCGGTACATCTGTACGTATTTTTAATAATTTATATCTTAATTCCTTTACTAATTCATTTATATATTACATTTTCGTAATTTCTCATCACGAGGCCTCCATATGACGAACATGAAAACTATTCATAGCCCTATGACATCGTAATCGAGACATTTTCAGGGATGGTCATTGCCCATTTTTATATGCTAGTTTATACTAGTTTAACACTACAAAGATACAAAGACTCTTTACTGTCATTTAGTTGTACGTATAATTGGATTTGACATTTTTTGAAATGCCCATTCGTTTTATTGCACGTAAGAAGCTTCGCTTCTGTCGGCCAATCACTAGACCCACCCGAGTTTTTTTGCTTTTTTTGTTACATTTTATCTTTTTTTATTTGTTTCGAAGAAATTGGTCATTGCTTAAGTATACTAAAATCTGTATTATTATATTATTCACTCTTATTTTCCACTAGTGTGGGTGCATTACTGGTTAATGGGCCTGTGTGGGTAAAAATCAATCAGTGTTATTTTATGTTCAGATTTCACTCTACAAATTTCCTCGCTTCATTATATGTACCAAGCAGTGTCGCCTTTTGTAGATTGATTAGATGATAGACTGATAGATTTGGTGTTAATTTTAATGTATTTAATGCTTTTAGTAGACCAGTAGTTGATATTATAATTAGTGCTACACTAACACTTTGTTGTTTTCAGATTTGTATATTTCTTTATTTTTTCTTCGTGTATTTTCCCTGGATTGTGATTGTTGGGATGGATGTATCTATTAGATATGTTTGTCCATGTAATCTGTCGGTTAGGATAATATCTGTTGAGGTCTGTGCCCTTTTTCGCTAACATGGTTCCTTCCCAGTATATCTTGTGTTTGTCATTTTCTGCTATTATTTCTGAGTTTTATTTGTAATAATTTTTGTTGGTTATAGTTAATTTACGCTGTTGTGTCCGATTGGTCTGTATGATTTTTGCTACAGTATCATGGCTTCTTTGTAGTCATTTTGCAGTATTGTTTTGCACCCGCTTGTAATGTGTTATTTGTCTCCTTGGGTTTTATAATTTTTTTATTACATTTCCTGTAGTTTAAGGTATTCACTAACTTCACGATTACAACACACAATTCAGAGTCACCGTTGACAATTTGATCTTGTGAATATTCAGGTTCATATGCAGTTCTGAGGATAGTTTCTTCTGAATAAATTCAATATTTTTCCTATTTTGTCTTCTTTGATCTTCTTCCTTTCCTTCTTCTTATTTTCTTTCGTCCTAAATTTTCGCTCTTCCTTCCCACTTCCTCATTTAACTCGCACTAGCTCTTTTTCGCCAATTATATTTTCAGGTCTGCAAGCATGAAACTATATGTGATATCTGGAACAGTGCAGCAGTATTTCTCCTGTATGGAGACTAGAAGGTTGAAGCTTTATTAGCAGAGATACATTCCTTCACTGCCACGATTTTTTCCTTTTGAGTGGTGATTAGAGTCCTCTATACAAGTGTTTCGTTATTGAAGAATGTCTGTAATTTTGGCACTTGTTTGCCAACACCTAATTCGATGTAAAATTAAGCCAAGACGTGACTTACACTACTTTAGATACATCTATGCTACATCTATTTACTAAAGCTTGTAATCTTTGAAATGTGGCAAAACCCACTTTTTTGAGTTGTTTTTTGGAAGCCACAGGTTTTTCCTATGGTTATGATATCAGAAGAATATGGAATATATCAGAGATTTAAAATTGTACAACAAAGGACATAGAAATATGCACAAATTAAACGAGGAACTTGGTTCGCAAGACGTAACAAAACTGACTGTGAAACGCCTTTAGCGGTAATACAACTTAATTACAAAGAAATACACAGCAATATTTACGATGATTGTACACTTAAAATCTGGTAAAGACCAGGAAAACTAATCTACACATGAGCGAAACTTTTCTACTGTTCACTGGTGTTTGAAGGGTAGAAATGTTGATGTCATTCCAAATGATAGACTGATCTGTAGAGAACTTGCCCTAAAATCACAAACGCCTTATCTTTTCCAATAGATGTAATCTAAAACTTGTTACCTTCAATTTGTATAATTACTGCTTCTGCGTCAGTTGACTTGTGATAAGTTTGCATTTCCACGGAGTTCCATGTAAAGTATACTTATTATATTTTTATTTTGTCGTTCCTTCCTTCGTAGACCTTCCTGAATTTCTTGATACTTTTGTTGTCACTATCAAACAGGTTTGATAAACCAACTGCGGCTTTGAAATGTATAATTTTTAGTGTCAAATACAAAGCTAGGTCGTCGTTGAAGTAGCCTTTATGAAGTTGTGGTTCTTGAATTTATCTTAGCTACTTTCTAGTAAGCTTAGTTCTAATTTTCTTTACTGGCAAGGCGTTTGGACAATAATAATAAATTTTGATAAACATTTGAGTAGCTAATATGTCTCAAGTAGTGATTCTAGTTCCCTCTGTTAATTAAATAATCCATACGTACCTACAATACACTAACAATACATCCGATTGCTTTTTAGATTAATGGATTGTTGTTCTCATTTCTAACATGAACAGTTGTTGGCATACGGTCTTTTATTAGTTAGGAAAAATAGATGAGATTTAATAATTTACGACGGCATTTGAAGTCTCTTCCTGCCTTCTTGATATTTTAAAGAGTCGATTTCAACCGAGTTTGAAAAGTAGACATGCCTGAATTCATTCCTCGAATCTGATAACGTTTATGCAACTGTGATTTAAACGATAAGTAATTTTTTCGTAGCGATTTCCCGGTCATGAATAGAAAGAGCGGTAGTGGTAGAATGGTGTATGTAATTAGCATGGCTACTCCATCCATATGAATGAAGGGAAATCTCATGAAAGCTTACAAAATGCGGCATCGCGTCCACGCATGCGTGCTCAGTGACCAGGCAGTGACCGGCGATTGTTCTGTTTCCTTCCTCGAGCATAAAATCTGCATTAATTATGCGCCATTTTCCAGATATCTATCTCGATATACACACTGATTCATTCGTAGACATTACTTACGATAACAAAGAACTATTTATCATTTCATAGCATGGAGAGCTATTACTTTCCAGGTCTTTCAACTCGAATGGCATGGCGGACGTTAAGTGCGTTCTCACGTATCATTTCTCTCTAAACACTTTGATGTTTTTTGCCTCTTTCACATGATTGTGTGCGGCTGCATTAATGAGATGAAGAAATTATTGAGTTCGATTGCGGCAGTTTTGCTATTTCCTTTAGCTAGTAGCGATAATTAGTATTTGCCTCCACCGGTAACACCCCACTTTACACAATTAGGCGGGCAGACTTTAATACGGTTTTCCCATAACAGCTTTCTATTAAATATCTCCTACGATTTGCTTACCGAAGAGGCAATTTTTCAAATTTATCCTCATAAATATTGCAAGTGGATAAGTTATCGTAATCGCTTTTCACGCACTATCATTACGTACGACATTGAATTCACCATCAAGATAATTGAACAATTTTTTTTTCATTATTCATCACAATTTCATTATCTAACAATCGATTCCATATACAAATTGTAAATTGTTTGATTAATATTTATGACGGTAAAACGGTGTCGATCATTTCTAGGGAATCAGATGAGGCGTGTTTGGGAACAACGTGGGTTTCTTGAAGTGTTTTAGAAAATTGTTAGGCTGGTGTCAAAAGTTTCACTGCATTGTTAAATGCTATATAAGTCGAGTTTTAACATCGAAGAGTTTTCGTCGTATGTAGAACACGTGGGAAATTGTTAAATGTGAAACTTCTTCCTGACGATGGAAGAAAATATTTTGAAAATTAAGCGCAAGCTGTTTTAAAGTTATCGTTGAAATTTATGAGGTTCTACCTGGGAAATTCTTGAAGAAGTGTTATTTTCAACATATTTAAGTTGAGCTAGTTTTAACGTCAGTAAAATGTTTTGAAATCTCTTTGCAATATTTCAGGTTTCAGTACAGTTTTAATGACAAAGAAATCTATTATCAAGTTTAGTCGTCGGAAATGTTTGAAAATAATTGGTTGTAGTATTTATTCGAAATTTTCTTTTGGTCTCATTTGGCCTAATTAATAAATTTTTGGAGAAACATTATTTTTAAAATATTTTAATTGGTTTTATAGACACGTTTATACGATACTTTAAAAAAATTTTGTAATATTTTAAATTATAATATACTGCTTTCATGTGAATAAACTATTTGGTCACTTAACTAACTTAATGTTAACGTTTAATGAGCTACATTGTGAATGGCTACATTAAAAAATCTCGTTTGAAAATCCCTTTCGCAGTTTTAAAAATATTAATTAGTAAGTACTTTGAAAATATAAAACGTCTCCCTATACCAGAGCAATATCAAGATAGTATTTTAACAGCTAAATTTGAAGTATTTTAAATTGATTTCTGTTTTGTTTTGTTTCGTAAATATTGGTGAAAGGTGAAAATTGCGTCCCAAAATTTTGTTTTCGGAACATATTATAAAATATTTAAATGAGTTTCATTGGTACGTTTTCCAAATACTCCTATTTTGAATTAATTCTACAATATTTCCAATTATATCAAACTAATGTCTAAGAAATGTTTGGACGTCACATCTTACTGCGAAAATTTAGTTCAGAATCGAGAGAAAACTTCTCAAAAATTTTAAATTAGAAATATTATTCCCCACGCACCACTTCTTAAAAAGTAATGATATGTAATACAGTATTTGAATTTTTTTTTAAATAATTAGTTGTAACATTTATTTGAATTAATTTCAAACTTCTTTAAATATTAAAAAATTTCGTTCAAAAATTCTATCTACAGTTTTAAAAATTATTATTATAGTGGGAAAGTTTCAGATTGCTTCTTAATAACAAAGAAATATTAGCAAGATGAAAGCTGAACATGATGGATGAAATATTTCTTAAATGTTGGTGAAAGCTACAAAAATTAGGTGCTATCTTAAAATTTGATTTTGTTCTAACATTTATTATATAAGATACACTGTTTAGTGACACGTTGGAAATCTTTTGCCACATTTTTGATTATAGTAACTTTCTTGAATGTTAAATAAATGATAGTCACGAGACTAAATAGTAACGGCATGTTTTATTGTAAAGAATTAAGTCAGAGCTGCTGAAAAGGTACACATTTATAAAAAAGAAATGTCATTTTTGGATATACAAATGCTAAAAAACTCATGTGATGTTCAGTAATTCACATTATCTTAAAATTTGGTTCAAAATTCCTTTTACATTATTATACAGGGCGAGTCTCTAATTTGGAATAAATTCAGTAAATCAAAGCAAATCATAAGACTCGCACTGTATAATGGTTAATTAAGTATAATAAAAAACAGTTCCAGACATTTCAGAACATTGTTTCATTGCGACTCCAAATGTTTTCCAGAAGAATTTCTACATCGTTCAATAGCATTTCGACAAGACATTTTTAAGAATGATACTTGAACCCATCCGTAAAATAGAATTTTTTTTTAAACGTTTACTCATTATTTCATTATTTTCAAGAATATTTCTGAATATTCTACTTACGTTTTTGCCAGTTAAAAACATTTAAGATTATTAATAGCGCTCTGCCTATATCCGGAAGTGATTTGACGTGCCTGATGTAATAATTTCAGGGTCTTTATCTCCTCAACGTAACACACGTTGCCAAATGTGACAGCGTAAACGTGATGGTTAACCGCAGGGATAATCAGCTATAAATTCAATTCGCAGGTACGCAGAAAACGATTAAAAATACATTCTCGACAGATTCCGAGATTCGATAATCGTATCGGCGCCTTTGTAGCGGTTACGACACTCTAGGAATCATTCGATCCGGTGTCAATATCTGTAGGATTTTTTCTGAACGGATGGGGTTGTTCCTTATGAACGTCCGTAGAACCTCCGGGATGAAAATTACACGTCGACGGTGTGTTATTAGCCCTTTAAAAGTTTTCCCAAGATCTCGAGTACTTATTCGTGGTGAACGTGTAAAAATTACAGTATCTGTTAATAATTGTAATGAATAGCACTGCAGGAAAACGAAAGATGGCGTGTGATATTTTAAGCAATTACTATTGCGCCAAAGCTACGCCTAATTGATATTAGTTAGTGGTCTTTGGTCCTCGAAAATGGAAATAATTACATGGCTGTACTGCCATGCCGACATTATTTGTTACATCCTCACACGACATCCATCTGAAAAGGATCTTTTTAAAGCAGGTAGGAATTGTTGGACGGGCTTTTGATTACTGTAATAAACTTAAATGTTTTATATGACACATTTTCTAAGTAAAAAATTATATGACCTTAAACGGCTCAAACCGCTTTTTGATAATGTGATATGGAAAGATCCTTTGTATGTTTTGGCGATTAATGGCGTCGACTAGTACAGTTGGAAATCGAATGCAGTCACGATAGATTTTCATTAGTAATTATATAAATGCAGTCGTTTCCATGATCGGTTCGTGCCGATCGCACCAACTGCCTTTCTAACTTGCACATGCATATGAAGAAAAGTGATATTCGTGGGGCGACAATAATATTCCGACAATTACGAAAAATGCGGTATGAAATATTGACTTTGTATTAACACTTCTGAAGTAATATCCCAAAATCAACAATAGTTGAAATTAGGAATTTCAATTTTAGTTTGTCTCGGTCAGTAACTTACATCGAAATTCTGCTTCCGCAGTGAAGTCTTCGTATGGTAAAATTTCCACGGATATTGCAATTATTCTCCTTATACATTTACACTAGCAGCACTACACGACAATCGCCACTCCTCTCGACCGAAAATTGAAACCACCAAAGCCCCCGAAAACGTCCTTACAAAGGTAGAATTTACATTTCCACTCTGGACGTATAATCATCAAAATATATAATTTCTAGTTTAGCCAACCGCCCTATTAGATACACTAGAACTATTCCTATACTCTCGTTTTTCCACGGATTCCGACAAACACATACGCACGCCACTTCGGCCCCTTCTCCGTAAACAAAATTAATTATTATTTCCACACCCCCTTTAACAACCCCTTTCTCGAAGAAGAGACAGTTAATAATTCTACCGTTTCCGGTGTGATTTGACAGCTACTACTCGATGTTCCGCACCCCAAACAGATGTACTTATTAGGTACGACTTTATCTTTATCGACTTTATTAAGGCCGAGATGTCATCGTATTTAAATTAGCAAAAATGAATATAATAAATTTTATAGATTGTAGAAGTAGATTAGCCGTGTTGGACACATGTTGAACTTTTTGCTTCTACTTGGTGTGTCGTGAAGGTGGTTACAGTGTTATAGTACGGTCGAAGGGAGCTGAAAGAGGTCGAGACAAATAAAATAAAAAGTTTTGAACTTGTTGGACATTCTAGAGGTTCTTAGAAAAGGTTCTTCGAAACTGAATTGCAAAGTATCCTAACTTTTGTCCTGAAGTCCGCCTGAGAAGGATAAATGTTTCAAAGAAGAATCTGTTTTATATTCTTGAACCTCTTTGGTGAAACTATGATATTTTTCTCTGTTAAAGATTTGTGTAAAATATTTAAATTGAAACTTGATATTTTCATTTTTTAACATCAATCCGAGGAAAAATTCCATAGGATTATTGGCACTTAGACTGAATATTTACGTGGGTTTCGTTATCATTAAGTACCAGATAAACATGAAAAATAAAAGTTAAAAATGGTAAAGCTTCTGGGATTATTTATTAATAAAAATAGAAAACAGTTGTTTTTGAAAATAGAAAACAGGTGGTTGTTCTTGATTTTATTCTATCAGTTTTGTTGCTAATGAGAGTTCACGAGCTTCACTTTTAAAATAATGCTTAAGTATAAACAAATTGACAAGTCTTCAAATCGAATTCATAACAATAAGTCTACAAAGTCAGCATAGCCTGTTATTCTTAGACTACTTCAATACTTCTTATTTTAATATTTACAGTGTGATTTAAACGTATAGTTATATTTCAGGCTGTATAATATATATTTAATACCAGGTTATACAATAGGCTTTTCTCTATTTCTTGGGCTTAGACAAATGCTGGGCAAATCTAATATTAATGTTATTCCTAAAGGGTCAAAGGAAAAATCAGTTTTATATAAATATAAATACCTGTTTAATTCTTACAGGTTTTTTCAATTGTTCGATACCAGGTTTACGTAAGGTGAAATTTTCAGCCAAAATTTAAAGACTCCGGCCAAACTGCCATTTATTCTTTTTGAATCCCTAATTGAAAATCAAAAATTATTGGTTTCAGTTTGGTTTCTTTGGTAACATGGGCTTTTGAGTATTTTTTGCTTTTGAGTTGCTTTTCAATAATCTCATAATCATAATCTCATAATAATGTACATAATGATCTCCCCTCAAATCTAATGTCTAGATATGTTTGACTAAATTTTAAAAAATAGACCTTTGTCATTGATGCAGACATACGTCCGAATAGAAGTTCTCGATTTCTGCCATATGTACGACTAAATATCAGTAGATAGACTTTTACCTAGGTTTAGATATATGTCTAAATGGAAGTCCTTAGGTACTGCTACATTCCACAATTACATATTTATGTTATCCTTAAAGGATATAAATTAACGAAAGGAAGAGGTAAACGCTGCAACAATGTACATATGTGTCTTACCTCAAATCTTCAGCTTTTATATATATGTCCAAATTTGATCGAACATACTTATGGTTTAGACCAACGTCCAAATTAAAGTCCAGTATGCTTTTTTACTTTCACTGTGAAGTGCTATCATATACATTAATTAGACACTAACATTATCCATGAAGGGAAAGGATTATGGAAGTGGGGAGATAAACACTAATTATATACGTAACTGTCTCATCTTAAATCAAAAGCCTATCAAGACGAGTTTTACACAGTTTTTTAACCAACAAAGTTAAACAACTAAGCATGGACTTTGTTATGGCAGAACTCAATCTACTTGCCAAGTGAGTGGCAGAACTCGGTGTTAACGGTTCAAATTGACAATCCATGTATATATCTTTCTTTTTTTGGATTTTCGCATAGTTTAACAATTAGAAAATCTGTAGAGTACTTATTAACATAGTTCTAATCGTCTTTAAAAAACTGGACGAGATTTTTTCAAAAAAATGTTTGTATAAAAGTTTAAGAAAGAATCCATAGTTCTTCAGTTGTAAGGAAAATAGTTTTATGTAGTCTTTCACTGCCTTCCTATGATCTAAAAAACATATTTTTTTTAATTTCTAGCAATTAAACGTTTAATAAAATTCTAATTAGGTTTTATACAAATAGTAGTTGGTTCAATTCGTCCCTTGTTCCTTTTTTGCCTGTACTATTCCAAGCATTTCTTCACCCCCTTTCTTACTTCGAAATATTTAATTGGTTGTATTAGCATTTTCAAGTAGGGATATCAAAATATTTATCTGATGTATATCTCGTTATACCGAGTGGTGTGTTTAATTGTCTGTATTATATTTTGAATATCTCCCCCTGGAACATCGTTTAAATCGCTTCATTTCCTGCCGTGTTATTAGCAGCTAATTATTTTTGTATTTATTTATACAAAGCGGTTAAACGGTCGGAGAATATATTATTTGCGGTATTACTTAAGATGGCATATCAGAAGTGCGTTTATATTATTTTCTTGGTGGGCATTTTTCGTTACGTTTATCGAAAGCGAAGGAAATTATTTCCCGTTAATGCAGAAAAAATGCGATCCTTATCGGCGAATGTCCACCAATATGCTTTCAAATCACGACATTTCCTCCATCATCATTGGTCAACTTCTAATTCGTTTAGATGAGTGTGAGCGATAATGGCGAAAGTCCTGGCACGAATTGAGCCGAATGATTTGCATTTTAGAATACGTGCGGTCATTTTCGTGGCGCAACTCTATTCTGCTCTAAGTATAAGGATGGTAATTGTCGCCTTTATGAATATTAAACGTCATTCGTGACATCAAATTTATGCGAGCCCATTGGTAATTGCTTCTGAAATTGGTAGGTAGTCGTGCCTGTAAATTTTCTTATGCGGATGGAAATTGTATACCAGTGACAAAATTAGAAAATAATTCTCCTTTCTAACTTAACACGGATAATTGTGGAGCTTCTAAGAAACCTCCTCAGCTCTATTTCGTATTCATAAAAGCAGAATGGAACGTACGTAAGACAAGGAATATCGCGAACAGTTTCATTATTATTAATTCGACCTTTACTCTATGAACGTTATTACACGGAAATATTCTCTTTACTCCTTTCTAGTCGATTAAGACAAACCATCATACGTTTTTCTACGAAAACAAAATAATAATAATAACAAACGTACGTTTCAATTTACAATTTTTCAAACACACACTCGATAGCCGGCAATAAATCAGATCTAATGATTGATACGCAACATCGATCGTAATATTATTCGATTACAGTTCTCATGAATCATTCATTAGGCTGCGGCTGGAGTTCGGTACTGCCCATGAAGGAGTGGTTTTCTATTAACTACGTAATTCATTAACGAAGCAGGAGATATATTTTTGTTCGCGTCGAATAGATGAGGAAACACCTATCCCGATTGAGTTATTCACCCGTCTAGATGGGTAATTATGAGAATTGTTATGAAAATTTATTAAAAATGGAGTGTAGGTTAGAATATTTGGTATTACGATAACCATTTTTAAGTTTAAGTTTATTCAGTTGGCAGAACTTTCTGATAGAACATCGAGTCATGTTCTGTTCGAAAGTCTTATGTTTTGTCTGATATTTTGGATTCTTCTCCATATCTAACGTGATATCCAACGATTTTTAACGTTTACCGATCTTTCACTTGTGGTCAATTTTTGACGCTTCCAGTTGCATACAAACAATGTTTTTCCAGGGGTGAATAGAGTTGCTTAAAAATATTCATTACTACAAAAATTTATAAGACCAAATATGTAGTTAAAGTAAAATAACAAAGAATGACGAAGAATGTTTTTCGAGTTCTTTGCATCTTCATCCATCCTGTTTAATTTGGGATATGTAAAGGAGGAAATGGACTGTCAATCAGCCGACCATAATCCATATACGATCAGTCATTAATTGAATTCCTTTGCTTCCATTGCTATAATCTGCTTGGTGCACTTCGAATCCAGCCTTAGAACAGTCTCTCGTATTGTTTTGACAGTTATCCTTAACATAATGAAAGTTACATTCACGTTTTTGCAATAGATTAGAGTTATATGATATATTGTTATTGTGTAATGTGTTATTAGGCCCTACATCAGAGAATTTCAAATGTACAACAACAGAGGAAGAGATTCTACCAAGCGAGTTAGATAGAAATGTAATATTACAGCACACCTTGTACGGCATTTGTTATTATGTGGTGAAAAGTTAGATAGCTGTTATTTCTCCATCTCAATTAATTTAGAGTTAGACGGTTGTAAAAAGTTCTAAGAAGATTTCGACCATTGCACCTGCGCCATAATTTAGTTTGGTTTAGTCGTTTATTTTTCTCGAGAAGAATGTTGTTAATTGAACCGACACTATTACGTACAAATGGCAAAAGTTTGCAAAAAATTCCATCAGTAGTGCTAAACTCTTTCCATCTCGAAGAGATAAATTTCCTTCCTAGCGAAAAGACATCGAGTCCGGTTGCGAACTGGTATAAGCGTATTCGTGGAATTTAAGCTCATACTCTTCACCGGAGGTTGCCATCAATAAGACTAAGAATTTTAACTAAAATTAATAACGCTGTCTTGGAATATTCAGGCAGCGCTCTCAGAAACAAATATAAATCGCCATGATAAGCAGACTAATGAATTGAGGCATGCGTCCGTGAATTAGATCGGCAGCTTTGTAGGCATTCTCGTTGAAATCGTGTACAAATTCGTCGTCAGCTCGGTTTACCGTACAGAATATTCGGATGATTTTAATTGAATGCGAGGGGAATATCGCCCATTTGTCATGAGATACGGGAGATTTTTATTTTTACTTCGCTGTACTGCGACCAAATGGTGTACAATACATAGTTTTGAGTGACTTGCCTGGCATAATCACTAACAAGTAAAGCGGGAAAGTTAAATTTACAGTTGAAGGGACCAACCGAAGTAAAAATCAGAGATTAACTCTAAGAAATTTTAAATTCAAAGTACAAAGTTATTAGTAAACTGTTGGGAGTAAAAGTTAAAAGCGCTATAGCAAACTTATAGTACGAATCTTTGAAGATAGCAAATTACCTTTCATAAGTACCATAAAGATCAATGAACAGAAGGACATTGGTTTCGTTTTTAAAGTTTTATTTGATAAATAATACTTTATTTCTAATAGTAAATATAAGAGCAGAGGTAGGTTTCATGAAAAACTAAAAAAAATATGCTTTAAAGTTTATCGAATCAGCTCCCCCAAAGCCGCGTGAAGAAGGAAACATTTAATTTTACTTTTAAGAAATATTTTTGTGTAAAAAATATGTTTTGGAAATTTCACAAAAACAACTTAATTTAGCCACAAATTGCTTTTACCAGCTGATTATTAAATAACTTATTACAACCTACCAACGACTTACAAGAAATAGCGAATGCGTCACTATAGCACTCACCGGTTAATTCCAATTCAAAGTGTAGCCTATGACACTGTGGAAGAGTAAGAAATCCCTTGAACCTGTCTGTTGCTATCGCAAATGCCTGAAGGTATACAGTATATGTATCATGATGGTTGGTATATGTAGTATTGATTTACTTGGCGCGCATTTTTATATAAATATATGTACCATCTATACAATCAATAACTTCTGAGTAACCGAAAATCTATCAACATTGTACCATATAAATTCTAGTTAAAATACTGTATACCTTACCAACTTTAGTGAATTCTTATGCAATTTTGCAGAAAAGTAACTCTAGGCATAATGTAGATATCGTCACGTTAAAGCTGTTTAGGTATACATAGCGGTAATTATACTGTTATATTTTGGTATATATTATTATTAGTCGTCAACACCATACATAAATAATTTGTATTACTTGGCTTAAAATGCTTCGACTTAAATAAAGACGTTACAAATAAAATGTTTAGTTAATTGTTATGCCAAAGTTGTTCAGCCACATTTTTCTCTATAAATGATAACTAGACTTGTATCACTTACCGATAAAAACTTAAGACAAGAGTTTCAGCTGATATAGAATTCTTGGGATAAAAGCAATTCGACCCACCAAAAAACTGGTAAAATAGAAGATGTCGGAGAAATCATATTTGAACAATTTTAGGCAAAAATGAAGGGTATCAATCATTAAAACAAATTTTTAAAATATTTCAAGGAAAATTAATAGAAGATTGAAAGTTGAAGAAGATTGATTGATTGATAGAAGAATTCGACCCACCAAAAAACTGGTAAAATAGAAGATGTGGGAGAAATCATCTTTGAACAATTTTAGGCAAAAATGAAGGGTATCAATCATTAAAACAAATTTTTAAAATATTTCAAGGAAAATTAATAGAAGATTGAAAGTTGAAGAAGATTGATTGATTGATAGAAGAATTCGACCCACCAAAAAACTGGTAAAATAGAAGATGTGGGAGAAATCATCTTTGAACAATTTTAGGCAAAAATGAAGGGTATCAATCATTAAAACAAATTTTTAAAATATTTCAAGGAAAATTAATAGAAGATTGAAAGTTGAAGAAGATTGATTGATTGATAGAAGAATTCGACCCACCAAAAAACTGGTAAAATAGAAGATGTGGGAGAAATCATCTTTGAACAATTTTAGGCAAAAATGAAGGGTATCAATCATTAAAACAAATTTTTAAAATATTTCAAGGAAAATTAATAGAAGATTGAAAGTTGAAGAAGATTGATTGATTGATAGAAGAATTCGACCCACCAAAAAACTGGTAAAATAGAAGATGTCGGAGAAATCATCTTTGAACAATTTTAGGCAAAAATGAAGGGTATCAATCATTAAAACAAATTTTTAAAATAATTCAAGGAAAATTAATAGACGATTGAAAGTTGACGAAGATTGATTGATTGATAGAAGAATTCGACCTACCAAAAAAACTGGTAAAATAGAAGATGTAGGAGAAATCATATTTGAACAATTTTTGGCAAAAATGAAGGGTATCAATCATTACAACAAATTTTTAAAATATTTCAGGGAAAACTAATAGAAGATTGAAACATGCCCTATAACATACTGTGTCATTTATAATGTGCACTCGTAGTATCAGTGGGTACAGAAAGACGATTCTCTCTATATGAATATATACCTACCACAAAAAAAAAATCGTTTCTTAATGAAAATTTTAAAAAACACACTAATAAAGTCTACTAATGGTACTTAACGTTTAATAAAATTATAGTCGTAATTTATAATTAATAAAGTTGTAATTAAGTAAACATTTTAAAAAATTTTTTTTATTGTTAAATTTGCATACATTAATGAAATGGCGCCCATTTATATTTAAAAAGTAGACATAATTATGCGCATATTTTCCCAAAAATCTCGTTGCATATTTGCCATCCCTTAATTATTAGACAGTTGACAGATAAATGCGGATTTATACTGATGCAATGACCACCAGATCAAAAACGCCGTTAAGCAAGTAAACTGCAAGCACTGTACCTTCATATCCGCTTGTTGTACTAGTGAGTAAAACATTTTTCAGATCCATATGACCCTTATTCCCGAACAGTGTTCCCCTGACGCTCCAAGTAACCTTAGTAAAGTAACAATAAAACGAAGCTTGACCGATTAGCCTTTCGTCGACAAACCACGAAGGAACCTAAGACCCCGTATCACAGTCAAGTACCCTTTTCGGTCTGAACCCGATTTATTCACTCCTCTTTTTTTCCTCTGAACGAAATGACAAAAAGAAGAGGCATAAAATTAATCTGAAGCTTGTTTTTATAACATAACTGCATCCGAGGAATGTAAATTAGAGGAGACCAAACAGTAGCAAAGTAAAGGTGACACATCGCTCGTCGAAGTGGAAGAAGATCTGATGGTGGGTCTCCTGTAGCCGCTGCTGGGTGCACCCCACTGAGGGACCGTCAGGTCCGGATCGAAGGTCGATAACGTAACGATATTAATTTAATCGAGGAATCATCGGTTAGTTACGTAAGGGTATAGAGATCATTTTGTAATCGCGTAATTCTCGAAGTCACTTTTATATTTAACCAATTTGAAAGCAAAAGTATTGACTAGCAAGAATTAACAGCAATTATTTTGCTTACAGTTAGTGTCCTTTACCGAAGTAATTTTCAGTTATGTAGTGTATAGTTTTCGTATTGTAGTTTTTTCTTTATGCGAATCTTGAGTATATTCAGGTTCTGATGTGACAGCACACCGTTTCTGCAACATTTTATTCCAAGTGCTGCCCTGTCGCTCTCCTAACGCTAAACTAGTCATCTGAAACGAATTCTTGGTACCCTTCTTATGAATTTCGGTATATACCTTTATCATTTTATTCAGGTTCATGTCAATCAAATTAAGTTCTCCAAAATCCAACTATGTACGCTCACCATAGGACGCGATCCTCGGCTTTATGGACGGATTTTTCCAGGAATTCATTTTAGTTTCTCGACCGGAGGGAAATTTTTAAAACGGATTGATTGCCGACGACCTCCTGTATTATATAATAATTACTATGACGTCATCGAGACCATCCAACCTGCAAGCGGTTAATTAAAATTTAAAAAAAAACCGTTGGTTGGAAATGAATCGACACTTTCGAGGGTTCAATTGAAAAAAAAATATTACTTAACGACACCATCAACGCCAACAATATGTAATTACTTCGTATTTTATTGATTTAAAATTTTATTAATGGTCGAAAAATTATTTTAAGATAATTTACGTCCGATGAAGCTTTAAAAGGTACACAAAAAGGCCTTTTACGTAATATCAATTAAGCCGACCGGTTTATTATAACAATAACGGCCGTTACTCGAGCCACCTATCCAGTTATCAATCTTTTTATTGCCACCCTTCACCTGCTGCCACTTTTATTTTCAATGAACGATACACTTTACGATGATTTATGTGTATTTAATATTAGTCCACTTTTTATTTAAATATACCCGAAGAATAAATTAATTACCAGACTTGCGTATACACGTACAGTGCGTTTGATTTTAGGCGGTTATACTTACTTGTTTCTCAATCTATTCCTACCCTGGTTTTCGCGAGAAATTTCATTCTAGTGTCACAATGAATTTCTTAAAGTTAATACATTATTTAGTGCCGTTATTTCGTGGCTAAAAACGCGTAAATGGGAAAACAGGTGTATAAAAATAGTGCGCCGAATCCAAGTCACCTCTGGACGAGGGGTGCAACGACACCCTATGGGGATAGGAACCTATTTTTCGATCATTCCCTTCTAAGAACGCCTATTTTCAGACGGCACGATATTCTCCCTTTGTGTATCATTGCCCTCCTTGTGCAGGGGTGGTCAGACCTTGGTCAACACCCTTGAAACTAACCCCATGATTTAATACTCCAATACCCTACATCCTAGAAACGCGATTGCACCTCTCTATAGTAGGGTTGTCCCATTCTCTCCGTGTACGTGTATGTGGGACTTTCTGGCAACTTTACCTACAATTATCAACTCGAAAGCCCAGTTCTAATGATCGCTTGCATGCAAATGCTCCGATAACGTTGAAAGGGGTGTTTTTGGCCCTAGGGGTTGAACGCGGCCAGCAAAAATTCAACGAGGACGGATACACTTTGCACCTCATTTAACTGAATTCCAGGGATACCGCATTATTACAATTTTAAATATAGATTTTGGGCGTTTGCCTACCTGCACGCTCGCTTCGGCAGTTATTATATATGCTCTTCCTTTCATTTTGAATTGTGTCAACGTGCGTATCAGTTGGAAAATGGGGTCCCAAAGTACAAAAAGCTGTGGAGTAATTTTTGTCCATAATTTTATATTTAGAGAAGTTAAAATATTGTCAAGCTGGGAAATGTGGTGGAGATGTACATGTAGTGTAGAAAGTTGCAAAGCCGCATGTAATTGTGTGAGTGTGCAAATTTGGTAATTCGCGAAAACCATAACAATTTGCCCATGAGAGGAGAAAAAATTGAAGTATATATGCTGTGTAGTACTGTGAAAAGAAGAGCTGTAGACGATTTGTGTGACAAACTGCCTAAATGCATAAAACAAGACATTTTAACTAGCCGTGTAGTATTTACAGAAAATTCGAAAATAAGATCCGAAACGTCAATTACCACCGCTTACAAAGTTTTTGATAAAGTACCAACGATATTGGATGAAATTAGTATGAAAACAATAAAAACCAACATTTTTAAATTGCTAACGGTAAGGGGTGTTTAATTATAATATTTTCTGTTTACACAAACTTGAACTTGTGTAATGTACAAAGTTTTTATCGGTATTTTTGTCGTATCAAATTTTCTACTAAATTATTAACCATCCACTGTGAAAAAAGTTAGTATTCCTTAGTTTATAAAAGTTTATATTCCTCTTGTCTTTTGTCTTTTACACAAAAAGGAAAGTAAAGAAAGAAAAATTGCCTCAATTATTAAATAAAACATATTTGGAATTAGTTCGTAAATCATTAAAGCCAGGATTCATGATGACTGATTGTGAAATGGCTGCTCCTTCGGCCGTAAGCAATATGTACACAGAAGCGACAAAAGTTAGCTAGAGATTTCATCTCCTTTTCGAGAAAAATCCAGAAATGTTACAGACTTTTAGGTCTCAAAAATCAGCACACCACATTTTCCTCCACTGTAAAAATAATTAAAAAAAAAATAAGTTACCCAATCTACTAAATTTCCACTTTCGTTTCGCTTGAAAGAAACTACCCCGTTCCGATTAGGGAAAAATTGATGTAACAAAATTTTCAAAAATGCAACTTGTTCTAATTTAAAACGTGGATATAGATAATTACCGACTTCACCCACGCTTTGCAGAAGATGCAAACTGTCCAATTTTTGTCCAGTTTGACACAGTTTTCCACATTCCACAGTCTTACACCCGGTAGTTTCACATAAGCTTTAAAAGGTACAAGTACACAAGGTGATGCTAACTAACTAAATTAATACAATTTAGGGGATGCTGACAATTCATCCAAGTTTTTGGGCGTGAGTAATGAAGATCAATTACTTTTGCCTATAGAATTGGTACTTGTAGTTCGATTATAGAAGAAACTTTAACTAAAGTAGCACATGTCTTAACACTAATTTATTTGGATCTTCCTAGAGTCTAAGAGTTTAACAGATTTTTCTACAATCGGAATAGTCAAATTGTGATCATCAATATGTGATGCAAACTAAAGGTTCAATCTTCAGGCAGTAATGGAGATAAAACATTTAAATGTTTCACAGTATGTTACGTTGACACATGTATAACATCTTAAATTTTTTTGCTACTGTAGCTTTTCAACCTTCACAAATTAAAGGCATTGATTCATATTTCAAGATATGAAATATGAAAAATATTTACTGTGTATGTACCCAAACAAACGAGAATATGTTTTTAACTATAGACATTGCAAGAGAACAATTATGCTGTCTTTCTACATTCATAGATCATGGAGATGAGCATAATAATTTTGTACCTGGAGAATGACGAAACCAAGTCCAATGAAATATAATAACTACACTGATGAACAATGGTCCTCATAGGACTACAACAGTAGCTTATCACATGCATGACAGCTTAACTACGTAGTTCGCCAATCCAAAATCTTCATTAGATGTCACCATAGACAGTAATGTTGTGTATATACCTTATTTAAAAAAAATGAAATGACATGTGTATTTAATGATGTTTGGGTAAGTAAGTTCCTTAATAGAATTTACCTGATTTACCCTGCTGATGACTTTTATGACCCCCTATAGCATTAATAGCCGCTTATCGGTATTGATCCGAGAAATTATTTCATTTTTCGATAGAGGTGATATTCTTAAAACTCCCTTGATATAAGTAAGGTGTCATATTAACACTATATATACAACAAAAATGAATTCAATTCATTTAAACCTGGAACCTTGATATGTTTTACCAAATACCCTGACAAAATTTATTAAGAGTTCGATAAAGTGGATGAAAATGAAGAAAGGTACACTAAAATTATATTTGGAGAAAAAAATTATAAGTAGGATTTACATTCACTACAAGCTTTATCAAAATCGTTTCTCTTGAATTAATCGATCAAATCTCCTCCTTCTCCGCGTATTGAGAAAGTTTATGTACCGTAATAATAATAATAATAGCAGTGATGATAAGTAGCATGCAACTTTCGTAAATTAATTCATTGTTGATTATTATCGATAGAACGGAGCTCGGAAATGGGCTGGAAAAAGTATGGCAAATAATAATCGAGCGCTATTGTTAAAATCTCAACAAGAATATTTACATATGCTCGCCTTAATGCCGGCTATTGTTCTTGAAAATTGGATTCGTTAAATAGGAAATTACGAAGTCGGTCGAAATCCGTTAATTTCCTCCCATAGACCTGAATAAATGGATTTTTTTATGAAAAGCACAATTAGAACGAAGCAAAATGCACAGCTTCAAAATTTTCTCCTCGAAGACACGAGTCTCGATTATGAGATAGAAAATGCACGCGATCACGTTCAGGTTGTTGCCTTTGAAGGTTTCTTCTCACGATAAGTCGATCCGCCAATCTCGTCAGTATCGACTCGAAAATTAAAGTCTATCCATACAGTCCATTTCTCTTCGAATTAAGCGAACGTATTAAAACGATGGGCGAGCTGCAATTTCAAACGTCTCATGTCACATTCATCGTGAAGTAATTGACTTTACCCCACATGCAGATATTATTATGTAAAAATTTCCATTCCTATTTTCGTCCGATGTACTTTCCGGGAATGCCTCGAAACGGGCACTTATGCGATGCTCGCCAGATGTAAGCAGGTGGAAAGGATTTTTATGCCCCGGGTAGGTAGGAAGCCGCTAATTTTTAAGGAGGTGAAAATAACATAGCTATTATCATATCGTACGATGCCATCGAGAGATTTAGATCGTTTTGGAAATAATTTATATTACCCTGTTTGAAATGTGTCAAAAGCAGAAATTGCGACGGTATCGCCGGAAAACTACCGGTGAACCAATACAGTTAACTAATTAAATGTTTAATGGAAAAACAAGGATTTATTAGCCTTGAACCAAACGAAATGAAAAATATTTTGATGTGACTAATTTCGATTTACTAGCAGCTTTCCTGAACATTCGTCAATAAAACGGTGGTCACACTTTTAAAATCAAAATAATTTGTAATTGATGCAAAACCACATAGAAAACGGGACCGTCAACCATTTTGGCGCATATGGGTCGAGGCAATGACAGTAACGTTTTTATTTCCAGCGCATTGAAAGCTACTCCCAATTTGGTGGGTCATCAATTTCAAAAGTGCTTCTGCGTCATAACTATTCTATTTGGCTTTTCCTGTAATATCAATTTTTTTTCACTCTGACTTTCTTCAAATTTTGATTCATTAATTAGAAGCCCAAAACTCATTTACGCTTAACGATATAGAGACATGCATATCACATAAAAACCGACGGTACTAAATTATTCCCTGGGGAGGTGTATATTTCTATTTACAGATCTACTTGGCATAATTTAATAGATAGATTTATAATCGATACAATAGAACTTGAACATTAGTCCTATACAACAACGGGTAAAGCATATTTAACTAGAAAGGAATTCAAAATTGAAGAGAATAAAATATTTCAAAGGGATTTTATGAAGAAGAAGATGATCCGTTTCAATGTGCTGATTCTTCTGACAATGACCTTTTTCTTCGAATAGTGACTAGGAGTCTAATAAGCTTGATAATACTGAGCCCGAGCACGAACAATCTAGTAATGATGATGATGAAATAATTTAATAAGAAAATTACGATAGTAATAGTTCACAAACACCATTTTTAAGTTATTTTGATGTGGAGATAATAAGAACTATTGTCCATGATTTCTTCCTCCTAAGAAAGGATCAGGGAGGAGTTTCTTAACGTCCACAAGTTGTAAATAAGGTCCATTTTTTCTTGGAGTTATGTCCAAGAAGCTTCCTGAGGTATATTGTTAAATGTACCAAGGAAAGACTAAATACATTTATATATTTGGACGACATACCAACAAAAAGAAAATCCTTACAGATTGCCATGAAGTTGTGGTGGATTTAGGACTGTCTCTAATAGTGAGGTATTACCATGTGCTGTCATTCAATAATGGTAAATTTCGACGACTCCTTCTTGACCTACTTATGGTAATTTATTTTTTGTGTCTTTTCTACATTACCTGGAATAAGATAATTCATTAATGTGAAGTATGAGTATATCGCTGATCTGAAACAATAAATTCCAGATCTTCTAACATTATCTTAAAGTCTAGGAAGCTTCTGTGAACTTCAAAAATATCATCTTCTCGAAGAAACTTCATCAAAATATCTTATCCTTCAAATGTGCTTTCAAATAATGGTATTGTTGATTATAGTAAAAAGATGCGATTTCTATTGTGAAATAAATACCTTGAGAGAATTAACAGACAATCTCCAAAAGCAAATGGCATACCTCAAATGAGGCTCAACCAGGGCATAGTATATCATTATTAACGAAATTTTTATTTTATGGTAATTTATTTTTTGTGTCTTTTCTAGATTGCCTGGAATAAGATAATTCATTAATATGAAGTATGAGTATATCGCTGATCTGAAACAATAAATTCCAGATCTTCTAGCATTATCTTAAAGTCTAGGAAGCTTCTGTGAACTTCAAAAATATCATCTTCTCGAAGAAACTTCATCAAAATATCTTATCCTTCAAATGTGCTTTCAAATAATGGTATTGTTGATTATAGTAAAAAGATGCGATTTCTATTGTGAAATAAATACCTTGAGAGAATTAATAGACAATCTCCAAAAGCAAATGGCATACCTCAAATGAAGCTCCACCAGGGCATAGTATATCATTATTAACGAAATTTTTTAATATTACATGTTATATTATAAAAAGCTTTTTATAAGTGCTTCTTGTCTAGAATCGACCCTAAACATCTTCAGCATAGAAACAATGTTACAAGCAGATTTTCCAAATCGCTTTTTATTACTAGGCAAAATTCAAGAACGATGTCTCTTCGAAACTACAATAAAAATTGTGTATCGTCAGGAATGTTGCGCAGAAATTGATGAAATTTTATAAACTTGTTAAACATTATTAAACTCTAATATAAATAGGACAAAAAATCCGTCCTGCTTGCCAGAACAGAGTAGAAGAAGGACACTTGGCGTATAAATAATTTTTTGTCTACCCCCCAAGAACACCCTGCTCCAATTAAAATTCCACATCGTAACCTGGAAAAAAGGTCCATATTTCGCTCATCGTAAATCGCTCGGTTCAGCTCCTCTTTAACTTTTTTATTTGCCACATTCGGGGTGAATCTAGGAATACAAAGCAGCTGCAGGTGAACTACATTGTTCTTAATCGGCAACAATATCAGCAGGTGATAGACTCGAAAAGCACGATCGCGCCTTCGGGCCACGCCGCCGCTATCGCGTTATTACTATTACCGAATGGGGTAATTATGGGGCATATTTCGCGTCCACTATCGCTCTCTAACCTATTATGAATCGATAATTTATACTATAAACGAGGTACAAATCTTAGATCGGATAATGGATTATTTGTTTTTGTTCGGATTGGCATGCTCAGAGCATGCAAAATTGATGTTTAACAGTAGAGTAGATGGATACTCAAAATTACACATTAAATCAAAAAGTCTTAGATATTATTATTAAGTGAGTCTGGATATTAGGCAGCACTTCGCTAAGGGAAACATTAAAAGTGTCACGCATTCCTCAAATAAAATATAAACATCTGTTTCAATATCGTTACGTAATTGCTTCTGAAAATAAATTTAATTAAATCCACAGAACTTCACTCCCTTAGACCGGCTCGTCTTAATAAACCTTCACCTATTTAAAATACATATGCATATACATTGCACCTGTACGAAACCTCTTGCTCTTACAACAATGTGTTTTAATATTTTTTAATGAGTAGTAAGTTGAAAGCATTAATCACCGACAAGTCGGTAATAATAACCCGAAGTTATTACTACATTACGTCTCGAAAAGGGAAAGCTTTAAAAAACATTGAAACACGTATAACGTACGTTCCTCGTTATTAACGGAGACGAAATTGAAACATTATTTGCAGTTTATTTTAATTCCCTCCTCGCTTCTGTTTCTTCGCATCGGCGAACCCCTCTAATCGATAAGGCGAAAAGGTAAGAATCCGCGTGATATGCGAGATATTGTCGTTTTATGCCGGCCATTATTCTCGGACGCTTTTATTGGAGAAGACCACCGCACAAGATGATAAATCGTAAAAATTCAACAGTGTTACGTGTGTGTATCTACTAACCGGCAGTTAAATTCCAACACTGCTGGTTACTTCGACATTGACAAATTTCGCCGCATAACCCTTATTTATTTCCAGCAAAAATATCTGGCGAATTATCGCTCTCGCTCTACCGTGCATACGAACTTTGCGAAATGGGGAGTTCGCATATTTTTGTTAACACCGATTTTGATTCTTTAATCTTGAAATATTGGAGAATGTTGTTTGCCTAATTTAGGTGCCGCGGAAAATTTGAATAAGAATTTTTACAGGGCAAGGCGATGATGGAATTTTTCTCGAAATCGGGAGACTTGGACATTAAATATTTGTAAAATACATTAACAAAAAAACTAAAGTTTTAACTGTGATGGCAGCAATATATATCAATGGGCAATCAGAATTTTACGTATTACAACAAACATTGATTCCATTAGATGGAGAAAGTGCCTCACGCCTAAAGTGGTATTTTATAAAAATTATAGTTACTATTAGAAAAGGGCATCCAACTCCAGACCGGAAATGTTCATTTTTTCCGGCAAGAAATTGATATCAGACGTATGGATGGCAGTGGCGCCGTCTCGCACTTGGTAGCTGAAAACTCCGCTGAAAGAAATATTCTGTGAATAATTCGCTAACGCTCTATTTCAAGCCCATTCTAATTTTAGTCTTTGTAATCCTTGTAGCGGCCACCAAGCGCGGTAGCGTCACTGTCGCCCATGTTTGTAGCCGGAAAAAGTGGAACTTTTCTCGTATATTTTTGTAATTCCTTTTTCTTCTACTGTTGTCTATTCACTACTATCACATTCACGTAGTCTTCCAGGTCTGTCATTGAATAAACCAGATCTCCGATCCTCCTGAGGCCTGTTCACTGTCTGGTATTAGCTCAGTCTATACTTTACCCATACTCTATTTTGCCCTCAATGACCAACCGTAGTTGGCACGTATTTGGAATCCCTTATTGGCCAATCAACAGTCAGGAATGCCTCCACAGTGTTATAGGGGTAAACTATTCTACTGTTTACACTGCAGTAGTCCGATCTGTAGAATTGAATTAAAAAAATTTCTTTAAAGTTTAAAACACTGTATCTTACAATGATAAAGTGATAAACACAACAAGCTGTAGTAAACTAAAATCGGTATATTTGTTGCTTCGATAATTGAAATAAACCAGCGCAAAAATTAGCCATTTCTTTAAAAAAATTTAATTGGTCTAATGTAACACCTGGAACTTTCGTAAGAATTGGTGTGATAGGTCTGCATATGTACAATCAGCGTATCATAAAGAAGCTCTGTAACTTCGACAGTTTTTGTACAGTTACGGATTTCCTAAAATTCACCACGTTTCTCCTGCTTGTTCGGTAAGCAGTCCAATCGAGTTATATAAATGGAAAATGGAAAAGGTTAAGTTGCTCTATTATTCGCCCATTTAACATTTGTCGATATTTTGAGCTTAAATTATTCAAAAGGGTAACGGAAGATGGTGCATTTCAAGCTTAAACGCGAAAGTTCCCATGTTCTTTCACCATTTTCGCTTGGACTCTTCAAATGGCATCATTTTCCATTGCGTTCTTGGCAAACTTAAACTCAAAATTTCGGTAAGCATCAAACGGATGCCGAGCAAGCAGTTATGTTGGGAAAGTGGTGAACATCAAGTAATCCATAACTGTGTAGAAATTGACTCTATCTTCAGTGTGTTGATTGTAAATTTCCTATCATTTCCTTGTTATAAAAGTTCCACCTGTTAAATTGAGCTATTTTCTAATTTCTACTCTTCTCATTTTCAATTTCAATTTCTACTTTTTACTCATTTTATTCATTTTGATGTGATCTATAACTTTGTAACATATATTGACTTTTAGCTACTTTTCTTCAAATAGACGAAAAAACAATTTTAAAGAGATTTTTTTATCAATTTTATTGTTCAGCTCTACAGATTGGGCTGCTGCACTGTACAGCTTTCTTTTTCCCCTATAATACTATGGATATAAAGGCACTACCTCTTCGTATTTGTATCTCACAAAATCGCTTAATGTTTGGCCTATAATAGTATCAAGTGTCCAAAGCAGCGGTATTTTTAATGCTTATAGTATGCAATGTTGCTATATATTTGCCTATTCTTCTCGAAATTTCATCATTACTTATTTTCTCAGTCATCAAAGGGCAGCATTAAAATTTTGTGATTGGTCCTTATTTTATTGATGGTCACGCTGTTTTGTCCAGTTTTTCTCCAGCAATACCGAAAAATGAAGTATGAAGATTTCGATCGGCAAGAAATAGAAATAGTATTACTGCTGCACTTGATCACGACTGTAAAATGATGAATAATTTAAAAGGTAAGAACAAGATTTTTCCCATTTTTCCGTTTTTCATCGATTCCATCTCGAGTCATGCCGAACGTTCTTCGTGATAACCTAGGTCAAGACACCTCGTAATTATTCACCCAAAGACGTGCAGGTGTAGAATCGAAAATAGTCGCCTTCAGTCGAATTTATTTACACGTGTTCCGTAATCAAGTGAAACAGAAGTGTCCGTCGTATGATACGGAAGCAGTTACGTGTCACGAACTGTCGTGTTTACAAATTGTACATTTCCTATAGATATTTCCTCACTCTTGGTGTTCATTTATTGGGTTCCGATAATTGGATGCGCTGGTCGTGGGATTATTATCGAGCGTCCGTGAGACTCCGTTCCCTCGAGCTAATTCAACGAGGGAGGGAATATTCATTAGCGCTCCTAAGACGAAGGAAAGCGTTGGAAATCTGATATATTTATAATCCATTCTCGTGTAATGCCGAAACGGCCAGAAAAAATATTTGCCACCCTTAACACGACCGAGATTTGACCTAGAACCGGAATTCTATCAATTATTCATAGTCTTATGCTAACTAAACGGAGCACGCAAATCATGTAGCTGGAGCGTACGTTATGTGTGTAAAAATAGATTTCATGTGGGAATATGCGGGAAAATTTTATCAATTTCATCAATCACTGCCCCATTAATATTAATAGGGAACTGCTAGTTACAGGAATTTACGGCGAGTACCGATATTTAAGATTATGCCTTAACGACTCGTGGCGACGCGTACGGCAGAACGTTAAGAAATGGTTGAATCTAAATTATTTCACATCACTTACGTCTAATTAATAATTAAATAGACACATTGACAAATCACTTAGAACGGTTAGTCGGAACCAGTACGCATTATAATAGTAGCGATCATTTGAAATGTTTGTTTTTATTCGTAGTGATATAAAAGGACAACGGTTTTCCATTATAAAATTGCATTCCTTTTGTAATGGAATAAATATGTTTGGCAATTATTTTACCAACTGTACCATTTAAGTAGGCAAACGTATACCTTAGTGGGGCTTATTTATTAACATCGAATAACGAAATTGGCAATTTAGCTTCTTACATTGATCGTGTAATGCCATTTTCTTGTTACTTTGTACATTTGTATCGAACAATCACATGCGCAAGTGTTAAAAAACAAAAATTTGTTATTTCAAATAAACATGAGTTTTACATAATTGAAAGGACGGTTTGTTTAATAGCAAGAATTTACAAATTAACTGAGAGAGTAACAGTAGTCATCTACTTCTTGAAAAGACTTTTTTTACTAAAATACTTTTCTCATCTTTTAGCATCGTTTCTCTTAGAGGCAAATTGATAGTCCATTGATAGGGAATACTGAAGGAGACCTTGGTGGAGGAAACATTGGTTAAATCTCAGATAAGCTGTTCGATAGTTACAAAATCTTCTTGTTTCCGCCAAGGAGCACTTAAGAAGGTAAAAGTTCTGATAACAGCGGAAATCGTGAATAAGGATCCGGCCTATGGAGTATTATTTCTATCTCCATGGTTCTACGATCGTGTCAAAGTGAGGTTATAAACTAAATCAAATTAAAACTTGTAATTAAACTAAGAAAAAGTAAATTTAAACCGTCAAACTTCTTTTTGAAGCACCAAAATAGTTCTTTTCCGATTCCCAAGACATCTTTCGATGATATTTCTAGTGATGCTATGAGCCCTATCATAATTTCTTTCTGCATGAGTATTAGGATGCTCAACTGGTGTTAGCAAATGTCTTTTACATGCATAGCCATTGTCACCCAACATTTTACCTGTAACAACACATAATTTATAACAGACTCATATTGCAAATTTGATGTTAAACAAATAATTATAGGTTGACCTGGCACTTCATTATTTTTACATTTGACACGAACTCCACTTTCCTGAAATATTGTGTTAACTTGACTGGACTCTGGATACCTAGCGACAATATCTAATATTTGCATTCTTGGGCCACATACCACCTGTAAAATAACACTTTTTAAACAATTTCATCAATCATTATTGAGATAAAGTATCTGTAAATTAATGGGGAAAATTCTCCTTCTTTTTCTGTATATTTCACCTACAGCACCTCCAGGATTTTTTATTAAGATATGGGTACCGTCTATACAAGATGTTACACCAGGAAAGTTGGCAATTTGATTAAATTCATTTACAAAAACTTGATAATGAGGACTCTTCTTCTGGGAATTTTACGACATTTCTCATTTTTTCTGCTAGCGACTCTGAAACCTTTTTTATTATTAGTGACATTGTAGATTGTAAAATTCCCCTAAGATCACCAGCAACAGTTTAAAATAAATATGAAATAGTAGAATAGACAAAGAAAGTTCAAGAATTTGTATAAAGCATAAGCAATCATTCTTTTTCTAGATATAAATACATTTATAAATGCAACTTGTCTGGAAATTTCCTGTGTCATAGTATCGTAAACTGATTAATAATTGAATCAGTGGAACCACTGGCAAACCTCTATTATTGGGTTTATGAAGAGCACTATTAATCAGAGGCAAAATAATATATACAGTTGTATTTTTAGAAAAGCGATACCTTCTTATAAACTCATGTTCATTATACAAATCTAACGGATTTTGCCCGTCTCTCAAATACCGTTTAGGTAATCTTTTAATATTATTAATAATTCGATTGACGTACTCATAATAATCGTCATTCATCTTGAATCCACGTGTTGAAGGCGAACTAAACTTTTAATATTTTCTAAGGGATACTCAAGGTAAAATCAAATCGACCTCGGCCTCATCTCTTCCTTAATGTGCACTTAGTTGACTATAAAATACAGATGACACAGTAAGTACGCCTTAAGGTTTGAGGAATCCTCAAGGCGCGATTATAAATTTGCCCGTTAAGTATTTCGCGGTTTCGCTAATGCTTGTAGAAAATGTATTTCTGTTTTTGGTGATTACGTTTCAATTGTTAAGCCCAGTAAATAGTTTAGAGAATTTAGAGGCCTTTTGAGTCCAAAAAATGATAAAACTTTAGGCGGATCAATTACTATCACCGAGTTGAGGAAACATTTAATGCCAGGGTTCAAAACAGTGAATATAATTATCAACATACGTTCAGAATTTTTTGATTAAATGAGCTTTAACCTATCATATCAAATAATTAAGTTTGATGAGGAAGTAATATTTGTAAGAATCAGTCTTACCAATTACTTTGATTACAGTAATATAAGTTTTATGCTTGTGATGACTGCAAATGCTAAGGACATGTTAAATGTTATTATTGTTAGTGCCTGTTTACTTTAACATAATTTATTTTCTCTGTTGCACCAAGTTCAACTACTAAGTAGATACTTACTGTGATATTTTGTCTGTACCCTATCCATTATATCATTTGCTTCACAATTCTATTTTTATTTATTCCGATAATTCATTCATAGCATTAACAATTTAACATGCATGTCTTCGATATTAGTCCATTTTTGGGCGGAATTACGCTCCGTTCTCGTTTAATTAAAGATTTGGAGTATGTGGGATATACAGCGGACTGACTGGCCCAGCGGGGTGGTTTCACTCATTTGATGGATAGAGAAATACTCCGTTCGTAAATTTATTCAAAGTGCCACCTTTTGCTCCGCAGAAGGTTGAAATGGATTAAAACGTTGTTGTATCGTACGTTTGTAGATGTTTGCTTTCGATAAGTCACTCTGTTATTTTTTCCATTTTGGATCCGAAAGAGATAGCTGACAAGTTTTTAAATGGTATCTGGTATTAACGTTGAAGTCGGCGATTAAAGCGCTCCTTGTCGTTAGAAAACATGATAAATCGCCGTTCCGTTAAGACGCCGTTCTAATGAACCCGTCGGAATTGGCGTATACGCTAAATTTCAATTAGAATAACGGCGCTGGCGAAAATTCCCATTGAAACGTATCGCCAAAATGTTTCCTTCCGTGATTTCGGCCAACATTACGAGTCCTTATTGGAGTATTACTAAGCAATTATTAACAATTACCCGAATAATAGCGCTGCATTATGCTCGAACTAATAATTACTACAAGGAAAAGAACACAGGGTTCCGGATACAAGAAACGTGCAGCCGAAAAGACCGAAAAATTACGGTTTTCGGCTTGTCTTTTAAACTACCAGATGTCGAAAAATCTAAACACGTATTTATATTTGTTACTAAGAGTTCCCAACCTACTTTGTTCGACATGCATATCATTAACGAAATTACAGGTAGGCCCGTGTAATTTTTCAAATTTGGTCGTTGACAGTCACAGGCCGGGGAGCATCTACAAGAGTGTGTCGAAAGATTTCTTGTAACAAGCGTTAGCATAAAAAATCAACCGTTAATACGTATATTTTCGATTCGACAAAGGCCAAGGTACTTAACTTTCAACCTGTGCTTTAGGCAAATACCAAAAGACGTAATATATATTATTCCTTATTTCAAAACGAACGAGATGCCCACATATGCCGTTTCAGAATGCACAATTGTAATAAATGTCACAGTTTTGTATTGCTTTGAAACCTGCCGATATTACAAGAAAATGTAACTAATGACACCTTTCCAAAATTCAGCTATTACAATAAGTACAGAGCACATGTTTGCCTCGGAACATCAACACTTGTATGGAGACTGAGAAAACAGACTTAATTTTGAATCAGAGTTGAAACATTTCCGACTATCAGTTAATCGGGGAAAAATATTAAAACTAATACTTTTCAATGCAAGTAAGGGATTTTAAGAAAAATTGTATTGGTGATACAAACAAGTTTCCGCCGTTTTTTATAAAAAGTTATCAATTGATTGTAAAAAAAATGTACGTTAAATTTTATTCAAAATATTGTCCGTCATTACCTACCATTTTTTGACGTCTTTCTGGCAGCATTCGGATGCCACATCGAAAAAACTCTTCATCTTTTGAGACTACCCGTGAATCGACCCAATTTTTGGCTTCTTCCTAAGAAGTAAAGGGTTGCTTTTCCAGAGTGTGAGCCATCGATCGGAACAGGTGGTAGTCTGAAGGAGCAATGTCTAGTGAATACGGTGGCTGGGGCAAGACATCCCATTGTAAACCTTCCAAAGTATCCTTGACGACTTTTGCAACATGTGGTCTTGCTGAACAATCACTTTGTCATGTCTTTTGGCATATTCGGGGCGTTTAAGCTTCAATTCTCTGCTCGATTGCAACAGTTGCTGTCGATAACGTTCTCCAGTGATAGTTTCCTTAGGCTGGAGTAGTTCGTAATAGATTACTCCGAGCTGACCCCACCAAATGCACAACATTAACTTCTGGCCATAAACATTCGGTTTCGCCGTTGAAGTTGGTACGTGGCCGGGCTTACCCCACGATTTCCTACGCTTTGAGTTGTCGTAGTCGATCCACTTTTCATCCCCCGTCACTATTCGATGCAAAAGACTCTTTCGACACTGTCTTTGCACGTGAAAAGACGGCGCTCGGCGTCTCTGGGTTTCAATTCATGCGGAACCCAATTTCCTTGTTTTTGCACCATACCAATGGTCTTGAGACGGTGTGAAATCGCTTGCTGAGTCACACCCGAGCTTTCTGCGAGCTGCTCTTCAGTTTGGCATGAGTCTTGGTCCAATAATGCCTCTAACTCAACGTCTTCAAACTTGACTGGCCTTCCTTCGCGTTCTTTACCTTTCACGTCAAACTTGCCGTTTTTAAACTTTTGAAACCATTCACGACAACTTCTTTCCATTAAAGCAGCATCACCGTAATCTTCTACAAGAGAACGATGCGCCTCAGCAGCAGATTTCTCTAAATGAAATAAATAAATCAAAACTTCCCGCAAATGACGCTTATTTGGTACAAAACTCGACATTTTCGAACAAAAAAAATGTATACTACCAGTACAAAGATAATAGTATTTTAAGGTTAGGTTGTTGGCAGGTGTTTAAACTTTCTATATGGCATCTTACATCTGCTGATTTCAAAGTAATCTTGTCAGTGGAGCCATCTCTTGAAAACGGCGGAAACTTATTTGTATACCCTATATATTAATTGTTAGAACAATCCCATAATTGATTCCAAACATTGTCCATTCCAAATTTTTGAATTAAATAATCTCCAGTCATTCAATTGTTAAGCACCAGCTTATGACCAATTACCTCGGTAATCCAACTTGAAGTACCACCAATACAATAGAAAAACAAACTTATTACCATTCCATTATTTCTTCCATCATTAACTCCTCCATTTAACGAGTTTTTGAGCTGACCGGTCCTCGAAAGATGAGGCTTGTGGGGGAGAGAGAGGGGGAAAGAAAGAGAGAAAGAAATGAGCGAGAAGCCGACGAATTATCCGAACGAGTGAGTCAAAAAATCAACCAGCCAAAAGGTAATCGATGTGAAAAGTAGAATTTACGTATTGTACGGGTCCACGGCACCATATAAAGAATTTAAGGACGGAAAAGGGTTAGGGAATACCTAATGTGTCTCACGATGCTACCAATCGAGATAAGTAATCTTATACGTGAGTTTAAAGGTTAGTGTTGGATGGAAAAATAGATAATTGTTTCGGATATCTGGAGGCTTTGAAATCGATATTTTTGGGAATGTGTTAGAGGGATTAAGAAGAGTAATTTTAATTTACGTTTATACGAGTAAGCTATTGAAATATAGGTACCCGTATAGAAGATTTATTTAATTTTTCCACGTCTATTAAGGGAAGTGTCATATTTCAATAATTGCCGTGTGTAAAGCACAAACTTTTGATAGGAACACGTAATAGGGGTACCTTTTATTGTATAACAAAAAGTCAAATCGGAAAACAGCCAGCCAAAAATACTTACCAGGTTTTAAAATTTGATTAACAATTTGGCCGACGTGTAGAACGTTAGAAGTTCTTATGTTTTTGGATTTCAAACGCATTTAAGTAATTATACAATATAATGCAAGTTACTATGGAGAGGTAATCAGTGAATATGAAAAAATACATCGTAAGAAAAATTTTCGTCACGATTTGATTTACCCTACCTGTTGTTCTTAAGTATAATCACAAAAAATATATGGCTTCTTCATCTGCATCCAAAAATGGAGTCCAAAAGTTTAATTCAAAATTATTCACATTTTTCAACAACAGTAGTTTTAATCCTAGAGTGAAGGCTTTCACGTCCAGAGTCTTGTGGAGGTATTTCTTCCATAACGCGTGGTCTGCGTAGGTTTAATTCTGACGTTTCGACCACAACTACGGTGAACATCTTCAGATGAACTGAAGATGGACTGATGGTGGACTGAAGATGTCCACCGTAGTTGTGGACGAAACGTCAGGACTAAACCTACGCAAACCAAGCCCGTTTGAAATATCTCTACAAAAATAGTGTTTTTTATTTTCTCAGCGTTTTCTATATAAATGTTATCAAAAAATTTTTCTCCACCAACGGATAGTTTCCAAGTTATTCTCGGAAAAGTAGAAACACAAACGAATTTTGAAGAAATTTTTGTTACATTTTGATTTTTCATGACAGCACAACTTTTGTTTGGCACATAGTGAATTTTTTATTTCTTATGATATTACCAAGACATTCCAGCAAACATTAGCGATTGTCAATTAAACCAAAACAAGCTGTTTCTTGGCAGATTTCGCCTGAATTAAATTAAACTGGATTTCATTTTAATTATTTATACTAGTAATTACAATTTTTTTTTCTAATAAGTAGCATCAGCTGTGAAACAATTCATAGATGTACAATTATTAAGCAAAGCAACGGAATTAATAATCACTGTCCCAAAATAATTTATACTAAATGGAAATTAATTTAACTTTTATAATTTAACCTGAAGTAGGGAGAAAAATTTTAAGCAGAAACTGATAAATATTAAATTAAACAGTTTGAAGGACTTGAAAAACATTTTTAAACGATCTGACTCTTAAAACTTTTAAAGCCTTCAAGTTATATTAGTATTATAATATTTAATATATAATGATTTAGCATTATAGTGTAGTATTATTAGTGATATTATCATTTAGTATTATTATTATATTAGTAGTATTATAGTGATGTAGTTCTATTATGATATAATCATCATCCTAAGCCATTACTAAACCTGCTGTCAATTTTAGTTTGCGATCGTGGGGGTTGTTTATTATCCTTATTCACAAATTCCAAAATGTATGCACAAGTATGCCTACCTAATCCCGTTAAATAAGAAAGTGGTAACAAGTACATTTTAAAAAATAAAGTAGTTTTTGTATTGCTCCGTTCTTGGTGCTTAGGTTTTTGTTTTTGAAGAGAAGAAAAGGACTCCCAATCGTCACGTTCGCGAGGCATATTCTGGTCCGGCCGGCAAGAAGCAAGCAGAGGACATTATTTACCAATGACAAGCCGCTCTTTCTTCTTCGGCCAAGATAACAAGCCGATTTTGTCTCATATGTTCGAACTAATGGAATCCATAAACTACTTTTAATTCAGTTTTAAGCGACAATTCCTGCAGAGGCGTGAAGTCTGACTTATCGACCATTGGAAAACATTATACTCGGATGGCCACAAATCGGTGGTCGTACGCAATTAGAGGAGAGGTTCAACTTATTTATGTTCGACTATTTTCAATTTCGATCGGGACGAGTTCTCGCTGGCGATTTCTTTTTCTCATTTTCGGTAACCTAAACGTTGTATACCTACTCGGATAGCGATTTGTTATGTTGATCCTTCCTACACGTACAGCACGCAAGTTTTGTGGTCGAAAATTTAACAAAAAATAGAGTATACCCTTTGATTTCTTATTTAAGTAAAAGTGACAAAGTATTTCAATATCAATCAATATCTGGGCTTAAATTTAAAGTAAGTAGATTAAATTTATTATTTAAATTAGCTTAAAATTAGAAAAGATTAAAAAAAATATGTTCATTCATACATCACATTGATTGATACAATAACTTTTATCTTTGAAAATATTATTATAGCTATCAACACATATATTGAAAAAATTCATCAGATTTGTGTCGATCCATCAGTCAAACAGACTGGCCGATATTTTTTTATAACGAATGAACACCCATTTAATTTCGATTGATGTTTGATACATTACTATCAAGATCTCATACCTAATTTAAAACGTCAAACCGTTTTCCTTGAAAAACTGCGACTTTGTAACCTTATTGATAAACGGCAGGTCTCTTTGCTTTAGAGGATCGCTTATTTTAAAAGTAGCATGTTCTATTTTAACGCCAAAATGATTGAATTTGGCAAACTTAAATGTAACAATTTTTGTAGTTAACCGCCAACTAACCCGAAGGTGAAACATGTATAGTCTAATTTGAATTTAATAAAGTAACGCATCAACGCAATGCTCAAGCACAAAATTTAAATAAACGTCTATGACTCATATAACCTTTTTGTTGTGCCCTTTAGAAAATTGCACTAAAAACAATTTTCAATTTGTTAATACCATTTTAAAAACCATGATTTTAACACTTGTGTAAATGTTAGCTGTGATCCATTGTTTAAGCAATTAATGCAAATGGTAACAAAATTATTTAAGTTGACATCACGGTTAGTGTATCAATATTAATGCACGAATGAGAGATGCTTCAAATTTTAATTTACCCAAACATTAAGTACTTGATAAAGTTGACAAGCCTATAAGGAGAGACACTGATATTTTAATACACTTTTAATCACTTACTCATCACTTTATCACTCATTACACTTTAATCAGTTTTATTTACTTAGTTCTTTTGATATACCTTCCATAATAAACCACTTTTGAATAACTTTTTTAAGCACATGTCGGTTAAAGGCCTACCTTGCCATCTTTTAAGAAGAGTCTACAACATCTGAAAATATTAAAGGAATCCGTTTAAGCAGTACACGTGGTTGCCTATATGATCACAGCGATTACTTTTGATGGCATTGATTCATGATAGTTCAATTCTTGCTGTATCGTGTGTTAAACGTGTTTTGCAACTTCCTGGTGCTTTCGATTTCAATGTTTAAATATTTAAACTAACAACTAACCGTACGTAGCCGGTCAAAACGTATCAACGACAATTGAAACAATTACAAATGAGGCACATCTGGGGCCCTCAGGATGTCGAAGAAGCCTTTAAACCCTCAACAGGTGGTGAAAATGAAACAGGGAATGTCCTATTCATGCAAAGAGAAAACTATAATCCTTAACGTCTTCAAGTATTTCACGAGCATTTATCCGGAAAAATGCGTGACAGAGTTGGTAAGGAGGACAGCAAAAGCAACCGGTTGCAGGTAAGATTGCAACAATATAAAGTAATGAATTTTGCAACTTTTACCACGAACGGTTTTAAATAAATGAAAAAGGTGACACACACTCTTCAACCAAAGCGCACATGGTCCAAATGTTGTGCACGCTCGTTCGAAAGAGAAGTTCGACAATGCTTTTTGCACTACATAAATCTACTTCATCTAAGATTAAATACCATGTAGTAATTTTCATTTACTTGAATGTAAATAGGTTACATTATTTCTATTATTATTGTAGTGAGAAGAGCGTTTTCCAGTTCCGAAAGGAGGAGGCAAGTGCTGAAGGTTTCAAGCAACCATCTAAGACAAAAGTGAGAAAGAATGTTAACATCAACAGCAGATTCATAAAGTACGATAGCAATGTAAGGGAAGCCATAAGAAACATCATATACGATTTGAAGTGCAAGAGTATTGTTCCTAGTTTGAACACAATTCTGAAAAATATTAACAATGATGAAAAATTACCTAATTTTTCACTTATGACGCTCAGGAGGTTATTGTTCGATATGGGGTTCTCCTATGAGAGAGAAAAGGTCGGAAGCAAACCTGTACTTGTAGAAAGACTGAAGAAGGAGAATGCAACAGTTAAGAAACCACAGCAGAACCCAAAGTCAAACGATCAGAACCATATTTACCATCATCCACAACAACCCCCCAATTGTACCACTCACAACATTCAACCAAATCCAACGCAGATATATTTACATAACCAAAATAAAATTTTGCCGATGCCATTACCTCAACATGAGAACCACTTTGTGGATCCCCCAACAAATATGATGATGAACCAAAGGGTGCCTTCTCAGATTCATCCCATGCCCCATGGGCTCCACCCTATGACCCACGGACACAAGCCAGACATGTCGTTTGTGTCTCATGCACCACCATACCATCACCCAACCATGATTATTTAACTGGTAAGATCTTTTGTTATTTATATTGCAACTGTCAAGAGTTCAACCAGAAGAAACAACTAGCAGCTGAAACATATGAACAAGACTATTTGTTTTTTAATTATTTTTTTTGCTGAACTACCTTGTTATCTCTACAGTCTATCTCATATATGTTATATAGTTCATTTTCTGACTAAAATATCCATGGGTTACATTAAACAAACCATTATCATAAAAATTTCTCTTTATTGATAAACGATAAAGATATTCTGGATATAAATCTATCTCTATGCATAATTTTTCCTACTTTTCTATTGATCACAGTATAAAATACAATATTTATAGAAGTATTAAAGTTTCTATCGCTTAACAAATATTTCTCAGGTTAAAATGAATCTCATAATACAAACACCTTTAATTATGTAGTAGTTTGTAGCGCAATAACTTATTCATTCATCTCTCTTTGTATAAAATCTGATTCACTTCAAATCTAGGTCAGTCAAATATAAGAACGTACAGATTAATAACCTTACTTTGGTTTGTGTAAGATAACAGACTAGGTAGTTACATTAAAAATAAAGCTTACAGTTTGATTGGTGACACTCTTACCTTTTTGGAATCTCATTTTCTTAACCCTGATTTAACATTACTTGAATTAAGTACATCGACTCGTTTTTATCACACTTTTTCATTTAGCTTTTAACATGTAAATATGTTAAAGATGGCTTTCTTGCTCCGTTTTTCTTTGGTCGTTTTCTTCTGATCTTTCCTGGAGTACAGATAAGTTTTCATAAATTGGAGGTACATTCTCGATAACATCTGAAAAATTATTATTATGTTTGTTCAAGACAAAATTACTTCATGATTCTTACCAGGTGTTGGAGGTCTACTTAAGTGATCCTTTATCAGATGGTGGATGTAAATGTATTGTTTCTAACAAAAAAAAAACAAATGTGTTAAACCCATCCTGCCCTTTTCGCAATAATGTACACATACCTCTGTTTGCACCATGTTAACACGCTGTTTTCTGAGCTCTAACACTGTGTGGAATACATCTAAGTCTTTTCCAGCATTGGCAGTTTGAAGAAGAATATCCGTGGCGATAAGTGTTCCTGTCCTACCTACACCGGCGCTGTGAAAATTTAACTATTATTAAGACTGAAAATTATATTTAAACGTTTGAGTATTTACCTAATCAATTACATATCATGATTTCATATTAAACTTCATTAAGACTGAAATTTGAATGTACGATCAGTATTAAGCCATTGTATTGTTTTAGTTATTCATGAGGACTCAAATTAAGCTTATTTCATCACTTTAATTAAAGAAAGCTCGTGTGAAAGATTCATTTGTTGCTATTAATTTTAGCTTTCTAATGTAATCTATCTCCGTGTAAGTCATGTGACTATGTATCTTACCTCAGTATTATGCGATTTGGCATGTTTCAGTTATTTAGGTAATAACATTAGTTTTTGAATAAAATCTTTTTTAATACCTGCAATGTACTACAGTGCGGCCCCCTTCCATCTTTATCCTTCTTCTGAGTTGATAGCAGAACTGTAGCATGTGTTCCGTACCAATTGGTACTCCAAAATCAGGCCATTCCAGGAACTGCATGTGGACAACACTCGTTTGAATACAATCCTAAAAAAGTGGTTTGATCTACTCCCATTGCATAAAAAAGGGCATCAAAATCCGTACCTTGGCTACTTGAATGGTTCTCACGCAGTAAATTCCAAAATGAAGCTCTGTACAACACCTAACTTCGATATCATCTACTAACATAGTTTCTCTGTTCCTTGGAAAATATCTGTAACACTTTTCCTGAAACAAAAGTGGGATATTTTCATTGAATCATCTTTTAAAAGATGATAATCCAAATTTGGATTATTTTTACTTTACCTTGTCCTGCTCAACAAATTGTGAAACCATTACTATAATGGTTACATTTTCTTGTAAAATCATCTTCCAGAAATCTCTGCATGTGGTTTCTAAAGGTCCTTGTGTGGCAATGTATTCATTCTGTCCACTGTAACCCTTAATGGATAAAACATTATTTTACTTATATACGAGAGTAAAATTGATGTTTACCTTTATATGTGATGCATTGATGTAATCAGACCCCAAATCATCGTCTTCATCAATGAGTAGCTTGACTCTAGTCTCATCAACTGAAAGATTAAAGATTGAAGTTGAAATGGGGCGTGAAAATTTATTTATTACGTACATGGTAAGATGTTGATATATCTGTTCTTCCTCCTGTTTTCTACCAGACAAGCAAAATTTGTTGACAAATGTGAGGTGCACTCCTTAGTTTTTTCTGCGAGTAGTTGATACTGGTCTTTGATCTTTTCAGGATTGTTTTCCAAATGTTTACAATACTGGACAAACTTTTTAACTGGAAGGAGAGTAGTGCTGTTCCTTGGTGTCTCCCGATTTGATGAAGATTTAATGTAGAGTATTTCTGGAATGCTAAACGACAACGCAACACTTAACTGTGAACTGAATACAACCAATTGTTTAATTACTTACTGAATCTTTTTTCTTTTCCAGAGGAAATAGACAAAGCCTATAATGGCTGCCCCTAATGCGCCCATCGTTAGCCCAACAATGAGCGCTACTTTACTCAAGTTTTCTACAAATATTTCAAGTTTTACTAGAAAATTGATCATGTTGGTTCTGTGACTTACTGGTTTTAAAGTGAATCGGTTGGCTGTTTCTGTAAAAGTTGCTCGTAAATGACCTTACTATTAAATAGTATTCTGTGTTTGGTTCTAAGGGCTTGTTACAGTAAGTGACGTTATCCAGACAGTTTTCGGGGCCATCACCTATGGTAAAAGTTGTAATATCGTCATCTAAAAGAAACGAAAATCATAACTAAAAAGACTTCTCAAATTGAAGGGGTGTAAATTCCTAAAACCTTAACAAACATGATGTCTACTATAATATATTAATTTTACTTCCTGACCTTTAAATGGTTCCCATCTATCCTCAGTCAGTTGATAATAAACTTTCGCTTCATCGTTTGTAACATTCGGCCACAAATCTGATTCATACTGCTGATATTCACCTCCTGTCACGTTTTTATCAGATAAAATCAAAGCGAGGTATCTCACTTTCCCATTCGGGTTCTCAAAATATGACTTATTAAGCGTGATTTCAGCTTCGGTATCTTTCAGGTTGAAGGGGATTTCCTGTGCACTGATGACTACTTCAGGAACTAAAATTTAATTAGACTAAAAGATAATGATTCTATTTATGGATTATTATGTACTCACCTCCACCAGGAGACATAAAACTTTCCCCTCTTACAAGTCTTTCTTGTGATTCTGTGTAGAGAGTCACGTTGTAAAAGTATTGTAGGTCTGGTTCTAATGGAAATGTAAAATTAAAAGTGGATAAATCAAACTTGTACGTTTTGTTCTGTAATTTGTAATCGTTGAAACCGTCACGAGCTCCATAATCTAGAGTGATGTTGCTGAATGGTCCATTGAGGAAGCATGGTGGGTAGAAAGTTACTTCAGCCTTTCCATCATATGTTTCACTTTCACTAATCAGAATATTCGCTCTTGAGACATTGAATATATCAGGTTCTGTTCAAAGTGTTCGTAAGTCAGTAAATGCTTCTTCATAAATAACAATGTAAGACTTACCTCCGTCAATGCTCACAGCGAACATTTGTAAATAATCACCATATCCTCTGGTAGTGTTTGCCCTTACAGCAATGCTGTAGTTAAAGTGATGGTAAAATTTGTTCAGTTGGCCCAAGTCTATATAAACACTTGTGTTTAATGTATTTGTTTCGAATGTTGCTAAGTTTATCATCGAACAGTTCTGCAGAATTTGATAGAGGGGTGATAGTGCTACCATTTTTATTTCATAACCTTCGATTCTACCATTTTTCTTTTCAGGTGGCGACCAGGTTAACATGAAAGATTGGTCTATTTTATGTGATTCAGTGTGAAGTTGAGTAGGCACACCAGGAACTAAAAATATTAGAATATAAGTTCCACCTTTATATCAAATACCACTTTCTTACTTACTTCCAGGATCTGTAATTTTATTGATCATCGTCCTATTCCCTGTAATGCTGTTATTGTTACTGTCCATAATGATCACCGAAACACTCACATTGTAAGCATAAGATTCTAGAAGATCTATCAGATGATTGTAATTGTACTGGCCAGACAAAAAATTTGTAGAAAACGTATCAGAATCGCTTAATTGTGAATCTTCCGTGTAGTTTCCGGCTTTGTTGATTACAAAGCCTGTTATATATCCATTAATATAACAAGGAGTTGTCCAATTCAATGTATAAGTCAAGTCATCTTGATATTCTATTGTTACATTGTAAGGATTTTCAGGAACTAAAATTAGAGCATAAAATACATTCAAGTATAAATACATTCGTTTCTTATAAAAGCTTATCTAGTTATAGTTGTTTTAAGATATCACTTTCCAGATTTAATTATAATATATTAATGTGTTTTAACTTTCCAGTCGGAAGCTGTTATCAGGTCATAAAGTTATACAATCATAATTAGTATTGTGCATTGGCCCCAATCGGAAATTTTCAATTTGGGTCAGACTCTAGATGAACACGTTATTAATTTTAATATAAACAGATGTATAAATTATTTGTTATTAGATACATTTTGCGTTATCACTAAAGACACACTAAAGACTACAGAGCTGTTCAGAATATAACGGGACCTTTTACTAAATGTTTATACCACATTTTAATTTGTCAAATGTAGGTATAACAATTTGCAATAATGGAGGTATAGTAATCAAAAATATTTCGTTTATAATAGGTTCTGTCAGTTTTAAATTCCATCTATTGGGTGTTTGCTGTAAGTACCTTACATTTTTTTGTGATTATTATTGGCATTTATCTAATATAAGTGATATTTTATCATCATATATGAACCCATCCATGTCCATCACCAATGACAAAAATTGTTGATACAATAAAATTTAAGTACTCACTGTCTGATAAGGTCTGCACATCTCCAACTCCAGGTTCTCCTTGTCCTGTTGAAGTACTTGCAGTAACGGTTACGTTGTATTTATAATATGGTCTTGCTTCATTGAATGTTATCGAAGTATTCTCTGCTGATAGTTCTACTGTTGTAAAATGAACTTCATGTTTATTAGCACATAATATTTTGTCGTACTCATACACAGGTTCTACTGAGGATATATTTACAATGTAGCTTACAATTTTTCCGTATTTTCCATTGGGAGCTGACCAGGAAATATTAAATAATCTGGATTCTGGTAGAATCAATATATCCGTCGGTGCCGTGGGAACTGTAAGAAAGGTGTTGTTAGTCTAACATGATTATAGTGTCGTTACCTCACTTACGTTTGTCTGGAGTATAAAAAGTTATTTGTGAGGATTCTCCCATGAGGTTCTGTTCGCCTACAGCGTAAACCGTAATATTGTAAGATGATGCTGCCCATAAGTCGTTAAGCATTAATGAAAAAGTGTCATTCGTGGTGCTACTGTCAACTTGCATTGCGTATGTTTCATTAATGATTTCTTCCGTTTCACCATAAGTCGCATGATAAGTAATGACAAATTCTTTAATCTTTCCATTTGGAGCACATGGCATGTCCCATGTGAGTTTGCTTGAAATAATGTTATTGTGTAAGGTAGCATTTGTGTTGTATAAGTTTCTTGGTTCGCTGGAAGCTAAAATTGAACATTGTTGTACATGCATACTTTTATAATCAGATCAATCCGATATTTCAATTTTCGAGATTTCATGAACTGCGAAAATTTAAGCATTGCAGATGTTAGTCAAATAGTAATTGCTATTTTTAATGAAGAAGAAAATGTGATTTATGCAATCTCACCTGTTGACAACGTAGTCAAAGTCACATTTCCAGTAGTAATTAGTTGTTCATCTTTATAAGCTTCAATTTCGATCATGTAAGTGAAGTCTGGGAATGCTTTGGTATAATTAAAATTTACTTGAGTTGTGCTACCAATTTCTCCCAAAGTGATGTTATTTTCTGGACAAACCTGTGGTATGTAATGATCAGGACTGGCACTTTCCAAAATTATTTTGTATCGCAATTGATCCGAAGAATAGTTGTCTATAGTCCAGTTCAAGTGAAAGGCTGTTTCGGATGCTATTACATCTATGTCAATAGGATGAACTGAAATATACTTAACGTTATAAAAATATTAGCTTAATGAAGTGAATCTGAAAAGTTAGAGTGCAGCCATGTCGTTTAGTGTTGCCAATTTTACTGACATTGTATCGTTTGTTAAAAGAACTTTATAAAAAACGTATGACTTTTTTGGTAAATATAAGAAGTGTGTTTAAACGTTACAGTTTCATATTTTGATTTAACTTATTGGTAATTACCTGATTTAGTTTCAAATTTGAAAGTGTATACAGTAGATTGCTGCCCATCGTCATTGCTAAGAAGCGCATAACAGTAGTAGGTAGAATTTGCCTCCAGTTCGTCAATATTGGTCAAGATGTTACTGGAGTTTTGCAAAATGGTGAAGTTTCGCAAAAAGTCAGAATTTTGCGTGTCATTATAACTGCAACTGATAGATAAAACGGAGACATTGCACTCTAAATCCGCCAAGTCCCATGACCATCCTATAGTGACTGATTGAGTGAAGGTGGTGGTATTTACTCTCTCTGGTGGTTCAACTAAAATAAATACAGACAGTTAGTGTACTGTGAACTGATGAGATAGTGTCTCAAATAATATTTCCAACTAGTCATTTTAGGGGAAGATTTTACCAGATTAATTGTAATGACTAGAAGTCTGTAGCCATGTCTCTCACTGGCCGTTTCACTACCATTTGCCAACTGAAACATATTGCTGTCAATAGGCAAAAGTAATCTACTCAGTATTTCATTGAGCTGTAGAAGGAGTGACTTGTGGACATCCATTGGATATCCGTAACGGTCAATTATTTTTACGTTCGATTGGACCAAAAATGAACACCCAACAGATATCTATTGTAACGCCAGAGAATGGACATCCAGTGGATGTTGTCTACGTTCTTATGGACTAATGTTGGACGTGAAATAGATATCCCGGGTTCATTGGGAAAGGTAGAGCTTGCACAGATGTAGAGTCTCAAATTTTCGGTTTGTTTCTGAAGAAACTCTTGGAGAGTTTATATCGTAAGTTAATAAACCTGAAGGGCAAATCTAAACGTTACGATAAAATCCAAAAAGGTAAAATGTTTAGAATAAATAAAATTCAAGAAATGACCAAACTATCCCTGGTTTCCCCTACCATATTTCAGACATTTCAGTATTAGCACTCATATCAACAACACCCTGTTTATTCATATAATCAGAAAATATAGACAAAATAAGGATAAGGAGACCTATCGTGCATCCGGCCACAGTCATCCTATCCTGATTATATTTATTGTAGTTACTCTAAAGACTCTAATATTTAATTTATTGTGATTAAACGATTATACCCCAATCGGTTTATGTATTGGTTATTTACAGGCGTTGTTTTCCATTTCCAGACATTTCCTCCTGTATCAAACAGTGGGAAGTATTTAATAAATATTACCAAGTATTATATTAATAACATCTTACACTAGCAAATCAGATGACTACATTTAATTATCCAATTTCCTCGCGTCAATAAACGATGACAATTCAATGCTCAAGCAAGCAATAAATTTAATGAATGGTTGAATGCTTTATTGAAGTGAATAGAAAACATTCTATTTGCTTAAGTAAGTGAGTATAAACTTAAGGAGTAGTTATCAAATTAAAGTTGAGAGATGTTATTGCGCACATCAAAAATTTACCAATTTACTAATTCAAAAGTTTACGTATCGAATAAAAAGTAAAAGGAAATACTTAGCAGAAATGCTATTGTATTAACACTTTTTTGTTAATTGACCCAGCGAATTTTACATCTGTTAGCAATAAAAATGACTCAACATGGCATATTACAGATTTATAATTTGAATTATTTCTAGATACTGATAAAATTTATAGAACCTTTAAACAGTTTGCGTGATAAGTGTTTAAAAGTAGTAAAGTTAAAGTTAGCTACATTACGATTACGTTGTGTTGGTTAATTATTGAATAATACTCATTGTCGTATCATTCTGTAATTAAACCGCAGTGAGACAAGTCATGTCGAGCTTTGTTCAGAATTTAACAAAAAAATAATTTAGGACTACGAATTTAATTTCAGGTTTTTGTTTCAAATTAATCAACTATTTAATATTACGATTGTGATATTCATTGACAATGAGTAAAGGAAAAATTAACAAGAAATGTGAAAATTTACTTACGTGTACAGTTCGTAACGTTCGTTGTTTCCTGTCCGTGGGTGGTTGGTACGGAAATGAGGGAAGCACCGAACAATAAGCACACCACCGAACCAACAACCAATCTCATGGTAGACCGAAACGGGCACTTTCGTTACCCTTCCCTTCGAATCAAATCATTTGCGTCCATAAAAAGGACACAAATGAAAAGCGACAGGAAGCTTTTATCAAATCCAGTTGGATGTGCGCGCAAAATAATCAACCGCACGGTTTTGTTTTACCACAGCAAAACCATATTAAAAGTAATAGTAATAATAGTAGTAGTGTCAGACGCGATTTTTTTGTTGTAATCGCAGAATAAGCAAAATTAGCAAACTGAACACATGAAGAACTATAAAACGTAATGAGTCGGACTGATAAGTTATCGCTGATTATCTCGAGTGAGCCGGTTCATGTCGTAAAACGGTTGATTAGCCATCTTTTGTTGTGTCGCCTTTTCCGTCATTTTTTCCCTCTCTTTTATGAAGCATGAACGCCACGAAACCGACGACGGCGACGCTGAAATGAATAATGAAACATAGGATGGCTGAGGCCTGAGATAAGGATGCCCCCTTCGAGATACACATACATGTTAGTTGTGTGCGCTATTTTTAGACGCCAGGCATTTGATTTCAACTTTATGAGCATATTAGGAAATTATGCAGTTGTAGCACGGTTTGTGTACACGAAAAAGGCGATCACATCCTCGCTTTTACAGTCGTGCTGACTGCGTAAATTAATAACCCGAATTAGAGTTTCTCGATTCACCGAAATTCTAATTGCAAGATCAATTCATAACAATATTGGGATCAAACAGTTGGATTAAATTTAAAAATACTTAAATCGTGTCCCACCAAAAACTGTATGTACATGTGTATGTACCAAAAACTTTTTAAAATATATAGATTTTATCAGTTATTAAGGACTAATTTTATTATATTTGAACATTTGTTCCGTCAAGGTCGAACTAATCACGTCCAATCAGGAATAAAATCAAGTAAATATCCCAGTATAGCCTTTAACTAATTATCATCGACGTCGCTCCGAATGTATAAATGTGTCAAGTACGTATATATGACTAAATAAACATCAGGTGTACCTACCGTTTCTTAAACTTGATGACTCGTACACTTAATCATTTCACCCGTTCTTTATCGGTCGTAGGTATCTCTTTTTGAAATAGTACCGACTTCCACCAACGTCATCATTTAAAATGTTTTTATGTCGTTTTTTAATTGCACATGTGCTCGAGGGTAACGACATTATTATTCACACGTTTTTCAAGAATACTCCATTCGTATTTGGTGGCATTCTCGAGCGCAGTACTATTTTTTCCGGAAATGATCATTTGTTCAGATCTATTCTTTGCCCAAACTCGAAAAGTTAATGGAATTTTATTGGACGATATCCAGTCCTAAGTAATAAGTAAAATAAGTACCTGCGTAGTGCTAAGTAGGAATAACCAAAAAGACCAAAATGGAAAAAATTCTTTATTTTGGACAAGATTGGAAAATACATGTGTTATGAAAGAGGCCATTAAAGACAATCGCTAGAATGAACGAAGTATTGAATGGCCAGGAAGCTAAGGAGATACATTTATGATTTAACAAATCAATGCAGCAGCGGAGGACTACAACAGGAGGCAACTAAGTGCATGGTAATCAGCAAGGAGCCACGCAGAAGCAAATTGAAAGTAAAGGGGACTATCATAGACCAAGTAATGAGATATACAAATTTAAGTCAGCGAAAGTCGAGCTAAGTCAGCTTTAAGTCAGCGAATGTTAGTACTATTGTTATATATGATATAATTAAGTGTCTTAAAAGTGTGCCTGAACCACTAGGTACATATATTTAGATATGTGCCTCCCTCCTCTTCCTCCTTGGAAAGAGAAGTTAGGAGTTTATAAGTCTTCTGAACCATATTGCATGCTAAGCTATAAGCGTGCCAAGTTTAAAGTTTCTAGTTACTTCAGATAATTGAGAAGTGCCGGAAGATTTCCAGACGTACATACACCCATATATATATATATATATATTTCTTTATTCATTCAATCCTTTAACTATGTCTTATTCACTAAATGATACAGTACCACAATGTCCGCCGTTTTGGAGATACAGTATCAAATATGGCGTTTTCCTCTTCCTCCTCTCCTAGTATGAACTTGCTTCTTTTTTGTTGTGTCTGTACATCTGGACCTGGGACTCGAGAGGAAACTTCAATGTTTTCTGAATGTTCATCTACAAAAAAATACTGAACCCCTAATCTTGTAAATCCGAAACCCAAAATGGCGGACGTTGCGGTACTATATCATCTAGTAACTGTATTGTGTATCTGTAGTCTGTTTAATATATTAGGTATGACATACACTATAATACTGCATGTACATTTCCTACAATATATCCTAACAATACTGCAATGTAATTTTAAAACTAAGACAAACAAACATTGGTGAAATATTGCTTCGATGTTTTAGCAATGTGATGTGCTGTTGAGGGTATTTTGTTACACAACAAAGCATGTTTTTAAGAACATTTTGAGCCTCAATTACTGTAGTAAACGATAAACTTGCAGTTCCAAAAGCTGCTGGTTTACTGGTAATTTGTGCTTCTGAGACTAATTGGACTGGGCTAAATGGGTAAAAATTAATTAGGATGTATCAGTTTCGCTTCTTTTACTACTAAAATTGACATCTTCAAAAAGATTTTACAATGCAGATGTATTAAATTTGGTTCGGAATCGAAGATATAAATTTTTTTTATAAGCAGCTAAACGTGGTTTCAACATTTTATTTTTATTAATTCCTCTAATAATCACTATCAACTTTTTATCGGGCTGATAACAGCAGTTTGAATTTCTGCGAAATCTTTTGAAATTAATCCTGTATATAACAAAGTTAAAAAGCCCCCGTGTCTAATACTGTTGATGGATTTAAAAACGAATACAGAACAAACTGAAATTTTCATGTGAACATATTGAGTACATCGAATATAAGAATGGATTGGTGTTTATAAAACGCGGGGCCAATTAAACTCCAAGTTTATCATTGTCGTTATATAATTAATCATGAGATAAAAATACTATCGCACCTCTTTTCAAGAATTAACCACCACGTGATCTTTGATCTGTACTACAATGAATAGACTAATTTATCCTGTTTTCTTCGATATCTGTCTCGTTTTCTAACAACTGGGATTCCGATAACATTCAATGACGCCCTAGTCATTTGCTCGTTAATTGTTTAAAATATATTGTAATAAACCGGGAAACCCGCATAACAATTATATTCATATCTTTTAGATATATGTGCAAAGATAATGTTTTGCGGTTAAACAGCCAGTTACTTTCCTAGAATCTGACTATGATTTAATACGCGAAAAGCAATAAAAACTTCACAACTATTTGTCTACATTGTGTACATACAATTACTTCCTGGGAGTAGAGTTGTTCTTATTGTTAAAATTCCAATGTTTCTAATAGAATGGGCATTGTTTCCAAATATTATTTGGATTAAAAATATGAACAATAATATATTCCTGAAAAACCCACAGAAATCATATAATATCTATTGTGCTGAATACTCTTACAAATCTATTATATCTTATTTTAGCAGGTATAAGCTTATAATCCCAGGAAACAATATAGATCCTATGATTCATCCACTTAAGCTCTACTTTTAATAACAATCATTTTATCTTCCAAATATATTACAACTCATAAACAGGCGCGAAGTACCAGCGATTTATCTATTCCTGTCATGTAATTGAGTTATTACATAAATCCGGAGAAGAAAACGATCTTGCTACATGTGGATACAGAATCCAAGCTCTTACTATTGCATTTCAAAGAAATGAGCTAAAAATAGTTTTTTATTTCCTGCAAGTGTTAAAAGAGGATCTTTGTTGAAGACAAAATGAAACAAGACAGCGCATGGATGCAACTACTGAAGATAAAAAAAACGTCTTGTAAGAGGATACTCGGCAAGAAGGATCAGTGACTAAAGACAAAAAACACTCATACAACGTGAAAGAAAAGTTATTCCGTTTAGTGAAACTTCCGCAACCACAAAAATATTTTTGTGACCACGTATATAGGCTAATAGAATTCTCATCAACAGATAGGCATGTTCTCAAACTTACAAAAACTACAAAATTCGTACAATCCATTTATTTACATACAATCAGTATGTACTCAATATAAAATGTACACTTCAGTACAACCTCTGTGGGGGCCCCATGGATGACTTGACATGAAGTGACCTGACGTTCTGCCAGTGTTTCTTCAGCAAAGAAACTAAGAAGTTAATGGCCAAGTGAATGTTCTGCACTAACTCATCAGAATTCATATCCACGTGACCAACAGCTACAGACAAACAGAGTACCTATAACAAGAAATACAGCGATAAAATGAAGAAATTAAATAAGTGACTTTCTGTGCACATAAATGGACCTTGTAGTATAATTTTAAAGCCACAGTTACATATAATAAGCAAAAGTGGTAGTTATAACATACAAATTATCTTGCATCATTTTTCATACAAGAGAAAGTGAGTGTGTTCATCTTGCTGGCTTTAGTGATGCACATAACCGTTCACGCTTTACAATACCATACCTTCTTCATCTGGAACTTGATTGTAGCCTTTACTTCGTCTATTTTCTGAGTCATAGATTCCTGGTGAGACAACAGCCCAGGGAACTTGCCGGCTTTGTTCAAACCAGGGCCGAGTAGACGCGGGATCTGCTTGATCAAAGCTTCAGACGCGAGGAAGGCATCGTATTTCTTGGCGAGTTTCTTCACCAATTTCTTGTTTTTGTTCAGTTTTTTCAAAGCTTCGACATCCATGTAGGGAACGTTGTTGGCTTTCGCCTCGTCACAATGCTGTTGGTCACCCAGGATACAGACTTGCATTTTTGGGCGAGGGATGTGCTTAAGTCTGAACAGAAAAAATAACCAAATAAGTAAATGTGTTAAGTATGTAAAAGAAAGATTTAACATCTGGAATAGTTTTGTTGAAAAATTTAGAAATCCAAATGTTAATATGATAATGTACCTATACTTACACCCAGTTTGGAGAATCTAATGAAAATATGGTTCGATACGTCGGAATAAAATTCCTCTGCATCTTCCCAATTATTTTAAGACCCTGGGTGCAGGTCCGCCGCTGGGGCTCCCTGATTAATCAAAAATATCTGTAGGTTTAATAAAATGACATTTGGGTCTAAGAGGGGCCCAAAGCGCAGAAAGTACCTCTGATTTCCGATCATAATTGATTAGGTTACGCTAACCTACAAATATCTTGAATCAGGTTACATACTTGACGGTTCCACTGAAACGCTTGTCTTTCTGGGGATCATAGTTTTTAAGCCCGACTTGAATCTCGACGGTTTCGAGAAAATTCCTCTTCTTTTGCTTGGAATTTTCCAAGACACCATTGATGCACTCGTACAGAGTGTCACGCGAGACTTTCGAACTGAAACAAATATCGCATGAAATGAATGTATGCACGTCTTGAATGTTTAAATTCTTGGTGAAATGTGAAATTTAGCCAAGGATGGATGTGATATTTAATAAAAACTTACCTCATATCTCTTCTGGCAACCGCACGTTCTCCAACGGCACAGAAAAGAAGGAAGAAGGAAGCGAACGAACAAGAAATGAGGAGCCGCAAAATACAAAAGTTGTTCAAGTGGTTATGGTTTGTTCTATGGCTCACGAAGTCTCACTTCTTTGAATTCGTTCTGTTCCATTCAAACAACTCATATCTGCTTAACGCTTTAACACAAAAGATATTAATACTCCAAAATAATAAATTGTCTGTCGATTTAATATGATTGGTTTTAAAGAAGAAATAAAATCGTAAATATTCGACATCCTATACGTAGAAAACACAGATACACACATAGTGTACAGAGTTTTATGGCATAAAGTCATTGTCATGTTTGATGATTTGTGTTCTAAAGGTTGATTAACTTTTAAGATTTTTCGTAAATAAAACTATAGTAATATTTTATTAGCAACAATATCCACACGGGCGACTACATTAATATCATCACGGCTACCTAAAAATGGATAACATAGGTGCTGAAGTTGGTCAAAAAATGAGAGTAAGATTTACCAAACTTGACATGTCTGCATTGCTATGTAATCCAATTTTTTTCATTTCAGTCTGCTATAAAAGCAAAATTATTAGAATTAAACTGCTACGTAGGTAAGGCTACTCGAACAGTAAAAAAGGGTGAATTTCGAAATGTCAATTCTGCCGTTTTTAGATGAAGAATTGCCAGACTATATTATGGTTATGGTTGCTAATAAGAGGTCCAAATCCCAAATGAATGAAGACCTGACTTTATTTTTATCGAACAAGACGTCTACATTTGTCGATTGGCTGCATATTGTCTTGAAAAAATTAAAGGAGGTCACCGTGACTAATCCAGGTATTTCAGATTTTTGAACATCATTATCGTTAATATTTCTTGAGGAGCTTACTGCTTTCGTATTGCACTAAGCCACTCGCATGTGTATATGGATATGTAGATATAGCGTATGTTAGTGTAGCATACTGATAATTGTTTGGTGGTTTAACCCCTATCCAAGTTTTAAAAGTTTGAATAACTCCATTGACTATTGAAGCTTTAAATTTTAATTTCATCAATTAAAATTGTTTTCAACCTAGCTACATATGAAGAAATATTATATGTTGTGCAGTTCTCATAACTGATGTCAGTTCACTTAAAAGTTTCAAAAATATTCAGGGCTGTACTTCCCCTATTCTTAGGTAGTTATATAAACTTGTATTTTCCCCTGCGCTGTAATTCGATGTTTAATCTAATATTTTAACATATCATTGCAGTAAATATCACTGCCCACTATTTACTATCACAGATCACTAACAATCATATCGATGCAAATGCATTTTTTTACATACTAATCACTAATATATGCACAATACCACCAAATATAACAGTTTATTTAATATTCCTGAACACATACACACACACACACTACTTGTTATTTATCTCTACCTCCTTAAACCTCTTATAAACCTCTTATAACCTCTTTTCAGAGGTTTATAAGAAAGTAGTCAAAAAGAAGTCGCCAAATTCCAAGGTTAAGAAGGAAAAGAAGACCAAAAACATACTATACAACATAAAATGTGAAGAAGATTCTAAAAGCTCCTTAACCGATGATCTTCCGATCAATCCTCATTTGATGGATAAGCGCAGAAGTATCTTAATGACTGATGGTAATTCTTTTGATATACCTCTTCTATCCGAAGTTCAGAATTCTAGTCAGGCTGATTTAGATGAAATCGAAAAGAAGATAAGAAGTGTCAAAAGTAGATTAGGTCGATTGGTTGAAAGTGAAAATGAAGAGGAAGAAGTTGAAACAGAAATAGGTAACTTGGTAAAGGTTTAATTCAAACATAGTTTCATATCATGAGGTTTTAGATACTATCGTGAAAGAAGAACAAACTACATTGTCAACTGATAGAGTTGTAGAGATTCAATCTGAAGATGGAGAAAAATCAAACTACAACCAAGAATCTGAATTTATTAAGGATACACCATCTGCCGACTCCTTAGCAGATAACGTTACGACTGATACACCAGTCATCTCTCAGAAGCGGAAACATACACCAATAACTTTTGAAGCAGAAAATCCGCCAAAGAAAAAATCAGTGCTAGAACGTTTAGGCAAGAAGTCTGCTGATTCAAAACAAAATCGAATTAGTTTGTCTGAATTCAGAAAAGAGGAGGAAAAGTTCTTACGTTATTCGAAAGAACATGACAAACATAGTGAAAGAAACAATAAAACTCGCAGGGAAAGGAGTCAGTCTCCATCTGAAGAACCCGTTAAAAGAAGTAGGCGCGAGACAAAGGTAAAATAAATGATTTAATAAATGCAACTTTAAATATTTTTTGTATTCGTTTAATGTTTTAACTTCAGGTAAACTTTTCTAAAACTTTATTGCTGTTAGTAAGAATGTGGTTAGTAAACAGTTTGATGGAAATTTTTATATAAAAGTCAGTTGAACAAATGAACTAAAAAAAAAATTATCTATCGGAACTCTGAAATTGAACTGTGAAACAAATTTTATGCAGTTGCAAAGAGTTATTAGAGAAAAGAAGGCATTTATAAAGTATTAGATTAGATTGTGGATTGTAGAAAATGCAAACCTTTCTGTAAGTTTAGGTGCATACTACTACAAATAACTATCTTAGGTTTCTAGTTCTTCAATTTTTCTTCTAGAGATACTGAATTTAAGTTTTCTCATTAAGTTAACTTTTACAGGTCAACTATTTATAGTTTTTTATAAGAATTATGACCTATCAATTAACCTTATATATATGTTGCACCAACTCAAATATTCAAGGCATTACCTGGGCGAAGGACTCGTTAAATTCTAACCATCTTATTCATAAACACATTTTAACGTTAAAATGGAGTTTAGCTTAAAATGCGTTTAGATTGTGACTCAGTGAGGTATATAGGTACTTCCATGTTAAGAATACATGGGACAAAATTGTAGTTACATCTGTGAAACATACTCTAAAGGTATTTTATGCTAAAATCTATTTTAACGTTATAATGCGTTTACGAATATGACTAAATTATTAGTTGAATTTTATAAAGAAACAAATAAATAAAAATATATTGATATAGATTACGTAAATTGCTTCTTTTGCAATTTTTATGTTCCATATCTTTGGTTATTTTACTCGCTAACACTGTTAGCAACCAAACCTTTAAGAGTATTTCTGATGGATTCATAAATCCATCAAATTCCATTCTTTTCTTTATTTATGTTTGCTATGAAGGAGTAAAATTCCATAAATATTTTTTGAATTCATTATAGAATATAAGAAAATAATTTTATATTCAATGGATATATGTATTGTTAATTACAAAGAATGATTTTCATATTAGAGCATTCTCAACCGGCTTGGAGTGATGTCCAAAGTCCACATACCCCAAAAAGACTCTCCGAGTCTCGAACCTGAAGAAGAGCTAAAACCACGTGAAGTCCGAAGCGTGGTCCAGGTAAAACCCAGGACGATACCAGCGGATGCACCTCAGCCCAATAAAAATCTTCTTCTCAAAGCGATGGCAGAGGCTCACAGAAGTATAGCGCAGGCTGCCAAGAAGAATGTCGCCAAATTGAACGATTCCCCTAGGGAGCCAGTCGAACGTAAAAATTTATTGTCTCGGAAGTTATCGCAGAAGGAGAAGGGCAAGTTGAGGAATCTGTTGCTGGCTCAGGTTTCGCAGGAGAAAGACGAGGAATTCGAGGATGTATATGTACCGAGACCGCTTCACTTGCCTCCTGAGGAAACGCCGACATATGTTCCCTCATTGTCTAGGCAGCAAACTGAAGGTGCTAATAATTGAATTAAAAATGGTTAATTTAGAAGAATGTTTTGATAAAAACGATTAAATTAGAAGAATTTTATTTTTCGTTTAAGAGGCCTCAAAAATTATAGAAGCATTCAATAATCCTACAACCTTGTAAATACTGGGTAAACGGTATTGGTGCAATTTGGCCTATTGAATTATGTTCCATCAATTAATACTTCAAATGGATAATCTGTTAGGATTGATGTGAAATGTTTCGACCATTGCATATGGTCCCATTCTATTTGTCCAGTGTGGGCATAATTAGATACCTTTTTGCTTAGGGACAAGTACAATAATAATTTTTACTCTAATTATTGTACGTTTATCAAGATGTTTTTAAATTGTAACTGAAATCTATTTCACTTTTAGCATCTAAAACCAACTGATTCATAGAAGCTGAAATATATTCCTAACATTGATATGAATTTTGTGTTCTTGCCCAATATTTTAAAGAAACTGTTTAAAACGCATCAGTCAACTTTGATTACCTTGCTGCAATAGGGTTTTCCAAAAATTACTGTTGTATTTCTTTAACTCCATCATTAGCTAACTTTGTTATTTTCAGAAGACTTAAATAGCGAAGAAAAGCCTTTTCATGCTACTGTTGATGATATTGAAAAGACGCAAATATATGACGATTTAAAAACCGACGATCAAGAAAAGTCTCCTGTTCAAAGAAAGTCAGTTAAAGAAAGGTTACAACGTAGAAGGTCGCCTTCCCCGATAATCTTCGATAAAGTAACAACAAAGGTAAAATTAAAAGTCTTTCACTTCATTCACTAATGTGCATTTACTTTAGATCACAGGAAAAATGAATATTCCCGATAAATTACCCAATGTTCGTCCCCCACTGTCGATCAAAAACAAAGAGAGGTGCAAGTATTGGCCGAATTGTCGGCAAGGTGATAAATGTGAATTTGTACATCCGAGCACGAATTGCGAGATGTTCCCGAATTGCAAGTTTGGTGATAGGTGTTTATTTCTTCATCCCAGTTGTAAATTCAGTACTTCGTGCACGAAAAGAGACTGTCCCTATAGCCATTCTTCAAATTCGAAGGCTACAAGTAAGATACCACTTCATACCATTTAGTAGCTTTTAAGTTAATAACCACTGGAATTCAGTGAAATTTATTCGAGTTAATGGAAGGAGTACTAAATTACTACTACTTAAGGAGTACTAAAAAAATTAAATAGTTAATACTCAACTCTACTACTAACATCGTTTTAAGTATTACAAATTGTTTATTTTTATTTTCAGTGAAAGCAATAACAAATAAAATCGTCACACCTCAAATTTGCAAGTTTTTTCCCAATTGTGCAAACGTGAATTGCTCATATTATCACCCGAAGGCTTGCAAGTATGGAAAATATTGTAAGAATCAAGCTGAATGTACTTTTTCTCACCAGTTCAATGTGAACAAAACAAGTTTAACTTGGCGCTCCAAATAGTGATGTATATATAAGTTGATATATTTAATTTATTTCAAGGATATGTATTTTAGAATGAACGTAAGGTAACTACTCGACTTTTAGAAAACTTTTTAATGTAAATATGTACAAATGGACAACATGTATTTACTTTATTGTCACCAAGCTCGTTTTAAAAAATATTTTAAGCTTTCACAGTGTGTTCATTTAAGCTGTTAATATTACTTTCCAGGCTTTTTGGTATAATTTAATATTCATCTTGTTTTATTAGTTTCCTTTATTCTCTTTCTGTTCTTAGTACATTGCAGTAAATGTTCAAAAAGTGTTGTGTATCTTTTTGGTCACCAGGTGTCTTACCTAGAGAAGAGATGATTTGAAAAGCTTATGCACTTGCTCATCAACTGAAACTGCCTGTAACTCGGTGTGGTCGAGTATGTTATGGTTAAAGATTTTCAATACTCTAATACTTGTAAAATCATAACCTGTTCGACTAAGAAAAGCACTAGCAAACAGTGTAATACATAATGGGTAGTGCTCAGAGAAAAATGTTAAAACTGTTTCAATAACAACTTTAACAAACTAATTGATTCATAGATCATCATGCCTACATCAATTCAAGGAATATATTCCAGGCATCATATGAAATCTGAATGAGTTATTGTAAACACTTCCTTTTGGGAAATACTATAATGAACAAAAATAAAAGCTTCTATGCTAGGTGCTTCTAAATTTTTAAAGAAGAGTTGAAGTTCCACAGTACTAGCTAAATTATTTTCACCATATTTGTGTACTTCCAATAAAGATATATATTCAATAATATAAATTGTTTGGAAGTGAAGAACAAAATAAACTTTTACCTAACAAAAACAAGGTAGCAGGGGCTCACTAAAAATTTACTTAATTTAAAACAACTCTCCCTTGTATTCTACAACATTTTTACCATTTAACTTTACTCATTATTTTAAATATTGTCCAATTCTAAACCCCAAAACCAGTCTGATGAGAAAAAAATTGAAGTTCGATTGGAGGACTACGAAGTAAATGATGTAGCATAGAGTCTAAATAAAACTATAGATTATATTTTCGAAAAAAAATCTGTTTTTTGAAAAATGTTTCTGTATTTCAGTTCTTTCTTGAAGTATCCATTACTTCGTTTGAACCACTGTTAAAGTTAATAGGACGATTGTTCGTTTAACTACACCACAGTGTCATAATAATAACGTTATTATAATCATAACTTTGTTATTGGTTGTATGAATGAAACGCGAAAAGGCCTAGGAATTACTTCTCATTAGTCGACCTAACAGATTTTAACCTTGTTATTTATAAACACTAACTATAAAATGAATTTTAACGGAAACTATGGTTACCTCAGTGTTAACAAAACATTGTAGTTACCTCAGTGAAGTATATTTTATAGTTGAATAGCCTTTATGAATAACATGGTTAAAAGTTTAATAAACAATACATGCATGGTGGTTTGAATTTTGTTTATTTGCTTTTTATTGCTCAACTACAGCCCTCGTTTTTATGTTGCATTTGTTTGTTAGTTCTTTTTCAATAAACGTGTACTTCAATGCATTCAATTTATCCTTTTTATTTTCAAAGGATCCCAATAAAATTGGTACACCATAGTTAAATAGGGAAAGTCAGCGTGTGCCACAGTTTATTGGGCAAATCTGGTATTAAAACTTTAAGTATCCGATAACCCAGAGATAATACACCCTTTGTTTAGTTTTCTACTTAGTTTTAAAATTTAGTGCCCATAAAACTCAGACGAGCTAATCAAAAAGACATTAATGTTTTCTATTTGGCGCAGGGCCTGGAAGGAGTATTATAATGTAAATAATCTGATTGCAATGTTAATTTGGTCTGAAAACGCTCGGACATCTTTAGTTTTGATTGTTTTTATTTCTTGAATGAATGTAAATGTTTTTAGAACACATTTGCTTATGCAAACTGTTTTAACTAAAACATTTTTGAATAAAGGCGGCTCGTTTTCGCTCGAATCGCCATCTGACGGAAGATTTGTGAAAGTTTTGATTAAAAGTTATGGATTTTTAATGGAAGGTATGCATTCTGTGTGTTTTTTCGTGTTTCGTGGCCGAATTGTCAAAAGACTGGCTCTACTTTATCGACCCTCAAGACTCGCCACCACGGAAGTGATCAGTCATCATTTCTGGAACATAAAATTCGAGTGAAGAGAGTGTTTTTAGGCGTTTTAGTTTGTACCGTATTTAATTTCAGTGAATGCCCGGATAAGTTGCAAGTTTCACCGTAGAAATTCATTGACGGATTCCTTAATTGAACCACGTCGTGTCTGCGAGTTTTGAAGGAGGCCATCTTTGCAACCTCTATCCGAGGTCCTTGGCTCGCTGTTCATTGTCTGGTGGAAAGCCAGTATTTATTACACACACTTTACGGCAAATGGCGTTAAAACGAATTAATAAGGTACGTTAAAATTGTATATTTGGTAGTGGATAGTGAGTTGTTATGTTTCCATGTCGGTAAACGTGTTTTCTCGTCCTCCAAACGAACGCCCTTAATGATCCCGCGATGCACCGCAATGAGAATTGAAATGAATACACACTTACGTTCCGATTATGTGCACGTCTCCTCCGGGACGGTTTTCCCACTGAAACCCACGGGTAATTAACGTATTTCTGACAGTTCGTCGAGAAAATTTCGACGTTCCCGTCCCCTATGAGAAAATGCCGGATGTGAACGTAACACCGAGGGCCGGAGGATCCGGTTAATCTATCCGTTCTTAATAATCCAGTTTTCCGAAATTAACTCTGACCGCATCATCGATCCTCGACGTCTCCTCGGCTATTTTTTTAATTCGCCTCTCACGCTCTCGAGGCCTCGTGTAACTAACCTCTCCATATTAGGCTCCCGACTTTCAGGTGTCTATAATTAACCCAGTGGTTGGTACCGATGTGTCGGGATGCGCCAGATATTTTTCTTACGCTTTTTCTAATTTCTGTCACCTTTTCCTCTGCAAGAAGTGACGAGAATTACCGTTACGGCCGAAACTCTGAATCAACCAGTTATTCCAACATATGGGGGGAGTGAGATATGTCGTCTGGACTTCTCTCTTTCGCTGATAAAGAATTTTCGACCGTTTTCTTTATTCAATGTCATTCACACGTACCTAAGTGACTCATTTTCGGTTCTTATCATGTGCTAGCCCAAAGTTATTGTGTACTTCATTGCATGTCCCTATTTATTTATTAGCGATATTGGGCAGTACTCAAGTTTCTTGCTCTTTAACTGTTTGAGGCTTTATATAAACTTGTTATTTCAAATTATACTCAGACTTAATGTTTATATATTGCACTATGCATTTATACAAAGTTTCAGTCTTAAATTTGCTTGATTATAACCAATATCTTCAGTTATGACCAGATTTCACAGGATTTCTTCAATCCGTTTAGAGGTTTGCTTTGTTATTTCTTAATTCTTAACTTGCACTCCCAATCTCTAAGATGCACTCCTCACATTTTAATTCACAGCAATTTATTTTAATAAAAATTGTTGCATACCAACATTTTTGATCGTGGACATAATGTTAAGACTAATTTTGTTTACTAATTAGTCAATAATTTAACATTAGTGGCACTATTACCACAAATTTAACAGAAGAGTGTGTGGCACGTACTTTTACCACATAATTGTTACCGTTGGTTCAACGTTTGTTTAATTTTATTGCTTTAGTAATTTTTAACATTTCTTGAATTCAGGTCATTTCAACTCACATTTTGATCTCAGGGAATTTGATCAGTCCATTTAATTCTTAACTTCAATACTTCTTGCTCTTTATTTCTATTGATTTTTCATTAAATCAACACTACTAGAGGCTTCACATTACCACAAATTTAATGTAAGAACAGCATTTACCATTTAATTATAACATGTGTCACCTATTGTACAATATTTCATTTTGTTGCCTTATAACTTTTAAAAACTTCTTTGATGCAGTTGATCACAACTTATATGTTATCAGATCTCAGAGGATTTGATCAATCCGTATAATACTTTACTTTATGTTGTTATTTACATTTCACGTACAATTCATTACCTTATCATTTTAATGACACACCCTTTTTATTTCATTGTACCTTCCATACTTGACCACTTTTGATAATTATGGATAATATAATAATATTATACTACAATTCATAAATTCTTGGTTGTGACATAGTGTCGCTTACCAAAAGCCTTGTGTAACATTTTTCCACACAGAAAATTGCCAAACAATAAACCATAGGTCTTGCCCGTTAGTTTGGCAAACATAACCTAAGCATCTCAGTTGTCTGATATGTAGTTAACATCTGTCACTGACAGTGCTACTGATACACAAAAAAAGACTCCTCAATGAACAAGCACCTGTAATTCTCATTACTTTTTGACCATACCCTGGTATATTTCACACAGTTCATTACCTTATTATTTTATTCGCACATCTATTTTATGTCATTTTACTTTTGATTATTGACCAGTCGTAAAAATTACACATAATAAAGTTCCGAATTAAGTAATGAAATATCTAATAGTGACTGTATCATTGTCATAAATATATTGGAAGAGTGCAAAACGTATTGAATTTTGTTTCAAACTTTGTTATACATAAAGAGCAACAATTGTTAGTTTCATTACAGTTCAGTACAGTTGATTGCAACTCATATTCAGACATTTTTTTTATATGTGCGTATGAACTTTTTTATTTCATTTACACATCCAGTTTATTTAGTTTGATTGAATTTTACCAATATTGATAATTACCTACAAATGCAAGCTACAATTTAAGATTAATATGACCATTACTATGAATTTTACACAGGAGCATTCAGTTTATTCACTAAATTTCTTGTTTTGCTGTCATACAAACCTTCAGAAATTCATTTTATTATTTACTTATATTTATTTATTAGAAAGGTACAAGTTCGTTAACTTCTTTATTTGAATATGTTTATAGGTTCAATAATACCTCATTTTCCATTCTATTCACATTTGATTAGACTGTCACTTTGTTTGATTGTTATCGACCTTGTTTTATTATTTAAGTACCTGAATGAGTTTATATTGAGTCAAAGTTCCAAAAAAGCCATTAGAATTGTGGAGAATTCGACTGTTTATGCAATTATAATAGTCTTAAAAATCGGACCATTACCAGAACACTTGTGATTAATTTTTAAGTTAACTATTTATATATTTAGTATATATGTATATATATATATATATATATATATATATATATATATATATATATATTACTTATATATTATATTAATTACTGTGTGCATTATGTAATGTCTTCGCCTTTCTTTGAATTTATTTTTAATGTGGCAGTTTATATGGAAAAGTAAATTTTGATGGTGGCCTAAGTGGATGGATCCTCTAAGGAGTGCTAATTTATTATAGACTCAGAAATGAGTCGAACCAAACAATTTGTAATATTTGAATCTATTCGATAACATTACTTTTGTTGTTTTAGCCTAAATCACTTAAATAATTGTCTATTTCACTCATTTTATTAATCTGAAGGGTTCTGATTGCATTGAAGGCATGTTACTCTCGTTTTAAGTGTCATGTGTTTTATCTGTGGTTTTATTTGTTTGAACTTATCTGTAAATTCAAAATAATTCAATAATAACATAAATACTTATTGGGTAGGAAATGCAAACTTCCTGTGATAATTATTTTTGAAACTTGTTAGCTGTGACAAGTTAACTTTCTCATATTTGCACCTTAAATTAAAGAAAAGACACCTGCTTATAATGTTCAGTAGTTTATATTTATTCTGAAGCATAATTAGTGTTGTTACAATCAAATCGTTTTCTAGTTTATTGATTTATTATGTATTTAAAAGTGTACTCTAATGACTGTAATTATAAATAAATCATTAAAGTTTTCTCACCTCGTGGCAGATATAATGAGAGTAATGCAATGCAAAATAGTTCTTACTGGCTGTAAATCAGTCAACATCATATTTTTGATTTTGACTGAAATGTACAAACAAACCAAAAACAGGATAAAACAGTAATATTGTTGATTTTCTAGAATGCCATATTTTTTTTTCAAATTGTTTGCAAACTTTCAGGAATTACAGGACCTTGGCAGAGATCCTCCGGCACAATGTTCAGCAGGTCCTGTTGGAGATGATTGTAAGTTTTTTTAAATACATTAATAACATGAGATAATATACCATTTTACTAATTTTTTGTTTATCTTTATTTCAGTATTTCATTGGCAAGCCACAATTATGGGACCAGTAAGTTTATTTATCTTTTTATTAGTGTAAGAATCCTCATAAAACTTCCCAAGAAAAGATATCCAAGGTTTTCCAATAAATACTTCTTGTATCATTACTGTCATTGTTTTATGACTTTATATTTAGATTCTTAAGTATGTCCTAAGTAATAGTTATTTTATTTTAATGAGGTTGTTCAACTATGAGGAAGACTCTGCAATTTGGTTATCACCATGTAGATTATCCAATTGTTCTAAACAAGATCATCCTTAGAACTGTTTTCAATAAATTTAATTTTGCAAGAAATAACACCTTGAAGTTCACTTGTAAAATAAGAAAAAAAAATGTATTCACTAGACCATTGTAAGATAAATTAGTTATTTAACTTTGAATCTATTTCAGTGTGTTTAATTACAGTAAGGCATGATTGGTTCTGTTTTAATTTTAATTTATAGAACGAACTAGTTTAAACACGTTTTATAAACAGCTGTTATAAACGTTAAACAATCTATAATTATTGTTTGTTATAATATTTTCAAATATTTGATGTGTTTCTTGTACTAGTTTGAATATCAGCATTTTCTGAATCAAAATTTTTCAGCTAGCAATCATATTTTCCATTTTCTAATAGTGATGGTATTAAAAATATGCAGAACTGAAAGTATCTTGTTGATTAGTCGCAATTATCCTCGGTGTTTTTACGTAGTGGTTGTAGATCATGACATCAGTTTTATCTTAGTGGAGATAATTTGCCGTCTTGTGTTTATAATGTTTGGGTAATTCTAATACGTCATGAATGTATTAGCTATCATTCCTGCATTTATTCATAACATGATTGAAATTTATGTCCATGAATGAATTACTTTTAGTTTGCAGAAAGTTTCCACAAAGTTCGTATTTTTTTAATGTCGCGAGAATTTTAGGACTCCTCCGGGATGTTATAGGACATTTAAGAATTTTTGAGATGTGATTTAAAGCTTGCATATTTAAAAATTAGTATGTCACACTAAAATAAAATTCTAAAACAATTTGATCTTATTTGAGATAATTTGCCTTCTTTCTCTTGTGTTTATATTTTCTCCATACATCATTAATCTATTAGTTATCATTGTTGCATTTGTTCATATCATGATTGAAATTTATGCCCATGAATTAATTACTTTCAGTTTGCAGGAAGTTTCCAGAAAGTTATTAATTTTTTTGTCTTGGAGAATGTTAAGACCTTTCAAGAATGTTAAAAGAACATTTTTGAGAATTTTCGAGATGTGATTTAAAAGGGCCTTGCCGAGTAAGAAGTAAAAAAGGGTCCCTCCCACGACTTCGCTAAAAAGTTACCCTTTTGATTACCCTTCGGTGCCAGATTTCACATTTTTATGCGGTCATGTAACCTAGATACTGTGCAATTATGAATTTTCATTTTTTTTTAAACTTCTGTGTATTCCAACTATATTTGGTGAGGTTTAGCACATACATGCGGCAACCAAGTGCGCTTGTAAAAAAAATTTTGGAATTTTTTGGGCGAAAAATTGCGAAAACCATTTGTATGATGTATTATGATATCGTCTATCACCACCAATTTTTTCATTAGGAATTGTGGAACATGGCCAAAAATTCAAAACCGTATTTTTGGCCTAAGGATTATTTACATGTTGCTTTGGAAATGAAACGTCGAATGGCGCACTAGAAATCGATATCTTACCGCATTTTCACTAGTTCTGTCCCTCTAGTGCATTCGATATGCCTTAAAAACTGTCATTTTTCGTGTGCATGCTTTATAATGTATTTTTATAATACTGAAGTGTTCTCATTACCTAAAACAAGAAACTTCGCGGCGCAATAAAAACAACCAGTTTTTCTTGATTCAGCCCCCCCCTCCCCCTGTCAATTGCACAACCAACATATCATGAATAAGAAAATAAACCTATCACTACACCCTTTTTACTTCGATACTCAAAATTACAAACTAGTACTATTGATTTTTAATTACTGTCATTTGTCGATTAGGTAGTCATTAAACATTGATAGTACTAGTTCGAGATTAAAAGTATCCCGGTAAAGAGGATGTACATCCTGTATTTTGGTATTATATGTATCACAATGAATTTTCTGCGAACCTTATGAATGGTCAAATATAAAATAAAATTTCACGAACCTTTTTTTGACGAAGCATCATGATATCACCTAGTGATATAATTCTAGAAAATTTTTATTTTGGAAAGTACCCTTATTGTCATTTAAAAAGTGCCTATCGTTAAACATTCTTCTCATGTTATTTCTTTTGCAGCCAGACAGTCCGTATCAAGGTGGAGTATTTTTCTTAACGATCCACTTTCCAACAGACTACCCGTTCAAACCACCCAAAGTGGCATTCACAACAAGAATCTACCATCCTAACATAAATAGTAATGGTAGCATCTGTCTTGATATATTACGTTCTCAGTGGTCACCAGCTCTAACAATTTCCAAAGGTAGGGTAAACGCAAGTGGAAACCATTGGCTTTGTTAATTATAATTTTTTTGTAGTACTGTTATCTATCTGCTCACTGTTGTGTGATCCCAATCCAGATGACCCGTTAGTACCAGAAATCGCTAGGATATACAAAACGGACCGGGAAAAGTACAACGAGTTAGCGCGCGAGTGGACTCGCAAGTATGCTATGTGATGGCCAGGCCCCCAAAATCTACACTTCACATACTAGATTTGAAAAAAACTACAAACAAAAAACATCTTATTTAAAAAAATCAACACACATACACAGGGAGGGGATCAGCCAGCCTGTATTACTTTAACATTAAAAACAGTTGGATATTTTTTATGTTTTACGTTATTGGTTCCCTCCTCACCTTCTACCACAATATAAGAAAGTTTCTTTTGTTTCAAGCGTTTGTAAGTTTTCAATGACGTTCTTTTTTATGAAAAATTAATGTATTGTGGTATTGGTTGTAAGGGTTCGTGTTGGGTTGCATATTTGTCCTATAAACTTTTTATAAGTCCGATTGCCTTGCTGTGGAGAGGAGAACATGTCGGTTGTTTTTATTTTTTTCTTCTCTTTATATCGAAAAATAAACCTCCACTTACATTTTCTCTTTACTCCGTCCAGCAATGGGTCCCGGATATGTGGTGTGTCACCACACTCATACTGCGGTAACTTAATTGTTAGATAAATTATAATGTAGGTTTTGTGGTTCGATTTAGATGTATTTGTAATAAAAGCCTTTTGAAATTTAAGGTATTTCAGATTTTTAAAGGGTTCTCTAGATCTCAGCGATAATAAGACTCTTCAGGACAAAATCAACTCTTCATCGTAGGGATATTTGAGAGATAAGTCGAAATTTTTCAGTTCTAACACTTTCTTAACTTGTAATTATAATACAAAGGTTGTTTCAGAGATATTCACTTGTATTTAGCAAAAGTACTTCAAATTTCAAAATGTTCACCATGAGCAGAAAACTTCACTTTTCACTCTATCTGACTTACCTCTGGAATATTCTGCTCGCCGTGCTAGTTTTTTGCTCAACAAATCTGATCCACCTAGTGTTCCGGTACAAAACTGAAACTATCAGGGAAATAAAAAAGCAATGATATACGTAGCTTTTGCCTTTAGGTTTGCTGCGCACTTGGTCATGTTTTTCGCCAAACGAGGTTTCCTGCACTAGCAGCAGACTCTTTGACTTTATGATACGGTTTTTATACATGAATACAGAATGTAATGGTATCTCGATGTGTATTTAATTTGTATTTGATTATTTTTTAAACGAGTGTTTATGTTCCGGGACCCTGGAAAATCGGGGTTGTCTATCTCCTCCTTGAATTTTGTTTAAACATACCTTACACATCTTTTTAATTTAAATTATTCAGTGTAAAATATCAAATTTATTATTATTAAATGATAAGGAACTTAGGATATTTGTTATATATATTTTCTCGTCATTAAACAGGACATTAAATAATAAAATACATTTTTGAGTGTTTTTTCTTTATTAGTGTTTTGTGATAGTGACGAAGACTTGCGAGATTTTTCTATATATAGTGAAGTTGTTGCCTTTTTTTAAGTTGGTTTTAATGGGACAATAATGAACGAGTATCATCTTACTTTGTTTCTGTTCTTTTTCAGTCTGTGAACATTTTGTCGCATATATTTTAAACAGATTATTATATGTCGAGAAAGCAATAGGAAGGGGCTTACATTTTCATCATTACAATTAACTTAATAAAATAATATCACAATTTACTATCTTTGTTTTTAAACTGTACCCTTACATAATTTCTAGGTAACTTCCAAGTAAGAAAATGTTTAAAACTTGGATGCTGTTATTTCAAAAAAGTGGAAGAGGGGAAGTCCAACTAAACCAATGTTAAGAAGATAAAAAGGAGCAGTAACTATATGTGTATTCCAGGAGGCCAGGTGATTCCACTCGGGTATTGTGGTGTAGTCAGTTTTCGTCATAAGAGTGACTAAATTGATAACGACTGTAATGGTTTTTTGTATATTTTATGGTTTTTTGTGTATTTTAAATTCGCTCTGTAAAAGGTATACTTTTAATAATGTTACATTTTAATTCTGTCGATCTTTGATTGACCTGTTTGTTATTATACAAGTATAATACGAAAGCTAAATTATTCTCAGTTTAGGACGGTTATGCACTGGAAGAGCAAAACAATTTAGTCAGAAACAAGAAGTTTTGTGATAATTCAATGCAAATCTATGGCCTGATAAACATTGACCGATCAGCTATCAATCTTCTATTGAATCAAAGACATTTTTGACTAAAATGGTCACTCTTGCTACGTGAAGCCAGCTAATAGAACAAAATCCTGATTTTTGTTTATTTCTAGGTGCCTTGTTTTCCACTTTGTCAAAATACTGTCAACAAATATTTATTTAGACATTCCTGAATGAATATGTATCGGTCGGTATTCTGTAAGAATTGGAACATATTAGGAAAGGCTTTGAAAGTTACAAGCCGTTCTTCATCAACAGATTCCTGTGCAAAGGTAGGTCAATTATTAAACTATTGTATAGTTACCAATTAGGAAAAAATTAAGAAATTAAATAATGTGGAATGTCAATTTTCATATTAGTTACTCTGACAAGTGTTCATAGAGTTTTAAGTGGTGTTTTCTACAAATACAATCAACTTTTTGTTAATTGAAGCCTGCAAAATAAATGTAAGGTAAGCACGTCTCCTGAATCTCTCCAGAAACCAGGAACTAAAACATTAGCGAAATTCGTGCCGGCGTTTTAGGTGTGAAACGAATATCTCCGACTGTTATCTGAAATGGCGGCAATTCTCTTATCCCACCGAAAGCCGTAAGGCCGTTGAGTTATTCTTAATGGCTACTAAATTGAAAGATTTCGGCAATTCTCGGCTCCCTTTTCCTTCTTTTCTCCGCCGATTTCTCAATTACCGTCGGTGCTGATTTTAATAAATTATAAATATTAAGTTTATGTTAATTGGATCGGACGTTTCGTTACTCCGGCACCTTCGATGAGAGAAGAAATTAAAATTATATCGAGGTAGATGTACCTGGGGAAAGGGGAATTGACTGAATTCCGGGAAAGATTGATGTCTTATATTCCAGATTTATTTTCTTGGGAGAACCAGCTCGTTAATCCACTTGAAATATCTTTTTTTCCAAATTTATAATAGGATATTAAATGCTTTTTTTAGGACAAATCGGCCTCTACAGAGAGTTACCCGATTGTTAACCATAAATACGACTGCGTGGTTGTGGGGGCAGGGGGAGCTGGTCTAAGGGCAGCTTATGGGCTGGTCACTAAGGGTTTCGATACGGCGTGTGTTACGAAAATTTTCCCCACTCGCTCGCACACTGTCGCTGCCCAAGGAGGAATTAATGCGGCTTTAAGTAAAAAAAATCTTGACACGTTAAACCTTTGCTTGGCACTGTTACGTATTTTAGGTCATTACGAAGATGACTGTTGGCAATGGCACATGTACGATACGGTGAAAGGTTCCGATTGGTTGGGAGATCAAAACGCCATACACTTTATGACCAAAGAGGCGCCAAAGGCGGTCGTGGAATTAGAAAATATCGGAATGCCCTTTTCCCGTTTCAACGATGGGAGGATATACCAAAGGGCGTTCGGGGGACAAACTCTGAAACGCGGAGAAGGTGGAATGGCTCATAGGTAGACCCTTCCTTTTTGAATTCACAATGTTGATCCACATGCCAGTTAAGATTTTTATAAATCATTTACTCTCGAAATTGCGGCTTAAGTAACGCAATTTATTAGAACTGAATTATCCCGACTGTCTTCCCATTTAATCTCAGAGTACTTTACGACATTATTTGAAAAAAGATAGAGTTTTGTAACAATAAACTTTACTCTAGACTACTTCAATACTGTCAGACACAAAGAAACGCTATTTAAACAACCTTTTAAACACTTTGTTTCTTTGTACGGTACATGTAGGAAGAGACTCGCTCCTTTATTATTTATAAACTTTAAGTACATTGTCTTGTACACAATCGAAGGCCTTTGTTTACTAGGATATCGTGTCCATCTCCGGGGGCGCGAGGAAATTTTTACGCGGTGCAATATTACTTTGAAAAAGAAACTTAACAGTTGAATATTGAAGAATATGTTATATCTACTATGTTATATATTTTATATATGTTATATGTATATGTTATAATACCTATCATGTTTCACATTATTTGAGGCCAAATTTCAGTGTTCAACATCTCCCCAAAAGGTCATAATTGTTGAATTGATTGGGAGGATGAAGCGTTTTATTGCTGATTCGTACTTGAATTTTTATATAATCACAAACGGTTATTATTTTTGAGTATTCTGTCTCTTCAGTCGTTGAACTTTACTTACAATGTTATTGAATTTGGATTTTGTTGTATACGCGGCAATAAAACAATTTCAAAGAGGACTTGCCTTTTAAACATGTAATTACATAATTCTTGTAATATTTTTATCTTCAATTTTCGGGTTATCAGTAAACCTGTAGTTTGGTAATCACACTTTCAAGATTTTTGGTAAAAATACATCATTGACGTTTTGAAATTTTAGGGCATGTGCTGCAGCTGATGCTACGGGACATTATATGCTCCATACCTTATACGGTCAAGCCGTGAAGTACAACGTGAAATTTTTCGTGGATTACTTTGCACTGGATTTACTCGTTAAGAACGATAGATGCTGCGGAATCATGGCATGGAATTTGGAAGATGGGACGATACACAGGTGGTAAAAAAGTGAATCAGATCGATATATTTTGATTTGATAGTTTTTAAAAATATTGAAATATGATGTGCTGTAACCTTGTTTTCTGCGTAAAAGCATCTTATTGTGTTTAATAGATTCTATGCAAATCATACGATTTTGGCAACGGGTGGCTATGAAAGGACTTACTTTTCTTGCACAGCGGCGCATATTTCCACCGGGGATGGTTCTGCGATGATAACCAGGGCTGGATTCCCGCTGGAAGACTTGGAATTCATACAATTTCATCCTACAGGTGACCCCATTGCACTAAAATAATAACCTTTTTCCTTATTCATCATAACCTTATGTTTAAGTTTATAGTTTCAGGTTTACTGAATACTTGCTGCACATCTGGTCAGTATATAGTTTGTGTGTTGTTTATCAAACACAAAACACAAACACAAATTTTTTTCGATTAGTGCTACCTACGCACTCTTTATTGCCCAATATGATCTTGGTAGTGTTGGTTTTTCCATTATAACGGCTTTATACCCAATGCTTGTCTATACTGCTTTTTTGATACTACGTTGTTTCCTCTTTTCAACTGACTGCATAAATTTTGCAGCGTTGATCATACCGAAACTTATAACTGACCTGTTTTTGATTGCATAACTGCTGATAAGCATTACTCTGTATTTTCGGTTTCAATTTACCACTCTAACTGGTAATTGTGTAGGAATCGGCTAATGCTTTGAAGTCAGATTTTTGATTGTAGCTTTTCGTTAATATATTTTTCATAATAGTTTCATTTTTTGGTTTGGTGGTAATGTGCTAATGTGGAGAGCATATTAGCACAGTAAAGCCCTTCTTGCAAAAGATCTTGAATATAAATTGGGGGTATCCACACTTCATATCCTATTTTATCCTATCCTATCTTGTTATCCTTTTCATTGATGACGTGCCACCAGTTTTGTTTTAAGTGACCCGCACATACCTTGAAATACCCTTCTGATCTCGGCCGTTGTGTTCAAGATTTCTTTTGTGGACACTCAAATTATTTCAATCAAGTTTGTTCGTTATTTCCTCACTACGATTGGGAAAACTCATGAGAAAATGTAGTTTACCCTCTGCCGCAACTAAACATGGAACTGAAGCTTTTAAAATGGTTATTATTAGTGGAAATTTCCCAACAATACAAGTTTCGTTGGGGTTTTATCGCATTTCAATTACTAAATTCAGCACACATACACACATGTTTCCGCTTTTAAATTGTAATTAATGCAGGTAAATATCAATGACAACAGACAAATTAAATATTAATTTTGATCAAATAAATTCTGTGAACAAATAATTCAGTTTCATTATTAGCGGAATTAATTTCATCATTCCAGTTTATATTTGTTTATTATTTGAAAACGTGAGCCTTTGAAGCGCGCCCACATCACTTAAAAAGTCCAACTTGTACGTTTCTAAATTGACTCGCTTGGGTGGTAAAACTTTTATTAGCTATCAACTCGTGGTTATTTTGTGGCGTTCTCACGCTTCGTATTGATGCAGGGATATACGGCGTGGGGATTTTAATAACGGAAGGTGCAAGAGGCGAAGGCGGTATCATCCTTAATAACAAAGGGGAACGTTTCATGGAAAAATATGCTCCTAAAGCCAAAGACCTTGCATCCAGAGACGTTGTGTCTAGGAGCTGCACCGTTGAGATTATGTCAGGCAGAGGTAAGAGATGATAAATTTCCATTAGGGTGTATGAATCCCTCGTTACCCTTTCATTCTGATAAGGTTGTGGACCGAACAAGGAATACGTTCACCTGCAACTCAGCCACTTACCGAAAGAGAAGATCCAGAAACAGCTGCCGGGAATTACTCAGTCGGCCTCAGATTTTGCCGGGGTGGATATTTTTAAGGAACCCATTCCCATTATACCCACTGTCCATTACACCATGGGCGGTATACCCACCAACTACAGGGGACAAGCGAGAACTCAAGTGGTATGCACTGTATTTAATTTTTTAATGTTGTTATTCCTCCAATAAGAGGAATGGGGTATATGATAGTAACTCAAAACTAACTAAAGTTTGCTTTTCAATGATAAAGTCAGCTGTGAAGATACCGAAAATCAGAATTATTTGGTGAAAAATTGTTGAAAATACATCATTTTCAATAAGATAACATAAATTGACAGCCATTAGTTACGTGACCTCAAACACTAATCAGGGCGCATGACATCTGGCTTCGGTAAACGCACTATTATTTCTCTATCGAAAATTTTTAAGAAATTAGAAAAATTCTAATTGAAACGTTCCTTACCAGTGAAGGTTTATGGTTTTGTGTAGATCACACACCGAACAATATTCACTTATTTTCTTCCCTATTGTCAAATATTTAGTATTATTATTCCCTGCGACCCATTTGAACAACCCTTTCCAGTAATCGCGCTCAATATTACGTTAAATGTAAGTAGCAACTTACCCAAATTCTTAAATCCTACTCACTTAATTTGTCTCAAAATTAAATTCTCGGTTAAGTTGAACAAGTTTATTTAATATTATTTAATGCGGACAACTATGTATAGTGTGTTGCGTCCATTTAGGCAATTCAAAATTGTTTTTAATTTTTGGCTTTTTAAATTATCCCATCATTTAGTGGTTGAAATATTTGCAATGGAATCTGGATTTACCAAGGTGGATAGCTCTAATTAGCCCAAAATTGATGTAGTGATGGGAATGTTTTTTACATCAAAACAGCACCTGCTCAACAGAATTCCGAAGTATCAAAACTTCTACATATTTAAGTATACCTAATAATATGGAAAGCGTAATTTTATCCTGAAAGGTACATAGGCGACCATCATACGAAAATGTTGTTACTGTTTTCATTTCTTGAAATATTAACAACAATTAGTTAGGTGTTTTAATTAATGTATTTCCAAACTGAGGCAATATACTTTAATTAAATAAATACTTCATATTAAATAAATACATTTAAATACTTCAGGGTTCATTTTGGTGATTTTAGACAATAAAACAAATACAAAACAAATGTAAAAAAATATTAAAACAATGAACGCTCCGAAAATTGTCCGTTTATGTGTACTGAACTGTGACGTCACGTCAGCCGTTATGACAGATAAGAGCGTTTTCGCACTAAAATTCAAATCAATATGACAAATTTAAATTTATAACAATTATGCGTTAGTTTCAAAAATATTGTTTTTTTTGGCAATAGTACAATAGGGATTAGTTTTACAAAATTAGTCAACTACTCCATTAAAATAATTGGACATTCGGTGCCCACTTAGTCTGACCAATTGTAACCAGATTCACGTGGAATGCAATACATTGTATAATTACTAGTTGGTCATTAAATTATTCATAAGGGAAATAAAAATAATTTGAGATCCACTTTTTGAAGAGTATGAATAATTCATTTTTAATCCATTAACCTTTGTCCAGCTATTCTGTGTTGAATAGGTTCCATAAGTACATTGGAAGAACAAATTAATGTAACTACACATTAAATTCAATTATATAATGGAGTCAATAGATTCACTTAATACAAACAGCGTTTTATTTTTATCATCTACTCTTAATAGAGGGTTCAATATTTCTCTTTGTGGGGTCTCTCCACACATTTTTAATGGAAGATTAGTTTATGGATTTTCCAGTAGTTACGTACTCAGTGGCGTAACAACGTAGCAGTCGCCTTTTCGGGGTTTCTTTAGAATCGGGGTTTCTTTAGAATTTTGAAATGCCAGACTGGTTTTAAATTGAATTAAAAACAAATTTCGAATGGTTAACTATTCTGTTTTATTTGTCATTCATGTTGATGAAAATTCTAGAGATTCCCTTAAATTTTTGAAACGCCAGAATGGGTTTACAATTGAATCTAAGAAGTTTATGGAAATTTGTAAAGTTCCTATTTATATTGTATACGTTATTAAACTTGAAGAAAGTAAAAGGGACATCTAAACTGCCTTCAAGGGATATACGAGTGGTTTACGGAAGTTTCAAACAATTTCATTTGAATTTTAAACGATAGACAAAGTCTAAAATACAAATTCCTGAAGTTCCTCTAAAGCCTCAAAGAACCGATAGCGTCTTAAAATCGAATTTAGAAGTTTTGGGAAAGTTTCAAATTGTTTTAGTTCTCGGAAGACTATGGGAAAACATCTGGATCTTGCTCAAAGTAGAATCTAGAAGCTTTGATCCCTTTCCCTCTTTCTTGGATTTGGAGGTTTTTAAATAATTAAATTTATTTGATGTGTTCATATATTTTGCTTCATACTGCAAAGTACTTAGACAGACTGTTGTCCCCTATGCACTATAATTTTTTTAAAAAATAGGAGGAAAAAATAATATACATTTAAAGTGCTCTATTACGAATTAAATTAAATTTAGTAAAAGCAAAAAATAGGCTGCGATACCACCTAATTCTTACTCTTAATACTTTCATTCATGTTTAATTTATTTTTTAGTTACAAAAGTGACACTGCTTTTATGAATCTGTCATCATTTTTACTTATTTTTAAATACCAAATCAGACTCCTGCAATCTCTAAAAAATTCAGTGTTATTTAATTACTTATTAATTTTTAATACCTATCTACCTATTAATTGAGAATTGACTTCGTATTTAACAGTATAACTAAATAATTCAGTTTTGTGTTATTATTTATTTAATAAGATTATTTTTAAACTCAACATTAAAAATTTGTATTCATATTGCATGTGAAAATTAATATCTGTAACATTTAGACTATATCCAAATAAAATTAATATTTATAAAATATTGTGGGCGTGCTAAATAAGCGTTTCATTAAATAGTAATAAAAATTTTATAGTCGATCATAATAATGTATATTCTCTGAATTAATAGGTTGATATGAGATTTTCATTGACCCCGTTCTCTTAAACGAGATTTTGCCGGATTCCTCCCCCATAGGCGGGGTTATAATAGTCTGGGTGCCGATGCCCAAAATTTCTGCCTTTGAACCTTATTTATTAAATTTTTTTAAACTTATCATGATAAAAATTGGAAAACTGGGAAAGCAAACGATACATTGAAATTTTGTTAATTTAAGATTTTTATTAAAATTTTTATAGAATTACATTTAGCGTAAAAATGTACTTATTATCAATCCGTATTCAATGGAAAATAAGAAAATTCGAATCTTGGCATGAAATTGCCATCAGAGATTGTGACACATCTTAAAACATTTTTGAATATTTTATTTGAAAAAAAAATAGTCATATTTATGAATGGAATACAAATTAAATGAATAATGAAAAATATAAATTTATAGCATGACAAAAATCTACCTTTGCAGGAAATGGTAGAAATCATAGAAAAAGGCAAAAGTATAGGTATTAGACAAGATTCAATTCTACAAATCACACCTACTATATTGAATGTGTACGTGTATTTATTGATAGCTTTGAAAAAAATGAAATTATAGAAATTGCTTTTTTCTAGCACACGTCGTTGAGTAAACTTACGCTTTTATGTAACATATATAGATATAGATCTATTTTGAAAACCATCATAGTTCTGTTTCATAATTTATTATTTCTCAATTTCGGGTGTCCCTTAAATTTGGTTACAAAACGTTTTTTTCTGAAAATTAATACACAAGTGATTCCGATTTATAATTTATTTTACTAATTTTAGCATCTCTTCAACTTTTCTCTGTTTATAATCCTTAGTTTTAAGTATAAAAAAATTCAAGCTGGTTTTTCATCCCGATTTTGGCGCCACTTTGAAATTAGTGTGGATGCCGTGGGCCATGGCCACGTCTATGCCCTGTCCCCATTTTGAGCTCACGTAATCGATGGACTAAGGTAACTAAGGACTAAGGTACTTCACCTAACACTTTTAATAATATGGAAAGTCAATAACCACAAGATTTTATTAGACGTTTATGAAATATAGCGGCTGTTCTCGCTAGAGAATAAAATTGTTTTCCCTTCCAGGCTCCGGGGAAGGATCAGCTGATAGAGGGACTTTATGCATGCGGGGAATGCGCCTGTGTTTCCGTGCACGGCGCGAATAGACTGGGGGCGAACTCACTCTTGGAGACAGTCGTCTTTGGTAAGGCTGTGGCTGATACAATTTCGCAGATTAGCTGCCCAGGGGACCAGTTTGAAGTTGATGAGGTAATTTATAACATGGGGAATTTTGCGGGCAGTGTTGGTCGTGCGTGTTCCCTTGCTTTCATATCCTCATGTTTTATTAAAATCTTCACCTGGCCTGCTATCCAGGGAATGCGGCCAACTAATCTGAAAAAAAGCGATTTTCAAGTTTGATTCAAAATTTTTTCAAGATTTTAACTGAGGGGGTTAGAAATAAAATGATTTTAACAAAGACAACTATGATAGGTAGTTGAGAAAATAATTTGAATTGATTATCTGGGATTGATGTATAGATATAAAATACACTGGTGCTAAAAGTGCCTTAAAATCTTATCTAGGTGGTTTGGAGAAAATTTAATATATTGTCATTCTCCGAGCACCGCGGAAAACCTGTAGATTTTCCCAAATGTATAATGTTTTTAGTAAGCGATGAAGCGGTTTCGTTTTGATTTCAAACACTAGAATGTCTAAATCATGCTGATTTTCAAATAATTTCATTTTGTTTTTGAACATTAGAAAAAATAGAAAATAAAAATCCAGAAATTTTTCTAGAACTGTAACCAAGTAACCAAAAGGGATAGCTTTTGATGCAAAAGTCGCAACCCAAACTTTACCGTCCTATACGGGGTTTTATCCAATATTTTTCAAAGGGGAATTCTGGTCAAGTGATAACTGATTGAAAAGGGTTTCTGATTCCCTATAGACCGCTGTTCAGTTTTTGAGATTTGGTTTACTCGTTTAGAAGATATGGACAATTGAAAAAATTGAAAGAATTAAATCGATGTTACTTAAAAACTTACTGTATCATCGAAGTAAGTGTTGAAAACGTTGTTCTCCAGCCTCCGTGCAATGTCATAGATTATCTTCAAACCGTTGTCGTACATTTTGCAAAACTTGCGGTGCCACTCCGGCCATTTTCAATTGCACCCCTTCGAAAAATAATTATTGGAACTATAAGTCTTAATTATATGAAACGTGCCTATAGCTTAAGATTTCTAAAAGATGTTTCTAATAAAATGGACATATGAAAACTACGAAAATAGATTTTTAACTAATTCAACTTATTAATAATAAAATAAAATGTATAAAAACAGTTTTTTTAAGACATGATTTCATTTAGCCGACGTTGGGTATACTTGAATTATGTCTTAATGGCAATTTACATTAATGCACTATGCCGTAAAAAGTTATTAAGAACTATTTTATGGATTTATACAATATGTCTTCTGATTGCGAAACAATTTAGCTTAAAATAAATAATATGACATGAAACAATACAAAATCATATAGTTCAAAAATGTAAAAGTAAGTGTACACAATCATCTATGTATATTGGAACAAATGGCACTGTAATTGGTTTTTAAATGGAAATCATAATAGAAAACCAACATTTAAACAACTGGTGACTTTTGCAAACAATTAAAACACAGACTTAATGAAACCACAATTGCATACAAATGAAACGTGTTCATTACTGCGATTAGAGAGTTATACTTTCCAATTTTGTCCGTTTTCATGATAAAAACTTTCATAAAACTTTATTTCACATTGTACCCAGTTGGTATTACTTTGCGAGATTCTATTTGAAACTATAACGAGAGAATCAACGCTCTCTCATTTTCTGGAGGACGTGCCCTATTCATTGTGTGTCGCAAATGGGGTGATTTGTTTCACAACGTCCTACAGGAATCACTTCAGTTGGAAAATACAATTTGTGGCTTCAATTATTTGTTTTGTTTACATGTGATTATGTAAATATGAACCCAATTTCTAAGTAGTTAATTAGAACTTTAACTCTTATATCGAAAAATGGGCAACATTAATATTGGTTTGAGTGTCTTGAGGGTACAGAAGTGGAGAAATTGAACGCATTTTGTATTGCCAAAGAAAATCAAAACTGTCCAGTCGTAAAATTTTCGACATCTCCTTCGTTCTCTGCACCCTTTCACGCTTTTCACTGACATTTTCCAGACCCTCGGTCGGGCGACGTTGGAGAATTTCGACAAATTGCGCCAGGCGAACGGCAAGATCACGGCCGGGGCTCTCAGGCTGAAGCTGCAAAAAACCATGCAGAAGCATGCCGGAGTCTTCAGGACGCAGGAATTGCTCCAGGAGGGATGCCGAATAGTTTCAGAGATTTATAACGAATTAAACGACATTAAGGTGAGCAAAAGGTGCACAGCCTGCCGGCGACGGATGGCGAGGCGCGCTCTTTTTTAGAAATTTAGGTTAATTAAATAGCGGTGGGTAAAAGTACATTCACGAGGAAACGAGTCTAGTTAGTTTCGTTTCAAAGTAGAACGTTTGTGTAGTTAGGGATGTTTGGAGACGGGCACTTTAATCCAGTGTCTTCAAAGTGGATGAAAAGTAAATGAACTAGTTCCCGGTACTCAAATTAATAAGAATAACAGTCTTGAGACGAATGTCCCAGGGGATAATTACCTACTATCAGTTAATAGAGTGGTGGGATACATGAAACGAAATTACCACGATAGTACACAGGGCCGCTGCTTGAGCTTAGGGCACCTGCGTGCAACCCATTTTTTAACACTATTTTCCAATTTTGAATAATTTTTTTCAATAAAGTATGACACATCTAAACTAAAAAAGTATAATCTTTTTTAATATAATGTTTTTAAAGCGATATAAAATAATTTATACTGGCTACAGCTACAGTTATATAACCCCATACAAATTGCAATGAAAATGTGTCCTAAATTTTTAAATGCTGTAAAACTACTTGTAAGATTTAAGAAGGAAAACATGAGGCGCATGTAAATGGAGTAACACTACTGCTCATATGCATCGCCTCCAAATCTTCTAAATGTATACGTACTTTATTAATTTCTTAGCAGTGGCGGTGGTCTGATTACTTTTCGTGTTGAGATTGAAATTCTTGTATCAGCTGCTTAGTTAAAAGCTCAGTTCTGGGAATTAACTGGAACATTAGTTTTTTGGAACAAAGTGTGAAAACATGTAGTTTTTCTGGATAACCAACTTCATTTAATTGCATTTTAGAAAAATATATTGAAATTGACTTCAAATTAACAAATCAGGTGTAATTTCAGTTTCTGGAAAATTGACTAGTTAGATAGTTAATATGACAGTTAATACGACAAATCTTTCTGAATTCCTGAAATACTGACTCGAACCCAGTGTTTCCTGCAATTTAGAACATTGTTTTCAAATCACATTTTTGAATAGAATTTAAAAAAATCCTCACATAATCGTTTAGAGTTCATTAGATTTTTGGAAAATTTACTGAGTTTGGTACAAAAGACAGATTTAGGGACCAGATTTTGATTAACCGCTTCTTGAAATATCGACCAGATTTCATTGGACATTGATTAAACGCCATGTTCATGGATTGGTTGCTTGTATGAAGTTGGTGTCTGCTGGATAAATTTCAATTTTTTTTAACTCAACTTCATATGATTGTCAGGAGGAATATTGAGATTGGAAAAACAAATTTATGTATGAGTTGTTCGGGTGTGTATGTTGTTAAAACCTTTGTATTTAGAATACAGTAGACAGAAATTTCTTAAAACTATTGAATTATATACGGAATGTTAAAAGTTATTATTGATTTTTTACTTTTAAAGTATTTGGAAAACCAGTTGAATTGACTTGAAAACTGCAATTTAATGTTAAATGTTAAAATCTCAGCTCCCGCTTTAATAAAGTTCGAAAGGCCGACCTTTCTTTAGGCCACGGACTCATCGTATGCTCATATGAAACAACCCTGTTCTCTTTCTAGATTAAATGAAGTGTAAATAAAAATTTCCATTCAAGCGATGGTTTTGTTTTTCATTCTCTTTATGTTCGAGGGTTGCGATATTTATTGATACAAAGACGGGGGTTGTAACAGCTGACTTGCTTAATAATAATAAAAAGGTAAAGAACTGACATGGAGGCAACGATGTAAATAGGTTATTTCCAGAGGGACTGGTTTTGCGAGCCTTTGAAATTAATTGATACGTGCTCTTTGCTTTTTCTGAACGCTAATAACGAGGTGATCGCAAAAAAAAGGAATAAAAAAATCTGGGCGTTTTGCTATTTTACAGTATATACATATTTTACCGTCAGACTTTGGATTATTCTGTTTCTGAAAAGTTTATCGAATATGATGTCTCTCTTGCGTTTGTTTAGCCACTTCTCCTTCGGTTTTTTATGTGCTCCGCGTCAGTTGAAAACGCTAAAAGCTTCCACCAACTTTTGTGATTAATCTTGAATAATCTGACACCATCTGATACTATACAGTTATTTATCTATAGTTAATGGAACTCGCGTCGTTACTTTAAATCTTAGAGATTAAAGATCTGGTTTAAAATAATTATGATCTTTGTTGTTTAGTTTGTAAGGTGCTGCATCCATCTTCTTATTCAACGCGAATAAGAAAATAATCGAACTATAGTTGGACTTGCGCTGGAACACACCACTTGAAGCTGCAATATTTCATTTCGGAGCTTTATGCTTCGTCGGTGTAATTCCTTTAAAAAGTCTCCTGCGAAAAATCTCTGCACAATTTCACCCGTTCCGGGTTCGCGATCTCCCTTAAGTCAATACGATTTCGACGTGCTCTTGTCCCCCTTGAGCACTATTTAAAAATGAAAAAAGTACCTACTCGAAATTTGCCGTTGTCGAAGGAAACGTCTGGCGCGATCTTAATAAATCATGCTCGAAGTTGACACTTCCCCGGAAAAGCTTCTAGGAGGAACAGTTGAGTTGGCGTTTTTCCGGTTCCGTGACTTAAAAATTACGCATTTCAGGTGAGGTCGTGATTGATATGGAATCATTAACGGCCGATTAGGGGATGTTGGGCGTTGTAGCCTTTATTCTCGGTAGTTCTAAGGGGTAGAATTGTAACTTTAAGTTTGTTTCAGTAAGTGAATACTTAACATTTTGTGATGCTTTGCAATTGGCGATTGAAACTTTTGATTCATATTCAGTCAGTGTTGCTTACGGATTTTCTTATCTTTTCTTTTTCAGGAGCTTTACTTTTACGTTACATTTACTACGGTTTCAACAATGTGGTTAAAAGTCTTCATAGAATTCTTTTAAACGAGACTAGCGAGTTGTTTCAGACTTTATCTATTTATTTATAATAATAATTGTCTTCTATAATAGGAATGCTTGCCCTTGTGATGTTATGAGTTCAATCGTTCTTAAAGGGTGGTCCAATAAGTATAACTAAAATTATAGAGCGAAAGTTATCTTTATTTCTGCATTGTATTACGGTTCGAAAACAACTCACAATTTTTAAAATAATTCACTTTCTTAAAAATTTATTTTTTAGATACGTCAACTACAACCCCTTTATACCACCTTTTGTCATCAAATTCAGACGGACGATAAAAATGAAAGCACTTTTAAACCACGTAGGTAAATCACATTGACGTGTAGTTTCTTGATACTATTTAATATATTTACATAAATAGTAGATGTACCTTATAACGAAATTCAAAAAATTCAGAGGTCCGCCATTCAATTCAGCAGCAAAGATAATTTTCGAATTTATGGCGTATTGGACATTATTTCGCCATTTTATTACATTGTTAAGAATACGCTTGGAGTGACGTACAGACATTTTTATTCTACTAGTGTCAACATTTACATCTACTGTTTTTTCACATAAACAACAACAAAACAACATGGAAACTATCCTATACGGGGCGTTCGTTACAATATCATTTTTTCGTGACTCCTAGTACCGTAGTTTATTATAAAGTTTCAATGTTAGGCGATGAGGCAAATTTTTTCCACTATTTACTCCGCTATAGGGAATGTAATAATGCCCATTCTGTCTAACTGCGGTGTTGCCTATTGAAAATAATGCTACTTTTGTTTCTATAAACATGCAAACACGTGTAGAGCATAAACAGATATGGTAATGTTGGAATTTCAAAAATATTTTTACAGAAGTGTGTTCTGAAAACCCTTGCAGTGGTTCAAAAAATTGTGTTCTGCGCATTGAAAACATTGGAATATACTTAAGATCTGGAAATATGAAGATCGATTTATTTTTGAATTAAAAAAATATTACAATGCGATTTGTGTTGTACTTTCTTCTATAAAAATTATATAAATAATTAAAAAAAAATAACTTTTTAAAGGCACTAAAAATATATAATAATTTCATAAAATTCATGTAGATTTATAAACCTACACTGATTAACAAATCCATGCAGATTGTTTATTTTTATTGTATTTTTGTACTGTATTTTTTAAATCAAGTTCATACAGTTGTTCTTGTCTAGTATAAAAACACAGATATCCGGTATTATTCATATCTGGAAACAGTAAGGTATTAGATCGTTTTGTGATCGTTTATGAGGAATATAACTGAATTGTTATCAGCATAGATTCCACAGTTATTTCATCGGGTAACGTTTTTTCAGTACCATTAAATATACAAATATAGGGCTCAGTACTGAGCCTTGTGGAACAATTGAGATATTTTTAAAATATTCATAAGCATATCGGTCACTTGTATTTCATTCAAAGTATTCCAGTTTCTAGGATCAGTTATCACGTTATCCTACTTCAATTTTTAACAATTTTCAACAACTTCCTTTAATTTAAAATAGTTAGTAGAAAGTTCTTTTACCTGGAAAAGACTTTTGTCTCTAAAACACAAAATTGATCTGAAACATGAAGGCGCATATTTTCAAAAAAGAATTTTTCTTAAACAAATATCGCTCAATTCGTGAAAGCTTGCTTACTGTTTAGGAACCAGATTTACTCTTTCTATTTTCATCTCATCCCATTTCAACTGCTTTATTATTTGAAGTCTTTGTTTGATTTCTTGGTGTTTTGTAACACCAAGAGCATGTTTATTGTAATGTAACAATACATACATACAGACAATAGTTCGTTGTGCAACATTGTTGGAAAGCAATTTCAAAATAATATGTTTTAAACTTTAATTTAGCTGCAATATTCATGCAGTATTCATACCCTCGTGAGCTAATTATCCCCACGTTAACTGTATTTACACTTGGTACTTTTTAAACAGACTTTGCATTTATTAAGGTATCAACTGCTGGAATGAAAACAAACATATTAAATTTAATTAATTCCAGTTGTTGTTATTTAATATAAATGCTCTTTACGTCCTGAGAGTTTAATTTTCCTTTTACCAACTTTCCTAACATTAATTTTCTGCACATTAGAGCGAGAAGGGGAAAACTATAAGTTTTGAATTCGGTTTTATATGAGAAGTGGGGTTTGAAAGAACGAAACAAGCAGTGGAAATCGGCGAATTTCTTAAATAAAATAAACGCGGCAAGAAAATGAAACTTGAAACTCTTTCAAGTGAAACGGTACGGCTAATCAGACCTCTATCGGGGTCTGATTAGACCGCAGGCTTGCACGTTACTCGTTACCACGAGGTAATTTTATTTTCTAAGGAATATTTTAAAGTAGCAATGCAATTTTTACAAGTGCACAAGTGTATTTATATAGTGTACAGTGTTTCAAAGGAATGCAATTTTTCAAAGGAAATTATTCATTATTGTATAAAGTAACGTTTCAAACGTTAAATAAGTATTAAGGACTACCTACAACATTTTAATTAACAACTGATTCAGCATATGCTATCAATATAAAATGATTAGTGTATTGAGTTTTGTATAAAAAACAACGAAGCACTTAATTAAGACACATTAATAGTATATTAATGTCCTATTCATACTTAAGAAGTGTATTCATGTAGTAAGTTCATATTGGAATGTACTCTACAGTACAGTCTTAGTGGATTTTCGATATAATTATTCCCATCAGTATATTTCTTCGAACTTTTCACCTTTTTCACTAAAGCTCCCATCAATTATCTTTCTCGAAAAATTGTTATAATATATAAAAAAGCGGAACAACTTCCCTCCTATTGGCATTTCTCTCGCACCGGAACAATCAACATTACGCCCCGAGATAAAAGCGCGCCGATGCAATTTCATCCCCCGAATACATTTCAAGCAAAACCAATTAAAATTCTTTCCTTCCAGGTATCGGATCGGACGCTCATCTGGAACACGGACCTCCTGGAAGCGCTGGAACTCCAAAATTTGTGCATCAATGCCCTGCAGACGATCTATTCGATGGAGCAGAGGAAGGAATCCCGTGGGGCGCACGCCAGGGATGACTTTAAGGTACGCCGAACGGGATAAGTTGGATATCTCAGATAACGGGAAGGGTTTATTCAGGTGCTCGGTTAGATATCTATCCGGTTAGTGTTTCGAGGATTCGAATCTGGGAAATTCCTATGCCACGACAGCACTGGTTTTGTTCCTAACCCCTTTTCCTCGTGCGGGGGAAAGATAATTTCATCGGTGATGGGAAAGTTAGCTAACCGTTCTATCTTTTATGTAGGCTGTATTAAAATGACGTAAATTGCCCAACATGTACGTATAGGGTGTCCCTTTTACGTAATCATCAAGTTTATGTGAAATCTCCTCTTTAGTTTCCTGACAAATCACCGCTAAAACGCCACCTCTAGTTTCGTTATAAATATTTAATAGTATTTTAGATGGAAGAATTGATGTTTTCGCAGCTTCCTGCCTTTGCCTTTGCAGAACTCGCTTTTATATATAATAAATAAAATATTTTAAATATAACATTTTTCCTTTTCTAAAAATGCAGTCGATACCTAAGGTAAAAACACATGTTAAAAAGCTATAACTAAAGGATGGAAAATATCCAGTTGTATATTTTACATATTTGTCTAATTTTACTCTTATTTAACGCATATTTTGAAGAAATGCTACATAACGTTGCATTTTAACGCCCTTTTACTTTATGGAACCGTTTAGAATCGAACAATTCTTTTTGTACCTGAAACTATTTCTACTGAAGGAATTCTACTTTTCTGATCAGACACCAAAATTGGCAAAGATTTAAAATTTTTCTAACAGCGTGATTCAATTAGGAACGGTATTCACTAATTAGTGAATTATTTGCCAACAATCGATTTTTTGGCTACCTATAATTAGCTATAGTCCTGAAATGTTGCATGAGGTTTTACAGTAGGTTTTACATTTACTGTGCAGGATAAGATGATATTAAAATGTTAAGTCTACATAATGGTGAAAGTACCCTGGAGGTGGTAAAATTCCATCTGTGCTTGCGCACAAGTATTTGAGAATAACGATAACGATAATACCTTAATACATATGGGGGTATTTACAAATTCACGGGATACGGGGCATATGCTGCACTATCTGGCACTAAACAATGTTATCATATGCCAATCGTGTGATTATTTTAACATCAAAATGTGCAAAAAACTACTCCTCTTCCTCTCCATACCATCAGACATATACAATCGAAATCTTGATTCGTCGGAAAAGAGGCTATGACACCAGTCTTGAAAGTTCCATTCCCTGTGTTCTCAAATAACCTGCGTGCAACCGTCTTGTGATAGTTTGACTAGAAAACAGCACCCTTTCGATTTCATGCCGAGAGATTACAACGCTTTGAGACACATTTAGTCGCATAGCGATTTCCACTAGAGACAAAATTTTTCGTCTTCCCCGCACGAGTTTTTCAAGTTGCACTGTGTCTAATCGTCGTAATGGCATACTGTTAATGTAAGTGAACCGTTTGCCAGCAACAACAGTAATACAGTCGGTACAACCACGAGAGTAAAACGTTATCATTTTCAAACAACATTTCTACAATTATTCACCAAGGAGATAAAAGCACGAAGAAACATGTAAAAAAACATTAGCTTTCAATTTGTGTACAGTACAGTATCCACTACAATCCTTTTAGGATTATTTTTCGGGACAAAACAAAGAATACAAAAAATCCTCTTCAACTGTTGAGTAGTGTATATCTATCGATAGTGTAATCGCATCCTTATCAATCCCAATGTTGCAGCCAGTTTTCTTTGACAGTTATGAGTTTTCTCGTACAAGGATCCTGTTTAGTTAAATATGGCTTGACCACGTTTGATAGTTCATCAAAACAGGCCTCTTTCATCCGAAAATATTTAAGTAATTTTTCCCTTCTCTGGTATATAGTGTATCCAGAAAGTCCCAAAAAACTGCAAGTAACAGAACTGACATTAGGCCGATTTAACCAATGTTCCCCTGTATAAAGTGGCTCAGTAAGGAAGGTAACTACTTAAGGGAAATAGAATTTCCATCAAAAATGATATCTTCACTTCAATACGCTTCAATCAAGCATCTTCTAAACGACAAGTTGCTAGAATTTAAAATTTGGCACATTTAAAAACGTTTGAATGGTGAACCTTTTACTGCTAATATGTTTTTTTTGGGCGGTCGCAACTTTTTTTCAGAAATACGTTTCGACAAATTTCGTATTGACATTTTTCATTTTCTCTAGTTTATTGTCGGTGCGACGCGTCGTTTTTAAGACATTTTGATTTGAATCTCCAGCAAATATTTCAAAACTACGCGTCATAAAACGTCAACTACATAATGAGAAAATCCTAATGGAAGTTGTCCAACGCCAGATGCTTTCCTATATTGATTTCAATAAAAATAGTTGCCAACATGCATTTTGTGTATGGTGATACAAGGGTAGCTACAAGAAGATATAAAGAGAATTTTCCAAATAGAAGAGACATTTTATTCACAGGACATTGATTAAGGAATAAGAGAAACCAGATTAGTAACCAGGGTAAATTATTTGTTTTATTTCTTAAAAAGAGCGAAGCTGATAAACGTTTTCTATAGGACGTATCACTTGGCGTGATTAAAAACTCCAAACAATTCTAACTGACTTTATCCTCCGTTTATTGAATAATAATAAATATATAGCACAACGAGACCCCGATGAGACCAGAATTGCGGAAATGAAGCGGAACTCTCCCATTATCGTTGAAATTTACCCTTCTGAAATAATTGGTTTGTGTCTTCCCTCGGGATTTAGGGGGAATTTTTTTCTTCTGTGTAATTGTTAAACGTTCGGAATTTTTTGCGGATCTCTCCGTGAAGGTTCCCGCCAAAGAGTGACGTTGAATATCAAAGCGCCGCTCCTGAAAATCGTTACTGAATTATCTTTAAATATTTACCTTTGTGCGAAATAAAGCTTAATTAGATTTAGGGAAAGTGAACGGCTCCTTTTGAACAATAAAATTTCACTTTCAGCGGCAGCGCTTAATGCTTCAGGGTCGTAATCGCTGACGATGCTCGAGAAGGTGTACTGTCGATTTTAATTCTTCCGGAAACCGGTAGAGAAATTAGAATCCTTACGTTTTCTGTTTACGGAAATAGACCAAAACTACTAATTTGAATATCAAAATAATGGACGAGCTCTACAAACAGAATGAAAATTGAGATGCTGTTTGTTCTTGACTGTCATTACGATCATGTGCTCTGAAGCTGTTTTAATTTCCCTTAGCGTCTCTTATCAATGAAGAATTAATCAAAATAGGTCTGTCTCTGTCGCGGGGTTTTTATTACGAGGGCTGAAGCGGACTCAGTAATAATAGGATGACGGAGAGAAAAGCAAAACAAAACAAAACTCGATACGCCCAAATCTAATTTAAAGCGGTGATCTCCGGATAAATAATATGTTTCATTGTGAAAAATAAGGGGGGTTGTTCGAATGCGTTGCGCGCAGTTAGATTCAATAACATTTACCCAGAGAATTGATGGGGTGCATATTTAATGCGTCCGGGAAGGGGTGAATTGAAGGGAATTTTTGTCGAACGCCGGATTACAAATGTTGACAGAGGATTTTCGTATTGTTTTCTGCGAAACTCGATTAAGTAGGCGGGCTTATGAATTTTTGAAGCGGTCGAATTTTCTTTTTGAATTATGGCGACCTGAGAGACATGTTAATTGATTTCGCATGCATTCTACATGTATCAGTCATAATTAAATTTCAATCATATTTCCCAAGGGATACCACGAATGACCGACGACGAAAAACATCATTATTCCGGCGACTCTCCTGAAACAATTTTATCTTGACGCAACACCACAACAACGGTATGATGTATAGGATGGGTGTACGTACTCAAAGCCTTCAAACCACGTAACGGGAGAGTTATTATTTAATCTAGAGGCAATCAGTTTCGGTCGTAGCGATCTTCAGGCCTGTTACAATAACGGAAAAAGAAAAATATTCATAACGCGGTGTTGTCAACGTTGTCATGTCTTTAAGTGATGGAAGCTCTTAACGAATCTGAAAGAGTTAAATGTCAAATAAATAATACTGACAAAGAAAGACATTAAAGGATTAGACAAATGCAACTTCCAAGAGCTAATGGACGCTTTAAAAAACACATAAAACACAAAAGCAACAGGATTGAACATCAACGCAGAATTATGGAAATATGCTGAAACTTTACTAAATTTACGAACCTTACACCTGTTCAACACGTGCTGAAAAGAAGAGAAAATATCAGAGAAATTTTGTCACTCTTTAAAAAATGAGATAGACATAAATGACAGAATTATAGGGGTATAAGTTTTGTCAATTCCACTTATGAAATATATACCAGAATCCTAAGTAGTAGTTTAAAAGATATCACAGAACATTTAATAGACCAAGAACAAATGAGTCTCATAGTCTCATGGAAAAACACGTATACAAAGGCATACATACATCTGTATAAATATTGTCACGATATCTTGAACTCCCTTCTATATACTGTGGATCTTGTATTAATCGCTGAAAAAAGAAGAGTGCTTGTATGTTACTGAATATCTGCATTAAATATGACATGATGTTTGTCATGCTTGTCATGAAATATCTACAGAGAAAACAAAAGCTATATGGTCTTCATAGAAATACACCTAGTAAGATCGAAAATAGTTATTAACCATTTATTATTTTTATTATTTATTTATTATTTTATTATTATTAACCACCTATTATTTTTAATAGATCAAAAGTAACACTCCAATTACCGGAATGCGACTGAACCTACGATTATAGCGTTGACGTCGAACAAAAAATGATCAAATGTAGCAGAGTATATGGAACCATAATGAGACATCTAAAATTAAAACTAGAAAGGACTCAAATGAAATTTTAAAACACCATTGCAGCACCAGCCAATTGTATGGCAGCCAAGTATGGATAACCTCAAAATAACAGGAATGTCCCAGGCATAAGAAATGAGATTTCTAAAAAAAATAAAGGATGTATCAAAACAGACCAATTCATAATTGTAGACGTTGGAAAGTAACAGATATTTACAGTATTAACGAAAAGATATGAGAATATGTAAAAAATGGAGGCTACAGGCGGAATGGATGAAGGCAGATTGCCAATAAAAGCTCTTAAATATAAATCTAGAGGGGAAATAAATGTGGAACGACCATGTTATAGATGAGCAACGTAACAGCCGTCATGCCTAAACCTTGTATGGAAGGAGATCATAAAGTTAACACTGTTTGCGCATTAAACATCCTATACTTCTAAAATCCGTCTATTGGACTTTACGTGGTGAACTTTTTAAACGAATATCCTTTGATCGTTCTAAAATATTGCAACAGCAAAACTGCCTTTAAGTAATGTTAATAAGAGTGTTACATCTCTCCCCTTTTTTAAACTTCCCTTTTTCTCATGTAAATTCTGCGACCCCACTGGAAAATAATTTACCCCGTATATTATATGGGTATATAAGTAGTAACACTTCTTCATTTGGTCTTCGAAACCTTCATTTTTTTTAAAGGAGTATTCAATTGCTACAAAAGTTTAATTAGAAGTTAAAATTAAAAACGTCACAATTTTATTCTGTGCGGCCCTTACTTCATTCAAATTCTACTTTACGGCGGCCTTCACGAAGCTGATAGCAGAGACATGGCATGGCGCGCTCATATTTATACAAAACTTTGTATTTACTCCAGGTAAAGGAAACTCCGTTATATTAGTTATAGATCTAAGATTTTGCCTGGAGGATTCGTTATAATGAAGTAGAAAGCTGCTTTTTATCTTGTTTTAATTTTTTACTGGCCTCTAATGAAACCATTGTTCCTTTCTTCAGATCTAAGCTGGAGTTCCTGGCGCAACGTTAATAACCTTCGAATCTCATGTTTTGTTTTTTGCAGCAACGAATCGATGAATACGATTATTCGAAACCTATCAAGGGGCAGAAAAGGAAGCCTTTCGATGACCACTGGCGGAAGCATACCGTCTCTTGGATGGATGTAGAAAACGGCGAGGTAAGCAATTATTTAATAACAATAGAAATAATGTTTATTCTTCTCTTAGGCAAATAAATACATTTGTGTAGTTGCAGTAAATAGACAAATTTAATTGGTATTAAAAATAACGGTGTTGAATACGATACTGGTCAAAATATTTACATATAACGTTGACCCATTGAATTTTACGAGAAACAAACTAACTTGTTAGATACTGATCTATCGAATAAAAATTCTTTTCCAGCAGATACTACCCCAAAAAATTATTTAATTTTAAAGCATTTTTGACGTGTTTTGATATATTTTATTACAATACCATATCCAGTAAATTCGTCAAAATTTTACAATTTACTGAAATTTTATTTTACTGAAAACCATGATGACTCATTAATTATGCTTTAGCTAACAATTAATTCTTTCAAGACAGGTATATTAAAATATCTAAGAAAATATTAAGGGCACAGTTACAGGTCGATAATTAGTCCATTCCTTTAGATCACCAGCTTTGAAGTTTGGAACAGCTTTGTCCTTTTTTAGATGTTCTGGAAAACTGCAGTTAGAAAAAACATTATTAGATAAATCAGTGGGAGATTATAAAAGGAACAATCTTTTTTCAGTTTCTTCTTGGTCTTCTTCTTTTCTCTCTTACTCCTGGTTGACATTTCCGGGTTTGCTTTGGAAGTCTTCTATCATCTATTCTTGGTACATGGTCATACCATTTCAGTTGTTTCCTTTTACTGAACCATTTCTGATCTTATCTAGCATTGATATTCCCATTGAATTAATTATAGCATTCATTTCTGCTGCTTCCAATTTTCTTTCGCATTGCTCTGTTAGTCGCCAAGTTTCTGCACCATACAGTATACAGGATACTGCTTTTTAGCTTTAATTGTTCTTGTGGTAATGTCTGTATTTTCTGCCCCATCTTCTAGATGGGATATTTACATTTTATGAGGTGAAATATCCGTTAATCGTTGTTAACATCTAGGTTACCAGATTTTGCCCTCACACACAAGTACTTAGCATTTAGTTTTCCAGTATTCACTGTTACTCCCCATTTATTACACTCTTCTACTAGTTTTTACAGCATATATTTCATGTCCTATTTGTCGTTGGCTATTAGTGCCTAGTCGCCAGCAAATTGTAGTGTATATAAAAAATTATCTGTCAGCTGCATGCCATTGACAACAATTTAGCGTTTTAATTTTTTTCTTGAAGTTGTTATACCCTTTTGTTCTGTAATGTAACGTATGCATTACTTGTAAAATCAACTAAAGTGTTATGTACATCTAAGAACTCATTACGTGCTGTGTTTATCAAAGCAAATTACACAGTTTTCTTGAATGATTTCCACATTTAAAATGTTTGCATAACTTTTGTGAAACCTGTTAGCAAACTTCGCACATTAACACCATTCACTACTTTAGATTTTCATTTTTCCAAACATTATTGGAAAATAGTTTAAACAAGTCTTTTACGATGTATGGATTTGTAACTAATTATAAGAAATAATATTTTTTTGCATATTGAAATCAAAAATAGTTTGCGAACTCAAGTATCTCAATTTTATTTTTTCGAAATTTGAAGCGAACAACAACAGCAATTTAAGGGAAATTTACTGCAGAGTTTCAGCTGTATAACTTCTTTCTGATAGTTACATGTGTCTCACGTTTACTTTGTTTAAATCAGTTTGCTTTTGCTTCGCAGTTGCCTGCAGTTTTTGCTTTGGTAACTTACTGCTTTTTTTAAACACGCTAAGTGAATTCGAAACTATTTTCCAGGTCTGTTTCACCTACCGACCCGTCATCGATTGCACGCTAGACGAAGAAGAATGCCCGAGCGTCCCGCCAAAAGTGAGAGCTTACTAGTAACCAACCTCGAGGCGTGTGCTTAAAATTGATTCCAATCCATTAAAGTTATTGATAGCAGGTTCAATAGAGTTTGATTCATCTAAGTGTAACGTAGCAGGGACATTTCTCACAATTGGAATGGCAAACACAAAAGGTAAGGTATGTGAATGCGTGATCGATTTTGCATGCTCAAAGCTGATGTGGGCTATTATAACACCTGCACGTTGTTCTAATTGTCGCAAACTGCCCGATGTAGCGTAAACTACAAGAATCCTCTTTGGATGCCCGGTGCACTGGCGTTCGGACAATATAGATACGAATCGCACACAATTGGTGTCAAATGCACCGCACCTAAAATAAATATTATTATTACACGCTATGGGTCGATAAGGGACTTTCGTATTAACCCAGGGAAATGCTTTATTAGTGTTTTATATAATTATAGCCGTAATTTTAAAGCTGACTATGAATGTGATGCGATGCTTTCATGATATTTCTCCTTTTAAACGTCGCAGCAAACTCAACTTTAAGATTAAGGCGGCCTAAGTGTCTCATGGATTCGGCTCTTAGTTTTTTTGCCGATATTTAGTACAGCGATTTCGGAATGTATTCTTCTTGTAAATGTAAAGGTAAAACATGATGAAAGCCCACATCAAAATAGACTTAAAAATTTAATAGTAGCTTAGAGCTAAGTGACAATGCAATATTAACGTAGTCATATGAAATTGTCATAATGGCATGTAATGACAAACATGAATTCATTTAACCTATAATGCCCTATTGTAATAACATATACTGACACATATTATCTATTATTACAATCATGTACATTATACCCTAATGTACAACATGTTAATGACTGATGAGGCTAAAAGCAAAAAGTATATTAAACGAAATGTTTTTAATATACCACGTTTTTAAAACATAAAACGTAGAAAATAATTTTTCCTAACCCAGTACATATTTATAACCCTAAACAGGTCTCTAATCCCATACATATTGTCATGAAAAATTTGTAATTGTGAAAGTACTTCCAAAATTTGAAAAGACAAAAATTAAAAAGTGGAGCTTTTGCAGTAGAAAATAAAGCGTGTAGGTTACTTGATGTATGAATAGCACACTCTACATTTCTTAATATCATTCTATGCGCTTCACGTTTTTCTTTTTAGAATTCAAAAGTATTTTCACAATTCACAAATATTTAAAATTACAATTAGTGTAGGTTTAGGAATCAGTTTTAGGATGTTTTAAGAACGTGTTATAGTGAAAACAAATATTTTATATTTACGTTACTATTTAATGTAAATTTTTAAATTATTATTAACACAGTTTAGAAATTAAGGTGAAGTAACATTACTTCACGGGATAAAATCTTGCTGCGCTCTTTGTATGTATGAAGTAGGAAAAATATGCACTTTCTCCGTAAAATTCCTCTTAACCCCTATAAACTATATACACTGTGCACAGTGTTTCCAAAACTGACATTCACCTTTTTTATTACTAATTTCCAGACTCATTTCCCGTGTCTATCGCTTCATTCGATCACGTTTTTCATGGCTATCCTCTTCCCCTTTGCTCAATGATACTATCACTGCATTAAATTTAATCGAGGTGCGATTACTTCTGGCTAAATCGACTTATGCTCGTGACATCTCGAACCGTCTCTATTTGATAAATTCACGTCGTTTAATTTGAATAAATTTAATCGCCCATAAAAGGTAATATCCGAGGAATTTTCAGTCGGGACCGGGATGAGCACGACGGAACGGTTTAAAGGCGCGATTTGATTGGCCATTCTGCCGTTTGTAACGACAGAAGTTGTGTTTACGATGTGAAGCCAATAAGATCGCTACAACCGCTGACACGGCTATTACAGGTAGGTTTTTAAATGCTGTAGGTGAGAGAACTGTAAAACGGATTTATTTGGAAATTGGTGCGGGTGTGAACAAGTGCAATGGATCTTTTCGTTGTTTAACCTGGAGGTTCCTCGAACTTATTCGGCATTCAATATAATTTTAATTTGCAATTTTACTGTCTTAAGAAATTTAAAATCAAATCATGTACATAAGTGGTGATATTTACCATGTATTTCAGCCGAGTAACGCACGTCGAGCATTACATATTCCCTTCCCTTAGTATTTAATAATATTAATACAAAGCGTTGTTTGATATTAAATTTCATAGTAAATTACTGTATTTTGGTTTTTCTTGTTATTTATTCAGAAATTTGATTTTTTATCGAGTTATCTCATTGAGCTAATTGGAGTAGAATTAATTTTTTTTCGCCTTGAACCATTAAATGTTAATAAAATTTATTCCTCAAAAAATTACATACATGAATTCCACTGAACCTAAGTGGAATATTCTTTTAGTGTCGTAGGAGGTCTTGAATCAGGTGCCAGGAATACCTTGGGCGGCACATTTAACCTATATTCCTACGTAGTTTCATCAAGCTTTCCTGGAACAAATCGTTAAAGGGGTAATGGAACCCCGGCGCCAAAGACTAGATTTTTCTCTCAAATACAAACTTTAAAAAGTATTGTTAACAATGCATATAATGAAAATTCCAGGAATCTCAAGCTGGTGCCCGTCCAGTTCGACTCACATTTAAATATAGACAGGAATTTTCTCCTTGTAATTCTTGGTATATTCCAATATTCCAGAAACTGTAGAGGGTTTAAAGGATAAATACTTAAAAATTATTAACTAGAGATTCTTTCTTCTTTTCTTGTTGAGGTTATTCATATTAATATTATTGAAATCTAATTTTATTACAAACATTCGTACAGAAGAATTCTAAATTCTTACAAAAGTTAGCATAGTCGTTTCATATGTCAAGATTCTAATCTAACCCATATTTTGTTACTAACTAGTAATCAACTTATTAAGCAAAAATAAATTTATTACTGGAGTCGTTTACGAAAATCAGTGGCTAGTCCAGCATGTCTAATTCTATCATAGCCACAGCGGAACAATTGGATATATTAGTGTAATTCTTGTTTCATATATTATTACTAATTAATTATTGCTTTATTGGGCAAGAAGAAAAATTATTGCTGTAGCTGTTCCCGTAGAAACAGTCTAACGCTGGCATAGCTACAAAGGAACCCATGGATGTATCAAAATAATCTCTGTCGCATATTTTATTACTAATTAAATGCCAATTATTAAGCAAGAAGGAAATTTATTGCTGGAGCTTTCCTGAAAAAACAGTGGTTCTGCCAGCTTAAGTCTAACACATGGATATATCAAAACACTTGTTGCATATTTAATTACTGATTAATTACGTAAAAATAATATTAATAAATGCAGTTATTCCCAAAAAGCAGTAGCTATTCTAATTTAACTCTAAAACAGGCATCGCCACGGGGGAATATATCAATATATCAACAAAGCTTTTTCGCATATTCTATTGCTAATATTGTTATAGCCGATCCTGAAGAACGACGACTATTCCAGCTTAAGTCCTAAGTTGTCTTAACTACAGTGAAACAAGTGGAGGTATCACAATGAAATTTGTCGCATATTTTATTTTCAATTGATTGCCTCTTTATTAGTCATAAAAAATGTTTGAAAAAAATGGAGTGAACAAAATACTCTCTGCTGCATATTTTTTGTAAGTGGATATGTTGTTAATATTAGGTTTTTGTGAAGGAAATTGCTGAAAATGCGGAAAAAACTGGAAACGTTTTTGCCAACATGCGAGAATTTCCTGAACTGGTCGGAGTACCTAAAGCAACTGATGTAAACGGAATAATTGACGTAATTTAGTGCATTCATACCATTTTCTAAAAATACAAAAGCTACCACCTTTTGAGGTGGTGATTTGAACAAGCAAATTATTTTCTGTCGCTTCATTTTAAATCAGAGTATCAATTTTCACGAGGAAATTCTTTTCACTGACGAGACTTTTTTCACTCGCGGGGGAATTACAAATATCCATAATTATCATAAATATTCTCATAAAAATTCATATGCAGTAACTCCTCGACATTTTCAAGGCGAATTTAAAGAAAACGTGTTGACCAGTATCGTTGGCAGTTATTTCATTCGACCAAATAACCGATGAGAGTCATTTGGAATATCTCCGAAATACTCCTGCTCTATTAGACGATATACCAATACTGCTGAGATTTGAGCTTTGGTTTATGCATGATGATTCATCTCATTTTCGTAGTTGTTAGACTCTTTTTGGACCATCAACTTTCAAATAAATGCATTTGGTGTCTACAATCTGTAGATCGTTACAAACGCGATTATTTTCTTTGAGGAACAGTAAAAGAATAAGAAATATGTATCGATTATTTTTCGAACGCAAAGATTGATAGGGCGTAACCAACTGGACTTATCAGTGTATTGCTTATATTTTTTTCTTTTTAATGAGGCACAAGAAATTATCCTATACATTCAATTATTATTGAATTGCGAGAAACGCCTGTACTTTCATACCACTGATGCGTAGTGTCACTCGTTAAGATTTGTTTGTCGTGAGTGGGAAATTTTATTACAATTATCCTTTGTGAACATTTTCGCTTCGTCTTTTGCTCCTTCTTGCTTTAGCATTTGAGAAAATGTCTTATAGATATGTTGTACTTATCAGCGTTAAAACTCTTACGAAATTCATTAGCTGTCTTAAGAACGCTGAAATACGTAAGAAGTGGTCATGACAAACATTCTTTTATTTACTTTAAATTAAAAACTGGAAAGCTAGTGGTTAAATTGGGTATCTATTAACTCTTTGCATAGTTAGATGTGCAACTTCAGTAATAATCGTTTTCTGATACTGTAACAGACATTAGATTCCTTAACGTTTTGACCACTTTGATTTCTGTATTGATTCAGTCTGCATTACCGGAAAAAGAAGATGTCATCATTAATATTCGAACCAGTGGTAAATAATCTATTGGGCTTAAACAAAGTCAGCAGCTGTCGTTTTAGATATTAACACAGTGTGATACAACTTCAATTAAACTTGTAATTTCAGGTGAAAATGTGTTTCGAGGCATTAATTTACAAATATTGACAACATAAACCAGCAGCTCTAATGACGCATATATACATGTGTTCAGTATGCTTACTAACGAGTAATGTCACGTAAATGAATCGTTTGAAATCATGTGATTTAAGGGTAAATTTCCACCTTTTTACATTATATTTTATATGAAAGCTTTTAGTCAGTTTTTTAAACACCTCCAAAATCGTGTCCTGTCATCAAATCTGTGCAAAAAGGGACGATGTAGGTTATTTGAAATTGCGTTTGAAAATGTTCCTCATTGGTTTATTCTTCTCCAATGACAAACCTAGAATTGCGAGCCCCCCTTATAAATACATGCGACTTAATGAAGAAATGTTATTCACGTAGAGTGAACTTTAGCAAAACCATATTTGTCTTATAGAAAATGACCAGCATTTTTGAAAATTTTTTTATTTTCATTTTTAATTGCATCATTCATTATTATGTTAATTGTGTTTTCAGTTAATAATTGTTTCAAATGTTTTTCTATTTAACATTTTTTCTCGAAATCTACACATTTTCTGAAAACTTATCAAGAGTAAAAAAGTTTTAACCAGAGTTTCTTCATACAGTGAAACTGTAAATTCTTTAAATAAACAGACGAATAAAAACTTAGGTAAAATTTTAGTGGTCGGTTATCTTCAGTCAACCCCTTACGTGTTTTAATGGTTTGTTCGCACTCAAAATTGACACGCCTAAGTGAAAGAATTGTAATTTTTTTCAAAATCCGAAGTTTTGCAAGGTCTGTAACTTTACAGGGATGCAACTTAGTATAATGGTGCGTTCCATTAAATATCGCATTTTAGGTCTCCACGTATGCCAACCAGTTGTGTCGATTCTCATGCTGGACACTCTGTATAAATATCGTTGTAAAGCATATAACGATTACAGTTTTTGTTGAATCATGTTGTAAATGGGTATAAAAATCTCTTTTCCATCAGATCGGGTGCAATAGGAAATTTATAATTTCCCCTCTTCGGAATTAATGGTTTTTCTAGGTTTTCGTTAAAGTAAATTCTTTAATTGTTATTGAATAAATCGATTTTATTAATTCTAATTTCAATCTACACCTCCATGTAATGCAAATTAATCCACAATTCTATTTAAAGGTTCACTTTTTCCTTTTTCGACTGTTACAACTGATTATTTTTTATCGTGAACGAAGCGAATATGGTAGGTTTTTATACACGTTTAAAATAATAATTTACCTTTAAAATATCTGTATTTTAACGAAACTATTTACGATTTTCTCTCCTCGGCCTCGCTGTTATCAGTGACTCACACTTTTTTGTCTCGGCTGGACTTCGCAAAAAACCGTACGTTTAGTTTCAAGTCTCGACCTGAAACGACGATACGAATTATTCGTATAGTTTCACCCGCAGGGGACGGACGCGTTTTAAATTACGGGAAGTGTTCAGGGGAAATTATTTAAAATTTCCGGAAATTTCGTCGCGTTTGCGTCGGGATAATTTTCATAAGTGACATTACCTCTCCTTTAAAGTTCTTTTATAGTTACTTTTGAACGCGGCGTTCGTTTTCGTTAATTAGCGACGTTTTTACGCGTCTAATTGGTTTTCAAGTGTAACGTTCGTTGTAATTAATTTTACTAATATAATACTTTTGTTTTAACGTGATTTTTTTAACAACGATGACGCGTGTGATTACGTAGTGAGAGTGTAAAAGGTAATTTCCTCAAAACTGTTAGTCGACACCTTTTTATTCTACCTATTGTGAATAATATCTTTTTTAATAATCCTGTTAATCTTGTTTCAGGTTACTGCAGTGCACATTTTGGCAGAAGGGGCAGGAGCAGAGGGTTTCATGCCTACATGCCATTGTCAAATGGTTTGTACTTTTATTAAATTATTTTGGAAATACAATCTAATTCTCCTTTTATACTGTTACGGTTCATTTTTACTAATGCCTATATTCTCTTTCTAGGTGAGTATTTCTCGACGGCAATGGCATAGAACTTCAGATAAGGGCAGATATATAAGAGATTAGCAGATTTTTACAAGGTGGGTTTTTCATGATTTCTTAATACTATTTAATTATTGATTCCACCTTATTAATATTTTCAGGTAAGTCTTACAGGCGCAGCGGTAGACATCTTCGTAAAAGGACAAACTGTACAGGCAATAATTTGAATGGTTAGTAGGCGCATTTAAATTATTTTCGAAATTTTGATTTCTCCCTGTTTTAATACGTTGCCTAATATTTTTATTATTGTTTCAGGAAGTTCAGTGATATAGCAGCAATAGAGGACGACAACTTCGAAGAAGTATAGAGAGGCAACTTTAGTTTTCTTCTAATGGTTAGTATTTTTAAATTATTTTAAATTAACCATTTAAATTTCTTTTCGTCTTCCTTGGTTTAAAGGTACAAAGCTACTTTAGGTTTAATTTTTGGTAATATTTTTCAGGTGCCAAAGTAGGAAATGGCGTACATCTTGGCAGCAGGACTGGAGCAGGTTTCTTTCAAGGTTAGTGTTATTTTATTAATGATAATGGGCCATTTTATTTGCTTTTAACGTAATGTTATTCCATAAACTTACGTCAAAGGTTAATTATAACATGTGTTGTGACTTCGTTCCTCAGGAACAAACTAAGGCAAACTTCCATAAATTCAGTTTTTAAACACAAATTACTTCGGATCCAAAAATTTTGCAGATCAGTTACGTTGTATGTCGTTAATACCGTTTTTTGGAAGTGCCTTTTTGGAATTCAACCCAATACGTAAGCAGTAAAAATTCACAAGGGTAATATCACTATTAATTATTAAGAGAAAGACAGTTACAAAATATTGTTATTTGAATACAAATATCTCGTAAATCCAAAATTCCAGTTGAGTTATTGATCCAACAAACGTAAAACAAATGTGAAATATTTGTCGAACTTCAATTTTGATTTTACTTACGAGTCTTCTATAACGAATGAATGAAGAGAACATATTTTCTGAATTTGAGTAAAACTTGTATACTAAACGAATTCAATTCAAGGTACATTTTATGAGATAATGCATATAGGTACCTTCCCATCATCCATGTTGGCAAACTTATCACAAACATGTTCAGAACTTTTAAAATTTGCAACATCTCATTCTTTGTATACTTAATATTCATCAGATTATATATATTTATCATATTTGATAATGTAATTTTTGAAGTGATTTGAAGGGTGATTTTTAGCCATTGTCTACAGCAACTGTGCTGTATTTAGCGAATATTAGATCCAACTTATCTTCAAATAAGATTATTTAATATTTTTTGCGAAACTCATTCATTTAATGATTCATTTTTAATCACCTTTTACTGAAGGGCGCTTTAATTGTAAAATAAATTACTATTATCTTTTCAACGTTTCACTTTATTTCATGTTTTAAAAAGTGTTTCGTTGTCATAAATAATAGATTTCTTTTCTTTTGAGTCCTTTTTGGGTTCTGTTAGTCTCTTGGATAAATTTTTGAATAGAAAAGATATTTGAATATTGTAAGATTTTATATTGAAAACCTTGAAGGGTTAAGTGAAGTCCACGTTTTTGTTAACGTATATAGTCCAGGAAATATAGCCTGAAAATAACTTTGCGTTTCTGCCTTGGGGCAAACTGATTTTTTGAGTTTAAAGAGTAAAAATAGTATTCAAGATAAAACATACTCATATTATGAAATACAGCGCGATCATTGTTTAATGGTCGATTAAAACGGTGATTTTAGCGACAGTTCAAATTTTTGCGTGTATCTTTTTTCCATTAGTTCCATTAGTGGTACGGAAAAAAGGTTAGCTACTTTTTTCGCCCCTGAAAGATCTACAATATAGTCGTTACTTGTGGTTATTTAAGCGTTATCCGTATTGACGCGGATTTTTTTTAATTTTAAAATCAATTATAGAAAATCAAAAGGCAATAATTTTCAAGAAATGTAGTTTTGCAACCGAAGGAACTTTTTTATCTCAAAGAGTTAAATCTTAACAAATCGTTGATTCGTTGTTATGCAAATTTAACAATACAGTTTAGACCATAAATACGAATATATGTGTAACTACGTATATTTGTTATATAATTGCATTAATTATTTATAAAATTTTGGAATTCTGTATATACGGTTAATAAAATGGAGTTATATTTTGCATTAAGATAAAATTGGTATGTTCCTTTAGATGTCATAAACATTACCTATCTTTTATAGAATATTGTCCTAACCTTTTCATAAATAAAACCACAACAAATGACTTAAATAATAATTTGCACTCATTTAGCAATAACCGACTATTGCCGTCGCGTAGTACCAAAATTTAAACAAATGACCTGTAACTCCGTTGTTTTTCAACGAATCTTAACGATCTTCTTTTAAAATTATAGCTCTTGTCATATACTTTTAATATGCGCAGTTAGTTGTTGCAAAAGTAGTCGGATTTGCAGCAGATACAGTTTTGTAACTAAAGGAATTTGCATAAAAAATTCTGTTGGTTTCAAAATCAATTTTTAAAAAATAAACAGATATATTGGATTTCCCTCGGTCTCATCTTGTGACGCTTTTTTATTGAATTACTCCTCAGCGTGTAACCTCCCATAAAAAAGCTAGCTTCCAAAATAAAGTCAACTAAAGTCATCTAAATAGTCACTATACTCTTCGGCTTTTTACCAATGTACTGACATGTCTGTGCATTGAAATAATAATTCAATTAATGATTTCTTGTGGAATGTTGTTCCATTCCTCTATAGCCCTTAGGTTAACTCTTCCAAAGTTTGAGATGCGTTAATTCTGTTGTGAATATCTGTAAATATTGTATGAAATCCCATATGTTCTCGATGAAATTCATATCAGGCGAATTCGCTGACCATTCCAGTCGAGGAATACTTTCGTTTTCAAATCTCGCCTAACAATTTTTTGGACGATGCGGCCTAACATTATCATCGTTCAAAATAAACTGTACACCCAATTCATTTCGTAAATAATGGGTCTAATTACATTTTCAATGTAAATTTCACTTGTCATATTCTCAAGTATGGGAAAAGGGGGTTTGAAGATCTATCCCATAATATTATTGTGCCCCCTTAGAATTAAACAATTTCAAGGTTATCTGAAAATAAGACCAATCGTAAATCCTTGTCATTTGTCTTCGTCTCATGCAGCATAGGAGCCCAGATATTATCCATTTCGATGGAGCACGTCGTGATTTCTTTCACTAGCTTTGATCGTACAGCAATCAGAATCAAAAATAGTTAGAAACCGTTGGAGGCATGTAGTCTCTATTTTTCGTTCGTAGAGTACAAATCTAGCCACCACTAACCAATCATACCTAGTCAGATTATATAGTTATAACCGTTATTAAATGATCAAAATGGTTTCCTCATAAAAGTGTGAATCGATTATTATGGACATGATTACCGGAATCTGTGATTTGTTTAAAACTCTTTCAACGGCTTTGAGGATAGTTCCAAACGTTTTGAGGTCAGGACAGTTTGTGGCGCTGTATGTGTTATTGATGATATTTGTATTTGCTCAAATCGTTGCAGTTAGGACCGATTACTGTATGCACGAAGTGCGTTTACCTACTTGTAATATTTTAGATGGAATCCAGTAATTCTGATACTAATAATCATAATAATTGATCATGATACATTGTGTATTAACAGTACTGTTTGGTAATACTCAGACAAAGAATTCATGAACTATTTTAGAGTGAGTAGGACAGTAGCTGAAATGATAGCGAAGGAATTAATAAATTCCAAATATTACTCCTACCAATCGGGGGAATTTGGTAAAATACCTCCTCCAAGTTGTTTTTTTGATATCTTTTTGTTTTTGAGAAAATGGCAAAAAAACTAAAAAATTGTCGGGTTTTTGCGAATTTCAACCACTTGTCTGGGGTTGCGCCAATTGAAACCTACAAATTCTGAATCCTGAAGGTCGAAAACATATTTGCGCCCGGGTTTGATCGACGGAGGAAAATATCGAGGATCAAGCCTTCATTCAGTGGCTTAGATTCAATTGTTAAGAACACCAGTCATGTCTTATTTTGATTCAAGTGATACGAAAGTAGTTACAACTTTAGGCGTTTCAGTTGTGTAACGAACGTATTAACCATAACAAACAATATTTGCATGCAGTAAGACATCGTTGTATTTGTTATTGTATTTAGTCCTGGGTGTCTCGTGAACGTCTTACTCCCATAACTCCTTTAAATTTAATGGAGACGCGGAGGCCGATGTTGCACAGCGACACTGGATTAGTCCCCGATGCTGCTATTTAAATCAGAAGCACCGTAAACACGGCCGAAAACGAAGCGAAAAGCTAAAAGCCTTAACAATGTTTTCACAAAACTTCCGGCCGAGATTTACTAACGTCCCCATGTAAGTTTCGGTGGAGGGGGAGGGGGTGGCGTGCAGGGTCGTAACATTGTTTGCCATTTTTTATGAATTATTCAAGCTAATATGCGGCATGGCTCCGAAAGTTTGCGAGAGAGCTAGTGTATGTCGCAAGGAGCGGCGGCACACTTTGGAGGAAACTTTCGCTAATAGAGATTTGTTTGACTGCTTGCGAGATACGAGTTGATAATCTCCGAGTTAGGACGGGAGCAACCTTGTAAAGCGCCAAGGTGAATAGGTGAAAGTTGAAGTTGTCTTTTGGGGGAAGGTGAGATTTCCGAATATGGGGGGTTTATCTAAGAAGATTTCGTCGCGGATAACCCCTGTTCCTTTCGAGACTTGAAAAGAAGTCTTACTACGGTAATGCTACTCGTGGTAATGTCACTTTCCTAAAGGTTAAAGTTGATGCGCACATATGCTCGTCGATCAACTGTACGAATATCTCGGCTACATAATTATGGAATATATTCAAGCAATAAACTCATTCATATTTTTCTTAACGGATATTAACAAATCGACACAAACACCTAGAAGGAAAATTTGCAGGTACTTATACCGTTTTTTCCAAGGGGGGAAATCCTTTATGGACACCAGGTGAGATAAAAGACATCCCATAAGAAGGAACGAAGTAAGTTCCAACTTTTGGATGGATCGTTTATCGCATCTAATAGTGTGGGACTCCGCATTTTGCGGGTGTTACGCGGACTAAAACCCTCCCATCTACACCCATTGATCCGCGCCGGGTAAACTCCTCAGAAGAACAATAGATATAACCTAATTTATTTTTGTTAAAGTGCATGAGGTGTTATTTACTTATTATTGTACTCAAATACTATTGCGGGTTTTTCCTATTCTGAAGTATTATTTCTGTAGTAAATTTATTATTACGAATGTATCATCTGCTTGTAATCATTAGATTTATAATGTTGGTTGCCGAAATAGTTATGTTTTGTAGTAAATTAATATGGAGATAACAAGAGATAAGCCAGAGCCTACAGACTTATGCTGTTGAAAATAAAATCTCAATATGATACAGGTAGAGTCGAAAGTACATTCAACATTTTGTAAGCTTCAATGGTTAATCAGAGATTACCTAATTTGGGGAATGTTTCCATGATTTCATAAATCAGCCTATATAGCAAAACCGGCGAACATCAATTTATAACACGTTCATAACTTTTTCGCATATTAATTACTTAAAAAAATCAATTTTGAATTCCATGCTGATTGTTTTTTGACGGTAAACAAAAGTACATAACTAAGGTTAGTTACAAAAAAGCTGCTAGAAGCGTATTATGGCATTCTTTTACGAAAAACTCTAGTCAGATTCTTTTCGCATTTTTCATATTGTTTGACTTCCAACTAATATACAATGATTATTTGATTCTTTAAATGGGAAAATTTTTCGATGCACAGCTGCGCTACGAAGCTAGGTCGGTTAATGTTTTTTATCACAGAGTTTTATTATACATACCTTTGAGTTTACAACTTCTGAGACTACTTAAAATGATAATAATAGATAGTGACAAAGGGACTTTCAGCTATGCATTAAATTTAAGCTTCGTAAATCCAACACTCGCAATTACTTTTTTAAAGTCTCTTCTTGATTTTTATAGTTACATCTCGTAGTTTATTAAATATGTGTCGTTCTTAGTAGATCTACATTATTCTCCGCATTTTGCCATATTTTAATGAAACAGGAATTTGTTAATATTCCCCTGGAAATGAATACCAAGCAGCAGACGGTTCCCTAAGAGAACTTCCTCTATTTTTAATTACTTTAAAAAGAATTCTAAAAGGAAATTTAAAGCCGGAGGAGAAGTTGCATGCAAACTTCACCTTTCTTTGAATGTTTTATTGAAAGAAAAAAATTGTCTCGAAGATTTTTGAAACGCTTTCAGCTGTGGTTGGGAAACTTGGAATTAAATTTGTTTCACGAACGGAAAAGAAATGTGCATAAAGAAAATATAGTGAGACTGTCAATGAATATATGCTTACCTACGTACATTAACGACTGTATTTCACCAAAACTATTTGTGGAAATACATCGGACTTCATTAATTCGCGTCCGTGATTTCAGTAATCCCTTTAATGGAATGTAATTGAATAATTAGGTATTTTGTAATTCCCACATTATATACATTATACGGTCACACGGACAGTGGTGAATTTTAGGATGGTTTGTAGTTGATAACACAAGTCAACATGAATTTTATGCATGAAGTTATGGAATGCAATTATCGTGTCATAAAAATTTGCTTTTGTACCCTAACCTCCTACCAAAATTTCTAGTGGCTTACTTCATGAAAAACAATCAGTGAATCAGTAACAAATCACCCAAATTTTTAAACAATAAGCTACTTTTTTTAGGAGAATAATTTAATTAAATCCATAATGCATTAAAAAAAATATAAATGGAGAATCATAAAAGACTGAATTATTAATGAATTTCGTAGGTAATCGGGCGAAATCGCAACTGAAAAATCACCTATTTTGACGTAAATATTTGTTTTTGTATTAAATTGCAAATTCATTTGAGATTTTATCCAGGCTTTTCATATCGACAACTACGTATAAATACAAGAAAATGTAAGTTTGTATTTTTCGTGTCCTCATATTCAATTTGTGTATTTATACATGACACGTGTGTCTTATTGAATTATCGAAGAGTAAAACTCTGATGTTCTGAAAATTGGCAACCACAGTACATAGTGCGTCTTATTGAATTATCCAGGAATAAAAGTCTGATACTTCAAAATATGGAATTGAAACTGGAGGCTTTGTAATCATTGTGTAGATATAAAGAGTTCCATGTCGCTCAATCAAAAGAGTCAATTTAGTCAATTGACTAAATTGGTTATATACTTTAACATTGTAGTGAATATCTGAAAAAGAATTAGATGGCTGACTAATCACACCTGAAAAATATCGCCTATCCAATCCGTTAGAATCATCCCTCATAGCATAAAAATTGCAAGAATTATACACTCAAGTGATTTATATATTAAATTTGTTCATATATGCAGGATAGATTTTATTGCAGCACTATTAAATGTTCAAAAAACATGACAAGTCGATTTTGGTTATAAAAATGGCATCCTTTTTACTAAAAATAGAATAGGTGACATCATGCCTGTTAGGGTAAACGGCATCATCATAATATTTTTAAGTAGAAACCGCCAGTTTTTCCTTAATCTAGATTTATCATCAAACGATTTAGATGACCGTTAAAAATGTCAGAATGTTACATAATCAAATATTTTTCACTGAGAATATTACAGACATGTTTCCATCTTAACAAATATACAGGGTTCCTAGGAAAGTTACGAATGTATTCTGGTAAATAACCATGGCTTACAATTGGTGAGAAGTATTTAGTTGTGCCAAATGAGAACTTACATGAATATGGTTGCTTAGGTAATGAATTTTTTGATACCAATTAGGATAGGGTGGGGCTAATTGAGCCATTTTTCAGTTGAATGGCCATAGCTCCTAAACGATAGTTCCAAACTTTTTTATGTGTATTCCTATGGATAAGTAATTTATTCCTTTCTAAAAGTGTCCTAAGTAATTTATCTCTCATAAGTCGTGTTTAAGAGCCTACGGTCTTTTTATTGGGAAATATTAGAGATGCTCAATTTACCCCATAAGTGAGGCAAATTGAGCAAGGATATGGGTCAAACGAGCAATTACAAAATTGCTATGTGATGAGGCAAATGTTCACTAGACATGTAATAAAATTGCTATTTTACAATCAACTTTTGTTTATAATTTATTAGTGATATAATAGTGAAACATCAACTAGCCTTTTAAAATTATTGGTTAGTTTTATTTGCTGGTTAAGTCGAAAATTGTTTTTTAAACTTTAGCAATTTAAACAATAACTTAACAATCAACAACAATTAACAACAACAGTTAACAATTTATTAATTTCCACGCAACATTTTGGAAGTATTTGAAAAATTGACGTATTTCACATTATTTGATTTTTTCATATATACTTATATTGACATCCCACGAGCAGCCAAACATTTAATGAAGAATATCTTTTTGTCCAAAAAAAAGGAAGCATAAACTTTAGAGGCGTATGTTCCTCCATTAGTGAACACACTGTAATTATATAGAGTTTACCCTGTTATTCATAAACGCTATTTACCGTTTGAATACATTAGAACTTGAAATACTTTTATAATTGGTTTCAATGAGGTAACTATTGCGTTTAGTTAAATGTGTTTTAAGTTTAAATATGCGGTAATGTAACGGTAGATAGCGTTAAGGCAATTAAGAGAAATCAATTTTAAAAATGTGATGATTGGCGTTGTGAATGTTGCTTTTTCATCGTACTTTTTATTTTAACTGATCTATCCAAAGTTGGATAGTATGAGCTACTTTTACCACTCATTCATTGAAATTGCTTTTGGGTATTCCCATTAATGGCAATAAAATCGAATCGAGTAGTAATTATTACATCTTATGTATTATTACTTCATGAATTTTCTGTAACCACAAAAGCCTTTTAAACCGAAAGTCATTCCAGAAATCCGCGAGAATCATGTAAAACGTATCGTTGCGGTGCGATTGTATGAAGCCCTCATTTCCTAAATAAAGCGTCTCATAAAAATCCCGACTCCATCTCGAGAATCGTCGTAAAGCTTCCAGCGGCAGAGGATCACGGGAAGAATCAATCACAGTCACCTACGGATTCAGTATTTCATGTCTGTGACAGATCGCGCAGAGCTTATTTTTCACTTGTCAACTTGCATAAAAAATGAAAAATCATGACATCCACTGGAATACCGTTGACAAGCGAAATTTATTGACAATCTTCGTGGCTTCCGATCGGCGACGTATTTATTTAGTTATCAGCCCTGCGATTGGGGCGTCCCCAGAAATTGATGCTTTTGTTTTTTTGGGTTTCCAACGGCGCTCTTGAATCCAACGACAAATTACCTCTTTTTTTATTACAGTTCATTTTTCAATACTTTTTGCACAATAACCAATAAAATTAAGACGGAAAGGGACATTTCAGGATCAGTCTAGTATACGTTATTTATTTGTGTGTATTAGTCATTCCGAAAACAAATACCCATCGCAGAGAAAGGAGGAATAACCATCGGTTACTCTACAGGATGTAATGGAATTCATGTTAAAAACTCCAAAGATAGAGAAGAATTCACTGTTTCCAAAACACAGGTTTTGAAAATTACAGAAAAAATACTTTTTGAGTATTCGAATAACAGCTGTTTCAAAGTACTTTTCAGAAATGTTTTCTTTTGTGTATGTTAACAAATCACCAAATCCATATGTAGGCGAAAGTAACACTTTTGTACATGACACTTTTACCTAATGAATTTCCTAGAACGTTCATTACCAGTTTTGGATTTTTCATTTTAATATGAAAAACTATTGTTATTGTAGTTGCGATGTCCCACTTTGCAGGTATTCAAGTCAATCAAATTATGTTAATTATAGGTTAGTATATTTACCACATACCACGGTGTATACTGCTCTCCTACTAAAGTGCTAATTTGATATTACAGGTACTTGCTACTCTACCTCTCGTCAACTATAATTGAATCTACCTGATACGGGAGAATCTGTATATTTTACAGATTAAAAGTTTTGCAATTAAAACTGTAAAACAGCACAGAAAAAAACTACTCACAGGGCAAAAATTCCATGATTTTATAAAAAAAAATTTCGAAAACAACAGAACCTTTTTAATGGGGATTTCTTTCATAGAAGATAGACCTTTGGTCTACATTCTCCTTAAGTTTGATGCGGTCTTTACGGTACACTCTGTATAGCATCACCTCTACTTGCTTGTTTGTTATGATCCACTCTCAGATATGTTCATATTGGTTTTCTATTACTTCTTTTTGTTATTGCTGCTACGTATATGTTTTGTCTTTCCCAAACATTTGCTTACTTCTTGCTCTTTTTGGGCTGAACCCCTTACATTCCGACATATATTATATTCCAACGGATTTTTGTATTGGGGTGCTTTTTCCCATGGTTGAGTAGTTCCTCTTTCCTTCGTGTTCCACATAACGTACATTATCCATTGGCCCCATGCATTGCCCAGTATTTGTATTATTTGTTAGCAGAGCTGATACATCATTGAACATTTCTTAAATTTTTATTTTTATGTTGGCTTTAGAAGTCTACGTAACCCCCGAGATTCCTCGCTAACTTTTGACCCCTTTCTTTTGGGGGGAACTATTGTTATAAATATTTTAATTATTAATTAAGCACTAAAGGTGCTTACTATTTATTCTTATATCAATGTATATTACACGTTTGAGTAGAATGTTTTGCACAATAGTTGAATTGTGCCATCCATATGCTCAATTTCATTTAATTGTTGTAATTAATTAGGTATTAGAGAAATTAAGGGATACCTAGGTATTTCTCTTAACAATTTTGTAGCAAAACAATAAAAGTGATCTATTGCAAAATATACGCTTTATGCAGGCTTAAAGAAATATGCAAATAATTTTATAACCTAACATATCCAAATATGCACTTTGCACAAGTGCCCTTCTTTACTAATCATTGTTTTTAACAAATGAGACGTTTTTCTCTCTTTATTCTTACGAATTTGGTTCATTTTACACAAAATTAATGGGCATGCTAAAAATGCGAGTACATATGGTCTAGCTAGTGTTTAAAATCTAAAATTGCATGGAAACGAGTTTTCACCCCCTTTTTATCTGAGCAATTCTTTAAATTAACTAATTTCTTATCACTGAGTAAAAATTGCCTGATGGTGATGATGTAATTTGAACATGGGCTCAACGGTCTCCAATAGAAAGTGATGCAACTCGACACCTACTCCTCCGATAATATGAGCACTGTAACAGTACATAAAGCAGCAATCTCATTTTTCACCCCTAATCTTTAAAACTGCCTTCAACGAAGGTGCTCCATAAGACCTCGTAGATTTACAGATTTGGAATAGTAATTTCCAGAAACGGATAGAATTTTCTTTAAATTAGTTTACGTTTGTGTGAAGGTTTTCATAGAGACTTCCTATGCGAAACGTGTCAACCCTAATTAATTCTGGAATGTTCAAACATTACTACTGTTTTGCACTAGTAATTCCGAATTTTCGGCATTTAACGACCGGATACATCCAAGAGAAATTTTAACTACCTAACCCACACAATACCGAACTAATTAAATCGGCAACAGGAAGAGTTACGTGTTAAAGCTGCCTTAACGTTAGAGTGCCTTAATTAAACCATGATTTACGCGGTTTTTCAAATTTTCCACTGTCCTCCCCTCATACCCACTTTGACGAATGTGAAACGCAGGAAATTAATGCCGTACTCGAAACTGACGAGCTCACCTTAGAGTGGGCGTCCTTTCATCACCGAAAAATCGTCCCTCCCAGCATGATCGATCAGTATATATACATATATACACAATCTCGGATTTTCCACGGGAGCAAAACACCCACTCACATCCTGATTCCCCATCGCCGAGACTTTTGTTGACATAAGCTAATCCTCTCTAAATTTGCAGAATCGTAGTGAGGGGTGCCATGTGACGCACCCATGGCACACTCGATGGGGTGGAAGATAACGTAACCGTACTTTAAACTAGAAAACTTCGGATCCGCGGGAGATTCGTTGAAAAAAAGGAAAAGTGGGATAATGAAACGGTGGCGAGATTTTTTTTCGTTGCGTAGAGATCGCCGTGATAACGCGATAGCGTCATACGTATACTTAAGTAGATTAAAGTTTACTGAAAGCTTAGAGCTTGAATTGCAAGAACTTGTAAATTTTTAACTAATATTCTGAGGAAGTACTTGTTTTCAGCAAATCTACTATTTGATGGAAACTCGTAACAGGTATACCCCCGAACAAATTGCTTTTGGAAAATGTTGGTGTGTATTTATTTGGTTAACGTTTTCACAGGAACTGTAAATAGCGAAAAGCTGAAACTTTGCATTTGGGCTTGATCCATTGAGGCTTGATAAAATCGGTTCAGGCCAAAGGGCACTTTACTCTTGTTATTTTTGTGCTGTTTCTAAGACTAATCCAACGTTTTTTTGTATACCTTGTATATTTTTTCTACTGTCTAACTCGTAATGACTACCATAATCGTTATCTTCACTGATCTGATCTGAAGGGCGCTTTGCCCTTTTGCATTTTCAGGAATTCTCAATTTTTCTGCTCTATATCTGTACTGCCACCTTAAATGCCTACATCCGTTCTTAAAAACATTTTTCTCTGAACGCTCTCAGAAGGGTACTTTGCTCTTGAGAACTTCCTAAGAACAAGTAAACACATAGACTACGTGCCGTATAGTAGAAGAAAGTTGTACCATGGACACATGGTCAATTTCTAATGTATTACAAAATCATTTATTTGAAAATTTGGTTTTTATTGTCATTGTTAGGAGTTGCTTTTGGGTGAATTTATTTCAACTAGACGTGCTTTTTAAGGACCTTAGAGCCCCATAAGAGCTTAGTTAACATAAAATTTGTAGATAAATTTGGTATAGAGCAATCAATAGACCGAAAACAGTGACAATAATTTATTAAAAAATTGTTCAATAGTCATAAACTATGATTTATTTATTCATTCTTGTTACAGCATTTTCATTAATCGATTTCGCAGTCATTTAATCGGTAATTTGTCTTCCACTATTCGTACAAGTGTGTTTTCTCGTGTATTTATATGCTGGTTCCTATACTGCTTTATGTGCAATATTTTCATTTTTACTCCGTTCTATTGTATCTGTACTTCGTTTTATGTCCCATTAAGGTTTTTCACAAATCCTCTTATCTATTTTCATTCCAGTCCTTTCAAGTGGCTTTTTGTTTTTGATGTGCACGGTCTCATTTTAGCTTTGTAAGTTATAATGGGTTTTATGACTGTTTTGTACACTTTGTGTCCTGATTAATATTCTTATTACTCCGTGTGGATTGATTAGGGAATTCCGCTGTTTTATTTGCTTTCACTACTTGTCTTGTGCTGTTAACGAAGTGCTAAAATATAAGAGATGTATCTTCGTCAGTTCAATACATTTTGCATTTTTAACACGATCACGTATTTTGAGTTTTCCTAAATAATATTGTTCAAAACTTTTATATCACTTCACTGACGTCCCTGCCATCACTTTCAAATTTTGATATCGATATTTCGGTCACTTGTAATTTACTTACAGCGTTGAAATTTTGCATGGTACAACGGTTTTGGTGACAATACAATATTATGAATTTTTTTCGATTTGTATATACTCTGTACCGGACTACAATTGTATCAAAATGTTTTCCGTATATAATGGGTACCAGTAAATTATTGGCAAACAATTGTTCAAAAACATTAATTCTAAAGATACGTAGGTGCAAATATCCGGATAGATAATTTTTTGAAAAATATTCTTTTCTCGAAATAGTACCAAAAAAATTAGTCGGCAAGTATTTTAAATGAGGAACTCGTGAAAAACTGCTAATTGCAGAATTCAGATAGGTTTTATATAATTAACGGTACGATACAGAAAAAAAAATTCTGGATAACTTTTAACAATATGACCTTTTAATACTACTACAACTAAAAATACTATTCAAGTGATTAAAACTATGAGATATGCCTTTAATTTACTCTAAAATATTATTTCGGTCAAAATGTTGGACAGCTCTATTAGGTCTCTTCGCGGTCCCATTGTATTTTTTTTGGGTGAGATGATGGTTTACCAGTTGAAAACTGTTCCAGTCTAAATTCATTCAAATTACATTCCCTACGAATGCCGTCAAAAAATTTCCAAATGGTCGGATGATTGGAAATAGTTCCAAGTTAAATGTGAAAAAGTAGGGGATAACATCGATACTGCAGAGTTCTTTGAATGCTTCTACTACATTTTCTTGTGGAACGAATGTCAGCGCATTTAAATCCTGAATTTTTAAAGAAATTTAATGATATTGTAATGTACCAACATTAGGAATATATTTACTGAATAAATCTCCAATTTGGAGAATTAAAATCTCTTTCCAAGAATTGTTCATTCAAACCTTTGTTTTCGAGCAATTATTTTCGGATCACTCTTATTACGGGGCTGTCGAAATGAACGTCCGAAATGCTCAAAACAATTTCTTCTATTACTTTTAATGCCATATGAAATGACGATTTGGAACGATCGAATTTTATTGATGCAACAGGCAATAATCCTGTAAGTCAAGTGGAATGTGCGCCCATGCATTTATCCGAACCATGTGTTTCATTAAATTAGCTAAATTATTTCTTAATACTCCAGTCTTTTCTTGCATTTCAAAAAAACTTTCACTTAAACAAAATCGTATTAATAAATGCAATATTAGTAAATACAGCTTCATTGCGTGTGACTTAATCCTTTTCACAACCTATTATTGTAATATCTTGGACACTTCAACAATTTGTATATGAGTGTTCTGTTTCCTGTACTGATTGGTACTTTTCTATTGCAGGAATTTATTGCAACATGGAATCCTGGAGGTTCTTGCGAAAATATGGTAAGTCCCTGAATTTTCTTTGTTAGACTTTCGCTGTTAGCTTCAATGACGTGTTAAATAGACGTTGACATTGATTTTAACGCTTATATGCTGAAAACAAAGCGACAATATACAATGCGAAGATTTTAATGTGGGTTAGGAATAACATCAGATGGTACTTTATTTTAATTTCGACAATACCAAAACTTTAACAATTGACGTAATACAAAATTTAAAATGCTATTTTTAATTGAATCTTTGAGCTTTCCAAAATATCAAACAATTCAAAAATCACTTCAAAATTCGTTGAAATATGAGAACTGAAGTGCGATTATCATAGATTTACGTGACATGTCGTGTCTCTCCCTACTGTGGTTTATTGAAATTTTGAATTATCATAATGTAACTCATATTATTAACAAAGGGAATCTTTGAGCTTTCCAAAATATCAAACGATTCAAAAATACAATACGTTTGGTACGTAAGGTTCGTTACTTGCTTTTCAAAACATGGCGGTTGTAAAATGCCCATTAAACTTTTAAGTGGTGAGTTTTAAATGGTGCCTTCGCAGATGTTGTGTTAGTGTTTACAGCTTAAGGTGTCAAATTGGTTCAAGATCAACGAAAAAATAAATTTGTGTGATATCCGTAAAATCTTGTAAATACAGTGGAGCTGATCAGCGCAGATGTAGCAGGTTTGCCATTCGGGGTAAGCACGGAAAATTTTGCACAACACAGGTAAAAATTAAAAGGGATATTCCTGTCCAATAATTGGCGTGCGAATTGTATCGCCCGCACGAATAAGTCCGGCGATATCACGTCACACCTCACCATGGATAATTAGGCTTAGAGATCGTACGTGGGATAAAATTTTTGGATCTACATCACATCTCTGACGGATTATTGAAGCTCCTAATGTGAGTAATAGACAGAATCACAAATCACACGAGGTTTGACACTAAGAGTTCTAGCTTCCCTGAGGTTTTTCTCTGGCTGCTGATCCCGAATTTCCTCAACGGAATCCGGACCCGGAGCCGAAAGCGACACGTAGCAAACGATAGTTTATTCCCGGGCCATAAGAGGGAGAGACAGAGGGAGGCTTGAAATCGTGCCCGACTTTTTATCCGCCGCATCCTCTACTGTCACCCGCAAATTGTATGTATGCCCCGCGTAAAAACCACCAATATTGTTCAGATCCGGAGCGTGTAACGCGGATATTCGCGCGATCGGGACCCGCGACGCCTGCGACCCCCGCCGAAAGAGAGAAAGAGAGAGAAGGAGGGGAAAGTTGTGCCTAGATGAGCGTCGGGACGCCTTTCGGCAGACGCCCGTCGTACTTCGAGCGCGTTGCCCACCCTCTGGACGTCGTCGAAATTCGCGAACCGTTCGCGGCAGAAACTCGCGCGAAGAGGAGGTAGAGTTGAACATATATAGTGCGTATTACGACTGACTTTTCGGATTTTGTGAGAGTTGCCTGGAGTTTAGGAGTTCGTAGGTTGGGGGAGTTTCGGTGCGGAGGTGAGTCGGCTTTCTATCAGAAAAACGGATTTCGGAGCGTTGTTGACGCGACAAATACATTAAATTTTTTTATATATACCACCAATTATATCATTATTACTTACGTATAATATTTTTATACTTTGTATGCTTTATTAACTATTTATAAGAATCGATAGAGAGATTAGGATCAAACAAACTGCTCACTTTTTTTAAATCAACGACGTTTCTTTATTATCTTTATCTTTATTTTGGATCACGGCTACAAATACAAAGAAGAAAGTCCCAAAAAAATAAACCATCACTAGAATTAGTAAAATAGACAACAAATAAATTTTGTAAGTATAGGTTTTAATAAAAATGGAAAATGAATAACAGAAGGTATGACACATTTAAAAAAATGGTTGTTGAAATTTGGTACATACTATTTTATATCCCAAGTTCTACATCTCTGATAAAACAAATTTCTGACGTCGTATCCATGGCAATATCGGGAATACGCTTGAAATGGGGCAAATGAAGAAAATAGCTGCTATAACGTTAAAATTTTCCATTTTCCTAAACGATAACAACCTTTCCAACTGGACGATACAACAGAAGTGAAGCGTAAAGATGTGGTAGTTCGTTTTTATATATTTAATTTTTTTCCTTTTCTTATGAGACCTTTATCACCTCTATACATAAAAAATATGATACTGCATTATAAGTTAAGATTCTCTACCTCAATTCTGCAGTTATGGTATCATTGAAGTAATAACAATCATCTCGCTTACTCCTCATTTTCAGACATTCTGTTCACGATCCAAAACATCAAATGACAGTGTCGCAAGTGACTATGATGATTATTAATTATGATTATTATATATGATGAAAGTATTGTCCTGTGTACCCAATGTATTACTTATTATAATTAGTGCAAGGAACCTTATAGATTATAATGAATCACAAATATTTTGGAAAGATATCTTTGGTTTTAGAAGAAATTGAACCGACTATTTCAAAATTATAAAAGCCCAGTATACATTTTCGCATACTCTTACTAGTAACTCACTGCATCTTTTCAAAAAATCCGGAAGAGTAGGAAAATTTAAACTATCTTTTGTCCCTCTGGTTCTGATCTAAATTAAGATTACGATTGTGCTTGTATGCCTTGATTATCGAGTTCACCAATTACCTTGGAAGCTTGTTCAAAGCCTGGTTAGGTACTTTGCTATCAGTGTCTCTGTGGAATTTTGTGGCAAATTTTTCGGAATTACTTTATATTAGTACAGTCTAAAGGGATCTTTCATTCATTTAATCAAAATGATCTAAAGTATTTTGAATTTACCGAATTACGTTCTCAGTTATTAGCCAAAACAACACACCAGGCTTCAACAAAAATAAACTCTTAAACTCTTACTTGTTATTCGCTGATTCTTTCCACTAAGCTCGAAGTCTTGTCCCTTTTATTCTTATTGTAATCCCACGACTACGGTTATGTTTATACTCCTTGATTACCGTGTTCACCAGTTACCATGGATTCTTGTTTAAAACCAGGGTATGCACCATATTATTCATAGTGGAACTTCGTGCTGTTAAGTTTATAGCCTCTAAATAAGGTGCTTTAAATAGTAGCAATATTATGACTGCACGAATAAGTCTATATAAAGTTTAGGACCCTTCCAGAATATCTAAGCGTATTTTCCGTCCCTCTCCATGTTAATAGTGAATTGTATTTTTCATGTTAACTGTTTACCATAGCCAAGATATATAAGAAAGGAATTATTTCAATCCTCTCCACATAAACAAAGAACTGTAGTTTTTATGGTGACTGATTGTATGGTAAAATATATCGGTAGATCTGCCGTGTAATCAGATGGACACGCCAGTAAAGTGCCATCAACATACAGAGTTACGATAGGAAAAAAAAAAGAAAAATATTTTTCATAAGTCTCCAATTAGTTCATTCATTATAAGATTAGCTAAGATTGGGTTAGTTGAGTTTCCCACGGCTGATCTGTCAAGTAATTTGTAGAACTTTCTATGAAATTCAATGTAATCAGGAATGGATATGGAATCGCTAAATTTGTTATAAGGTATACATGTAATATAACGCTATAAAACTTTTTTGGGAATATTATTGAAAAGAATGTAGTGGTATTTCGATCGATGCGATAATGCGTCCTTTAGGTATTGTTGTCTCTCTAACCAATTGCACAAATTCAAAACAGTTTTTTGGATTTTGAGGGAATGTCGTCCTTTTTTCAAAAATTTTGTTTGCAGTCTTGATTTACGGTGAAGATCGAAACGTCTTCCATTTAAAATAAGCGAGAAGTTTTTCGTCCTGAACTCACAACTCATTTATTATGAATTACTACGATGTTATTTATTAAATACCATTAAGAGATTTTGGTGTAATTTCATCAAAAATACGTGGGTACCTATTACAAAGAAAATCCACTTTATTTAATAATTTTACTTTAAGTGAAATTTCCATAAAAGTCCGTGGCTTTTTTAAAGGGTTTTCCAGGGTTTCTAACGCATTGCATCCATATTTAGCTAATGTTTGTGTCGAGCAATTCCGGACTCAAGCTGAAACTCAAATATATATTAAATAGATCTAACATACTTATGCTACGTGCTTATCGATACCTCAAAAACTGAAATTTTACAGTATGTAGAGAAATGGTTCTGTTTTAAACACAAGCTGTCATTTAATTAATTTTCTAACATTGTATACATATTTTACCTTCACCTTTCACCTTTAGTTTAAGAGTCATTTTTCTTTCCTTCACATATATTGATTTTCGTTTCTCCCTAGCTCTCAATACGCCCGTCAATTAATTAATTTTCTAATATCATATAGATTTTTTACCTTCGTCATTAATTGTTTTTCTACTAGGATACTTTTATAACCTAGATAGGTTTTAATTTAGAGTTCCTTTTTCTTTCCTTCCAGATACTCATTTCTCTTTGGGTCTCGGTACATGTTTCCATTTAATAACATAATTCACAATTACATAAACAACACTTGTTTTTCCATAACAACGGCTTATACGGGGCATTCGCTACAATATTTTGACTTGAGCTATCTATTTTAATGGCGGTGATGGAACATTTTTGACTTTTAATAAACTAGAGATAGGTGAGGTTATATTTATGATATGGGGACGATATGAGGACATTATTTTTGTACAATTTCAATGGTTGTGGAATTACTATTCTACATCACAGAAAAGTGTAAATTTAAAAAATAATAGTGCATTAAATGTAAAACAAATTAATATTGGTAATCCCACCCTAACATAATCGCTGAATAAGTTCTAGCAAATTAATTCAACCATTGTGGAGTATTAATACTATTAACGAATAGTCTTTTTAAACATATACATATGGTACAAGGGCAAAATCCTCTATGTGCTGATTGTCCAATCACAGTATATACATCAAATGACACTATCCAATTAGATTTTGCTAATCAAAATATTTTCAGGAATATCAATATTCAAAGTATACACTCGTATAACTAATTAAAAAATAAAAAACGGGTGCTCAGCCCTGGAATTTTGCTTACGCATAATTGATGTAATAATCAAGTATGTATCATGCATGGATAAATCTATGTTAGAACGTTGAGCTTTCATTATTTTTTTAATTGAAAATTGCTTTTCAAATTAAAGTCAGCCGTAGCATACTGAGTAACCCATCCCTGTCAACATATTACAATTTTTCTATGTATCTGTTGCATTTTTACATAGTGCACTACAGTTTTAAAATTTTATCCGGATATTGGTGGTTATCTCGCAACTTCCGCTGCGCGGAATTTTTATATCCAACATATGAAGCTTTTTGTACGTTGTATGTTAATATTTTCAAGTGGCAAAATCAGATCCGAAAGTACACGTTATTCGTTAAAGTAAACTCATTAAAATGACTGAATTGCACGGCGAAATGGGAGCTTTTTCTGTTAGATTTATTGCTTTTTAAATATTGTTCCAGGTTTTAGCGTATAATTTAATTTTTTAGTAGGTTTTTAATTGTTGGGAGCATTTTCACGAGTCTTTTTTAGGAGCATGTATTGTGTTATTCAGTGAAACGCCGGTAGTTAAAAGTTGCAATTGAAAAAGTGGGCATTAACGTAAGTGATCATTTACATTTGATGTTTTGAAAGTGGGAAATGTAATTAAACATCGTTAAAGATAAATATGTGTTTAGCATCAATTTATCTACTATGAAGTGGTAATTTTTATTTTTAATACTGACTTTTAATCTAAATCGCATCCATTTGAACATCCCCAAAAATATAGCGAATTCGTCATTTCTCGGCCCATTTAACCCAAATTTTCTTGAGAACCTAACGTGATAGATCAATCCAACCATCGCATTCAAATTCAGGGCACAGAATTGCAGAGGAAACCACTTTCCGTCCTCAAAGAATTGTAAGACTATTGATTTCTTCGCTCTCTAATACTGTTATGTAAAATTATTCCTTTCCATTTTTTAACCTGTGACAAGAGGATCCGCAGACTCCGTATATTTATGGCGAAATTTGTAGAATTTGTATTTTCCGGATCTAGACGTGTTGGCTTAATATTTATGACACACTCGAAAGGAAATGTGACGTGTGCATGCGAAGACAAAATTGTAATTGAATACCACTGCAATGATTCTTTATTAAAAACAAACGTGGTAATAGTTGGCAGTAATTTTACAGAAATCCTCAAGCTTTAGGAGGGTATACCGAGTTGTGCCAAAATCTTGAGACGAGATAAATGCGAGTATAGACATAGAGTATAGATATAAATGTCTGTTTCTGTGCTGATCACTTTTTGTCTCTTTAATCCATGGTAATTCGTGCACCGCATGGCGGAATTCGTTTGTGCACCTTTAAATGCACATGTGTAATTTAAGCGAATTTTGGAATAGTTTCACTCAACTTTTTTTTAAGTTAGGCGAGTTGAAATCCCTTCATCTTTATTTAATATTTGTACATGACAGTAACATCTATTTCCATAACATCTATTTCATTAGTTATTCTAACTCAGCACAAAACTTTTCAATTGCATTATCACTACATCCAACAGTCGAATATAAATTTGAAAATGTTTGTGAATGAATTAAATTTGATATTTTTTGTTGAATTTTCTTCTTGATGATGAGTCCAACTCTTCTATCGTGGTTGTTATTGTTTTTACTGAATAATATAGAACCATGTAATTTTTATACATTAACCATCTAACTTCAGAAAGGCCATAACCTGTATATTCAGCTTCTGCATTTCAAGCATTACTGTTGCAAGCTTTCCTGCTTTAAAAAGAGTTATTTCCCGCATTGCTACGCGTTCTAAAATAAATATTGTTTTCCTTCCGGGGATTCTTCATACCCTTGTCCTATTTAAGGGACCCTGGGGACTCTTGGGCACTGCTTGATTTGTATCCATGATAAGTGGTCCTTCTTGAAAAGGACGGTGTAGTAGTTTTTCCTTGTTTTCAGCACCGCAATTTCATAACCAATTAACCAGAATGTTGTTTCTGTCTGTGAATATCTGGCATTAGGTCTGTTTGAGAATCTTCTTGCAGTCTTTATCCAGTAGTGACATAGCTACTCTAGTATACTCTATGCCATTCACAGGGATTGCAGATTGCATATCTATAAACTCTTACATCACTAATATACATTATATTAAACAATCCTGGTTGTTTATTTGATTCAACATAAAGTAGAGTACGTCGCATTTTATTTGAGACAAAATTACGGTAAACTTGATACAAGACACCCTAATAAAAGGTCATAAAATATCTGTTGAATGTGGAAAGGTGAAGTGCTTTATTGCCGAACAGGAGAATGGTTTAGAATGGTCGTCTAGGATATTTGGACCGTACCGGAATTTTTAAATGCTCACAGACAAATTAATCTTTTCCACATCATAAATTTTTTTATATCATTTCCTTTTCTCTTTTTTGCTTATGGTGTTCAGGCCATTGCGATGCAGGTTCTATGTCGTCGACTTCTTCTAATTCTTTCTCACCTAATTTTAGCCCTTCGCCGTACTCCATATCTTCGTACACTGCTACTTCTTCATCTGAACCTGCTTCTTGATTTATTTCAAGTTCTCTGTTTAATCAAGGTCGCCACATTTCAAAAATCATGAAACGAACGCTTGTCAAGATCAAAGTAAATTGAATTTATTTTAATACGGCATTTAAATATATTTTCAGTCCCTATCTTACCCAACGTTAAGAGAATTTTACCTCGTTATTTTGTAATTTGAATTTACGCCACGACTGACCAATGAGAATAAGTACTTTTTAAGTTTATAAGTTCTTGAAGCCCCTCTTATTGTCTACGTACTCTAAGGTCCATTTAATATATGTAAATACCCTGTCACTATGAGCGGACAATTTCTGAGCCTCGTCATCTTCTTCGTTTATAATCTTTTACAATCGGGGTCCGGATAACACGTACCACTATTCGAGTCTCAAATAAAATGCGACGAATTATACTACATCTACACAACAAAACACTTTCCAATACCTCAGATGCTCTTTCACAAGTACGACTTGTTTCGTAATTCTTAACAACCGACACCTACCACCTCTTCAAATCAAAAATCTCATCACTCATTATGCATAAAGCAGCGCAACACATCTCTAGTGAAACATCGGTTTTAAGCTTGGAGTTTATTCAGGAGTCCGAGAACTCATTTACACATTAATATCATCATCGCATGGAGGTGATCGCGGGCATTTTAATAGCTAAATCTCCTTCGAAATTAAAGGAGAACAAAAAAGGGATAGATACGGATTACTAGAATTAATTCCACCGAAAGTATTCGGGGAACGTTTACTTCTGGGAGCTGGAATTAAATTAAAACAGTCGTGTTGGTCGTAACAGAAGACGTGTACGTGGAACTCCTGTTACTTCGATGCTTGCTTGCTTGGCACGTGATTTTCCATTTTCCCTTTAAATTATCGGGGAGGTTATTGCGGTTGAAATGAAGTGGAAATTGGTGTGGGATTCCTGTGTGTGTATGTGTGTTTCAATCATACATTTTTCTGGGTAATTTGAAACGAAATCACACTTTCCCAATGTAATCTGACCGACGTAATGTTACTCTTGCAGCCAAAGTACAAATGTGATAGCAAAAATTCGAAATAAATATACACGGATAGACTGAAACGTCTGTTATCTCTCGACGAAAAGAAAGGGGACATCCCTGAAATTATTTGAACGATTGTTATGGTTTCCGGACGTAGTCTTATTACATAACCGTTTTCATGTAAAACGAGCGATTTGTTCCAATACTCTTGCAAAGATAAACGAAACTTCCTCGTTCCTGAGATTGAAACGGGCGTCTGGATGGCTCTGGAACTCCATATTTTCTCTGCTCGCAGACGTCGTTAACGGTCTCCCGAAAAAGTGCCACCAAGGAAAAAATAACGGTTATTTAGATGTCCCGTTGTTGTACGGACCCTTTTAGAAGTTTTTGCTCTCCCACGGAGTTGTAAAAGACAAAAATATGTCAAACTTTCATATAACTCTTCTGCACAATGAGCTAATAGACACATTCTCCAAGCGGAATAGACGTCGGGAGACTTTTGCAACATTTATACTTCGTTCAAAACGTTAGACCGTAAAAAATCATTACTTTCTCAAAATGAATTTCTTTCGTCTCACTTGAGAGCGAGAAAGAGAGAGAGAGGCGTGGGGAAAAAGCGTCTTGGGTCCAAGAATGGAGATGAAAGCTTCGTTTTAACATTTATTTACTCCTGCGTATTAAACTACTTTTTGTGAAAGTAGCTTCGCTTCGCGTGCTCGCAACTACGCGATTTGTTTTGTAAATTCGGACTTTACGACAAAAACTCTTCTTTTAATATCCGTTATGCTTTTCAATTTCATCGCGCCGTCCATGTTTCGAAAATTTTTTCCCTCTCCCAGTCAGGGATTGAATATACGCCCGTCAATTCTGTTTTAACTCCAATAATCCGAATTGAATTTTCCAAGGAATAGGAAACAATAATTTACAATTCGAGATAAAAAGGCAGCTGCTGGAATTACCTTTTTATCGCTTGCACGATAGTCAATTCCGGAGGCTTTTCAATAAATAAACAAAAGGTTGAGGGAGGAAATGTCTGGAAGCCTTTATGTTGTTTCTTTTTTCAAAAATCAATTCGACGAAATGGTTTCAAGTTTTTTTGTTGAATTTCATTAAAAAATGAAAAGTAAAGCTACAATATAGGAACAGTAGCGAACGGCAACATTTACCTTAAAAGTTTTCACAGAAAGAAAATTTCACGAAAGAAAAATATCCAGATTCGATATTCCGATATCTTTTTACCGAGTGATGTTTAACATTGGGCATTTTTTTCCCTTGGGAAACTCGGTGTACGTTTGCAATTTCGTTTTAAGTTAACTCAGCGTAACATACACGCGTATTTACACGGAACTGTGAATAATGTTCTCTCGGGGGAAAATACAAATTAAAAACTTTTTCCATTGCAGATATTATCTCTTTAGGTGGGTTACGGTGTTGTTTCTGTCGAGAACTTCGGCCATTTTGTTAAATTGTCCTGGATTAGTAGTGGGACTCTGAGAATTTTTAATTTATAACATATCAGCTGGTGTAATGTGGAGCGAGGTATTATGTGGTGCCAGACAAGCGCTGTTTTCCTGCACGAGCGATACTCTCGTGTATTTCGCACATTTTCGTGCATTAGTGCTTGCTGTTAAATGTAGGCAAGCCCGAGAGCTCAATGGATGAGTACAATTGTTGCTATTTTAAAATTCTTAAAATAATATCATTTGAAGCTGTGACAGCTGCTTCTCCTTGTTTGTTTGGGGATTTGGTGTTCGTAATTAGAACTCGTAATTGCATATTTTGGGTTTTTTCATTAACGTATTTTTTTAGGGTTCTCTTAGTTCTTTTCTTAAGGTTGTAGTAGTTAGGTTAGTAAAAGTTTTAGTGATCTGAAATTGACTTAGAATATCACTTTGAGAAGTAACTCCTGAACTTTTAAAACCAGTTTGGCGCTGAGTAAAGTTACGAAGTTACTAAGAAAATTCCACCAATTGTAATCGACCGATGACATTTTACACGAATTATTACAAGTAATACAGGAGTACAGGAGCAATAATGCAATAATTGTAATACAATTTAAGAAGATGACGAAATAGTAAAAAAATTTTGACAATTATGAAAACCTAATGACATTTTATTAGCAGTTGCAATTGTCTTAGTGTTTGCTTCTTTAGACAAAGTTAGGAAACTTCTTAGCTACTTACTTTAAAGTAAATTTTTTGTGGAGTTGGAAACTGTGTAAGTTACTTGTGTTAACTGCAGATTGTCAATTACGGTTTTAAAGACATTGTAGTCATTTTTAATCAGATCTGACGGTACAAAGAAAATTCTGACGTTTTTAAAGAATTTATATAGATTATAATGAACTGCAATTAAAAAAGAAGTCTGAGAAGTAAATAACTCAGAAAGTCAGATATCAGTAAACACGAAGAATGCTTCAGCGGATTTTGATAATAAATGTAAAATGTAATGCAGTTCCTAAGAACAGCTTTAGTTTTACATTTGAACTTGGTATCGTTTGTGGCTTTGGAGATATCGCCTCCCACAGAAACACACAGAGACAGGTTAACTTCCAAAAATAGGTTTTTTTGGATTTCAGGGGACCTTAAACGGAAAGAAAAGTTGAAATCTCGATTTTCAGCTTTGCACTGATCGCAATACTTATTATTCTTATACCGTTTTGGTAGAATTGGGGTAAAGAAGATAAAAATTAGAACTGTCTGTTTAAAATATATTTTTATATGTTTTCAAATAAGTTTTGATACATCTAAAAAATTGAAAAGTTTCTAAATCGCTTAGCACAATTGTAAAAAACATATATCCTTTTAAAACCAGGCACAACTATCTTAAATTAACACATATATTTGATGTAAGGAGTTCATTTACTTTAAAGGAAAATTAAGGGTTTCTAAATTATTTGTTACAATTGTAATGTTCCTGCGACAATTTTAAAGGAGTTGCATATATTTTAAGGACCATATGACCATATGAAATGCAACGTTTTGAAAATCATTCTCATTTTTAAAGAAGTAGAGCAGTTCAAAAAATTTGTAGAAATAAATGAAGATAATGAACTGTAGAATAGTATTAAACACGGTAAGGTATAAGTTCCATGCAATGCAAGACAGCAAAACTTCCTAAAAATAAACAGCTTGAAATTAAACTCTTACGATAAATCTCGGAAACCGTTTTCTTTTGATAATCGCAGTCTGTAAACTTACAGCTTCAACCCAACACTAATTTATTAAATAAATTTATTATTTACATATTTTCCAAATACACGGTGCAAATATAATCAGGTATAATTTTATTTATACGCAAGAAGATAAAATTTAGTATATTTTTAAAGCCTTTCATGTTGTACGATTTTTAAAACAGCTGCTTTTTAGTCTGTAGCTAACAAAAATGGCTAAATGTTATGTAATAAAGAGCGAGAATGTCAATTCTTATAGGTTGCATATATTGACCTTTTACAGCCTATTTTCAGTGATTAACCCATCACAATCCATAACAGGTGAAGGAACGTTAAGAAAATGGTGCATACGCACGCCTGTACTTTCACCAAATTGTAGTGTAGAACTATTGGCAACTGCTTCAAAAGACTTATGTGTATGCAATTGTTCAAAAAAATTCAAAATCACAGTTGTTCGAAAACACGTCTTCAAAAAGATATTCCACGGTCACAATTCAAAGTAGCGTAGCTTAGTAATAGAAACATACAAAATGATCAAATTTTGTTTTTATTTTCTATTTTAAAGTTTATAGGTATTGTCTTATGAACACCTTTAGTATGTTCTATAATGTGGAAATCAAACCTGGTAGTTAAATTTTCTAAACGCTCACAACTGCCTGTGTGTATTTCCATTTCCCTAATTGACGCTGCGATTTTTTGTTTACTTATTAAGCCAACTAAATTAAAGATGATTGGAGGGGAAGAAAACCCTAAACAAAACATGCAAACATCATAAACACCTCCAGTAAAGAATTTTTTTCATTAATTAAGATAATTTCTACAATTACATTTGAAGAATTCTGTTTCAGCGAATGTTTTGAGTGATCTGTTAAACTTGTGTATCGAGTTGTTCCGATTTTGGTACATAATCACGTGAGAACTTTGATGGAAAAAATGGAATGCTTTTTTGAAAATATCCCCTGAAAATTGTTTCGCCTTACACGAACTTCACATAATTCGTATGTTCTTAAAACTTTCACGTTCCATTTCACGAAATGAGCTTATTGACCTTTTCTTGTATAATTCTGCTCCAAAGGGAACCCAAATCATCCTGCTTTTTGTCATTATATTTCAAACATAATCCCCACCGATATGAATATTCTACTCATGAAATACGAGTATTATCCAAACAGCATGATTTAATTCTAAAATATGGCGTGCTATATCGCTTTACACGCTTAACTCGTGAAAAATGAAAAAATCAAATAGGTAATTCGCTCCAACGTTGAAAAAAAAAGGAACGTTCAAATCCGGATTAGGGCCTCGCGCTCCAGTAAAAGCCTCAATCTGAACCTTTTTATTCCATCCCGGAGAATAATCAATCAAGATTTCGAGCTTCCTTGGGAAGGATCACGGTCGTCCGTTCACCTATGTGTTGCTTAATAACTTATCTAAAAATACAAGTTTTGTGCCATGCCTGAAACTTGAACGCAGAAGGATTTCATTAAAGTTTTCTTGAAGGTTGAAAAAGGCACGAGATAAGATCGAATAAAAAAAGTTATATGATCAAGTACATTTTAATTTGCAGTGACATTCGTCTAGGCTAGTTTTGTAAGCCGTGAAATATTGAAACTGTCTTAGCAATTGTGCGGTGTTTTACATGGAGAGGTGAATACAGCTTCGAAGCTCCTTCCTTCCATATTGTACATTATGTGCTGCAGTTATTAAAGCGATGTTTGCAATTTATGCCTAGCAATTTTTCAGAAAGTTGCCAACCAGATTTTTCCACATGTACTCCAAAAATTTAATGTTTTCTTGCTGTGGTACAATTTTAATTTGTTTGGTTATTTAAATCACTCGATCATATGATCTGTTCAGATTGCTTAAGACCAATCTGTTCAATATTTGGGTAATTTCAGTTCAATTATACCACAGATCGCTGATCACGAGTACTAGATGCTAGAAGTATTTAGAATAAAAAGAATATGTGAATATTTTGTTCAACATTTTCTATGATGGTGGATTAATTAGTGAACGGAGAGCATATTTTGGGAAAATTTGTTAATAGAAACTTATATGTGACGTAAGAATCTCGTAAATTCGATATATTTTGTTTTTAATAAATATACCCAATACATGCATGCATGAAACATATCATTTGTTCCTCAACAGGTCTTCGGAATTTGCAATAAAAAGGTCAGTTAACGTTATTTTTAATCCCCGTTAATTTTAAGTAATTAATTTAATTTAAATTTAAATTTAAAATTAATTTAAGTTAATTTTAATATTTTAATTTAAATACTTCAATTCTCTTGATTAAACGATTTCGAAGGAACCATACAAAAGTCATATTACATAAAATAATATGGCTCTCATTATATTATACATTATTTTTAACCCTCTGAGGACAGTAGTAATACTAATTGTAAAAACGATACACACCCAACTATTAATAAATGGAAATACTTCTTTCCATGTCGACTGATGTATTCGATACATTTTAAAACATCATTGGCTTTAGATGAAAATCCGATTAAGTTATTTTAGACTTTTCAAAAATTTCTTCCCCTGTTTTCCCTCGGTTTAATACTTTCAAAAGATCTTTTCTCACGTTAATTTTACACATTCTGAATGCAATAAATTAAATGTCCTCTTATGAATATTTATTGAGAACTTTTTTCTTTAATAACGTTGTACTCAATACGCGAATTCCCATAGAGAAATTCCAATAATGAATTAAAAAATGTACTGGATAAAAAATATAAAGAATGTTGATAATACACAAGTACGCAAAATATGCAGTTTTGCCCTTTGTTTATAAAAGCCAAGGACTTCTATTCTCTCTTTTGGTTATTGCGTTTAGTCTAAATGTTGTCGTTTTACCTTTATTGTATCATCTTTTGTTAAGAAAATTTGGGAAGTTCAAAGGACAAATTTACCCTTCCGTCGAGAATAAAATTCTTCCGGTGCGTTGATGTGGAATACGATTTATATGTGCCCTCCTCCCCTGCGACCATCTGCTTGGCTAGTTCGCCTCGAAGATTCCATCAAATACCTCAGGCGCCAGATGCTTGCCAGCCCAATGATGGGACCCTCATTTACATCGGCGGTCCACTGAAAATTAAAAGGGACTTATTGATAGATAAGGGCTCCGTGTTTCACGAATCGAGGCCCGTTTTGCGGTCCACGGTTGAAATTATATTAATTGCAGATGGCCAGAAGTAATTTATAGATTCTGCTTATCTCTTATTAGAGTGATTAATCCTCGGAAGATGGAGAAATCGTGGATGTTATGCTACATTAGGTGTCCCGCTGGAAGGACGGAGGTTCACTGGGGGAATAGCTCCCGTGGACTTGTACCGGCTTGATTCCACACCGGACCAAAGGCTGAATTGTTTCGTAATTAATTGACGGATGTGTCATTTAACAAAATTAATGTAGCGCGCACTATCGAACTAACACCATTTACGTTAATTAAACGAAGTGCTTCTGATAATGCCGCTAGGTTAATTTCTTAAAACGATTATCCGTATTCACGTTGTAAGTGCGCCGAGGTAGAATGACACTAACGAATTTCTAGGGAATACTATTAAATTTTAATAATACTACGAAAGAAAGTGTATCCTAGAGATATTAATAAAACAAATTAAGCGGCGTATCATGCATACATATCATGTGCGGACTGGATTTACGCACGGCATGGAAGTTATCCTTTTTTGCAAAATATATATGGGCGATTCCATGTCAAGTGTCGTGAGGTTGGCGGGTCATATATTGTTACCTAATCAACCTACTAAACTAACCTAACCAAAACTATTTCATTGTATTGAAGGTTTAATTACAAGTATTTACCCTAAATTTCAGCCCAAAATATTGGCTGTGGAATTGCACAAATCAATCGTTACTTGAGCATTTACCAAAAGTTATGCCAGAAAAATGAAATTATTGGTTTTGATACGGTTCCTTTTTTGCCATATATCTTCATTGCTTTGACTCTCGTTGTCACAAGCGATACCGTAAATATCAACAAAGATTATTTTAATGAAGCTATGCTTCTTATGAGACGTTCTGTCTGATAGACAACAAAAACACGAAACGACACCAAAAAGTATAACATCGTATACAGTACTAGTTACGTTTCTTATTTTTTCCTTCGTATACCTCACTCATTATATACTTTGCTCTTCCTGAAAAAAGTGCATTCAATCGGATCACATAGGGTCAACGTGCACAATTTCACCGTATTCTTTAGCATATTGCGTGTGTTAGTAGTAGCTACTGCTGTGCTGATTACCTTCTATGTAAGTTCCGCAGAAAAAGTCATCGTTGATAAAACCAATATCATATTTCTTCATTACCTGTTTTAAGTGAACTTTGTTTTAATGACCAAGTTGTTCAGGCCAAACGATTACACTTACCTCAGCAATGCATGAATTTTCCGGCTTCTTAACTTAAATAAGCATCTTGTATATGCGACGATCACGAACACCTTGTGCCTTGACGATGTTATCACTAAGAAATTCACAGCGGATTTTCTATGAAACAAAAGTCGATCTTTTTTCAGTCGCAGAGATTACTAAAAGTATATTTCGGCGTGCGTTAAGTACATACAATACATTTTCCGATGTGCATGAGAATAATTCTCCCCTAACAAAAACTTCGTACCTGATGGAATCTCTACCAAGAGCATCTCTCGTAATTATGTTGCCAATGTAAATTTTAAAGGTCTGGAGCTTCTTAAACTTAGAAAAGTATTCCCGACGATGAGTGACGCGTTCAGTAGCACCGCAGCCCACAATCTAACATTTTTGGTTTTTGCAAGACAAAGTTTTACACATAAAAGCCTTGTCCTTTTTAACGTTAAAATTTTCACTTCGTTTGACTTGGACATACATTTCGAAAATGATCATATCCGTGACACTTGATATTCTTCTTATCCGAGCTTGTTATGTCCGCCTGCATTTCGTATTGATGGTCTTGACTCTTGCCATAATTATTATTTTTACATTTTTAAATACTTTTTTGCTCTCCTATTCCTTGAGTATTAGCATTACTTGCTCTTAAAGCAACAGCGTTTTCCTGTTTTCCGTGCGTCTTCTCCGGCGCGTTTCATTAGAAGTTAAAACGATCAAGTTTGATAACCAAGCTTGGCACAAGCTTTCGTAGTGTTCCGGCAATGAATCCAATTACTTGACCACCAACGATGGGTCTTATCACTATTAATTAATCTTCACTTTCATTTGCGGCAGCCCTCAAAATACATTTTCAAATTTAGCAATATGTGCTACCATACTATCACACATATTTTTTATTGAAATTGGAAAATTCCTCTTGAACCGTATTGATTGCTACGTGTGTGTTGCTGAAAAATATCCAGGAACGTTTTCGTCCTGTCTCGCGCTGACTTGCACGTAACTAGTAAAGTCATTACTTTTGCTTTGATACTTTTTATCATAATTAGATCACACGATCCGCCTTCTCCCATGCTTTCAGAGATGCCTCGTACGCCGTCTTTTCTACTTCGTTCGCTCCTGCTTTCAGCGCCGGGGGTTTTGTCAGCTCGTCGATGCACGCCTCGTGAGCACACAGTTCCGCGTCATACTGCCAAATACTCCAATCCTCAGCGCCTCGCTACTTTTCAGTGACATAAACTTGCATTTCTTCCGCCATTGCAAACTTTCAAACTGCTTAAATTCCAACGACAATGATATTCTGCCATCAACAAAATTATCCAGTTACTCGTAACCACGCTGCTACCATGTTAATAAGCGGTCAATTTAAGACACACAAATTGTTATTAACGTGGTTTCATTGAAAAGATAACAGGAGCTGTTATACCAGTATTTAAAAAAGATGACTGTATTAGTTATATCAAAAAAGAGACGAAACAAATCAATAGTAACCCCCGACGACACTATACGAGAATTAGGATAAAAATGCTTTGATTTCCAGTAAGTTTCTTCTTGTATGGGTTATCAACTATTCTTTTCTTCAGCATCTCTATAGCAGTTATTGCTCGTCTTTTACAACGATTGCTCTAACTTTATAAATTTTGTTTTTTCGCCAACTTATTGGTGAAATAGTTTTATGTTTGTATCACGGTTCTCTCTTTCGATTCCTTCTATTTAAATTTCCAGATAATTTCTCATGGCTGCTATTATTCATTTGGTATTTCTCGCTCTTTCATTTGCTTCCTTCTCTTTTTTCTTGTTGGATTGCAACCATTTTTGCCTGGTTTTTACTTTTCTCTTTGTGATTTCGGTACATTGCTTTCAGTTGTTCCTGTGACTTCAATTGCAACGTCATTTATAGTTGCTTTCATTTCTTCCTGTTCTTGTTGTATGTTCTGTGTTCCTCTGCTTTGCATCCCTTTGCTTAATATCGCGTCCATGCCGTCTTGATGTTCTTCTAATTCTTTATATTATTTTGTTTCCCATTTGTTGGTTCCATTTTCATAAGTCTTTTCACTTTTTGTCTCATCGTGGTCACCACAAGGAAATGGTTAGTGTCTTCGCATGCCCCTTTACATGTTCTAACGTCTTTTAGATTTGATCCTTTTCTTAATAAAGTAAGAGGAAACGACGAATAACAACGGGATCAAGGCAGAGACAACTTTGAGAAAGCTCCTCCCAGCTGCTTAGATCGTGACTTTCAGGCACGCCTCTTTTAGTAGGGAGAAATAAAAACGTCACCCGCCCCTTTTGCCTAAAACAGATTAACAGCCCCCTTTGTATTTGATCTTTACCATGTGACCTATTTGGGTGTAATTACTTTGGCCTGGTGCCATCCAGGTAACTTTATGTCTAATTTAATGTTTGTACATCGTGCTACTTATAATATATAATTTCGCACTTATCGCCTAATTGCATAGTTTCGAAAATGAGAATGAAAATATGATGGAATTCTGATAAACAGTATGCAAAAAGCACAAAGGGCCTAAGTGGCTTTCACTTTTGTTACTGGTGTTACAAATTTACTTTTTGCAATAAAAAAATCCATCACTCAGAAAATACCTCGAACATTTTTGAATCACTTGTGTTTGTAATAATTTATTAACCGAAATGTTCCTAAATTTATGATTTCATTAAATGATGATTTATCACTATTTCTTCCTCGTGCACAACCCATAATACTTTAACTAGCACTGGATAGCCTGATTCATAACTAAACATTTGATATTTCAGAACTTCGCAACTCTTTACGCCGTGCTCATAGTTTCAATTTACATGTACCTAATATGGGTTTGTTTAATATATATTCTTGTGTACCTCGTTCTAGTAATGAAATGATATTAATTGCCTTGTTGGTTTGTTTGTATTATATTGAAATGTAATTTCCCAATAAAATTGTATAGATGACAGCCTTGACAGATTAATTTCGAGCATTTGATCCAGTCGAATGACAAATTAACACGTTTAATAATGCATAATGCGACGTTTCTGACTCGATTCCTAATGGCATTCCAAACGTTAAATTAATAATCATCCCTGACGTATTAATTCGGCAATTAAGATCCACAGTTCACGTCACCGCTTTCACTTCATCCCCCCCGGAAACATATTTTATACGGAATCCATTCCAAGACAGGCTTTACGTTCTGTAAGCTATACCTCACTTTCTAAAACACACTCGTACATCAAGTATGTTCCAAATTGATTATTTCTCAGGCTGCTGAGATGTTCCCATATACAACTCTAATGTCTATGCCGTTTAAATATTCCATGACTATCAATGTGTTTCAAGCTAGAACGTCCCGTTACTCGATATTTGCAATTACCTTGAATCGGTTCTGATAACTTTGAACTGCGTCTATCGGGTGCTTCTTTGTTGTACATGAAGTTATCTCAGCGACAATGCATTTACGTGGACCGTCATGAGGTCTTTTACAAATTTTGTAAAGCCCCTGGAAGCGTAATGTATATGATAAATTGATTTCGTTTCCCTTCGGAGTGCTAAGTGCTCAAACGTTGCCTGTTTTTATCTTTCGAAACTTCCAGGTAAACAGGTTTCGCCAAAAGGAAGCGCAAAACAAATACAGGCGAAAAGTTGTTTTACGTATTATCTTACGCTGTGAAATTTTAATAATCTCAACCGTGAACCTCCCTTATATGAAGCTTTGAATTTTGAAGTTTAGAGTTTGTTATAAGTTTTGGTGTTAGAGTGCAGCTTTGCTGCAACCTTACCCCAATCAGTACACCGTGGAGTGAAATTATGCCCCTTCAGGGTGTTTCATCAACTTTTAACTAAATAATAAACAGCTCATTTTACGATACCATACGTTTACGATACGATACCTAATTTGCCCCTTCGTGCAACCCAGATCGTCGGTTCGGCTCGTTTGTGCACAATTTCCAGCAAAATTTTTATAACGATCCGATTTGCGTGCCTTGTCTGGCAAAGTTTATTAATGCATAGTGTTCGATAGAGTCGAAGGCCTCCATGGAAGGAAATGTAAATCTGTTACATAACGTTCCCTTCTTTCAACATCTACATGGAACCCTAATTAATTACATAGTGTAGCTCTCTTATAAATACCACACTAACTATAACTAAAATATTTTATAATCAGTTAATTATTGCCATGGGGCGTTGTGTTCTCGTCCCGTAAGAATTTTACTTACATTAGCGTTTTGTTCTGAATGTACTGACACAATTAAAAAAATATTTTGGGTTTATTAAAAATTTCGATTAATTTTAGAAATTGAAATATAGTGCTAGAGTGCTAGGTCATTGAACCGCATATAAATTAAAATTTTTAATTAAATATGATATGAATGGTTCTAAAACTCGGTAGTGCAAACATGCAACTTTAAGTTATTTCGTAGAATTATTTCCCAGGCAAATAGAAGCAGTAGTAGCTAATTAAAACTTTTAAGACCACGGAATTAAAAACTACAACGTGAATAAGACTCTTTGAAAACATTTTGATGTCTGTTTTGCAGTTTCTCTCGACTTTCTCAAAAATTCTTTCCACACTTTTGATTAAATTTTACAGTTACAAAGCACACGATAAGATCTACAAGTTCATATACCTGTTATATCTGAGTTCTAAGTGGAGTTGCGATTTTTTAATTTCTTGCATTTTCTTATTTATATTCGTCGAGGTTAAAAATTCATTTCTCATCTCTCATCTCATCTCATCATTGATTTGTCTAGTTATGACGTCTTCATTTTCTTTAAAGAAAAACCCTCAGTTTTGTTTTATGTTTTTGATAAAGCTTCTTGTCCACCATGCGGGGGCGCCGTCGGGTTCCTCTCGCCAGAAATTTGTTGATCCTGAGACAATAAGCTGCAAATCAAGGATTAAAGAGATTATCAAATTCCTCTAATTTCTACTAGTAGGATATACTAGGCCGGTACGGTGTCATCTTAACCTCACTTTTTCTTTTTTATTACTTTGTTATGTGGGCACTATAGTGCGAAGTTTAGAGGATAATTTAGTTTTCCCTCAAATTTCTTATTGCCGATTTTGGAAAATTTACACATATTTCAATAGTGACTTTTCAACTGATTTTCATTGCGAAACTAATTCAGAAACACTCGTCGACGTGCTTACAACTCCACGAAATTTCAAAACAAATTACATCAAGGAGGTATCAAGGATTACATCAAAGATTACATTAGGAGCTCATTATTTCTCTCATGTTTTCGCTACATGAAATTCTTGTAATTCTGTGCAGAATGCATTTATCTGTGCTGCGTATGCATTTCAAACTACTATAATATATGTAGGCAAGTAGAATGTGGCGCCGTAGGGTGCTTTGAAAGCACTCTTGCTGAACGTGGGTAGAAAATGATGTGATACTAACATTCTTTTTGATTTTTTCAATAAAACTTTGTAAGTATTTAAGTTACTTACACCAACCAAAGTAATTATGAATTCGCAGTACGACTGCTTTGATGTGGTGTACTTATACATGTATTACGAAACTGCTACGTAAAACGCTTAGAACTCAATTTACGTATTTAACCCTTTTCACAAAGTTGGAAACACAATTTTAAATAACTGAGGTATTTATTTGTAGATATTTGCCTGAGAAATATAACTGAAAACGAATGGCGTTTATAGCTCATTTGGTTATGAAATTATCACGACATTAATGGTTGTTTCATAAACATTTTCGTTCAACTCATTGCGTTCCTTGCAATTTGAATTTGGAAAAATGTAGAAATTTATTTTTAGATGTTTGTATAAAGAATCTTTTAGAGAAACAATGAAGTGAATATCTTAATTAAATGCCGAAAAAAACGAAACAAATCCCAAACAGACTCCGTTATAAGCCTCTAAAATCCTAATTTCGCAAATTCCTTTCTTTTTCTTAAAAGAATTGATCTTTAAATTTTCACATTTCTAACATTAATAGTTCTGATGGGGCTTTGATGGCTGAATATCAGTCAGGAAAATCTCCTTTATAGATACAGAAGGTCTAGCCACATAGTAAAAGTTTTCGTTGTCTTAGGCAATCTAAACACGTGTAGGTTTAATAAGGTGGTTAGGCATACTGCAACTTCATCTCAGTGGTTTCATATTCCCTGCACTTTTCTTTCATTCTCTCAACGCAACTTCGAAGTAGTTGCTAATTAGTGCTCAAGCCTCGTCTAAATCCCTTTCCTAAAACTCCTCTAAATCCCTTTCTTAAAACTCCTCGTTCAGAAAGGTAATGTCCTACCCTTCTTATCCTTGTTTTTCCATTTTCATACATACATTTACACTTCAGCAGATAGTATCGTTTTTCAATATCAACAACTTGGATGAAGTGATTCGGTGAATTGCATCCCAATATGACGTCATTATTCTTAATAATCCCCGACCCTATAGTTTACCCCCTCATTGATATACCAGCATCTCGAGGACCACCCCCATCTACCGGTTATAACTTCTAGTGTTGCCATCGGAAGTTCTTTTGTGCCAGCGAATTCATTTCCCACACAATGGGATTATTTAAATTAAAGCCCATTGAGAGGCAATAAAGTGTCTCGAATTGGGGTCACTTCCAACTTCTACACCATTCATCCCCCTAAATGACACCGAACGCTCCACCTGGGGAGAGGTGCGGGAGAGGGACGAGAGTAGAGAGATATCCCCCTCGTTAACTTCCCTTCGGAGCGCCGCCCCATAAGAATGAGGGATGTATCAGGGGTCATAAAGTCGAGTAATTGAAGAAATGAGACGATGATGAAAGTAATGGGGGATGTGGAGTTTTTGACAGGCGATCGCTTTAGTGGCGTACGGACCTCCGCACGGGACCGGGATCGATTAAATTGGGGCAAAAAGAGGATATTATGTACTTTGGGGATCGCCAAAAAACAGTACCGAGAAAATAAGGAGCTTTCTCAACTTTTCCACAACTTCTCCTCCGTCGCCGATGGTTTATATTCGGGATATTTCCACCATGAAATTTTTTCCCAGTCAAGCGACCAACTTAGACATTTCATGGTCCGTAGATTAATTTTTTTCTCGCATCCAGAGTTGTAATGGCGACTACAGGGTAGTCGGAGTGATATTAAAATTTCATACGGCTATAGAAGAGGTAATCAAAGGTAGATCCCTGCGGACGAGTAAAAACCAAATCACGTCACATTTGTTACGCATGGTTCGACTGGTGTAAATAACGAAACAAGTTCCTGCCCTACCCTCAAGATTAGTAATTAATGCGTTCAAAAGTTCGAAATTGCCGGAAGGTGATTTTTGATTAACACCGAGGTTAATTTATCAACCGTTCATTAAATCGTTTTCAATGATTGTTCCCCATGAAGGTCCGTTTAATGAAACAACAGCTTATTGCACGAGTGATAATGTAAATCAATGATAAATTAATGATTAATAATCGGTAGGTTTCTAGATTTCCCATTACGATTAATGGATGAGTTTCCATTAATTTAATCGCAGAGTTGCAGTTTAACAAAGGTCGAACTCGACGTGCACTCGAGGTGAATGTTTGAGGTGAATCTTCGATTTTATTCCGAGTCTTCTCGTTTCCAGCTTTTTCTCACAATAATTCCGTATACAAATCCGATCATTAGAAAGACCGTCTATGTTCTGTTCTTGTTATTTCCCTTTTGTGCACTGCAAATTTCTAGTTGTATTCGTAGTTATGCCATCGCTTCTCTTTACCTTCCTTCCCCTTCGACGACTTTGATGTGAATCTATTTTGTTTGTTCAAGTAACTCAAAGTCTTAATGTGTCTTCCCGCTAGCCATGTTTCACAATAATTATGATAATCTTTTAAAAAAAGTACTGCAGACATTGATATGATATATTGATCTATACAAACATTCTATTAGTAGTGGAGATGAATTACCTCCAAAACTAGTGAATTTTTGAGTTTCTTCCTATCTGAGTTATGAAAGTGCATAGGTGAGTTAGAAAGAGAGGAAACAGTGCTGACTAGTGCAGGGAAAGAAATTCAACATCTGAATGTTTATAAGGGTGAAAAGTGTTCTTTTGCTGCGTAAATGCTTCGTTTATCAAAAAAGTAAATGTTAAGCTTATTGGTATGGTAATTAATTCGTCTACAAATTTTGTACACATAATTTTTTGACATACCCTAAAAATGTAGTACACCGCGGAAAATTAATTTTCTTCATTTTTTATTACCCGTTTCTAGGGAAAATTTTTAAATTTACTAAATTCGGTTAGATTGTTAATTTTTTTTATCCCAAATATGAAAAAAAAAAATTCTGTCAAAAAACCTTTAATAGTTCTTGAAAAATAAACGATTTTCGAGCATTTTTTGCACGAAATTGCAAATTCATAATAACTGATAATTCGCATAATAATATATTGAACACTCACATAACATTTTTACCCCTTACCAATATTACACAAGTTTTTGAAACCTAGCGGGGATGAAGTTAGGATTGTTTGTTTCTATAAATAGTGGGTAAAATTGAGAATGAAGTGTTAACGATTAAATGGCATAATACAATGAAACTTTTACAAGTTATGATTTCTGACCTGCGCTCTATTTCTGCACTCTGTAGATTCTAAAATTAGTGGGCGCTTTCTGTCTATATGAATGGTAGATATTAATTTTTATAGTTATAAATATTTGAATCAATGTTTTTCTTTTTATAAAATTACATATGATTTTGGGCGTAAGTTAATAATAATTTACTGTTTATCTGTGTATTATACAGATGCATATATCAAGTACAGGAGCAGGTTAATATAATTAATTATTAATATACACAATTCTACACATTTGATGGAACGTTTCTTCAGACGTTACTTCAGCTATATTTTAAAGGCATTATAATTTCGTGTATAAAGTACCTTACTGTTGACATTTTTAATTCTTTCTTAATAAAATTATATTTCAAGAAGACTTATCTAAGGTCAATACGTAACACGGTCATCAATCGATAAAAACATTATTAAACTCAGATGTCAGTACATCTACATATGTTTCCCTATGCCATAGAGCCTATGGTATGATAATACCAACGATTCCTCCTGATCTGTTTTACTTTAGCTATTGCACTTATCACACCTCTTGTACCTATTGTGGTATAGCTGAACTGTCTCCAGTTCACTTTTTTTTTGAGAATTTTATTGTGCATAAGGCGTTGAAACTTGAAAATTGTGATACATTTGTATCGATTATTAAGGGTAATTAAAAACTTAATACATTAATTAATGGAATAAATATATGGAAATAAAACATTTCTGTCTTCTTGAAAAGAAAATATTTATATCTTCTTAAAAAGAAAATATTTGTATCTTCTTGAATAGTACAAATATTAAGAATATAAAGTGTCCTTAATATTGTGCCTTGCCCTACATTTTCTCTATTAGGATGCGATGAAATTACCATCACCGGAATTTATAACCGTAAATAATAACGACGTTTAATGTTAAATGGAAGAAAATCGTTTTAGAAAATCTCTCATTACGCCTCGGTGTATTAGTTTTGAATATTCTGAAAAATTGATTATCTTTTTCAAAGAGTTCAATGCCCTGTTTCTTAAAACCAAAGTGTTTTCGGTCACATGTTCATCAATATTTTTCTGCATATATTGGGCCATTCCATCCCTTTTAAAGTTTATAACACTTGGTTTTGTAACACCTCGTATGAAATTTATAATGCGACTTGTTGTTGTAGCAATATTAAAATATATGTGAACAGGTCCAAGATGAGAATGTTTGAGTGCGAATAGGTATTTAAGGCATTATTTTTCTTTTATACCATTTCATTTAAATACTAATGGTTTTCTGACGATCATGTTCGAGATTAGCGGCTATCCAAACAAGTGGATAAAAATACTCTTAATAACTTAGAATAATTATAAACATTAATGTCAGGGAACGTTATCTTACGCTTTATTCGTGTCGTGAGACTTCACTCGATTTCTCTTTCCAGTCTGATAAAATATTCAGCACCTCCTCTACCCTAACGAACCGAAATCATACAAAAAGGCAACAGAACTGCCAAAATAATTTATTACACATGATAACAAATACCCCTCTGTTTCAAGCGTAATAATTTAATTATTATTATACGGTGGTATAACTGCTGCACGGCACGGAATCTTAACCCTCATTCAACACATTCCCCCGAATGACAAAACAAAACGCGTAACTATTTCGTCAAACTCGGTACGTAGCGTACGTGTTGAAAGGGAAAATTAATCTGCTTGGGGTAGATATGTTTATTTGTTATTTTTTGATGTTTCAGCGGTTTCGTAAGTGGCGTTAGGGCTAATGGGCCGTAGGTCGGGTTATAATGATTTATAATTATGTGTTCGCGTTCGATTGTCGATCAAATATCCTTACTGATAAGATTTGAGGCACAACCAAATTTATAAAGATCAACTTTAGTGTCATTAACATTATGAATTTTTGGTTATTCTCACCGAACGGTTTACGTAAGAGGAATTGTCATTTCCGTTACACTAGCAACTTTGTTTTGGTGTTTTAAAGTATCCCTCACTTTGCTATTCGATGTTCGACTGATTATTTTTAATCTTGTGCCACTGCAGATTCCGTAACATCATGCGACAGTTCATCACGAACATCCAGGCAAACAACAAAAGCAAAATACCAAAAGCTAGGCTGATACAAATCCCAACAAAGGAAATAGACGCTAACGAACCTGTAAAATGAACTGTTCTTGAATTAATCCCAGCATCATTTCATTTACGTCTATGTTTATAGAGGGATTTTTGTTATTTTTCCGAGAAATCCGAGAAAAGTTTCCAAAAAAATGATACTTTCCACACAGTTGCGGTCGTAAGCTGGGATATCCCTTTGTGCGAATGTTTTAAACATGGCTGAATTTACTTTTTCCTTCCTTCGGTGTTTGTTCGAATGTTTGTGCTAATTTTCTGTTTTTCTTCATCGGGCATAAATTTCATACTGTGTTCATAATTGGAACAATATTTTCACAATTTAGTTTATTTAGTTTGAGCGTATTTATTTTATAACTAGCTGGGGGAACTGTAAAGTTTGTTATTTCTGTTGTTTTCGAAATTCAATTCTGATAGACATACGTACATTTCGCACAAGATATTTCCTCGTGATAGGATAAAATTTTAACGAGCGTGGCAAGAGTCATCGAATTGGTTACTTTTTTAAAGGTACAAAGGAAAAACGACAAGATGCTTAAGTAAGTGCGTGGTGAAATGTTTGAATAAAATATGTGCCGTGACACCTTCCTTATAAGCTTTTGTCGTTGAATTACACTAAACACCAAATGGAATCGTAGCTCTATTTACCATCGCACTGCGTCAAAATTGCTGGAATAAATTTTACAGTTGATGTTTATAAAAGGACCAGGGAATCCAAATATCTCAAATTGTTGATTTTGCGTATACAAACAACCAGCAAACAAGTGTAGATCGTTTTAGGTATTTGGTAAAATACCTTTGTTATTATAGGACGAACAGTTACGAATTTTAAGTGATTGGAAAACATTCAAATTTGTTGCTAACTTCCTTCAATTTCACCCATCGGAATCTATTTGGTAATCGGGCGAAATGTTGTTTTTCTAACTTCATTTAATGAACATCCTACGCTTCAAATGATTACAATTTAAATATTCAGATAACTTAGCAAATCCAGCTACTATCTAGCACTCATCACTAACCCCCTAGTCGGTGCATAACTCGCTCTAAATTGCTGGACAATTTGATAAATATCCTTACGTCTTTCTCCACTCCAACTCTCTACGTTCGCTTACGATGAGATAAAAGAAACTGCTGTCTTTTTTGTACTTTGTTGAGTGGCATCAAAAGCAAAGCGGCCTTGCGGCTCTTAACGGTGCCCTCTTATCAAAGTAGAAAAAGAAAATCTATAATTGTAAAACGTAAAAGCTACTCACATCCGACAACCACATTTGCAGTCATTAAGACACCACTAGAAGGACATTTACGCGAAGTGTAACATGGTCTATGAACTCCACAGGACGATAAACAAGGTAGAGTTGTTAGGAATGAATTACTCACAAAGGCAGATAGACAGTTATTTTCTGCATTATGAGGAAATAAACGGATTTGACGTTGTAATACTAATTGCTTTCGTTGTGCCTATGTATACTGGACTGTACAACTTTTTAACGTAAAATCTAATGAGAAGTTTCTAGGTTATCGTAGAATTTACGTGTTGGGTAAATTAATATTCAAATTAAAATTTTAATTGGTAGCTTACACTTCATTTTTATTTAAAAATTTTACTCCTATAAGAGGAAGTATTTATTAACTGTAGTAACAGTAGCTTCAGCTCTTAGCATTATAATATATTAGTTACCCCGAAGTTTTACAAAAAAATTAAAATGCTCCAATTGAAAAACGCCTACATGTACTGAAAAATTACTTACCACAACGGAAATATACTGAACAAATTGAACAGTAGTACTAAATTATTATTTTCAATCTGTAGAGGATAATATTATAAATTAAACTAATGATGGAATAAAAATATAAAATGCTGAATTTAAAAATTATGTTACTTAATCAAGTTACTTGTGACGATTTACTCACGAGTAATGGTGAGCAAGAAGAGCAGACCAAAGTAGGCTTAAAATTGAATCTAGAAGGTTTATGTAAATTTAAGATGTTTTAATTTTTTCTAATTAATTTTTAAGTTTTAATTCTAATCTAATTCTAATTTATTCTGTTCTAATTCTACCCTAATTCTAAACTGTAATAGCGTAACAATCTAGAAGATCATCTGGTAACTTCAATATCCAAATATGCTATTAAAATAAATCTTGCGCTTAAGGAAGTTCCACACAATTTGATTTTAATTTTAAGTGTTTACAGTTTAAGCGTTACATACCTTTTTATAGCATTTTAAATCGAATCTAAAACTTTTGCACTAGTTTCATATTGGTTCAGCCTCTAAGAATCACAGAAAAATCTAGATTTCCATAAATGATCTCCGATGGGTTTTTTATTTTATTTTCAGGTATTAGGATGTCTGATTTATTGCGAAGAAAAACTCTAAGTGTTTGTTTAGAATTTTGGAATGCCAGGATGGTATCAAATTGAATCTAAAAGGTTACAATTTTCAATTTAATTCTAAATTGTAGAAAACCTCAAGAATCTAAAATATCTGCAAATACCCAAAATTGCTTCCATAATAAACTTTGTGTTCACGGGAAGTAAAAATTTCATACGTTCTTGTAGAACTTTCGACATCCAAAACCTTCTCCAATGGAAATATATTAAGTGCCAAACAATATCATTTTAATTTCAAACGTTACAAAGAATCTTTACTACACATTTGAGCTGTCCTTCTTGAACTTCAAATGACTGAAAAACCTTTGAAATCACATTTAAAATTTTTTAATTCTACGAGGACTATCGTAAAAAGGGGAGTAATGTTTGAGCTTCGTGAGGAAGTAGAATCTGGAAGCTTTTCGGTTCTATTTGAAATAGAATTGTAGATAAAAGGGATGTATGTAATTTTCCACTTTGTATAAGGAAATCAGCTTCAATTCAAATGTCAGAAAAATTGTAATTGCGGTATTTACTGGTCTCAAGAAAGCTTTCCATGTTATCAGACATTTTCTTATACAAATTAAATATTACGAGTATCATAGGGTAAATTATTAATTTATTAAAATCATACCTCAAGGATAGAAAACTATATGTATTCTTGGATAACAATAAAAATAATATTAAAGCTAATAATATTCCTGTTAGTCAGGGACCACTTCTTTACTTCTTGTATGTGTATGTATCTAAAACTGAAATTTCAGTGGGATATTAATCATTTACAGACGATACAGCATTACTTATACATGTCAGAGAGTGTCGAGAAACTACAGACTGTTGGTAGTGTTGATTAAGAGTTACATACAAACTAGCTTTCGTGTAATAAATTAATGGTAAACATCAATAAAATAAAATATTTAATGTTCAGACAGCCAAATGAAGTAATCAGACACGGTAATCAGACAAGGTAAATACGAGTATAATTGTGGAGTAAGTTAGATATCAACATAATTAGGTTAAATTATAGATTGTATTAATAACTAGAGAGAGACAGTAAGTAATGTAAACCTATAATTATTTGTTTATTTCCAATAAGAAATGATATTATCAAAAAAAAGAGTGTAACGCACTTTGCATGTCACACTTTACATGCTCAAATTGCACAGAAATTACTTAGATCAAGGCTAGGGAGAGCGTGTGAATGGGTAGAATTTAATAGAGTGGAAATTGGGTAAAACAGGACATCAAACATTCTCGTTGAATATCAAAGACTGACTGATACGGAACTGCTATACAAGGAGCTCGAGTTACAGAATTTGTATACATGCAATTATGCAGTTGGAGCAGTGCAAATTAATACACAAAAGCTTGAACTAGTAGCATAGAACTACCGTACAGATTTTATTTTGTAATAATATTCATATACATGCTAAGAGGATATGTGATTTATATACATGACAAATGGGGAGAATAATAAAGAATTATATAAGCCTGTATGTACACTATCAGGGGTGTATAATCGAATGTCGCTTGAGATTAAAAGCAGTAAAAAGTAATATAAATTTTAATGAAACGTTAGAAATGTAACTCGCCTCTCTTGGAATATATTATTATTATTGTATTGTTATTATTATTGGTATAACTCGCTATTGTCATTGATTTATTTTTCTTTGGATGTTCATTATTATGTCGTGATTTAGTAAATTTAATGGTTTAGTAAGAAATCAAGTAAACAGTCCTCGATGCCAATGCACTAGCACTGATTAGAAGATCTACTTATTTTACTGTACAAGTATTGTTTAAAAAAATTAAATTAAATTTATAAATGCCCCAGATTCTTTATCACAGCAGAAAAAGCTACTGGTTCATAAACAAATCGCATTACGTGAAAAAAGAAGGGACCTACGTTTAAAATTGAGTCATTTAGAATTTAATAATAACCCTTAACTTTATTATTTCCGCACAATTTCCGTACGACCGCCGAGCCGCAGTTCTATCAGAGGATATTTTCTGCCATCCGACGAGTTTATCTCGAAACCGATCCTCAATAGAATAAAAAACAATTTAATCTGAACCTCTCCATTACCCTTTACTAACTCCCGAATATATCGTACGGCTAATAAAAGTAATATAAGAACTCCCCCGTTGCAGTGCAAACCATTGTTAACCATTCAGAGCGCAATTCCCGAAGGATTATCAGAAGTTTACCGCTAAATTTATTTAATACCCTCGTGCTGTACGAAAGATAGCGCTCGTCTGCTGAAAATTTTGAACGGAGATTGGAACTCCTATTTTTACAGATATTTATGTATTTTTGAATTTAAAGCAGCATCAGCGACGGGTTAATATCGTGTCTGGGTGAAATTCCAGCTCGGGCGTTTAATTGAATGGAAGGGATTTATTGATGTCGTGATTAGTTGCCGAATACAGGTTATTCCCTGATTCAACGGCTGCCCATTTGAAAGTCTATTTTTGAGTGTTTCGATCCAGGAAGGTGTGAAATTGGTATAACATCAACTCTCCAAGTAACCGCAGTGTACTGTTTAGTGGTCATCTCATATTTCACTTCAATCGAACTTCGAGGTTGCAATTTCTCGGGGAACAAAGCGAGAACAATTTACGATGAATTAAAAAGTCATTACACGCAATTTTTCATCAGTGGTGGCTTCATCATTCAACTCACGTTCGCTTCTAAAATGACACGCCACACCGGAAAATTTAATAAATTGAATTGATAAATCAATTAATTAAATGACGAAATCCGCAGGCGGCACTATAATTGCGAATTATTTTAGCGCTCTAGTTGTTTGTGTTAAAATCGAATTCGGTTTTATAAACGTCACTGGAAAATAATTTTATAAAATCTACATATGTAGTATTGAATGCATAATATGTTACATATATATTGCATGACTTACAATTAATGATAAAGAAATGCTGCAGGAGTAAAAAGCACTGCTAGGGTTGGTATAGAAAGGGGTCATGTCTAAGAATGACACTGACATATTAGTTTGACATTGACAACAAATTGCTTAGTTTTGTGGTAGTAGTATTTGTTTCGGATCAAAATACTAATACTTTTTAATAAGTGGATTTTTCATATATAAGTAGATATAGGTAGTTTATCATCTTAGATCTTAGATTAGCATTTGGGAAATGTACTATTTATTATATTTCATTCATGTTTCATATACTTATTTATTTATTTATTCATTTTTATATTACATTGTGCTTAATATTCCATAATACTTGTCAGAGACATCTGATTAAATGTTACTTTAACTGTTATTGCAGTTTGCCAACACCGTTAAAACAATCGTTTCAACCTAATGAATTTTAAAATGTCAGAGGAATCATATCTAGAGGGAATAAATTCGACAAATATTACAATCAGTTACCACCTTTCAGTAGCAGGTTATTGACAGCAAATTTCTTTGTTGTCGTTGGTAATAGTGTGCATTTCACATTCGAGTACAATAGTAATATTTCACTTTTTTGAATAGTGTTATATTTTTATGGATATATATCGGATATATGGTAATATCGAATTTGTTTTGAACGGACTGTAGATATTTAGTCAACTACTTCAAGCAGCACAGACCTAGGGGAAATCGCCATTTTCATGAAATTTGAAATGGTATGGTATTTTATCAATATCAACGTCAAATATCAACGTTTCCTCTTGTGTTAACTCTACATAGTGGCTCTATGACTGCTCCTCTCATATTTTGCAGTGTGTTGTACCTTTATGGCATTTTAAATTAATCATATATACTCCCGAACTCTTCTATCCCATGCCATTCCCCTGATGGTCGTCTATCTTTTCCATGTAATTTCTGTTTGTGTCACGGAATCTAAATATATTCTGCATTGTTTCCTGGAAATGGATCTAACAAGAATATAAATATTCGTATGAATGTCTAAGTTTGGCGAGATGGTTGATGGCCAACTGTCTTAGACACATTAATTAGTAAAAAGCTGTATTAATATTTAAAAGGAAAACGAGCTGTTTCCCATTTATCTTGACATACGCAAAAGGGCAACTGTACATCTAAAAATAGCAAACGTGAAAACTCCTACTATAAACTATACGAAACGCGACAAGCTTTTCATGCAACTAATACAGTGTCCCTCAGGAGCCATGCGAGGAGTCTGGAGCTGCATTATTTAGAAGCTACTGAGAATCGATATGGTGTTGTTACAACGTTTTTAATATCGGCTATCTTTCCCTGTGTCCCTCGTGGGATTAGGATATACGTCCATAATTTCATTTTGAGGCATCTCAGCGGATTTGCAGCACAAGCCGAATTGAGTATTTTCCTCAGGGAATACAAATTAAGTACTTTTATTTCGTTCAGTGAATAGAGACTCAGTGAAATTCATTATTGTGTCGACGTAGAAGATTAAGGGATAAGAAAGTCGGATTTCGGCTTAAATCCGGGTACACCCGCCAAAATTTCAAACGGCAATTTAGGTACAATTCGATACTTATTTATAAATCAAAAACTTCACGTTCATTAATAGCCTATGAAACTTTTAAATTTTCAAAATCATTCAGAACCATTGTGATATACGTATGTACGTTGCTTGTGGAAGCTTTAAATTTTAAAGAATTATATTCTGACAGCTTTACTTTTAACGACATTGAGTAAAATGTCCACGCCCATTTTTACTTCAAATTTTCATAAAAATAAACTTTTATCACTGCCAAGTTAAATTTCCTAACACTAGTGAAATAGTAATTTAACTCATGACAGATAGGGACATGACTTCCATTTCAGCCTATTCTCTTAGGACGACAAATTTAATTAAACATAATTAGAGCAGTCTACAACAAACGTAAAACTCAAATTAAAATTCCGAAGAGGTCCATTCTTATCCGTAAATATTTTATTCGTTCATACAAAATAAATGCATTAAATTTTTCACCACTGTAAATAAAGGTACAAAATTAGCATAGCTATTTTATTCCGCGCAACTCTTCCACGAATTTTTCCGCTCGAGAAGTGCCCGAATTAAAATAATAACAAAGCACTATTGTCTTAAACCATTTAATTAAGTCTCCAAGTTTATTAATTGCGACGCTTGGAAAATTAAATAGCTTTAAGAATGTTTAAAGGTAATCAAGGTAAATTAATTCAGGGAAACAGATCTACAATACTTACGCAAATGTCGAGTAAAGTGGTTAAGGGTTGGGTGGATTAGTCAATAAGGGCTCGAAGCTCTAATAGAAAAAGAGGGTCCAAATTGCTTAGCGCCGAACAATCAGAACAATTAATACCAGGCCATCAAATAGAATTTGAATTTCTAAACTAAAACAGTCATTTGAGTGAAAAGGTGTGACAGTCTTACGAGTTTTGTCGGATAATGTTTATGTTTCATATTTCGGGAAGGTTTATGCGAATTATATACAACTTGATGCGACATTTTCGTATAAGCCGGGAAATCATCCACAATGGGAAAACTCCCAAAAAAGAATTATTATAAATCTAGGCATTATTTTCTAGAGATTGCCACCTAAAAACCCGAATTATTTGACATCTGCCAGCGGCAGAAATCCATTTATGGGAACGGTACGAGCATAGCGAGAGGGAGGGAAGAGTAAGACTCGATTAAAGTCAAAGCGAAGCTCGGGGTAGCTTTTCCCTTTAACTCTCCAGACTTATCTCTATATATCTGTACCTAATTTCGACTCCTTAACGTACCTACTACTGTAAATCTTGGTTTCCAGTGCTGAGCCTATGATTGCAGAAAATCCCTTTTCAGTTAATACTGCGAATCCTGTTATCACTAAATTTACCAATTACTTCTTAGCGATTAAATCCTCTGTCTGAATTCGAAGTTTGTGATAATACGCGAGAGAAGTGGAAGGCAGGAAAGTTGAAAAAAATTAAATTTAGCACTATTTTAAAACTCGACTTGAAATGCATTTAATCTTGAAAATGACTGGCAAAAAAAGGTTCTATTGGAAAGGTTGTAATGGAGTATTACTTATGAAGTGGGTATTATTCAGGTTATTTTAGGTCAATTAGAAAAATTCTTGTATTTTCAGTAGCAGGCGGATGAGTAGCCTTAAATGATTTATCCTGTATATTCTTAAATCCTACTTGATTCATTGAGTTCGACAACTTACTGTACTTAGTTTGATATAATAAAGATATTTTATATGATAGAGATTTATATAAAAGATTTAAGAAAGATTTAACGATATGACGAGTCAGTAAATTGATCTTGATATTTGTCTACAGAGCGTCTTGCCGCAGATTATTTTAACAATCTTTAACGATATTGAAGATGACAAAAAAGGCATCTACGACATCTCAATATTTGTTTAGCCCAGCACGAACTACTTCATTTAAGAAAATTCAGATATTTTTCAGCTATCAAATTCCTCTTGAACAAATTTAGTCCAAGTTTATGGTGACCGATGGTAGATACTAAACAAAAGTACCTTGTGGAGGTCTCTGGTACCTAATACCTAATACCTACAAGTTTGCCGACTTGTATCCCCATTCAACGTGAAGGTAGATTCTCCAGAAAAAAGAGGAATTTCATCTAGAGTTTCCATCGAATTCCATTATTTCTTCGCACAACTACAATCTACGATATTAGCCTTCTGATAGTTCCTGGGTAAATATCATTTTGCAGGAAGGTAGTTTTTCATCATAGAAGCACTTCATAACATTTTTATGACACACATTATTATCTCGGTCAACTCAATTTCATTCTCTTGTAATTTTAACAAAATGTTTAACTTTACGTCATTCTCTCGGAAATCAGGCTCTCTTTTTAGCGGTTTTAACATGTCGCAGTTCTCTGAATTGTGCATGAATTTTGAATATCGTTCTTTGTGATATATCCTATAATAGGAACTGTAGCGCTTAAAGATCGACAGGGTGTAAATCTGCTGATCGGTTGTAGATTGTGTATGTTATAGATCCCCCTCACTCGTAATATTAGGTAAAATAGCTTGACGGGTGGATAGAAGTAAAACATTTCCGTTTAGAGAATATACGTGGGCGTATTGATTGATTCAATTAATATCGGCGCTTTTACACAAAAGCTTCCTGCTGAATGTTGTTATAAATACAAATAAAAAAAGTACTTCCATACGAAACCTTAAGTAAAGGTTATTGTTTATTTTCATATGTTCGTCTATTGTACTTAAGAGTACTTAAGAAAGAGAATGATGATTAATTAAATTGTACCATGTGTTTACCATTTTTGCTTTTGCAGTTTAGTCCAGGTTCACCATACGTTATATAAAACACCCTTTGCAAAATGAAAATTCAAGTTTCGTAAAAATTTCTCGAGTTTATCCAGTTAATCCAGTTAAAGTTCTCCTAATTGAATTAGGGTCAAAAATGAATTAATTGAAGGTTCCCTATTCGAATGACCTTTTGACATTACAGTAGTTAGTATTCCTTAAATTATATCGAAGTCAACGTCGATCCCTCAGTATGATTCTGATTAAAAATGTTGACTACTTTCACTTGAAAGAATATGTATTCCCATAAGCGACCATCGTTAAAATTCGATGAGTGATAATTAAATATCGTATTACTAGTTAATCATAAAGTTAATTTAGAATGGTAATTTACATTATCAAAAATAATTTAGTTAGTTACTAGTATCCACACTATATTAAATGTACTTCTGAAGCATGTCACAACCAGATATCTCTAAAAGTTGTGCATCGCAAACGTTTCATATTTGTTTTCGTGTTTTCTCTTGTAAGTGGTGACAGCGAGGTGTTTATTACAGTGATTCCAAGCAGTTTTTTGTGATATTGTTAATAAAATTCCCTCAAAAGTGTAGAAAAGGTTGATCCAAACATGCCTTTCGTTTCACAGGTAAGTAAAATTAGAGGTTAGGTATCTGTCTAAATTTCCATCTAACAGAAGTGTTGTAGCAGTAGGGAATTAAATATCATAGGGAATGTAAAATTCCTTCTAAAATTTGTTGCAGGTTTCCTAGTGATGAAACTTTGAAGAGGCGGTGGTTTGAAATTATGGGAAAAGAGAATGTTTATAAGAGCGCACTTTACATATTAAGGATAATGATTCTGAAGTACAGATTATTTACAGAAGTACGGACAGAGATGTTTAAACACCATTTGTTCTATATTAATTTTGTTTAAAATAAACATTGATTCAACAGTAAAATAATTGCATTTTCCCTCAAAACCTATATATCTTGATTCCCTCTACCCCTTGCCACAAATATGTTTTTAATCATGGATTAAATATTTGGTTAATGGTAATTATTTTTAAAACTAACTTAATTTATTTCATTTTCGCCCCCTCATTCCACCCTGTTGTGGTGCTCAACTATCCTTGTTTATATTTGGTTCTCCCAATTTTATATCGGCTTCTGTTTGCACAACTGACAAGTATAGCGCATTACCTATCTATTGTCTTTTATGATCGAAGTTTTAATATGTCGAATAGCATTAAACGACATACTAACAAGTATATACTCATGATAGTGAAGTGAATTAGCAGCGATTAGCTGCTTATTCTACTATTATTCTATAGCTATCTAGCTATTATTCTACGTCTTAATTTTCATCAAATTTTAAAAGTAAATCAATCAATCATCAAAGTAATTTTCATCAAATCTGAACTGTCGTTCCAAGGTTTTCTCTAATCTAGAAATTTACAATGAACATTTTTAAGGTTACATGTTTTTATTTTGACTCAAGCAGAACATTTCAAATAACTCAAACATGTTGAAATTAGAAAGCGAACAGAACGGATTAATGCAGAAGCGCCTTGAACTCGTCGTACAGCACCAGAACGATCGCAGCGCCGGTGCCTCGGATGATATTAGAGAAGGCTCCCTTATAGAAAGCCCTCGGCCCTTCGGTCTTCGCTATCTTGATCCAGCAATCGGCGGTGTTCTTGTACATGACGTCGGCCTTGGCCCTTCCCGATTGCATCATCATGCGCCTCCTGACCGTGTCGAAGGGGTACGATATGAACCCCGAGATGGTGGTGACCGCCTCGGCGATGAGGAACGAGATGATGACCGGGGTTTTCCTCGGGTCGGGCATCAGGCCCTTCGACGTGTCGAAGAAGCCGAAGTAGCAGGCGCGATAGACGATGATCCCCTGCACGGATACGATGAATCCTCGGTAGAGGCCGAACAGGCCGTCGCTCTTGAACGTCTTGACGATGCAGTCGGTCATGCCGTGGTAGATCCTCTCGGCGTCGCTCTTGCCGACGTCCATGGCGAGGCGCGTCCTCGCGTAATCCAGAGGATAGACGAAGCACAGGGAAGTCGCTCCGGCGGCGCCGCCCGACGCCAGGTTACCGCCGAAGTATCTCCAGAATTGCTTCGATTTGTCGATGCCCTCCAGGAACATGCGCTTGTAGACGTCCTTGAAAGAGAAGTTCAGGGCTTGCGTTGGGAAGTATCTGGAAAGAAATAACGGTGCCGATGATACAGCGAAACATACACATAGAAGTGCGTTGCTTTGACAGAGCCATTTTAGCAGAGTGAGAATGTATCGTTCACGTCTAGCGAAAAATTAGATACAGGGCACAGTTACACCTAAGGAGATGGTTAGGTTAAGGCATCCAGTGTTTATATGTGGTGTGGATTATCAGTATGGGCTTACACAGAAAACTTTGTTCCTATTATTTTAGAAATTTGAAAAAACTTGACACCAATTTCATATTAGCTACAACATTGTACAATAAAAACTAAGCGCGTTAGCAAATCTTACATTATGGAATCTTTTTTTTTACTTTAATTATTATTACTACCTTATTTTCATGTTATCACAAACCCAAAGGGTAAATGGAAATGCAAGAATAAATGGCTAAAAGGTTTACAATGATCATGATGACATAAAAAATTAGAGGAAAAATTAAGGAAGAAATGTTCTTATATACATATATCCCTTAATACTACAAGCCTGCCAGGTAATTTGATTTAAATAATGACATTAAAAAATCCCGATTGAAAGAAATTTACATCACATTCTTTAATAAATACATTAGATTACCTCTTACACTACTAATAGGTAAGCAAACCAGTGAATTGACCAAAAAAAAATATTATCATTATTTATCCGAATCTTTACTGTAGGGACTAATATCTCAATATAATTAATAAGCAAAAGGTCTATCAATCTGCTGTTGTGCACTATATGAAAATTGTGACATTTGTGTTTATATGTTGTGGTGATAATACTAATGATAATACACTGAAATGGCAAGTATAATTGAGAATTTAAAGTTTGTATATAGACAGGAAGTACCTATGACGATTGAGACAGATAGATGGATTTTAAAAAAAAGTAGAACATTTTGTGTTGGGACACCCGCACCGCATCTTTTTTTCTTAAGTTATAGGCCTTTGAAGATTTTATGCATCGACTTATGTATTTCGTAAATATTTAGTCACCTTTGACCAAAGCTACATAAGAGTGTAAGTCCCATGTTCTGGTTTCCATATATTCCTCTGCTATTTCTCTGTGTTATGCTGAAGGACAAGGTTAAATTACACTAATATTTGGGTTTTAAGACTTTTTTCAAATAATCAACGGCAAACTGGAAACACTTTTTTATGAAAATTACGCAAACTTTAGAATTGCACTATTTAACAGAATCTTAGTTTTCTGGACAATTCTGTAGAGTAGCCATTTGCTCTATAATATTTAAGCAAATAGTAAGCAAAACCAAATTAACACCAATTTCAGCCTTTTTCTTTCCAATTCTGCGCGATGACCATTGGCTGTATAATATATATAAAAGTTGGCAACGGAACTTGCAAAAATATTAAATTTCATAGGAGTTCCTAGTAGATATAAAATAGTTCCAGAGTATTTCGCGAAGAATTTCAAGAATTCTGCAAAATTTCGCCAAAAATGGCAAACACTGATAATAACCTCGATAGTCACTTTTGAGAAAACCAGTGCATATTAGCCATATTTCTGTATCTTGACCATAGAACTAGAGTACTTTCACAATTTTGTAAAGTTTTGCAAAAGTGTTCAATTTTGGAAACTAAAAACAGTTCTAATAATACTTCTAACGAGAACTGTCAGAGTTCGGTCTATAATCCAAATAACATTTTATTGTGCAGCTGAAATTCCGAAAGTAATTCGCAATTTAAATGGTGAAAATTAACACAAAATCGCACAACAGTTCTAATGGCGGTTCTCACTAGAACTCGAAGATTTCTATCGGGAATCCTAATAAAATTTTCCTAGTAAAATAAAAATAAAAGTTGAAATTTAAAGTTATTTGCAAAATATGAACCGCATTTAATATGGTAAAAAAAAATTCCACTAAAATTCTGGTCGCGGTTCTCGCTCTAGCGATTTGTGCCTCCTCAAATACATTTCAATTTAAAGACACAGTACTTGGCAATATCGCATTATCATATACGGTGAACATTAGTATTTCAGTTGGATGACCTGTACATAAATTACCCGTTCTTTATGCGTGTAACTGATTAAAACTTACAAGTTTGTTTACATCATCTACTATTATTCAATTTAAGTGACAATGCATATGAGAAAAGTCATTGAATTCCAAATTTAGTGTAGCGAGGGTTTTACTTAATAATTGAGTGTAGGGTGAATGGGATTTATGAATTTGGCCCTAAGTTGTTACTTACATTTAATGCATTATTGAGCACGGTAAAGGGCTCTTTGAATAGGTCTCGGCGAGTAATAATACTAAATATTTGATAATACGAAGAAAAGGGGACAATATTTTTCGATACGTGATACATACAAAACCATGAAAACTATTGTAGGTACCTTCAAATTCCATTCTTTGAATTTCCCTGAAGGGCGCCCTGCAGAATCGTCCGTAAAGCTGTGACGTAGGTTAGGTCCGTTTAGGTTAGTACCACGTTGACAATTAAAAAATGAAATTTTAAACATGATTTGGATATATTTTTTTGGAAAATTTGTTTCACTCATAGGATTTGTTGATACAACCGTATTATCCGTTATGTCGGTTGTTTACATACAACCATTTCTTTGCCTAGCTTATATGTTTAAAGCATTTCAATATGGTGCAAAGGTTGACATTGTACATGTTTTAAATCGTTTTCCCAATTATTTTCCAACATTATTGGAGTAAAATTTGAATGTTGACATGTAATTGTCACATATAAACATGTAAACATGGAAAACATGTAATAATTGGACAGTCGAGGTTCATTTTTACTAATAAGTTAATAAAAATAACTCACTGGAACATCAAAAAAAAACCACGTAGAATGTAGCGGAGTGCAATGGAATTTTTCATCTAAAAAGAAACTGTACTTTCACAGTAAAGATTAGTTATATCCTGTATACTAATTGTGCCCTTTTTCACTAAAAAATATTCATTAAACTCGTGGTGGTAACATAAGGCCAACCTCACTTGTCGTTTTCTTAAGAAAAATTCTCTATTCCAAATTTCTCATTTCAAACCACTAAACGTGTTCTGCTTCAGATACATCGATAAGATGACCGTTTCGGACATGCGCCCTGTAATTTTGCGTGTACTGGAAAGCTACGTGTGTGTGGCTTCTAGTAGTAATATTGTAAACTAGTGAAGTGCACCGGCTAACCTGATAACGTTGGCGAGGTTTCCTCTCCAGTAGCTCAGGACGCCCTGCTCCCTCGGGATGCGCACCAGGCAGTTCAGGAATCCCGTGTAGGCGGTCTCTTTCGATATCTGCTTGCTCGCGTGCTGCAGCTGTAGCAGAAGCTTCACCCGCTCGATCGGGGCGACGGCCGTCTTGGCGATGGCCGCTGCGACCCCTCCTGCTAGGAAATCCTTCAGGAACGCTTTCGGATCGCTGGCCATCGGGAAGTGCGGCTGGACTTTACTCATTGATGCTACTAAAAGATTGAGACGGTACAACGGAGCTTACAAGAGTGATGTCGACTGAGCGTTACTCGGTTTGATTTATGACAGGTCGATGCTGTTTTGTCCAGGGAATTTTTCGCGAGCGTTCGGTTGTCCGGTTCGGGGACGGTCGATCAGATCTAATTTTCATCCTAGTCCCAATTACTCGTTTGAAATCAATCATCGACGCAGAAAGTGCATATACGAGTGACGTTGTACTGAGTGAACGAATAATTTATTTGATCCACGACGCACTGACGTTCTGGGCAATTTTTCGCGACATTCGGCTGTGCGGCTCGGGGCGATTTAGTTTGCTGACCGGGCTGTAGGTGTCGCTGGGATAGTGTCTCGTTCCGTGGTGTATCACGGGGATGGAAGATGCATTAACGAGCCGGTGGCGTGGGTGTTGATAGATTTCTGCTGACTCGGGCATGAAACAAAAAATTATGCTTGGTGTTGTTGCCAAAAGGTTTACCGTTTATCCAATACGCAATGAAAGAAATGGCGGCAGAGAATTTGATTGATTTTGAAGCGGAAATTTCGCTGTATTCAAATGAGGTGCCAATTGTCTAACGGTCTGACAATGACAATTTGTGAATCAATCATTCTTGTCTAGTTAAGGGCCAGTAGATTTTCGAAAACCTTAAAAATTATTTTAACCAATGAGGGTTTATTACCGGCCCGAACCGTACTTCGGATAAATCATATGCGATTTGCTTGACAGAAAGAATGATGAAAGGGATGATAAATTAGCTTATGTTTTCTCCTAGTCAGGAGATAGCCGTAAAAAATTGCGGTCGATATTTCAGCACACTTTTACTGGAAAATGAAAAGCGAACTTTAGAAAACAACGCCACCTGATGCTGCTATATCCAGAAATTTAATTTCTAAATCCACCGGATACGGATCCTAATTACCGCTGCAAAATCATAGTTTTAATTATACATACCATGAATTTTGAAATTATTCATTTTTTTCCCCGGAACGAATTACTACCGTAACTTTTCATAACAAACTACTTCCCGCCTCTCGCGCGATCCTTCCCGCCGTACATGTTTCTGGAATAAAATATTTTTCGCAGCGAAAGAACTTCCAATTAACTCGAAGAGAGCGTCGTCACGTAGCACTTTCGCTTTTTAAGATGTATAGAGCGTACGAGAAAGGGAAATAAACATTGTAAAAAGTTTCAAGGGTGCCTCCTCCTGGATTTGGTTTCTTTCTACTTTGTTTCGGCCGTATTATAGAAATACAAGATGAGGAAGGGAATTAGGAAAGATTTCGCTGTATGCTACCCGGAATGGGCGATGTTGAACTGTCTGGGGTGCGGTGAAACTTTTACGCTGTCCGAAATTCAGAAGTCGCGGCTGTTTTCCTAATTGAAAAAATGTTCTTTCGCCCAACCATATAATTTGCTGTTGGTTAAACTCGGCAGTGGTGGGTTAGTGAATTCAAATGTATATTTTTAGAATTATAACTGCACACATACTTACGTAGAAAATGTAGGTAGGGGCAAAGTGAACACCTTAAAAATTCTATGATTGTTACCGATAATGTGTAAGAGAGAAAATTAAATTACCATTATTAAGCTACTGCTACTATTACTACTATTGCTACTGCTACTATTATGTGCCTTTACTTCATCACCTTTGAGAACGCGTTAACACGTTTTCCTTAATTCTAGTTTAGTTTGTTATGTTAAACATTTTACTATCCGGATCGAATAAAAATTCCTTATTATAAAGGACCGGAAATTCAGCATGCCATTGGCCAAATAGGCAGAAATCATCGGATTCCAAATGACTTGCGATCTAATTACTCTACCGTCTTTAAATTCCAAATTTGATTCCAATTGATTTAGAAATATGACTGCTCGACAAAGTGAAACGATAATACATGATACCATTATTCTGCCTATTTTATCAATTAACGTATAGTCCCATGAGGCATCGGTTTGTATTGTTTGTTAAACATAGTCTCCCTAAGTTTTGTGCGAACGTCTTCAAAATATTTCGATATGCGTTACTTTGAGAATAAATGAAAAAATAAAATGTGAAAAATTACAAAATATAATCGTTTTTTGCCATTCTTTTGCCCATAACTTTTTAAATATTTATTCTAGAGGGAATGTATATAGAAGTGAAAATATTCGTAATTAAATTGTATGAAAGATAGCACTCTTTAATAATTTTAAAGTGCAATAGTTTCGTCGGAAAATAACAATAGCTATCCAAAAATGTTAAAAAATGGAATAAAAAATATTTTTTTAACTACTTTGGATCTTCATATTCGGCCAAGAAAAATTTAACGATGTTGTCAAACGGCACATCGGATTTGGTTAAAATCGGTTCAGTAGTTTTCCCACAATAAATTTTACAATCCAACTTCTTTTAAGAAAAAAGCAATTTTTCTATACATAATGTGGGGCCTTAAAAAGTTGCTCAAATTGGTAGTTGATTTTTTTTTACGTATAAAACAGCATTTCAACTTTCGAATGCCACGGAGTTTTCAAATCGGTACATTTAGAAGGCGTAAAGATTTTTTAAAAATAGTGACAAATTTTGGGTTATGAACAAATTGAACAACTTCGCCATTTTTGGTAAAATTTAGTTCAACAAATGTCTTTCGAAAGTACTCAAAAAGTCGCTTATTTTAAAAAGTCTGTTAAAGTTGACCTTTAATTGCAACAATTGCTTATATAATAAAATGTGTTAAAATTTTAAATTATATCATCTTCAACAGCGTAGTTAATTGACGAAAGGACGCTTCTGAACATGTATTCAGTCTCCATAATCCTCTTCAGAAATAAATCTGTGACTTCAATATAGAATTTTCGTCTGAAATCACTAATATCTTAGCTTCTATTGGACCAATTTTGGTCTTTTTTTAAATTTGTGGTTTAGCGTGGCGACAAAACCAAATATTTTATTGCCGAAATTCAGTATTGTAAATTAGTTATTATAAACAAATAAAACAGAGTTTCAGCATATAATAAATAGTACATTCCGCCTAATGTACTGCAGTTTCATACATAATAAAATCTACATAAAATTTTGCAAAATGGCTCACAGAATATGTGTACATTGATTGCAAATTCATTAATGAAAATTCTTTCAATAATCTTTGTTTTTAAATAAATTATTAAAACAATTGTTTTAACGAGGGTCAATCATAAAATCTGAATAAAATTTTGGAATATGAATGGCAGTATATATGTAAATTGTTTGTAAATGAATGAAACTGTTTAAACAATTTATTTTAAACCTGTTTAAAATACTTTTAAGGTCATATAAATTGCAAATTAATGAATTGATCTACTTGGCAGCAAATTTAAATTCGATTCGAATTTTTGAGGGTAGGGTACGTAAAGAATACAAAAATACAAAAAATTGTTTGAATTATTATTTAAAACATACCTTTATATTAATTATCAGCTATACATCGGTATTTCATCTGACGTCGATGCATGAAATTAAGAAGTATTACAATATACACTATACAATATACAAGGTATGAAAAAGAATTCCTGTGAAATAGACTATGACTAGAATGAATTATTAAATTCAAGTTCATCATCTACCACATAAGACACCAATTAACATTATTAAATAATATCGTTATACACAAATAATAGTGATAAATATTATAAAAAATCAATAAACGAAAAATGAGATAAAACCTCAGTTTCAGAAACTTCATAAGTATTTCAACAATTAACACTTTAACATTATCTATCCTTATCGACAAGCTCATTAAAAAAGGTACCTTAAAGCCCCAAGAAAACCCCTACTAAGTCCCGTTTCATACTGCGTGTTCGCCTTTACCTGGCGACTGTTGGCTCTGCAAGGGGTAGATACCGTCCAGGGAAGCTTTCCGGGACGCAGCTCACTGAATCCAGTAAACGTATACAAAGGTGCAATAAAACGTCTCATCTCCAATTTTAGGATACCTCGTTACCTTTCTTTTACTTAACTTCCATGCAATTCAGACATCAGAATTTGCTCATATTTTACCAAAAGTTCCTCATAGTGATTATGCTCCTCAACCCTTAATCGCTCCTGGTTCAGACCTTCCAGAATTATTTATTAATTTAGTGTCTAACGGCTATACAAATTTGACTGGAATCAGTTCAGTGGAACCAGAGTTATTAATTATTTTCATTAGTTAGTAATACGTAAGCGTACCAAGTTTAAACTGTGATGGAATTTTTGTAACTTCCGGACGGCGGAAAACAGAGAACGTAACAAAATGAGTGGTCGAAATTGTTTGTTTTGTGATGTTCACTGTTATAATTGGTTATTAGAATAATGAACCCATAAAACCACCCACGGTATTTTTATAGATAAAAAGATTGGGGAGTGTTATAAAAGAAAATGGAAATTTTAGGAAGAATAAAATCCAAATTATTTTTTTTTCGGAAATTGGGTTTGAATGACCTGGAACTAATCACTGCTAATTTATGTGTATTGCTAAATGATAAGTCCATTTCAGAGAAATACGAATTAACCTAAGCCAATGAACATCATCGGGTAAGAAAAGGGTTATTATAAGTGGGATAGTTAACAAGTAATTTGTTTTAATTTCATGATAATCGAAATATTTGTTGTTGTTCGAAAACGACAGTTGTTTGTTAAAATCTAATTGGTAAATTAATAGCTATAATAACGCTACAAGTTGAACGTATCAAACTAATTATTGGGTTAGAAACCAAATTTTAAGGCGGACTGTCGAAGCTCCGGGGGCGTGACTGCAATATAATTTATGCCCCTAATCATAAACTATTGCAAAATGAGATAAGGGCTGGTAGATATCTACAAAGGACCACCAGAGGATAGTGTATGTTAATGGTAATGTAGTAATGGCTACGAGCTTTTAATTAATGTTAAAATTTATTTTGATGGAAAAGGGTTGAAACACTTTTTAATTAGTTTCTTCAAATCAGAACTTGTCTTTCAGCCAAGTTATAAATATACCGTAATTTTCCCGCAGCCGGCTAAGACAACAAGTACAAAACCTTTTCGTTTGACTAACACTGCCTTAAAGTCGAGGAGTAATTCAAATTTTCCGGAAAGCTTTTCCTTCACATTCAATAACTAGTAAATTATTCAGCAAGTTCTCTGTGTCTGAAAATATTTCATTTAAAAAGAGCGTCAACGAGTAACTCAATATCAGCGGCTCACAATACAACCTCCGCAGTCAGATCTGAGGGGTTTGTTTGTGTTTCTTTGAGTTTATGGAGTTTATTAATTTAATTACGAAACCGTTTCTTCTACAACAATTGCAGTGGCACTAAGGGGAATAGTTCGGAAACAAATTGGAATATCGGGGCCGTATTAAATTTGCGAAATTGGATGGACTGTTAAACGCCGTAAAGAACGTTTATTGCAGTTATAAAAACTTCATTTTGTTTACCACACTCCAGGGCATTAACTTCAACAATATGGGCAATCTTTATGTGCTATTGAAATGTATTCTTTTGTACTTAAGTGCCACAAAATGAGCAGCCATCACTATCTGAACGAAATCGAAACGGATACGTTTGGATTAGGGACGTCACGGAACTTTCTCGCTTAAATGATCATCATCATCAACTTGACATCAATCAACAACGTCTAATCGACTAAATCAATTTAAATATAGAGAATTTCTTTTACATCAGAAGTCATACCATAAATTTCTATTAAAAGATCTTGTGTATAATAAAAGATTTAATGAAAATCGATGGGAAAACTGTGATTTGTTGTGATGAGATACACTTAACCTATACAAGCATCGTACACAAGATAGATAGTTAAAATTTTATTGGAATCTTCAAACTGTTCGTTAAGGGGCTACTGAGGAAAATGGCAAATTTAAGCAACATAATAAACTTTTGGAACACAAATTAGTGAACCCAGTTATTATAGTTATTAAATTAATATATCGGTCATTATTAAGAGTTATCATATATGAAGAAGGAAAATTATTTCTTCTTTTTATGATGCAGTTTTCTTTCGAGGGTTGGCGATTCAAATGACCAACGTTATTTTGGATATAACCATACGAAAGATGTCAAGCGATGAGCAACCAAACCTTCTACAGATGTCCTTCAGCCAGAAATTTTGGCTTGGACTTTGTCATTTGTTATCAGTCACTGATGTTCGCGCTTTTCACCTCCCATTGACCTTCCTGTATAACGCGTTTTTCATTCCTTGGTGGTTTGCATGAGCTCTTTTTGTTTTCTCATGCAGTTAAGAACTTCCCCGTTTGTTATTCTTTGGACCTCATGAAAAGAGAGTTTACAAGATATGACAGAGATGACAATTGCACAAAATAACCTAAATCGTGAAAAATAAGTCTTATTGAATGTTAAAGGATAAAGATTTACTAGGAAAGTTGCAGAATTTTTGAAGAGCTTAGTTTAAATCGATACTCCAAGTATGGTCATAGTTTGAAAAAATGTAACGATGTCATATTTTAATACTAAATATGCAAAAAATAATAACATAGAGCAGACTGCCCCTAAATACAATGAGTGTAAGTTTTATAGATATTTGCTCAATGTGTATAGAAAGAGAATTAATTTTGGTTAATAAAATAATATAATTGTGTATATGGCTGTATGCCTACACATGTGTTTGCATGTTTATGTTTATACACATACATTAATTACTGTGCTTCTGGTACTTTGTTAAATTTATACAAAATTATATTATATTAAAATACAATTTCAAAAATTTGACATATTTCCAAATATTACTGGATTGAAACAATATACTCTTCATAATCTGAACAATAAATGAAATGAATTTATCTCTCTGTTTTATCCCTATGTGCTTTGTGGTGTATATGAAATGAAATAAAACAACCATAACAATAGAAAAATCAAAAAGGTTTATGCTATAAGTGTCTTGTAGTTATTGACGTTTTAGATGCTTTAGAGTAATTTTAATCAAATGGGTTTTGAAGTACATACCCTTCCGTTATGTCATTTTCAGTTTAGTAAATTGCCTACAAATTTTGATTTTGATGAGTCAGGCGAATATGTTTAGTGGTTTAAATTACACATTTTCCATTTCTGACAACTACTGAAGTTCATTTTGGGAATTCATATTTTAAAAGCCGCCAAAGTGGTAAACATATTTTTATCTTTTCAAAATTCGACGCGAAATCACGTAGCAACCCCGAAGAGTTTTTTAATTTCATCTGTTTTCCATACATAGTTTGTTCCCAAATGTCCCAGATATTGCAACCTGTCCCATTTTTCAAGTCGGAGATTAATAGATTTTCCCCGTGTGAGTGAATCATCGCAAAGTCGTCTTCGTCGCATTTAAACAAATGTATTTTCCTGGGAAAATATCAGGTTCCCAACGTTTTTCCAACTCAATACATTGAAAACTGTGCAACTAACTTTTTTAATCAGTCCGAATCCTATACGTGGCGCGGCGCAGTTTGTTAAAACAACTTTTGAACCAAAACAAAAAGAAACAATGGCTTTATAGTAGAATACCTTGTTATCCGTGTTCTTGTTTCAGTTCAGATGTATCCATAATGCAAGCCCACAGCAATATTCATGTTTCTTGGCGTAGTACATGCAGCGTATTACATTCACAGGGATTTGTTCTGGAATCCGACATTGATTTTCTGTAGTTCGGCGGTTCACTCTGCGCTCTCGTTTTGTCCCACAGCCCTCGATTCCTTTAATGAAGTTACGGACTTTCTGGTTTGGAAATGGAAGACGACTGATATTTGTGTTTGTGACTGAGTAATAATTGACCAATGACAATGACAATTCGAAGATGAAATTGTATTAAAAATAAATTACTTTGTGAAATTTGAAATTCCGCAAAAATATACCTACACAAATCTAGAATTTTACTCTTTGAGCCAGATTTTAAAAACGATGTTTTTTGAAAATTTTGATAATGGGAGATACTATTGAATGAACAATACCTTCGAAATAAGTAATACTTGCCAAAATTTAAAATCGAAATTCAAAAAGGAATTCATTTTTCATTTTCGGTAAAAAAATCACCCCTTGTTAGTTTTAGGAATTAATGGAAGCAGAAATTGTAATGGTGGAAACCTGTTTTGACAAGATAATGACGAGATCATTGAATAATTTTGAACTTTTAAAAGTAAATTATCTTCTTGTTTATATTCTATTTATTTTTAAACATCTATGTTAAAGCAGTTTCTATAATAATGGTGTTTTTAATTTGGGTTGCGTTTATAGATAGGTAAGGGGAAAATTCGAGCGAACAGTTCGGAGATTAATTGTGTACTTCTTCTTAGAAAATTCTGACAAATGGGAGTGAAACAGAAATAAGTAGTATTCGATACTATAGTATAAAGTGCAATTGGACAATAATCAAGTCTGAATATATTAAAGAAGCTATATTCTAATTCCGTTATGTAAAATGTATGATCATTTAACATGGGATTTAAAGCGAATTAAACCGTATTTCTGTTAGAACTTGGATTCCGGTACGCCTCCCTTGCGAAGCAAAAGAAATATTTTACCAAAAATTTGTTTTCCCTACAATAAACTTTAACCCTATTTTTCTGTACTTCGATTTGTTTATTTTTTTCTTCTTAAAACTACGTTAGGTTGCGTATCTCGTATTACCTGATACGGTCGTCCAGTATACGAGTATAATGGATCTAATTTACTTGTAATATTTTGGTTTATTGCAACAATTTTATTGCCTACATTATACTCGTACATAATAGCATTACAAAATTTACTAACCTGAAAAATAACTAAAATACATTATTGACTTGAACACTTTTCGAAATTAGGCTTTTTTGACAATAGACGTTGGGTAAGATTGAATCTCATAATTTGGATTTATCGACAAACATAACCTTCAGACGAGAAAGCTATTGTTTTAATTTGTCACTATTTTCAAATTAGTTTTTGATTGATACTAGCTATGATCACATTTATACAACAAAACAAGAAATGGGTCCAAGGTGAAGTTATGTAAACTTTTATAAACGCGCTGACTCGCAAGATGAGAAATGTTTTGATAAACGACACACCATATACCAACAAGCGTAAAGAATACAAAACAAATACGAATCTAAATCGAAAGAGGAAAGGCGAGAGAGACACCGTTGACCGGTCTGAAGAGATACTCTGCCGGCGAAGAGGCCGAGAAAAACCTACCGCCCCGAAGATGCTCTTTGACCCGCACCTCTCACCTCGCAACCTCGCACCGTGACAATGAGAAGGCTTAGACAACAGCCTTCTATTGTCCTCTTACGCTCCAGCCCTTAAGATTCGGTGTACCCGAAATCTCTTTTCTCTTTTTTAAATTTGTATCTATTTTAGTGCCCCGACGTGTAGGTTCTCCGCCCCAGGCGAGAATAAAACCTTTCCTTCTTTTTGATTTTCAATCATTTGTTTTATTCACAGCTAACTCTACCCCCTGTGGCTACCAACCCCCTACCTCACGTAGCCGTCATAATTATTCGACAAATATTGACTACTGACTAGACTGTAAGATGAAAGAAATGCATATGGTTTCTCAGTCTGCATATTCAATATAAGCATATTCAATCAAATCAATATTACATCTTAATATTTTGAAATTAGTCCTTGATTGACATTAAATTTCACCACTCTTATGCAATCTTTGAATCTGAATTATTCGATGAACGTTGAATTTTGACTACACTGGGAAATAATTGATACCTCAATATTTCGAAATTTATCTTCGATTGGCATTAGAGAGATGACCACTCATGTAATGATAGAATTTTGATTTTTCAATAAATAATGAAGTTGGACTGGCTTGAAAAATAATTAACTAAGTAGAAAAAGATAACTAATAGTAATTTTTCCCAATATTTCAAAATCAGTCCAAAGGACCAATGAATATGTATTTGAAAGTTGACTATAAATATTCGATGAAGCTTCAAGAATTTATTATAACAAAGGATGGTAGAGAGAATGAATTGCTAATTTAGTCAAATAAAGTATCTGTTTCTACTTACTTCCACAATAGTTCCGCCTTATAAAAGTAACGCGATAACTCTATAGTGCAACACTTTTAGGAACGGATTAACTAGATTTATTTCGGCGTGGAAACAGGAAATATAAAGAAATGAATGGATTACTCGTTTCGCGGGACAAATTCAACGCAATTTATCAAAGTGTATACGAGGAAGACGCGGGGAACGCCGAAATGTGTACTACTGAGTTTATTTTACAACCGCAAGTTAAATTGCTCGATTCCATTCGGATGCAAATTTTTACATTTTATTCAATGCGACGATGCAGCCGCCCGATGCAACAAATAAATTTATTGTCTGCTATTGCTTGCTAACGCGGTCATAAGAACGTTTTGTGAGCGGTATGGTAATGAGGTCTTTCGCCTTTTATTGGAGATTTTTTCAGCAGGTATTAGCAGGTGGCGTGATACATAAAATTTGCATTCGGTCGGAAGTGGAAGGCTACAATGAAGTCAGTTTCGGTTTTAGCCGTTTTAGAAATGAAAATTTAGAAGGTTTTTGTGATTTTCCTCAGATAATCTACCGGAACGAGAGGATTAACATCATCTCTTAAAACCTTTATTTCAAGCGATGTTATCAAAGGACATTAAATAGGCGAATTAACTCATAATAGCAACAGCAGGATTTAGAAGTTCACTCAACTAGGCTTTCAGTTTTGTTAAACGTGTAATCGTTAAATTTCTAAATAAGGCAACGTTAGATTCTTTAATTTAGCATCGGTGATTATCCTAGCAAGTTTACTTATTTTCGTTTCAGTACGGTTAGTAGAACAATTTGATATAACAGATCGCCTATTACGTACCCCCATCGCTGTGGAAGTAATTAACTTGTCTCTACGATTCGCGAAAGTTATGTAAACCGATTAACCTCTGAATTGTTTCCTTAAAACCTCGACGGTTATAAGCTTTGATCTATGCGTAGAACCTTCTTTAGATTTGTCTATTTTCGTTATATGGAACTTGAATGGTTTTAACTAAGGACTCTCTTTAGTAGAAAGCAGAAATCGTATTGTTAATCGGTGTTATCCGTGTAATCAGTCCCATGCACATTAGCATTTCAGCGACATCGTCCGACGTTACGGTTGATAAACTCCCGGTCTCTGGGCTCTGTTTGAAATTTCGAAAATTAACAAACAAATGAAAATTCAATTGCAGGAGCAACAACAAACTCTCGCCATTAGCCGGAACTCATGGTTATCAATAATTTAATGGACGACGACAATGGTTGCCCGCGCAGGAATTAGAACAAATACCTGTTGAAAGATTAAACGGACGGTGCTTATTTAATGTTGGCTAGGGGACAAACAGCACGAAGAGTAATTAAAGTGATAATTATACGCCTGTTTGACTATTAAAAATTTAATTTCGTAATTCCACGGTTTTGATCAATTTTAAATTATGTCAATTTTCTTGGATTAAGGGTTTTGGGGTACTTTTATACCAGTAAAATTTGTATGTTTAATTACACTAAAAAAAAATAATCACTAGTTTTAACCGAAATATCGGTTTCTATCGAAGGGAGCAGTTAAATTGTAACCTACCTATCGATAGTCAGATTAACAGTTTCAAGAAAGTTAAAAACCAACCGCTCTAGTAAGTTAGTTGATCCTTCTGATTATGTAATCACTGCTCATTGTATCTAACCAACATCACTGGACGATTCATGTAACCGTTTTAAAATGTTAACTTAACAGTTCGAATATACTGAGGAAAATTTTGTAATATGCTATACAACCGTCTTATTAGGTAGTTGTTTGTTTGATATTTGATTCAACACTTTTTCTTAGTTATTAGTTGATAGTTTTAAGTAGTTTAACATTCGATACAAATATGTGTTATTTAGAGATAATACGGCTTTCGAATTAACATTTGCTTATTCACTGTCCTGAAACTCATCTCTCAACCCAGAAGTGTTGAAAGAAAAATATTGCAAAAATCCTATGTATACTTATTACTAATTACTAACATTATGAGGTAAATTGGGAGTTTAATAAAAAACCCCAACATGTTATTTAAATCTACATACGAAAAAAGTACCCTGATACAATTTAACCATTGAAGAGAAAATTGAAGAAAAAAATATGAAATATTTTATTTTCTAACAGTTACATCTTCGTGAAAGAACGACTTGTAGGATGAAAGCTGATTTGATAGAGGACACTTAACTGCTATCGGAACTTAAGCACCTGAAGACGGCAAGAAACAGGATTCGGAAAATTATTATAAAGAACTGCAAATAACTATCTCTGTACTAAATAAGCACGATTAGCTACATAATAGAAGCAGAAAATTTAAGTGCCAGAATCGGTAAATAACTGTGGGAGAAAACTAAGTGCATTGGACTGCTTCCAATGAACTCAGAATTGCTAAAACATTTTTCAGAAAGGACATTTATAAATACCCCAGGGCTGCTCGTAGCTGTCGCTTCCTTATTTATTATATTACGATATGGAACGACGAGATAAAAGTAGTTGCAGAACAAAGAGGCAAAACATACAGAGAGTACTCACAGTAGGAGTACAAAGAACGTAAAGAAAGATACCATCAAGTTAGAAATGCTACACAATCGATAATGAGAGAAGCCCATAAACACCCTCGTATTTCTTTCTTATTAACCGAGGGTTTTGTGAAATTGTAATTTGCAATGCTAAAGTCCATTTCAAAATAGTTTCTAGCACATCACCTCATTATAAATTTAAAAATGCGCCTGAAAGAAAGTAGATAAAATCGTAGTTTCCGTTGACGAAGAAACAAGTAGGAAATATAATGAAACCCGAAGAATAGGAGGAAGCGAAAACGAAAAACTTTACGGGTAATGTCGCGCGATTGGGTATATATTTTAACAGAATATATTATAATTCTATAATAAGGTTAGACACAATTATCTTTCCACATTGTTTCAGGCTTAGAACTGACAGTTTAAAAAAAAGACGTTGAAAAAACCTAGATAAATCACTATATAAATACAATAATCATGCAGATATGTAGATACCTATACACAAAGTACAATAAAATAAAATATCACAACACCTACAGTTTTAAATAACTATAATATGTCGTGTTCACCATCATCATCATCATCATCGTAATCTGAATCTGATATTTCGCAATTTAGTGTAATAATAACAGAAATCGAGTACACGCAACATATGTACCTGTGTCGACCGATTGGTTCATTGAGAGTCGTAACACCTGTTATGACTTAAGTAATACCAACATTACATCACCTCCTTGTTGACTCTACATTGAGTCTCTTGACTGTTAAATTTAAATCCATGATTATGTAGCGGATTATCCATGAAATGTCGGACATTAAATCTTTCTCATGTTTACCTTATAGAACTTCTCACCGGGAAAACTTCTAACTCTTTAACATGGATTTTTATTCAGCATCTCCTAAAAGTATTTTGAATTAAATAGGTTGTATAAAATTTATTATACTCCTAAAATCTGTGTTTTTCGATATATTGGACATGCCGTGCGCTGCTCAATGCAAACTTAATTACAAATATCAAATAAAACATCTACTTGGATTCTTTTTAATAGGGTACAGTACCCTACAGCATACTTTGGAATATCCGATGAATAAAGCTGTCTTTTCCCCATACGAGTATTAAATTTCAACGTGATTACGCGAAAATTAATTTCTGTAGATCTTCCTTTAGTAAATTTTCAGGGAGTAAATTTTTACTAGATAAACCACATAAAAACGTTTGAAACTCTGTATTACCATAAACCTCTTGCGAATGTTAATACGAATAATAAAATATAGCCAGTTTCGTTGGGAAAAATAAGTTGATCAACTTAAATTATGTATGAAATGGAAAACTATATTAAAAAAGAAACGTTTGAATCATATTTCTATGGTTAAGGCTTTAGACGCAATATTCCGATCCTACACTAATGACTCACCCCGTATAATAATTTATAGTTCACTTACCGTCACATGTGATGTATGCGCTACGTTTTTTGAAGTGTCCAAATTTCCCAATTCCGGAAAGTGCTCACTTGTTGAAGTGCCTTTCTGTAGATATACATGTTCGATGTTTATTTAATCGCTGATTGATGCACTACAACAACGAATCTACAGGTTCGTTTCATTTTGTATTCAGTATAACGGTGAAAACAAACAAAGCGGAAAATTTAAAAGTAAAGAAAATTATAATGTAGTCGAACCTTGTAAGGACAGCAAAAACGTGGATTTATATGATTTTATTAATATAAATGAAATGTTAGCTATAGATGCACGTACCTCTTGGGCGGCATTATTTATTTCTACAAATTTTTAAATTTTGTGTGGGAGCCTATTGAAGGAACTTAATTTCTCAAGGGATACATTGTTTATATATGAGAAGGCTCTGAGACCTATGTCGGTGGCTGTAATTTTTAATTTTTCCCATATAACTTTTTTTGTGTGTTACATAAAGAAATGTTAAAGGCACAGTTATAGAATATTTTATGCTCCACAAAAAAGCTTTATAACATTATTGCGTCAGTCGAAAACAAAAGTATTACGGATTTTTATTTATTTTGATAGGCGCCCATTTTGTTTATATCAGGCCAATTTGACTTGCTAGCCAACCCAAACTATTTGTGTGTTGCAGTTATATACTAATAGTTACATATTATATATAGTTATATACTATATAGTATTATATGTAGTTAGATAATAATTATTTATGTGAAATTTCAAATAGACTAAATGCGAGGTGGCATGTTGTACATTTAAAAGCATAGTAATAAAAATATTTATTACACACCTTATCTTATGTAATAATAATTAAAAATTAGGAAAAATGAAACTGTGTTTATTTCGCACATATTACTTATGGTTAACCGTACGTTTAAACTAACCTTAAGTCAAATTTACTTAGAATCACATCAACTATTTTCAATCCTGTTCAAAGTGTTTATGTGAGTGTAACTCGATTTTCTTTAATTTCCAGGTACTTCCGACCAGAATTTCTTCAAAGGCGAAAGCAGGTGAGTGATACGATGTCATATACTTCCAATGGGTTATCGTGTGTTTGTTCAAAAAATGGGTTGTGGATTTAAGAAACTGCTTATTAAATTTGGGTTGCCACAAGCTATTGAGGAAACAGCTAAATATTCCTCTTTAATAAACCAAGGCAAATTACTCAGAAAGCTATAGAATTGCATATTTATGTCGAAATGTTACATAAACTGCATCATGTTTGAAAAATATTTTTTAAATTATTAGTAAGCTCACCCGTTGTTCAATACATTTCTAACGGATGATAATAACATCATTGGCAGCAAATCGGAAAATTGTATTTTTGCGTTTCAAACGTTTCAAAGGTATGAAAGTAACGAAAGGAGCCGAAACAAATATTTTCCGAATTTCCAGAATTCCACATTTACCTAATTACAACCGACATTAATTAAAACGACACCACCATCGAATCTCGTGTAGCAAAAGATTTAGTCTTTCCACGTTTCGTTTATTTTTTGATTAATTTTGAGCATCGTACAAACTCGCGCGCCTGGCCCTAATCAACGGTATACGCGATTTCAATTAAACGCGCATCCAGTTACAAAACTGCGGACCATTGAAAAATAAAACAATCGAAACCATAGTGTTGGCGGCTGAGCCGAGGACCGGCGACTACCGTTATTAATGGCCGTTTTAAATTATTATAAAACTATCCACGCCAGTTCGTCCATAGGTCGCGTAATAATTATTATTCGGCTGGCCCGCGCGCCCTCTAATACTAAACTCATTTTGTGATAAATTTGTTCGTGATTAAATTCTGGTTATACTCGCCGGAACTTGACGCAAAGTTGGTTGATTTAATCCAGCTTATGCTAATCGTTTTCGGATTTATCTAAAGCATGATGAGAAATGAGTTGCCCAAAGGCGTTGACACATCTGGTTTATACATAACGCCACTGACAGAATTAAAGACTTCTTCATGTGTACGCACTCGTCTAAGAAACACAGCATATGCCACTTGCGTTGCATATGTTGTGGGTAATTGCAGATTTTGGCGGAACGCCCGGAAATTTCGTCAAATAATGCAATGGAAAATTAATTATTAACGGTGCAGTGTGTGCCTCAGACGAGAGTAAATTTGTTTCTGATGTCGATGATGAATCCCCTGGTAGTTTCTACTCTCAAAGTTGGTTTAAGAGGGTTTTTCAATTCTAGAAGGTAAGCTGTAGCTTACGGGTGAAAGATTTAGATTAAAAGTAGTGGACAATGTTCTTCTCGTGGTGCCCATCCGCCTGCCCTATCGGAATTTTGGCCATTCTAATGGCGTTGCTCCCTCTGCCGGCGGCAACACAATAAAGGTTCCATTGTTGTATTGAACTATGTACGTGAATTCTTCAACCAGCCACATTGCTACCTTGTACAGCTACATTTCATAGGATTCGAACTTTTTACATGAGGCGTCATGATTAAAAATTCTTTTAAATATGTTATGCTAGAATATACCAAGTTTTCAATATCATTGCACTATTTTCTTATAACTTCTCTGTATATTTTCGGAAGTCGGTGATAATTACATGTATTCATAATTACGTTTCATGAATAATAATAATTCACAATTATCCTCAATGATCATTTTAAAAATAAAATATTTCAGTGTAGGAAATTTTTCATTATCTACAATACAACGACATCAGTTTAAATACTTCACTTGTTAATCCAAACAGTTAAAAGTAATGTTAACTTCCTTTCAGTTGTTGCTACTCTAATGATTAAAAAGTTTACCTTTAACTAAACATCGGTATTATCCACTAAGTATTCATTTCCAACTGAACGTAAATCTTTATCCTTTTTCTATTTCAATTAGATTTTTAGGATTAAATATAAAATAATTAAAAGATTACTGCGACAGAAAAGAAAAACAGATTATTTTAATACTGCATTTACCTACTATGGATAGCGAAACACAGCTGTAATGCCTCTTATTCATTAATTTCCATATGAAAACTCTCCCATCAGCTAGATATCGCTGCACTTTTAGCAATTATATTTACAATCTATTTTGATTAGAACTGTAAATAATTTCCTGAATAACACAGCTTATATTTCACTAATTGAATACTAGACTAGAAATGTGCAAATATTATATTGAGTTCATACGAAATTCGAACAGGTTTTGGATCAGGAGTCGAATTGAACTTTATTGATCCTTTCAACTGCACAGGGTATATGGATAGCTACTAAATAGTACAAACGTAATTAATGTTTAAAAAATGAACGAGAATATCACATTCACCTGGACAAAGATCACAATACAGAGCAAAAGTTAGATTGGAAAATTATCACAATGTGATCTTGTAACACCTAAAGGTAATCTTGGCCAGTAACATAAGCATTATTAATTATTTTTATGAAACCTACTCGAATTTACTGGAGAATTTTATATTATGATGCAGAAACTTCTACTCGGTATAAGAATTTAGTCAATAATACTGTTAGAAAACTTCTATAACTAGAATTAATAGACAAACGTTAATGATATTGTCACAGCTACGTGAGGTAGGAGGTTGATAGAGCTCTTTCTACTTATTTTCATATTTGTTTTGTGTTCTCCGCGCTTGTTGGTATAAGGTGTGTCGTTTATCAAAACATTTCGCACCTTGGTAGTCAGCGCGTTTATAAAAGTTTACACAACTACACCTTGGCCGGGCCGCTTCTTCTTTAGTTGGGAATTGTGTAAATCTTGAGATCGTGACAATATAAACTCCTCATTAACAACGGGGTTCCTCCCAAATTATATGTCTCTGAAAAATTCGTGAACCGAGTTATAATTAGTATGAGATCTGTAGTTAATTTTATACATTGTGCATGTTGTATACATTTCTCCATTATCCAGTTTAACTGCGTATGTAGATTATATTTTGATACGAGTTATTTCAATATTTCATTATAATCTAAAGGACTACCTTGAATTTGTTAAATTCATTAGAAAGAAGACAATACCAATATAATATCTCTATTTATTAATATATGTAATAATATAATGTAAAATTCTCTTACAACCCTCAATAAAAGCCTTTGTTTAAAGGAAACACGAGGAGGAGTAGTACCTATATCTCATCCGTCTAGTATTTTTCCTATATAAAGGGTCGTTAGTGTTGGAAAATTTAGGAGGTTTCATATTTTGTGGATTGTATTTCGGTCCGAAATGTCAGGAGATCTAATAAACCGTAAGAGAAAGGTCCAGGCGTTGTTCGATTCCACATCACGAGGGCACTTTTTGTGTTTGTCTTTTTCATTCTTTGTTCTCATTTTTAATTTTAAAAATGTATCTGATATGGTCAAGGGTTCAAACTTAAAAAAAAGATTAATTTTTAAGAGATCCAGCAACACACAATTCAGAATGGCACTTAATTGGTTATTTATAAAGGGGTAATGGGAAAGCAGGGACCTAAAGTAAAGTAATTAATCTTTGATAATGTTAATGTAAAAATCAGGTGAGTCCTTGGAAATCAGACTGAGAGTTGACGATATCTGGTGTTGGATTTAGATGAAGGGACTCCAACAAGAGCCTCTTATACCAAACAGGTTCTCGTTGTATTATTTTTATACTTTGTAATCTAAAGTATGTCCAGTAGCAATGGTGTATTCCGCCAACTCGGAGTGTAATATATTTTTATTAACTTTGGCCAAATGGTGTTACGTAAGTCATTTTTCTCTTGAGCATTGTGAGGTTTATGCTATGTAACATCGTCGAAGAGTAGAATTCAAACAATCTATGCAATTGATTTGATAGATTTGGTTAAGTCTATCTTCTAAAGGAGTACCATCTTAAGTACGGTGAGAACAGTTGATAGGGTGTTTGTGGCACACCAAGCAGGCTTAATGCGCAATGGTGTTAAAAGATCCTCTAATTTGCTAACAACAGAAGAGTGAAGTGTAAGTTTTATGAACAAGCAATCTGTTATTCATATTGATGTGAGGACATGTGGCGCTATTATACGAAGAAATCCCATTTATATGTTGATTTATTTTATCATTAATCGTGGCGTCAGATAGTACGATAGCTCTATCGACTATATTGTAAACAGCGGAGATTTGATAACTTAATGGAAGAAAACATGGTTTGTTTAGGTACCTACCTGACCAAGTAAGTTTTCTGTATCAATTTGTAGAGCAATGACTAGCTCGATAGGTGATATGTACATCCAAAATTGAAATACGATCATTAACTGACCCCTTGTAAGTAAACTGTAATTTAAAACATAGGGAATTAAAACTATTGACAATGGAAATTAGACGATTAGGTGGAATAGCAGATGAGTATCATCGACATAGAGCAAGAAAAGGGGTACATAACACGATAGGCTATTTAACATCATTTTTTAATAATATTAGCGATGACTGTCGAGAGGAGCCCACCTATTAGACAGCCATACACTTGTTTGTAAGAGAGTTTATACAGGTGTACATAAGATGGCAATACAATTTGTACAAAAATAAAGAAGTCTCCACAAGAAAATAACATAATAGTAGTTATTAGAGAGTCAAAATGATCAGAAATGCAATCCGTTGCTGTCCTTGTAGGAGTGTTCATGTTTAAAAATACTACACCGAGAGGAATAAATTGATATTCAGTCAATTGAGTATAATTAAAATTCGTTAGCTTGTTCATAATCTAAATTGAATCGATGATCTGATGTTTACCAATGGTGAGAGGTTGTATGACAAATCATACGTAAAAATATATGAATTTTAAAAGATTTAAAACTGGACTGTCACATCATAGATTTTCGTGGGGAGGGGTCATCTAGAAGTCTTCTGGCAGTAAATTTTTTTTTTTGATTTAATTGAGGATATGGGATTTTTGTTTATCGTCTTATGTGTATTCTCATCTGGCAGTAGGTTCAGAATCTTACTGTTTTACACTGTTTGATTCATTAAGACCGAAACGTTGCTTTCGTCTGCCTTAATTAATATTCCATTTCTATGTGGTTTAAGAAATACTCTACCGCTCTTTCGCTTTCTAATTTGTTGTAAAAAATGTTTAACTTCTTAAATATATTTGTGCTTTTAATTGAACGTAATAGATTGCTAAATTGTGCTCTAATGTGTTCTGTATCCTTATCTACGATTGATTGGTTAAAAGTATCTTGTTGGAATCTCTTCAACTTTGTAAACCCTATTCTGGTGAACTAATGAACGATAAAAGGAAGGATTTTTTCTTTTGTTACGAAATGGAGATGGCAAATTTGAGGCCTAATGACCTAATATACTTGATATCATCTTTGACATCATCTGAGATGTTTTTTGAACCAATTCTAGTAATGAATTGGAATGATTTCTTTAAAATATTTGTGTAAGGAGAGGAAACTTGTCTCTTAAGTAACGTACTGAATTTATAAATATTTTTTTGTTTGGTTTGTAAGAAGACTGATTCATTCCTTTTATCTTCATATGTTAAAAAGTTGGAAACTCAAATTGATGAAGGATGGAACTCCATTTGTTTATTGGATAAATCCTAGCATTTGTTTTGTTCTTTAAATCCTTTTCACTTTCTTTTATTTCATGAACCAAAAGCCCGAATTTCATGTTAAAGATGAAATTATTTTGTGGGTGTTGATATGTTGACGGTTTTGCAGGCGTAGATTTCTTGTCGATCTTATTTGTCACCATAGGCTCTGAACAAGTTTACGTAAAGCTAAAAAACGCGTTAAAAAAATCACGGAATTAAATTACGGCGTTAGATAATTTTTTACTCTATGTTGCTGAAAAAAGTTCAATTATTTACTCATTGGAGTGATCGTTCCTCTTTAAAATTCACAATCAATGCGGGAAAAATAAAATGGAATTTATTTAAACTTTGATGTGTATAATTCCGTCAGTTATCGTAATGAATATCGTTTAATTAAGGTTTATATGGGGCGCATTAATCTGACTGACAGCACAAAAAAGTTAATATACAATATTTCATGCTGTCGACTTTTATGGATACGACTGGATTATTAATCCGGTTTCGAATTGAACGCAATGCAAATTACTGTAACAGCATTAACGATTTGAGATTTTTTAACTTCATTCAAACTAGTAAGGCACAAGTAAATTTATTTAAGATTAAATAATACATAATTTAAAAGTAATTAATAAATCGTTTTGCATTATGCTTTCCACGCAGAAAGTATATAAAATGGACTCGCCACTATGCAATCCAGTTTACCTCGCAGGTTCGTCCGAAGGCGTTCCCCTCGATTAAACCAGATTTGCACCTTATTTCAAGTGTACGGTTAGATAACAATGCTTCTGAGGTTTAACTGTTTTGACGTCTATACGTTCCTTATTTTCCAATAGAACGGCTCGACAGTAGGTACCTGGGATTTAATTAACTGTGGGTGAAGCCAGCTAAAGTGTTTCGGTGCGGGCCCGCTTCACTGTGGGAGCTCTCTCATTAGTTCACTTTGAGCACATGCACCGCCTCAGAATTATCCGGTTAAATAACTCGATAATGCGAATAGTTAATCACTCGATAAGATGAAAGGTTAGACTGATCCGGAAGTTGGAGAATTTACACGTATGGTTAGTTAGAATTCAAACTTTTCGCTGAGGAGAAATTCGTTTAGTACTTGACTTTAATGTGAAATTAATTTTCAGTTTTTGTTGGCAAGTCTCATCCCACAATATCGATTTTTTCGTCTATTTGTAATTGATATTTATATAACCAATGCTACAATCGCTTGAATCTTTGATACTCATTTCGGCGTAATAAAATCATGATGTCCTTCAGTAAACATGGAATAAAGCTTCGGTGAAAATTAATATTTACTGATCATGGCAGTGATTGTCATCGCAAGTGGGACACAAAGGCAGACACGAATAACGTCGGTCCTGAAGGCATGACAATTTCCTTCAAAATTTGAATTAATAACCTGGTGGAATTATAACTGAAACGTTTCATGAAGCAATAAACTTTTATTGAAGACATTCAAAGGATTTTACGATTAGATGCACTGCAATTATTTTAAAGTACCAAGGGCTTAAGTTTTCATTGAGCATGAATTTATAGAAACAAATAGGTTGTATTGTTCTTAATATTGGTAACTGGCAGGTGGGCCATAACTCACAGTACCTTTATTATTTAAGATTAACTGTTTAAGTCGAGTTGATTACCGGGGAATTTATTTGATACTAAATGTTTGCGTATCCAGCTTAGCTGCATTTTCTAGTTACTTATTAAATAGTCTACATTCTTATTTTAAACAAATAAATGTACTGTTTGTTTAAAAGTAGTCGGTAAGCAAATAATAATGCATAATGAAAATAACGACGCTGTTTATTATTCTGATCACAATAGAAACAAATTGCTAACCTTTCAGCTATTGAGTTAAATAATCAAACTAATTTTTAGTGGTGCTGAACCACCAAATGAAACCATTTTTTCAGCAGAAATTGCTTCTACAATTTCCTAAGATTATTGTACATACTTATAGAATTTTTAACTTTTGAAGTAGTTTGTAAGCCTTTGTTTGTGATTTGAAAAATATTCATTATTCTTGGAAAATGGTACTTAGAAGAGTTCTTTCTGTTGTCTGGTGTTAGTTTTATGTATTTGATTATTTGCTTTAGAAGAGTTTAGATTAGATTAAATAAAACCACTAATTTCAAAACAAAAAAAAGTAACAAAAGTGTAAATTTTTGGAAATATTGTTCACAGCTACTAGTAGAAGGAATTTCTGCCACATACTGAATCTGTTGTAATAAGGACTTGTGGTTTTAGTCCTTACAGGAGAGTAAAACATTACAAATTTAATTTTTCATAGTGAACATCGAATCACTTTTGCTTATCTCTGTTACAAATGAAACGAGGAATCAATTTTTGTAGAAATACGTGCATCCATGTGTTTATGTATTGTGCAGTATTTGATATTTCTTCCCATTAATTTCACACAAAAACTGACTGCATCCAAGCCCTTTATTGCTCCATAAAACCCCGAATAACGACCACTTACGATTTAATATCGATATAGTTCGTACATTAGTAAGTTTTGTCATTTAGTTCGTCATAAATTTCTATTGCCTATCTCGTTAATAAAATGAGATTTACATTCGCAACCTCTATTAAACGGGATGTCGTATACATCATTATCTTCGGTAAATGAAAGACGATAACTAAGGGATGTATACATGTAGATAGGGAAATAATTAGCCCAGGATGAGGGATGATTTTCCGGTAAGATTGTTATCTCATCACTGAGGCGGCGGTGTATTAGTAAGAAAGTTGACTGACGGTAATAACTTATTATTGTTACTTTGTTGCTACTGAATACGGGATAATAGAACAAACGCAGGAAGATCGCTTTATTCCAATAGAATTGAGCGCTTTCAAATTATAAAATAACACAAAACGACAGCACTAAACGTTACACTTGCTCTACATGAAGACACGAAGACACTTCCATAAATTTATGGAACTGCTTTCATAAGTAGTCATGATAAAAATTTTTAGTCTTATATATTTTTTAATGAAAAATTGTGCAATTACGAGTAACGTGAAAGCTGCGTAGTAACAATAAAATTATAATAATAATTAGAAATAAAAAATATTTTTTGTTATTGTACGAGGAATAAGAAAATGGTATTATGATACTCAATTGGGAGTTCCTCTTACAGTTACTAAAAAGACTTCATAGTTTTCTCATTTGTGGCGTTAGCTAGAATCAATAAAGGATATAATTAAAAGTTGTTGCGATATGAAAAAACCCAATTTTTTAGTTTTATCGAATGTAGTAAAAGTTTCCAAATTGTTATGTAATTGGTTATATTTTGGTGGAAGTGTCTGATGAGACGGATACGCCCAGGTTACAAAACACTTTCCTAAATTTGATTTCACGCTGAATTCAATAAAGAAACATTTTCCGTGAAATTTCTCCCAAAATTTACTATCGCTTTGTAATAACAGCAGGAAGATGAAAGGAGAACTATATTTATTCCCAGCAAATCTACATTTCTGATTGAAAAGTTTTTCATGAAAAGATTGAAAGTTTTTCATGTAGTTATAAATGTTTTCGTGTAAGCGTTGAACTGTACATGGAAAACCACATTGACCTTTGACACTAAATGTCGTATTTGTGGTAAGGACTTTCCAAAAAGTAGTTGAATTTTTGTGACTGCAATAAATTCTTTTATAAGACCACCCATACAACTTACTTTGTAACGCAAAACGTTAATTTTACCCATACAAATCCAGAACATTTTCTTTGCTGTATCGCCCTCAATGGCCCTAATGAAATAAATTAGAAAGACGAGTCATAAACTCCCATTAAATTTTATCTTCTTATTTTCACGGTCGCCTCATGAAACGTAGTAAATAACATCTGTCCTACAAATAGCTCTCCTCACGTCATACACACGGGAAAAAATGATAAATGGAAGTCTTATTACATCTTGTTCGTAAGTTAACAAATCGTCGACGGGGAAGAACCTTTCTCAGTTTTCTGCGCTTAATGAGTTTAGCGAGATCCAAAAGTGACACAAGATAATCGAGAAGGGAGAAAAATAGTGCCGCTAACTTTTTGCGGCCGTCTGCGCGGGAAAAGTGAGCGGTAATGCATCATATTCCAACTGCGAAATTGGTGAGCAAGACGGAAACGGAGGAAACTAGCGATAGGTGAGAAGTTAGTGGTGCAAGGGTTTTTGTGGTAATGGAGGTTTTATAATGAAAGTGTGTAAACGTGGTGGTAGATGAGATCGTTAAAATAATTATTATAAAAGGTGCTTAAGGTGTTTATAGGATTACTTCCCAGGGTAATTTTAATCGTTCAGTAATAAATAAATAAATACTAAACAATTTTAACAGCCGTCTACTTGGTTTAGAGGATTGGAGGTTTCACACTTACCTCTCGTACTAGCTTTTGCATTTTCATTTCTACAGGGTAGTAGAAATTTATTATTTTCCTAATTTATTTTTATATTCATTCATCCATGCTTTGTTTATGCCCTTGTCATGTTGTGCTTTTGGAGCCAATGGTATCTGTTATTATTTCTCTTGCACTGATTCGATCTTTAATTTTATGTAAAGTAACAACTAGTGACCTTCTTTTTAAAATTTAATTTCGAACCAAATTTAGATATGCTTTTCTGGTTGCACCTTTTCTAGATTTTGCTATAATTGCTCTAGATACACTAGAATTGCATAGGTAATGCTTATCGCAGCACCTTTTAGTTGCATTGTAGCTCATTCCAACCACTAAGTATTATTTAGATCCCTTTGCAGGGATAATAGGAAAAACAATATTTTATCATGCAAGAAGCTTGTATCCAGCAGATCCAGCAGCTTCTGTGTGTGATGTTCAAGTAACTGTCTAGCATAATCCAGACTGAAATGAGTTCTTCCACTAAGATATTCTAGAATATATTTATTTATTTATGAAAAAATGATTAATAGGTCTAAGCTCTCTTCTATATTACAGTAGGATGTTCTAAAATGACAAGATTTAGCCTTAGAAAAAGCTGATGCCTACCATGCCTCATATCTCTAGTTGTATAGTACAATCGTGCCAAAGTTAGATTTCAGCATATTCCGTTTAGGTTGCAGATTCTAGAATATGACAGAGTTCACATCTTTCTTCTCTTCTCAAGATTGCAGCAAACTGCCAGTGGTAACATATACCAATGGGACAACAAAAGTGGAAGTTTTTATTTGTCAGTCTTTTTCGCTTTTGGTGTTGGATATTGAGGCGGCCAGTCATGTTCTTCCAGGACGTAAAAGTTAGAAAACCTCCTCTTGTCGAATCTGAGTTCTTATCTAGACATTGGAATATGCACATTTTCAGTCTCGTTACTGGTTGGATTACAGATACCTCTTCTATGATATTCTAGAATATAAGAGTCCGCATCTTATAATATGTCCAGGTTGACCCGTGGTGAAGCTTTCCATTTGTCTGCCTACAGTATTTTTCACATTTACTCGAATACCTGGTCGCATCCCAGCTGAAATCTATCTAGAACTTACTTAGAATATGCTTATTATCATAGATTCCGCGCACATATACCTTCTAGATGCTTTTATTGGGATACAATAGAATAATGGGTTTTTAAATTAAAAGAATGTTTCAGGTGACATCTTTTCTCTGAAGTGGGACTAGGTTTCAATCTTTTTTCCTCCACTTATCCAACTTTTGCCCAGTCAAAACTTCACTAATGAAAATAAACAACATAGCTAAATTAAACAACAAAGCACACATTAATTCATGGAAACCAATTATCTTTAGTTTGGATTTGTTATTCCCGGAATACCTTTCGGAACACAAAAACGTAGTTAATTTAACTAACACTATTGATATAATCTAAAAGTGGATGTCGCAGTAAATGTTTGAAATTAAATTTATTTCATTAATACGCAATTAACTGATTGCGTATGGAGGTTTTGTTTAAATTTTAGTATGGCGATGTAGTTTGACTAGAGCGAAATGTGAGTAATTGAAAATTATGCAAAACTTTAAAGGCGATGTGTTGGATATTTTTCCAAAAAGAAGAAAAACCTAAAACTAACGATTACATCGGCAATATTGACATTTGCATGACAGCAAACTTAATTTTGTTGACGATAGGATGGGTAATTGCGGAGATTCATTTTCATGTTCTTTCTTTGATTTCGAAATCGAATCGTACTTGCGTGATCTTGTACTACGTGTTTACATAAATTGTTGCCAAAAAATATCATCCCATACGGGATTTATCCCCCAATCCATCGCGTCGCGCAATGCAATTTTTCCTTTTGTGTAACGTAGCGTTCTTTTTCAGAATTGAAAATCTTCCTCTCGAGATCTCGGAGGTCCCAATCCGACACTACGGGTTGATTGCTTTATAAATCAGCAGGGGGGGAAACCTCAGAGTATTAAATACTAATGTTTATTTATTCTGATGTGCGTTTCCTTTTCGCACAGCAAGTCAGATCTGGATGAGGGGCCTCAAAAAAGTTCATCGGGAATTTCGCCCGTGTTTATGAATTCTTAGGTGCGCGGAGAAAGTTTTTTGTCAATATCGATGCGGAATGCTAATGATTTTAAAAATGCCTCGGAGGAATACCAAAAATTACTTCGGAGTGTGAATTGAATTCTCAAGGCGAGAAATGCCGATATGAAAACAAACATTCTTGCCTTGCTTCGAAGGTATTTTACCAAGTGAATTTTAGATAGAGAGGTATTTTCTATTTTATCTGGATCTGACGCTACTAAGATTTGTTTGTAGGAAGGATATTACCATTAGGGAATTATATTCAAATGTTTAGAGTACGGTTTTACAAACTTCTCCGTTATAATACCTAATTTACTAACTAAATACATATTTCTTATAACAAACTATCTAAAGATGCACCGGTATAGATTGATCCTAAAGTAACTTCCTGAATTAATTGTAATGATATGTACACAAGAGAATATGACGATGAACTGAGATACAACTATTAATACAGTTTAAGTAAAATATAATTTTTTGATTTAATGAAAACACACAAGCTTGCACCCAGAGAAATATTATCTCGTAAAAAGCACGTGAAAACGTTACAATTTAAATATGCCACTGTTTTAAATTCAATGCATTAAAACTTATCATTTCAAAATGATTAGTTAACAATTAATAGCAATACCGTTACAAATCGTTAAGAGGTTTTAAAGCAGAAGCAACTTTATATCAATGGTTTTTTGTTTGAATACACACTATACACTCAGTGAAACCTATTCTAGGTTAAAATACATTTTAATTTTAACTAGCGATTATGAACGAAATTATGAGCGAGTAACGGTAGTAGGATCATAAATAAATTTTTGTGCGCAATTTTGCCTTTTAATTAGAAAATCCTCGCCTGAAAAAGTACATTATGAATCAAAAGGAAACTGTGTGGATTAACTTGAACTTCATTTAAAAAAATTAGATACTTTTGTTACATCACAAATAGTTACAACATACATTTCAAATAACCCATTTGAATAATTCAGTTGTCAACATTTAATTTATTTTAATGTCCATTTAAATGAAATAAAGTATTTTTTGAAACAAAATAAAGACAAACATGAAAAACAAAACATTTCTTAACAAAACATGTATGTACATTTACTAATTCAAATGGTTGTCTATTTATAACAGTATAATAAAGACTATGTTTCATTTAATTTGTCTTGATATTTTAAAAGTTTCAATTTTAAATCAAAAGGAATTATTTCCATTTGTTTCAAAAATTCGTCTTTTTGATTTAATAAAAAACTCAATGAAGCCAAAACATATTGGTTGCACTTTGAATCTATGTTTTTTTTTATTTTACAACGATTTTTTTCTGAGTGTGCAAGCTATCAAAATTTATTTTCAAAATTGTTGAACCATTACGTCCTAAGGGACACTAAGGAAAGATTCCTTGGAACTTACAATTTTTTTAATAAACTTTTGGTTTCACCAATGTTGCAAAATATCAAGTTATATTCTTTGACGTAACTTCTTTTAGATAACTTTAGGAACATAAAAAGGAACCTTTCATAAATATATTTTCTGTCTCTTCCCAGTAATTGCTAACAATCGTCGATCTTGAAGAGAAAGTGTCATAAAGTACCTCTTTCCTTTTTGAGAATGAGTTAAGCAGTGCACTTAAGCAAAAGATTAGATCCTCTCTTGCACCTCTTAACATCATTCCTATTGGATCTGCTTTCATTTTGTTACCTTCGATCTATTCCAAAGCTTAAAGAACAAACATCCCTTAATAGTTTATATAACCTCATATATCAGATTGATTGTACTCATTGGAAAAATTGTTTTTCATTTCATTGATATACATGGTATCCCAGTGCTCTCCTGACAAATGAAAACGTCAGATATTAGACTTTGTTTTACGTCAACTTAACCTGAATTAACTTTATCATTCTATGATTCGTAAGGGAGTTAGAACTCGTTGAAGTTGGCGCCTTTAAGTAATTTTTTTAAACATACCTCAAAACTGACGTTACGCCAAAAGTTAAACCTTTGAACGTTGAGTAAGCTTCAAATGATCAATAATCTGTTGGGAATTTTATTTTTCTATTGTAATTACAAAGGGAAGAACTGAGGGGAGGTCAAAAAACCTTTTAGATATCAAAGGTAACGAATTTATATAGAGATGACAAAGAAGTTAGACGAACGTTTTTTAGTTAATTAGGTGCAGATGGGACATATATACGCAAACAAGACAAGATCCACAAAAATACCATTACGATTAAGTTACAAGGCACATGGCAGTTTTACGACAAAAAATAAACTAAAGAATACACTATTGAAGGAATCTACATGAAGGGCGACCAAACACGTGCAAAGAAATTACCTAAAGTCTGTGTACTGTAGTAGAATCATCAATAAATGAAGTCAATCTTGAAATCAAATATTACAAATACATTCCTAAGATTATTATAACAAAGGTACAGCAGCAATAAAAGATTTACAGATCATGTAATATCATTTTGGTATTTCAAACAAGGTCAGTACATGAAAATTTTGCAAAAAATAAAATGTTTATATGCACAAAAAATTTTTAATACACGTATTTAAAACGCACAAAAAGGATATAATAATATCTCTTCAGTTTTGAAATATTTTGTTAAACCAATTGTTTTTAGGTAGTCTTATTCAGAATATAGTAATATAAAAAGCAACAAAGACATCCGACGGGAGGAAAAACAAAAATTTAAACAAATAAGTGCAATTGTACTTAATGTAGATAATTTGAGTCTCAGCTAGTTGGAGTAGATTGTGAGAATTCCAGCTAGTGAGAATCATGGCTGACTGCCGTATGAATCGGAGTCTCAGCTAGTGGGAGTCTATTGTGAGAGTCCCTACTAGTGTGAGTCATCGTTGTAAACAAATGGATGTAAATGAATGAAATACCGAGTCTTTGTCGTCGCAATGATCCTCGGGAGATTCGTTAATGCACTTATGCGCATGGAACGACTATATATACACTATCATGGGTGGTTAACGACTGATTTTGTTTCGTACGCGCACTGGTATAGGATTTTGCGGTCCGTGTTTGCAAAATGAGTGGGCCGTATTCGATCGCTGCATCTTTCCCTGGAGATTTCGATTACAACGAAACATTAAGGGATTTTCTGCAACGTACCTCATAAAAGATATGATCGTTGCCTCAACCTAAAACTATTTTTAAATCTCAAAACACTTCATTACGTTGTGTTTAAAATGAGCGGTTTTATCTGAATAGAAAATAACACGAAGGCGAAATTATATCGATGCAGAAGTGGCGCATTTTTAGCTGTTACTTTTAAATGAAATTTTCTCCCATGGCGCGATTTAATTGAATTTTAACTCCGCAATAAAATAATCTATTTGGTATTCTGGTCTTTATTAATTATCCAACAACAGTTTCATTAATTTCGGAATGAAAATAATTAACTCTGTTATGTACATTCAAGCGTATTACGGATTACAATAAAAAAGCTAAATTTAATTATAATGTTCAAATCATTCCAGCTAGAATAGTCGTGAAATATTTATCGTTAAATCTGATTTATTATTAATTACGTTTGTAAAAAGTCCTGCCTGCATTAATTTCGCGTAAAAAAAGATCATAACGCCTATCTAGATACCCTTCTTATCGTCCCTGCTGAAATGATAAGCGATAAACGTAAATCACTACCCCATAAATTTTTATACCGTGTGGCGGAGTTTTGTCTGAAAATTTACTTTATGTTTGCTTAGCTTAGAGCTGGTAAGGTACGAGATAAGCTCTCTGCTCAAGACCATATAAAATCTGTTCGTATGATATACTTGATTTGGAGATTATTTCACCACGAAATATATAAAGGAACACCATTGCTTCTCGTTCTCTGGCCGTATAAATTCTCCCGTGGATTAACTTGACTCGGACAAAATAAATAAAGGCAAAAAGTAGGCCATCTACTAAACTTCAATTAAAAGAGCTGCCGAGGAATGAGAACGAACGCCCGGAGGAATTGTACGGATTCACGGAATCGACAGTTATGTGCATAATTCAGCTTTTGTGAAAATAGTAGGGGGATCGATGCGTTAACGGTTTCAGACACCTCCCCGGCACGTAACGTTGATCTGTCTACCCTCACGGGTGCCTTACGGCGGGCAAAAATAGCTGCAGAGGATAATTTACTTGACAGTATATCGATCCTTCTAACGTTCGCGTCGATGTGACATTAGTTACTGCGATCTCTCGAAGATTTCCACCAGAATTTCCAATTCGTCAGTCTTCGAGCTCCCATTTTGGAGAGATCGGCTCAAACTCCAAGCTGAAATATCGGAATCATTAAACTCGAGTTTGCAAAAGAGATAACGTGGAATTGCATTTACGGGTGAAATATAAAAGCTCCAGTTCGGGTGGTAAACCGAGAATGAAAATAATTTGCATTTTTGAATTATTGATTCACGTTTTACATGGGATCATTAATTTTATCACTGACGTTCCAAACTATCGTTTTAGGAGGTTTATCCCGTTTTTTCGTTCTCAGAAAACTGGCAAAATCGTAATTGAATTTAATGGTGGGATGTCAGGTTCTCATTGGAAAATTCTCCCGACGAACGTATGGACTTATGTAGAGATAAGATAAAGTAGATAGATATGTATGGCATATATATAGATATAAGTAAGACATACTTATTACACCATACCTATCACAAAACTTACGGACTAGGAAAAGTTCATCAAAGTAAGTATCCGCAAGGATTTGTAAAGTTGAACATTAATATCCCTTGTTATAATCTATTTGGATTTATTTACAACATATTACCATCACTTAAACACAATCTTCACAGTATAAAAGAGTATTTGAACTGGTAAATTTGTTCGAATCCCTTGATTTTTCACCCTTCAAAGTTCACCAACTCATATTTTTACATGTAATATCGCTTTATATCAATACCCCAATTCACGTAGCAATTGAGTTCATTTCAAAGAATTTCAACAAATTCATAACGACAATTCGACTTGATGAATAAACTGATATAATATTTATTCTGTGATTTAGTGTATGATGGATAAAACGTATTATTATTTCTGAATCCTTTCGGATTAGACCAACTTTTATGAAAGTTTGGGAATAAGGCTCATTTTTACTTCAAAAGGGACGTAATCTTGATGTGCACTTTAGGGTGCTTTGTTTTTTTAGGGATGAATAAAACCCCTTGTTACAAAAAAATATAAAACTAAATTTCCTATAAAATTGAAACGTATCAAATAAACATTCTTGTGTTCTGGAACATTATTTAGACAATTTGCGACAAACACAAAGCCACCTTCAAGGTAGATAGATAGGTTCGTATTTTACATACAAAAGTGACAAAAAACTGATGTTTATTAACCTTCATTTTTGTTAATTTCAACTTAATTAATCTATATAAGGTTTTTAAGTTATTCATGAAAAATTGTTCAAACACATGCGGATTTTTAATAAAAAAACCGACATTTACAATCACGAATTGCGCAAAAGTATTGACTTATCGATATGTTATACTCGCAAATTTATACAATCATCCATATCTAGAATAATGTCAAAAATAAATGAACTAATTTCTAACTTCAAAACACACCATCATACCCATAACCCACAACAACAACAATTCGTTATACGTAAAAGTCCCGTTCCTAACTTCATTAGAAAGAACAACAATAAAAATAAAGTTCGCTGCTTTAGTATCATTCTTAACTACTTTTTCCAAGAGTGGAGCAAACGTCTTTTTATTTAAAACATTTCCTGGATTTTGCCCATAAAATTTCCTTACGGTGTTTTTCACTTCCAATTTTATAGGCTTAAATACTGCTACATCACATGGTTGAAGAATTCCGATTGCATCTGGACATAGGCAATGACTTTGATATTTAGACTCAACTTATATGTTAAATGGAACCTATGACGATCCAGAAATAACATCGTAGGAAACTATACTATTTTGAATGAAGAATGGATGAAATAAATTTTTCAGGTATTCGAAAAATCTCTTCAAAATTATCCAAGAATCCTTATTTTTTCCGGAATACGCAGGTTGTTATCGTAATGCCAAATTATTGACATACTAGAAATTAAAAATGAGAATATTACTGATACGTTTTCAAAATGTCTTCATGTACAGATGATTTTAGTGTTGCTCATAATTGAATTGTATATGATTCCATCACGATTTCCACAGAAAGTATCTCGTCTTCATTAATGTAATCTTTTCACTCATGTTTCCAAAACATTTCCACATTCAGTCATGATAAGTATTAAACAATATTCATCTCTGTGTCCAACTAGTTTTAAATTTGCTGAAAACCAAATCGTGTAGTGTAGCACACTAAGTTCAGAAGAACTAAAAACTCTTGACTGACCTTTCAAATTTGTATTCGCGAATTCCAAAATACATTTTCAGACCTCTGTTTCAAAACGTTTATGTGTAGTCCTGATTTACATCATTTGGGCAAAATTTTTGAACATAAGTTTCATATTAACATTTTAACCAAACAACTGTAGAATAAAAAATGTAACCAAGCGTTTCTTATGTTATAATGAGACCTCCTGACGTTAAAGTAGTTTGGATCATATTTTGTATGTATTTTATTGAACGTATTAATTTCATTTTTTATGTGCGTGTCAGAGTTCGAACACTATCTAATTTGACAATGTCGAACGTCGATAAAATAACGTTGAACGAGGACCAGCAATATAAAATAAAAACTTGGTCAATAAAGGAGGAACGATCACGAGTTAAGAGCCCCAAATCGAAGCGATAAATTTCGGTTAAGGGTAGAACACACAGATAGCGGCCAGTTTTTAACTGAGCAATCAATACAATCCGGTAATGTGGCGATATCTGTTTTCTGGAAAGTCTGACAAGTGACTGCGTGAGCCGTGAGAGCACACTTTACGGTCCCGCATTTATTTATTGCTCTGGATTGCCGCCAAGCCAGAATCAACGTTGAGGAGCTTCCGCTAGCTGAGCCCCTTCTATTGTCCATCTTGATAAATACCTTCTAGCGGCATGCTGGGTTATAAATCGCTTCGCGCTCTCTCAGATCTGCCATCGCTTGCTGCTCTGTTTCTATTGTTTTCTCTAGCCAAGCCTTCTCGGTTTATATGCTGCACACATTCATAGAGCTCGGGCTCTGCTCTGGCCCGCCGGGCACGCCAATCACAAGTAATAAATTTGTTCGGTTTCCCGGGGCCGCTATTAAGACCTCTATTCGATTAAAAATAACAATCTCTCGCTATTTACGAGGTGTTGTATAAATTTTTAACACTTCCTCCACTTGCCTCCGGTTTATGTGCCGTTCGACTGGGAGTAAGGATGCCAGATAAAAAGCGCTATTGTATAAAACAGTTGTTTATTTGCTCTTGGAAAGTCGCTGCTCCCGCGGGAGTTCGGATCATAAAATCTCGAATATACACAACTTTATCTCTTTCATTTGATTTGCGGTTTCGGAAGCGTTATTCCAGATTTCTCGCATTGCTTTTAAAAAAATATGGAAACGTTTTCTGTTACTATTAATTTAATTTTTGCTACCTATTGACTGAAGCCATACCTCCACGAGCGACTAATACATAAATATATTACTACCCGTAGAGCACGTAAACAATTTATGCTTAGCTACATTTTTAGCTAAATATCATACATAGCGATGTGCAGCGCGATATCGCTGCACTTTATCCTTTCGGCGATATCGCTCGATGAAAGTAAATCCGACGAGTTGCATACGTCAAGTGATAGCGCGATATTAGGAGGCAAAAGAGGAAGATGGAAGATGAAGAATATAAAATGATGCGATCCGAATGTCGTGTCGCTTTATCGACGACACGTGGAAGTAAATGGGACACGTTGTACGTAGAGACAAGAGTCGCGGGTCTACTTATTATAATTATTCGCTAGTTACAGCAACGGTAATGTTATTTTATGAAATTTTAATGTTGTTGTTTAATGTCACACACAGCTTTTGTTCTTTGTTACCATTTTTCTCTTGACTCACTCTCTAATCCAGAAATGCCGGGTAATTTCAGATGAAACAAGCAAACTAAAAGTCATGCTTCGAATTTTCATAATTTTAGCACCTTTTGAAATGGAAAAGGCGACTCTCGCGACATGCCTCTGTGGACAACGATACTGACATTTGTTTAATCAAATTGGCCGACGCCAATGGCAAATGGTCATTGACGAACAGAAGGAAGAAACGCAAAACGCGTTTCTCTTATACTTTCTAAATGGAAATGACACTTATGTTTTCTTTTTGAAGCAATGCGCCATTAAGGGGGATGACAACCTCGAAATGAAATCAAAATGGCGACCTTTGAACATTTTTGGCGTCATAAACATGCGCTCGATTTACAGTAGAATGTGATCAAAATGGTGCCATTGAGAACGATTACCTTTATTATTAAAATTACTGAATATAGTATAACATATTTAAGCAGTACTCAATCCTGCAACATCGCTGTGTATAATATCAGACCCTGATAGTGTTCTTGGCCACCTTTGTCGAAGTTTTATTTTTAGCTTAGAAAAAGTCCATAAAGGTTTTAAGGAAAATTGTATTCAGATTTCTTGTAGTTTGAGTGATTTTCATCTTATTATTTTGGTCTAAGAGCTGATGACATTTTTTCTTATACTTCATATATTTCAAGCAATTGAAGTAGCAACATATTAAAACTTTAAGATAAAATAAATAATACTAATTTTCTCGTACACGTTTGAGGGAATCTACCACCCCTTCATTACCATTCAATCGATATACAAATGTTATAGCAACTTATATAGGCTAACAGGTTACCAGTACAAGAAGGTACAACCTCAAGCAAATGATAATTGTGGACACTATTTCTTGCAAATTGTGGTGGTCTATTAGCACTTTTACATGCCTCTTTCAAAAATTTCTTTTGAAAAATAGGCCTTAACTAAATCATTACCAAAAATTGTCACGAGCTCACAAGTATTTAACTAGTGCGTCTTCTCTAACTGCGCTTTATGCAGTTAGTCAGAATTTTACTGAAACCTTGTGTTAATTTTGTAATATATACCAGAATAACTGAAACTTGTACATTCCCATTCGTTTTTTTTTTGTATATAAAGTATCAATTAATTTATCACTTCACAAGTGTCCAACTCCACGAAAGATTAACCAAAAGTTATTTGGGACAATATTTGCTTGTATAATATAATTATCATTAAAATTCTCGTGTTATATTCTTAACGAAAGGAACCTTCTTAAACAATTTAACTCAAAATATTTTTGAGAATAGTGGCCATTATCATTAAAATTGTCGATTTCTTCAGTTATTTCTATTCCAAATCTAGCTTGATCAATGTATAAAAAACACTTGTTGAAATTCTGAATGATCGATTCTTCCGAAAATTTGAATTATGAACAAGATTTTGCCAAAAATAAAAAGGCAATTTATGATTCTCTTACATGTTTTATTGTAAGCTACAAATCATATGCATAATTTCATGTAAAAATATGGATTAATTTCCTGCTTCATAAGTGATCTAAGTCCATAGAAATTTAACCTAAGTTTACGTAGTAAATATTTTCTTGTCTAATAAATTTCATTAAAACTCTCCTTACACACTGCAGCCAAAATTATTTTTGATGTCATGATTTTTCCAAAACTAAGGTAGTTTGCTTTTTTTTGTATGTATCATAATAGCTTAGAAATCATAAGCATAAGTTTTGGTAAAAGTATTAATTGATGTCTTTTATAGATATCTTATTTCTACAAATATTTAACCAGAGCTTACTTGAGTCAATATTTGTTAGTCCTATAAATATCATTAAAATCCTTAACTAGACGAATATGATCCAACTGAATCTAAATTAAAAAAGAACACTTATGTAAATTCTGACTGACCAATTTTTCCGAAAATTAGAATATAGAACAAGATTTTTTCAAAAATTGAAGTAATTTATACGGTTATCAAATTTTGTCTCAAAACATTTATATAAATTAACATTACATGGCAATTGCACCTAAGAGTACCTACAATAGAAATTTAAAATGTGCTTGCATAGTTGTTTACACGAAAAAGGTTATTTTTCCGAGATGAATTTACCATACATACAAAATGTTATACACTCTTTGCACATAAATAAAATTATGCTCCACATTTACATTTAGCTATTATTGGTAACGATAGTGACGTAAATAATAGAACCCTTATCCATACATAAGAATCACTTGATCGACGTGAAGTACGTAAAGCACTGCTAATGCATTCCAAATCAATAGCTTTACTGTCGTTGTACAGTTAAATGGAAAAATCCCGTTTCGAAGAGTGTAAAGATAATAAAAGGAAATCTGGATGGATCCCAAGTCGATTTACTTTTTCCTTGCTTCAACTGCTTGAAGACAAGCCAAGCGATGATTGTAATTACGTTCTACGGCACATGCACTTTTTGAGGAAAAGAGGAAATTGAAACGGGAAATACCAATAACTTAGGATCGATTTGCGAACGTAATTTGAGATAAAGAGGAAATAAAATTTATAGTTGAGAGAGGCAAAAGTTGGAACGAATTTATTAGCCGATTCAATCGCCAATAAGAGATCAGAGTGTTTACGGAGGGTTATAGAGATAGAAAATAACTGCTAAAGATTTTGCCTACTTAAAAGGATCCCTCCTGACGGCCACTTAAACTTTATATCAAAAATAATTCCCTTGCAAGGTTAAGTGGGCGTAATCTTTCTAAAAACGCTCCTTACTTAGATAAGAAACCACCAGATTTATAAATATCAACTTTTAAAAATGGTTATGCCTTCTTGAAATTATAAGATACAAGATTATGCAGCGCCATATTCTCTGAATTACCTCTCGAGGGCGCCATAGAAATTCCTCTATGTCCCCCTACCTTTCAGTTTATCCCTCAGGGATGTCAACAGTGCGGTATTAAGAGTTGGTCTATAAAGGCGGTGCCTGCTTTTTTATTGAGTCAATATATTTTCATTAAAGTGATAATTTCAACAAGGAAAAGTTTTTAAAGCAACCGTAACGGTAGTTATCTGCTTTATACATTTTTGATAAACGATTACTAGAAGGAAACTGGGGTAAGAAATTTTATTTACGACTCTGTAAGGTTATTAGGAAAGTTTTGATGTCGATACTTCGACGTTCCCCCTCGTGCAGAAGTAGTGTATTAATACAAAATCAAATCTTAAACAACCACATAATACAGATTGATTTTTATACGTGAGTGAAAAACAACGTAAAACTTCATCAAACAATTCGATGCTTCATAATAAGTAACAATAAACTCCTTTAGGAATTCGCAGAATCTGCAAAACTCTTACTGGATAACAAACAGTCTGACATTTATCCTTTGCGTTTTCCCTCGCTGCCACAAATAAAATCCTCTAATGGCAAAGTTGAAAATTGTCAAGTAAGTATAACTTCCTCGTGCTTTACGGCATTACTGAATTTTAAGTTGGTGATGTTCGTAAAATTTTATTTTGCATCTCGTCGTTCTCCGTTTTAATAGAACGATAGAATTATGCCCTGGAACATTAAAATTTACGACAACCATCAAACATACAGTTAACGACGGCCAAATTACTTTTATTTTACATAAAATATAAAAGAATTAACTACTAACAACATAGTAATAACAGTAATAATAAGTCACTGGAGCGAAATTATTTCCGTACATACATGTATCCATATCGAAATCTCTCTCTATCTTTCTTTCTGTCCTATATATAGGAAAAGTTTCTTTTCGGTTGTCGCGCGTCGATAATTAAATATTAAATAAAAAGTTACTTGCAAGGCCCGGACGAGCAATTCAGATTTTACAAAGTTTCAAAGTTAAATCCTGCCAACGAAAAAAGAACAATATTTATTCATGAAGGATTTATACATCAATCTGTAGAGAAATGTTCGAAAACTTCTGAGCTTTTATGGCGTTTGAAAGATGTATGAATGAATGGGTTGGCGAAATGGAGTTATAAAAAATTTAAAAATGTTTTGGTAACCATCTCGATATTCTCTCGCCCTTCGGGGGAATAAAGTGTTTTAGAAAATGAAATACGGAATGAACTGTTCCCAAACGGAAAGCCCGCGTTTAAATAGTATTAATATTAATTACACCCTCGGTGATGTAGAAATGTGATTCTGAAGTGACTTCAGCTTAAAAAAACATACACAACATCTCTGAATAATGAAAATTTGTACAGATTTTGCGAACATCCGAAAAAAGTACATTGATTAGAAAAAATATTATCTACTTCATATTATAGTTCTTAAATATAGTTATAGTATTTATACCATATATATATGTATAGTTATTATAGTTATATTTCATTATTCAAAAGCTTCACCATGGTCATTCTTAATTATTAAGTTTTCCTTACTAATTATTTGTTTTTCTCAGCTGAAAATCCCATGGAAAGTTATACGTTTACATTGAAATCGTAAGTAATGTAAATTCGACAAACAATTGAATCCTCATATCTAAATTTTTGTTTTTAGAGTTCATTTACGTAACTATATTTTATAAACTATAGGAGATGTCTTATTTTTGGGAATTACCAAATCTGATAAGGAAACAAACTAAAAAATGCAACCGCTTTTCCCATAAACCAACAATTTATAAAGTTCAAGGTATTCACTTTGTTTACAATTATTCACAAACACACGAGGGCGATACAGTGAAATTTAAAAGAGTCATCGCCAGGGAGTGATTTTCGTCAAATTTCCTCGATGATAACATGTCACTCATATATTTAATCTTGACCACACAATTTGTTACAATGATTGTATTACTATATTTACAATTCAACTACCGTAACTCGCTCTTTTTTGGAAATCTGTGTATGAATAGAGAAATTGCACGTGAGGCTAAAATAGAAACAGATCTCTTTAATCGGTAGTTTAGTAAAGAAAACAAAGGCGAAGTTATTAGATCAATATTAGAAATTTTGTCTTAAGACTTAAAACATATATTGGGGAGGCACCATAACACGCTACTTAAATTCACCATAGGACTTAAAGCCCAATCAACAGCGTACTAAATAAGTTAGTAGTCAAGTTAACCTAAACCGTATACCATATATACTATATACCATATGTAGGTTGCCTCTAAATATATCTTGCTGGTTTTCTTTAAAATACCTCTGAATATTCTCAAGGTTTTAAAGGAACTGTTACTTTCTCAAGTATTTTTTTTTAAATTTTGCTCTAAATCTTCAAAGCTAACCAGTGTTTTAGATGTAGATATTCATAAAAGGTAGCCAAAAGTGACTTCTAACGTATGTAATTGTAACGGCGTGCAAACTGTATTTGAATATAGAGTGCGACTTATTGAGGTTTTCCAGACATTATGGACAATGAGGTAGAATGGGACAGCGGGCATATATCTAATGGATATATTTTAACTGAAATCAGCTTTAATCTTTTATTACTTACTTTTGCTCATATATTTACATTTTGTGACAAATTATTTGCTATTTTACACAAAAAACACCTAGCGGCATAAATTGCATCAAACAAATTTGTAAATTTAAATCCCTATTTTCTTTTAAAAGAGAACCATTTGATCTTTTTTCGAGTAAATTGCACCGCTTACTGATACTGCCGAAGAACACAATATATACGAAAAATCTTGATTCTCTAAATTGTTAATATAATGTTTAAATAATTGATAATATCTCAGCACATATGGACACTAGATTTTGGAACTTCAACATCAGTAGATTTTTGGGATTACTTAATTTTTGTGAGGCCGCTACTAATGAGGCCCTTTGATTCATAAAATCATCCAGGATATTTAGAATTTGCAGAATTACGTTCTCATCTATTAGTCATATACAACATCTCAGAAGGCTTAAAGGCATAAAAGGCAGAAGACATAAAAATGGTACTAGTGCATGGTTCAACTCTCTTGCACAATGTAGACTGAATAATGCTTGCTCTGAAGTACTCAAACTAAATCAATTGTACTCACTATACGTGTCATAAGCGAATCTACAGAACGTTCTTTTGCCGTATTTAAGCGAATGAAAAATTTTGTTCGAGATTAGAGAAGAAAGACTTTTTTGCTTGGTACTAATATCAATTGCAAAGGAATTTGTACAAGAATTTTCTTATGAAAAAGTCTTTGTGATGACGTCATAGATAAGGCTGGAAAACTCACTAGACGCCTGAAGCTCATTTTTAAGCAACGTAGCTAAGTTTTTATTATTATTAGTAAGAAATATACACTAATATACGCATCAGTTATAAATTCCAAGTCGTGGAACTTATTTTTAAAAACTAACTACACTTTACTTTAATATGAATTTTACTGGTATAATACTTATGATAATACAAATTAATACATTGACGATAAAGACTGATACGTATAGTATGACAAACTGACCAAGACTAATACGTCTGCTACGATAAACTGACCAAGACTGGCTATGCGCCTCACAATACCTATATTTAAATTCTTTTACAAATGTTTAGGTAAGCAATTCTTATTTATTACAAGGGTCCATTGTTATATATTATAAGGGTTCATTGTTATGGGCTGACATAACTCATCAAAAAAACATAACATGATTCAATTTTTTCGCGGCTATTTCTGCGATTTTTTGCGATTCCTCTTTTGTGCTCTACCCACTTTTGGGCTTATTTTTCAACATGCCTATTGCTGAGGATCTAGACACGCCGTTGGTGAAATGAATAAAAATTTGTCATAAAAGCTTTTTTTTGTGGCTATTAAAGTGTTTATTTAGGAAATTTTTGCACTTTTTAAACGTTAAGTGTCTTTAATCCCGGCCTTTAGCGTTCAGTCCTTACTATCGCCTAAATTAGTTTCGATATATGACCGTGGATACGTATCAACGAATCAAATTTTAAACGAGGATAACCCAATAAAACCATAATTATCTTCTCCTTTCTCCCCGATTGAAGTTAACATATTGTAACAATATTTGACGAGACCCCTGCTAACGTCTTAAACAAAGACGAAACGACGTTATCTCAGTTTATCTTGCGAGTTCGTTCGATTGACCGACATCCCGTCTAACGTCAGCTCCGGTGAGTAACTCCCGGAGTCTCGCGCAGCGGTGTCCTTCCTCCTTAGCTCGTTGTCTGTGTGTGTACAGAGTACACACATCGCTTCCCTGAAGGCTCCTTCCGTGTGTCCTTTGCAACACTTAAATCCAGACGGAGCATCGTCGGGCACGTCCCCATTGATCCCAAGAGAGCCGCTCCATTAGTCCGGAGGAGATCACCTGGAATCGATCTGGAAAACGTGCAAAACGTTAAGTAGTACAAAGGGAACGGAAATTAAGTGGGTTATATTTATTGCATGGGAGTTTAGAGGTAAGATCGGGAAGGAGTCGAAAAGTCCGAGTCTTTATAGAAGTGACCCATAGGGATAACAAAACGAAAAACTGCATTGGAATTTTCCGTAATACTTCCAGCAGTAATACTCTCTGCGGTAAATAGCTTATATTTCTATCGAAGTAAGACTAATAAACGAGGAAGCGCGGAGACATCAGTACAATTCTTACCTTTGTTAAGAAAATAACTATGGAATTTCTTCTTTTTGTAACATAAATCGGTTTAAAAAGGCAATTCGTAGTGTCGGAAATATAAGTTTCTAATTGTTTAACAAAGTGTCTAGCGTGGCTTTTAACTAAATCAAAATGGTATCCTTATTCACCTGGTATTCCAGAAAGGGTAGTTCAGTCATCAGCTATTTTCGCGTGAAATTTTGGAAATCAAAGTCGATTTCTTTGAAAATTGGGGTTTAGGTAGTATTTATAACCTACCTCAAAGTTGAAATTGTGCCGAAGTGTGGTTTTTCCCTAGGGGTGGAAGCCGCCCCTTGTAAGGGGTAAAAATTTTTAATCAAAATAAACCCGAAAATCGATAGATTGACCAATTCTAAGCAAATTTTGTTCTATAGTTTTCTACATTTTTCATTTAAGAGGACGATTGTTTTTCAACCGTTTTCACGAATAACTTTAAAAGTTTTCGAAAAAACACTCAGAACAAAAATGTAGCTACTAAAACAACAGAGATTCTTTTTTGAATGACATCTGTAAACCCAATAAGAACTTAGTTATTGTTCGTTGAAGGATGGTTAGTTTGCGAGAACCCCGAAATTGAAAATCTTCAATAACTTGAAAATGGTGAAATTTTTGTGGAAAACTCAATAGACCTTGTTTAATGTACTTAAAAAACATTTAAAATGAGCATCGATAAAAGTCTTTTGCATCAGAATTGACTGATTTATAACAAAAATAAAGTAACAGCTTTATTTTTAAATTTAAAGTAACATCTAATAAAGTAACAGCTTTTTTTTTAAATTTAAAAGTTACACCCTCGTCATTACCACCCTGATTAAAATTAAGCGTAACCCACTTGCAGTTATCTTTATTTAGGTATTATTAATATGATCCACGTGGTTTAAGCGGTGTAGAATACTTACTTTAGAAAAAATAATTCTTTAAAATGAACATTGCATTTTCGTAATTTTGAAAAAAAATGCATTTTTCTTAAATAACTCAAAAACGGTTCTAGATATGAAAAAAATGTTTCAAATATTAATTGCAGGATTTGTCTCACTGAGAATTTTGATTTTTTTGTTTATCTTTGTATCATAAAAATTGAAGGAGATATGGCGGTTCGAAGTTTGCATTCGCGTACTAATACAGCTCATCCAAGGCCTTTGAACTCAACCCCTTTCAGAACTACGAGCTGTAAATTTTTTTAACTAATTTGATCTTAAAGCGCATAGAATTCCCTACAAAATGCAGTTTTTAAAAAAAGTCTAGCTTGGAAAATAAGGGAATTATCGTCGAAAAAAATAACTGAATTTATTTTTATTTCGGAACCCGAATTTTGGAGCACAGGGTACACAGCAGAAGCGAGCAACATCTGAGATATATATATATATATATATATATATATATATATATATATATATATATATACATTGTGTCGCACACGTAGATTTATTTTGTTCTTCGCCTTCTATTACATATTATTTATATTAAAAATCTTTTTGGCATTGATTAGCTTTTAGATTGAAATTTATTTGATTACACAAATATAATTGGTAAGTTTTCTAAATAAATATTTATTCCTAATTTTCAATTAAATTAAATATAATCATATTCGGTTCTCTTTTAGAGTTCATCTTTTTTGTGTTCTGCTCAACTTTTGTATTGATATTTTTATTAAAAAAAAAAATATAATCCGTATGTTTAAATACGTATATATTTGTCCAAAATATTAACTTGAATTAAAACATAATGAAATTTCCTTAATAATCTGTGTATATACTACGTTTTCTGGGATTATTTCCTAATTGTAAATTTAAAAATAATTGATTTTCTGCGACAGTTTATTGGACATTAAAGACTTGTAAGTACAGTCAAATTTTGCCAATAATATTTATGCATAGTGCTTTTTTATCAGTAATTATTGTATCTTTGACATTGATCACTTTTTGTATTGAAATTCATTTGATTTGATCATTGGTCACTCATTGATTTATACAAATACAATAAGTAAATTTTCTTAGTAATTATTTATCCTTAATTTTCAATTAAGTTAAATATAATCATATATGGTTCTCTTTCATGATTCATCTTTTTGCATACGGCTCAGCTTTTAAATTGATATTTTTTTATTAAGGAAGTATTATCCGTAAATTTAAATACATATATATTTGTCCAAAATTTTAAATTGAATTATAATATTATGAACTTTAAATATTTAAACTTCATATTAACCAAATGCACGTTAAAATCTACGATTTTTTAACATTTTTCAGTAAGGGGTAGTTTTCACCCCTAAAAAATAAAAAGTACATGTCCTACTTTGAAGAAGAGAGTGAGTAAAGCTTTGGTCCAAATTTTCATGACGATCGACGTTGATTCCCAAAATTCCACAGCTTTAAAGTTTTTTATCGCTGATGACTGGACTAGAGTGAGAAAAACAACAAACTTTCTCAGTGCTATTAAAAATATTATCTCGCATAGAGCCCGTGCAACATGCTACTGAAAATGTGTGTGTAATCCTAAAATTTAAAGTAAACTACAAAAACGGTAATGCCTCACGCTATTGACTCCACGGATCGCGAAATGTTCCATTTATAGTACGAGATTAAAATCGTAATTTCAAAATTTATTTCCTTCTCCCAGAGGGCAGATTACTCCGTCAAGTTTTACTGGTACCGGGAGCTCTTTGTTCCCATCCTCCCCTGTCTTTTCGCTCTCGCATTTCTCAAATGAGAATTATTCCATATTTTTAGAGGTTAAACGCTTCCGGGTATTTGTTAGTTTTACGGAGTCGGCAGCGAGAGTTTTAAAAATTGTTATAAAATATTAATTCTGTCATTATTCGGCTAAATGCCGACGTCGCGCCCGGAAAGGGCGAAGTTCGAGTTATCCGGAAAAATGTAGGGTTACTTTTATACTTCTGGTTGTGCCTGTAATTCTGAAAATATTTTCAAATAATTTTATTTTCGTGATTTCAACAGTGATTTTACCACTTTTGTTGTTTAATTACGTAATGAATACGTCCTGGGGTTAACGGGACATCCCTTTTTTTACGAAAAAGCAATAAAACGCGCTTTCATATCCGCAGTTCCGCCAAGCTGTCCTGTCGATCCTTAAAGGAATCAAATTTTATTTCATTCGTATATAACCCATCTCAACAGATCTATTATTTCGTATGAAATGTAACGCGTTATTGTGAAGTTGTTTCTCCCCCTTAGGAATCGTGAGTAGGATGTTTCTGTCACAAAATGGACCTTCGTCAACCGGGTAATTGTCCCGTAGATCTGACCTTTTATCGTCTCCGTTTATATATATTTTTCTGGGTATCTTGGAGATATGTCGCCGCCCTGCAGTGACCACTTCGATTCTTCCAAGATCGCCCGTAAATCTCCCTTGTTTTATTGCTAAGGAGATTAGCTGAAAAACTTTTTTCAACGTAGAGGAATTGATTTTGAAATATATCGTACGTTTCGATATTTCGGATTATCGGCTCGTGATGACTAAACGGAAATTGTTGAAACGGTTGATGTGTTGGTTAGGCAGTTTATGTGCCAGCATTAAATAGATTCATTAGTTTTTACAGGTCTCAAAATGTAATTTTCGTTTTTAAGTGGTTTTCCACTTTTGTGCATAGAGCACACCAGTTCACTATTCTTAGTTTGAAAATTCCCTTGCCATTCAACCTTAGATTTGTGCTAAACATGCAACAAGAAGATTGTTAAGATTTGTTGATTTTTAAATGTATCTCAAAGATATAATCGATATAAAGTAATCGAGTAGAGTAAAGTGCTTTATAGACATGACTCAGACAAAAATGTTATCAAACTTTACATATTTTATAGTATAATATACATATCCAAAATTGAAAAACAATTCTTGAAGTAGATTGCGAGAAAATTTCATATAATCGAAAAACGTATTACCAAACTCTATATCAGAACTAACATTTTAAATGCCTACAATTTTTATTTCAAATATTTTTTTCTGAGTATTCCCTAGAGGACTTTGCTCTTGAGAATTACCAGTGTTTCTTACCAGTAATACCGGTAATTACCAGTGAGTCTCAATTTTAATATTTTCTTTAATTTTATATTGATTTAGTACAGGTGTCACAATTTTATTTAGATATTTAATATCTATAACTTTTTATTAAAACATTTTTTTGAAAACCGTCTTAAACATTTAGTTCTCAGTTCTCTAAAAAACGATTTATTTCGTCCTTCGCAAGTGAATTTAGCTATTTAATTGATTCATTCTTTTCATTTGAAATATTTTTATTTTAAAATCGCCTTTAAGACCCTGTTGCTTTTGAGAAGATCTCTTATTTATTTTTCAAAATTGCTATAGTGATTTATTTAATAAAACTGAATTTGACTCATTGATCTGATATCTGTAACATTCATTTGAAACATTTTTTTTTTTCAAGAATCGCCCAAAATTTCGCATTTTGCTCTTGCGAATTTCCCAAAGGACTCTAAGCGTGTCTGTGTCATACTATGAAAAAATTGTAAAATGGACAAATCGCTATTTTTTTCTTTATAAAGGAAACTTCTCTACTTCGGTTTTTACTTTTCTTTTTTTACTACTTCTTTGTTTTTTCTCTTTTCTCTAGTAACTCTTTATGAACTTTCCGATTACTCGGAAAGTAGACAAAAATGTTTTTTTTTCTATTTATAGGAATATATCAGTCAATATATAAAAATCAATTCAACAAACGTAACGCCTAAAAATATGGAAAAATTGATAATTTGTTCATGGCAAAATAATTAAATTTTAAAAATATGTAAAACATATCACTCAGGAACTATTTCATCTTTTAAACTTTACTATTTATACACTAAATTAATTACTTCATTTTTTGGCTCTTTACTTTGCCTTTTGGGGCGATTTCGTGTTACCTAAAATTCGTTCCTTACTCATTAGGATCGAATCTACCGAGTGAATTTTTTCAATAATTAATTTGACCGGAATAAAAACTGGAATATAATAATTAATTGACCGGAAAATTGATCATTTCGTGCCAAAAGCTCACTTATTTAGATGGAAAACAGTATGCTACTGTGGTTATATTTGAGGTGTAGACTTGAACCTTAGAGGGTATTGTCGTATGAATCTCTAGTAGCATATAAATTGGAATATATCGAAAATAATAGCTATCCTAATGTATAATTTAAATCTAAACTACGTAAATTAAAAACAACCATTTGTAATGTAATGAGGCATTAAGGATAGCAATAAATGTGTAAACTATTTACATTTATGTAGTACTCATATAAACCTCATTCACTTCCATGACTCCACATTCACGTTTTGAACGAATCGGCATCAGTATTATGACTTTTTAGATTATATTTTCAAATGGTGAATGCACTATTTGCACGTCACAGGAAAGGTAATTCGTATAAGGAATCTAAACTATTATGTTCCTATCTACCTTCCAAGGGAGTAATTATAGCAAGAAATAATTGCTAACCCCTGTAATTCAAGAACATTTATCGGATTGACACTTCGCAATCGTTTCAGTTTTCAGATTTTCATTACGTTAAGTCAAAACCTCTTTCTATCCACTATTATATTCTCAAAGCCATAGGGTTTTCCGTCATGAAACAAGTACGCTAAGAAATGCACTGGAGCGGAGCCAATTTATCGATCCTAAATCTGCTAAAATCCGTTTATGCTATAAATCCATCTACTTCTAAAACATGCACAACTCCGGTAAAGTGTTTTCCAAATCCGGGGAGGATTTTATAAGTGTACAGTGCAGAAAAGTAGTGACGATTCCGGAAGAAGATTGCTTACTTTTCTACTTCGGACTAACTTAAGATTTGTAGCTGGTAAGGAGTTGTTTTTTGTTCCTAACTTCGAATGTTCCACTTCCTGAAATATACATGCTATACCGGAAACGGGTGTAACGTTAATAATCCGTTAATTAGCGTTCTCAGCCGGGATTTATTGAGATGGGAAATAATAAATTTGATTTAGACGTTTTGCTGATGAAGATGGAATTTTCGAAAATAGCAATTACATGAAATGAAGGTGCAGTAGGAATATTACGTATTACCAAGACGAGTGAAATTGAATGATAGAACTCAGATGCGGATTTTGTTGCGGTAAAAATGGCAATTAAAGATTGGCTAATGACAACATAGGCGACGTAACAGTGAAAATTAAAGTTTTTTTCAATTAAACTCAAACACAAGATAATGCAATTTTTTTCTGGCAATAATCTCAGGTGTCCTAAGGTTTGTCTCTACAAAATTGTAATAACTCCAAAATGGCTAAAAATTGCATAAATCCATTCACGATCAACATCAAAAGATTCTACACCAAAAGACAACGATCATCGATACTTAATCTCGAAATTTTACATCTGGATCCTGAATAAACACGTATTATTCGCTTGTTTCAATCTCTAATCACTGATGTTTCAGGTGACACTGATTGAATGTACATAGTTTTAAACGAGATCGAGCCTAATGTATTTAAGTACATAAGCGGATTAAAGTTCGAACATATTTATTTTGCCGTGATCGATCCTTTTAACACTTTCGGAAATGTGTTTTTTTATGTATATCCTGTGTTTTTTCAAATAATGGACAAAAGTGTCGGAGCGGTGAAAAAGCGACGAAATAAATATTGACAAATCGATTCTTGTTTGCGGTGAAAATCCTTTCATTAAATAAATGAATGCTCGTGAGGGCGACATCACTTCGGTTTTAGGCTAAACGGGAATAATTTGTTGAATTTGCAATAGGTATTTTCTCATTAAATTTTAAAGTTTGGGTGCATTTGTTTCTACAAGAATTTAATTATATTGATGGATACGTTTTCACATTGTCTAAGCGAGTGTAGTGATAGGAATTTCATATTTTGTGTTTGTCTTCTTATAAAACTTCGGAGAGTTGTAGAACTGAAGACTTTCAATGCAAATCCCCTGAGTGCAGCCACATCTCCATGTGATTATAAGCCACACCGTACCTAACGTCGCATCCTATACATTCGTCAAAATTAAATTAAACTTTAAATTCCAGCGGAAAACTTCACGTGCTCGCTGAAAGACCCGTACATTTCTCTTCCTCGAATCTCGAGCTTTATGCATCTAAGTTCAAGTGACACATTTCGTATTCTGCAAGTCATCAGTGGTGAACTCATATTTCCTCGTATGGTGCCGTTTCGCCTTCAAATATGCGCATATCTCAACCGTCTATCTATAGGAATATTCGTTCGTGATATTGCATGCCGCGGAGGCAACCGAGTATCTATCTATCAATGAAATGTGATACCTAGATAGCGATGTACCGAGATTTCTGAATGAGTTTTTATTAAACGCGAAGAGAGAGAGGTGCCGTTATGGGCGCTCCTACTTATTGTCCCTGGAGATGAGCGAGGTGTTCACGTGTAGCGAATAGTCCTGCTGTTCTAAACAAAGCAGTTCTTGAAACAAGGATTTCGTGATCAGCTCAGTGGCGGAGGACATACAAATATTCCTTGGGAAGTAAACATATTTGAATATTCATTATGGGAGAGTGGGAAAATGTGGGCGCTTGGAGAACTTGGATAGATCCTAAGAAGAACAGGCAAAAGTAGTGGAGCAAGTGAAGACGATAGAGTCTGACTTAAGAAAACGTAGATAGCGATTTGGTGATTGTTTGAAGATGGAAACTGCTGCCTGCATTTAGTTTTGCACGAGCGTTCTTAACACACTTATATCATTAAAATTACCAGAAAAGACGTCTTTCGTGTTAGTGTCCGATGATTGAATAAATTTGAAACGAAGCTTGTTGTACTTTTGTCATTCAAATCGAGAAATTCGACGAATCTGTCGTTCAAAGTATTTACTGTAAACGAAAGCGGCCTATTATGGAGGATGTTGTCCGTCCAATAAAGCATTTGTGTTCTCTCTGGTAGCAAGTGCAAAGTGAGTAAAGATAAAATCACCATTGTGCTAAATTTACATACCACCAGAAACCCAAACTCGACTTGTTTGCTATTGGTAAAGATAAAAATCACACGGCTTTCTACGTTGTGTGCTTGCCAGTCTGCTACAAGAACCAATGGAAAAGTTGGATCATGGAAAATTGTTTTATCAGTGGTTTCACAAAATTTCCAGATTCAGAAGTAAAGATGTTAGGGAGAAATTCAACTTGCCTGCAAAAGCTTTACTCATATTAGAAGAACTAGAACGTACAAGAAGAACTTAGACTGAATTATGGGAGGATATAAACTACGTTCCTACCACCAAATTGCGAACCTTTACTCCAGCCGATAGATCAAAATGTCATCAAAATGTTAAATCCCAAAATGTAAAATTTGCCAAGGTGGGGATATCAAGTAGTGCAAAGAATTAAACTTGAAGGATACTGTATTCTACATTACTCACTAATGGGACGCTGTTTAAACTAACTTAATACAATCTTAGTGATTTTCCCCTATGAATATGACTATGACTGGCCATAAACGCTTCAGAAGAAACAGGATGCAGGCTCCTTATTGCTGCTTGCTATTGCAAACTTTTTTCTGAAAAGGGACTCGATATATCTGAAGGAGATTTAAAGTTCGTAGTTTTTGGGAATGCTGGGGAAAACAATCAAATTACGACAGTTGAAGAGATGTACAGAGGTGGAGCCTTAAGGGTGTAAATAGTGGAACGACACATTATCACTATGGCTACAAGAAAACCACGTAGAGCATTGCGCTGTATAGACTGTAGAACGTAATGTATCTATCAAGGAAATTCTATAGATAGATGATTTTTCATCTGTAAATGGAAATTCAAATAGAAATTCCAGAAATTCTCATTCAAAATAAATTATTTAAAAGTATGTAATATGTAACAAAGAAAAATCTATTCAGTAGGACGTTTTGGCATTTCCACGATTTATTTGGGTTTTTCTCATTTCTACTAAAACAAATAAAATATTTAAATAATTTTAGTGTAGTTTCAACGGACAGATATGTAGCCCTAATTTATCAGTCGGCCTTGAATTACATCAATAATATTTTAGTGTTTTATATGTTATCGGTAAGGAGAAGAAAAACCCAAATAAAACACTACAATGTTGTAAAGAATTAAATGTATACATACATAGATGCACACTAGAACTTTATATATGTCTTTTCATCCATTTGTATTAAGTTTCTTAGGCAATCTACTAGCCCAAAGCACCCTGTTTGTTATTAGTGTCGGATTTATGAGACTCTACTGTATAATTATTTAATTACTATTTTCATTTACCAATGTTTTTTGTTTGGTCATTACTTTGATACATACAATAAAATGATTTAAATCCATATATGATAAACATTTCAAAAATTAGGTATGTAGTTTAACTTGAATAACCTCACCTCATTAAAACATGTCATAACAGTAAAACATGTTAGTCGACCTAACTTCATCCCATTTTCCACCCTTCAAAATGTGAAATTTGCGCATGGCAGACTTTTCTGAACTCCCTATGAGCCCAATCTCTAACCGTACCAGATTTCCGGATTTTAGCTGTTTTGTAACTAGCACAAATTTTATTCCATTTTCCACTACCTTGACTATTATAACTCACAAAAAACCAACCAAATATTTTGCCTAATGTAAAAAATATAGAGTTCATTTTGTCCGGCCCTCGTTTATTACATTTTTTGATTGTATTCATGGATAATTTTCGTACTTGTGTTAAATCCCCAACGGCATAACTTCGCATGATCTCATGTGAAGCTATGTTTTTCATGATTCATAATTCTAAAATTAATCCCATAACAATAATAAATAACATTTCCGTTCGTTTCTGTAGATCTATGTTAAAAGAAAATTGACACGTATACCCCCAATCGATCTAATATCGAAGTTCTCATTTGCGCCTTGAATATATTACGGATTATAGTTATTCGCTCTAATTACCCTTTGTGGATTGTATAACCGAATGTAATTTGTATTCGTAATAAGCGATTCGGAGACATTTATATTTCCTTATCTCGAATATGAATTTAGTACCAATTAACGACTATAGATTATCTCTGCGTGTTCTTAGCCATTCGTTTGTAATGTGTTGTAATTGAAACTAGGCAAAACTGAAGTATTAACCGTTTCATGTGTTATTGCAGGTAGTTTAAAAATGTGGACGCTACCACTGGAGAAACCGTGAGGTTTTCTCCACCAAATTTACTATTTGTGATACGATTTCATCCCGCTTTTGTTGTATACGATTATCTCGTGAATGTTTGGAGATTATACCAGAGGTGGTATCATTATAAATACAGTGCGAGTCCTTTGTTCGTAAATTAAAGTGCGGAAATGTGCAACATTCACGAGATTCGTCTCGAAAAATTTCCGCCGGAATAGTCGAGTAAAATTCGTAGATACAATATTTTAAAATGTTACACGCTATGGTTTCGAATAATTTTCATGAATGAACTTTATGTATTAATAGCAAGAAATCTACCTTCCATCCTTGTATACTGACCCACTAAATGGCATTAGGTTCTTTTAAATGTTTCCAAGAGACCGGGTCTTAGGCCAATTGCATCCACCCACCATGTTAGTACCTTTTGATGTCGTCTTCTCATCTACTTCGTCTATCAGTACCATAGAAGCTTTTTAATCTCTCTATCGTCTTGTAGCCTTGCTACATATTAAATGAAACAAATAATACAATATTAGCACCACTCTCATACTGGTTCTTTTCGTTATCTCTGTGTTTTCTATAGGTTCTGTAAGTCTGATACTTGGAATAGGTTTCTATCTGTCTCTAAAGGATTTTTAATTTCTTAATAGTTGTCTTTGCATATTTTCTTGCAAGCTAATAACATTTACCCCATTTTCTATGCTCTTCAAAATTGACAATTAATTAATAATCATAGACAGTGTTCAGACTTTTCATTTCATATTTTTCTTTTACGAACGAACAAAATTGTCTTACAAAAATCCCTAATACACTGCTAGTTCGTCGCAATATATTACAACCTAACCACTTTCAATTACAAATGATTATAACAATTGAGCTTAACGCTGTTCATCATACGGAATCTGTCATATTAAATTTTTACTTTAGCTATTATGAGTTTGTACTGTACTTCGAAGAAAGTCTTAAAATTTTTCTTTGATACGGCTTGGCAGAACATTGGAAATTGTAGCTTCAAAAACTGTTTTACACCAATTTAAATTTTATTTTTCTTCTTGCGGATCCAAGCACACATAGGGATAAAAACTTCTCTTCCTGAAACAGCCTGATAAATCGTTTCTACCCCCGAAAAGTCACGTTATCCTGTTTGCCTTACCGGAATCGGGGTATCGAACCGTGAAACCAGGATTGTCTCCCCCATTTTAACCCTTTTTTACCGGTCGCCAAACTCGCGTCCATTATCTCCATTACTGGAAACCACGTTATGTATAAATTTCGTTTTGCCCAGAGAAAAGAGGTAAAGGGTTAATCAATTGATGGACGGTGGGGTTGCTTGTTTTTCGCCTTTAATGGGTTGTTATTTCAGAAAAATGAGAATTCGTTTGCGTAATTAAAAGATTTTTGCAAATGTGAAATGTGAAATTTAGGAGTTACCGCGGTAATCCGATCGTTAAAGAGTTTCTCTCTGTCCGTTTTAAATCCAAGAAAGTTTCGTTAAGCCCGAAGGGGATTTCAGCGTTATTTTCGATTTTTTTTTAAATGGAGGTTTGTTGAGGGTGAGCATACTCGTATTTTCTAAATAAAAATTTTCTGCTCTAATAATTGAAAAATTTAATTTTCAAAATATGAATGTTTATATTACTACAATATTTCAGTCGGTCTAATTTACTCGTGTGTATTTTTCCGGAAAAAAAAACACTCGGGAAATTTATTCATATTAAAATCCTATAATGGCTGTTGAGAGGAAACGTGTCAACAAAGTCTCAAGAGAGAAATTTTCAACCTCCAATATTTCCTTAGAATGAGAAATTCGCAAACTTAATTTAAAAATCTCTTTGACTTCGTAAGTAAGCTTCCCCGTCGATATTTTTAGGCAGTCAATTACTCCGGATAAAAGTTTTCGATTCAGTATCAGTAGCATGAGAACATCAGAACCTACCCTAATATTACATTAAAGATATCAAGACACTTTACCTTGCCTTGGAAAATAGAGGTTTTACACGACATATTTGCATGGACTTTTCTGATTACAGGAGTAAATATTTTTGACTTGCCAATATAATTAGCGGAGTTTGTTTTCGAATCGAACGGAGTTTGGGACTGTGAATTTTCCTTGAAAATCCTCTCTGCGGTAACTGCGGTAAAGCGATTAAATCTTGCCGTGTAGACTCTGAGATTAATCCACGATTCCATAGTACACATTTAACCCGACAGAATACCACAATAATTAAGTGAAACCGTACGATATTATATGCTCACTTTTCAGGTGAAATCTGTGACGACGCTTTAAAATTTAGTCAAAAATTAGGGAATGGTTTTCAAGTCATGTTCAGAAATTTTATTAAGAACGATCCTACTTATAGAACCAAGGCTGTCACTGATGATCTCAAAATGTAGGGACCTTAATTGAAAATTTTTATTCAAAAGTAAGTTTAGTTCGGCATAACTAATAAAAAATTATAGAAATTATATTATATATATATATATATATATATATATATATATTAATATATAGAAAGATAATCGTATTTATAACCCTTCTCACTTTGGGTAGATATTTTTGATAAAACTTGGTTGTATAAGATCGTTATTAGTAACGAGCGATGTGACGGAAATGAGATATCTTAATTGACTTATATTCCAATGAAATCCAGTTTCATAACACCCCCATCTTTCATAAATCGGAAAATTAAAAGAGGGACAGTCGGACACGACACATGACAATAGGCCCGGGGAAACACGATGCGTTCAATGATTCTTACCCTTAATTAACTACTGAAATTTCAGTAGAAATTACTTTTTACAAGAATTTCCAAGGGACTAATTACCTACGCTATTTTTATCATGACCGACGACGGGAATAATTAGGCTTTTCCCCTGACTTTGTTTAATTCGCTTTAAAATGCACGACCGAGCGGGACGCTCAAATAGAATCTGCTTTAACAAAGAGCATAATACATACGTCGTCGACTGAATTCGGTTTGTTTATCTCTAGTTTTTGTAATGGCAGCTGAAATGCAAAACCTCCGACAAACAGGGGCCACCGAGTGTGGGTGACAAATATTTTATCCAATCGGACGGTCAAGGTGGAAGGGAAGTTTCGTAATCAACGTTGAAATATATATATATATATATATATATATATATATATATATATATATATATATACTATATTCCTTTTCAGAATGCTACTTGTTGGTTTCAGTCAACGACGTGCCGATAAATTAAATAAAACAAACGCGTTTGTTTACAAAATTTGGCACAATTTGGAGAGACGCATGCCCATTCTATATGGGGAATTCACCAAGCTATGGAGTGTAAAATGGTGTAAGAGCTTTGTTTAACGCGCCGCCGTCAAAAGTTCGAAATATAAACGTAGTTTGTTTAGTTACAGTGGCGGACGTCCGATTATTTTTTTGTTATTTGTGTATAATACACCAGAACCATTTGACATAAGGAATAGCGAAAACATCTTTTTAGAGTGTCTAGATGCAATCGTTCCATTCTTTTACAGTGAAGTTTATTGTGGCAAGCGGTGCGTTTATTCGAGAAGCTTATTGTTAGACTTTGTGGAACTTGAGAGTAAGACTTTTAAGGCTTTTGTGCATATATAATATTTTTAGAGAGGCTATTTTAAATACGGGATGTATTACTGACACAATAATTTTTTGTAAAAAACCATTTCTGTTTTCTGTCAGTCTGTTTATTTTTCCAGTTATCTACAATAACTCGGCTTCATTTAAAATATATATTGATATTTTTGGATATCTGGATTATAGTGCGGCGATGTCATATTTTGTTTTCTCCTGCGTCGGTCATATCTTTCTTCCCGCCTACATCCCCGCGTTGGCAAGTAAACAGACGGTCATTTATAAATGAAACGTCGGGTCTATTTCGTTTTATCGTCATTGGTTTCAGTCCTTCCTGTTTACTCGTGGGAAAGTTTGATAAGTAAATCCCGAAAGTTTCGGCAAAATGTCAAAATCTATACCTCTCCGCAAATTTTCAGACCCTTAAAACCCTACACAACCTCAAATCGATCAATACGCGATTTTACGTTTTTTAGCCACTTCCTGTGATCAACAAAAATTATTATTCATTTTGTATGATTTCTTATTGCTTACAACGGTAATTTTATTTAATGTTTGGGCCAAATTATGATTTTTAAAATTGTTTTCAGTTTGTAAACTTAGATAATTCTAAAATACACTTAAGTTTCGACCGATGATACACCGATTAATTTATATAACTTTCTTAACATTTTGCCCATTTTTTGTATCACGTATAATAAATAGCCCTTCACGCTTAACTCATCTAGGCATTTTGTCGCATTGAATGAGGTACTTACAATTCGAGTATCCCATGAATATTATTCATATCATTCATGACATTATATGACGTTAGTGGCTAATGTCATCGTATGATTGTTAGAGAAAAACCGTTTTAAAACTTTCTTGAATAGCTCGACGAAGCAAACCGTTATACTATTAAATTACATATTATTCTTTACAATGGCTTGAAACGAATTAGACAATTATACTAATTGAGTATGAAGATGTGCTTCTATTTATTACTGACGCTACGACATGTATGAAGAAGCGAAGAAAACGTTTAAAAGTATAATCTTCTAATTTGGTTGGTGTAACCTATACATCTCATAAATTTCATTAAGGGGTGGAAGAAATTTGTGAATTATATCCTAATTTCCACTTATTTCGAAGCCTCCTTCGTGTAATGTCGGATTAAATGGCTAGTTTTGAATATGACTTTCATAGTGACTTAAGGATCTCGTCTAGGACGATGTAGACGATACGAAAGAACAGATATTGTTATTGTAACTTTGCTCCGGTATTTGAATTCTTAATGGAAAATGTTAAATCTCACTTACATAAATAGTTGTGCAGTTGTAGGTGTAGTACGCTTGTATTTTAAATAGTTAGTTTGTTCTGTGTATGTTAACCGCAGCATTCGCATTGACTTATTTGAAGGAAAGTAGCGGTAGCATTAAGGGTAAAACTAGCGAGGAATTATCTTTCTGCATTGCATACCTGAATCAGGGACGTCTAATTAAAATGCTGTTACGCTATAACTGCACTGTTGCTTATGTGAATGATATTTTAGTTGTAAATGCTTATAATACTGCAATATATTCTACAGTGAAAAATTGGAGATACGTATTGTATTCGCGAATATTGTACTTAAATTTGCTTTCAATGTATTTTTGCTATAGTACTTTTGAGACGCGACTGTTTGAGTTTGTTGTATTTATCTATTATATATTTATTGCATCTTAACGAATTGAGTAACACATAATACGTATTGTTTTTTAAGGTATTCAGTTTAGTCCCAAAGGCGTGCAATTTTTTTTGTCAAAATATAAACAATTTTCTGTAGGAGACACCAGAAGAAAAATTGCTTGACAGTGGCGTTATCTAAAAAAACTGTTTAGTAAAAAAAGATTTATTTCTACCGAATTTTTAAAATCATTTTTAAATCATCATAAACGGTAGCTTCTAAAAACTTAAGGCAGCTTGAGACAAAAGATTAATAGAGGTTTTATTTGCCATTTTAATTAGAGGTGAATTTTATTCAGCAGTTATTTTGCCTTAAAAGTGTTTGTGACTGTGATCATTAGCTATAGAAGGAAATGTAGAAAATTCTTTGATTTCATTTTTATCTTCACATTCATTGAATTACGTTGTGTTTTTCTACATAAAAATTATTTCATAGGAATTAACTACCATTTTTGTAACCAAATCTATCATCATAAATTTACTTTTATCCTCGTGTTATGAAGCAAACTCACCAAACTACTTTATTATTTTTGTATTAAATTATGGTTATTTGTAAGAAATTCGTTGATTTTAAAGTATGATTAGGGGTTGTTACCCACGAAAAAGTTATTCCTATCTGAATAGAAAGCGAGGATCCGAAATAACAAATGACAGTTTGTTCAAGGAGAAGAACGCAAATGAATTCTACGATAGGAGTTATGGAACTTCTTAAAATAGTTGCTCTACCTACGAAAAGTAGTATGAATTGAGTGCAAGGTACCTTAGTCGGAAAAATAACTAAATTTGCCCACTCTTAATTTATTATTCATTTGACAAAATATGTATATCACAATCACATACTTCTCGTTTTTCTACTTTCTTTATCCTTATTTTGCCAAAACGCGGTTGATTAGATAGTTATCAATTAATTCAAACTAGTGCGGTAAGAGACTGAAGGAAGTATTTTCATGAAATTTGGCTGATGTCTGAAGAAAATTGTCGTATGTAATTCGTGTAATTATTAATGGTGGAATTATGTTAATGTTGTTATTCCCTTACTCAGCGTCGAAATTAAGACTAGAATTAGTAGGGGGAACAGGTAGTTTTCCTGGCGAGGAAAGGCCGTTTTGTCGGTGTTTTATAACGTTCAGATTTCTACTTCATACTGTTGTATTTACCAAGTATTCTAATGTAAAGTTAAAAATCAGGTCTCGTTTCCAGGTTCAGACAATAAGGCTTTTAGGCAATTGATAAGTTTCTTATTTTTTTTTAACCCTTGTCGTTCTTTCCTCCTGGTTATCCTTTGGTGAAATTAGAGTGAATACGAAGGGTGTGTTAAAAATTCTTGAGGAACTCATTACGTCCTTATGAAGTATAAATATTTGAAAATATATCTGAAATATTTTATGCGGCATATGTTTAGGTTCAAAACGTATAAAATTCTTGTTACTTGTAATTTTAGGCATCTTGTCCAAATTCCAATGCCAAACATTATTGAAAAGTTTAAATAAACTTTTCATAGGCGTGTCTAATCAAAATATAACACTAAGAAAATTGTCAAAATTTGATTATAAGTTTTCCAGTAAATTTAGTCTAAATATTACGTTTTTAGCGGGCTGATAAATATCGTCTGACGACCCTTAATGATCGCGTATTTTAAATACACGTTTTTAAAATTTTGGAGGATGTTCGCTTAAAATTCTGATTTTGACTTGACTGAATTTCTAAAATATTCCGACCACGATTTACATGAAAATATCTTCCTGAATTACCGAGAAAAGATATTGTCCAGAAATTTTAATTATGCCTCGGATACTTTCAAAACTTTGTACAATTACACACTTTTCGAAATTTACAGAATGTGCACCTGAAATTCTGAAATTCTAATTCACCATTTTCCAAAATAATTCTACTTCAATAAAATGTCCTAGTGATTACTAATATTTATTATTAGCTGGAATTTTCAAATTCAAATATAAAATTTGTTGAATTCTAGAGAATCTTCTGAATTTACCTTTTGGGATAATTTAAAAAAAATTTAATATCTAAATTTCTGGTCTTTATTAATAACACTTTGTATCAGAACGTATTAAACTGTTACACTATCCATATGATTAAACAAATGAATTTCCTGACATCAAAAAAGCGGAAAATTTAGAGAAGCACCTGTCTATGTACACTAATGATTGTAGTGCAAAGGAATAATATGTGAAAAGGTACAACAATAGTTTGCTTAGAAATGATCTAGGTGCTCGATCATTTGCTAGATCTGATGCTGGAAAAGATCTAGTTACAGTTACAGGATGAGGAAATGATACTATAATTTAATCCGTAATTTGTGAGAAACAATTTCTCTCTTCCATTTTCTTCTTAGCTTCAAAAAAAAAAACTATTAAGATCCTATTTGGATAGAACAAAGCCTATACGTACTATTCAAATAAAAAAGTATTCATTCCCTGTGAGTAAGTCAAGTTTCATTCGGTGGTGTCAAGTAGATCGCAAAAGCGGGAACAATTCCCTTGAATTTATGTGCTTTTTACAAATCTTGACTAAACCATAGCAATCCATCTTCCGGATCCGCAATTCACCCTCGTCTATTGCAAAAACCTATCCTTCAACCCTCCGCCCTCCGATCCTCAGAGAAAACAATACCACACAATATCTGTCATCGGAGGAGCGCCGCGCCGCGGGCGGTCCTCGGTCGCTTTCACGCTTTATTTTATGTTTCTTGTCGTTTTGTTACGAGACTAAATTAAAAATTTTTATATATATCGTCTCGATATGTCCGATCGATGTCGAGAGGGGCGGGAACTCGTACAGTTTTACTTTGTGTTGGAGTATCGAAGGGTCAGTTAATATCAAGTTGGATGTGATCGAAAGTCGTCAAATTTAGTACTAAATTTTACTTGAGAACAGGAGACTTGTACGAGGTAGTTACAAATGTACTTATTGACTGATCTACAGTTATGCAAAACTGGAATATCTCAAATAGCATGTCGATGTTGACCATTTGGCAACATTGCAGTCTCAAATTGAAGCCAAATTGTTTTGGTATATTTTTGTTATCAGCTTTTTGAGTTTTTTGTGTGTCGGTCGAATGGGACGAAAGATACAAACAATCGCTCTGCGCATGTCGCTTAAAAGCGACGCTTGTGAACGCTGTTTGTTCTGCTATTTTAAAGAAGCTATGGGCGATTAGTGTCTTTTCGTTTCCTTTAATAGGCTGACATCCTCACGTTTAATTTTTTTTTAAATTTTTCCAGAAATTAAATATTTCTTTTCTCGACCACTACGCAACAAGCATTAAATATTGGGCCAATTAATTTGTCTTAACTCTACTTCGTATTTATTTATTGAAATAATAGCAAGCACTATATTTAATACCAAATTAATATTTTTTAATATCGCTCGTAAAAAACATTGTCATATTTTTATAATTGTTATTATTATTGTATTTGGAAAATGGTGTTGGAATATTAAATATCGAATTAATATAAATCGAATGTGATCGAAAGTTGATAATTTTAATTCCAATTTTACTTCAACTTGGGATTACTGGATTAATCAATTTTAGGAGGTAACTAAAAATGTAGCACACGGATATTGAGCCAATAGCATTATTAATTTCAAGTATTGTACCAATGAAAAACCCAATTCAAATGTGAAAATAAAAATAAAATGTCCTCGACCGACACATTGGAATGAAGCTTTTTACCTAAGGTAACGACCGTATGAGATGTAAACAAATAAAATAAATTATAGGTTGTAGCCTTAAGTATAGGAACAGTTAATATAATTAACTAATATAAGGCCAGTTGGTGTAATTGGCTTGTGAATCTTAAAAAAACGCTGCAATTTGTAAATTTGGCTATAGTGTTCTGGGTAATTATTTAACAGTAGCAAATATAAAGTAAATGTTTTAATATTGCACATTATAAAATTGAAAATTTTCTATAATTGGTTTATGACTTACAATACTTTACAAGTAAATTGGAATTTATATTCCATTAGTATCAAATAGCTAATTAGTGTAAGTTGGATGTAATCTTCTATTGACAAATTGCAAGCAACGCACCAATCTTAAACCAGTAGCATTCTTGCTTATAAATGTTGGGCTAAAAACGAACAAAATATACGTAACTCTGGCTTAACCATGTACCATTAACTTAACCTTAAACCGATTGGTGCTACGCCGCGTTCTTCAATAAGCACTTGCACTTTGTACCCAATTTTCTCACAATCTCTTCTATCTTAACTTCTGACACTTTGCACATACTTTACTCTGTATGTAAACAGTCGAAATTTAAATTGTCAGAAGTTTACTTCAAACTGAATTTTCCGATATTTTCCGCAACTTTGGCAGCTTTCGACAACCTTTCAGCTTTCACTTCTGACAATTTTTTATTACTTTTTCTCATGATCCTCGATATCTTTATAACTTATCAGCTATGCACTTGGACAATTTTTCTGGTTAGAAAATTTACATTTTTGATCGTCCGCCCATGTACTTAGTTTTCAGCACGCCTTCTAGAGGTCGGGCTTTCGCTTTGCTGGTAGAAATCGAACCCCATGTAGCCAAGCTCTCTGCCTAATAGTACATTGCCTGCTAACACAGTAACACACATTTCGCTAGAATGTATTTAGTCTAGATAAGACCAATGGTCGCTAATATTATCAGCGCGATACCATTTACTATACGAATTTTTAAGACACTTTTTACGACTTTTTAAGACAATTTTTTGGACATTCACTGTAACTTCCAAAAATTATTTTTTATTAAAATCTAAATAATTTCTTGTTTATTTTGTTTATCAACAAAAGACGTCTTCACCACTTATTTTTTTTAAATTTCTCAAATGGGGTAACCAAATAATGAGAAAGTATTGTTTTTGGTGGGATTTTCGGAATTTGAAAAGTCGGTTTTCTGGAGGTTCTAGGGTCCCCTGAGTTCGAAAAACATGGTCCTACCGGAAGCGACCTTTATTTTTGGGACTTTTTTAGCTTCACCTAATTCATTAATATTGGCTTTAGTAATTTATTGCGGATTTTGTCATTTTTGGTTTGAAACATTGTATTATAAAACCGGTGCAAATGGCTCTTTAGTATTGAAACTATTTGAGCGAGCGAATTATTTTCGTGAAATCCTCGGTTACATTCGTCGAAAAACAGAATTTGTCGCACATTAAAAGAAGGAGATAAATCCTGAAAGCAGGAATTGGGACCATATAAATAAATGTAGTACGATCTTTTTTATATGTGGTAAAATGAGTGATGTGAATCATATTGGGTGACGAAACCTGCCACTTGGTTTCTGAATCAAGCGAGGAAGACGATTTATTAGGCAAGGCAAGCCCTTTATTGCTTCTTGAAATAAAACTTTGTTTCTCTCCCTGTCTCTCGCTAGAGTATGTTTTTTCTCTTTCGTTTACAAACACGGTAACCTGGTATTTGAGTTTCACTTCTGCCGGCCATCCTATGACGGATTTCAAATTTTTTAAATTTTTTTTAATTTTCTCCTAAATGGCTTTACCGATTTATTTCAAAATTGTCAATTTGACTTTGGTATTTAATATCCAAATACCTTTTATTTAATACATTTGTTCTTTAAAATCGCCTTGAAAGGTGTTTTACTCTTAAGGCCGTTTAGGTTTTCTTAATTTGTTTCAAAACACTTCTAGCAATTTCTTTGAAACTTCTCAGCTTGACAAGTTTTTTTTCCCAAAACAACCCCATATGGATTTTTCTTTTTAGAATTTTCTCAGAGCTTATAAACTCGTATAGAGCACGTGCCTATTATGAGAGTCATATGACAGAAACGACATTTTTTTGGAAAAACATTGTATTGTCGTGTTTGGGTCTATTTAAGAGGTAATGTGAGATGAAGATGAAGGTGTGTGGTGTTAGATTTTTTATGTTCTTATATTTTCGTTGAGAATTGGCATTTAGTTTAACCAGTGCAACATACACGCAATGGATTGCATGTTGTTTTATACACTACACAGATCTGAGAATCGCATGTTAACTTATTATTCACTGACGATGATTTTAAATTGTTTTAAATAAAATTATTATTTATAGTGGTATGTGTTGAAAAGATCTATAAATTTGAGAGGGTAGTGGTTGTTAATGGCAAGCTGTTCCAAAATGTTTAGTTGTAAAATTGTATACAGCAGCCATTTTGTGGGATCATGTGTGATTTGAATGGAAGAAAATGAGAGTGTCTGTTGAGGTTTTGTTCTTATAAATTTCCGAAGGAAATTATTACGAATTTTATATATTAATAGATATACGAGAGGAACAGGGTTATTTCAAACTCCTCCCGTATACATTTGAAACTAATGGCAAACATGATATCGGAAAGATAACGGCAATTTCCCTCCCACATTCTACAAAGAACATAAGAAAATTGAGACCAATTAAAAACTTCCTACATAATTTTTATCGCACAAAGTTCTGCAATAAATATTTATCACCCTTGATGTTTTTGTTTGCAGAAAAACATAAAGTTTACACTTATATAAATCATTCTCGAGAAAAAATAACCCAGTGATTTTTACTTTGAAGGGATCGGCAAACAGGGGAATGTCACTCTTTAAGGATTTATACTCCTAGAGGGTCGATACCGGCCAAATATAGAATATTTTTTATTTCTATGAAAAACTTCAGGGAACACTTTTGAAGGTTCTATCGGCCCCAAATTTATTGTAATGGTTAGAAAACCTTCCGATAACTTGTTTATTCACTGTGTCGAAGGGGAGGGAGAAGGAAAAAGGGATACCTTATGAGGACTTCGGGGCGTTGCGAAATTAGACTGACCCATATTTTATTTCACTGGATCTCCCTAAAAAGGGGGGACAGCTTTATTATACTATGTGAGCCAATTTCGTGCTTCATAAACTAGGGATGTTTGTGTTTGGAATTGATAACATTTCTTACCCCAAGCTACCGCCTTATATTTTCCAAAAACACCCGAAATTTAAATTTATGTCTAGGATACCTGTTATCGAAAATTCGTAATACAAACAACAATATATAGCAACGTTCTCAGGTGGTAATAAGAAGTAATTTTGAAACGGAATTGGAATGGGAAAAATGTGTGGATTCGGTGCTTTAAAGATTTTTCAAAAGCCAAGCTATAAAGATCATTAAGATTCCATCTAGAAATGTAAAAGGCAAGTTGTTGCATTTTTCTGACCCCATACTAATTGTAAAAAACCCTTAAATAAATTGCTCCTCCTTATTTCCTTATCGTACCCTTATGATGTCCTTATATTTCAATGATGTATTTATGTCCTTAATTTCTTATTACCGTTTATCTTTATGGTGTCCGGTTGTTCTTACTTTCTTATGATGTTCTCACTGCCTCCTGGAATACAGATTTTGCTTTTTAAAACCCACTGAAAAAGGGAAAACCGTTTGAAATGGATGTGAATTTTTTTGAGAAAATTATATCAAGGAAAATCACGTTTTCCATTTTGTGTTATTATTTTCCTTCTTAGCATGTTTAAAGTTAATTACAAATATGTTAATTACAACTGATTTATGTGTCAAGTCATAGCAGTAGTAATTTTGCTTCAAAATGAAGCCGTAACATAGTTCCTAAAATTTTTTGGGGAAGTAATATTACATTCTGAACAACTACTTTTTCCGAAATTCTAAGCATTAAGGGCACTGCATTTGTAAACTGTATACTTATAAAACATCATGTATCCTTTTCAAGCACGATTCAGTAATATTCAGAAATTCAAAAAAAAAATTTGGAGAACACTCCTATCTTAAAACTGGATACATGTAAGAAAATGTTTTTAGAACCACATTTCTTCTTATCAATCACTCCGTTAACGACACCTTTTCGGTACATAGGCTTGCTTAACGATTCAAGAAAATCACACATACGTAAACCATGACAAAAAATATATATAAATCTGCTTTGTGGAGCGTTCAAAAATTCACTCCACTTAACCCTGCGCCTCTTTTATTCTACGAGACAGCTCAAAGAGACAACAAACCGCCTGAGTGTAAACTCGATATTGTTATCGAGATGACGGGATGTCGTTAATCCCGTAAATTATACTTCCCCAAATGCTTCTTGGATTTTGTATAGCCGCGAGTTAAGAATACCAAATAACAAAGTATGATACATCTACACGTTCTTTATTAAGTTCGTTAAGGGAATTTAATTGATAATTAAAATTGAACGCATTCATTATTTGACTGACTTCATTAACGTTAATGTTGTGCTTTGTGGGATTATTCTTTTAATTCTGCTTTGAATCGAATTCGTTTCTTTCAACTTTTTGTTCGAATCCGTATTTGTTTTAAGTACTTATGGCAACATAACTTCAAATGGAAACAGTAATGGAAGTGAAGTGGCACGCGAAGTCGCTAAAGCCTCTTACATTTAAAAGTTTCCAGGTTTTTGTAACAACAGAAATTAAATTAGATTTCTCTGCGATTTGTTCAATTTCAAATGGTATTGTTAATAATTTGTCCTGTGATCTTTTTTTCGATATTCAACACTGATCATCTCATTTTTAATCTCCCCCCGCCTCTAAATAAATTGAAACCCAAGTTTATATTGAAAAAAATTTAAATAAATATCTTGAACATCGTCGGTACTTTGAAGCCGTAATAAATAACTTTTAGAAGTTTCATAAAAATGCAATTTCGATTAATTTTTGGTGAATTTTTCAAGTTCGGGTTTATATTGGTTGATTTTTGCTACGTTTCAAGCCCATTCTCATATTATTGAAACAAATTGAGACTCAAGGCTCAAATTTTATCAATACTTTAACAGAACAGTACTAAATGACTTCAAGCAGTTTCATCTAAGTTGTAGTGAAATGAATTTTTTGAAGTCCGTCTGTCTATGAATTTCTTTCCGCATTAAATAAACATATTTCATTAACCAGATTTATATTACTGAAATAAATCCATATATTCGCTCTAGATTTCGTCAGAACTTTAATGAATTCATATCCTATCTATTTAAGTAGCTATTTTTGAGTTATTGTTTTTTTTTTTATACCAAGGTGTTGTTTCATTTTTCGATTTATCCTCCTTTACTATAGAGTATATCAATGGAATTTTAAATTTTTGGGTAGGACACAAATGTTTTTTATATTTGTTAATATTAAAATTTATATATTTGTGTTTGTTTGGGGGACATTTAATATTTTTATGAATTTTTATGAATTTTGTTTTGTCACAAACTTTCAGTTTGTTAAGTGGTATGCTGTAATTTAATTTTAGTAGGTACAGGTACAAATTGCGAACTTAATAACCGGCAGAAGACAATATCATTGTTTTCATAAGAAATGACATATATAATAATATTAAGTTTCAACATAATACGAAAATAATTAGATGGGACGTTTTATTTATATATTTTTTACATAAAAGTTGGCATAAAAGTGTGTCAGGTTTAAGATATTTTGCGAAATTATTGACTTGCCACGTTCCTCTCTCTAATGGGTTGTTATAATGGTAGTAAAATATTACTAGTAAATATTACTCAAAATAATGAGGCATCAGCCACTGCAATACAAAAGTATGTATAATTTCCGACCCTTTGGAGGATTGATAGATATTTCACAGTTTTTTTACTGCATAGTTTCGTGAATCCTTGTATAGTAGATTAGCAATCTATTATATACCGCTTCACACTGCCTCACTGTAGGAGTCTCTTCAAAGCCTCCCTTTCATATAATGGTTCCAAGAGACTAACAGAAAATTTCAATTTTTCTCTTAATACGTATTCCGTTATTTTTCAAGTACTGAAATTCTTTGATATGCTTTCTCCTTGCCTTTTTAAAAGAGGGTTATTTGATCCATCTCTATACTGGCGGTTCTTGCTTTTAGTTAAACTGAATAGCTATATCTGAACTGAAATATTTGCGTCCCCTTCAATAATACTGAAATGTCACATGGCCATCTAGATAAACTTTTTTTTTAGCAACAGACTTAAAACTAAATATATGATTTTAATCAAAATATTTTTTAAATGAAACCTGAAATACAACGTAAATTTTTAAGGAGGAAAAATCCCATGAAGAGGAAATATCTTACATAAATTCATGTAAATCACCTAATTTCGCTATTTTAAGAATAACATGTAATTTGCTACAGCGAGTAGGGTTAGTAGTTAGACGCCAACTAATTAGTTTCATTGCTAATTAAGCACAAAGGAACGTAAAGTTGAGTTTATGCGTCGTTCTGCGATTTTTTAAATTTTTTTAGGGTTTATTAAGTACACAACCCGGCGAATTATACCTTTAAAAATTTTCTGTTATAGTTCACATAGAATCAAAAGCAAGTCGTGTTTTCAACGAGAAATCCCCTTCCAGGCATTGAAAATTCGACAAGGGGCGAACATCTTGCAAAACCTAAGCAAAACGTGTGCCAATTAGGAAGATGTTAATTAGCGTTATATTTAATATTCGTGCATTTAATTAAGCTAATTTAATTCCTCGGGATAACATAAATTAGGGTTACGTAATAACCGTAAGATGTTAAAAGAAAACTCGTAGTTTTTTGGAACCATTCACGCATTTAAAAGCGGAATTTGCATTAATTTGCTGAGTAACGAAAGCAAACTTAGGCCATACATCAAGCCGAAAGACGAAGAGAGCAACACAAAAACGAAAATATTATTCGCGGACGAAATGAGTTATATAAGTTCTTTATAACCACGGAAACCGGCGTAAACTTAAACAAAAGTAGGTTGCCTTTCGCATCGCAACGAGAAAACTGAAAATACCCACTCTTGTTATTCCCCAGAAAAATACTAAATATAACTTTGTCTCTTTCAGAAAGAAAATTCCGTCACATTCCGTGGGTAGAAACATAAAGTATGAATGTATTAACTTTATTTTGTAATTTTCTTGTTGATTAGAAGGTTCCTGTTCAATTCGAGGTGATGACAATAAAATCGTCAATTAATATCCCAAGGGCACTCGTCTTGGCACAAATTCGTCCCTATTCTCATCCATATACATACACCCTCGTCAGAGGGAGCTTTGTCGCGGCCATTAGGGTCGCTTGCTCAATTGCTTTATGGCCCTCAAAAATCGAATATGTACGTATATACCCTTTCCGTTCTACCTTCCGTAATTGTGCCACTTTATCCGTACGCGGAAACCTTGCAGCCATAATATTAATTTTGGGTTGGAGGGTTTCTATATTACAACTACTGTTATGCCTTTTATCTCTTCGGGAAAAATATTGCCGCGAGTAGAGGGTCGCATACCGAATTATTTTTAAGATTTAGTAAAGAATAATGGCCGAATGATTTGTTGCTCAGAACTTACAATGTAATTCAGAAACAAAGCCGTAACCGCCTTTAAACCGATATATTCAGCACGTGGAAATAATGGGGATATCTGCCGACCGAATGGGACTAATCGGAATAGAAATAATTCACGTTATGTAGGTCCTCTGTCTTCTTCTGCTAAAAATAGAGAGCTTTTAATAAATTACGCCTCCAGGGAAAACGTTCTTAAGTGTTCTTATTAGATTGCCAATTAATGTTTAATTCGCTGCAGGTGTCATCCTGGTAAATGTTAAGATCCTTCAGTCGCTAATTGTCGAATCGAAAAATAACGGATTTGCCCACGTCAATTAAATTAAATTTAATGCCACAACGACAAGAGCTTTGTTTTTGATAAAAATGTTTGAAATAATTGCTGTATAGTAAATTCGGTTGAAATACGAAAGAGGTGCTTATGAACAGTGGCATATCTACAGATGTGTCAGGTTTATGAAGAACTTGGGCTACCGACTCCGAAATGGCCCAGAATTATACAATTATTTACTGCTCGGACAAAGCTCTTTGCTGTATTCTTGTGTCACTTATAGAAACTTCGATAATCTCTCTTCGGCGTGATTTAGACATTCTAGTATTCGAAATCAAAACGAAATTTTTTCAAAAAAAGTCATAAGGAAGAAGGCGTTTACGACTACGACAAAAATTCTAAACCGGAACTCTCGGAATATATATATGAGACGTGAGAAAAATAATGATGATTTAATACTTAGAGATACTTAGAGATGATTTAATACAAGAGAAAAAGTTGTGTAATAGCTGTCCCAATTGCACAAGAAGGCAACCACCGACACTTGTTTCTGCTTTCTGGCTTAGTGAAGGTGGTGCAATCGATGTTGAGGTAAATGATGGTACTAAATTGTAAATGGAATAACATTAAATTGGACATGAGCAGTAAGGAAAAGTCTATATTATGAGAGTATCTTTCTATTTTCTTTCAGATTCGCTTGACATCGTCTAGGAAAATTTAAATTTTTTCCAGGGACCAACTTGTAGATTTAATTGTAAAGCACTATCGGTCATTTGAGGTTTTCCCTTAGATTTCTAGAAGAACCTCTAGAATCTTTATTAATTGATGTTCGTTATAACGTTTAAAATTAAAATGAATTTTAATTCGAATAAAGACTCCAATCCTGGAATACATTGTGTGGTAAATAAAATAATAGCAGTCGATTCACTGAATGCTTTCTACGCTTGTTATTGGTTATAATTATCATTTTAGCTGTCGTATTTGACATTGTAATTATTCAAATTGAAGCAAAAACTTTTATGGGTTCAGGCCCCAAATATAACTGAAAACAAACGAGAAATGGCACACCAAACCGGCGAAAGCAGAAAAAAGGACATAATAATTGAGCTGCCAGAGAGAAAGCAGAAACTCCAGTCATTTAAATGAGGAGACTCCATTTTACGTAAACCAAAGAAATTTGTAAATCAATTTAACTTTTTTATTACAATTCCACGGTACCGCTGGAAAATCCCTACGGATCCGGATCTAGTAGATACTTACGTAAGCTGTTTTTGGTGAAGGGGGATAAGTTAGGGTTATTGGAAGGTTTTATGGATGGTGGAGGCATGAAATTAGTTTACCGATTAGTAGGTGTCAATTTTAGCCGCAATTGCTTTAAATTGCTTGCATAAAATGAAATTAATTTTAATTACTCTCATGCTCATAAATGAAAGTAACTGCGATGAAATATTAATTCCTAACATTTCGAAAGAGTCGTTGCGATAATTCGGTGATTTCTTTTGAGAGACTTTCTCTAATTTCCCGACTTAACTATTTAATGTTTCATGATTTTTCCTTTTGTAAAACTGGTATTCGATAAAAAGACAAATTGTGACATTTTCCGTGATATTTTTGAAGGTGTGTGATTCGAATCATTTCGCATTTCCTGTCCCATTTCGTACTTCTCGATCTGATTCCATATTCTCAGTAACCCCGCTCATTTGTTAGACGTGTTCTATTTTCTGGGACTGCTTTCCATTTACTCTTTTATTTGAACCTTCAGGTATTCCGTCTTATTTAGTTTTATAAGCTCACTCTTTCTCTCCCTCTCTCGTTTTCTTTTATACTCAGGCGTTTATAGTTGTTCCATGCCCGTCGCACTCTCGAGCAGATCTTATGAATGCGAAACACAATTTTGACGCCGCGCCGAGAAGAATTGATGGAACGATCAATAAACTAGTAAAATTGCATTTCTGCATCAGAAACTTTTCCGCGCCGCATTCAATCACGTTTTTCGGTAATTGTTTATCGGGGCGATACGTTGTTGGACAACTTCGCCCGCTATCGCAATGCTAAACTAATTTTAAGTGAAATTGTACTACAGTTCTGCGAAATCGATAAAAACGTACGGGTATGTACGTACACGCTTGATATTCGCAACAAAATTTAATTTTTTATTCCCGACACACGACAAGATCAGACTACAAATGATCCGCTACACCAAATGTATGATGAAATTTTAGAACCGGGCGAACTGAAAACGTGTCCGATTCGGTTTTGAAACAAATTAATTATTCACGACGACCGTAAATTAGTTGTGGTGCGAATGCTTCTTGTCATACGTTAAAACGGGCGTATCCCAGTAGGTCAAACCAAGTAACATCATACAAGTAAAAGAATTGATGCTGAAAAGTCATTCGCTCTTCACGCATGAGGAGTAAAATTCACCTTTGTTGGAAGACATATTTTATTGTCGTTCAGAAAGGTTCAAGAATTCAGTTCAGTGGTGAAATGATAGAAAATCGGAAAATTGATGGAAATTGGAAAACGTGATTTTGGTAAATATAACCAACAAAACTTGTTTTCCTCGACATTTTCTCCAAAACTCTTGAAAATGTAACATCTATTTTTAACTAAAATGATGTAAGCAGTGTACAGGGTTTTCCATACATTTTGACTACTGCGTGTAACGTATGTCGTTGATTATTACGAATCCAAATTTTTTGTATACAAGTTGGATTGACAATTTGTTTTCAAAATTTCATAAACAGGGTGCGTTCAATAAAAGGTGATTTGATTTTTTCAATGGTGCTCCACATATATTTTTAATTAAATTTACATTCCATATACATGCTGTATTCAAAAATGTAAATTAAATTAAGACGTTTTAAATAAGTAGCGACTTACTTCAAAAACATAAGAAACACTTTAATGCATTTTATAGGGTTGTAGGTTTTGTTTGTTATTAATTTTTTTATTGGTTGACAAAAAAATCGAAACAGTTTATAAAAGATACTAAAACGAAAAAGATTTATCGAATTTGATCTAAATCAACCTAATACGTCGTCAAATAATTTTCTAAATGTTTACAATCATGTGATAAACACTAATAATTTCTAAAGGAACATCAGAAATATTAGATCAACTAATGAAAACGATCTGAACATATTGCCTTAATTTGAAAAAACTAGCTTCATTTAATATGTGTTACTTATATTTTTTCAAATTAATAAATAAGATTAATAATCACTAATTCCTACTCAAGCGGAATAAATGGCTAGCGATATTCTTGAATTGAAGTTAATTAAGTAATGGGTTGTGACGGAAGGTAAGCAATAAAAGACCCTGTAATGTTAAGTGGTTTGATTGGAGTTTTAGTTATAGAATTAGTACACAATTTCCCTAATAACAGTTGTATGAAATACATCCGCAGTGATAAAAGTTTTAACCTAATTATATTAATGGCATAATACGCTATTATTGTCATAACGATAATTCACTAATAAAAAATATCTTTAATAAATTTTCCAATTGAAAATACTTTCCCAAGTTACAAATGTCAACGAAATTGTACTAATAATAAATGTTTAAAAACCGCCAATTAACAAAAACCTTAATTAAGCTTTTTCAAATAACCAATGCCTGAAATATTTCCCAGCAAAATCAATAGCTCACGACACTTCATACAAATCATTACGATAAATCTTAAAATCTCTATCCGCTGTCAGTTCTTGCATGATAGTCATGCGAGACGATAACGGCCGAAGCAAAATCTTGTGGTAACAAACATCTCTTAATTCGCTGCTTTAACACTGACAACTCTCTTTACTGTATTTGAAAGGCCAATAACCGATTCGCTTGTCAAAAATCCCAGAATGATAGATTAAATAATCCAAAATCATTTCCCTTGAGAGGGTTTGATCGCCTTGAGAGCTCATCCTAAACTCCTGCCTCCTACTCTCTTTCTTGACAGCCTTCACTTAGTACCAATTTCGAAAATTAATTTTTATTAATATTAACATTATTATAATTAACGTAAGTCTAGTAACTTTCTGTAGATCTGATGCTGTAACTTTAGGATGGAATATTTCAGCAGTACTAAGAAATTTAAATATTTATGATTCATAAGAATATTAGCGAACTTACAGAAATTTATAGAAAAGGTTGGATTTTGTTTAAAAAAATGACTTAAGATTTGAGAAATGTTAGAAATTGCTTAATAAAATATTAAGGACAGATGATCCACATTTTTTTACTTTTGTAATTTCTAATAGAAGAAGTAGGCGTTTTGCGCAAAAAAATCACAGAAAAATAAGTCAGTTTAGAAGTCATAAAATTTGAATCGTGAATTTATAACTAAACTAAACTAAATCTGTTGTAATAAATATTCGATATGACCTTTTTCCAGTGCTTATCTGTGTCGGCCAAATCGGGACGTCTGCGACTTTACTATAACTACAGGGACCTCAATCCTGTCACTCATTGTCCACACGAAAACAACATTTATTCAACGTGACACAAAAATGACAATATGTATTAGTTTCCGCATAAGAATTCCATGTACAGGTAATGTGAAACGAAACGCTGCTTAAAGAAAAAGAGAGCGAAACGCGGAGGGAAAAAGCGCTTGAACATTTCTCTTCCCATCTCATTATATAAAACGAGAATTTTATTAAGTCTTGGGAAAATTCTTCGAGAATTCCGGATGTATTTACCACGTCGGATGGTGTGAAAATAACGTTTCTGAAATGAAAGAAGCGAAGGGCAATTTAGATAGTATGCGAAATAAGAAGAGATAAATCCCCGGGCGGAATGGCAGGCAGTTAAGATTGTTTTTATGGTTTCATCCCTGGTTTGCTAAACAAACTTTACTTGGACAGTAAATGAAATGAGACGTCGCTAAAATGATAACTCACCCCTCTAAACGGGTAACGAACGTTGTTACCAGGTTTTTGAGAAGTAGATTTGTATCTTCCTGGAAAAAGTACGCGACGGGAGGAAAGGCGGGAAAGTATCTAGAAGATGAGAGCGGATTTGTAGGAGTTTACCTGAAAGTTGGAAAGTATTTAATTTGCAATGGATAATTAAATATGAGATTTTATCCGTAATTACTTCGGCTCATGTTTGGTGCTCTTTCATAATTTACAGGATTTTAATCTTTCCAAAATTCACTGTTCTGATGCATCTGGTAATGTATATTAGCATTATTAACACCTAAGCTTCTACATTTTGGTACTTTTATTGTTATTATGTTTTAACATTGGCAGTTTGAGGTGCACTGGATATCAATTTATTACATGGCTCGCCAAATACATCAGAAAGCATTTATTAAGATAATAACTATGTTGTTATTTAGGTCGTAGTCTCGGTCGTAGTCTCGGGTCGTTACATTTAACAAAGAGGTATTTGGTCAACTGCATGATGTACTGTTCTTTCCAATATATTATAGAAAGTAAGGCCTGGAAAGAGAATTGAAAGAATGTGTGCTTGATGTGCTTAAACCGTTGTGTTTAAATATCAGCATGGTATATAGTTAGTGACAAGAAAGAAAATGGGGTAGAGCAAATTAGTTCATTACTTATTTACCAATAAACTTTAGGGCGCTTTACAGAATACCCATATTTCAAACGAAATACCTGAATTATTTTCACATTTAAAGAAGAAGGTAGGGGTAATTGAACTCTTCCGAGGAAGGGGATGAAATATTTGCTTGGCCCTTCAAATGTATACTTGTAATAATTGGGCAACGAGCTGTCTAAGGAATTGTTGCAAAATGGCCATTGTAATAAATTAATGTATTTGATTCAAGTTCAAGCTTCAAGCTAGCCATGCATTGTGACGTTCATAAAGGTTTAAGATCTATAATTATCTGCTGCGTAAAGGCATGAGTCCAGCATATTCTCACTTGTAGGAAATTTTTATGTGCGAAGTCTCCTTGCCACAACTTAGACATTCCAAGATTGTACCTGGTCGATGGTCGGCTTGAGATGTCGCACAGCGACCGCATGATCATCTGTTTCTTTGAGATCTTTGTCCAAGTGACAGGGGGTTAAGCATTATTTTTAGACAGCGGATGATAAAATGTTACGTACGGTCCATTTTGTAATACGTGTCCGAATCCCGGAACACTGAGACTTTAAATCTACCGGAGCCGTCCGGCGAATACTTAAAATTTCCAACCCGACCGCAAAATATATCACAAGGAGGGAAATATCTCCTCTCTGCGAACTATTATTAGGAATAATATCGAGGGACGTCAAGGAGTCTATGAGTGAACAGATGCTTGGCTCGGCTCCGAAACATTCGTGATTAGACTGCGGGGGAGCAATTTAGGCCGGCGGAAGATCGGGAAGTAATTGCCAACGTCGGATGATTGATACAGTGCAGAAAGAAAGGAAAAAGAAGCTAAACAATGAACGTCCCATTTGTATTAAAATCCATACATGATGCATCGCTGGAAAGCAACGGTATTATCCGAGGGGAATGCCTGGGAAGCATAATTTAGGGATTTCTACGTCGAGTAGTTTGATGGTGTATTTAAATTAGGAAAAATACATTTGTTACTTTGGCAATTATAACGTATTAGAAAGATCATAAACCAAACATCTATCACTACTGATGATTTATCATGAGGGTAAGATGCTATCGGGAATGATAAGAAAGCAATCACTACTCGTACTGGCACAAACTCAATTCCCTATCAAGCGAAGCCTCTCGAAATGACACCTAAATCTCGGGTGTTTATTTCATGGGTATGAAATTGGTTGCAGTCAGTTTCAATTATTTTCGAAGTCATTTTCTTAGATTGCGAACTGTCCATGGAAAACTTCAAATAACATACGAAAGATTGGAAAAGTTTTATACATGATTGACTAGCTACACAGCTACACTCTTGTATCGGAAATAAGATCCAGTTGATTTGTATATCTGTAATAGGTATTTTCTTCGTTGGCTTTATAACCATATTTTGATTGTTAATTTAACCCGGCTTCGTACTGCTTATATGAAATGTTGTGGTGTATCTGTTTGATTTTAAACTATATTAGGGACATTATCTACTTACTGCAATTACTAGTTAGCCGATAGTGTGAAGCACGTATAAGTTGAAAAGTAAAACTTGTCATAATTGGGTGTTACAGGAAATAGCAGGAACATTTTACAAGGACTGATCAACTCATTTGGACAGCTCAAATGCCCGAATTGTTGGGAACAAAGTGGAAACATCTTGTGTCTAGATCGTTTCAAAAGAGAATCCCTATTCATGTAAACTAAAAACTGCAAACTGAAGAATATTGATATAAACTTGTTAATGCTTATGCAGTGTCGTAGAAAATATTGCGATGTTACGGGCAATTTATGAAATCGATTATTCCATGATGTAAACAAGCGCACTAGTAAACAGGTCGAGTAGTTAGTTTTATGTACTAAATCGATAAATGTGTTGTGTATATAACGCCAAATAATTATCCTGATAGTGTGAACGAGAAATTATACAAGAAAAATATATGCATGTTGGTTATTTTCTTAAAAAAAAATAATAACTCGGTATACACTATTGCTGACTCAAAAACTTCAAATGTAAATACATATCTGTTATTACACGTAGCTATTACCACAATTCCAATAGAGGTAATTACCTCTATCAAAAATAATCAAAGTTCGTTATTGTCGGCAAGTTCATAAAAATCATTAGTGGGAACATTGATAAAATTCACGTCGAAAATTGAGAATTTCCAAGTAATGTTTTATTTTTATTTTATTACAACTACTGATTTTCATAAGTTAATATTATTTTTCCGATATATTGATACTGTTATTTCACTTACAAAATTTTTATTTCTGTAAGCATGGTTACATGAGGCATTACATATAACGCGTCTTCATTCCAAGTGTCTAAATTATAATGCAATGTGCAACAATTAGATACACAATGAATTTAACTAATTTAATTAGTGGATTCATAGAACTATTTGTAGTTCACGCATATATATGCGTGAAAGTGCATAAGAAATTATTAATACAAGAATGAGTTTATATTCTTGTATTAATATTAACTTATATTTATATAAGTGAAAATAGATGCTGTGTGTGTAAAATATATTGACAAAATAACACTCCAACATTTTCTTTCGTACTTCATTTACCATGATTAAATCGTCACAATTGTATAATTGGAGCAGTCACAATCGCAAATGATGCGCATTCAATCACAACAGATGCTGCGCATACAACGACCATGAAAAATTCAGCGGGAAATTTGTAAAACCATGGAGGTTGGCAATTGGTTAACGTTCAATCATAGTAGGTGATGGAAATAATTTCATGGACGCGACTTCTTTGTGATTTGCCGACCGTCCATTTTTGGGGCGACTTACTTCTGATTCAACAATAACTATAAAAAAAACCAACATAACTGCCAATAAAATAAAAAAAAATATTATACATGAAATAATTTCTGAACCAGGCTAATTTCACATCTGGAACGAAAACAATGTGAGCTCCAAGTAAGGAATATGACGCTTTAATAAGTATTCCCTTTTGACATGCCTAACTCACAAACACCATATTTTTTGGTCCGGCTTTGGCACTATTCTAGCACTTTTCATATTTCTTATGTGTCAACACTGCATATATCTTCTTTTTGATTCTCACATAAGGGACTTAAAGTTTCACATTTGGTTAAGTGAATCATTGAACCAGGTTATGTTATTATTTCATCTGAACGAACCCTGTAAAATATCAGAGGAAATACGTGCAGGAACGCCTGTACAAGGGCTGTCACAAGCAATGTGAATTTGAGGTTGCTGTTTATGGCTAGTCTTGAATGAAGTCCCAACGAAAGTTTGTACTTGGCTATTAGAAGAAAATTTTTCAATTTTAATACCTCCAAACTTTTTTAGACAACTTTACCACATTTAGCTGGTTTTCGATTTTGAGGAAAGTAGCATTTTCCATCAGTGTTTCGTTATTTTTTGTAATTCTTGCACAAATGTTCGGTACAGCATTAATTCTGCGACGGAATCCTTTGAAGTTACAACTACAAAACCTCGTGAATGAAAGTTGTATTCTTTGAGTAGAAACTGAGGGAATATCCAAATTTTTGGGCTTGTATCTTACACTTTTGCTGCAAAGTTCACGCTTTGAATCAGCTATATCTGTAGAGCAATTTTTTAGGGATCGCCTGCCATGTCGCCGCTGAAATCTACTCATTTTTAACAGTGAATACAAGTGAATGTCACAAATTTAACAGAACTACTAAGCATTTTAATAAAAGCCTCCTTCTACCATTTTGTTTTAAAACGTTCTCAAGAGATTTTATGGTATCATGGCATTTATGTCCATTGCATTCACCGTTCACTTGCTTGGGATTTATGAAAATAATAAATTTAATGGAAACTTTACAATTTTAGCAACAAAATGAGGTATATTTATTGTATAGTGATATTTTTTTAAATAATATTAAAGTAGAAGAAGATGATGTTAAAATGGAAACGCTAGCATGAAAAAGGGACCGGTAACAAACTTTGCGTCGAGTATTTTCGATTACACTACAGCTAGTTTAACCAAATTCCTTATGCGATGTTATATTAACACAATCATGGACATAACAGACGAACGAGAGATTCCTCGCAATGCATTCTGTGCCCACCGTATGTTTTTAAAGTGAGGGATGTGTATTCAGAGGTGTTTATCATGATCTTCCATTATCAATTTTAAAAAAGATTTTCACAAAGGCTTTTTGAATAAACGAATCCACCGTTTAACCAATTGACTGAGGTTATTGGTAACAGAACTTACATCCATCAAGCACAATCATACCTTGTCCCTTTACACCTTTCACCACTCCAAAAGGTGCCATCTCCACGATAACTGTATTTAAAACTGTAATTAAAAACTTTTTGGGACACGTTGTGACAACAAACAGAATTTTGTTCCTCCTGTTTAACAGATGGGTAAGCGACAAGGTTGGGTAATTTAAACATTTCTCGAGTTGAAAAAGTATAAGCACTATGCATTGTTTCCCGAGGAAAATCGCAGGTTTAATTTACGATAGGCACTACGTCATAGATTCGAAACGGGCACATCGTTCGAAAGCGAACGAATTAGTTTTCTCGCCCCATAATCTCGCCGACCCTAGCGGATCCGGACGACGTGACACCAAAAGTGTGATTCTAGGCTAACTGCGGCGAATAGGAGCAAGTGACGCGCGAAGCGAATAAGGTCGAAAGAGGGATATGGATTTATCCATGCGAATTAGCCCCTCGGTAAATGTTTACGAGCCGGGTTTCGGTATTCGTCCGGCGTACGACAATTATGTAAGGTGCGGGGAAGCTGGAAGGATGTGTGCGAGTGGGTATTCGATTTTTGGTGGGAGCGCAAACCGCACGATCGAGCCCGGTCATTCGCCGTTCTGCTAACGAACGTACGAAAAGGGGTCGAAGGAGGAGAACCGCACGGCTCCCCCGCGATTGTTATGTTTTGGAATTTTTGTGAAAATTGAATTTCTGCGGTTTGTTGTTCGAGAACAACGTACCGGCTCAAGTGTTTGCACGTAAATGGTTAGTTAGGCTTTACTGGTCGGGAGGGTTAATGGCGGGGAAGTCGAGCACAGGATCTGAATTAAAAATACTTTTTTCCGATAGGTTAGTTTTGACGTTTTCTCATTTCACCGGGAACTCATAAAACGCTGTCTCTCATCCGCTTCGGAGTAAAAAACAAACTGTTTTTAATCAAGGGCGCGGGAAACTTTTGAAAGCGCTTAATTAACGAGGTGACTGGCCTTTTCGAAAATGACAAAAAAGGTAAAATTCGCTGTACGCTATCAACACAAACACCGGCGAAATTAATTTCACTGCTGCCTTAACGTAAATATTTGAAAAATATTGTGTGTTGTGAATACTTGTGTAGCATAACTGGTCATAAGAAATATTACACCATAGGACATATGGACAAGATGAATCATAATAGTCTAATCTAACTAGTATTTTCCTAAAAATATATTCATTTTCACGAGAAAAAGTTGTTTAACAACTCGGACATAATGTTTTTGAGCTATAGCAAAAACTATTGATTTTACAGCAAAATATTCTGTATAAGCCTTTTTCCTCCATTTCTATAATGGATAGCAGTGTCTTCTATTTCGGCCTGGGTTGGATTCCGTTATATTGTTCCACCACGCATCTGAATAGTTTACCTATTTATTTGTTATTAATTCTTATTTATTTTATTGTCTACCATAGACCTAATTCACGTATTTGATCTATAGTTGGAGTGGCTTGCCTATTTAATTGATATTAACTATTATCAATTTTATTACTACTAGAGACCTATAATATGATACATTCCTTCAATATAAGTGGTTTCTTGCCTTGCTACTTTTGATGGGTAGCGGTGCCCTTATTTATTATGTTTTGTACTGTGTCAGTCTAGTTTCCCCCTTTTTTTCACGCATATTATCAATTACAGTTACATGATCACTTTATATTTCTATTGATCTAGATTTAATCACCATTCTTATCGTTACTGACAAATAACAAAATGTCAAATAATAAGTATTGAATTAATTCATAATTTCCCCGAATAACAAGTGACTTAACTAAGGTTATTCAAATGAACATGGACTGAAATATCCTCCACAAAACCATCAGTTCTCGGCACTTCATTTAAAACAGTACGATCGATCTTAAAAATAAATTCTAAATAACTGTTGATAAATTACAAGCTCTATGGGCCCTCGTTGACACACGTCCCATACTGTAGCATGGATGATTGTCATATGACAGCACCGTAGTCCCGGGCTGTGGTTACCGTAGAGCAGAATTCTAACCCAAAACAAAAGTCACAAGCGACTGTGACTAAATCATATACTCTTGATCACAAACACAAACTCTCGTAGTTCACTGTTTAACATTGACAAAGCCCTTTACTGTGTCAGAAGGCCAATACTCAAATTCGCTAATAAAAAAATCTCATTGACTGTTCAAACAAAAATAAAATCTTTCTGGAGATACGTCGGAACGCCTTCAAATTTCAAGCTGAACTCTTTTCCTTGCCCTCTTTCTTGGGTGAGTGCTACTTAGCACATGCTGCCACTGTTGTACATTCTGACTCGTCATACTTAAATAACGTATTTTATTTCAGTGACGTTGATCCATTTTCGTCCTCTTTTGACCATGGCTTTGGTGTCAATTCGTTTTTGAGCTCTCTGTTGCGCATGAAGAGCTCCTGACTCGTTAGTCCTAAAGAGTTTTTCATTTTCAAGGCATATATTCTGGAAAGGTTGATTCTTATCTCACCTAGTCAGTGGTTGTATTTCTCCATGTAATCTCTTATACCAAGCAGTTGGACGTTCTTGTGCACTGATGCTTAATGCTGTGAAGTATCTATTGTCTCCCCAAATAAAAGGTAATTCAAACCAATGAATTTTGTTAGTCGGCGTTTCGTCCATCTATTTTGGACATCATCAGGACTTCTATAAATTATTGTGTTTACATAGGCAAATATGTGATATTAAACATTAATTAATATTACATTTAATATTATTGTACACTGTTACATTACGGCTTCTGTTAACTTATTTTGAACTTAACGCAATATCACATGGAAGAAATCCATTCTGGTACATCAGGTTTTTATAATTTGCTGATATGATGTCGCTTAAAACAACATATTTCAGTTATGAAATTATAAAAATTGGAAAATAAGAATAAGAAGAAAAAATACAATAAAAAAAAAAACGTAAAATCTTAAAGTATCTATCTTCCACATTGACCCTAGGCAAGATGATATCTAATGTAATTTAATTTTCAATTATCCCATAGGGTTCCTATTACTTGATAATAATGTCCCCTTTTCACTTAATGTATGATATCATTATACTCAGGAAACCATACACCATATTAAGTGCAATGTTAGAGACGTAACGTGTGAACAAGATTAGATGGGACCTGAAAATAATGTAGGTATTAAATAATATTTAATACCGCATAATTGCCTACGTTAACATCATTTATAGAATTCTGATGATGTCCAAAATAAAGGGATGAAACGTACATTAATAAAGTCCAACAGTGCAAACTGCCTTTTATATGGGGGGAGACTTTACAGGGGAAACTTTACAGGTTTAAGCCTCCGGTACTCCGTTCCTTCCGCTATGTTGTTTATTCCTGTTTTTCTAAGAACCATTCATTTTGTATTATATTCCAAGATTCATCGGTTGTTCACTGTTTGTTTTATATTTTTGTTGGTGAGTTAATTGAATGTTCAACATTATCCTTTGAAGCTTGTCAAAATTGTTTAACAATTTGTCACATTCCCCCGTTGATGTAATTTATTTTGCCTGGCAGGCGTTTAGTACTTCGATGTAGTTCTGATTGGAATGGGTCCATATTCATTACTTTTAGAGACGGATTTCTCCATCTTACTTTACCCTTCTTCATCAAAATGCTTATACGACTTCTTATTGTAATAGTTATTTGTCTTGTAAGTCATTATATGATAGAGGATTAATTGTTTTTCTTTTCTTATACTTGCACAGGAGCAGTATAATTTTATTCGGTAACAAGAAACGCCAAAGATGTTGAAAAACTACATAATCTTTCTCTGGGATAAAATAATTCTCGGAACTTAAAAGAAAAGAGCCATAAGCATTCTAAATATTTTTTTTTTATTTCATGGTTAAAATTTTTAAACCTCCTCAGTTTTGCTTAAGGACCAGTCGTGCGGGAGAAGAGTACATTTTAAAACAACGTTTCTATTTATTTCGTTATATTCCACGGATAGAAAATATTCAGGTGGAGAGTCTTTGAAAACATTTCCAGTTACGTTCGTGGAGTACTCTAACCAGTTATTTCTGTATTTTTAGAGTGTGTAAAAATAAAATCCTCAATGATTTCCAACACTGCAAAAATCTACTGCTTTACTTTGAGGATTTCATCGGTCCCCGTTTCCTACACTTTTCTATTACTCCGGTAACGCCATCCGCCTAGTTCATCGTAATGCAATGAATATAAAATCGGCCGTAGAACAATACTCGAAGATATCACAGGTTTTATATCAACTCTTAAGAGAGGTCGGAAGACCTCGATACCATCTTTATTCATATGATTTCGGAATCATCGACGGCAGAGGCGTACGGTATAATTTATACCGATATTTATTGATATGTCTGACAAGCACCGTACGACAGTTTTATTTGCTACGAAAGCGATCACGTCTCCTATATCTTCTGATGTTCTTTTCGGGCTGCCACGGCCGGATTTACGGATTGCCTGTTTCACGCAACTTACGAACACGTCAGGGGATTCGTATTCGCATGTAATTGTAGAATTCGGAATATGGTAGGGTTCAGAAATCGGAGCAGTCGGTTCTCTCACGGCGAAGGATGGGTTCAGACTGAAATTGCGTTTTGGTTAAATTTTGGGACACATACCAACAGGAGAAAGAGAGACAGTCGTGGCTGGGGGATACAAATGAAAATAGTAGATATAAATTTTTGCCAGTTATTGCCGATGGAATTTTCTAATCTTAGGAAATATGGCTCTATTGGTACATAAAAGGGCAGACCTTTACCTTATTGAACATGAAATTTTGATAAAAGCTATTTATGACTAGAAAGTACATGAAATAACTAGTTCCAAAATATCAATTATAGCTTTAGGAAATGATCCGTTAAAAGTTATATTATTTTTATTATTAGTTATTTTATTAATTTTATTAATAATTATTAATATTATATTTATCAATATTTATCTGTTAGGTAATTTTAAATTTTAGATGATGCTCATACAACTCAACATTTTTAATTATTTTGTTTATTTCAGGAAACAGACTTTGGACCTTTTCTGCCAATCTACGACATCCGTGAGCCATACAGGTGAGATTTTTGATTAAAATACTTTTTGAGTTTCGTGCATATATCTCAGAATTATTTAATTAACTACCTCGAAATGCAAGTTTTATATTTTCGTTAACGAATCTGGCAATTGTAGCGTGGTTTTACTGCTACTAATTTTTTGTAGACTATTATATAAGACGTCACGTAATATGTCTGAATTACCAAATAATTAATGGCAATGTATAATCATAAAATGTAATTCAAATTAAAGTTAGTAACCAATTGAATAAGATACGTGAGACTTATCTACAGATAAGGATCTATAGATTCAGGAACAGTTAAATATAGAGAATAAAATATAAGAATGAAATAGAGAACTTGTGTAAAAAAATGATTGAAAAATGGAATAGGTTCCATATCTCTCAGAATTTTCTATCTGTGCGCCTTAGAAGTTTGACATCATTACATTAGGCTCTGTGGTTTTATTAACATATGATTTTTGGCAAGCATTCATCGTATTTTTGCTATTGGGGTTAGTGGTGGATTTTTCAAAATTGTGGTGTTAAAAATAAAAGAAAATTGTTCTTAAAATATCTTTTTGGAAATTGCTTTAGACGACAGAGCAAGTTACGTGTTTGATTGACGAATTTCAGAAATTTCCATGTTTGTATGCAGCAATCAACGTATATACAAAAATCAGTCCGAATACGCTAAATTACAATGTAACCACCGAAGTAAGGTCCATCTAGTCAGAATTGCTCCAGTTAAAAAACAAAAAAATACCTACTTTATACCGAGCGCATTTAAAAAAATCCGTTTTTACCCTATACAAAAGCAGAATATTCATGTAACGTGCCTTTAACCTTTCCCCATATATTTGTCGCGGAGAAATGTTGTTATTCGTTATAATACAAGCCTATATATGAAATGCCTATTAGTATCGAGAATTGGACAGGTCCACTACAGCCATAAACTTTGAGCGCCGAGCACGTGTTCATTTTCAGTCATCATTAGAATTCAGTAGCGTAAGGTAAATCACAATTATTATTTTAAAATAGCTTTAGTGCCAGTTAGTAATAAAAGCAATGATATAGACATTATGCACAACACAAATAGTGCTACAGAAAGAAATGAAGCACAAATTTATGATTTCATCATAAAATTTCGTTGACAAAGTGAGTAACAATGTTTTATATTTCTTTAAATGTGGCACGCCTATGGATCGGTTTCTTGGTCTTTGTGTGCCGTGAACATGACTATTAAATTTTATTGATTTTTTTTCAACTGGACCAATTCAGATTGTATGGACCTTACCTACCTACATTCCCTCCAGTCCCGATAAATAGTCGCATGCGGGTAAGCAAAGTTTAACCGGAATATTTAACTTAAACATTTGCAGTTCAACCATCGTCCCATTTCTCTTGACGAATGTCGTGGCCATGTGTGTGCGTTATGCAAGCGATGCATTTAAAACTTTAGCAGGGAATTTCCTACATTTCATGACTGCCTAAAGCGTAGCTTGGAAGCGGTCTCGTAAAAAGTAAAAAACCGAAAGGTTTTCAGCACTTCTCGCCCTCAACAGTCGCATAAAGCTCTGTCCTTTGCCCACAATGAAATCCTAGTATGTATTATTAGTTCCCTCTTGCGCTACACACATTTCCCTTTTCCCATTCCGTGTCGTGCGGGATCGTGTGTGACTCATGGTTGTAGTTCAACTGCACGTCGGGATTCGCGAGAACGGCGACCTTTTGTGCTGCAAAGATTTGCCGCTAATGAAATATCAGTCTTCGTCGACTCTATTAGGACTTGTGAATAGTTTCTGGGGTATTCCATGCACCTGGATCCGAAACGCCTCCGGTGCATCCCATGGTTTTTTAACGCATAGACGAACTAGCATAGGGACTTTCCATTGTTGTAGGAGAATGATCTCGCTCTTAATTGTGCCCGAAAAACAGTGGTATTGCTTCGATCCGTGCGGCATACTCCTGCATCTACAGAGCTGATGACGTTTTTCTAATTATAATTTCGTTGATGTAATATTCCGTTTTAAATGTAATTTGTCTTTTTGTTTTTGTTTTGTGCTTTATAGCGCAGGGAAATACGTAAAATAATACTCAGTCCTAAACGATCTTTGCGAACCATCAATGACATTTGTTTTGGATAAAATAAATTTTGCAGGACTCAATTATCTATTAACAAAGGAATCGTTTTAAAACAGCTCGAATTCAAAGTATAATCTGTCAGTAAAGAGAGTTTCTCTATTGAACGCTAGAGTTAACTAAACAGGCTAAATAACTTAGCAAACAGGCAGTAATCTACCTGAAAATACCGTGTTACACAAATAATGGCGGAAAGGGTTTAACGGCCATTCCAGTATCCTGGATTAGCGTTAAAATCAGTTAAGATGTAAAACGAAACGGGGTCAGAGCGATCATTATAAATATCCCTTAACCGAACCACACTGGTAGGTAGATTTCACCAAAACGTAACGAAATATATAAAAAATTTATGGACGTCCCGGAGATAAAGCATTTTCTTGCCGTAGGTATAAAAGTGGGATGAATGATTTATTAATAATCCGATCTTAATTTTCTATCAGAAATTTCCCGTTGCGACCTTCCCCTGGGAGAAATATTAAATCCATTTTTTCGTGCGTAGCAGGTGTCCGTTCGGATCACCAACTAAGAAGCTATCATGTGATCAAAAAGGCATGAAAGGGACCCGCCAGGTGGTTATTATTTCGCTTCAGCTTATTATTAATTTATACACTCGCCGAAAACGTAACTGAATGAACCCCTATGCCGTAAAAGGGAGGCTTTTATTATATTTATTCCTCAGCTGGGGGGGGGGGTGTATTCATATAATAGAAAAGGAAAGCTTCTAGCTTTTTGAAGGGAAATTCGGTGCGTAGTCGGATAGCTTAATTACTTGATTTTATCTTGTCGTTTTCTCCGTCAAGTGCGATGATAAGTAATTATCTAGATGTATATTAATGAACGATATTAAGTCGCTGAAATTTGGTAATTAGCGAATTTATACAAAACGTATTTGTTCGCTAGGGAATCAAATTTTGGTGTGTGTCAATAACTTAAGCAAGAATTTACATTTCAATATAATGGAATTATGAATTAAAATGTTTAAAGCGAAAATTCCTTGGTATAAATTCATAGCAATACCAAATAATTACTTTAATAGAACAATTATTAACATTACTGGTGATATTTTTAATAATAAATGCAGTAATACGGAATATTTTCCGTACGTCAACGAGAAATACACACAGTGCAATTTAATATTCACTAAAAATATTCCACCGCGCGTATTAACCGTGATTAATTATTTTACGTCCGTGTAGATTTCATAATTAAAATTAACTTTTGTTGTTATTAGATATTAATTTGAAACGAGTTTTCGGTATAACAGACAGTAAACTTTGGTATGAAACTTTCTTGAACTCCTTAAACTTGAAGGATGTATTGAAATGTGGACAGAAGATCAAACAAAGTTCGACAAACCCTTTAAACTTTGAGCATAAGCAAAGACTTGAACATCGAAATTATGCATAGAAGCCACTGATGATAAGCCTGCACTGAACTCTCGTTCCCTTTTTGGTTATAGGGATTTGTTGAGAATTATTACTATGGAGGTACGAAACCCTCTGACCAACCGCAAATATGAGGTAATGTCACACGTAATGCTTGTTTGTGAAATTGCTCGTAATTGGAAATTCCTGTAATATGACCTGAATGAAATCCGCAGATTGTTCACATATTTATTTCTCAGTTTTGAACAAGCAATTTTACAGATTCCGTTTGAATAAACATGGGAAAACTCTATAGAGAACAATTTTGTACGTTTTCCATCATCATGTCTGATCGCAATAAACATACAAAAAATGCTATTCTTTTGATCGAGGGGAATATTAAAACTAACTTTCTTTTTTCCTAGCTGTAATGTTCTTTTGGGAATTTAGCTCTTCATTCAAAGTGGTATAGTTATACACATATAGCATTATCAACACAAATAATTACGTATTGAAGTAGACATCTAAAGAGTGGAAGCATTTTTCAATTAAAAATTATTAATTATCAATTTGAAATTAAATCAATTTTAAATTCATTAACACCCTTTACGATTTGTTGATGCATGGATAAAATTCCACTTGAACGATACGACTATGCTGAAAGAAAATTTTCAAGGATACAATGGCAAAATATAATTTCTTTGTAGCCTATGGAAACAAAAGAAGATTGTAGCTGCAACTAGGGAAACCTCTAAAGAACCTGTCCAGTTTAAAATAAAAAGTAATTAAGGTTCTTTAGAAAACAACACCTAACACCAAAACCCTTTTTAGATTTTTTAAAAGCTTTAAATGAATAAGTAAAAATAATTCCGTTGACAATAATACAACAGCTATGAATCCGAAACATTTACAGTCCCTTAAGACTTCAGAAATAATAGAAACGAATATATAAGGCATACAACAATACTATATCTATTACTGTTTAAACGCAAGGATTTATTAATATGCCAAACATCACCATTCAGTTTGGCATGAATTATACATATGTAGTATATACAGAATGGGTTTTCGGGCTTTCCCAAATGAAACAGACGGAGTAATTGTTCCTTAGGGAAGTGGACTTCACACACTGTACAGCTGTTGTATACTAAAGCTGCATCATTTGTCATCAAACTCTCCTTTTCAATTTCTACCCTTTCTATATAGATGCAATACTCTTGCAGGGATGATGAAGACAATGCTCTTCCTACAACCAGACACTACACATGTAAATGGCGTTTTTCCTATATACACTATACAAAAAAAAACCGAAACATTACACAGCTCTATTATATGACCTCAGCTGTGAATGTTACTATTAGTGCCTACATCTATATTAAGATTAACAATTTCACTTCACTTCACTACAGGGTACATTAAACTTTCCAAAAATTATAACGTCACACTACAAAGCTCCATTGAATACCCCAGCTACCCCTACTACTATTATCTATTCTATATTTAAGCAAGCATATACAAAATAAATGCCCATAAATAATGCAAATCGCTTTGATTTCCTTTGAAATCGCTTTCAAAGATTCACAAGCAAACGCTTCCGCAGTTCATAGGCAAATGGACCGAATAAAGGCGCCAGACCAGATACACGCGGAACGCAAAATCGCGGTTCACACGTCTTCGTCCGGTATTTTCATGAGGTATTTTACTTTTCCCTATTAAATAAGTTTGAAGCAATTTCACAATTCGAAGCAATTTTACAGATTTATCGTCAATTGTTCATAGTTGGACTATACACTGCAAGTGTTAGTCCAAGGTGTAAGGACTATACACCCAGAACGATTAACGTAATTTGTAATTGCTATGAAATTTGAGTACCGATGGATGTGTTGTAATAATTTTTGGATTTTATTATTTTCGCGAATCTTGTCAACAACAGACCTTAATGTAATTACTACCCATAAACTCTTTAAAATAATTATTTACTTAATAAATAAATAAGTTGCGAATGATTTGGAATTAAAGAAAATTAAGATTTACCTTTACGATAAACTGACATCTGCGATTGCGCACAAGTGTTTAGAAATAACGGGAACGTTAAAAATTTACGGAGGCTTTTATTGTACGTCGCATTTTATCTGAGACAAAATTACAGTAAACTTGGTACAAGATACCCTAATAAAAGGTCATAAATTATCTGTTGAATGGGGAAAGGTGAAGTGCTTTACTGCCGATTAGGAGATGGCTTCGAATGGTGGTCTGGGATATTTGGACCGTACCGGAAGTTTTAAATGATCACAGACAAATTAATCTTTTCCACACCATGAAAAAAAATTAAAGTCATCTCTTTTCCTCTTTTTTGTCTATGGTGTCTAGCCCGTTGCGATGCAGGTTCTATGTCGTTGACTTTTTCCAATTCTTCCCCACCTAATTCTGGCCCTTCGCCATACTTCATATCTTCATCCACTGCTATTTCTTCATCTGAAGTTGCTTCTTGATTTATTTCAAGTTATCTGTTTAATCAATCCTCCACATTTTAAAAATTATGAAACGAACGCTTGTCAAGATCAGAGTAAAATGAATTTATTTTGAAACACCATTTAAATATATTTTCAGTCGCTATTTCACCCACCGTAAAGACAACTTTACCTCGTTATTATGTAATTTAAATTTACACCACGACTCATCAATGGGATTAAGTTCTTCCTAAGTTCATAAGTTCTTGAAGCCCCTGTTGTTGTCTAAGTACTCGAAGTTCGGTCCATTTAATATATGTAAATACCCTGTCACAATGAGCGGATAACAATTTTTAAACCTCTTTATCTTCTACGTTTTACAATTGGTGTCCGGGTAACTTGTACCACAGTTCGAGTCTCAGATAAAATGCAACGAATTATACGTTGCGTTATTTGCAAGACATCGTTGTTCCGATGCAGGAAATATCTTCTACGGGCACCTCCAAATGTGTCAGCACACAAATTCAGATTTAATTCCATTGCTTTAGTGTATTCGTGTAATTTTTTGACCACTCGATTAGGAATGTAACATAATGGACGTTCGACATAAGCGAATTATTTTCTTCCCTAACTGTTTTAGCTTCATATAAAATAACTCATTGTTGCGGTCTTTGAAAGTGTCCAATCTTTTTATTATCCCCTCATTTTTCTTGGTACGTTCTGATTAATGAAAAAGTGACGCAGCAAATCGTCCGTTCCAGAATTCATTCGATTTCACGTCCACCAGCGTATATCACTCGCAGGAAACGCTTTTACGATTGTACAAACACACGGAACAACAATCTTTAGTGTTCGAGATAACTTCGACCGTGGAAGGAAGGAATTCGCAGTGGGCATTTCTCGTCATTATCGTGTTCCCCTTTAGTTTTTATACCACCAGAATACGTTTATGGCCCCTATGCATTAGATATCCCGACTCGTAAACGAAGTATGTTGTGTGAACTGGTGGGACCTTCCCGGGCTGCCGGCACAATTTTACGGCGTTCGGTGAATTTTTTAACGAAGTTTTCGCCGGGAACGTCGCAACACGTATTGAAGAAATAAAAACATATGTGTATTGAGAATATTACATTTAAGGCCGTTAGAACGGTGAATATTTGATGCAAGCCATAGCATAGCGGGTAGGATGCATAAGATATGGGGCGGTCGTAAACTTCGATGGATGGTTTCACAGAGGTGACGTCGATGTACTTTTTAAATTGAAACACGATCCGTTAGTGGTGACGTAAATTTGCCCGATCACCGTGTTAATTCAATTTAAATCGTGGGGCGGTTACGTTCCTCCCAGAAAGTCATATTTGATAGCAACTCAGACTGTCTGATTTATTGGTACAGTGTACTTTTCATGCATTCATAGTACACTAAAGATGTTGCACTGTCGGCTGACAGTTTTCTTATTGAATGTCGAAAGTAAGCAAATGCTATATGTGATTATACGAGGATTTACGAAGCTATGGAACAGTAAAATGGCGAAATGATCCTGAATTCGCTATAGGTTCGAAAATTATACATATAGGCATGACGCAGTGGCAGTAACATGATTATTTTGAAGTTTTTCATAAAGTGTTATACTTGTCCAATTTGATTGAAAGTATATACAGGATTACTGGGACGGAGTAAAAACAAACACATTAACAGCAGATAAAAACTGAGGGGCGAAAACAACATCAATAAGACACAATCTACCACATATAAAAGGACCGGACCTTCGAATCAATGAAGCAGTCACTGATAGGAGTCAAAACAGATCGCTAAGACCTCTACCACATCGAGACCCTTGAAGATGTCTATCGCGGAAGCAGACGAAACGTCAGGGAAGAATAAATCAACTAGACCACCGTGAAGGCCGGCCGTGAAAGCCTACGCTCTGGAATCTAGTCATATTTGGAAAATTTAAAATGGTGAATCTAATATGGCAGAACGGTACATCTGTAATTGGATTCTTAAATTTTGTATACTCAAAAACTGCTGATAAATAATTCCAAGTGCTCTGTAAATATTTCATTGCTTCAATCGTAGATAGGTAACCCTAAGATCATAAGCCAAAGAGAAAGCAAATTTGATTAGCCTTAGACCGGGGATAGGTCAAGGGATAAGAGTTTTCCATCTAACATCTACAGTTGTAGTGTGATAGAAATCGCCTTCTCCCATTCGCTTAGCATAAGGAGTTACCCTCTTGAAATTTGCCTTTCCGCAACATTAGCTTTAGGTTTACTTGTCTATGGTTTGGACGTGATGAAGTTTGTCTTTCCTCGGACTTTGTATCTAGAATTACTTGTATACCGTTTTGGGGGTAATTAAATTTACTTTCCCTTGGACTTTCGACTTTGGTGTTACCTGTGTGCGGTTTGAGACTGAAGCAACTCGTTCTTCCCTAGACTATAGGACAAGGATTATATGTCTACGGTTAGAATGTAATCAAATTTCCTTGCCTCAGGCTCTTGCAGCTATTATATAGAATTGAAGAAATCAAATTACGGATATACTCGTCTGCCATCATGTTGAATTTTTAAAATCTGAATTCAGATTCGATACCATCGACCTCTAAAAGCTGCATATACCAAATTTGGCATGAATTGGTGGATTTTCGAAAACCTTGTCGATGACTATTTAAATATGGCGGGCGTGTCACCTAAAAATGGGAATAATTTTTGTGAAAAACATCATGCGTCACCATTTTATACCTCATTTCGAAGGTAAAGAGTAGCGGTATATGATTGAATAGAAGGAAATAATTACAAAAATTTTTTACAGCCCTCATGAATAAGCAAAATAGCCATTTTTGGGGTATATAACTTCAAATAAGTGAAAAATTACTTCAAAAATAACCATCAGCTCTCCAACTACGAAACCTTGCAAATCTATCTTATTTACAACAATTAAATGATGTTTTCTTGCTAGTAGTTGCTTCAGAACTTTCCTTTTCCAATTGCTACTTAAGTATGTAAGCACGCTTCATACAGTGTTATGGATAGGTGTTATAAGGCTAAATTCAGATACGTTTTTCATTCCTTTTATATGAGATATGTTCAAAATAGGTATCTGTTTTCCCGAAGAAGTAACTCTAAAAGGCAATTACTATTCCCAGTAATTTAAAATCAACATTCTCTTTTAATTACGGCTCACAGCAGGTAGTTGTCATTCTTATTAAACCTTCATAAATGCTACTGCATAAAAATTGTTTAATACTACATCCTTGGTTTTCCTTAATTTCATAGATACTATAATTTTTCCAAATTACTTACGTGGATAGATTTATTTACAAATTTTTACAAACTACACTACCAGTTTTATTCGAAAGCTTGCCGTTACCTCTTAAGAGCCATATGTAGTTTTTACGTGACCGAGCACCTCCATATTTTACATTAAATGTTCGAAACTGCCTTCATGCACAATTTCCTAATAAATGAATTGCTGAAGGAGTTGATGCATCTGTAATTTGGGTTCCTCGCGCACGAGGTTTGAACATTTGCCATTTTGTTTTATGGGCAAAGTTTTTAAACCAAAGTGTATTGTGCAGCTATAAATACATAAGTAATTTGAGTCAGAATATAAAACTCGTTCCGGCCAATAAAAGGAAATAATGCAGAAACGTTGCAAAAACTGCCATTTAATTTTTGCGTCGTATCCAGGAAATGGTTTACTTTAAATTCAAATTAGAATTTGTTTCATTTACATATATGATTTTTGTTTAATTTTCTCTATTAAATTATATAAGGAAGACCATTTGTACTATCTTTTGAAAATAGTAATCAGCAGAAAACGATCATATGAAATAACATACCAAATATCCACAAAATTGTTGCAGGAGTATCCTTGTTTTAAAGGAAGGAAAGAAGGGACATTAAAACAAACCGAATTCAGGACTAACGACAGACATTTGTTGATAGTTAGATAGTTTGTTGATAGAAAGTCTAACTGCAATTTCTTATTTTAAGCCAAATAATATGTAATTGTGCTATGCCCCAACCTTTTAGAGACACCTGTTTCCAACCCAATTCGAAATTGAATAGGTCTGCAAAGTGAATTTAATTTTCCAATATTTATCTTTGAAAACCATAACACGTCTACTTTACTTTAACCCCTAATCCTTTATCTACCTGATAAATCCTCCGCTCCAAAACTGCATGCACTACGTTCTAATACATGGCGAATGCACTCCGGTCCTTCGTACATATTCAGCCATCCCAGATAATTAATCAGCACCTGTTCCGATGCGCCATGTCCATTCGACTTTCGTCTTCTTATTTTCCCGTTTATTTAAATTAATTCACCGTTCCATTTTTTTTCTCGTGGAATGGAAATGAACCTATTTAAATTAATCCATTCGCGTGACTACGATAGCAGCAGCAGCTGCTTTACGACTAGGGATAAGGTGTGAGCGGGTTTAATTTAATTTTTATACTCAATAAAAAGAAAAGTTTAATTACCGGGAGTGGAGGTGATTAATTTTGCGGTTTGGGAGGCGTAGTAAATTTGCAATAACAATCACCCTATTATGCGTTAGGTATGAAGTTGAAACTAATTTATGTGTAGTGACGCAGTTGGAAATTGTTTTGAAAGATGGTTTGTGGTGCCAAAGGCTAACATGAATGTCCTGAAATAATTTACTTGATACCCAAAACTGTGCGTTCAACATATTAAAATTTTTCAATACCTTCATCAAAGTCCTTGTAAGCTTCACTACTTGCTTTTTGAAATTGACGTTATATTTTGCAGTGCGGAATATTTACTTGCATCAATTTTCAATTTAACAACCTCATATATTCATTTCTATAGAAATTACTAGAATAAGTGCCTTGACTTGCCGACTTGGTTTTATCTCCAGACCATCGTTGCTTAAGAGAAGTAGTTCACATTGCACTATATCCCCGGAAAATCGTATAATAGTTACTAAGAATGCTCTCTCAACAAATAATTCTCAAATGTGAAGTTTGCCGCAGTTACTACTTTCATTAACTCGTTTGCTTGTGTATAAAACGAATCATGTAAACGATTTTTCTTCGCCTTGCACCTATTCGACATATTTTATATTTTAAATGAAAATTGTTGCGCGGTTGAATTCAACTTGGCGTCAATTCCACATAAAATGTCGAGTTGTCTTTATATTGAAAGTATTTAACATGCTTTTATTGTAGCTGTAATTGCCAAAAACTGTTGTTCCAGTTTATGGAAATGAGTGTAGAACGTAAACTCAAGATTGCTGTTGTTAAGTTATTGGCCTCCTAAGATTGTTATTACTGCATTCATAAGCAGCACAATTAGTCATGCATAAATTGGAACAACAAAGTGTAGTAATGTTTTAAATGTCGCGCAACATTATTATTCGCCAAGAACTTACCTTATGTCAATTACATATTCAATCACTTACAATTAGCAAATGTTCTGTTCTGCCCCAGACATATGGAGCAGAAAGTTGGTGATGAATTCAATATATTCATCAATAATAAATATTTAAAAATAGTTCACGCTTGCAGGAACTTGGGCATAATTTTCGACTGCAAACATAGATTTATAAAACATGTCTCGCTTATTTTAAAAAAATCATATCTGTCCTCATGCCACTTATACAAAAATAAACGTGTTTTAAATTTTCATTTGAGAAAGCTGCTTTGCGAGTATGTTGTTTTCTCTACTTTCTTCTACTCTTTTCTAAAATTTTACGTTTTATGGAAAATCGAAGGTCGAAAAAGGGTTTTTCATTAGTATTTCCTTAATCGTCATTTTTACACAAAAAATTTTGGTTGTCGTTTTGTAGCTCAGAAAATCTCTCATAAAAAGGGTATTTTAATTTTTTTTGCAAAAACGAACCTTTTGGCAATAATTCGTTCGACAGAGTTAGGTACAGACTGACAAGGTATGTCAGTATTTAACTACATACCTTGGTAGAAAATGGCCCTTGTTTTTACAAAAATTTTACAACGTTAATCCAACCTAATGCTAAATTTGAATTTTCAATATCTACCTAAGTTGATGGAGGAAAATTCATTAGGCAAATAATAATGTTAAACAGCAATAGAATATTTCATTTTCGGCAAAAAGATAATGACGAGTCAACTTCATATAATACAAATCAATTCAACAACTTTGATAGAATTAACCAAAATTGAAAATCTCTAAAATGCGTTTAAAACTTCGCGTTTCAGGAAGAACGAAATTCATTGAAATCGCGATGGACGAGCTACGAATTGCCGCACGGGAGAAATGCACGTAGTAAAGCGGTAATTTAAAATAAAAGTCAAAATATGATTGCTGACACGTTAGAAGAATGCAAATTAGGGATCGGGAAAGCAGTATACGCTAGTGACACTTTTACTGTAACAAAACTATTAATTGCAAAAGTTTCATTTCTTCTTTCCACTTTCCCTTATGAGGTACTCGTATAATATAATCGGATCGATTTTTCGTTTTTGAGGTATTAGCTTTTGTTTTCAAACGGTTTACTTTATCAGAACCTTCCAATAAACATTTTGTTAAAATCGTCGGGGACGAAGTTCGTTCTAGTTAGTTCATTTCTACTGCTTTTTTGAAATTCTTTCGAAATTATTTGAAAGATTTTTTTAACGTTGTATATGTATTTTACTGCAGTACGTGTATATTAAAGACTAATAATATTTTTAGCTAAATGTTCTCTGAAAAGCGCTAAACACGTCGTTTTTTGGATTTTTGAAGTTTTCTCGAAATGCACTCCAAAATGTTTTTAAAGTATTAATATGTATTCTACTACGTAAAAAAAATGTATGTTTTAGAGCGATTTCTCACAAATAACTCAAAAATTTCACTTTTTACAAAAAAAAAGGTCAAAACCAAAAATGAACTTTATAACATATCAAAGGAATAAGTAGTTTTTATTTCTATAGATGAAATATGGACCGAGTTACGGCTCGTTGAAGTTCGCTGTTTATTCGCCGAAAAGTGAATTGGAACTTTTCAACGTTAAATTACAGAAAATGCTGAATTTCTGGAGGAGAACTTGTCAAACCTTTTTCAAAGTACTTGAAAGGGCCTTTGAAACGATCTTTAGCAAAAGTCGTTGTCGTAAAAACTTACGGAGTTTTACCGAAAATAAAATTGTTCTCTCGTCATATCGGAGATATTAACAGCAATAAGACCAATGGTATAACGCAGGAACTGAAACGAAACGTAATTCAATTACGGTTTACTTTATTAGGCTACCAGCAATATATTTCAGAAGTTTGACAGGTTTACAATTCCGAGAATGAAAAATTGATTTTTGATTTGGATTTTCAAATGATTTTTGAAATATTTTACGATAATACTTTTTTCACAATAACTCGAAAAGTAAAGAAGGATGGGTAAAAATGCAGATACAAAAGTGTAGGTCTCTTGTAATTTTGGTTTTTAAAATTTCTCCTTAGTGAAACTTGATAGTGGTAGAAAAGGACTTTTAGTATGGCCTCCCAGGTTTCCGAATTTTTTTTATATTCTGGACTATTTCTTATAGGGGAGCTTATACTTGAAAAGCAGTTTTTAAAGCCAAGCCGGGAAAAATTGGGTAGTTACGACAACGAGTAAGACAGAAGTGTAGGCTAATTTTCGCCGAACTAATTAGAAATGTCCAAAACGAGTTTCAGTTCCGTTTAAAATACTGTCAGTTAGTTAGTGGGCAATATTTTGAGCATTTATTGAAGAAACCTATTATCTGAGTTGATATCAGATGGATCAGTTGATCAGATTTCTTCATATTCGAATTAGTTGATGTTTGTTAAGTATCTTTTAAACGACAACGAATAAAAAGTTGATATTTGGTACGCATATGTAACTTGATATACCCTTTAAGAATAGTATTGCCTTAAAAAAATACGATCGATGACGTCATATGTCAAATTTGGACACGTATAACATTTTTTTTACATCAAAAAGAGCGCAATTCAAAATACTAATCGACCTGTCCCAGCATATTTCCAACTTTGATGTACTGAATTTATTCCAAATTAGAGACTCGCAGTGTATAGATGTATCGTCGGTTTCAGAGATATGGATATGGAGAAGATATGGCTGAAGTGTTCAGCAAAATTATCACCGTTTCCTCACAAATGGGTGGGGCACTAAAATTATATTTCCCGAAACGAAATAAGCAATACACTATGGTACTGTAAAGAATACGGACTCATTAAGTGCTTGATGTGTCTTAATAGACTCAATATTTCACATATTTTAAAGGTAAAATAAAATATAATGAAGCACTCAAAAGGTTACATCACCATTTTTCGAAATATAACGTGTTTTATCTCCATACATTTGGTTTTATAATTCATAGCTCTGTAAATATATTTGCTATATAATTTCATGTCCTCACTATAACTTCAAGTACGTTTCATACTTTTTAAATATTACCATAACAACACTTTTTCCCGTTTATTTCTATTTCTACAAAAGCAACAAGGCCAAATGGTTTTTATGTCGGTTCTTCATTAAAGAAAATTTATTCGTTAAAATTTAAACATCCTTCTTTTGAATAATCAAAAGATGTTTTAAGACACGGAAAAGAAAACCGTTGTTCATTATAAATTACTTTCCCGTCGTCGAGAAATCTGGAATGTTCCACAGTAATGTCGCCGTATTGTCGAAAAGTTTATATTTCGAACCGATCGACGCGATTATCCTCCTCCCTCTCCCCCTTTAGGCTAAATTGATACAAATTACCATTGACCTCATTAATTTCTATTCTATACCGTTCGCTTCGATGATTATCGTTTTCTTTTGTCGACACGATGCCACGTTACATTGTAGGCAAACATGAAACCCCCACAATCGGATCCGATTGACGAAATTTCTTTCATTTTAATTATACCGTGCGTTGTCAATGTGTAAGGTATCCATTATGTGTTATTCACGTAAATTGATACATTAAAAACGCCTAAACGTTAAGCTCAAGGACTGGCGTTCCACAGAATCGAGGGTCAAATGTCTCGGCTCTAATTTATTTAATGGTATGTGACAACGTGTTCCGAAAAAAGGGCAGAACGATTAGTCGGTTCGAAAGGAAACCGAGTCACGTATGTATGCATTGTTTAGCCCGTAGGAAGAGAAAACCCTGCCGGGCTTCCATTACGTTAGGTTTAACGAGAAAAACTTTACCGGCTCAATATTTTAAGAAAATAGTGAAACCTCATAAAGAAAAGTTTCTTCCAGTGAGTAAACTCGGAAAACTACCTCGATTCAGTATCGGAATTCTTCGTAGCAAACAACTGAGGTTGTAAATTAATATTGGCTTTAATAATAAAATTATTAAAGTTGTGGCTATATTATTGCTCTTGTCACAGGGGTCGAGTATTGATGTTTGTTACATACTCACCCCGCCCTTGTAGCAATATTAGAGTATTTCAGTATATGTATTTAAGGACATAATTTGTCTTTAACGTAACTAAAAGGAGACCAACCAATCGATGTACGGTATAAGTCCTAATAGGCTCGAGAACACACGAAATAAATACATGAGTGTATCTTCTGGTAATGTGATTTCTCCTTCCTTTGATAAACATTAAAGCTTGAACGGTTTTCCCGCTCATGCAGGTTGATGCAACTTATTTTATATACGCTCTGTTGTGGAATGGTTTATTATTTAATTTTGTTTCGACGTAGTAACATCATGTCATTAATGCAGTTTATTTAATTTGAGGTCTTTGTTATTTCGTGTAACGAAGTTTTATTTAGCCTTTTAGAAAATATTCAAACATTAACAGGTAGTCTCTATAATGAGACTTTTAATGATGGTAATTGAAAGAAATTTAACTCTAGTGATTTTTACCTTTAAACTGCATTCACTGAAAACTGCTTTTCTCAGACTCAAGCTACAGCTACAGACTCAAGATCAGTACCAAGTTTCAAAACCAAGTTATGGTGGTCAATTAATTAAGATAGAAAAATTGGACATTTTTCTACCAGAATTAAATAGTCGATTAATAGTCGTTAAATACTAAATTGCACAATTTTCTTCTTGGACTACCCATGCATGGAATACTACATTTATGGTACCAACAGGATGGTACACCATATCGGAGTAGAAGAGATATAAGGGAATTTCTAAATAACATTTTCAGCAGTAAAACTAACGACAGGCCATTCGGATTTTTCTAATATGCAAGTTCTTCAGATATGAACTCTCTAAATGATTTTTTATGGCGCTACTTAAATTATAAACTATACTTACAAAAGTCATTTCAAAATGTTGACCAATTGAAAAGGATCATAAAGGGAAATGTAAGGATATAACTTTCAACAAATATTAGAAATGTTTCAAATGAATTTTCTAAAATATGTGTTGAAATGTATGGTTGTGTAATTGTATGTTTTTTGTATGGAACATTTCTTGATAAATTATTGAATTTTGGAAAATACACGTTATTATGATATAGTTAAATGCATCACAATTATTGCTGCCTAAATAAAAAGATTATCACGTTTGTTACATGATTAGTAGCGTCAGCTGCCCTTTTAAATTTATTTTATAGTTATTTATACAATTTAATTATAGAAACGTCAAGAATTTTTTAGTAGAAAGTAGTGGATTTAAACTGAAATCTAAATAACACTTCTTTGTAGCGTTTGGGTTTTAAATAAAAATGAAGTTTCTTTATTTTTACATCACCCTTTACATACAGTTTCACTTCAATTTTTGATATTCTAATATTACTTACTTATGAAACAGAATTTTTTTATAAAAAGTGGGTTTTTTCTTAAAAGTAATAATAAAAAGGATTCCCAAATCCAGAGAACTTAGGCGGAGATGATGATCTTTGCTTTTGCCATATTATTGTTTACGCATATAACAACCGTTCGTAAAAACGTATAAAAGCGGGTAAAAATAACCAGGTACATATTTGGTCTCAAAGTCCTATTAGGATTTTGTTCTTACTAGTTTCAAAGAACAATCCATTATTGATGTTTATATAATTGAACATATATACCTAGGTAATAAATTATATTATTAGAAATACCAATAAAAATTGTTATGTATATGGGAACTCAAATTGCTTACTTGATTTTTGCGGTTTAGCAAAGTTGTCGCTACACCACTGATTCAAATTAATCACACTATCGAGGTGCCTGTGTCTTACACCAAATAGTTTTTGGCTTCTAATAACGCACATACCACATCACAAATTTCTACAGGCCCCTCAAAGAATTAATTGATACTCTAAAAAAAAAATGAAACTGACATCTGTCGAAAAAAATCATTTATAAATTTGGCAACAAATATAAGGTATCCGAATCTGAAATCACAAATGAGATCGATTTTTTATTATAGGAGCTATTCCATTATCTTCACGAGCGAAGAAATGTCTCTTTTTTAAAGTCCTTTTTCAACAGTTTAATCAAAATACACTTTTCCCTTAAATACTAGTGCACGAAGGAACCTTTAGATGTTCTGGCTCAATGTTCTAAAAATTAATATTAGAAGTATTATACGAACATTATTTATTACTCGTATGAGCCGGGCTAGTTAAAACATAATAAGACACTCTGATAAATCAAAAGAGATCGAAGTTGAGGGGTTAGTTAAGTTTTAAGTTAAGTTTAATTAAACCGGTTTAATTAATGAAAAGTTACTGTACAGAATCAATCTAAAGTTCAGGACTGAAATATTTACACCTTCTTAATTAAAATATTGAAGATCCTGATTAAATTTGTGAAATATGATAAATCTAAATTTCAAAGATCTAGAACAAATTTACCGACAAAAACTAATACTAAGTTTCAGAACAAATTTATAAATAACAAACATTGAAAAAACTGATCGGTTTCATACCTGGCCAAGGCTTTCAAAGGCACCGTTGTAGTTAATTAGGAGTTTCTACACTTAACCTGAAGCAGCCGGGGAATACGCCTTTACAGGCAGGGGAGTCCCACCATTTACGATGCACAACGTAACATACGCACTTATGCAATTTACTGAATTGAATTCTTCGTTATGGCGACTTAACTTGCTTTTGTACTTAAATTTGAACAAATTCCTTCGGGTTAAGTCCCAAAATATTTCACGTGCTCTTAAATATTGAGCTCAAGTTCTAATTTTGACTCGGCCACAAAAGTTGGCTTAATTAAGAACTAATCTTAATTAAACTTAACCTCCACTTTTCACATCTTTTCCTCTTGAAAGCTACTCGTCAATTCCCGCTTTCTGTCAATTCTTTTGTCTATTATCTGCATATTATCTAACCATACAAATTCAAAGGTCCCTACTTTTCTGGCCAATGGAAATGCTATGTCTATGGCCCATTTAAAAATAACCCTTTCCTCTAATTCCAAAGTCCCCTCTTCAGTGTAGAAATAATAATATAAAAAAAGGTCGGCGTTCGAAATACAAAGAAGTGTACATCGTAAACAAGATTAATTTCTGATGCGAAACTATTGTAGTTCCCACCATCTGACAACCTTATTTTTAATCGCATTACATTTAATTTTCAAAATTTGTTTGCTTTGATTACACATGTGGGTTGTATTCAGACAAAGCCAAAAATCTGCACACTTGATGGTTGCAAATGATATTTTTTTAACGAATTTTTCAATCTGTATGACACTTTTTGAAATAATTAGGAAGTAATGAAGGAAACACGTTTTTAAATTTTTTTTTGAGAATTTCTCATTTAAGAGCGATATATTGTGAAGTCCCATGGCCTATTATGTTAATATTAAAAATATCTACAACTCCCCTAAAGAAATCTTTTTACTAGAGCCTTTATAGAAGGTGATAGAAGCGAAAAATCATTGTTACCCACCCTAACTTCAAAACAATATCAGAGTGACTTTCTTACCGATATTACTTGTATAGGTTGGTACTACTCTTTGAATTCACATGAGACGTCCTAGTTTGCAGTTGTACCTAAAATCTGGAATGGATTTAGGAGGATAAAATAATACTTCATAATAAACGACGATTAAGTACAACTCATTTAACAAATACTCATATAATCCAGAACTTACCTCTATATACAAGTATGCTTAAAATGTGATACTACGTACATGTGTATTTGTACTATTATGTGTACTATTACTAACAAGGAGTGTAGACGAATCAATCCCACTTTAGCCCAAATAAAGATCCTGCATTTTTAGTATGAATAACATAAATATCGATAAAGCATTTATGAAATTCGATTTGGGAGCTTGATATAAGTAAATTTGATCATGATTGATAATAAATAATAATTCAAAACTGTACAAATCGTGGTATCTACATATATTTATAGAAACCTTAAAATATGAATAGCAATTACTGTTTTGTCATATAAAGTGAAGGTTATATGTGAACATATATACACACGGGGTCTTTAGCGATACCTTTGTTCTTTGCTACTTCCTTACCAGACAACATTGCAATAAAAATAGATGCACCATAGATGATTAGTGCGGTTGTTGCAATTTCCTCTATTATTATATAAATCAAACCTTGCGTTTCTTGAATTATAATACCATTTAAATTTTAAAACTTCCCCGTTTCTTTTGAGAAAGTCCATGATTTAAATTTCGATCAGGAAATAATAACACCTCTAATCGAAAGTTGCCACGAATCAGGTCAATTTTCCCCCCTCAAATACCTGGTTAATGACATAAATTTTCCGATAAGCTCAAAGTTTATATTAATATCTCGTGAAAAACATTTGCATGTAATTCCACAGTCTATTTTTTTACCGCGTTCCTGCTAGTAGTTTACTTAAGATATGATCTAATAGGTATGCAAAGTGGTCTTATATTTTCTCGTTAGTTCAACGTTTTAATTTTACAACAGCGCAATTAAACTACTTGTACGTCGGTAATGAGAAATTAAAAAGCGAAGTAATGATTTAGTAAACATAGTGTAATTAAAAATTGTGGAGATTGGGGATAATTGTGGGATATAATTTATGGGCATAGGGTGTGGTCTGTTTTCAGGAAATCGGTCACAAGGGTTAAATATGAATCAGAAGTCAATTAAAAGTTTTTAATGGAAAATGTATTCGCCACTATTACCTGGCTGCTGTAATTCCCTAAGCGCAATACTTTCTCCTTTTCCATTTCCAGTTATGTGTTGCTAATAGAGTTTTCGGAATATGTCCAATCAGAAACAAAAATTACCTTTTTCAAAGTTAAATCAGAGAAAGGGAGGATTCAAAGGACTAATTAAAAAATCGTTACAAACAATTGAATTTACTTCTATTGCGCTCTTGCTTCAAATATATTACAAATGAAATGCAATATGTTGCTTCCCACGAATAAAATGGTTATATTTTCCATTTTTTCTTTTCAGGTATAATGGATTACAAATACTGCGAACAGTAACTGTCATCCCTATATCATCGAGGAAGAAGGTAAAATGAAAAAGTTACATTTCAGGTCCTTCGTTCATTTTTCTGGGGAATATCTGCGGAGTATGTCTGAAATTAAATAGGGAACACCCTCGCAAATTATGGGAAAGATTCATTAACCTCATTTTTAAAATACATCGTTAAATTTAACTGAGGCCTAGTAGATAATTACCGTTACATACGTCTTCGGTTCCTATCTAGGACCTCTTATATCCCGTATTAATTTACAGTAATTAATGGTTAGGATGATGTTAATTACAGCATGAACCGTTCCTGGGGATTTTTTACTCATTAAAACGTGAAACCGATACTTCATAAACGCTGTATAATAACGTTAACAAAATATATTTAGGTAGCGTTTAATCTTACGAAAATTTGGCTGATGCGTTTAGATCAAAGTGTAGCAGAACACATAAACTAGCATAAAAGTCCCATAAATACCGGCGAGCCAAAGAATATTGATTACACTATAACATGAATCGAAATAAACATTTTTCGGCTGTTAAATTTATTACCTGGCCTATAACAACCCTTATCTAAATTTGCCGCTCAAATTCCTCTCTAAAATATTACATCGAGACATGCGACTTTTTTTTGGGCCAATGAAGCCTTCTTTTTTTACCGCAGATCGATATATTTCTACTTAAGTTTAGTAGATAATCGAGCTGCAATTACGTAATTTTTGGAATGAGATTCGGTGTGTAATTTCTGTTTTTATGTCGTTTGGAGCTCGTTAAACTGATAGGCCAATTTTTTTTTGATATCCGCGAAATACTTTGGATATTTATTGCATTTGCCTAGAATTTATACGCTTAGTTGTTGGTATTAATTCATGTTTGATTCCGGGATTGACGGCGGTACATATTGAGTTCGAACTGTAATGCTGTGGAATTGGTAAATATGTAATTTAATTAAGCAGTTCGGCCTTTATTTGTACGTTGTTGCCTTTTGTATTAAACGATATGCTCAGTGGCGTGGCAACGCAGCAACGTGGCTGTAATCGAAAATTTTGCCGAACCCCAAATCAAATCAAATATTAACTTGCCATGCGCTGGTGGACCTCATTTGAAACCGACACACCGGTCTCTTTAATTTTAAACGCTGAAAAGCTTAAAATATGTAGGACAAGCATTACAGAAGGTATTGTGAAACCTCACCTCACAACAATTGCCTCAAAATCAATTCTAGAAGGCTTATAGGCGTTACAAGTGATTTCGTTCAAACTTCAAACGCTACAAATATCTAGAGAAAGAATTGTTGGTTTATCTCGAACGTTAAAGGGCCAAAAGTAATGTAAATTTACAGTTCAAGGAAATCTCAAATTTTTTGTATTTTCCAAGGACCACTGCAAATACTTAGATTTTCCTAAATTGTTTCATTTAGAATATAAAATCGTTTTAATTATGACGTCAAATATCAAAAAGTCCGTGTCATGTCGAAAATATTCTGGAGAAATTTGGAGGCCAAATGGGTTTATGGTCAAAATTAAGTTTCTGGAAATTTAAAATCTTTTAATTCATCATCCAAAACTCTCTCCAAACGAAGCGTAGTTAGTTTATGGAAATTCCAGGTAATTCCTTTTTAATTTTAGTTAATTTTAAGTGCTAGAACGAATTCAAAATAAATGCTCTAGACCTTTTTCAATAATTTGAACTAATCGACCGCGATTTCAAACTAAATCGGAGGTATATGTAAGTTATGAATTGTTTCATACTCCAAGGAACACAGAAAAATTTAAGTTTGCCTAAATCGTCTCATATAGGTTCCAAAGACTTTCATTTCGTAGAAACAGAAGGATGCTAAAGGAAAACTTCTGAAGTTCCTTTAGAATTTTGAAAGCCGGAATTTAAAAGTAGAGGATCTGGGTTTATGGAAATTTCCAACTTTTCAATTTCCACTGTTAATCACCCTAAATGGTAAATTCCAAAGGGTTTGGTTCCAAATTGAACCTTCACCACTAAAAATTACTGCCAAAAGAAGCTTGGAAATTCCATACAAATTCATTTTAATTTTGTATTCCTTGTATTCTAATCCTATTATAATTGTTCTCATAAAAACTTTGATATTCCCATACAATCTCAAATAGAATTTCGAAGCCATTTCGTTTTGTTTTCAAATGGTACAATTTCTCAAGCGTGCCAAAGAAACTTTGCATCAGTTTCTTTCAGTGGCCAAAACCACAAAAAATGTTTGAAAATATTGCTGTCCAAATCATATGAATGCTTCTGGGTCGCTTTGTACAAATGGCGTACCACTGGATATGCCAATTGTAAAGTAATAAAAGTTGCATCCCATACAATTAAAGAGAAAATCTACCTACGTTGATGACAATTTTCATAAGCAGTGCTTTTCATTAATACTGCGCTTGTTTTTCCGAACGCAAGTTATTTAATTTAAATTCTAAATTTGCGAATAATACGTTTGTAGAGGCAGTCGAATTATTTTGGATGAATACTGAAAGCGGGTGTTCGATTTTGGGAAAAACAGCCGGGTCGCATGCAGATGTTACACAATCGATTAACAGGCTGCACGTCAATCTCCCTTGATGAATTCGTTCCTCCTTTTTATTAATGGTCGATCCTGGATCGCGGTTGTAATTATTAAAATTGTCTCACGGCGCTTTATTTTACTTCGGATATTAAACGTAGGGGAGATTCATAAGGTAGAGAGAGATTAAAATCAAGGAGAATTCACTATCACTGGAGGTTGTTGTGTTTACAGGAATATGCACAATGTGATCAAAATTGAGAGAAAGATCATCAATAAAATTAAATGGGAATTCTAAGCTATTTTAACAAATGTGCTTGGTTTCCAAAAATCCATTAATTGTTTTCCACATTTTTTAAGCACCGGATAAGCACTAAAGGTGATTTGAAAATTTGAAATAAATGGAGGTGACGTTGGTTTACATTAGCCAATCAAAAGCTTCTATATCGGGCGTTGTTTTTAAACAGTTTATCTGTAAGTCATTGTTCTGTACTTGTGATATTCTAGGCCAAACATAAGCGTTGTAAAGTAAATATTCGTAAATATTCGCAATACCTACTCCTTATGTTGGAATCACATGAACTCATCATATTAAAAATAATTTACGTTCTAATTTTCTTCATAACATACCTATCAATAGGGCTATAGGACGCATACGAAGTGTTTCAAACTGATTGGCATCCGCAAACTACCGGAAAAAAAATGTTTAAACCGTAATACTTTCAAAAATTCTGCTCTCTGATATATGGTGATATATTTTGCTCTCTTGTGGTGCCCTAGTTTGTCCTTTGGGCAATAACTTAAAAGTATTATGAAATGACACTTAATTTCAACCTAGTGAACCTAGCCTATTGAAGCTAACTAAAACGTAATATTAAACAATATCTTCATATATTGTTGTGCCATAACCGCATTTATTGAGCTTTACCGGAATCTCATCACCCTCCTTGTTCCTTTACATAAATCTTAAACTTTTTATCCCGATACAAACCGAGCAAGCTTTAATCTGGGGTAAGTTAAGGGGAGGTTCATAATTTTCAGCGTGTTTTTGGTTAATAACGGCAAACTTTTTAATGTCCTTAATTTAGAAAAATTAAAGCGGCGTGCGGGGGTGTCTTATAATGATAATTTTCTTCGGGAATATTAAAATATTTCGTGAGGGACTTCTATCTAAAGGACCACTCCGGAACGAGGACGCTGAATTACTTGTTTATACATTTTTATAACGGTGAGTTGCGTAATGGCGAAGAACATGGACACCTAGGTAAACTTTAACAGACACTTTTGGGAATATATTAAGTTTCACGTTTAACGGTCAAATTGTTGATCGAGCTTGGTCTTCTTTGACAAAAATGTTTTGTTCAGATGTCAGAACTCAGATCAGAAATAACAAAAATATAGTGATAGGCTAATTGATAAAAATAAAATACTATGGCGTGGGAAATTAAAACTACATGAAATGTGTACATATAGATGTACCTTGCCTCTGCATGTATGTAACAACACTAACAAGTATGCAAGAAACTGAAAATGGAGTTTTACCAAGGAACTTATTATGGTGATACACAAGTATTTCTTTGAATAATTTTCAAAGTAAAAATAGAAGGGAGTTATGATTTACCAAAGCGTTTTAGCCAAACTATAATAGTAATCTTTTATGAATTCTATGCAGTTCTATACAACATTGGCAAACAATTTTAAAACCCCATGAACTATGCGCAATATACAAAATATACAATTCATATAAATGCTCCTCTATAGTAATGACTGAAGTAAAATACAAGTTTTCACCACGTATCAAATACCTATTGAAATTGATGACACTAGGTGACCGGTTTCTGCTTTGCATCATCTGACATAAAGTAACAAATCAATAAGAAACAAAACATAGCAAATCACATTGACCAATCTCAGTATATGAAATAACTATGATATGAACAGAAAACTCATAATCCCATTTAAAATAAAACTTGTAAATGCTCCTTCCCTTTTCATCATGTTTATGCTGGCCTTGTGGTTCATCTGATACACACTGGTTAACAAAATAAACGTTGGTTGTGTATCAAGGCCCAAAGATCCAAGAAACTCAAACGTAATATCAATATACAGAGCTCAAAAATGCGATCAAAACTCACCAATGTTCTTGTTGGAACCATAGTTAAGGAAAAACGGAGCGTTTTAAAATACTGGTTTTCGTTAAATTCGATGTAAATTTGAGTACTTCGATCAGAACATTTGCCAAAAACTAAAACGATTTGGTTATGGTTAAAAATGAGGAATCGCTGTAAGAGTTGAAATTTTATAAATATTAAACTTTAGTTCTTTTATTTCCCTTTAACTCCTCAGTTTAATATTTTAGAATGCTTAGAAATGAACCATAATATTTGAGATCATATCAGTATGTGTATGTAAATTGCATTTCATGAATTGTTCTAAAAGCTTTAGCTACTGATTGCAAAAATGCCTAATTGGTTTTCGACCGTTAGAAAGAAATTTAGTAAATTTCAATTTCAAAACCGTAAAACCAATTTAAGCAGATCGTCGTATTCCTCCAGTGAAATTAAAATCTTAAATGATAGCTGGAACATTCAACATATCTTTGATATCTGATAAACACCATTCTGTTATTAAAACCTTTCATGTTAAATCCGAGCTAATTTTAAGGAAAGGGAAAGGTATGTTTAGGGATCATCTATATTTGTTGAATAGACAAAAAGAATTTTTGTGGTTATTGTTCGGTTCTAGCATGGAAATACTATGGGTATCTGTATCTGGGTTTTTAAACCGTAATGGGCAAGTTTTCAAAATACTCGTCCTAAATTTATTCTACATACTGAATTGTTTGTTTAATATTTAATACAAGTCTAGAATTTTTTTCAGTTTGTGTCTTTGCTGGGCTCCAAAAAAAAATAATATAAACTAACCGTATGCTACCAGGTCCTTTTAACTCCACTTGCTTCGCACATATGACACAGAATTACATTCAACAATGCAGTATAAGGAGAAAGTTCTTCTTGATGATCAAAAGGGTTTATTCGCGACAACTATAATTTCACTTTCTTCATCACATAAATAATAATAACAGCAACATACAGCGTGTTCCAGGGTCGCTATGGGGATATACGACAAAAAAGACGTGTATACCCATATACACGGTGTTCTAGAGACGAAATTTTATCAATTGCATTAGAATAACATAATGTGGCCTCTGAAAAATAAAATTCCTATTTGAAGTACCTAGACGGCAAAATTCAGGGTTTTGGCGAATTCGCCAAATTTGTCCCGCTTTTTAAATGGAGAGATAAGTTGTTGATTCCTCCCCTCAAAACCACCTTTCTCCTCAGTTATGATGTTATAAAGAATTGATAACGACTTTTGTTTTACCCATCTGTGGTCGCTTGTCCTCCTGCACTTTTTCCGACTTAGCTTCCCCCAGTTTGAATGGAAAGCGACAGTTGGCAGTAAATGTCCCGCTCGCAACAGTGGATAAGATCTGACGCAGAGGTCCACGGCACGATTTGAATATTTCCTTCGTGAAGTTCGTCGGTTTTAATGACGAAGTCTGCAGGGAATACCCCTCAGACGGTTTTAACTGCAGTTTTAACTCGCATTTGAGCCCAACAAATATTCACGTTCATTTCCGTTCTCCGCACGAACAGAACCGTGTTCTTCGCCCTAAATAGAATTAAAAGAATAGAAGCTGACCTAGTTTCGTATAGTGGCAACGAGTGGCTCGATGTGCCATTCGAAGAATTTTCCAGCGTGTATGTTTGATGCTGGGCTTTTAAATTATAACGGGGAAAGCTTGCCGCATGCTAGAATTCTAATTGAAACGGATGAGGCGACGCTTTAGCAATATTTAAACTATTTAAGCAACCGTGTTGCTCCGCGAGCTTTACTCTAACTTTTGACATTATTCATAAGGATTAAGGAGGGAAATGGTTTTCCAAGAGTGCCTACCGCGTACATTTCCCGTGTTGGATCCACCTTTTTGTTCCATTGTAAATACAAGAATACAATTAATGAATTACTTTGATCTTGTAACTTTGCAAGAGCAAGCAATTACCCGTGGAATTTCTTTAATCAAACAGTAAAAATTCAAACAGATGTAACTCGCAGTCGGGAGGATTTAAATAAAGTTTTAAACTAGACGCGATACTTTGTCTTATCGAATAAATGCTAATTCCATTCCTTCTCGCCAAACTTGGAGATAAAAAACGCTGAACTTAGAAACGTAATGAATATTCAGAAATGGTACTCATAAATAAATAAATGAGGAGAAACTAAAAACACAACAGTGTCTGCATAAATTTAGAAACTGAGCAACTGTAACAAATGAGCCAATAAAGTATGGACTTTTATGTTTTAATCTTTATCTCTATACATAATATCATAATTAGGTCATGCTGCAATTCGCACGATTACTGTTTATTTACATGACAGTATTGTGTTTTCTAGCACGTAGGCACTCCTGACACAAATTACGAAGTTGTAAATGGTAATGATAAATAGTAATAAATGGTAATAAATGTATGGTATATTTCTAGCAGTTGAACCTAAGCACTGGCTCAGTAGATTGCTTGATAAAAAATGTAATGTAGATTCCTTAGCGTCAAGATTTTGAAATGCCAAGTTAATTAAATCATCTACCCTGATATGCTCGTAATATAAAATGATATATATTAGCGCATTTCTTCTTTCTTTCTTTTTATTCTCGATTACGTTTTGTTTACCCTTGTAAGCCTTTCTGCCATTCGTTGTCGCATATCATTACAATTTACCTTTTGTGTTGTCTGACATATGAAAGTAAATTAATAAATCTCTTCTGAATTTTGGAACAATCAACATTTGTACTACTACTTGCCAAAGGACACTTGGTGTCAGTTGCTTTAATTTAGGGAATGAAACAACTCAAAATGCCAGTGTTCAATAAATACAAAATTAATTTAATACTTACTAAGTTTATAACTAAGCAAATGGGCTGATAATCTGAATTCAAAACTTGTGACGCTACGCATGTGTATATACAGGCTGCTTCTTTTTAAAAAAGACCCTGAATGTCTTTCAGAATAAATTTATACAATCGTTTCGTTTCGTTGAGATATGTGCTGCCCTCCCAGACTACCACCCTATTCTACTATTATACCATGCAATACCTCATTGAATAAGTAAGAGATGTAACGTTCAGGTCTAAATTCAATTTTTTTTCGCGAAGTATGACCCCCAGTGTTATTTATACATATATAAGAAGCTATAAAATATTATGCACTTTCAGAAATTGAAATTCAATGTGTTGAATTTTTTTACTATCCTAAATTGCGTCTAATATTCGTTAGAGTATGGTAATAGAAATGAAAACCACGTGTGAGACTCAAAGTGAGTATTCAAAGATGTTTAGTGAATGGGATCAAAATTACAAAACGTATATAAAGTGATTTAACCTCATATAGAAACAGATAACGTCTTCAAACACATGTGACCGGTTAGAATACTTTTGAATGTGTCTGCAAGTACGTCACTGTAGGGTGTAGAAGCCCCATGTATTTATTAAATACCCAAAAAATATAGCTATTAGACTTTGGAGCCTCAATTCGCGAAAAATCATTACATCAAATTTGAAAACTATATTGCTGAATTTCTGGTGGAATCACTTATCCAGCGAGATATCACAGGAAACTTATAATACAACTGTAAATGTGTGTGTGATTTAAATAAAGTTGCCTAAATGTTAATGTCAAATCTACGTGCTTAAGCCGATGAATATGTAATTGTTTAATAAAAGTATTCGTAGTAGAGATTTTTATGCATGAATGTGTTGAAAATAATAATAGATAAGGCCTGTGATTTTTCGTTTAGGTTTTTTCCGCGTCACTACTTTTAAATAATAAAATCGAAAAGACAGTTTTATTTAAAATATTGGTTATTTTATATAAAAAATATTGTACTTGAAACGTGCACAGTAAAATTATATAAAAAATGAGAATTGGTGGATTAAAATCGGCGTAAAAATAAAAACAATATGGCAAAAATACTTTAAGAATGGGCATTTCTTGTTATTGCTATAAAATTTGTAAAAATTAATTTAAAATCAATAAATTTAATTTATGACACATTTTTCTATTCTTAAAAACCTGCGCATTGTAGGTACTGTAGATGCAAACGTTTTCCATTCCATTTGATTATCCCGTTTGATATAAAAACAGCCATTTTTGATACGCCAGTCCAGTCGCCATTTTGCAATAAAAGATGATTCATTTTAAAGGTTAAGGGTCGAACTTACACTCTCTTTAAATTAAATATTGAACCCTTAATGTTTATATATATTGAATCTGGGGAATTTTCATTTTCTCTTTGGATATTTTCAATGCCCTTTTACCAGTTTAATGATATTTGTTTATGCTTCAGGTATGCGTATTCTTTTATTTTATAATTTGTAATTATTAGCATTGTTGTTTATTAATATGATGACATGAACTCAGAAATCAAACAAAATATATTTTTACACGTGGCGAAGGTACCTTCTTTCCACCTTAAATTTCGTAAATCACTTTGAGATTCGAAGAGTTAGACCGTATATTATTGCGAACTTTACATACCTACATATATGTTTTTATATACTTTTTGTCTAACGCTCTATAATTTCTTTACACTGTCTACTAGAGCATTAATGACGATTTGATTTGATACACAAATTTTCCACCACTAATTGCGTTTAAATTCGATGCTTCATAATCTACGCTGATATCTTCAATGACGTCTATTCAGTTAAGAAAAATTGAAAATTAAGCCAAAAGTGCTGAATACATTCTGTTAACTAAGAGATAACATGATTTGAATTAACTGACATTCCCATTTCAATACGAAAACTACATGTAAATTTCAACTCCTTAAACATAGTTAAAGACGAATGTATTCAATAATTATTAGACGTGTATACCATACTAAAGGCAACGTTATTATTACAGCAATATTGTTTGCATTTTAATTTCAAAAGTTACTGTGGTTTATTTTACGAAATGACAACTTTTAACGCGCTGTAAAGTAAAATTGTCCACTATTTTACCACTCTTAACCCAATTGCTCAAGTTAGTTTCTCATGCTACCACTATTGCTCTTCTAGGCTCTTTCTGCTGCAATAGCATTCCTCGTGCTCCTTCATCCGATTCGAGAACCAGTATTTCTCCCAATGTCGTCGCAGGGAAAATTTTATGCACAGACCCGCTCGCGTTTTCGCAATTTAACACACAAATGCGGCACGAAGGCGATAGCAACTTCGCACTCGTCAAGGTCGGAAAAGTTACAACTATCCCAAACTAACTAAACTTGCGTAAAGTGTTTCTGGGGGTAGGTAGCGAAAGGTCTAGATAAGGTGCCGGAACTTCTTCAAAGCAATAAATTTACACCAAAAATTGGTTTTCAACTGCAAATTAATACTTATAACTGCGGGAGTTCGTGAGCGCGAGGCAAGACGGAAGTTTCGGCTCTCGAATCGATATCCGTGGGGAACATCAAAGGATCCTATTGTTCGTCATGGGAGTTTAGGCAAGGCGGAAGTGATAATATTAGAGTAACGTTTACGGTTGTAATAAATACGGTTAACTTTTTTGGGAACTTCTGGAACGGAGATCTAAACACAATATCACCTTCAATAATCAGTTATGGTCTCTACTGAGTTAAAATTAATATGGATAGAAATGACAATGGCACTTTTTATAGCAACACTACTTCATTTAGATAAGTACATCCCTATAGATACAATGCAATCAGTGTTGTCAACTTTAGAGAAATTTCCCTAGTTTAGGAAGATTTAGAATTTTTTCCGCAATCTAGGGAATTTTGCATTCTTGTATTTTACTGTACTAATGGCTACAAAAATTATAGGGCATTAACATTTTTTCTGTGCTGCACCTAGTGTAGTACATAGCTACATTACACTACACTACTACGTGCTACCTAGTGTATACATAATGTAGTGTAGTATTAGTAGTAACTAAATTAGAGATACTAATAAACACAAATAGTCTTGTAAGTCTATTTCGCAAAAAAAGATTATTTGACAATGCATGCAACACGCTGCAATTTTATAGTTAGTCATGATTTGATAAATAATATGGAAGCAAATGTTCCTGGCCAAGATCAGAAATTTCAGTGATAGTGACGTTGATTAATAATTGATAAGTATCAACGATAAAAATGATAGATCCCACTGTTTTGTGAGTTTAATAATTTTAGGATGATATATATATATATATATATATATATATATATATATATATATATATATACGTCTTGTTAATTTTCATTGCTTGTAAATTTACCATTAAATTACAAAATAATTTTCATATTTATATAGGAAAATGTATATTATTTCTGATTTTTTTTTGCAATCTAGGAAAACATTGCACAATCTAGAAAAAAATTACAACAGTCTAGGGCAATTAAAAAGTTAAAAGTTAATACAAATGTTTAAATTTGATCCAAAAAGTAATTAAAAAAAAGTAGATTACTAGGCAACAAAAATGACAGAGCACTTAATCGACATAGGAACATAAACAACATAGATTAAGGTTAGGAGCTATGCTCGGAGTTAAGTGCAAAATGACTTAAGAACTAATGTATCTTCGAGAGGAATTCAAAATGGAGTTGTTGTGACGGTGAGTAAGTCGTTCTAGCACTTAACTCCCTCAACCCTAATTGCTCAACTTTCTATATTTGTCACATGAATATAGGGAGTTTACATTGGTTTTAAAATCGCAATAGTGTTCATTAATTAAAAGGTAGTTGGCAAATTTCACTGATTCTCATATGAACAGATCTGCCTGTGTGGCCTATGTAAACTGGACATCCTAATGTTCATTTCGTAGCCAATCTTCACAATTTCACAAATTAAATTTATTTCAATACACCTTGTATAATTACAAACTTTTATTGATAGCTATAGCGTGTTTTCACTATCACATAATTATAGAGTGATTTCTGCTACGTTTATCCGATACTAAAACCTTTATAACAGCAAAATAGACCACGAATAGAATTGGTAACCCTGGTGGATATATAAAGCATATTTCGCAATTTTAACTAATACACCTACAGTAGATAGTGTATGAAGGACTTGTAAACATATTTAGGTATGCTGATCTGTCTGCAAAACTTTTCAGTTGTATCTAAATTGAAACGAGGTACAGTTCTCCCTTCAGGAAACAAATCTTTCAATAGCTTTCCTGTTTTAAACGTAAACCCATGCATTTTCCCGTCGTTGTGTATCTCTTTACACACAAATCCACTTCGGATTGAATATAAGATTCCCTAAAACAACGGTTTTGTTTTCAAAAATATTTTTCGTAGCACTTTCCATTTTTTTCTCCTTTAACGAGGTTCGTATTCGAGCCGGTCGGGATATCGATTACCACCGTTGCCGAAATTGATAATTAAAACTTAATATCAACCGATTAATTTATAACGGAGTAATCAATGCTATCGTATCAAATATACCCATTAATCATTCGCTCAGCCTGAATTATTCGGAAAAAAACTTCTAATCGTCCGTAATTAATCTTTAAGCAGTTACCAAACATGTTTTTCTTCTTCTTCAATGTCCGCGAAATAATTTATGGGAAAATAACAAAAAACAAGAGTTTTATTGAGGTAACGTTTTTAATAGTACTTTGATTCGTTGACGCAGAAATAATCGTTTATTCGTAAAACAGTAGAGGAACGTATAGTATTGATTTAGGGGCTTAATTGTTTCGCGCTCATTAAGAAAACAGTGACTGTCAATCAAACAGGGAAGAAAGTAGAAATTATTTATGTATTAAGTACGCAGCTATGTAGGTAGCCACCATTAGCAGACGCTAATGGAATTCGATGTTATTTTCCATCGACGTGCCTATTTATATACTTCCTATTACGACAATAGATTAGTAATAAATACAATCGGTGTATGTGTACTTCCAAAAGACTTCGACTTGAGGACTGAATAAATTATGTGGCGTAGGACGATGAATGAATGTTGAAGTTAGTATTTAATGTTTCAGAAAAGTGGATTCACTGAAAAATTCTTTTGTTATAAGATCAAACAGTTTGGAACGATCGAATAGGTAATTTGACATGATGGGTACACCTATTTCTATTACCTAGGTTGAAAAAAGTCTACTTAACCGTACAACTGATGGACGAATTTGTAATCTCAATACTAAAGGTATGGTGAATAAATAACAGAAATTATTTAGATGAATAATAAGAAATAAACGTAGCTTGAGAGGCAGAGTTTTGAAACGTAGTGATGTTGAGTGTCTTGGAGATCATCTTTAGAGTAATACACGCAGGAGAAAGCTTTTTGCTAAGGAATCGGATATGATTTGACCATTTGGGTTGTTAGACATGATAAGACCAAGAAATTTGGTAAAACAGAGTAGTATGAATTGAAAAGGTGTTAAAGAGGAGGGAGGATAAGTTGTCTTTGAGGCACGTGACTCAGAACCATTGCATTGAGACTGTTCCAGGTAATGGCAATATCATCAGTATAAACAGTCAATTTTCCTTTGATGTTAAGGAAAGCTATGCAGTTAATAAAAATAAGAAATAATATAGTCTAAGTACTTAGCCCTAGGTATCATCCTACAGTCTGCTCCAAAGTAGTATACATAGATTTAGGTCATGAACATATCATCTATTTGAACATTGCATAATTTAGGTATATGTGGATTATTACCGAACAGGAATTACGACTCATTTTTCGAAGTTATGTTATGATCAATCGAAGAATCGATTACCTGCCAATATGATCCTGGATAAGGCAGAATTCAGAATAGTTGACTTAGGAATTGGCACTTGCGGTATGATGAGTTAATCACCGGGCATCGAATAAACTTCATCTATTTAACACCTTATTTATTATTTAATGCAATGGTAATCACTCGAGACATCTAAAAGTGTCTCAAAATAATTGGGACATTACACTATGAGTATGGATTTACAATGAGAAATATAAACACTTAGTTTTACTCTCTGTTTTTGTCTTGTGTTACTCAAAAGGGAGTTGAACCATTGAGGTGACTGAGATTTGAGGCGTTAAAATATAGTGACTTACTCAAATGAAAGCTTGCAAACACCTTTTGGACCACCAACCTTCGTATATTTTAGGTATCTCAAATAATTTACCTCAATTTTTTTTTAAAAATGGGCTCCTGTATTTTTTTTGAAGTGTTAATCTTTCTCGATTGGGTGAGGGGTCAATGTAAAAAACCGAAATAAATATTCATAACGGATAATTCATGATTCACGGACGTATACAAATACACCCATTATCGAAAATTTTCCTCTGAGGCCTTTAGGCAAGCCGCAACATCCGCTATCGATTTATTTGGTCATAAAAACCCATCTGAATATATTTCGCATTCGAGAAATATGAATAAAAAATTGCCGCGGACCCTTTCCCGTGACATACACAAATATTCACTCACGTTATAATAAGACAAATAATACTGAATTATAGGCTATTTGACGTTTTCCATCTCATAAATTCTTATAGAAATCGACACCGCCGACGGCTTATGCGACGCTATTTCGCCAACTAGGGCCGTAAAGTTCCAGAAATAAACATGGAAATGGAAACTGATGGGGAGTATGTAACGTATTGTTGGAAAACATGAACGCCAACTGCGGCATAGGTTATGAATATTTTATTTGGCTGATTGGGATCGGAATACTTGCACTGACAGTGCTTTTAGGAATTTTTCGTTTTACACTGTGCAGACCTTTTATTAAACTTGTGCTACATATCATCCATTTTGCGCAATTTCACGTTGGGGAATTCTTTCGAGAATGTTTATTTTCTCTTTTTGTTCTTTTTTTTTCTTCGGGCACTTTTATAATGAAGTAAAAGGCACCGCACCAAATATTTCACTTGGTTTTATTTGCCCTCAAGTTATAAAACAGGTAACGTCGCTCGTTATTTTTTTCATACTGCCACTTTAAACTCCTCGATACAAAAACGAAATGAAATGAAAACATAATAAATGGCAAATAATTAATTAAGGTTTCAATAAATTGGTCAAAAAATTTTTTAGGCGTTTAACAGGCATAATAACGGGTTCTACGAGTATTGTATGGATTTGCGAGTTTTAAATGACAAAACTTGTTCAGTGCGAATTGAGAGATAAAAGTTAGAGTAACTGGTATTAAAAGTTTATTTTTGCAATAACTCATTCACTATTGTTGGATATTCGTTTTTCACAATATAATATCTTCGCAAACAATTACTGTAAAGAAATAGGACCAAAGATATCGAAAGGCGCTTTTTTTACGAATTTAGAGATGTCAATTTTATACTTTCTCTATATATACTTTACTGTACTCTCTTTTATACTGTCTTTCTTATTAAAGGTAATTGTCAATAACGTATTATCCCATTGTTTTCGTTGCAAATTATATATTTGCTGAACTAGAAGAAATAACCAGTGCATTATTTAAAAAAATAGTTACACGCTAAGTACCACAAGTTCATAGACAGTGTATTTAACCGTTTAAATATATTTTGCAGTAAATGATGGAACTTACCTTATAACCATTAAACGTACATTTTTAATTGAAATTGCGTTAAAAGTGAAAACTAAAACTTTGTTTGACCTTTCGGCACACTCTACACGACAGTTGTTTTATTCAGTTGTGCGGCATCCGTTATTTCGGAAAAATCTCCGAAGCATCTCGGATATCCCGTCCGCTGATTTAATATGCGTTATCCTTCTCCGCTAATATTTTAAATTTTATCAGTCCCATTTTTCTGAAGTCGAGCAGAATCCGCTTCAGCATCGTGCATAGAAATACTATAAAAGAAAGAATTATAGACACTTCCCACACCCGCCGCAATTCCATCCGTGTCTGTAAATCTACAAAATTTATTGTTACATTTAGAATTAATTCTATTCCTTTTTTCTCCTCCTGCTCCTCCGATCTGATAGATTCGGCAAAAACTTTCTTATAAATCAGCGGAGAAAAGAAAATTTCTTACGAAACAATATATTAGGGTTAGGGTTAAATGAACCTTCAGTAATATGCTGCGGCATCAGAAATTCCTTGCGCATGAGAAACTGCCTGTTCGTAAGTCCATGACTTTATTCATCTAGTATGCCGTATATATCATCAAATAGGCTTCCCATTCGCTATTACCTGTAAAGTGATGCTACGGTTGCCGTTCCGGTCGGTTGCTAATTCCGCTCCTAACGTCGGAATTAGTACATTATTGCCTATCTAGATTTACCTAAAAGTATCGATCAATCAGCCTCTGTGGGGTTAGGTGGTGCCGAATTGTATAACAATTAATGGAGTACAATTGGTGTTAGTGAACAACCCTCGAGTCCTCTGTGCCTAGAGTTCTGCAATCCTACGCTTCTGATCGATGCGCTCCGATTCGAGAGATACTTAGTAAGTAACTGCGACGTTACTAAAGGGAAATTCCGATTGCCGACCGAAAGAAAGGTCACGTCGGTAGTAAATTTTAATTAATTAATCACGGACGAGGCGGGAGTTCCGTTAGTGAATCTTATCCGAACAGGAGAAACAATGCAACAAAATTTCAACCGTCGGGGTATATCTACAACTTCACTATCGCCGTTTTCCTCCTTTTGCAGTTTCATTCTTTGGGTATATTTATACCTACCTCGTAACTATGTAGCGTGCAACAGGTGTGGCGAATGCCCTGCAAGAATGTATGAGAGTGTGTGCTTGACCAAAATGTTGCAGGAATAAAGTCTCTGGCCGGTTGGCCATATGGCACCAGTTGAAAGCACGTGGATAATTTTTCATCGAACCTGAAACAAATCGAGGTGGAGTTTAGAAGTGTAACTTTGCCCAAAGAGACCGGAGAGTAACTTATTGGCTTTGATTTTAAAGTAATGTGCATTTCCCAACAAAGTACAAAGGCATTCATGTGAGAAAGTTAATTGTTCATTTTAAACCTCTGTGCCCTCAGATCATAACTCGTTTCTGTTTGAGAATTCTTTCGTGAGCAAAAAATAAATTTGTTGGAAAGAAATTTTCAAGACGAAATGGCAAATTAATGGCGAATGACCAATTTTTACGTGTAAAATCGTAAACAAATTTAAAAAATATGGAATCGGTAGTCGGTCAACTTCGTTTCGTAAATTCTAATCGTAATAGCAACTGCAGGCTGTTTTATACTCTTGTATTTGAAGGAATATTTTTCCTTCTACAAATGACTTTAGTTCGCATTACTGCAACTGGGGTTGAAAACGCGTGCTAAAATATTTTTCTTCGGGTCAGAAACTCTCTCACAGGCGTTGAGAGGGACAGTCCTCAGGTGGAAAAACTCCTTTGTTGAATATTTTGTCTTGACAGGACCACCGCCATAAATAATAAGGGTTTAGACAATTTCTTTTAACCTTACTCTTTTATTAAAGATGTTCTCACATACTCGAAGATTTTCCGATAGACCACTTCACGATACATCTTGACTTTGGCAAGGATACATATTTAACAGTAGTAAAAATGAAGAAAACTATGATCCAAACCTTAAATTTAGCGGTAAATTTCTCTCGTAAATCCTTTAGGCAAGTTACCGAACGTAATATAAGGGCAATATATCAACATTTTTTAAAATACGCTGTAGGCGAAGGCGTGAATAATCAGTAAAAGTATAATAAATTACCAGATGCATCGAAACGAGAGTAAAGCGAGACTAATAGAAATGTTACATGGATATTAGTCAAAACAGTAGCTGGGCGTATAAGTGATATTTAAGGGATATTGGGGAAATGAATATATCCAACGAAACAAAGGATTGAAAAAATCGCAGGGGTAATAATATCGGTTTTGTATTGTAATCTTCCTAAATTCATATATTACGATACAACCTTTCTTATAATATAGGGAAATGCATAAAGCTGTACAATCATTGGTGTTGTCATGGTTTTTTTATTCCACAAATAAAATTCAATTGCAATAACAATAACTAAGTGAGTTAATTGCACTTATTTACAACAAATAATAGTGTGCAACAGCCTAGAACTCAAAGCCATAAATCCCATCTGAAGACACAAAATCTATGGTGTTACTGAGATATAATGACAAAGTGTTTTTTTCAGGTAGACTTTTATAATTTGAGATATTAGCATTGCTGGACATTTTATGGTCTTCAGCCGCTGGAAGACATGCTTTAGGAAAATCTCTATGTGCATATATATGTATACATAAGGTCGTCTTTTTCCAGAAATTGTAAAGAGTAAACAGCTAAACTTTGTATTTGTGGTTGGTCCACTGAAATCTCGAATCAATACGATTTTAGTTAAAATCGGTTAAGGGCATAGGACACTCTTGTCATTTTTGAGTCTGTCATCCCGAAAATTATTCCAGCGTTTTTCTTAAACTTCATGTATTTAATCTAATATTTACTCCATATAGTCGTTATTATTACTGACCTCAGGGCAATTTACGCTTGTAAATTTTCAGTTTTTCTCAATTTTCTCCAAAATCGCTTTACATATTCCTACCAAACAGTACATCTACACTACCACATGAAATGCTTTGTTATTTGCAACATTTTTTTCCTAACGCGGCCCAGAGGGCACTTCACTCTTGAAAATTTAGTTATTCTAATTTTCTTAAGAAACGGCTTGGAGATTTATTGCACACATTCCATTCCTCCATAACTGTGTAATACCTATAACTTATTTGAAATATTTCTTTCTAAAAGCGCCCTAAAGGGGGGTTGAGACTACTGGTTAATTTTCTGAATTTTCTACAAAACAGCTTCAATGATTTATTTCAAACATCGCAGCTTGACTTCCCTGTTTAATACCTATAACTTTTATTTGATACTTTTTTTCCTAAAACCGCCTTAGAAGGCACTTTACTCTTAAAAATATTAGTTTTCTAACTTTATTTAGACAAGAACTTTACTGACTTACTAGAAACTATATAACTTTTATTCGACATTTTCACTAAAATTACTCTAAAGGACATTTTACTATTAAGAATTTCCTAAGAGCTTATAACTAATATGTAATACTCATTCCTCATATATAAAAGTTATGCGATGGTCACATCGCCGGTTTTTTAACTACAATTAAATTTTTCCTTCAGTTCTTTCCTTGCTTTATAAACTTTATAACTCGACAGTAGAAAATATGAGTTGTGGAGCCAGTTAAACAAATTATTCAATGTAAATTGGAGTCTAAACATTTCACTGTGCCAAGGCGCCAGTAATCACTAATATTCAAGCCCCCAAAATTATCTGGATACTTTGGTAACTATAAACCCAAATTTGTCAATGTTATGCCAACTGTCAACTCGCTTATTTAAGTTTTTTTAGCAGTTCTGTTCAAAACTATAGTTTATAAAAAGTGTAGAAGCAGTAGATAGAAATTCGAAACAAACAAATTATCCCTTATTATAGAAAACAAATAATCCGTCTAACACAACAATAGTCCATTGATATATTATATCATAATGAGTCATCTTCATTAAACTGAGAAAGAAATGACATCAAATATTTGAATTATCAATAAGGTTAGGTAGTGAGAACTGATTGTCGATATAAGATTGCAATGAAATTGCGAGTACAAAAAAAATATGGAAGTAGATAATAGAAAAATTAGGCCAAATTGGTACGTTTACGTGTCGCGAACTCCAATTGGCAAGCATCGATACCCTCCCCTCGAGTAATATTCTGTCAACCGTTTTCACTACTCGAACACCAAGAGGACGATTCTTGAAGCAATGTGAAAATATTCACAAGGGGATTTTAACCCTTTCCTTTCTCTCTTTTCCATTCGTAATTCTACGATTGTTTACATTTATATGCAATGTAAGGAACAATTTCCTCATATGAATATTGCTGAAACACAAACTTATTAGTATTTACAAATTATTTTAAATTGTATCACTGTTGTTAATATCAGTGCCAATACGTAATTAATTACTTCATTGCAGCCTAATTCTTTAATATACCTGGGAATTACTTCCAATGCGTTAATGCTTATGTCACTTTGAATTGTGTTAGTAAAGATTTGTCGAGGTATTTTAAGGATATGTTGCACCTTCTTTTATGCTTCCGTCTAGATTATCAGCAGTTACCAAAGATATGAAATTAGGTTCACTGAAATGTTTTACGCTTTAAAAAACAATAAGGTTCTTATTGATCTGCAATTTTTGTCGTTGACTGTGATAAAACAAGAACAGGATCTATATTTTTAGTGGTGTCAATCAACTCACTCTTAGTATATTCATTGAAGAAAATGTTAATGCCATCAACGAGCCTGCGATATTTGTTTGTTTTATAAAACTCCGGCAAAATTTTGTTAATTCCCAGCTACGTTACCAATACTGCACGATATTTACGATGAGACAACGAATAATTATGATAGCAAAGCATTAACACAGCAAAAATTAGTAAACAATTTATTTTAAGTTTTATGCAAAGTATATTTGTAGTTTTTGATATCACTAATATAGGAATAGTACCCCTTTCAGAAAATACTGAAAGTTATCCAGAATAATTTTATACTCATACACAGGTTTGCGTAATACACAAAAATGGATTATTTTTGACATAGGCTGGATACGTAGCGTAGCAAAACAATTCACAATTCGTCATCTTTAGATCTAAGAGTGTATATGTTGAAGGATAATCACCTATATTTCATTTATATGATTAGCGCATCCAAAATAGTCATTTGTGCTACATTATTAAATGGGCCAGCAATGGAGACCAGAAATTTGCCTGTTTACAGCCACAAAGTGATACTAATAGCTTCATATCAATAATTTTGTTTTTCACCATTAGTGTGAGCTTCTCTGGGTCATCAAATCCTCTAGCATTTAATATTTTTGTAAACCGTTTCAGACGATGGAAATAACTGGAAGAAATCATATTCCAAAATCCAGTAATTTGCACTCCTTTAGATTTTCGATATATGCAGCTTGTACTGTAATCATACTGCTCATACTGTATAAGCTGCTAATTTGTTTTAAGATATGACTGATTTTAAACATGTACATTCTGTAGGAAAAAGTATACGACTTCACCAACCCTTCACATTGCTCTAACGACTTCCCACATTTTTCTCAATCCAAGAGTGAGTGTTTGGTTCCTGGATGTATTTGTTACAGTGTTTTTGATTTAATGACGGATAACATCCATATCGAACCGAAATACACGAACCACATTTTCATTTTCAAACCCACCCGAGTCCGTCCAAGGAATTGATTCCAAACCGCTGCACGCCTGCTTATTACAAACCGCGATATTCCCGATTCCCGTTAAGTCGACAGCGAACGTCGCTAGGCATTCCGAAAAATTTCCAATTACTTTCTTCCCTCATACACAATCCGTACGACCGTACGCATTAATCCGACGCGAGTTCGGCGCATCCCATACGTTAATTTCCTGGGACCTTGGATTCCTCGCTCCTGGAGCGAAATAAATTATTTCTCGACGGAAACACCTTTTTGTTGTGAATCGTCAACGCACGCTTCTGTTCGCTGTGCGTGAATTATTCCGCGTAATTAGATTTGTATCTCAAGTTATCGAATTAGAATGAGGAGGATTCCCGGCACCACGCCGTACAGAAATAAGAGAACATGCCGAGCGATTCAGATGAAGGATGATTTACGGATAAAACGGAGGGAAGAATCTATTGCGTTTTTACCTTCTGATTTAATATTGCATACACTAATGTCGGTGCAAAAAGTGAGGCGATGGCGTGAATTTTGTAGCTTACACAGGTCTACAGTGGATCTGGTGCTGGAAAGGTTAAAACTGGTTTTGAATATATTTGTTGTATCATATGAAAATAAATCATTGAACATAGAGAAAGCTTCTTATTATTTTTCTGGACTGAGGCGCTCATGTATGAGAATACAACAGTAATCAGCCATCGTATTCAATCTATGTACTCCAGTTCTTTCTTTAACGTGTTTTAGGTCCTGATGAAATCGCTCTCCCTGTTCCTCATTTAATGGCCAACGTTGTGCGAAAATTTATCCAAATGATTGTAGAGGGAATCAACTTTGGTCCTTGTGATGCCTCCAAACGTCCAGAAATTTTCCAGTATATTTTTTTATAATTTCCTAAGAACAGTTATACAACGAAACAGCAGCTTGGGATTGGTTAAATACAAGGAATTGTTATCTTCCAGCAAATCCATATTTGCTGTCCATGATAAATGCCAGCGTGAAGTTTCTCCTCGCGCGAGGAAATTTCCTCGAAACAGGAATCTTTTTTATCCACTGATTTGACACCGTGTTTCATTAGTTTCAATTTTCTGAGGAAGGGAAGCGAAACTATTTTCTGTTCGGTAAGTAACGCTGTATTTGTTACATTTCGTTTCCCACATGTCAAGCAATTTCTATCAGGATACAGTTTGATTTAATCAATGGTGTTTTTACCTTTGTTATCCCGCAAACAGAGAAAACGTGAAAATTTCGTGTAGACGCTGTTTAAGCTCGAGAAATTTAACTATTTTCATATCAACGCATATAATTAGGGTAGTGAAGCTAAGGTAGCTCCTTTATTTTAGTGAAATGGGTACTGGATAATACATCATGCTGATTGTCATTGTACAGTAAACACATTTTTACCTTCACATGGAACTCCCTATGAAAATCTCGATTCATCTTGGCTTGTAATTATTCAGATCCATGTTTGATATGCCATCGACGAAGCACATGATTTTCTGAGCAACAGAACGAAAGCAATAGTATTGAAAAAAGTATCGTGATTTGCGGTTAACTTGTTCCACCTTCGGGATGAACTACACAAGTCTTGTGTAGTTTATCCTGCCTTTTAAAATTAAAAGGAAAAAGAAGACTAGTAAAATTTCAATAGTTTGCAAATGCAAGTTCTTAGGATAGATAGATTTTGTTAAAAACGCTTTCCTTAGTATTTTATTTGCTGAATTATAACTGGAGCAAACCATGTCACCGGTAGGTCAACTTTACTACACTTAAATTGAATTGACCGCATCTAATGGTAATACGTGAAGCACAGTAACTATATTGGTAATACATTGATTACAAAAGTATAGAAAACTAAAAAATTATTTTCTTATTTCTGGTACAGAAAAAAATATTATCCTCATATTACAAATCTGACATCTAAAACCAATTTTAACTACGAACATCGTAAAATCCTCACTTATAAATCTGGAGACGAGGCTTTTTGGCCCTATGACGTCATCCTAGAAAAACGCAATATGGTCCACCTCGTGGTGCAATTTCCATGCTTTTAAAGATTTTTGGATCGTTTTAATGGTTACTTGATTGATAAGTCCTAGGGTCCTCTTTGATATGCTCCATTGAGTTATTACTGGGTGTGAAGAAATGGAAATAATTCATTATAGTATATCCATAACAGCTTGCGGATAATTCCTCCGCATCCCTTAGGAATTCTAAGGCTCTTAATTTGCATTACTTTTCGTACAACGTGAACATGTGATTTTTTTCACTGACTATTAGCAATTCATGTATTAATGGATGTTCGTGGAGAAAAAAGTTATTAATATTTAAAAATATTGGGAAGAAGTTAATTTGCAAACTTTTGGAAAATTTCTGGACCGATTTTGAAAAGTTAAAGTTCATCTTACACAACTTTACTGTTAAGAATAAAAAAGTATAAGTATCAATAAATTTGAATAAAACATTATTTATAAATATAAAATGTAGGAACAATATGGTACCGTCATTTTGTTCACCATCGAGAAAACTAATTAAAATTGCCGAGAAAACTATCACAAAATCTACTTTTCTCCCAACAGCTCTTGGCCTACGTTCATATAACTTTTAATGGCGTATATTTCCCTGTTGTGTGACAGCCTACACGTTCGTAATTTTCATTTTAATAGTACGATTCGATTATCAACTGATGTACGTTCGGAATTATCACTGGGCTCATCTCTCTCTGTGTATATAATGAAATAAATTATTTTCCGTTCGTATGATAAATAAGCGATAGCTATCTAGAATTGGAGCCATCTATCTACGATCTCAAACAATGGTTGTTCCTACCTAAGTGTACAATTGAAAAATGAATTGTTGATGTCGGTTGATCGAAATACAAGAGAATGTGAATGATAATATTGGCTTTTATTGTGCTCATGGGCGTTGAAACTATGTTTTGTCAGGTACGTATTTCAATATTAGGGACAATTTTCTAATTCAACTCCATATAGCAACATTAATTAGTTAATATATTCTACTTGGATTCAAAGAGAAACGTCAGTTCTCATGCAAGAGGGAGTAAAATTGATCCGTTAAGAAACAAATTAGTAATAAAAATACGTTCCTTTTTCAAAAATTCCTTACTTAATATTTTTGAATTGTATGAAAAATATTATTGCTTTGAGTCACAATACAGAATTAAACTTTTAAACTTCTGACATTGAAACTATGCCATCTGAATGGAAATATATGCATGAGTTGAAAATTGATCTTTTCACCATCTGTGGACGTAATCGGGGCAAATTTAAAACGCAGTGTGTTTTGGCTCTAAACTTAACCTGAACACTATAAAATATTTTGATAAATCATTATCTATTAGATCTTAAAGCGATTTAAGGTTTCTTAATGCATTAACAGCAATAACTAGGGATACGCCATTGGTTCCTAAAGAAGTTAAAGATATTCGGAGTAGGAAATGTGTCACGACAAATATTAAATCACTAACCAGACTCCAATTTTTCAATATTTTTCCAAGTGTTCTGAATATCGTTTAAACGTTTCGAATAGTAAATTGTAGTAGTTAAAACAAGTTTAGGTATTAATGCTAACTGCGGAGGGACCTCCTTAAATAATAAATGATAGAGGGCCAGGAAAATTATTTCACAGGGTACATAAGTAATTCCACAAGTTACTTCCAACATATTATGCAAGGCATGAGCTGAACAAGTTACATAATGCAATCTCGAGGGTAATATTTTTAAATATAACCTGGCTTCAACCTTATGGCACAGTGCCAATAACAAATAGCACCACATATTAATATTTAATAGTATCTGGCCATAGTAAACAATGTGAACCAGTAAATAACGTTGAATCGTTGTGAAAATCGACCTAATTTTTCAAATATCTTTAGATAAATCAAATTGTGACCTTTCTATTAGTTCAAAAATAAACGTAATCCTGACTGTTTGTGAAACCAATTTAGTTATACAAAACACTAATTTGTTTGTGCAGCTTAAGCTTACTAAACGAGTTATTTGCTGAACACGTTTGATAACAAAATTGAGTTACTATGGATTTCATGTTACAATCCTACAAAACTAAATTATTTTGAACCATTTTTGAATTATCTAATTTTATTTTGAAAACAATACGAAGTAGGCGTTTTGGGCGTTTATACTTAAAATAAGAATTTCCACAGAAAAAACAACAAATATTCAGCCAATTCTGGCATTTTGCCAAAAGTTCCGGGATTTAGTAATAATACTTATCGTAAAAAAATACGATATTAAACATGTAAATGAAAAGAGGAGCTCCTAGCAAAAAAATAACAATGATGCACCAAATTGGAAGATCACTGATAACTCCTTAAGTACTATTTTTTTCACATTCAATTTAAAATATCTTTCATCCTGCTCTGGACCCTCCCGCTCTGTCAACGAAAATAATAACTCGACGAACTTAATGAATGAAAACAAACGGAGGAGCCTAAAGAAATGTTTCGAAATGATTCTCAAGAAAGCTGAAGCTGGCCCCTTCTTGGCCCGTTAACGAAGTTATTAACTTCCGAGGGCATAGGCCCAGTAAACCAGACGAAAATTTAATCATGAGGGCCTTTTCCGAACTTTCCCCTACACTATAAATTATTCAAGCAACATAAATTGTATAGTAGGATCTAATTCCAAATTTTCTAAATGTTGTCAGTCGAGAATTTATTTAGAAATGTAACGCGGAATTTTCGAAACGGACGTTACGGCAAAAAATATTAATTATGTACGTTCGTATGTGACGAAAAGCTGAAAAACGTTTTCAGAGGCTGCTTATAGAGAGGTTGTTGAAATATTATGTATTAAAAGAGAGGAGTCAGGTTTCAGGGCAAGCTTGTGGTGATGTTGGAAATAATGTGATTTTATTTGCTCTCGCTTTCCACGCAAACTATTTTTAGTACGTAAAAAAATCTTACTTACTCTAAAAAACAATATTGCCTGACGGTCTTGTATTTTTAATTAGTAAGATACAACTTTAAAACTTCATAATCTTAATACCACATAAGGTGTTGATGAAACAATTCATTTTTATATAATTACAACATCAAATGGTGTTTGCTGTCCTATCACCTTCATTTGAAACTCTTTGAAGTGTCCAACCGTCCTGACTTCTCCAGTAAAAATCCTAATAGCTTCCCTTGCCAACAATTTCGATTAAACCTTCATGCCGCATGAATTATGAATGTCGGGTATTAGAGCATTTGTGTGATATGCACTTAAACCCGGAATTTCATGTTTCATAATCCAAGTTTTATATGCTTCGACATTTTTAATCAACATGATAGCAGGCTTTATGACTAGGAAGTATACTTTTGATGTAGACGATTGGAATAAATCGGTTGGAGCAAAAAAGTGAATAAAAATTAGGTATGTAAATACCGGTTGGGTACTCGTAAACTAACGTTAGCGTAGAAAAGCGATTTATGATTGTGATGGATTCCATATGTACAAAGTAGGTTTTTGACAGAGGTGTATCTACCGGTCGGCAGTGTGTACAAAGCGCATGGATCCTCGGCCCCAAAAGGGCCGGAGAGCACACGGCAAGTTATATTTATTTGATTTACGGCTTCACACGGAACCGTTGTTTCGTTGTTACGCCACTGTAAAAAAATTTTTATCGGCACGATTCAGATTTCCCTCGTGGGAAATTCTTTTTTGAGGTTTCCATAATCCTCGAGAATTAATTTTTTTATAAATTAGATTGTAAGGTACATTCAGTTATTTGGAATACAAAAAGTACCTTTGGAATCTTCCTACTAGATTCATGAAGTTAACTAAGTTTAGATTTGAAATTAAAACGTTTGAAATTTCCGTAAACATTCCTTATTTAGTTTTCCACATATTACAGTGTTCCAAATTTCCAAAAGAATTTTTTGAGTTTTTCTTCAGCATGATTCAGACTTTCTCATGTCTGTAATTATAACGAGAATACCTTTGCATTCTTCTTTACCTTTTTCCACCTCTAGTGTGCCAAAATCTAAAGGAACCTATAGTGATTTTCTTTAGCACGACTCACATTGGAGACTATAATGGGACACGTAAAGAATCTATTTGAGACCATTTATAAAAATTTATGTTTTCTCTAAGAAGATTCGGTTTCGCATAATGCCAATACTAAACGAACTATCCTACAACAAATTTTATAAACTACGACCCTTCTTGAATTTACTGTCAGAATCCTTAGGCCCAGATGTACTTCAGCATGTGAATATTGACGAAAGTATGATAAGATTCAAAGCTCGAAGTTCAGAGTATCTTGTTCATCTGTGCTAAAAGAACACTTACGTGAACGGCGTCGATAGATTTGGTCACATCAAGACGGTGTACGAAGTAAACAGAAAAAGCAAAAAAAATGGTGGGATTTTTACTTTATTGCCTTTTTACTGCCTTTTTTACTTTATTGATGCTTGTATTACTAATGCTTTCATATTATACGAGCTACAAAATAACCTACAGGAAAAAATAGGAAAGAATTCAGAGGGACACTATCGCTGCAAGAACCGTATCTTTGACCAGGAAACGCCTATTCCAAAAAATTGTTGATACGATATAGCTGGGGAAAAAGTCCTCCACTAGTACCGCCATCAGACATGCTGAGGGCGCTAATTGGAGATACCAGAAGGAATGCATTAATTGTAGCATTGCTAAAAAGGAGGTGAGAACAGACTGAGTATCCATTTTGATTAAACGGCGAAATGGCTTCCAAATTTATCACTATATATTTCAGTCTTATATCATGTCTCAGCTCACAGCTTATTCACTTTCGTTTCAGAAATAATTTTGGCCATGAAGCATTATGGGATTTTTTGACCCATGACCTTTAGTTGTTGTTTTCCAACTTTTACTACAATGCCGTGGAATTTTGCTGTTTTTCAAAAATGGATGAAACTCAAAAGACGTTTGTCTTGTTGTTATTACTTAATGCACCTCGTAGCACAAAATTTAAATAAAGGTACATATTAAGGATTGAAATTGAAGTAAGCTTAAAAATAAAGGTAGGTACGCTCTCCAGCTGCAACTTTATCATTCTCGTAGCATTTGGCTTAAGCACGCTTGCACGTCCAAAGTTTCGATATTTTGGTGACATAGTGGGAGAACTTCTCTCAGTAATTATATCGTTTTTGTCGTCGCATCGAGGAAAATGCCCCAGTTGGCACGGGTCCCCTCCTCTTCCATTTGAAGTGTAAACGCGATGGGTTTTGACATGTCATTAAAAACTTTGATTCCGTTAATTTCCTAATCCAGAAGTTCGCATCGCCCGGTGCAGCATCAGAGCTCTGCAACTAGAAACAAAGTTGCGTTGTTCTGCACAGTGTACACATGAATGTAAACAGTTGTAAATTCACGAACCGTACTCGACACTTATCTAGTTTCTTGAGCGTGCTCTCTAACAAATCGTTATATTGTGGAAAGTTATGCTCGACTACCTTCCATACCTTCCAGTCAGGGGAAAAACGCAATAAATCCGGGCGCCCTGCACTCGAAAAAGATATAAATTTATTCCGACATAAAATTACGCGATTGTGATAAATTGAATTTCCTTCATCCTAAATCGCCAAGGTTTCAATAACTCGGGGTGAATTATTCTACAAAATTAAACCTGTGACTTAAATGATGGAATCAGATTTACGAGGTTTCGCTCGTTCGACTTCTTGAGGAATATTAAACAGGGAATTCTATGTGCTCTAATGACAGATGAGGGGTGATTAACAGGAGAAAAAATTTGAGAAATGGGGTAATCAGTAGGCTTACCGAAGTTTTTTCTTACGAGGGACTCTCGAGACGAAATTTAATTTTTCCTTAAATCGGAATACGTTCGATAACGCTTTTCCCTGGGAAACTCGGCCGGGAAAATCAATACGAGATCGTTGAGTAAACACAATTCGAATTAAGTAAGCGCTAATACGAAAACAACAAATACGACTGGAGATTGTATGTACGCAGTGTCAAGAGAACTTCGCGTCGTTAATCAGTATTGGAAAAGTACATGATTTATAGACGGGTGAAGTAGAAGGTTTTAGTCCAAGCGACAATATCAATAAACAGTAAGTCTTGTATATTCAATATAGTGTATTTCACTTTACAGGGCACAGAAGAAAATTGTTTACCTAAAAAGCAGTAAATTCGTAATATAACTTAACTATAATTAAGGTATAAAGGGAATTTTAGAATGCATCTGAGGTGTAACAAACAAGTGGCTATAAGGATTATAAAACATTTCAGATATTTTTTTTAAAACTTATTGGTTTGATAAAAGTTCACCAAATTTTTCATAATGGTTTTTCAACCACTCATTAAGTAATAAATATATATAATAATGATAAATTATTAAATACATAAGTATTTCTGTTGACATTTTTGCAGAAATGAACTAACGCCTATCCAAGAGGATCAAATAAGAATTAGAATTAGTCGAAAATCATGAATTAGTTGAAAACGTCTTTATTTAAAATAGTTGTTTTTTTCTACTGTGCTGTTAACTCTGGTTAATTAAGAGTTGTACGACGTTCATAAAACTTTATTTAGCGAGCTGAATCCTTGGCCCTTCAAACGATTTTAATTAGTTTCGTTTTAAATTTATTTTTTGGGTTTCTTTGTGAAATCTAATTTTTGCAAATCTACTTTAGTATAAAATTGTCATAGCCTTTTAATTGATCATCCACATAATTCATTTTAATTTCAAAAATGAGCTATTAGATGTGATAAATAGTAGAAAGTGCTATTTTCACGCCAATTCATGTGCATAAATTTCTTTTTACAGATGTTTCTTCTCACGGTGAATTAATCGTATTTGCGAGCATATGATAAGCATTTCCTATGTAATTTTTTTTTATCAGAATCCAATGTTGCTAGTGGTTTCATCGTAAATTCATACGATGAGGCCCCAGAAGCGAATAACTGGAAATAGAAAGGGGTTTTGCAGGTTTTTCGCCATTAATATACATAAAGCTCTTTTAATAAATGTAATTTCTCAACGTGAAGTATCCATATTTATGAAGTAGCCGTACACACTTCGCTTGGGATCGACCAAATCTCATCCCTTTTCTCCACCCCTCAGAAGGTACTTATATCATCAATTGTCAAACTAGCTGACAGACACTGACGACTGTCCAACTTTTTTTTTATCAGTATATTTATAAGCATAAGTATGTGCGTATGCCGCAATGACTCTTCCATGCCTTGACGGATCCTAACAATATTCGCCATACCTATTCTTTATACCCATGAATCAAATCTCCGCACATTTTCGCTTCCAAAATTCCTAAAAGGGCTCTAAAATCGAAAAAGGTACTTTCGGATCGCCTCCGTATGTGCACGTTAGTTTTGCAGGTGAATTACAGGCGCCATTTCGGGGCGAAGAAAGTATTAAAAAGAAATCAAGTTATTTGATAGCTAGTTGACATTTTTGAAATTGTCCTTTGACATATTTTCTTCATTAGATATCTTTTTTATTTGTGAACCAAATTTAATGAGACAAACGCTAAATGTTAATGTGAACTTATCTCAATACATCACTGAAAATTATATTCAAGTTAGTATAGCCACGTAGTAAGTCGGAACTAGCGTTAACAAACAAACAGGCAACAAAATCTGCTTATGATTTTATTATATATTTATATTGATTATATATTTGGTGCGTCTTCATAATTAATTCAAGTACGAATGACCCTCCGTGAACCCTATGGTTTTACCAGTTTTATTTAAATATTAATGGTAAAAGTTATAATCAGTGAAAAGCGAGAACTTGGAAAGAACCACTGCCGACGATATTTAATTATAGGGTATGTGTGTTCTTTTTGGAAACTTTTTTTTTATTCTGGCGAGCTCAAATTTGAAAATTTATTTATTATTGTAAATTTTATGTATTATAAAATTTTTATTTATTATTATAAATTATTATTAAAAATTTTATTTAATATTTAGACATATTTGTTGAGATACTTAGGCATATTTAAAATTATTCGAACACGGGCATTCCACTTATCTTAACAGATTTAATAATTGCTTTAAAAATATAAGCCGGTATGTTAGTTAAAACACACTGCACAAAGAATAATTACGGCAAAATCCATCTTTCCACTCAAAGCATTAGCTAAGTATATTTCAGACTTGTTACTGGCACCATTCAGTTTTGATAGTTAAAAATTTAATCAAGGAACTTCTCACCTCTCAAATTAGTCCCAATATTTCAGCTCACCCAGGAAGCTAAGGTTATAACAAATTGCAAGATAGAGATCAATTAATACCTGTCTCCGGATTAATATTTAACAAATTATTCAAAGTCTGCGTCCGTCTATAAATTCCGGGTTGTAACGTTAAAATATTAAAATACAACAACTATTAACACGAACCTACGTACCCCGCCTATCTCGTACTTAATCACATCCCTTTTGCTGAACAGGAGTTATGGAGGCAGTGAATGAAATAATGCCATGCTCCATATGAATTAGGAAAGTGGCGGAATTACTCCTTAATTTCCTCTACTTTCATTACGTGCCTTATCTCAGCTTAATATTAAAGCAAGAACGAAAGCTCCAGACGGGCATTAGAAAGTGTGAGATTTATTACAAGGGGACTCTTTCTCTCCTCTACGATATATAAATCTCGAATGTTGTGTGCGATTCTGTTTTGCTTTTACTTTGACAAATGGATACTTTCGGAATGAAGTCAGTTTTGGAATATTATACATATATTTGGATTACCAAACATATGAAATGGCGTGCCATGGCCACCCGCCAAATGTGATAAATATTTACGTGCATTCTAGAATTAATACCTGGTGGTAACTACAACTGAGGATAAAGAAGAGGATATACGAAGCAAGCATCAAGCGAAAAATATTATACGGAGCAGCGGTATGGGGACAAGCAGCGGACACCAGAGAAACTAGAGAGCATATAGAACCAGGCAATGAGACGAATAACAGATGCACCATGGTACATGAGGAACGAGCAACTACGGAGCGACTTAGGGATGAAGCAATAAAAAACTAGCAATTTTATAAAATTTGTTGTGGTAAATTATTAAAGGTAATCTTCTCCAGTTCTACGTTAAAGGTAAACGAAACAAGCACTGAACCCTTCACTAGAACATTGTTCAATTACTGATCTAACGTGTAAGTTAGTAACCAAAATCTAAAAATAATTCAACAGGTAAAATAGTCAGCTATTCTAGAAGATTTTAATGTGTTAACAAAGTATACTCGAATATGTATTTATTTAGTTAATTTACGATAATCGCGCTAATTTTATAGCACTGTATTCGAAAGATGTGTTTCCAGGCGCGACATCCTCAAGCATTAATCACGGATAGACGTGTAGTTCCATGTGATTCTTTTACTGTAGATACCTATGCGAATTACCGCCGAGTATAAGCCCCGGATATAAATGTAACACATCCATATGCATGTACTTTCCCTTTGAGTTTTGCCCCTCCATCAATAATTGACGACATTAAGAATTTAACCGAAGTGGGCCATTAGCGTCGTATCGTCGCATGTACGTATTCAGTAATCATAATCATTGAATTCCCTCCCTTGGGAAACTAGACACTGGAACAATAAGGGTACGAGAGTGAATTAGAGAATGTAGGTATTGCTTTCACGTTAAATACCTCTATTAGTACACGAGAGCAATGGGATCATATAGGGTTCCTAGATAATTTATGGGCCAGAATGGGTGACAGATCAGCAATTAGGTCGCCATGTAGAGTTTAATCTCGACCCCACGCTTGGCAGGTAACCAAAAGATATTTTCCCCTCTTATAAAGTTCATTTATCATTTCGTGTTTCATAATAATGATTGTAACCTCCGAATTCTCTTTTATTAGAGACAAAAGAGGACACAACGAACCAAAAATTATACATTAATTAATGGCATTATTTGTGAAAATATTCATTAGATTAAAAGCTTCTTATTGATTGACTAAATTGATTAATGCGTCAAGAGTGTTTAAATCCTAGTGAGGGTTGAGAAAAATCATTACTATACGTACTTAAAAAGATACATATTCACATAATTTACAATTTGTTTCACTGTGTGCTTTGCCATTCGTTTAAATAGAAACGTGCTACGTGCAGCCTTTTACTAGGGCCTCAACAGATGACCACGAAGTTTCATAATTCATAACCACAGCATACTACGTTGAAGTGTGTACGTATACTTTATTTATAATGAAAAATTTAGAAGATAAAAGATCCCATTTCGAAAAACTTGGCTTAGTTTTTGTTTCCAGAACACCTACTTACGAATTTTAAACTTTGATTCAACGGTAAACATGTTTCGACGTTTAACAAGCGAGCACAAACGTAAGAAATTCACAAACACTCATCAAAGATTCAAAAACAAGAATGTTACTTACCTATAACAGCAGTTTCAACAATAACTTCTTACTTATTCGATGCCCCAGTTAAACAACAAGTGCGATTTCCTGAAAAGTTCCTTCTTTGCGTTATTTGACCGATAATATGAACTTCAGCCGTCAGTTAACATCTATCCACATTATTTTCTTTTGTGACAACACTTTAGGGATGCTTAGGATATTGAGTTGTTTGTGTTATTTACTTTACGATATCTAGCAAACAAATTCTGGTTTCGTGGTTTATATGGGGATTTTAAGGTAAAAGGAGTTATATAAAGGAATATTAGAATTTGTTGATAAAGTTACATGTTTGATTAAAGTTATTGAAGTATTGGTTATTGACATGTGCCCGTGTGTCTTTTGCCGATGCTGCCTTAATTTCTAAGGAGGATAATGCGACTTTAGAAGAATATGTTAATTGATTATATTGCAACAAGTATATAACCAACCAAATGCTAAAATAAATATGGACATATAAACAAGTTTACAACAATCTACATTAACTGTAAATAAACAATATGAAGCTAGCTTAAGTTATGAAAATTAAGTACCTTGATGACGATAAATTGAATTGAACGAATCACATATTCCATAATAAAAGAATGATTTCACCAGTGATGAGATGTAGCAATTATTTAATACGGAAAGCTAAGCATTTAGTGTATTTTTTCTTGTATCTTAGTTACCTACTACCCATATGGGATACGCGCGGTATGCCTAATTCTAGTAAAATTTGTGTTTTACAAAATACACAATAAAACATTGGCGGCCCACTAATTGAGACGTGTTATATGTATATTGAATTACACACATGTCCAAGAAATTCAATAAATTAACTGCAACAATAAAATATATCCTTTCCTATAGTTCGTTTGTACGTAAGTTAAAACTCTTTTATCCAATGTGCCTAACACTGCTTGACTGACTGTTATGTATAAGTGTTAATAAATTTTCTAATCATAAGTATTAGTGTTAAGAATGTCAATCACTACGTAGGGATTTCTTGTGTAAAGGACGAATGGCAGAAAAGGCGAATAGAAAACTGGTTAGACTCGAAGGAACGCCACTGAGTAGGTAGGCCCCGAATTAGCTGAAACTTTCGATTGTAGATAGAAATTGGTCCAATTAAGTCATACTGTAATTATAATTTTCTTATCCACCCTTGACAAAGCAGTTCATAGAATTCAAAAAATGTCTGTGATACTAAAGCAGAGTTAAGCGTCCACCATAAATGTTTTATAGAGGTAAAATTTTCTTCCATTCTTGTTTCTGTCTGCGTTGGGAATTCAATTTAGCTCTTTTAAAGGCTTCAAGTGAAAAATGCATGATGTGCAGTAATTTTCCGTAATTATCGTTATCTCTACTGCTCATCTAAGCTGGACTCGGACATGTTTCAAAAAACGTCACGTCAAATGTTTCGTCCGTATGCAGCTCTATTTTTGTTCCTCTTCTTTTACCCCTAGACAGACAATGAGAATTAAGCCGGTCTCTTTTTATAACCCTGATTTTGTACACTATTTACCCGATAAATCCCTCGTGTCGTTTATATAAGATTACCGACTTTTCGGATCGCCGAGTAGCTCGAGGTTCACCTGCTGCGGCCCGGGGGATCGATGCTCGGGGGGGAAAAGTCGAAAATATAAATATTTTATGTGATTAAGTTATTATTCAAAGCAAAATAGCCGTCTCTCCAGGAGCTGAATCAAAGGTCCCATCGACGGAGTCCCCTTGATAAAGCGGAAAGAAATATTGAATAAATTTGATGATTCGGGCGCATTAGGTTTTCCCGCCGAGATCCAAATAAAAATTTTTGATGAAAAATGGGCAAACCGGTGGAATTGCCTTTACGGTTGACTAGCAAATGGAACTCCCCGAGCTCCGTAATGAGGGTTAGCTGTATATAAAATAGACGGACAACCGATAAATATTTCATCCAGCGCGGCGCAGTTCTGTTTCCTATTCGATTTAGTTGTCAGACTAATTGACCGATCACGTAAGGGTATTTTTCACCCTTACTTTTCTAGCGATCCCAGTCATCATCAGTGTAATCAGCACGTATGCTTTATTATATTTAACATCGTACCGTGCGATGTTACCAGATGAGGATGCTAATAATGGTATTATAATATTCAGTCTGTTGTTGAGCGTAATCACTCACAAGGGTAGGGTTGAACAACTGTAAGAATATGGTGGCGGATAATAAAATTTCAGATAATACCAGAAAATTTTTCTAATCGTGTTCTACAAAATCACGACAAATGGGGACCATATATAGGGAAAAAATTTAAAATAGTTTACCTAAAGAAATGATGAATGGGTTCATTATTACTTAAGGTCAATATATTATTGCCGATTAAGGATTAAAATGATGACAAAATATTTTAATGATCTATTTACAAGACGCTTTTGGAAATCGTTGGAAAACCAATGGTTTTCTTGGATTTAGAGGCCCTTTTTCTGTATAAGTTTGATATAAAAGTACTATTGTTTATAATTTATATCGAGTAGATGGAGTAAAGAACCGTATCAAATGGTGTTTAATACCATTAGTGAAGTACATAACTAGGGTATTACAATTGGATCACTACAATAGGAAGAAGTCAAGAGAATTCAAAGTCAAAATGCAGGGTTAACAAAAAACTGGATATAATAACAAAATAAAAAACGGAAATATTTTAAAGAAATATTGGTTTTTGTAAAAATTTGTCTTATGGTTTTTTTTTATAATAAAACATAAAAAGTGATGCTTATAAAAAGACATTGTTTGTAAAATTGACCCAATCCTTTTAGAAACTATCTTCACATTTTTCTTAGTTTTGTTGAATCTGTTAAGAGGATAGCAATAGAACGTCTTTAGATTTACCTGCGAAATCCTAAGTTGCTGCGGTATAAATGTGAATACGTCTTTATAGTAAGATGTAGAAAACACACTTTCTTTTCAAATGCAATAATAAAACATTAAATACTTCCAACCAGGCATAAATCGCATTCTCGTGGTGTAAAGTAGCAATTTCTCATTGTAGTGACGACGATTTCTAACAATTTAGTCATTACTTACTAAGAGCGAAATGAAACAAAACGAAGTGTCTACCAACAAAATTTCTTAGATTGTCTTCAGCATTCTATTCAGGCCAAAATTAATCAATTTAATACAGTTTATAGTTGAAAGGCAAGTAAATTACATTATACAACAATTAAAACTAAGGAAACAATATAGCGAATTAAAGAAACACTGAACCCCTCAAAATTCTAAATTATATGGTGTCTGTGCTCCTATCGTTTTGTACATCGTAACGTGGTTTGCAATCAATGCGACACCTAACGGCCGTAGCCCAAACGTAGTAACTTACTGGGCGACTTCTTTGCTTGTTCCAATTTGTATCTGTTCAATTATTCTCGCCGCATCAAAAAGTGGTTCAAACAAAAGTTGTTAACCTTAACTAGCGTTGCTACTATTGATAGGACCGTTTTGTCAAAAAAACGTATCTATTTTAAAATAAGTGTCAAAAATGACATCACGACAGTACCACTGTCAGTCACAAGATTTTCGTTAAATGTTTTGGTTTTAAAAAAAATCGATTAATCTGTGGGGTAACGAGTTTTCCAAATTAATCACTTCAAGTAATAAAAGTAAGAGCAAATTCGTCAGTTCCAAGAAAAAATTACTTCTGTTAGCAAGTGGTAAAATAATTTTTGGAAATAAAAATATTGTATATATTAAATCTATAAATAATTAATTTTCCCCTATAAGAACTTTTAGAGAATCAATTTAAATCAAAAAAATTTAATCCCTAAATCCGTTGATATCAGCATGTAGAAATAAGCTCTAAATTTCTAAAATTTCTAACTAATTTCTAAAATTAATCCCCGAGACTTTGAACCATAATATTGAGACACCCTGAAGAAAATCACTTTGTTTATTTTTAATTACATTTTATGTTCTTCTCCTAATTCCAGCATAATCACCTCTTCGTTTACACTAGTGTTATGCCTTGTTCTTTATCCATTTGAATGATTTAACCAAGAAGCTTTGGATAAAAATTAGCACATACGTGCGTGATCAACACGATCAGCAACAATTTTTTTAAAATTAAATTTATATTTAAATGTTTAAAAGAAATGTTTATAAACACCTCCAAGGCGTACACTGCTGACTGCAGTAAAACGATAAGTCAGGATTCCGACGCCGATAAGTCATCACAACCCCGTTATTGATTAAAATCTTTTTGTATTTATCCAGAGCGTGAACAAAATAGACTTTACTAATTAATTAGTACACTCGATTGGTGCGTTGAAAGGGCCTCTTTTAATTACTTCACGTTTTTAATGCGAGTACTTGGGGAACAAAGTGATTTGAAAGCTCTTGAGAGAATTTCCCAGATACGCTCTTTGCTTTTACGCCCTAAGAGGGTGCTAATTGGGTCTCCTTACTATCTACTTTTGTGCGAGTATTATTTAATACATATTTCGAGTATATTTTCGAAACACTTTGCCGTTATGGAATGTAAATAAATCTTTTTTTACCAGTACCACGACGAGACTTCTAACTAGACGCGGCCGATAAAGAAAAAGGGGACCAATGTTGACCTATTCCCAGTGATAACGGAATATATAGGCTCAGCCTAACATAAATCTAAAGAATCCACAAGAACATTACTCCCGGGGATACAGGGTGTCAAGGTGCAAAATTCCAATTTTCTCCGTGAATAACCTCAACGTTTCTCGCGAAGAGGAAAATTTATATTTCTCAGTAATACAGCGATGCCACAGCCGTTTCACTTGTCTAAATCAATTTATAGCTAATTGAGTTTTTGGATTAACCGTTTAGCAGCGGGAACAAAGCGCGGTTCCTTCGCAGATATGATCGGGTTTTTTTTACAGTCGACGGATTATACGATACGATCTTTAACATTGTGTCATAATGGTTAATAAACACGACGGAATTTACAGCACGGCAAGGTTGCTATTTGAATAAAAAACTGTGTTAGAGTTTTTTTAACAAGGGACGAGGAGTTTTTGAAATTTCCCTTCTAATGGATACGAAGCGATCTAAAAAATTATTATCGACATTATTTCAATATCAAATTCAATTTCGATTTGAGCTTCCAAGGATACAATTAGGCTCTCAATTTTCCCCATTTTCCTTAGCATTATTGAAAATATTCTTCCAGGCGTGACCTCGCCTTATGATTCATACATTTTTTGCATTTCTACTTGTTTATCGAGAGAAATCAAAAATAAACTTATTATTATTTAAGAAAATATATTTTTTATTCCTTCAAATTTCAATGATTATTTGTCAGTTTAAATTTTTTTCCATTAAGTCCTATAACTATGATTATTGAACTAATTACTAATTAAATATAGTGACTATGTCACTCAATACGCGTCCACAAATTCAGGTGCGTATTGAATTCTCAAAATAACAAAAATAGTTTAATAAAATTTAGTCAGGAAATTTGTGGAAATTTTAAATATTTATACAAATTATATCTTATTATTTATTATTATTATATTATTATTATAATCTTACCTTGTGCCTTTATGATGATCATTAGTTAAAGTATGATACATTCCTTACTATACACAGTGCCTTTCAAGAACTCTTGCCAACAACTAATTTGCTTTATTCTTGGCTGTACCCTATGTTAGGTTAGGTTACTTCGTAGAACTTTTCAAAGTACACAAACGGCGGGGCTAAATTAGTAATTTTCATCTAATTAACTAATCATCTAACTTTTAAATTTTTGATTCACTTGAGCTTTCACACCAGTCAAGAAATATTTAAAAAAATCGAAACTTTGAAAGTTTTTGCTCCAAAAAACTTTTAATAGCGTAAAAACGCTGACAAACTTACAAATATATGAAGGGAAAACATAAAAATGACTGTTAAAAGTCATACAGTTAATAAGATTTTGCGTTTGCGTCTGTATAAAGTCACATCATTTATGTCAGAGTTCTCACACATCAAATAGCTTTACGTACATGTGAGCATTCACCACACACACCTACAGTATCAGCTACATTTACAATCGTCTATTTATTTATATAATTGTCGTAATTTCTCAAATACTTATACACATATAGTTGTAGAAAAAGGAAAATGTGGGGTGAAAACTCATTAACGATTACACCTCAAATGCTATCCAACGTATGGCAAAACTTCTATTATAGATTGAGTTATTGTTTGGCTTCAAGGAGCAATAGTTTTGAACCTTATTGTTGCTAATATTCTTTATTAATTTCGATAGGTACGTAAGAAAAGGAAGAACCACTTTTAGATATTTTCCATTTCTTTTTAGTTCTTCTTAGAATTTCTTAGTTTCTTTTTCAATTCTTTGTCGACGAACATAGCTGGGAAAAATAAAGTGAAAGGTGTTTAACGTTAGAGAAAATGTTTGACTTTGATGATACATTTTTCGTACAAACAATACAATATAACTACATACAATACACGTACAATACACACATTCAAACATCATTTTTCTAGATCGCTGTAAGATTTAATTATTGGTGACAAATTGTGTACTTCCTATAGAAAAGCTGAGAGTGTTAATGGAAAAAGTTACAAAAATATTAGGTCGTAATAATACGAATTTGGAATACTGAGGATTATTAAATTTTCTAACTTGAACCAACAAATGGCTAAAATATTTACCATGGTTATAAAACAAGCTTGGTTGAAAATGACTATTACTCACAATTTTCAAAAATTTCCTCGAATAATTCACTCCACTTCTAGTGTTAATTCGTACCATTGGGGAAATGTATTTAAATTAGTTAAAAGATAATGGAAAATAACTGGAATTGGACAATAGTCTTTTTATGAAAATGTATAAAATGACCTTTACTCAAGTTACGAGAGCCGCTTCCGCAGAAACTGCAAAATCATCAAAGATCACATGACGCTGCGACAGCAGTCCATCCTAAGATTACTACATTTTCTGTTTTTAATTCACTTTCTGTTTAGCCTCCTCGCGATAAACATCTATTGTAAATTAGTCGTGAATAAAATTCTTTTTAAAAACAATCTCTGGATTGCCGAATTTATAACTCTCAGGAGTTTTTTACAATTTTTGCAAGTGTGTGATGAGACATATTTGTGCTAACTAATATTATTAGAAAAGTGAATTACGAAAATTTCATCTGCGAAATGGGTACAAATATCTGTAAAAACTGGAATGTAATCAGACTGTGCTCTATTTAAACCAACGAGAAAGGTAGAAATAGCCATTACTCTACAGTAATTCGCCATTTCCTCGATTAAAATCGATAGGAACTTAGAGTATCCATTCAATAACGAATGGAAATAAGTGTGCACGTTTCTATTTTCTTGTATTACGAATGTTATGATGATTTAAAATTTGTCAGAAATGGTCGAAAATTACAATTTTTGTTTTGATTAGTACCATTGAAGAAGTATCTTATATCAGGAAACAGATGAGAAATAATTGGATGTCGTCAATTAGTACTCGTTAAAATAGAAATTCGAAAAAGATCACTACTTAAAAGTGTTCACAATTTCTTCAAATAAAATGAGAGGAGGAGTACTATTGTTAATTGATATCACTAGAAAAGGGCAACAAAAAGTTTATATTATTAAAAGTTAAAATTATGTACCTATCTGAAAAAGGATGAGGTGCAATTTGACTGCATATTTGTTAAACGACTGAGTAGGGCAGAAATGCCCATTACTAATAAGTGATCGAAATTTCTTCGATAACAATCAAAAGACATGTTGATGGCAAAAATCCAGTTTATCAACATGTACATTTTGACAATTACACCATTGAACCATTAATGGATTTTACTGAAGTACTTTTGAACCATTCTAAATACGTGACCGCCATTATATTTTAAGTAACAACACCAAAATTGTGTGTGTTATGGTGAATGCGCGTAAATGTTTTTGCGTGTATCTACATAGTGGAAATTTATTTTTCAGTTTTTTGGATATATTTCTATCAATAGGTATTCGTGTATATCGAAATTTCCTCATCGATGTACATTTTTCATTTCGATTCTATTCACTTATTAGTAGTACTTGAAATTAAAAAGATTTTATTCCACTTTGTGAAAACAAAAAAAAACCTGTGTAATGAAAATAAATTGGGTAAAATGGAAAGTTTAAATACCTACAAAGCAATCGGTAATATGAGATTGAGCCAATTAAAAACCTTAAATTAGTTAGTGAATCACATTTGTAATCAAATATATAAAATTTATATATTTATCCAAAACTGCAACTTTAGTCAATTCCCCGAATAGTCTACACTCCACACTATTTGTGATATGGCGATCCTAAATATTAAAGCCCCATCGAACGTTTGGCATAAGAATAACCAGAGCGGTTTCATTTCACATTATTCCTTCGCTATTGTACCTCTTACGTACGATAGATACCGTTTCTAAAATGCTATAGCACATCTAACTATTCTTCTCACGTCTCACATTATGAAAGTTTGAAGTCGCGTTGTACTCCGGGAAACACATTTCACCTGGCCATACTCCTACTGATACTACTTTACTTAGCACAGAGTGCACTTCATTGATTGTTGTGTAAAATGTTTCCACGTTCAAATTTTAAACTTCACGCTATTCGCAGCGAAATATTTCAGTTATATGGAGCTTTACTGCCCCGGTATCCGCTTCCTGTGAAACTTATTTTCATATCTGGTGGAACATTTCCACATCGAATCGAGGTCGATTTGGAAGGGTTAGAGAGATTTTTAAAGTGGAAGTAGTTTCTGATCGATATAGACAGAAATTAATAGTCTTAATAGTTAAGCAAGTAGAATTGTGACACGAACTATAAATAACTGGACAAGGTAGTAGAAGGACAATGCAGTAACTATTTTTGATGGCTTCTACAAAGCTCGTGTTGGCAACATTCCCAAGCATAACTCGGAGGACGGTATCAAGTAGCAAAAAAACAGTGCTAAAATACGTTCATTAATTATAGTTCCCTTGAGAAAATTATATATCAACGTTAATCAATTTCACCATCTCATACTATACACGTTTGGAATAACTGATGCCAATCGTTTGTTAAACTGGACTACTGGAAACGACGAAAGCACAGTTATAAATGACTCTTTATTAAATTATTATAAATGCCAAAGAGAATGCATTGATGAGTAAAGCAAATATTTCCACGTTAAGTCTGCAGTATGTACTTTTTACATTGTCTGTTTGGGTTAAGATTGAGTATATTCCCAGAGTATCAAGGAATATCGAAATCGATAATAAATTTGTTAGGAGTCATAAACTTCGAAGGCAAAACTATGTCCAAAAATTAATTTCAGCCAGTAAAGTGTCGGTCAATTCAATCAACTATTCGAAAATTCACCGGTGTAGCACGAATTCGATTAGGGATACGGGCGTTCTGGAACAAAGTATATATCCGAATTCGACATCTATGAGCCGATATTGATTTCCCTTGGAAACTTGATGTAAACTTTCAAAAATCCACATAAAACAGTCGCGTTTGCAGCAGTAAACCAAAGAGTTGTACGTGAGAGTGCACTTTTAGTGCCAGTAACAGCTATCGGGAAAGAGATTCTGGATAATATCTGCCTTTGGTGGGGATTCGAAGAACAATCTTGATATTATTCTAACGTTTTCCCCGGAGGGCAAAAAACAACTGCTCGGATAAGCTTTCGAAATAGAATATTTTTGCGGGTTCAGCTCTCCCGAGGGAAATCTTTAATGATAATATATGGTTCGCAGTCGCCCCGCAAATATATCTAATGATTTAAGTCGAAGGATATAAATATATTGTGAAATATGTTGTAGAATAGACATACGATTTCGTTGCGATCCCCGGGAGGAAATTTCAAAAATATTAGACTCATACGTCGCACGAAAATTTAAAAGAAATCGAAACCCATTACGAATTTCCTCGGTGATCAGTTTTAGAAAATTGGCTTCCTTCAGCATTTTTCTCTTACACATTTGTAAATGTTATGTAAAGACAGTTTAAGTTGTGATGCAAGTAGAATACTAATAAATTTGTTTTTTAAATGGTGGTGTACAAAGTACAGAATTATATGGAACATATCGACATTTTGTTTCATAATCCATCAAATCTAAATTTTCCTAGAACATTTCAGAAAGGTTACGAAAATTATTGTACATACAGAATGATAGAGTAAGAGTATTTTTACATGGAAAAATATATATGATAAATGATAAAATATATTTCTTCTGAAGGTTTCCACTTGCATTTTGTATGCAAAGTATCAAATGAGTAAAAACTATCTTTAAAGTTCTCCTCTGGGAATCTATTTTTCACAGGGTCTCTAGTTCATGCTACGTTTATAAAAAAATGAGATTTCTTGCGATTGGAAAAGAAATAAGTTAAGGATGGATCAGATTACACCTCGTATTTTATGTGTGAACATCTTTGCTTTTATCCATTTTTTGTTCTATAAAATATATTTACTTCAAAATAAGGTTTACAAGTTTCTGTCTTTATAATAAAAATTGGGGGTGAACTGTGCTGAACTTGGTGAACCTCAATACCTATTTAACACTTTAAGGGGCACCTTTATGAGGAACTTGCAACGAAGATGTGTGCCCCTTCTTTGTAGAGCAAAGGAGCGCCGCCTCTATCCCCATTCATCTGTCCCGTCACTTTCCAGGGACTGAAAAGTGGTATGCTGACCCGAGTTTAGTGGACAATGTCGCTTTATATTTGGCACGTTATAGTTTAGGGTCCGGGATGGTATCGAAAAGTAATATATCAGTGACTTATTGCTAGGAAGTGATATAGCGTCCTATATGACTATTTATATAAAATATTAGATTTGGTCATTTTTTTCTAGCTTATTTGCCTTCTTATTTTACCTGTTTTAGAATTTTATCATACCTTACCTTACGCCCTTTACTTATTTAGTTACAAAAATTTAAATTTTTTACCTAATGGTAATACATGTTTTCTATTATGTGTATAAATGCAAAAAGAAAAATATCGATGGTGTAACATTATTTTGTTGCTTTAAGGAGGTAAAAAGTATATATATATATATATATATATATATATATATATATATATATATATATATATATATATAAATCTGTAACTAAATGGTCGAGTGATGATCCAAAGAAGGGATGTTGAAAAATTTCAAGTTTTGGTAAAAGCAAATTACTGTAGAATTGCTGAAACTATTTTTTTGAATATGCATTGGTAATATTACGTATGTAATCCATTTCATAATTTTCCTCCTATAAGAAAGCAAATGTGATTACTGTTTAAAATTGCATTTCTAAGAAATATCTGTGACTTAATTTTTCTAATGGGGATATATGTATTCAGCCAAAACCCACTTATAAACTACGGTACATTAATTAAGTACTAGTGAAGACCGTTATAATAAGTATTAATACCGTTTTGAGTATTAAGTATACTAAGACTGGCATTAATCATACTAAGCCTAATTTTCATTTTAGTTATTGCAAGTTTGGAAATATCTCTATTATTAATCTTATAAGTGAGATTTTATTGAATTGTATTATGTCTAAGAGTTAACCTTATTTATAATAAAACATATTAACGTTAGATATATTATAGGTCTTACAAACAAAACAACCAAATTATTTTCTTTATTAACATTCTATATGTAATATTTCAAATATATTTTCGTAGTATTTTTACTAATTTTCTTAGCAAGATGCCAAGATTTCTTGTTATATATGCTGGCCATATTAGTATAAATTCAATAAAAGCTAGATTTATGAAAACAAAATTGTTGGGCCCTAACCTTGAAAACAAGGGATTATGAAAACATATTATCGCTTTTACATCTTAGTTTTAGGAGTTGCAAAATCGGTTTCTTCTGCTAGAATTTTAATACAGTAAATATATTTGTGCAAGGGTTCAAAAGTTTTCAGATATTTCAGAGTAAAAATATCTAATAATAATAATACATACGAAATATATACAAATAACAACTTAACTTACACTTTTTCGATAATTATTTTCCGCTTCTTTCATTCACCAATTAATTTTTATAATCAATATTATGATATATGATACTAGTTATTATATTGTACGTTCTGGGAGACAATTAAACGCGGTAATGATCATTTTAAATTTTCTTTTTTGGACAGTACTGACAGATTCCAACCACATCTATTTCCTTATGGTTTTCGCATAATCCGTGTATAGAATTTTATTAACGGTTCTAAATTTTTAAACGCGTGAGTAACAGTCATTAACAATCGTCGAATTTCATTTTAGGTTACTTTCACAACTCAACAAAATACAAGCATACGAATTTATTTCCATTTCGTTTTACACTAAAACTCTTTATAAATAAGCAATGCTGAAACATACCTTAAACACCCGTATGATTTACGAGTTGCGTTTCGCTGTTCATAAAAACAAACTTGTTTCATATTTCAGTAGGAAAATTCAGATATTACATCGGCGCAAAAGGAAACCACTTTCGAAAAACAAATTTTCACATAAATCACTCTCCGAGTCGTCGTCGATGTTTACCTTCGATCATGCGAGAGATCCTTCCTTCATATTTTCTATCCGTTCCTCCGCGAGGTGTGTTAGAAAAAATCTTAGAAGGTGTCATCCGGCATTCGCGAAATTGCGGGCCGACAAAAGGGAAAAGTTTTATTATAGTTCCGATTTCGGGTCGTTTTAGTTTTCCGTACTTAAACTCCTCCGTTTGATCGGATTAAATTTTCAACGCCACGTCACGATCATAAGAACGACGTATCATACATAATAGACTATATCCACCGCTCGAAGTTCCTTTTTCCCGTAATGACGTATTCGCATGAATTATACAAGATACTTCCATTAGTATGTTCGCTGCGATGCTTAATTTGATATTCCGCAGTAAATTATTTCACACAACTAACAGCACGTAATTAGTCGACGTTATCGATCACTTTTTTCTTCTCAAAGACCAACACATTAATTTTTGTCATGCGAGCTTAAGGCCTATACATATTTTAACGCCTTTAGCAAGTGCATTCAAAGGCTTTTGCCCACTTTTTTATTGGAAGGAGAGATTAAATATTTCGTACCTGGATGTTCGTTTATTTGATATTTTAGTGAGTTAAAAGGTTTTCGTTGTGATGATTTTAAAACGAAAGACACGTTGTCACATGAGAAAATATAATGGTAGATAAAATAGTGTTTTATATTTTAAATCGCTATACTTTGGATAAATTAGATTATGCTAAAAAACTCACAATAAGTTTTCAGAAACTCCATATAAAAAAATCCATAATTCGAGTAGAGTTAAGTAAGGAAGAAGTGATATTACTGTTACACAGTGCTTCAAAATTGGCTTTTCTATCTCACAAAATGTTGCCAAATCTTTCGACTCGCCCCATAAACTAGTACCTCAGATGTTATTTCATCAAATGTATTCTCTATTGAACATAACTCGCTTACTGTATAAGGGCATTCTTTCCAAACGTTTCAATGAACAAAAATAGCTTGTCGGAGTATTCCCCTCCACAGGTATTTAATTAGTACGCGGAAGCCATTTAATTAAATTAATTAATTATATTAAAGTACGTTTGTGTGCCTGGGGTTTATGTTAAAGGTGGAATTATATTGGATTATCAGCTGCGTTACGAAAATGAGCTGGTAAATAACATCACAATATGCGACCAACTGCATTATTAAAAGGTGTTACATCGAGGATAATTTAATATATTGATAATGTATTGGAAGGTTAGAAACCTTTAGTTTAGTTAAAAAAAATTTGAAAGTTAAAAAGTTTGTTTAGTTAGAAACGTTTCAAATGTTTAAAATGTAAAGGGATATAAGGACGCAGGCGGTAATTTAATTTGGCTAAAAGAAACTGACGAAATAGTATATTTTTCTGGATTCAAAAGCAAACAAATGATCTAACTTAACTTATTACTATTCGGTATAACTTCAATTATGACACTTTTGATTAACGCCAGAAGTATGTTGTTAGTTAGTTGGATATAAGGCTTCAAGAAATATTGTTCTATAATCATCGTCTTGGTGTATATAGTTATATACACAGTATAAGTTATATAAACTATATGTTTAATGAATGAGCATTCATATTTCCACAAAGTGGATATCTTTTTGTTTTAAAAAATGCGTCATTCGTATTCATTCCATGAACAAACCCACTCGATTTTGCGGCCGTTTCGGCTTCCTCTCCATTTAAATATCCCGATGATTATGAAATCGGAAAATAGCTCGCAAAACCACAAAATCACGTCTTTGTTATTGATTTCCTCAAAACACCTCGGAACGTATTGAAAGCCCTTTGGCTTCCGCAGGGTCTGATATCCCTCCGGGCTACCGTAATTCATCTTTGGCGTTCATTTTTTATTCGAACTAAACATAAAACTCCGATCTGGCATCATCCTCGATGGTTTTATGATGATGCTGGTAGCAGGCTGGATGTGTATGGAAAGAACCGGCAGTAAAATTCGGGCTAACAAAGCAAAAGAAAAGTTTTATTACCGAAACTCCCTATAATGCAGAATCCCCTCTCTCACTCGCGCTCTCTCTCTCTCTCTCTCTCTCTCTCTCTCTCTCTCTCTCTCTGTCTCTCTCTCTCTCTCGCTTTATATTTATTCGCCTGCGTGGAACAACTGCGTATTCACAAGGGACGCAGAAATTTTAAGGGTATATGTAGGGGTCGGTTCCACGGGAAACTTTCAGTATTTTTATTTTCTTAAAAGACTCCAAGGGATTAACTTATAACACCTGTAGATTACGTTTATGCATCACCTGAATAATGCTCCGAGTTATATTCGGCTACGGTGATTCGACTGAAGATAAAAACATTTTAACATTTTAAAATACAACGATAGTAAAATATCAAACTTTCCAGAAATTCTGGTACTGTTTCGAGGTAAATTTTGTTTACATTTCCACTCATTACATTTAAGTCAAACTAAGATGAACAAAGAAATCGTCAGGGTTATTTGCGCAGAGAACTTTGATGAGAGATTGTTACATTTATCCAAATACCATTTGGTTTTTACTACCCGAGAGGCAGTAACAGGGGGTCGTGATGAATAGTTCATAAATGACGCTTGACTGTATGTTTCTAATAATGCATTCGAGCTACCAGAGTGGTCGAGTAGTCAAGTAGAACCTTCTTAGGCATAATTATGTACAGAACGGTTGTTACAAGACGTGAAATGTATTACTTTATTTATTTACATTTCCATTAGTCATTATACTCGAATCAATTTGCTTCGTAATAGTTGATAGAAATGCTTTTCCTGACATTAAAGTATGAGGTAACCGACTACAAACATATGTATATTTCCTTGATTCATTTTGGGTTTTATCTTGTCCTCTTGACTAAAATAGATAAAAATTGAAATAACGTTAGTGTAGTCTCAATGGGTTTATATCTGCAACCATCTCTTTGAAAATTTTGTCAGCAAAATTTGTCAGCCAGTTGTTCTGAACACTGAAGTTTTCTACTATGAGACGGTATTTTATCTGCTACTTTCTCGAAATCTAAAGTACTATTTCTTGAAATATTAGTAAGTAAATAAATAACAGAATTTTGTTCATTATGTATATAAAAATGCAAATATCTCTAATATAAGGTAATTAGTATTTATTTTGTAAAGTAAAATTTGTTTGACAACAGTGATAGTTATGGGGCGTTTAATTACACTTGAGACTTTATTTATAAGTATTTGACTGGCCAGCATTTTGTTAAGAATAAGTATTGGGGCAGCCTTGGTGTAGTTCTATTGTTTAGATTAAATCAAGTTTTCAAGAGCGGTCAAAAGATAAGAATGTCATTAGAAGGGTTGACAATTCTACACTAATGTTAACTGAAACACTAACATAACCAACGTAACCATTACGTACACACTCCCTTGTTCACATACCTCGTACCTATACCTTGTACACATACCTGGCATCGATGCCTTGTACACAGGCTACGTACGTAGTCTACATAGATAGCCTTTTTACACATATCTCGTACACGTACCTCATACGCATTCCTAATACACATATCTACACATACTTCGTATATACACCTCGTACACCTACCTCGTACCCATACCCCATACATTTATCTCGTACAAAAACCTCGTACAATGATGTTTAGTGTAGTGTTAACATGTAAGGATGCACCACTCAACATCGGATGACACGTGTTATTTGAAACTTCTTGGATTATTTCAAAACCGATACAAAAATTTAAACAAAACATTTTAAACTATAATCCCGGTAAAGTACCAAACTTTTCAGAAATCTATGGTGCGCCGCAAGGTTCTGTTTCGAGGCCTTTAGGTTAACTTTGTTAACACGTATACTTGTCCCAAAGACAATTTAAAATGGACAAAAGAAATTTACAGGGATGCCTGAGGAGAGATTGTTAGCTCGTAACCTGAAAGTGGGATCATGATACGTTTGGTCGATTGAATAGTTGATGCAACATGTATAAAATGTTGGGGTAAATGGTTTACGGCTTCGTAAAGTGACTTTGGTTCAAGAATACATTTATGGATAGTTCATAGGAGACAAAGGCACGAATGCGTCTGAAACAAGTATCTTATATGACAAATATGGATGCCTTAGCACCAACATAGTTTGCATGTAAAATTACAATTTGAGTAATTTTCGGCCATTTCTGCAAATTGGCAGCAGAAGACAATAATTATTCGCTAAGTAAACAGTAACCGTAGAGACTTTTCCCTTCGACAATTAATGGAAATTTTACTTTCCGCCACGTTTCCAGTAAATTCAACGGGTGAAAAGCCTTCTGCTTGCCTTGAGGGAAAGAGCAAATTTTTAATAAATCAGTTGTTGAAGCAGTCGCCATTCGTTCCGGCAATATCCTTATGCTCTGGGTCAGAGTTTAATCCAAGTTTTTTCAAGTTCAGAGTTTTTCAATTTAAATTTTTTAGGCATCGCATTAATTTGTAAATGTATTCACTTTTAGGACTGGAGTCCGTTTGTTTAAAATCCCGGTTTATTATTATATCCAAGGGTTTCACTGCGTCATTCCTTCTTTTTAAATTTCTCGAGCAGAGGAGTTGAACTTTAAATCAGGCTAACTCCTGATACGATGCTTACTCAGGTTAATTTATGCTAATTTAACGTCGCGAATTTATGACGAACTTTATCCGTAACTACGTTCGCATATCAGGGAGCATTCGAGAGATTTGTGCAACGTGATGGAGATACCGGTAGTTTGGAACTACATATTGAATGTCGAAGAGACTCTGAGAGAGACTTTGTGGTTATTAAATCTAGTTTGCAACTTTGCATGAAAGATAGTTTGAGATGGTCTGATAGGGAATTGCTTCGTTTAAGGATCCCGACAATTTTTTTTAAATTGTTTCAAACTTCCACTGTCACTAAAGAAAATATTTTTGGACAACACATGTTCGTTCACTTTGGAATTGCATTACTGGTAGTTACCAGCACCTTTCCAGCAGCCAAAATTGGAACATTTTGAAGACACCTCATTCGCGTAAACCCGTCGAAACTTCGTGTTAGCAGTTAGTTATCGTAGTGACTGATAGTATATGCCACTAACTTCACTAATGATTTGAATTGTCCCAATTGTCAGACATTCATGTTGTATTTGTAATCTCGATAAGGATACTGCAGGTATCCAGGTATACAGGTATACAGGTATACAGGTCGAATTTGGAGATTTAGAGAAGGCGAAAAGTTGGATTTTTTCTTCTAAAACCCGCCCTTCGCCCTAACAATCACAAATTAATGTGTAAAATTTATTTTACTCTTGTTATTTTACATCAGCATATAATAGCAAGCTATAAAGAATGTACGAAATATACACGCAATTCTAGGGTTTGTTAGAATCGTGCAATCTTTGAATTATTTATAATGAATAAGTGGGGGACGCCCTTTAATTTTAAATATACTATTCTCATGTCCAGACAGCCTTACCAGGATATAAAATTACAGCTATCAGATTCCTAGAACAATGTATATGCTTTCATCAGTTAATAAAATTTGTTTTATTTTGTTTGATGTTTTCAATTTTCTTAACAAATTTTGTGAATAGAGTTTCAAGCAAGTAACTTTATAAACAGTTTCAAACGCTTTATCAACTTATATTGAGCATTATTTTTTGATAAATTTGCTGCGGTTTAAAATCATTTTGTCGTGTTCTTATGCTTATAATTCGAAAGACATTACTTATAAAGTTGTTTAAATATTTGGCCATTTGACTTATCCAAAAGAGCTTTTTACCATTATCAATAAATGTGCCTATCTCTTTTCTATAAAAATGAATCCAGTAACACATAAGAATGTTTTTATCTCTCTGTAAAATTATCATAAGTATATGAAGGAGCTTATATGATATTTAAAACCTAAAACCCAAGACAAAGTGTTAATGAAAACTTTAGAATAACTACTAAGTCCTCTTTCACCCACTGCAACTACAGGCAAAAGCTGTAATCCATGCACGCCACCTCAAAATTACTTTACTACAAGAACTTTAGCTACAGGAGGTGGTCGATAACTTCACACCGATCATTTAATTTATTTTTGTAAGAAACTTTTTTGTTTTGTATAGATTTTTTGAGTAAACTCTACCGATACTGCTTCGAACGTGATCAAGGGCTAAGGAAAATAAAGAAGAAAAACGGTCTAAAATTAATGCTCTTACCTGACGGTTCTATTTAATCATACACTCTTTTAACGATATTGATACATGCACGTAGAGCGTGCTGAACGTGTAAAATTCACTAAAAGGCTTTCACCCGTCCTAGAAAATTTTGTTGCATGTCTACTTCTTTTCGTTTTTGATAGACGTTCGAATATTAAGAGAGCTCACTTAAGTAGATGGTATTCACGTGTTAGACCTTTAGGAATTCCTTGACATTTGCAATAGAAATATTTAAAGATGTTGCTTGAGTTTACTGCTGAAATTGCTGAATATTTTCGATTTAATACGAACGTGATTGAAGTTGATTGCGAACTTTTTATATTGAAACGTTAAAAAAAGTTATATTTTCGATCCACGTGTTTTCCAGGTAGAAAACATTAAATTTTCCATGGATGAAAGCTTTTAAGCAAGTTTTCATATTCATTTTTGTACCGTTAAGAGATTACTTTGAATCATAGTCCCATTTTTATCCATTACAAGATACCGCCAGTGACAATTAGGAATCGCTAATATGCTTTCAGGGAGGGAAATAAAAAATATCTTTATGAATGCTCTTATCTCTGAAAGGATAACAAAATAAAGAATATGTACGTTAGGAGCAACGGTAGCAAAAATTGCATAAATACTTATTCGGTGTAGGTACTTTTTCCGCCATAAACTCTTATCAAACAAAACGACATATGTAACGTTCTTTTATTTCAACGAAGGAAAAAGCTTTTCAGCGTTTAAACCACGAAGGAGGCGAAACGGGGAAAGGGAATAAAACGGAGAATTATTAATTTTCAAGTTTATCGATCGAATTGAGTATTCCAAGGCGACATTTAATTAAAAGTAACTACGTTACCGCAATATAATGTTATTATAAACGGTCTGACTCATATCAAAAGAGTAATCAAATCTGGAATTCAAAAATTTATCTCGCTTAAAATTAAATCGGTAGCTAGATATCAAGGTATAGATAGCAATAGATCAAAGGTAAATTATATTGTGTCCATATGGATTGAGAGACACCCTATATATCAAGAGATCAAATAATTAGAATTGGGTTGTATCAATTCAAACTCAGGCTTCTACCAAATGACAGACGACTAAATGCGTTGTATTACAAACGTGTCGAACGTATGCGTTACGTTAGTATCACTTTCCCTTTAATAATGTTTGTGTAAATAATTTCCACGTTTTGACCAATAAACGTATCCAGGCAACGATTTTTTCAAAGTATAATCGGCATTTACATCATTTTGATCGTAATTTTGACGTGATAAAATCAACCGCTAACGGGGTACTAAAAAAAGGCTATATAAAGAAGCACAGCTTATCGTTCTCCACAGATACTTATCATAAATATCGTAGAAATTTCTTTCATCGAATTTTTATATCGGTGCCTTCCCGTAACAGACATATCCAGTTATCCCACAAACAAACGCGCATAACGCACACACAAAAATATATAAAATTTCTCCTGGCGCGACATCCAAACAACTTTTTTATTCTGATATATGTTAAAATTTCGTGTCTCTTGTGAATACGCGTTCTTTTACGAACACATGGAAGAATACAGTTATGCCAGGCAGTAAGGAAGTATTTAGGGGATAAAAAAATCTGGAGGGGGATTTTAGTGTTATTCAAATCCCAAGATGAAAACATGGAAACTAATTTTACATGAAGGGTTTGAAAAGTAGAGTAGTCAGAGCGTTATGTTTTTCTTTGTGGGACGGTTCATTTATGAAGTCTATCCAGGCATGCATAACAATTAGAACATCCTCGCAGTTTTAATGGTTCTTAAAAGGTCAAGTGGTTTTAAAAATAGTCGAGGGTTTCGTGATGCCACAGAAGAATTTCACATTAAAATAGTTCATATTTACAACAAAGTACAACTACGAAGCAAGCGAAATTTAAAATGCAATGATTTATAAAATTTGCTTGTCTGTTTAACACCCTTTTGCCCATAGAGGTTAAGGTTTCTAGGCGTCATTTCACTATATGTTGATACCTATTTTAACTATATGTCCTTAAAGCCTGGTTTTGTAGCAGAAATGGCCGTGTGTATTGTTTTATTATACACTGATGTACATGTATTGTAAACAAACTGGTGTGCTTGTTCTACTGGTTACAATCGATCGTAATAGCCCCAAGTCCTAGATAGGCCAAGAATTAAATTCCTCGCTTACGGTTTAAAGGCCAGACTGACTTTAAAATGGAATGTAGAAAGTTTTTGGAATATCTCTATTTTTCCAATTTAAATGTCATCACGCTTTAGAAATCTATGAAATTCTAAACATTTTCGGGATTTTTATACCAAAAAATCATACTTCAAAGTCAATCCCAGAAGATTTAAATAATATCCTTTTAATTTTAAGCGCTACAATGAACTGTGGATAAGAATTTCTGGTTTTTTTGTAGACACTCGACAAAAATGGAGGAAAAGTTTAAGGAAATTCAAAAATTACCCGTTTTCAGAAAACTCGCGTACTACAGGAAACATGTAGATTTTCCTAATTAATATCAAGTAGAATCTGCCAGTTTTCGGATTGATTGAAATATTAGAATCACGCTGCAAACCTATGGTGGTTACTTTCGAATTACTGATGGACCGAATGAATTAAAATGATTCCTAGATTTTCAGAAGTTCCAAGCATTTTTGTTTTAATTTTTTATATTTGAAAGAATCTAAAAATCGACTCCAGAAGTTATCCAGAACTTTAAATTACAAAAAGTGTACCATGCTACGGAGTATTAAATGGCGCCACCGTTGTAAGACGTCACCGCTGTCAATAATTTTGAATATATTCGGACTTTGTTTACTTAATTACACTGGCAGACGTCCGACTATTACTCGAGTTTCGTTTCTATTTGTGTATAATACCAAAACCGTCCTGCACAAGAAATATTGAATACACCTGTTTAAAGTGTGTAAATGCAATCGTCCTTTTATTTTCACTGGAGTTTATTGTGTGAAGCGATGTGTTTACTCAAAGGGTTTGTTGTTGGTTTTGTGGAACGTGAAAGTAGATAGACTTTTGTGTACATATAACATTTTGAGAGAGGACTTAAATGCGTTATTAAATAATAAAAGACAATACAAATCGAATGCGAAAATTTCTCTCGCGAATGCGAGGTTTTCATCTTGTCTATCACTACTTTTTTAAACTTCATCATTTGATCATTTAATAGCAATATGAACATAATCACTAGGATTTGTGACCAACACGGCACGACTTATTATCAACAGGATTTCATCGAAGTATAAATTCAATGGATTTATATCAATAATGAGTTCACGGTATGTAATACTTTTTGAAAAATAGACAGATAATAAATACATTTCCCAAAAATTCATAACGATGAGGCGTCCGAAACTGAAACTCAACCACATGTACAATTTTCAAACCTTCCGTGAATAGGTAGTAATTTCGTCATTTCGTTACTTCGTAGCTCCATGAATCCTGGTATAGGAAGTTTAAGTCAGAGAAAAAATTAGATTTTCCTAAATGGATTCCCACAAGTTCTAAAAAGTTTTCACCGTCAGAATTTCTGTCACCAGAAAGTGTGAATCGTGCCAAAGAAAACTGTTGAGGCTTCTTTATCATTTTGAAAAGCAAGAATGGGTTTGTTATTGTATCTTTCAGGTTTAAGAAAATGTCAAATGCTTCAGTTTTCATTATTAACAACCAATAATTTAAAGTCCATTGTTCTTTATGGAACCTTTCAAATCCATAGAAAAGTACATAGTTACGTAATAATTTAATCTGAATTTTAAACAGGTCTAACTCCAAATTTCAGAATTTTTTTTACAACCTCAAAAGGACAGAAATGGCTTAAAATCGAAATTTGAAGTTTTATGCTTCATTCTTTTAATTCCTTCAGGATCCTTGTAAAATGTAGTTTTGCTGATCGTTCTAAGATAAGTTTTTGATGCTTTCTTTTTGTAATTTCGAACAAATGAAAGTCTGAGTCATGAAGAGGTTTCTTTAGAACTTTGGAATGCTAGAATGGATTATAAATCTAGAAGGCTTATGGGAATTGCAATCGCATTAATTTTACTTATAGATTCAGAATCCAAAAACCTCAAGGGGCTTCAAAGAAATCTCCAATGGCTCTCCTGGAGCCTTCAACAGCTCCAAAGGAAATCTTGATGGTATACGAAAATTCCACAAAATTACGGTTTCATTTTAAACGTAAAAGCGATTCTATAACTAAGATTTCAAATGATTAGAAGATTTCTAGAATTTTAAATTAACGAAAGCGCCTTAAAATCGAAACTAGAAAGGTTATGCAAATTTCAGATGAATGTTTCCTTCTCGTAATTTTAAACATTATAAGGTTTCAATCATGATCAAGGAAAATTTAAAATTTTGGAACACCAAATGGGATTTAAATTTGAATCTATGAAGTTGAAGGAAATTAGTAAATATTAAGTAAACTAGAACCATTATATTTTATGTGGAACCTTCAGCTGTCCCCAAAAGAAATCTAGATAGTTTATGTAAATTTCAAACAAATTTATTTTAATTGTAAACTTCACAAAGAGTCTAGAACACAAATTCTAGAGGTTTTTATAGAACTTTAGTTGGCCGAAACTACCTTGAAATGTGATTCAAAGTTTTGTGAAACTTTCAACTTTTATTTCTTCAGTGACCATAGAAAATAGCAAGATTTTCCTACAGGTCTCAAGTAGAATCTAGAAGCTTTTTTGTTTTGTTATCAATTATTACGGTTTTAGCAGTTCCTTTCAGTGGCGCTATGATGCATGGCTTTTTTTACAAAATTTTGCTGAGCCCTAAATTAAATAGATAGTAATTTAACCTATGCCTTGGCCCTTTTGGACATACATAGTACACCGATAAATTTTATTAGTATTCCATAAATTCTTAAGTGAATTTAATAATTAGTGCACGACTTTGATAAGCTACGAAGCAATAAGTTTAATAGCAATAACATAATGTAAGTTCCTACACGCAGACGGGTAAAACTCAGATTCCTAATTTACTTGGTAAATACTTGTAGCAGGTAAATTTCTATACCAGAGGTTCTCGATGTCCTCCATTAGACGATAGATTAAATAATGAGGAATGGATACACTATCCAAACAAGTAGAAAAAGAAATCCCCAAGAAATAATGTAATTATTTTGACCTTAAAAAATATAAATAGTAACTATACCAATCTGTCATTTCAATTAATGACGCATTCATCAAATTTGGTTAATTAGGAGCATAAAACGATAACATCATTGTACAAGGTAAACGGTTAATTTTATGTTAAATAAATAAAATTTGAGACTAACTTTACATCCTATATGAAAGTAAATAACGACTAAATTAAATGAACAAATGTGGAAAATATACGATAGCCTTCGACATAGTCTTTTTCGGTAATACCTCATTCAGCATGGTAGAAATATATTATGAACGTCCAAGTTAAGAAAAATCAATTTCGATATATGAAATGAATTGTCAACATTGTCATCGTTCTCAAAAAATTATGAGTTAGAATTTTTGATTAACCCTAATTTTTGGCACATCAAATACACACCTATTCAAATATGTCAGGTCACAAATATGTTCATAAAAAAAGAGTTGGTAAACCTAACTGTTTTTACTACGCTTTGAATGCCTACAATTTTTATTTGACACTTTTCTCTAAATGAGCCCTAAAGGACAATTTAGTCTGAGCATTTTCAGTTTCTTAATTTTCTTCAAATCGGCCTTAGTGACTTCTTCATGATTAAGAAATTTGACTTAACTTTTGTTTAAAACGTTTCTTTCTTAAATCGCCTTAACGGACACTTTAGTTTTAACTATGTATGTATTTCCTTATTTTCACGGAAACAGCTCGCAAATTCGCACCTTGATTTATATATCTAATACCTATGACTCATTTATAATAGTTTTTCTACAATTGCCTTAAGGGCATATTGCTCTTAATACTTACTTTACTTTTTTCTCTAAGACCTTGTTAACGTATGCAAATGTATTACAACAACTGTTAGTCGTAAGCCTGGAAGATATGCTCTTTATTACGAATACCATATACATAATTTAAGCCATTTTCAATTCGGTTTTCTGAAAGAAATGAAAAACGCAACCAATTTACGTGCAGCAATGCTTAAAATAAGTTGGTATAGTAATTTACCAGCTTTATTTCAGCTACATTTTGCTTGCAATGCGCTCTGTTGCCTATCTTTGTGCCATCCCTTTCGGAGAAAATTACCTTTCAAGTCGTCGCAGCAACTGTTTAAACACAATCTCATTTTTGTCCTCCGACCAGTTCTTGTATTATTAAAAAAGAGTTCGTATTCCTTTAAAGAATAATTCGCGCTTAGCACTGGTAAACACTAATTTTCTTAAAGAAATTAGGACATCGTTTTCATCGCAGCTTCTTTCCAGGGAAAAAATAAATTATCGCTTGAATGGGCGCGTTTTTTACCGTCAAGATGGAAACGAGAGCGCAATCCTGATAAAATGTGTAGAACATTTTTATTCTTTCGTCTTCTTCATTTCCCGTTTTACTCGAGTGTTTTGCTCATTTCCTAACACATCATCGGACTTCAGAAATCAAATGGGCTATTTGTTAAAGTGACTTAATCTTTACGACTTTTTTACGCTCACTGAAAATACTTTGCAGAATTACAACGTCAACATAAAATAGTGCAGTTGTAGGTGATACTGAAATATATGATAACAGTATAACTTTCCATGGAATTATTTGGATAGTTAAATTTTGTTTTTCGGGCAGAAAGCGTAAAGATGTTTTAAAATTGAAATGACAACTTAATGTTTTAAATCGCTAGTTAGACTTACTTGGATAGTTTTCGACACGTGAAGATATCGTCCTGGATTTCAAGGGGTCAGCACATTGGATCAACCAGTATCTGAAACAATAGAACCTTTGTTTCAGGTCATCTTTCATTTGTCATTTACAAGTGTTTTAAGCCGTTGTAAATCTGAGGGTAGAAAGGAAGTTTTCAGGAAATCATAAATATCTTCAGACAATTTTGAAACACAATTAGACCAAAAAATAGTCGAGTTTCTTACTGGGCGTTAAAATTAAAGCCATCATAACACTAATCGTGTTCAATTTCCTTCAAATTCACTACTCATGCTAATACTTGTCTCAAAATCCTTTATAAGTCTAAAATTTAAATTTGATCACTGTACTAGAATATTTTAAATTTTTATGTCCTCTTCCACTAAAAACTGAAATATTTGTTAGTCAAACGTAACTAGTGTTTTAACCGAATTTGCAATTTACCAAGTTAAATTTATGTGAACTTTAAATTATCGTGCTTTTATTTGTTACGAGGCAGTAAAATGACCGTTTTGTTAGTAATACTTCGGCTTAAAAAATTCAAAAATAAAAATTAAAAATTGGAGTTAACGTTCACGCCACTAAAATTTTTTAACTATTTTTCTGCCCTTCTACCGTGTGCATAAAATATCAAATTGGTCCATCGTTGGAATGTTCGGTATGTCCGCTTGTCACCGCCTACTGGAAAATATTCCATTAAATTTCCTCGACGAAAAGTTCAATGCGTCGAAAAGTGGTAACTTCGCTTATGCAGCGTTACACTTTCCTTGATGGCGTTTTTGCCTTTTCGCCGTCAGATTTATGACATGTTAAATCTGGTCCGAGTCCGACGGATAAATCACATCGAAATTTTCAAAGTAAATCAAACCATTTGTATCGAGCAAATGTAATAATGATTTATGCCCGGACATTTGGATAGATTACAAAACCGGATTTCGCGTTAATACCGGCGGCTGCCCTATACGGAGCTAATGCCTCAGAGCCTAATGGGCGCGTACAGATTATTATGGATTTTTTTAAACTCGGTGGATTATTCCTTTCGCAGGGTCGACCGTGGGTGAATCTCATACGAGCGTCTCTCGATGGGATTGGGATCCGATATTTTTTAATTATTTTGTTATGGAACATTTGAATTATTCAATTTTACTTATTTCTTATTTACTTATTTTCTTTGCCCTAAATGGAGGTTTTGCGTTGATTCTTGGTTGTTATTTGTGTAGATTTCTTAACAATTGAATTTTTCCTGATGAGTTTCAACAAGACCGAAACACGCTTATACAGAAGAGTTATAATTTAGGGTTACAGTTCCAAGGAAGACTTGTGAAGAAGTAATATTTCCTAATTCTATTAGAGAAGGTGAGAAGACTAAATAGGCACATTTTTCTTTTGTACCGTTATAATCATCTCCACTTTAACTTGCCAATTTGTTTTAATTAAATTATATTCACATACATCAAATGCAACGAAATATTAACATTCGTTTTTAATTCCTATTTCCACATTTGAAACAATACAATCTGCCGCTTTGCGATAAGTAATTGAATTAATATCACTGTTACGACGTCTTGGCACATTCCATTAAATCCTAGGGATCATACATCCTATATACCGTCTATATTCGTCTATAATCGTATAAAATATATGTTAATTTCAGCAGAAAATATTTTTCACTTATATTTCTGTTTTATTCTGTTATATTACCGAAATATGTAAACTGTGTCGTAGAATACTAAAGGGAAAAAGTTGGACAACGCTCGTTGTTGTATAAAAAATACAGTGGGGGTATTCTACCCCACATGGCTATGTTAAATACTGAAAAAAAGCAACTTACATATTTATTATGCTTTGAAATTGTTTGTGAATGTAACCATTGCTTACAAAAACAATTGTTAAAAATATTTTATTTAGGTGTCATCTACTTAATTATTAAAAAAATAATTAAAGTTATTTTTGAAGGATTCTATAAACATCTCTACAGGTCATTTAAGTCAAAATTCAATGCACATCAAGAATGGAGAAGATAACACCTGCCAAGGTTTCCAAGAGTAATTTGATCAAACATAAATGACCTTAACCTTACTTTTTTGGCACGCTAAATGCACACGTATTCAGTAGTTAACCTATGAATACGCTGCTAAGAGGACAGGACCTAAAGTGGAGACGATAACATCGCTCATTGTTGCCAACATGAAATATGCCGATGAACTTGAATCTCAGTATAACAGTTACTCTTCTTCTATTCAACAGTTGGTATATATGACGTTACATTGTCACATACGACCAATTTAGTTTTATACGATCTCTATTTCATTAGTATTTTTATTGTATTGTACCGGTGATGAAACGACGCCACTGTCTATTCCAGCAATCCTCGCGATGTAAAAATGGGTCCAGCTGCAGGTTCCGACATCGGCGTGACGGAAAAACGTTTCGTCCCGAAACGTTCTTCCGTCACGCCGATGTCGGAACCTGCAGCTGGACCCATTTTTACATCGCGAGGATTGGTGGAAATAGCAGTCAACCGTTTTCTCCTTCTGGTATCCGCCAGGGGCCCAAGAACATACCAGAATCTCAATGTCGGTGAACCTAAACAGTACTTCCAACATATTCCTCACGACCCTCCAGTCCAGGCCGTCCAAGCCGCACGCCAGTTTTGGTATGGCCAGCTTTCCAATGCCTCTACCGAGTAAAACCACTCTCAAATCGCATAGAGTGTTCCATACATCTTGATACGTTGGCTTCTCGTATGACCTCTTCTTGGTGACCAAGTAGAACACCGACCTCCCCTGAGAACCGTCATCTTCTATCACCAAGGTGCGTCCGACTGCCGGGCCCTGCTGCTCTAACTCATCGAGTTTTCCGAACTTCCGTCTGAAGACTGTCGCTATCCCTCGGGACATCTTCAAATCCCACTTCTGACACCAGTGTGCTAACGAATAGTCCTCGGGCACCTCGAACAGGTTACGATGCTCTTCCCTAGTGACGCCGAACCTCGCTTTCCCTGTACCTCCATAGGCGCCCATGAACTGCTCGAAAGACAGCTCCACCTCCTCTCCTTGAACCCGTGTGACTTGCTCCTCCAGGTCGTGGTTTCCCTCATACGGTGCCAACCGGTTAAAATGCACCACCCTGGGTTTTCCATTAGGGACCTTAACGATTCGGTAGACGACATCGTTGATACGGGCCTTGACGACATAGGGGCCCTCCCACGCTCTCTGCAGCTTCGGCGAGAGTCCACGTCGTCTCTGTGGATTGTAGAGCCACACCAAGTCTCCCTCGTTGTAAAGGCCGTCGTCCGCTCCAACGTCATACCGATCCTTCATTCGGTCACTGGCGATCCTGAGGTGGCCTCGAACCAACTCGTGAATTTCATCCATCTTCCTCCGGAGCTTGGTAACGTAATCCTCTCCTGCCAGGTCTTCCCCAGGTCTACACCCAAACTTCAGGTCACACGGGAGCCTCATTTCCCTGCCGAAGAGAACGTTGGCCGGGGATTGCCCAGTGGATTCATTTACCGCTGATCGGTAAGCCATCAAGAAGAAGGAAAGGTGTTGACACTCCGATGGGCAAGGTCTCCGGGAGAGGGCGTCGGCATTCCGGTGGGTTTTCTCCTGCGCGGTCGGTCCCTCCTTCCTCGGTCGTTTACAGGAACGACGCAGGTGGCCAACCTCACCACAATTCCAACAGCGGACGGGTCTTGTCTGCTCGTTTTCCACCAGGCTTTTAACGGCGTTGACCAGTTGCTCAATGGAGTCTTCCCTGGCACCTTCGTTGGAACTGTCAGCCTCATTGAGAGCCCTTACCCGACCATGGCAATTGGAGGCCTCGGTAGCAGCCTCAAACTCCAACGCGATGGCCAGGGCATCTATCAGGGTCTTAGGGCGCGCCAACCGCACCGTCCTCTGAATTTCGAGGTCTCGCAAGCCATCGACGAACGTTTGAATAGCCAGACACTCCATCAGATGGTCGGTAGCCGTCGGATACGCGAAGCGAACTAGTCTGGCTACGTCGGCTTCAAACTCTTGGAGGCTCTCGTTCGCCTTCTGCTTCCGGGTCTTCATCTGCGACCGGTAGACTTGCTCCAAGTGCGCCTGTCCATACCTCATCTCCAGACGCTTCACCAGCCCATCGTAGTCGCCTTCCTCCTCCGGTGTAATTGTCTGCAGAATATCCAGAGCGTCTCCCCGCAGCGCCACCGTCAACGCTCCTGCCTTGTCTCGGGGTGTCCAGCCGTTGGCCTTGGCTGCAGCCTCAAACTGTTTCAGGTAATTCGGCCATGATGTTTTGCCGTCGAAAGTTGGTGGTTTCAAACGTGCCGAGGCTCCGATGTTCTCTTTTGACGGCTCTTCAACTGGTGTTACCTTAAGGTTCACCTCCGGCATCTTGAAATCCTTAGCTGCCTCTTTCGTTGCCAAGCGCGCCTCCAGTTCCCTTATTTTAGTTTCTAGTTCCTCCTTCTGCGCTTTCATTTTATTTTCCAGACCGCCGAGACCACTGCGAAGATCTTCTATTTTATCGTCCAAGCCGCCGCGGAGATCTTCTATTTTGTTGTTCAAAAGACGCTCACCCTCTTCCTCAAACTCGAGCGTCTCCGGATCTTCCCCATTGTCAATCAAATAATCCCTCAGGCGTTTCTGCAGGACTGCTTTTACGCCCGTAGCGTCGATGTCCCTTTCCTCCAGCTCCCGCCTCAAATCCGCCACTTTTAATTCGCAGAGTTTCTTCATTGTCCCAATTTATTTGTCTGTCACTAATTTCACCCCACACCTGACACCAATTTGTTCCGTTTTACGCGGGTTCACACAAATTAATTGTCCACTTATTGTTCTTAACACAATTTATTTACTTATTCTAAATGTAATTTATTTACACTAACTCTATAGACTAATTTATATATCACGTATTTAGTCGCAGGTAGGGATTCGTCCGCTTCTCGGTTTGTTTACATTCGGTGTCGGTCTCTCTCTCCGTCTGTCTGTCGCTCGGCTCCTGTCTTTTTTATATACGCTTCCGCGCGATTTCTCGAATCGAGTAGAACAATTTAATAGACATCGAGGCGCGACTAGAAGTTTCTCGGCGATGCTGGAATAGACAGTGGCGTCGTTTCATCACCGGTACAGTATTGAGAAAATACCCAGTGTGCTGTTATTTCTATATCTTTAAAATGATCTTATTTATAAGGTAGAGGAGACTACTCTGGCTGTGAACAAAAACCCTAAATTAATTTATTATTGGATACTTGTTATTGCATATTTGACTCAATGAATCTTGGCAAAGTTTAATTACGGGTAGAAATCTTTAAAAAAATATTTCACTCTGAAAATTAAGCAAAGATTCGAAAAGATAAATACCATTATAAACACAAGACCATTGAAGCAAATAATAATTATTGTTCTGGACACTGTTTTATGATCTTCAGATGTTATTCTTACTAAATAAACTATTTGATTCTTTTTCATCTCGCAAATAAGGTGTATTTTTAGTTTCTCACAACAATACTTAGGTCAACCAATAAAGTTTTCATTTTCTGTTTCAACCCTCGTCTTCGATGTCTAATGGTTGCACTTTAACAGCAAATATCAAAAAGGCTTACCATTTTTTACTTTGGAAATATTTGTACACATTAATTTTTGAATTAGAATTTTAAAATATCTAAGAACATTTTAGGAAATTTAAAATTAGTACCTTGAGGTCATTCCTAGTCAGAATATAAAAGCGAAAGAATGATTAAAATTTGTTTACACGTGTTTGGGTAACGATTGCCGACGTTTGCAAAACATAGAGATAAATATTATTTCCAAGGCCCTTAGCGAAGCTATTTAGCTAAATCAAGGCAACTTCTTTACGTTGGTCAATATTGCACTTTGAAGTCTTTGAAATTTATTATTTAGGGAGCTTTAGAGAGTCCTGATTCCTGTATCGATTTTACAACCGCCTTATGTAGGGGCAGCAGACTGTTGATGTTTAGTTGCGGCCTCATTCCAATCCAATCTAGCGTTTGTTAAGCTTTTGGTAAACAAGTAAATCCATTCATCGCATCACGGACGCATTTGTCCTTCCACGTATAGATTACTAGTGAATTCTCTATGTCAGCTTTGAATTTCCATTATTTAGTCTTAATGTTTTGACAGTTTGTTCTATATTTTGTAGAGTAAATCTTCGTGCCACATCTTATCACATGCTGCTCATTATATGCCGATAATAAGTACCATACGTTATATTCAGATGTAATTATTCATGCCAGCTTTAAAACTATAGTGTTTCTTTTTTGCTACATTTTTATGAAGACATTGAGTTTTCTGATTGTTTCGGCAATCAATCCACCTAGCAAATATCACGTTAATAGTTTCATATTTCGCCGTTGACACCTTCTGGCCATTATTCATTTTTAAATTGAAATGCCCGTTCAAAAATACGACCAATCCGTGCGCTTCCGACGACACGGGACTCGAACTGTCAGCAGCTATTTAAATCACACACAAGTGAACATCAATCACGAATGAACGTTAAAATTCATCCGAGTGGAGTGGGTAATTGCCGTGAAAAATTTTTGTAATTATTGTGGGAGTATTAAGATTTCCCTTAAATTCCTCTAATGATGTATCTACAAGTCATGATGGCAGACATCGGTCTAACTTTCGAGTTTAATGTCTTAATTCTGACTTCTCATTGTACGTATATAAGCTGGGCTCGTAATGTTATTAAAGTTTAGAAACGTAATACACAAGAGATACGCTTCGCATAAAGTGAACTTTGTGGAGGCGAATGGCTCCAAATCCGTTTTCGGTTGACTCCTCTATTAGACAAAGCATGTATAATAAACTAGTGAATTGTCTGTGATATTAATTCCAAGTAATTTTGATGGGTATTTTGCATAATGTCGTTATAAGAAACGTCATAGTTCGTATTTATGATGCAAAAGGGCGATGGGTAATTAATATATCTTTCTATAATCTGAATAGAAATTTAATGACAGTTGTGAAGCCACACAGATATAATGAAACAATGCACCAATGCCTATTTCACAATATAATTTTATTTCGAATGAAGGGAACTTTTATATAGTTTATCCAAAAGTTCTGAATGATTTTTATCTTGTGGAAATATCAATCAAACGATGTTGTTCAACATACACATTTACATGAAACTCTTATATATGCATATGTAGCTACATAAATCATCTGTCTTTTCATTTAAATGCATATTTTATTTCACATTTTTCGGCATTAAATCTAGGAAAATTTCCCTGCCGCAGCAGTGTTAACAAGGAATATAACTTTCACTTAATTACCTCCGGGTCGAGCATATTTATTTCATTGCAAATTTAAAAAATATATTTGTTATCATCACACCTTCATATTCTCTTTTAATTTGGCCGGTGTTTCATAATAGGTGGATTAAATGTTTTCACGTCTCTGGGAACATTGAAAATAATTCTAATTAAAAAGGCCTCTTTAACTCATTTGCATTTGTTTTGCCGCCGGACCCTTGTATTCGCCCTAATGACTTTAAATCTGTTTAGAATATTCAGCATTCGAATTTATACTAGGGAAGAACTCGAGAACTCGGGATAGGATGTGGGAGTCTTTCGAGAGTAATAATATTTATTTTACCTTATCGAGACATTGATTGAATTATTACATGTTTAAAATTCATCAAAACAGCCCGGGGACTCCTCAGGTATCTTATTTGTTATTTTAATGAGTGCGCCTTAAAAAATTATAGGGAAGGAAATGTTATTACACTAATTACGTCTAAAAATCCTTCTCCATATATTATTACGTAAAGGTGAACTCTAATTACCGTATATTCAGCAACATTGTATACATCCTTTAATAATTTTGCAAATTGAATAATAAGGCTTTACAATATCAGATTGGAAATTGGGGTCGTAATTCCACCCAATTATGGATATTAGGAATTTCTCTGACATACTCTCTAATAAGGATGTTCCGTTTTATAACCGAATTATTATGTTCGTCTTGATTCATATGTAACGATCAATACGATGTATAACAAAAAATAAAAATAAATATCCTCCTTGACGAAAAACGAAGAAAATTATGTGGAGGAGGATTACTTTGTACCTTCATCTAATTGGATGTTATCATCCTTTACTAAAACAGATAAAAAAATTTAAAAAAAAAATAGTGTAGTTTCAAGGGGCTGGAGATCGCGATTTTTGTCACCCAGCCGTTCTTCGACACTGAAGTTGCTTAACTACACATTACAAGGTTATATTATAAAGTAAGTATACTAAATACGTGGTGAAGACGCCTTCTACTTATTCCTAAAAATGTTAATGCCACTCTGAGAACATGGAGGAGTTATACCAGTATCACGTAATATCTGAAACTGCGAAAGAAACAAGAATTGAAACATATTTTGAATTGAAGATGTTCATGGTACCGATAAAAATTGTTAACTCGGCTCGCATAGCTCTTACCATATTCTGTTTTTCTTTGTTAAATGATTCAAAGCCGCTCCAGTTCTCACTGTTTATAACCCATACATCCATATAACCTTGTAATATTTTTCATAAATACCCAATTGTTAAAGCAACAAATAAAGGATTAAATACGTAATCCAAATTTAGAAAAGTTCATTCTATTTGAAAGTAAACAAATTTCCTTAACAAGCAACAGTATTTAATAAAAACGTACTTTAGCACTAATTACAAACATAACAAAAGGAGCCTTTTTTCGTGTTTTCTTTGCATTTTTGCAAGAACTGAAAACCCAAATTTATCTTACAACATCTCGGAAAATTATTTGAACTTCTTTTCTAAAGACTTAGATTTTAACTTTAGCGAAAACCATTCTTTCTCCAAGTTTTGATCAATGATCGTATTAACTTACACTTTTGCAAAAATGTACATGGATCTACAGTTCATCCCTGCCTACAGTTGGAAATCGCTCGTATTTGGTTACATATTAACATCATAAAAGAGTCTTTTTTACCTACAGCATGGGCATATTATATTATTTGTATTACAACGTTCTAAAGTCTTATGACTCCATTTTTGACGCAAGGGTACGTTTTGGTTTTATTTCGTACAAATATCAATGTCTATTTTAATTGACCGCATAATATACAGCAATAAATCTTTGAACGTGATTTGCCGATTGTTGCCAAATATTTTAAAAAATTTGCCAATAGGCCTGTTTTTCATCCACGCCACAAACATAATAAAATCTAAACAAGAGAAGGCAAGTGAACAAAAAGGAATTTCCAAAAAGGAATATACCAAAAGTAAAGTTAACCCTAGGTTACGCTTGAAATATATCATCAGCATTCGCGCGCATTACACATCAGAAAAACAAACAGGGATAACACCACTTCTTTTTACATGATAGATATTATAATTGATCAATTAATAAACAGTGACTGTTATGATGCAACCAATCATTAGAGAATTTTAATTTAGTTGTTATAAAAGCAGTTGTCCTCTCGCAGTTTTAAATATTTCAAGTGCTGTGTCACCAAGCACAACAATTTTCATTACAGACGGTGAGTAGCTTCATTTATTCATTATGGGGTCCTTTGCTCAAAAAAGTTTTCATTTCGCTAAACTTTGACGTAAGTTTCGCTTTATTATATATATACAGTCGGACCCAACAGCAATCAAATACCAAAACGTTATATCAACTCGAACAATGGCTCGTCTAGTAATTTACCTTAAGGGCGCCGGAAAGTCCTGATTAACTCAAGTATAATCGCACCCCCATCGGGATCATTTATATAATACATTCCGAGTAGATTTCCATAATACAAAGACTTGCGGATCCATTTTGTTATAAATTCTCGGTCTTTGTTAAAAAATATTCAATTACTCACGGTCTCTTGACAATTTCCTTTTGTTGGAGCAGAATGCAATTCCATAAAAATTCTATTCGCCACGAAATTATCCGCGAACGAAAATATGATTATGTCGTATTGTATTTCTAAAAGTTGGGAAAATTCGAAAAGACAGACGGAAAAACTGAGAATGTCCTTTGTGACGTTAACAATGTGATATTGCATGTTGCGTGGGGTAAAAATAGGATTTGTTATGGGGCACATAAATATGCACTTTGGATGTTCACTACGTTGCAGTTATAACTAAAGCTTTTTAATTTTTTCAAATTGTGACGGAGATTTACATACAAAAGTGGAATTTATCATCAATATGAAAAGAAGTGCAACGCTAGGGCAAGCTGATGATGAAACCACAATGCAAATGAATGTAAATATGGACCGATAGGGTTGTATATCGAAATTACTCGCTAAACTCTTTTAATGGGAATCCTGGCCGGTTATTACCCATACCAGTCATGCATTGGGTTTCAATTTTCGCTTACTAATTCCTACATATTCATCACTGTATTTTCCTTTTAAATGTAGTAAATATTATTTTACGTTACCTTTGGAATAATAACATTTTCTTTTGTTTTCAGGTTCCCAATCCTAAGAATCTTCATTGAGACAACCGTAAGTAAATCGAAAATTACCAACAATTGAGCAAGTACCCAAATCCTTTTTTTTTCTGAAACAAACCTATTTACTAAGCAATGAGTACTTCTTAGACTCATTTTCTAAAGCAAATTGACTCCACGGGTCCGATAATAAAGCTTGCATCGATTTCCTCGCTGGCAAACTCCCGAATTGGCCCAAATAAATATGCTGAATGTTAATACGTCTCTCGTAAGAAATTTTCCTTTAGAAATCAATCCAGTGTTCTTCGCATTCGGGCACTTTTCGTCGATCAGCAAAGTTAACTGAAAAACAGTGTAATCCGAACGGAACAGGGAGCACGAAAAGGATTAATTTTGAAGTTTTTGTCGAATTTCCCTTTCTTCTCGAACACGCTGAATCAATATTGTGTTACGCATCAGAAACTTTTATTTAAATTGAAGTAAGGGGGTGTAGAGGAGGGATGATTCGTAACTAATATTTATGCGAATCTCGGAGATATCCGAATTTTACACAATGGGAGCCTAAGAACTTAATAACGAATGTTTGAAATCGTCAGAAATATAATACCCTTATCGTTTAAGGGGATTTTATTTGAAATGACAAATGCAAGTTTTAATATGTATATGAATATCATGACTCGTCCATATGCTGTCGGTGATATTTTCTTCCATGGAGGAAACGGAAAATTACAGAACTTTGAAGAAGACAGGAAAGAAAATTTAGCTTTGGTGAAACACTCTCTTGGCCAAGTCCTAAAATATTAATTTCGTTTCATAGACATCATCAACTTTAATTTATTTAAATGGCACTCCTTTATTTCAACAACTGAATCTCAAAGTAACGTTTCATTCTAATTGTGCCTTCAGATCAAAAAATTAATGAATGTAAAGCAGGAAGTAAAATTTTAAGTTTTTCTCACACGCTGGATTTGTTTAATTTTGATTGTATCGATTTTAAATTCACAGTTCAAGACTAAAAACCTTTTCTAAATACTACTGTGAAGGTTTTGGAACAATTACTTTTTTCGGCCGAAAGTTGTGATTTTTTCCAAAAACGACTCAAAATCAGTTTTTCAAAATTTCTACGTAGAGCGAATTTCTGACGCCAGAAATGAAAATATTACTCCCTAGATATGAAACTATGAAAAATGGGTAATTCCTTTTATGAAAAATTTCAAATTTTCTGAAGCTTAATGGCTTGACATCTACATCATAGAAATAAGAACCTTTTCTCGAAACAATTCTATCAGTTTTATCGTGAGATTTCAAAATTCACCTTTTTTGGTTCGAGGAAAAATCCTTGCCTTCCTCAAAAGCATACGTGCGACTCGATCATTTAGTCATATTTGTCCTCTCTAAATAAATAGCTATATTTCAGTAAATAGTATTGCAAAATCACTGTAAAAAATGAAGGGAGGTCATGGAGTTACTTATAAGAATTATGTATGTAGTAATGCCTGTTTTACAACAACGAAATTTAGTTGTGACTATTAGTTAATTTCATTTTTGACTACTATAATAAATAATGCACGCATCCATTTATTTGTGATATGGAGAGATTGACATGAGTTGAAATTGTTTTATATGTAAAGAAGTGGTTGCTTATTTGTTGCTTTCATATTTTTCCATTTTCTTGTAAACCAATACTGGGTATAATCGTGCATGTTAGTCTGCGTTCATGCTCAACAGATCTTTACTTCCACTTTCCAACTCATAAACGGTACTCAAAATTGCTTTTTCTGTAATAACATTACTACTTACTACAATAGTAGAATGATGAAAGCAAATGAAGTGATGATAATGTGTAGTTCTAATTGGTAATACAGGCGCAATCGTAGTTTAATTGTAATAAGTGAATGAATCTCATTTGTTCGTATTGTCAATAATCGCAATATCTTTTAGAAATCGTTTTTATAATGCCTTTGGTTTTTATTCGAATTTGGAATTATAGCGTATAATAATTTGGTTGGGCACCTAAAATACCCCCATAAAATTATTGCAGCACATATGTAAATAATTCATTCAAAAACAATTAATGCAAGAAAGGGTTGTTTTTATATTGAAAATTTATTTGGACATCATCATTTTGAATTTAAAGAAGTCAGTTTCTCATTATATAATTTGTTATAAAGTGTACTTAATTGAAGAAAAGCGACTTTTGTGTTGTTATAAAAAGTATGCAGATACATTTTTAGCTTGGTCAGTGTGAAACTAATGGAGAAAAACCTGTTTAAAAATGGCATCAATTATACCCGATTACACCTCTCCAAAGTCTTCCCAATTATTATTTGGTGTAAAGGGCATAAAAATGTATTGTTGAAATAAATGGCTGCCTTTTAAAAATTAACTGATGAAGAATTTTACAAATCGGATTGTTCACCCAACTAATATTTTGGAGGTACTCCCAATGGATATTTTAACAGAACTAAATACCAATTTGTTTTCAAAATTTTCTGACGATATCTATCGGGCTGAGCAAATAAGACAGCCCCTGTAGTACACATTATTTTCTTTTTTCAGTATGACGTACCCAAACTTTGTAACCTTCGAACAAAGTTTCAACTTTTTAAACGTAAGATTCTCATCAAATTACCCTTACTCACTTCGCGAAATTCCCCCTCAAGAATTCTCCCAATTTATTTCGAAAGTACCTCCACTTAAACAAAATATCCCAAAAAAGTTTCCCGCTTCCCCGGCCTTAAATTTTTTCGAGGACCTCTTAAATTTACGTTAACTTCTCGCTTTTGTTTACTTAAATAATATTACGTGTTCTATCTACGGAAAAATCTGAATTGTCGAGAAGGGAAACGTAATTTACATAAAATGTAACGTGACAGTTAAACTGGTCTGAGCGTTCGACAAAAAATTTCCGTGAAATGAAGTGAAATATTCGAAATATTTCTTGAAAGGGGGATAAGGATAAGGGAGCGGGGAACGAGTGACTTTTTAACAATTCTCGGGATCGATATGATCAACTAAGCGCATGGACTAGATTGTTTTAAACATTTGCGTTTTTCATTCAAAGCGAGAAAAGCAATTATTTTAGTAAATGACATGGACATTGTTACAAGAAGTAATTGAGGAAAATGCTCCTTTTGGAAACTTTGAAAGCCTAAGACATAGTATAATGATACTAAAATAGTCTGTTTTTGGGTTTTAATAAAGTTCACACATCTTTGGCTATAATTTGACCAGAAAATGGTTTATTTGTATTACATATTAATCGCTTGTGTTTCATTTTACAATCCCATAACCGCTTAGGTTATTGACTGCACCCCTAATTATAACATACCTTTTCAAAGATCTCAGCACTCCGTACATTCATTGACTCATGTCTTCTGTATACTGTTTTAAAATCCAAGTATTAATTCATTTAACGTGTGCGTGTGTGTGTCAGCAGCACCTTCCGATAAGAGGGAGGAAAACAAATATTTGTCGGTCCCTTCGAAGCCGACTAACACCCATATAAAAACTATGATCATATTGAAAAAGGGTGGCCATTGCCTCTGTAGAGAAACCAAACCACACGGGCCAAAGCCCAAATAACTAGCGGCCGTGTAGTTCGATCTAAGCATCTTTCGACTGAAAGTGCTCATCTTCGACCAACGAGCCAATGGCCACCGCCAACGAAACTTTCTTGAGACTCGTATTTAAATAAGCATGCACGTGGGACGCCACCTTTTGTACACAGAATACGCGTATTACATCGATTCCTGAAAATATTATTAAGCAATATGAATAAAATGTTACTTAATTTCATTATTTTTGTTAGTGAAGTATTACGATATATTTTTATTAACATTGCATATTTGGAAATACTTAACATGTCTGTTAAAAAAAAAAAGAAAGTAAGATAATTTTAAATTATAACTACCACTATAACCAATGTGCAGTCAAAACCGCTTACAACGACATAAAAACCTCTTATAAGGCCAATTTTTAAAAGATTCAAATCACAATATCGAAACTAAATAGCAACATCTTCAGTTGCAAATCTATAAATACCGCTCAAAGACCGAACATCTGAAAATCCCCTACTTAATCCCTTTACTTGCTATTAAAGGTTGTTATTGTAGCTTACTGATTGTTAAAGGCCGACAACTCATTCCGAGATAATCTAAACTGTTTTTTAGTATGTAAATCTCTAGAAATTTTAGACATTATACTATATGAGTGAAATTTCACTCAAAAAACACTCAAATATGTCTTATTTAAGCCTTGTCATAATAGACTGAAATTTTCACTCAAAAAATGCCTAAAGGTTCGGTTTCCAGGGAGAAAAAATAACACCAATATAGAGTTATTTCTACCTAATCAACATTATCTGCAGAACTAAGTACTAGGGTAATTTAATTCCTCCATTGCCTTCATATCGTATGTATCGAATTATATTTAAGAATATTTTAAATACTATCGGTAAATATCGAGTGCTCTGGTACTCATTCGAATGTTTTGTTCTTAAACTAAATTTTACTCGGAGAAAATATTTCTAGAGTCTAAAAAGATTGTCTCATCTAATAAAACGATCTCACATTTTTTGAAAACGTTACTTCCTTAATGTTTTAAAAAATTATATTTTGTCATAAATGAATGCGATTCTAATTAACTCGTTAGAAATGAGCTTTTATATCCCTGTATAAAATTTAATTCTTGCCTTTTTCGTTCAAAAATGTTCATTCATTAAGGGTTAAATCGTAAAATGAATTCAGGAATGACCTCTGAAAATTAATTTTTTTTTAAATATTGAATTATTAATTACTTTAACTTATTGCTTAAGGGAGGGTAAGGAAATCCTTTATACACCAGATGAAATTTAGTATATATCACAAGATATAACGAAGGAAGTTCCTACCTTTGGATGAATTTGACCTAAATTAGACTTTGGTGGTATAATAAATAAATACATAATAATTGCGGTAAATGCGGTAATGTAACCTTTACATCAGTACGAATACAAACATACATTACAAAAAAAATACTTTTAAAAGCTTACAACAAATTTTGTTCTTTTACATTAATTTCTTGTTAAACTTATTTATTGTTTATTTATTTTGTCAGTTGATAATATTCTCCTAATGCCTTTTTTAGATAACTTCACCATCCTTATCATGTTCATAATCAAAATTTGTATCTTCCCACTTTTATATACGAAAAAATCAGTACACTTACATATCGTTCAGTATATGATATGTATTTCAAAATAAGCTTAAAATTATTATATTTTAGTAGCAATCTAAGATAAGAGAAATAAAAACAATTTTTTTTTAAACCAATTTTTCGCTAACAGAGCTCGCTCGGAGCCAAAGCGTCAATCCACAAAAAATTGTTTTCGTACCGAAATTATATGTATAGTTCACTATGTAGAATAAATAGATACAGTAGATATGTACTTCAGGACTGTTGACGAGAAGCGACAGAAACGCAAAAGATTCCTTTTTCACTAGAACTCCTACATGAAATTTTATTAAAGTTCGTTGCAACGCATATCATCCATGGACTTTATTAGTGAGCCCTAATTAAAATGATTAACTTTTGGAAACAGTGTTGTTGCGTCTCTGACACAAACACGCTCCTAAAATTCATCATTCAGCAGCCGTTCCTCGTCGTCATCATAGATTCCACAGGAGATTATTGTTGGAAAGGTTAATTATGACCCTTTCAACATCACTTAATGCACTCCGGAGTGGTTTCCAACACTCAACACAGTTGCAAACGCCAAATGATAATTTTGTGTTTATCTTTACGGCTTTCATGATGCACCCACTTACCATTTCGAGTAGGGGAAGCTCTGCTGTGACATGAAATGTTTTTCATGTTTAATAGCCGGGGATTTTACAAAGACTGCTTTCATAAAAAATATAATATGGGGATGACATTGTAACTCAACTGGCTTTGGTGTTCGACCGATAAAAATACCAGTCAATATAGATATCCGAGGAGAAAAGCACTACATAGTGTTACGTTTGTGGGTTCTTAATAATTAATAACACTAACTATGACTAATTAATCGTAAATTCATTTAGCCAACACTAACACTATACGTTCGACTTCTAATTCATTTACAGGTAAATTTATATTCGAGCGTGTTTTTACGACGGACGTCGACTTCCATGAACATCTGTGCGTTCGACTGACTCGCTTATCTCTCGGTCACCTTTTTATATAAACACTTTTCAGAATTGGCGGCGCCGAAACGTCGATGAACACATCGAGATCATTCCAGTACCTTCCACTGCCCATAAGAAGTGGAAAATTCAATAGATAGAAAGTATTTACAAGGAAATAAAAATGTATCAGCAATTACCACCGTGGTGATATTGAGACATTCCAGTTGGTTGCGTTTCTAAAAATGGGTTAAAGTAAAAACAGATTCAGTTAGCGAATCTAAAGTATGTAAATGTAAACAGGGAAAAGACTACTACCATTCTATTTTCCTCCACCTTTAGATACACATATGTGTTCACTCCCATTCGACTTATTATTCGAGAGACCTTTTGTGCGTTGTCGTTAAAACGTTTAAGATCGGTAATGCGATATTTTAAATTTCCACTTCGGGTCTTTGATAGAACACCTTCCACGGATCGTTGCCTAAAGCGCGAAGCCAAGCCAAAGGAACCAACTAAAGCATGCCCTTTATACAACACTATTCTTTCGATTGCTCGAGATTCCCGATATTGAATGTATAAATCGGATATTGATTCTTCGATAAGTTAGACTCGTATGTTTCGCCTTTTCTCGATATTATACTAGTATAACAAAAATTTCACGGGGCTCAGCTGTATCCGGCGAATCACCGGAATGAAACGACGTATCGATTTTTATATTCTCTTTTGTTGACGGTCCTTCGAATCTGGAGTTCATCCCTTTAACCCTTTGGGACATCGAATTGAATTTTATATGATTTATTGTGTGAGGACGAATATACAAAACAATTTCGGGATCAAGTATTTTCGAGCGGGAGGCGCGTCCCTAACAATTACAAATGATAGAATGTTTTGGGAACATTATTTCTCCCTGTTTGCGAAATTGCCCTGATGAGAACTTCGAGCGAGGGCTCGAGTTTTAAATAGTAATTTTCAGTTGGCATTACATGAAGGGAATCTGTCCCTTTTGTTTGAAGAGTCGTTTCGATGATACCTTCGGGTTTCAGCAAATTTTCCAGTTTTCCAAATGGTACGTGTTCGGAAAATTTCCTAGACGTTATAATTTAATTAGTGTTAATCTAAATTTGCACAGCACATAAATCGCATCATTCCTAGTGTGAATCATTTTTATCCATAATAAATCAAGTTATTTTCTTTATACATGAATCGAAGAAACTTGTATGGTGAATTTTCTGTATAACAACTATCATTGCAGAATTGTTTCTAGTCGTTACTCGTACGTTTAGAAGCTTTTTTTATTTCTTCATGCTTGTGGCAGAAATGCCTGATTATGTTCGGAAGGACTACTAAATCTCGTTAAAGGCTCAGTGTTTTCCCCTAAGCAATGTTTGCAATAAGCTCATTAACTTTTCGCCTTCGTGACGATAACCCAAGCAAAGGCAAAACTTAAGCTTCTCGATTGGTGGATTGAAAATGAGTAATACCATATTACAAGCTCCCGCTAATATTCAAGTGATTTTTTGAAGACACAAATACATAAGGCTTCCCACATTTTGAATTTTTTATGAGAACGTCCTACTTTTTAATATACAATTTGAATAGTATAAGTTCTCCAATATCTTCTAATTACTGTAACGCTAAAATTAATATTTGTTTCAATGAAATCCATTTTTGAAGTCGGTTTTCGACACCTTATAGAATATGAACGTCAGTTTGACTGTCTGTTATACTCAAATTTTTGTGCGGGTTTTCTTATTGTCGGTAAAAAATAATTTTTATTTATTTTCAAATAAAAGTGGCTTAGTTTGCATAATTGTGGAGTTTCTAAGCTATAAAGCAAGCAAACGAACCATGGCTCAACTGTACTTCTCGTATGAAATGAAATTTACAACAATAATATGTATCTAATGCCCCTTTTGTATCTTGTGTATTGGAAAACTTGGCTGTTAAATAGGTGGTGAAATAGGCAAATAAACACAATATTTCTTTGGTCTTGAATTGGTCTTGGGAAATTGTTTATACGGTGGAGGGTTTCGTAAAATCCTCCAACATTTTCGCCCCTGTTTAAGCTGTTCCCGAATTTTTAATTTCTCATATACGGTGCATTGGAATGAATTAATCAGCATACCTGGTATATGTGTATTGAAATGCTATATAACCAACAATTTTTCAAATATAGTTATTTTATAATTACCGTTTAGTGTGTACCAAAATATAAGTAGAAAAATAAAATAAAAAACACTTCCATAAATCTATTGATAAACTCTCGGTAAAAGCACGGCTCCTTTGCCACATTCGGTAAATATTAAAAGTTTGAAGGGTTAATACTGGAAAAATTTCCGAATGATTGAGGCGCACTTATGTTAATTTTTCGAAAAACTAGAGCGCACTCAAATTATCTGAAGTTTTTAATGTGTATTTCATATTCGACTTGAAACTTTGATTCGAACGTACGTGCATTGCATTGCATTTGAATTTCATCCCACAATCAAGTAATCAAGTAATTGCTTATATTGAAGCGACTCGACATCTTTGCGACCTCAGCAGTCGGTGTATAATATTCGAATTTCATTATTTAAAAACAAACCAGCATTTGCAAGGCAAATAAAGCGAAACATTAATATTTTCGGAAATTGAATAAAATGAGGGATTTATTAAACAACCAATTAATTAACGCTACACAAACAGACGTTTCTGGCGGACAACAGAAAACTCGTATAAACAAAATCTCACAAAGCCCCATTAAAAGAATTACTGTTAAAAGAAACATATCATCGACGTTTCACCCCCTATCTGGGGCATTTTTAAGATGAATAAAACATTAAGTTGAGAAGAACAATTAGCATAAACAAGATGTGTAATACAAAAACGAGAAATTGACTTACACCATCACAGGTGATTCATCAAAGTACCTTGTTGTCATTATATTTTCTTTTTGAATATATTTCCTATCTCCTCCTTTTCGTACCCACTCCAAACCAAAGCACCATTGTATAGGGAAATTTTTGAATTTTATTATAGCGTAAGAAACTGTAAGTTATGTTCAAGTGTTGGTAAAATTTTTTTTAATGGATGATTAAACAATGAGACAGTGTTAACGTACTGGGAAAAATAATTTTACCTTGTAGACTCCAGTAGTTTTTGAGAAAAAAGAAGTAAAATGTGTAATATTAAATTTCCGCTAAAACAGTACGGGGAAATAAGTGAAAACACGATAACAAAAAAAGAAGTTTACACGCCTTCGCCATATTTAAATTGTGTTACCAGCAAAGGTAAGAGGAAATTTCGCAGTGGCTAAAAGACCAACGTTCCGATGGTATTTTCAAATGAAGCAGGCATTGTACGGAATATATATGTTTGATATAGAAAATTAATCTCGAAAATGTGTCGAAAGTATGCAAAAATGGTGCTAATGGGTCACAAAGCGGAAAAGTGTCGTGATGATAATTTTCAAGAGTTATGTTATGTTATGCAACAGGGCAAGAAAACGATTTTCCCTTTGATCAGAGGTTGCAGAAGTCTGCATTTATCATTCCTTTCTATGTCTCAGATACGAGGTCTTTCGGGTTTTTATAATTGTTCTCGGTGCCTAATTTGCTATTGTGTAATAATAATGTTCTAATATTAATGTATAATTATTAGATTGTGTATCAAAGGTGTAATAATTAGTTCTTGCATGAATCTAAACGTCGATCCTCCGCAGAAATTTCTTGATTTATATGTGTTACCGCGAGGTCTCGTCTGAAAAGAATATGAAACTGTTGTCCGTTGATTATTGCAGCAAGCGTTGGAGCTGGACAAATCGGCGGGTTAGGAAGAAAATGACGTAAAAGTAAATAAATTTTTCTCACAAATAGAAGTAAATGCAAAAAAAAAGGAGTAAGGGCACCGTTTTCTTTGATTTTCGGCCGACCAATGATGATTTTTGGTGAGATTTAATACTACGGTAAGAAAAACCCGTATTTTTAAATAACCATAACCTTTTAACACATTGTTTTGGCAAAGTGCAATTGGTGTCCTTGAATTAGTTATTTAATGTACTTTCTAGGCATATATGACATTTTTGCAATTTAGTTTTTACTAAAAAAAATGTCAGTCTTCAATGATTTAGAAAATATTTAGTAACACGTAATGCCGAATAAGCAATACTTCAACAATATTAACAATACTTATACACTAAGCATATTTACTATCTTAAAATTTTATACACTGCTCAACATTTGAAGTGGATATAAGTTTTACCTCGAAAAATATTCTTGAAGAATTGCAGTGGATACTATCCTGAACACAAATTGATAGCCAATGTATTTTCATGTTCTTTTTCTTTCTTTGTGTTTGTATCTTTGGTGAATAAATGTACAAATATGGATTGAAAATGACAATATTTAACTCGCTATAGTAGTGGTTGGTGCTACTGTTTGGTATATACTCTATACAGTACACTGTAGATGTATTATTGTTGCTAGCAATTAAACTGTTTATTTACTTAACAAAATTGCTTTACAATGATTAGACACCGTGCAACTTGAGCAACTAGTGGCTGTCTCACAAGGGCTTGAGCGATTTGGCCTCTTAACAAACTTATGAACACTGGAGTAATTAATAACATTCAAATTGGATAGTTTAGATTAGAATAGTATTTTTTTGACTAAACGAACAATTTGAATTTTTATAATTACGGCTTCATCTGTTATGAACCGAACAACTTTTTTACATAAAGTTTGCAGATTATCACTTTCCTTCACAAATTGTCCTAATTCAGGGAATGACTAAAAAATGTATGTTAGACCTCTTGTCAGAAATTAAATAGCTTAATAATAGTTAAAAACAAACTTAAGAGAGTATATAGGAAATTAAAACTGACCGAGTTCAAATCTTATGTGTTACTCTTTATATAGAGATTGACTTTGAATCGTTATTGAATCACTGTCAATATTTTCAGCGAATATTTTGAAGTATACTGTATGTCCTCTTAGGTTTCTTATTGACCGAGAATAATCTTTTTAATGAAACGTCTGAACCTGCAAGGAATATTTTGCTGTTCGGATTTCAGGGCAGATTTTTTTCAAAGGAACCTGAATCCACAATAAAAACTTTCACAAATCTACCAATAGTTCCTAGAATATTGATCAACATATTCTGCATCTATCGCTTTCTTCACACCGCTAAAACTTGGTCGTCTGCTCACTTTTCATCTTGTTGAAAATATAAGTATAATCTTCGCGCCAATATTTTACTTTTACACGTTTGGAAAATATTATTTCACTGATAAGTTGTCAGTGAATCGCAGTTATCAGTTATCGCATTATGGTACTAATCAATAACCTCAGTTCAGAATGATAATATCTTCAAAACAGCTCTTATATTAGCGAATTCTGAAGCAAGTAATAAGATTGTTACTTTTGTTTAGACATTTCAAAGGAGCGATATAATTAACAACTGAATCATAATTAAGCGAGGTAAACAGATTATTCTATCGTTAACGCATTAACGGAGATGTAAACGGGTTCGTTTCCCAAGATAATTTTTCAAAGAAATCCGATAAGCAGCCGGTTTACTCCGGCAAAAGAATTACCATAACGATCCTGAAATCTCAACAGTTTCAGGTTCCCCAAAGGATTAAGCGAATATTTACATAAATTCGAATGTACAGGTGATAACTGTTTTCACATCTAAGAATGAATTCTGTAGAATAATAATGGCATGGCGATAGGTCACATCCTCCAGGTAAATCAACAAGATTTAACACACTGTTATTTGCACAAAATCAAAGGTATAAATTATCTGCGCGTCAATGATATTAACAGTACAGTTGTAATCTTGTTTCTCAAGTAATAACTTACCTTAATACAGCAAAAAAAAAATTCACAGGTTTTGAACCGAAAAAATATAAAGAAATCACAATCCCTTATAAACAACACCATTTACGGATTTAAAAATTCAGATGCAGGACGAAAGAGAATCCTTTGTTGATAACAGAAATTGAAACATTTTATTTCTTCGACATGTAGTTTTCAAGACATTAACGCGTGAATAATGAATTTATCCTTATTTTCTCTCACTTTTAATTTTTCGAAAAGTGTCGTGCGTTAGCGTCTTGAAATCTATGGCTCGACGTTGGAACTTTTTTTGAATATAGAATCCCAAAAAGTGGTCGATTTTGGGTTTTGAAAACTCCATTGCAAGACAAATAGGGATGCTTTGCTGATGCCAGAAATTAAAATCTTTCTTTCGTTACGATGCTTATTTTTCAGGTGAAAACTGGGTTCTTCCTTTTTGTAAAAATCTATATTTTTGTGTGATCTATAATCTCTAATAAAAATTTGTGATGTCTCTATGATATAACTTTGCTATATGAGGTGCAAGCTTTAAATATCTTTACAAAATCTTATAAGGAAATTGTCAAGAGTAAATTGCTCTTATAGCAATTTAAAAAAAAGTTTCAACTTAAGTTATTGGTATTAGATAGATAATTCAAGGTGCCAGGTCTGACATGAACATCTAGTCTGTTTTGAAGAAAAATAAGGAAAACTTAACATTTTCAAAAGTAAAAAAACTCTTTGGGGCAATTTTAGAGAAACTGTTTCAAATAAATGTGTCACAGGCCTACGTCGAATTCCCGTCTTCATTAGGGGGAATAGAACAAGTTCTGTAGAGACATGAATCAAAACCCCGGCAATTTATGAGAGGATATGAACCTATATTGCCTTTGTCTGCTTTAGTAACATCAAGATTGTTAAACTTGACTTTGTGATGTGATGGGTGATGTCTACTAATATGTAATGAGGTACCATCTTTTGTATTCTTTTCATGAACGAATTTTTTAGAGTTTTAGAGCTGTATTCAGTAATTAATTTTATTATTTTTTTGTTCTACCTTTACTCTTCTTAGTAGCAGCTAATCAATAATTTTAAGTTTCATCACAACACTTAATTAAGGGCCGAATAGATTAATGAAGCAAAAGTTTAGATTAAATTACTTTTCCAACACTTTTATAAAAGTCGCCATCTACACGCAATTCGGTGTACTTTATTAGTATTAAACAACCTTTAAATGGGGTCCTGAATGCACTTTAGTCCTAACGATAGAAAATCGTTCAGTTGGTTTTCATTAGGTAAATAATCCGCAGTTATTATTCTTCCATTACATAACAATCCCATATCAATTTCAACAAGCTACATCAAAAAGTGATTTCGTGTAGATAAAAAGAATCATCCTATGTTTTCCATTTGGCATACATATCCAAAGATCTTAATATTATTTCACAATTACCGTTGCAGTTTAATTTCCTCTAGCGGGAGTGTAGCTCAGAGAATAGACAAGAACGTATAACAGATACATAATGTATTCAAAGCTTGTAAAACTGATAGAACGAAAGTAGTAATTTAGAATGTTAAGTCCTTTGTTGTGCTCCCCTAAATAGACGAGATAGGCAAAATTACGCTGGTAGAGGGAATTATTATCATTATTATTTCGGGATCGTGTTTTGGAAATCCCATTATGCCCGTATTGGCCGAGGAAGAATTTGATTGAGAGATTAAGGTTGTAATTGAGAAATGTAAGAGGTGGAAATATGATGAGAAAATATGAGCAGGGAACGTCCGTTGGAATCGAGCTTGATTCTATTGGGTTTACATAAATATTTCATTGCAGGATTAGTTAGCTCATTTAGTTTTGTTCCATTCGGTTGGTCCAACGGGAAAGGGTGTATTTATGGAGGTCGGTGTTTAAAAGGATTTAACGTATTTCGTAAGTAAACAACGGCAGCGGTAGGCTCGTTAAACGGAAATTGATCTATGCGATATTAACGCGGGTTTTTCATTGCACGGAATTCTCCGCTTTACATAATTAAAATTTCCCCGTCTCTTATTTTTTAAATAACACTCAAACTTTATTTCGAGAGAAAGAGAAAGAGAAATAACTAGGGCCGACAAAAAGTATCAAACATCATTAAGCTTTATTTTATTCCGCCTCTCCGTTAATTTCACTCTTAAGGAAAGAACCAATTTTATTCTTAGGCTCCCACAAACCCAATAAAAGCCAGCAACTTGGAAACATATTAGGAGGAAAAGTATCCGCAAGGAATTTACCTTCTTTCTTTTTTCCCCAACAATGACGCCCGATGTATTATTAATTAAGTTAGAAGCTATTCCTCGCTCCCGAGGGTGATCATGTAAAAGGTAATGATTGAATTGGGGTCCTTTTAACATCACGGACGTGACGTTGATTGCAAATGATATATTGTTTATTTGTATTCGCTATTTGAATAATAATTTTGATTTATTGTAGTATACGTTACAGTGAGAATATTTAAAAAATTTCACAACAAATCATATTGCGATGGGTTAAGAGTAGTTTAAATTGTGGTTGTTAAGTTATAAACACATAAAAATTAGATTAGGTAATGAAAAGTATTGTCTAAACAAAATGAAGTAGCTTCTATTTAATTCCTGAAATACTTTGAAGCTTTAATGGAACTCAAATAAAACCCATCATAATTTTTTTTTGTAACTATTATGTTTGGTAATTATGAACTATCTTCATTTATTCAATTGTCGTGGGGTTGATAAGGTGCAGTTAAGCTAGATACGCTAGAAATAAGTTTAATTGTACTCCTTCTATAGTAAAATTTGAATTATTCAAATTTATACACACATACGTACTCCATATCGATGCGAGCATTTCATGATTTTACATGTTCGCTTAGTAAGTTAATTGTACTATTAACTTTTGCATACTGAAGAAAGCTCATTTTGCGCTCTTGGCGAATAACGCTGAACGGTTCACCAAATTTAAATTTTCCATGGAATTATCAGCCTTAGTGACGAACAATTACCTAATACGCGTATATATTTCCTTTTTTATATCCTGAATTTTCATCGTTACTTTCCCGACTGAGTAACGCAAATTACACGTTAAAGCGCTCTACACTAAACATTTCACCATTTATTCGATTCGGATTTATGGCACTAATTGGATGTCAAGAGGCGAGCTCATGAAATTTCCAACTCACGACGCCTTAGATGTACGTTAATAGAAGAAAGGGAGAATTAATTCCCGTTTCACTAAAATATTAGTTCAATCAATGGTAGTTTCATGTATTACAAAGTTCATCTAGCTTTGAGCCTGACGGGTGTATTTAGACAGTTCTTTTGCCGTGTCACTGAGGACGAGCAGTGAATATGAGTGATTATTTTTAGTCTCAATGAATGAAATCAGTATTTTAAATTAAAAAATAATTATACAATATTCATTCACTATCACTGGTCTGCACTCGTTTATGTACCACTCATTTTCTTTATTTAAAATTTTAATTACCTCTGTCGAGATCATTACTGGTCTTCTTGCAATATTAGTGTCTTTATTAATACAAAATGTAAAACGTTTGTAATAGTCCATATAACTTACAGTTTTGACCTGAAAAAATTCTGCTTTCGATTTTATGATTAAAGTGTGTATGTATCTGCATATTTTCATATCTGGATTGCAAGTTTGGCATCCCTTTGCTAAAAAAATGGCTAACCAAAAATTCAGATTTTTGCAGTTTATTTTGAGAATTAAAGATTTTATGAGGAAAGGATTCAAATGAAGGTTGTAGAACTATATGTTCACTGCTATGAATTAAGCAATAGATGACGTCACTAGACCCCTCTAAGGCATAAAACAGTTCTTGGATGAGCTAAAAAAGGGTCGCGCGGATAGCCAACAACACTCGGATTTCCACAAAATTTACAGAAAACACTGTATACTACTCGTAGATAACGTTTTTGGAGGTGCCAGGTGAGGAAAATGTATAAATTAAGAAATATAAATATTTAAACATTCCCATTTTTTGTGAATGCGCACGCGCCGCCTACAAACCGGTCGATTTATGGTGAATTCGCCACTTAATTTTGACATCTGGGAAGAATATGAATAGACATACCAACATTAATTATGCAATAAATATTGAAATACTATGGTGTCAGATATGTTTCTTTAGGCTACTTAAATACCATACACACAGCCCTCGCTAACTTGAACGCCATACTCTGTAATACCTGCCATTTCAATGGTATTCATTCTTCAAACGTTTTTATATAATACAAACAAACCCCATTAATCTAACCTTGACTCTGTACATTCAAACCAATTGAAATGTATTTATCGAAATATGTGTTAATTTTGTAGTACTAATTTTGACATCTCACATGAAGTATTCCAATGGAACAGGAAAAATAGTGCCTACCTGGCCTAAAGAAGTGTTCAGATATGCTTTTAATTGAGTTAATAGAACAGTAAAAAGTGTTTTGGTAGAAATCATGCTAGAAATTCTGTTGCTGTTTGAAAATGCTGTTTATGGCGAATTCGCAACATTTATCATTAAATGCCCTTTAATTAAGTTATACATTTAATTATCGTTCATCATAGTACATCTGTTATGTAGTACGTATATATACAACTGTTGCGTACTACCTACTGTACATAATTTTAACCGTTTTTCCCGAGCAATAATTATTCCAAACCCAAATGCAGTCCTTTTAAAGCTTGTTCATTATTGACACGTGCAAAAGGGTACCTATAACTATACAATAAACGGTGGTACAATCACTTCAAATTGTACCACTTATAGAAAATTTTAACTTCCTACAGTAGAGCTATAACTTAGCTAAAAGGAATAAATTACTCCTCTATAAAATCCATTTTCGATATCACTCTCTATCCCGAAAATATTTCAAATGGCAGCCAGAAGCCATTAAGGAGAAAGTTTCTAAAAACATTACACCAGTCAAAAGTGCGAACCTAATTAATTCCGAGCGACAAATAATGCGACAATCCTCGAAAAACCCCCCTCGCGCGAATTAAAAAACCCACGAAAGAAAGCGTAACGGTAACATCGAAATCCAATAAGAAACGAACGAAGTGATGGCAAATACTTCACCGAAATTTTAATAATAAAGTAAAGTGTAGCAAATTCCTGGAGCGGATGAGCGGAGAGTGAATCATGCGCCAGAATATTAACAGTGGTAATTTGAATCGCAGTCGAGATCGTAAATAATCTCCGGAGGTGGAAACTGACAGCTTCCACACATAAAACAAATTCCAGAAGAGAGTCTAAGGGGTTATCGTGGAGTTCGTTTTAGTGCGGGGGCGGGGAGAAGCGACCGGGGGAAGGGAGTTCCTAAATCATATTTTAAACTGGGGATGGGCGCGCGATGGAATTCCCATTCTAAATATTTACTGACGGGGAGGAATTACGTTGTTTAAATGTTTTCTTTGATACCAGCGATAATTCGATTGCTTCTCTTGAAGAAAAAAATGACAAGAAGTAGCAGATTAACTTAAAACTCGCTTGGAAATTACTTACTGAAAAGCCCCGTAGAATGAAAGTAAATTTCCCAAATACAAAGTTAATAGAACAAGTAAATGTTAAATTTAAATTCATTTTTGGCAACGTTAGAGAAATTATTGAAGCTTTCTTTATTAAACCTCCACTCAGTTACATTGTAGAGCTGCCTTAAAAATCCTGTAATATTTTGATAACTCAATGGAGGTAGTTAGAGAATACTGGTAAAACGATTTACGATGGGTCAATGAATGAAATCTCACAAAATAATTATTAAAACTCTAATTTCCCGGATATGAAATTCCTTTGCCAAGTAGAGCATACTTCCTTAACAACTTGACGAATTGTAATAAATTCTAAGAGGGAATTAAGGAAATACGCGTAACAATTTAAGGTGAGGCAGTATTAAAATTTTCGACAGTTTGATATCCTCATAGAAAGTTTACTGAAACTCTAATGTCATTAAAACTCCATTCGGTTATTTTGTACAGTTTTGTTAACAGTCTGGCAGTAGTTTAATAGTTTCAAAGCAAGCATTCTAACGATGATATCACTAACATTACCAACAAATGAGATCTCATGAAATAAAAGCCAAACTCTAACTCTACTAAAACTTAATTTGATTATATTGTAGAGTGGTTTCTACAACTCAGTATTATATAAATAACTTCAGTGGAGGAATTTGGAAAATATGCGCAAAGGTATAATGTGCGTCGGCAGTAACATAGCGAAAAATAACTGAAACCCCTAATGTCATTAAAACTCTCTCCTGAAAATATTGTAGTAATTTTAAGAGATAAATTACTGAATTTCCAGTTTTGCTTCAAGTTCATTAGATTACTTTTGAGGTGTACATTTAACATTCTGACGAAATTTTAAGTAGAGTATTTAATAAATATGTGCAGACGACTTAAGGTGCACTAAAATTATCGACAGGTTGGAAATCTCGGATAAAGTTAACAGATCCCTTAAATTTACTAAAATTCAATTTCATTACGTTGAAAATTACTCAGACATTCTGACAATATTTTAGTAATTTTAAATGAGGAATTAAGAAAATACGCGTAAAATGACTTAAGGTGGTTCATGCAACTACTCGGATATCAAGATGAGAGAAACTCTAATTTCACTAAAATTTCATCAGATTACTTTGCAAAACTTGTCTTAACAGTCTAACATTATTTTAATAACCTCAAAGGAGAGATCAGAGAGTACATGCGTGAAACTATTTAAATACATTCGGCTTAAAAATTTAAAAATATATCCTTTATTGGTTGGTTAATAATTTAGGCTTTTCTGTATTAATCGTACAGTTTTAGATTTCGTAAGTCTTGACACTTTTATAGTCAACCGAGTAGTCATTTAAAAATTTAATTTTCTTATACCTATATTTAAAGTAATGTTTTCATGATATCTTTTTATAACCTGGTTCCCTATGCTTACATTTTAAAAATCAAGAATAAAATAACATAATTTAGCATTAATCTAATCTAAAATCGTTAAAACTGTACTCTTTCTTTTCTATAAGCTATGTCATTTATATGTTACTGTCAAAGATCGAAATGAGACGAATGTTTTCTTTCGCCGACTTATGTTAACGTTAACCATTCTTTTTGGCTAAAGTCAGAAATAATTCCAACATTGTTATTATTTCGCTCATAAACAGGCAAATGTCGGCATATACCGGTGGGTTTTGGCAAAAATTCCAAATTACCATCTATGGAGCCGGTGCGAACAGAAGCTAGAAATGTTTTAATAGTAATTGCAACAATAATGATTTTAACAATACTCGGATAATAGTAATATTTCATGAAATGCGAATAGTTCTTAATATTCTTTATTTCTTTTCTGAAACTGACACAAATGAATTATTTAGATCTTTCATTGTTCGATTTTAAATCTCTCATGATTTGATCCTCCGTTAATTTTCCTTTTGCTTTAGTTTTTTCCTATTTCCAAGCACTTTAAAAAGCTTTAATTTAATGAATTAATTAAAACAAATCGACACATCTTGACCATCTCGTTTTGGGTCGCGTCTGCTCCGACGAAGTAATTTCGATCTTTCGCCACAACCAGTCAGTGAATGTCGACATTTGCCGCTTTAGAACCGAAATAATATTAATTCTTGGAGAAAGGGCTCAAACTCACCTCACCAAATGTAGATAATTCTAACTTTTACCAAATGAAACGGTCAATGTCGACATTAACCAATTTCGGCCTTTGACTGTTCCATTCCAGAGATATGAAGTTACACCAAAACTGAAAATTATCGCATTGAAAATGTTGATGTTTGATTTTCTGTGAAAACCTGTAGAAGTTTTGGTGAGTGACTCATGTTGCCCTTAATTGTATCATCAATTTTAACTGAACGTGTCATTATAATACAATAAACAGCATGTGTATCAGTTCACATAAAGGATATTAAAATTATATTTATGAGACGTTTCCACAACCTACACATATGAATTTCTATGGCAGTGATTACCTGAAGATTCCCTATAAAACAACTCATTTATGGCAGGGTGGGGCGTTAAACTACCAACGGACCCTAGTATTGCGTGTGCGAAGTATGATTCAATGCTTCTTTAATTTCGTAGTGAATTTCCTAAATCGTTATTCAAGGAAGAGTAATTTTGTATTCGTTAAACATCGACGGTATGATTTGGGCTGTCTTAAGATCAGGAATGTGAAATACAAGTAATTTGATTTGAAAAATTTGAAATATCGACACGTCGATTAGGACCTGATTCGCACGATTAATCAGCAAACCTGCATGTACATCTTCCCTCTTTAAACTAGTTAGGGATGATAATGAATTCAGCATATCCGACAGAATGTGCATTGTAAGGACCTGATGGCGGCGGTAAATCGCCAATTGATTGATCGAGTTTACGTAATCTGGAACAAATGTGAGCGGCATTCATTAATTCCCGCCGCCGCCGGAATTGGTTAGGGCGGCGGACTCTGCTGCCCCCCGAAACGGGTTCAAGTTGTCACGTATTTCGCAGACACTTTTACCTCGCCGTCATTCCGTACATGTATCATCTGCTCACGTCTCGGGCATTTGCGACGCGCCGAAAGAAGAGACAGCGAACGTATGTATCGGCTTAGTATGCATAACCAAATTCCAAAGGAGTCGCTGCTCCTCCTCGAAAAACGCTAAAATAATTTTTCACCGTGATCCCCCAGTCTCCTTTTATTACCTTTTTGTTGCTTTGAATTACCGACTCCGTATGGGATATGGATCTTCGTAAAAAGCACGTGGGGGCGTCGAGGGGTAGGATATAAATTCGGGGGAACCGGCTGTATTCTTTTGGATATGGAATAATGTGGGACGACACCGGGGAATGCGAAATGGGTCTTATATTTGACGCTAACGCACACTAAAAGTATAAAAACGTACTACACATAAAGTTATGATCCCATATCAGATGTAGCCCCTTCCCCCCTTCCCTTCAAATAATTTCGATAAATGAAAGTATAAACTAACGTTATGCATGGAAACGTTTTTATTTCCCAGCTTATGATGAAGGTAATCTTGTTCGATTAGACTTCAAATGATAAAGCAGGTCTGGATGGTTATCGTTCGGGAAGAAACTTCTCACATTTTCACAACGTTATCGGGAAGTTCGGATCCCTATTGACTTAAACTAATCGACATATGAATCAGAAAAAATCTAATTGTACTGCGCATGCTCATTCACCAATGTATCTTCAAACCGATCGTGTATTCCTTGTAGTAGTGCGTGTATATTTAATTAAATTTGCAGCATATATATATATATATATATATATATATATATATATATATATTATATATATATATATATATATATATATAATTTTGAGTTATACTCACTCCGTACTCAGTGACGATCCTCAGAACAAATCTCCTTTCTCATATGAGGTCATCCTGTAGATACGATCTTGCTTTGTCATCTGATCGTGGTCTGGTAAATCGAAATTAGCCTTGAACACAACAGGAAACAAATCGATAGGTTATTATTTCTTATGCATTAATTTAAAAGAAAATATTTCAACGAAATAACATAAGGAATGATGAAATCATTTTTGAAGCAATAAAAATTATATAAAAAACTTATCAACGTGTGTTTGGAAGTTTCCAGTAATTTTCTTCGTTTTGGAGACAATTCCACTTTATGAAACTGATTTATCAAGTAGGAAAGCGAACATACTGTGATGGGTAATGTAGAGTTATAGCGCAGACAACGGAGTGCTGTATTTTGACGATTTATACCGAGTGTCCATATTTCAGCTGAGCAATTTCATTATGAAATGTCATCTGTAGAGTTCAGGAAATATGCATCAAATAAACGGAAAATATGCAGACAATACGCATGTAATTAATTCCTTTTATTGGAAATATATAGCCACTTTTATTAGCTACAGCAGAAAACGTTATAATTTAATAGGCAGGTAAACTAAAACGACACGCTTTTTTCATTTGAAAACTTCAGTTTTTATGTAAAAATTACTATAGATTTATTTTGTAATAGAAACGATTTAGACTGAAAATCTCGCCTCATGTATAGATCGCAACGAGATATACGAGATTTCCCGTTTGAACGTAATATCCTACTCCTCACTTAACTTAAACGGATTACAATAATAGTGTTGTTAATTTCCGTGATAGATTGCGCCGGTCTAAGTGCGAATCAATTCTAAACTGTAATTAATTAATATCAAATCTCTCAGTTTGAAAAGCAAACTGGCGTTTAGTTTTTCTCTTATTCCATTTTAATTCACCGAAGTGCTTATAAGGAATGTGTGATAATCCTTAAACGAAGTCTAAACAAAATGAAATCTTTCACTGGCCGAAAGTATTGAAGTCGTTGACTCTGTACGCAATAAAATTAAACATCTTGGAAAAGATGACAAAATTTACGAAAAATTCTGCACATGATGTGTTTCTTATACATAGTAAAAAACTGCTTATTTCATTGTTTTATAAATGCATATTTTAGTGTGTACTTTGACTGTTTTTTTGGCATATTTGCATGCATATTTTTGGAATCTTTAAGTGCATATTTGCGGAGCTTTACTACTGCGGAACAGTGCTGTTTGCATTTGGAACATCGATTTCCCTTTCAAACATCGATTGCTTTCCAGAAATCGCTTATTACCTTTTTTGAACAGTATTTTCCCTTTATGCACTCTCTATACTATAATGAGATTTTATTCAAAATAACAAGTTGACATTCGAGATAACTAGCATAAGTCCCAAACGGGTTCCAGCCAATAAAACATCTCGTTTTCAATTTCAGTACTTGCACGAGACATTCCATTGGTCAGAATAAAATCGGGATTAGTTCAGAACTATTGTTAGAAGGTGGCAACCGAGTTTCACTACGACTTAAGAAATGTCGGATAGTTTTCAATTCTGCGGAATAAGAGGATTGTCGAGTTCCACCACGGGTTTACGACCCAGTCATAAACAGGTAGCTAATTATGACATGAGGGTAAACCTACGTGTATAAATAGACAACTCACGTCCAACTGACATTATCCTGCCATTATATTTCCACGAAAATACCTACTTCACTGAAAGTAATGCCCAGTGATGAAGGCTAGAATTTACTCGCAATGAAAGATTTAAAATTTACGACATGCGACAAAATTGTTTGATGTTGAAATGCGAGTTTCCCTCAAAATTACACAGTGGAATAATGTGATACGAATGTGATTGAAAAGGAAGGGAGATGTACAGAAAAAGGACAAGACAATTGCTAGACACACTATATGAAATTCTTTGAATCGAAGGTCTATCACAACAGAATTATTTCATAAAGAAAAAGGTGATTACGACTGTGACAAGGATTCGAAAGCAGAACTCTAGGAATTTGTATAAGATGTAAGAAAATTAATGACGGTTGAGTCATAATTATACTCAAAATTTTTCAAGTTAATTTGTAACCAACTGAAAATAAATCATGGACGAAAGAAAAAATTTAGAAGATAAAAGCGACAAGATGAAAGAAAACCTTAAAAAATTCAGAGAATTAAATAAATCGCAACAAACGCCGTAAGAAGGAGAAGCAGAGAAGCTAAAGAGGAAGAAGCAGATGGAAAATATATTGAGACTGAAACCATTCAAAAGAAACGTGACAGCTATAATCCGCACCATATAACTTCATGTTTGATAATTATTAATTACTCATTACATTCAAAGATTCGTATTATATCCTTCTGAATTCGGTCACAGTCATCAGCAAATTCAACTAAAACACAGTTCAAGGAAGGAGAGTTATAATTAAAAAAATTCTCTTTAAAATTGCCCAAACTTTTTCTACAATTTGCCCCCTCTACGACAAAATGTCTCGCAGCCATTAACAGCACTGCGCTCTAACCGAATTAATTTCAGAGAAATCCAGATACGTTGGTGACATTCCTTACAATTAATTTAAATCGTCACTTAATCGAAAAACACCGCACGGAAGTTTTAATGATCGTCGGTTACGTGGGTAACCGCAGTACTCGAGCTGGAGTTTGCCGGTATAAAATCATAGCATCATATTCTAATTTTGTTAGATAAATTAATGAGACTATTTCCAAACCGCACTATCAAAGCGTGTCGTTTTTCCAACGCCTGTTCGCTTTTTGAAGCATTTTGGGGCGTCATCGATTTCATACGGGGATTTCATTTTCTAGGTGCTGCTTTAATAAAGACCCACTTAAATCCATACAGAGCGCTGCCATAAGCAAAGGTATAGAGTCGCCTACTATTAAATAGATCACTTTCATGTCCAAAAACCAGAAAATTACCAATTACGTACGGGACAAGATCATCAGCATTTCCTCGAGAATGGCGCGGTTGAGTGTTATCGCATTTGCTATGGTCACTAATACTGGATAACTTATTTGGAAAGTTTAATGAAGCCGGGGTTGCCAGATTTTGAATATTAATCCATTGTGCTAACGTATTAACGACATACCCACTTATTCATAAACGCATTTTAACGTTAAAATGGACTTTAGCTTAAAACGCGTTTAGAATGTATTTCACATGTCACTACAGTGTTTTGTTCCATGTATTCTTAACATGGAGGTAACCATAGTTACCTTACTTAAACACATTCCAAACGCATTTTAAGCTAAAACCCATTTTAACGATAAAATGCATTTATGAATAAGACCATTAGTGTTTAAGGCGTGTTTCTTCAAAAATATTTTCATATTGTTGGTTTCCACGGTGAAAGCAATGTTTACACTTAATAACTCTTTGTAATTTTCTAGTTTAAATCTGTTTTGCAAGCAAGAAATAAATAAAAGAGTATTCCATATAACGCAAGGAGTAATAAGGTTCACTTCATTTTCCTTGCTCAAAGGGTAAACGTCATTTAATTTTCCGACTAAATTGATTGAAAAAAAAAAACAGAAAATTATAGTACAGGAGTTACTTTTTTATTAAATCTGTCAAAGTCGACATACCTACCTAGTATATATGCAAATAGTGGGTTTGTATAATTTTGCGTTCTTTGTTTGTTCTAATGACAGGTTTTCGGGACGTAAAGAGAAATGTTTGTCACGTCATTAAACCGCCTTTGACCATAATATCACGAATACATTTTCGCAATATATGTAAATATTTAAATTATAAGTTACCACGAAGATATTTCAAATATAACGGGGGCTTGCTCCTTTATGTCAATTTGTTACGTCGCATTCCTCGCAAGGCTCTGTTTCTCGCATGAAATTTGCATGAAGCAACATAAAGCACACATGTTATTGTGACCCCTTTATGCAAATATATCCTGAGTATAATTACCACGAGGGTCCCGAAAAACTGTCCATATTATCTTTTCGGTACTTATTTAGACTTTAAAATTTAAATAAAGGACCCTGCGATGTTTCCATTATACGGTCGTGTGATTTCGAGCGTGGTAGGCGTGAAGTTCGGTTTTATCTTGCATTTTTAAGATTTTATTTAAAGACCAAATGTGACTCGCATAGCCAAGCAATTTAGGTCAAATGGGTTTTTAGTCCAAACGATATACGATTCCAACATTTAACATCCAACGTTGCTGATGGGGAAAAGGTCTGGTGGATGTGCTAGTCTTATGATCAAGACTTATCCTGTCATTGTTATAACTGTACAGTCTGTAGTATATAATGTATATGTATAACATTAATAATTTTATTAATGTTATAGCAACCCTTTTATGTCAATAAACTGGTTTATATTGGGTGAAGTCCATTATCAGTCATAATTTTGGGAACTGTATTTTACTTAGGGACAACCCTGAATGCGAAATATGGACAGATATTTCTTTTACTAAATGTTAATAGCAATATGTAAAAAGATATTTTGTTATCGCAATCAATTTATATTCCAATACCATTTTTATACGTGTAAATTGTATTGAAGAAAATCGAGATGGTGCTGTTGTTTACTACAACACTGATAGTAATCGCTGTTATAATAGTGACTATAACCACAATAGTGACATTAACAGAAATTTAAAGAATCTGCACGTTGGCGTAAAGTCCAAATTTAATCATTGTGATTTAAACCCTGTCAGGAAAATTTGTATGAAAATAGAGTCAGTTTTCCAGCTTCAAATTTTGAACAGAAATAATTTCCGCCGAAGGTTCTTATTTCTCACAACATGCAGTTACTTTACGTGCTAGTATCTCCGTAACGATACCCCTCTTCTTATACTAGGAGATAGAGGACCAAAACTCTTTCAAAACCGCCATAGTAATAATTTATAAAATATGTCAATAACTGAGCTATTGCGCAAGCGTCGATTCAGAGTCACATATAATGAAGTTATTTAATGTGCTGTAACCCCGGAAGTATAACTCTCTACACTACTCTCTTCATGGTAAAAGTAAGGGAACAAATGGGCCTACCAAACTAGTGTAATTATCATTTTCAAAAATTTTTAAAATCGGTCATTGCGCTAGCCTCAATTTGATTTACATTCAGTGGCATTACATAATGTGCTATAACTCCTGAAGTAAATATTTCTACACTACTCCTTTCACAGGGAATAAACAATTCGATGTGTAACTTTTGATATACCATTTAAGAATATTCAAATTTGGTATAACATTTTCTTACATCAAAAGGAGCACAATTCAAAATACTAATCGACCTGTCCGAGCACATTCCCACCAAAAAGACTGTCTTTGATTTAATAAATTTATTCCAAGTCAGAGGCCCGCTCTGTATATTATTTATATGCTGGCATCAGTGAAATTTCATTAACGCATTGTGAGATTTCCGTAAATCTCCACGTTATTCGACCACATCGATCGTGCACGAAACTTTTTTTCTCTAATCAGTTAAATGTTTAATTCGATCACAGAATGCAATAAATTGCTCAACGACCGATCGTACCGCAACGAACGGAAACCTCATCCTTTTTCATTATGCCTGTCCAATTAAGACACTCGAATAAGAAGAGGATTTGACGGGGCGCAGCTTTTGTACTCGAGGTTCGGAATTTCAGTGGAAATCGATGAGGTTTACGTAATAATAAGTGACACTGTTAGTATTATGACGTTTTCTGGCTTTGAAGATTTATGAGGCGACCTAAATTGTTAAGAATGATGTATGTGCGTGGACTGGGTACTCGGCTCGAGAATCTTAATGTTTCTATAAGAATTCGAATCAATTCAACGCGGATTTCCGTTTAGAATTTTTAAATTTGCTCGTTATCGATTTATATAAAGACCAATACAGGAAAATTGAAACGAAGAGATTAATTTAGTTATAGCACCTGGAACATCCTTTTGCTGTTTTAAAAGTGATCACTAAGTAATAAAAACTTAATTGAAATCTAATTCACATGACTAAATTTTTACCGAATGTACTTATCACGCTATATATACATGTGAGGTAAATTTCAACTCACTAAGCCAAAATGATTTCGAAAAATCAAAATTATCCGAAGAAGGAAAATTTTCATTTTTCACCCTTTCGAGAAAAAAGTTCGAAAGTAAACAGCGAAGAAAAGATCCTGCGTTGCTTTACTTTCCTGAACTGGAAATCCTTTTTTATGGCCCATAAAATAGAATTTTCTAATTCCGTAATTAAACTCGTCGGGAAGTTTCATGAGAAGATTAATAGCCTTATGGCGTAAATTTAAACGCGTTAGCACTGATTTCATTCGTTGATATCTCAGAGAGTAAGCCACATTAGAAAATAAATGTTTACATTACTGTCATCAGGAAATTTTCCTTTACCTTTCCCCCATCCCCTTTCGTCTTTAACAGAATTTCGAAAGTTAGAAATCGACCAATTTTTAAGCCTTTAAGGCTTTAAGCCAAACTGTTTTCGAAAAATTGAGATTATTGAAGAAGAAATATTCCTATTATCTACTCTTTCATATCTCGGAAAGTATGCGTCACAGGAAAGAATTGTTTCTATTTATGGCCCCAGGAAACTCTTGTTATTCTGCACTGGAATTTCGAAAATTCGAAATTTAAATTTAAAAAAAATTACATATGGCTTATCGCTGTACTTCTCCACCGAGGAAATGTATTTTTAAATTTCTTAATAAAACTCTTACACCGCGGTGTATTTTTCAACTCGTAAAGTCAAACCGTCTTCAAAGCATTCAGTATTCTTTGAAGAAAGAAAATTCCCATTTTTCATGTATTTAGTATGTAACGCTTCATCTACATTGTCATTATCACTTTGCATGTTAACAATTTCCACGCGCTTTTCAAAGGCCTGTATTACAGCATTTGGATTTTTTCAAATTACTGCTGCTTTAGATTTCGTAAAATTACGATATTTACAGACATCCATTTGTTTTCTTTTCGCTTTCTCACTAATGATGTTAAATTTTTCCTCTAGAGTAAACACTAAAAGCAGCTTATTCCTGAACCGATTTGCCGTTGCGAAATTTTTGTGGAAAACTGCCAGAAAGTGGTAGAAAATGGAAGATATGTATTGTGTACGAATTAATCTTTCTAATCCTTAAACTTGATCGAAATAATCTGCGTACTAATGGCTTAAAAGATTTAAGTAACGACTCATTAACTATAAATCAATCTTAAATTCCGAAAAATACACATATAACGACTATTATAGACGAGATTAAATCCGGATATACTGCTAAATACATATTGCATTTTACTTGAAATTGACTATTTTGGTAACAAATAGCATAGTTTATAAAATTTTGGTACACTAGATCTGAAAGTTTGCAAAAACGAGGTTGGTGAAAGCGATCATTTTTATCATTGTATCAGTACAATTTAAACCCGGACTTTCCAACAGTTCACTAAATCCAAAGTTTTTAAAAATGAAGAACTGTACTACTCCCTATCTAGGGGCGCTAATGGTAATCTCACCAACTTCTGTTTTTTTATCTATCTATGTCTAGGAATAAGAAATGTAAAGATCAGCTGGATCCCTCCCAGTTTGAGTTAGGAAATGTTATTGGCGCACGCTATAACGTGATTTCCCAAGGGTGGCACTAAAGTAAACGGACCGACGACGAACACCATACGGTCTGCACATAAACGTTTGGTATCGACGGCGTGGTACAAGTGAAGACATTTAAATACCTCGTTATAGTACTTAGCCTGCAAACGGATACTAAAGCGGATAAAATCACGAATGGAACAAGCTAGAAATACCTTGACTGGAGAAGGTTGTCCAAGTTCTCAAAGTTGATTACCATAGTCAAGAGAAAAAAGAGAAACCCCAAGTTTTTCCAACTATTTTTGTTGGAAAGAGTTGGAAAGACTTGGGGTTAATCTCTTTTCTTTAGAAACACCTTGATAGATATGACCGAACTGTCTATTAGATTTGAACTGATCTCGGTACTATGCTACTTATATTCAGGTATGGTTGCGAGAGCTAGACATTGGATCGTACTAGGGAAAGCGCTTAAAACGTATCTTTAGAGGTTAATATTGCATGAGTTGAAAGACCTCATAAGTCACGAAAGAGAAGAGTCATGAGTTGAAAAAATAACCAACATCGAAAATGAAAAGAGCTTCTTCTTGTCTCTAAAGCCAAGAACAATTCAATGCATTGAAGAAACCAAAAAAGGGCAGAGATACGACATCATAAAACTAGTAATAGAAAGTAAGATCGAAGGCGAATGAAATTTGGGCATACATCACAACTTTTGGTTTAAAGAGCTACGAAAATGGCTACGGTGTACATCTGTCAAATTATTTTTATCCATCTATAATTACCATATTTTGATTGTCCAATGGCTTCGCATGGTGAGGACGTGATAACAATTTCCATGTAAATGTGGCATGACGTGTCAATTCTATATTTTTCCATGATGCTATACTTTTCTTCTAATTGTTTCATAGGCAGATCTAATCAGTCTACTCAAAAGAAGTCTCGTATAGAGGCTCATACATGTGTATGTTATATTTCGCTCAGATATTAGTAAATTAGTTACCAAGAATGTCACGTTGAGAAGTTGGGTTATTGAGAAATATCAACTACTGGGAAATATATATCACAATAAAATGATATTCTACTTAAATATTACTGCGAAGTGTCAAGGAAGTATATTTGTGGACCAATAACGTTGTGGGAAAATCTCTACATGAAAACTCTGGCAGAAACTTTTCTTGTACGACGAAACCTTGACATTAGCGTGAAAAGTGAGGCCAGAAATTCAATTCCAAGCGAATTGTGAGAAAAGGTCGTAAGATATTTGTTTTGCAAATATCCGCACAGTATTTCTGATGTATACAATTTTCTGTTCGTAAGGTACATTATGGAAGTAATTCGAGTGACGACGTGGAGATGAAAAATCTCCCGTAAAAGACCTCTCGGCCACCTAATTACTCAACTTCTTTACTTTCCCGACCGGCGACTGACAGCAATTTCCCACCACGCCAAACTGGCTGCTATCCTAATGAACAGTTTCTCAGAGTTGCTATTATTAATAGACCATTAAGCGGAATTTATTATGATCGAAGAGACGGCGAAAAGTTTTCCTCGTTCCCACTGTTCTCTCACTCTCCGCCGATAACTTGGGAGGTAGCTGAGCTGACGAAAAGACATTATCCTAGGATAACTCGCTTTGTTTGCCGTTCATTTACGTCTGGCAAAGCAAACGGCCAATTGGTAGATCGCAGATAAGTAAGCGTTCAAAGTGTGCATAAATAGAAACAGGGGCAGGATATTATCTTCGGTCGTACAAGACGGCTGGGGGGAAGTCGAGAGAATGGTCGATAATTTTAATTATTGAAGGAGCCGAAGGAGCACGAACGATGTTTAAGGGAAACACCGACTTTATTTGATGACTCGTTTCTTCGAGGCCTCGGGAACCGTTACGTGCAATCTTTTTCGTGGCGGTCTCGTTTATTTTGAGATTTACAGCTTAATCATAAATATATAAATAGAATCCAGATAATTCACAGTAAGGCAATAACCGAATAGGTTCACAAAAATCAATGCCGGAACTATTGAAAATGTCGTGACGAAGTCGACAGTTAAACACTAAAGGAGGGAGAGGATAGCTTCAAGTATTTCAGAGAATAAGGTCAACCTGTAATTTTTTGCATACTAAGTGATTTCTGTAAGGGTTTTCACACTCCATATATGCTTTAATTAAGGCATTTTAATGATTAATCCTGCATATGTCTCTGCTCTAAATTATTTCTTTTAAGACTACACCATGTGTATTTTATTTTTCCAAGGAAGTGGATAGATATTTCGTTTGTGAATTTATCAATAAATAACAGGCGCACACCTATCGATCACAATTCAATTACTTTGAGATAATCGATACCTAAAACCCGCGTCTTAATTGAATGTCTTACATGCAAAGTGATGCTAACGTATGAAGTTTTATTTTCTGAAAAGGGAAAAGGAATCAATAAGCTTCTAAAATGATACTCTTAAATTATGAAAAGTGGAAACCTTCTTCTCAAAATACTAATAATAAAATGTTAAGCCAAATTAAAAATTACAAAATATAGAAACGTTATATACAGTCTACCATGCTCTTACGGAAAATATATATATTACTGGAAAAACGTCACGACCATTTGCTATACGTAAAAAATTTCATCAATATAATGTAAGCCACACACAGATAAATCAAAATTAGCAGAACACATTCTAAAAAATAATGATGATACAATCCAATAGGATAATCCAAAAATACTGCCACAGGGAGAAAAACTAAACGGAGAAACGAAATTAGAGCAAGTATCTTCATTCTGGTTAATGATAACAACAAAATCGCCACGTACTGCGTCGAAATTTACATCTGGACAAATGACAAAATTTCAAACAACATAAACGTCAATGTCAAGTAACCATTGAAAAAGCATCCTCAACTCTGATATGCATAAAACGTGCTGTTTTTCATTTACAGATTTTATTAACCGGCATTTTGCTGAATGCGGCAACAAATATTGTTGCTAAATTGTTCCAGAAAAACAGAGAAATACTATATAGGTATTATATCTCATATCATTCGGACAACTTCAATGTTCAGGACAGCTGACTGATAAATAACGAAGTGCTTTAGCGATCTACTATATAATTGCAGCCAGTCCTTTAAAACTACAGACACTTTTTTAATATCTCTTATCTGTTTAGTTGTAGAGAAGAAACCTCAAAATTCAACCCTGTATACAACTGTTTCATTCAAATACGCTTATACTATCTAATATAATAACTGTAATCATGGGAAATCTAAATTATCATTATTAGTCGAGAGATTTATAACATTTTCATTCAATACGTCTCTAACATCCCAATAAACTGCCTATTAACTATTCCGTAGCGCATATCATTATCATGCAAACGCTAAAATTAGTTTGTCTTACCCAATGCACCCAGTGAATAATAGATCAATAACAGTAATTACATCGATTTATGATACCATTATTGGTCGGTCACAGCACGCGGCGTATTTTAAATATCAACTTGAAACTCGAAGCACAACATAAATGTCGTCACTAATCATCCTGGAAATTAAAGGATCACTTCTAAAATTAGTTGTGTTGGTAAATATAAACTGTTTGTCATAGAAATAAAAGAAAATATTTTATATTCATTTCATACTGCTTTGCAATTCAAACTTTTAACTGAATATTTTCTCAATTACTTCATGACGTAAGGAGATCAAATATCCTTCATTATATCAATATCAAGTACTTTAATATTTTGTTTCTATTTGATTAAAAAACTCATGGTATGAGTCAGTCTGACAGACATGTCAAAGCGACTTCCCTTGTATGAATTGGGTTAGCTATAAACCCCTCCCCCTGTATGCAGTTGGAGAAAATCCTTTTCCCTCTCGTATCACGATGTAGGTTTAAAAACAAGCCTCCGAGTTGATATTGGGATCATTTTTACGCCGGAGGAAAAACCTAAAGCGCCATCGCCGATAAGTGCGCCATAGAAACCTCCCACCGGAAAAAAAACAGGCCTCATTCTGCTATAAAACTAATACGAAATGCGGCAGTGCGTCTTTGCTTCGTAGCTTTTTGCCAACATTAATTTTCGATTGATCCCATCGATGACATTTCAGGTTAATACAAGTTTAATGTTATCCAGACCGCACCGGGGGACTTCAAAAGGGTCGCCTTCACCATTCTCCCGTCAACGTCATTCCGGCCTCTGCTTTTAATAATTCCCAAACGAGCCGCGTTAAATATGCACGGGCAATTGCTGCTTTAAGCTTTCGCTATTTTGTTAAAAACTCAAAAGAATTTCGCAGTGGATTGTTATGGGGTTTATGTCCAGAGTGGAATTGTTGTAATTCTAGGCATTCGTGTTTTAAAGGAAGGCAAATAAAAGCAACAACAGTATACTCGTATAGATTGGAGGTAGTTTCAAAACCTGCTGAACAATAAATTAAACAACCATTGCTTGGTTGTTTTGTAATTTGATTTGAGTTTTTCCGATATCCGACAAGCGTCAAATTTAGTCGATCAGTCGATAGTTTGTTCTTCCTGGTCACATTAGTTATATTAAATTATCCCTATATAATAATTTTAAATTGTATGGTTTCAACCCTCACAAAAAGCGGTTAACTCCAACCTTTTGGAATTCTCAATTCTTAGGACTATATGATCATTTTAAGAAGAATCCGACTGATTCTTAGTATAACCAACACCTAAGTCATATAAAAAAAATTGTTTACTAAGCATCGGTTAGTAATATTCAACAATAAAATCCAAATTTAAAAATCGAAAAGACGGATGGAATAATATTACATTTAGTCAAAATATGTATTAGTTCACCAAAGAATTGCGCTCACCCTCATTCCCTGGAGTATCCATCATTTTTTGTAAATTATATGTTGGCGACGAGAAACCAAAATTTATACTCGATTTAAAATTAACACATAATTTGTCTGTTGAAATAAATTTTTAAATAAGAAAAGAGAAATAGTATTTAAAACTTTAAATCGCATGAAGTCCGTGTGACATTTGTGGTAAATTAACCACACCTTTCGAAATTTTAATAAAACGTAAGTAAGATGTGCAATTTGTACCAACAGGCTATAGAAAATACATAGAAATTTCCTAAGATATTAATTTCAGTTACCAGTCTACCAATTATCGTTTAGAGTTGTAATAAGTGAGGCATAAAAACTAGCATTTCTGCTACAGAAACTATCAGACATACATTAGTCATACATGTGGTTAATTTTAGAATCTTACAGAAACCATGAGGCACCTACAGAAATATTGTGATTTACAGACGAATTATGCCATAAGCCATACGTTGAGTGTAGAGTTCCTTAAAGAAACTGTACACTATGTTTTAAGGTACTTTTTATAGAAACTGCATGACACCTTACCTGTACACTCTCTTGCATAACCGTTACGATATCTACATTGATACCTTTACAGAAGCCGTAAAACACTGGCCTCACAGTTGACTATAATGAGACTCTTACAAATATCAATTTTTAGAAATTTAAATTTTAGAAAATTTTAGAAAAGTATACAACCCCTGGCTAAAAGCTTAATTACAACAACTATACATTACGAAGCTTTCTTACAGAAACTACACAGAAACTATACGGCGCTCGCCTCAAGGAACTAGTGTATAAACCCCAGGATACCTTGATTGTAAACTCCTTTACAGAAACCTTACGATGCTTACACTGACTCCTTCAGAGCACAATAAGACACGTTTCTTTCACCTGACTGTTTGGTGAGTTCCATCACCAAGATCCAGGATCCATAAGACACTTTCAGGCAGATGTACAACACATATTTGTAGGCTCGTTTACAGCAACTAGGCAACATTTGCCAGTAAGCTGTTTTGCAGAAACTATGAAATATTAGCCTTTTAGCGTTTCTAAGTAGATGATAAACGGTTACCTCAAGATAATTTATAGAAATGAAATAATGCATTGCCTGTAGAGTCCTTTACAGAAACCATTATAACTGACTCTTTTGCAGCAAGGTATAAGATATTTGTTGTTCATTTGGTTAGTAGATTGAACACAACACCTACTAGTAGATTCCTATATCGAATACATACAAACTTACCAATAAACTTTCGTACAGAAACTTTCCATAGGTGCCAGTACACTTCTTTAAATAGAGTATAAGACGCAGTTCTCAAAATATTTTTATGTGAACCACATGACACCATATCTGCATATTTTTTTACAAAAAGATTACGACATCTACATTGATTTTTTACAGAACCAATAAAACCCTTACTTTACTCTTGCTTGCTTTACTTTTGTAAACTCTTATAGTTTCAACTATAAGACACTTGCCATACACGTGACTTTTTTAAGTTCTAGACGAAAACATGAAACATATTTGCAGAAACATAAAACACCTACCTGTAGGCTATTTGCAGCAAATGGACATTTGTCAGTAAGGTTGTCAGAAACTACACAACATCTATTTAGAGAGTCCTTTAAGGAACTAAACAAGGGTTGCCTCAAATGACTTTTGCAGAAACCACATGGCACATTATCTGTAGCCTTCTTTACAGAAATCTTACGATGCACGCATCGATTTCTTTATAGGATCTGTAAAACATTTTCCTTACAGCTGGCTATTTTGAGGGGTTTATAGAAGCTATAAGACACTTTTTCAAAGTCATGCAGCGATTCACTGAAGACACTTTTAATTAGATTAATTAGATTGGTTAGAAGGAACTTTTGAAAAGAATAGTTTCACAGAAACCTTACGAAATTTGCATTAATTCTTTTACAGAAACTATAAGAGAGTTGTCTTGCAGTTCACTATTTTGTGGGTCTTACAGAGACCGTAAGACAATTTTGCAGAAATATGCAACTGCCTGAAGGCTGCTTCACAGCAACTATTCAACATTTGCCAGCTTTAATACAGAAACTAAGCCATATTTGGGTTTTGCCTCACTTAAAGAAACTATACCGTAGTTTGCCTCAAAATACTTTTATAGAAACCACCTGACAACTTGTCTGCAGACTTGTGTAAACTGCTTGCCATTGAATTTTTTACCGAAATTATGCAATGCTTACTTTTATACTACCATAAAACACTATGCGACGCTATTTTTAGTTCTATTACCAGTGTTGATGCTGCAGCACGAAGGTTTGTTAGATATTTGGTAATGGAAACTTTGCAAACAATACAATTGCATATAGAAACTTTTTCTTATTTTAATAAACATTTAAATGATGGAATTTGGTTTCTAAAACACCCTTCATTAATGGACTTATTTACTATTCAAACAGAAATTTAGCAAATTTAGTAGGTTCATAACTTTGGGCCAGTTTGAAAGAGATAGTTCAAAAATTGAATTTATTTTTTCGCAGAAACAAAACGCGATAGCCCCATTCTGAATAAATCGCAGTCCATTGATGTATCTCCCTTTTGTCAAGGAATTTAGTGTCGCAGGCTCGTAGTGATCCGAAAAAAAATGAAAAGTCCCCCCGCATTTGTCAGTCAACGGTGATAACCGGAATTCAGCTTATGCCAGTAATCAAGATATTCTCTTTGAATGGCACGGACGAACCTAAAATATATCCCGCACAGTCTACCGAAAAACTTTTTCGTTCCACTTCAATAGCATTTATCACTATTCTTGACCCCGTTTAAGCGAAATCCCTTTGATTTGTAACCCGAAATTAATGCATGCAGATTAAAGGTCTGACATTTACAAATTGCCCCGGCCTTTTTCAAACTCTTTCCGTGTTGAAACTCTGATTGAATCGTAATAAAAACGTTTCCGTAATTCTTCAAGCAAATGTTTAAAGGCTAATTGGAATTTTTTCCTTTTGGATAGTTGATTTTCGAGCAGTCTGGAAAGCTGATTAAGTAGTTAGGACGGGAATTGCGATTATCTGATTGAGAAGTAGTGAATTTTGAAAAGTAATCTAGGCGTGATAGGGATTTCAATCCTTTTGCTGTAGAATAGTGAACTTGTAAAATGTATTATTAAAGAAAACTATCTGCAATCAATTGAGAACTCTGTTGGAATCGTTGCTGGGTTACACCATGGTATCTAAATGTGCACAGCTCAAATAATAAAATTAATAATAATAAATGCCTTTATAATTCTTTGTTCGTGATATACAAACAGCATACAAAGGGCTAGTGGCGAAGTTTAGCATGCATGCTACTCAACTTAACCTCTGTTATCTTATATAACATAAAAAGTTCAATACAAATGGTTTTTGCCAACAATGTACTTACACATATTCTGTGAAAATAGAAATGGAACAAAACTGAATTTATATTACAACAGTTTTTGTTGTAAGACAATGTTTTAAGAATATGCAATATATGTCCCCATTGTGAATTAAGTAGTAATTCTTTATATTTGGCCTTTAACAAATGAAGTGAACGTGCCTTGAAATATCTAGGTACGCTATTGTAAATTGACACAGTATTATATATGAATGATTTTCTGTAAACTATCCGCTGATATGGTGGAAGCATTAGGTTATCAGGAAGTCTAAGATTGAGCTCATGTATATCCTTCCTAAATATTAATTTATTTCTGAGATATAAGGGTGTATGAGTTGTTAGTACACGAAATGTAAGAGACAAGAGGTGTAGTTTATATCAATTTTCTATCTTTAACCATCCCAGTTCTTTTATTGTGCTTGACACTCTATCATATTTATTTAAACTATGAACGAATCTGCAACAACTATTTTGCACCCTTTGAATGAATGAAACTGGGGTGCCTTTCGGCGACACTTAGACTAGAGTCCATTGTGTCATCCCCCGCCGGTTAAGGTCTCAACCTAGTCGCACTTTCCCCATGAAGGTACTAATGCTTCCTAGTGAGAATTTTGCACCCCTTACAATTTACTCTTCGTAAATTGATCTAAACATGGGTAAAATACTACCAAATCGTAAATGAAAGTAGAGAGAACAACATATTCGCAAAACAGCTTCCTAAACCAAATTTAAAACATGTTTATTTCTGTATAAGTGGCGTAAGAACAGGTATGATTTCTTAAAATAAGACATGTTCTATAAATCTAAGTTTGCAGTCGAAAATTATGCCCAAGTCCCTACAAGCGCGAACTGTATTTAATTTTTCGTTATTGATGAATATATTAAATTCTTCACGAACTTTCTGCTCCACATGCCTGGGGCAGAACAGAAGAAGAACATTTGGTAATATGTAGTTTTAAATTATGACTCTTTGAGTAGTGACAGACGTTTCCCAGGTCTTGGTTTACATTTTCTGCAGCCCAACGGGAATGATTTAAACTGAGTGAGTAAAAAAGTTCAGTATCGTCCGCAGACGAATAGATATTAACTTGTTTGAATGATTTATAAAAATCAGAAACATACATTGAGAATAAAAGTGGGCCGAGAACGGAGCCTTGGGGGACTCTTGAAGTTATATGGGCAAAGACAGATGAGTTTCCTTCCAGAAATACTTGCTGAAAGCAATGTGACAGACAGTGATGAAAGGATTTCAAAGATGTATTGTTAAATCCGAAGAATTTAAGTTTCGAAAGAACTTTGTGGTCTGTACTGTCGAATACTTTGGAAAAATAGTAGAGTAACTGCTGTGGCCTTACTCTCATTCAACGATCTGACAGTGTTATCTGTTAAGTCTAATAATACAGTTGTAGTGCTGAATCCTCTGCGAAATTCTGAATGATTAATTAATGTCATTCTTAACGTCTTACGATGTAAGGGAACAGGATATATTTCGATTCCATAACTAGCAATTGCGTTTTTAATTTTTATATTGACGAAAGTGGTACATTTGTTCGAAACTCGCTATTTTTTATTATGGAAGAGTAAGGTGGCTGAAGCACACATGTAGGCCCTGAAATTATCTTAAATTTCCCATAACTGCAAGTAGTAACTCATTTATCCTGTATTTAGTCCTGTAGATGTATATATCCTAGTGAAAGTGCTCACGTCTCTTTTCCTGAACAAAAGCATTTTTGAATCCATTTCATTCCAGAGAATGAAACATTCCTGAAATATTTAAAACTCTTTGGCGAGAATGAAGGTTTAATAACATTCGGACGTATATCGTCTCTTTGCGTAAAAAGTGTGAACTCTGCAGGGGTTTCCATTTAATTTTTAAGACACCCTTTCGAGCCCGGTCTCGAAAAACGCCGCCCGAATAATTAGACAAAAAGGCGACTTTTTTACTACACCTAGCGGCAACAGACTAATTTCATTCCTTTATTTTTTCGACGTCCATTCGCACGTTTGGGTCAGGCTGTGCTTATCTTAATTAGAAAGTTTGCGTTAATACTGAACCCTGAACTATTCATGGTGGAATCGTTGATGAGTGCACAAAGAGAGTGCGAGAGCGAGAGACCGCGTTTGATGATCAAACGTTTCTATTTCATGCAAATCAATAAGGTGTATTCCGTCACGGATTCACCAGCCTTGCTCTTCCTTTGTCCGTAATGACGTCGGCATGTTATCTCAACCGCAGATAAACAAATTCACAAAAGCCTTCTCTTTTCGACAGCGACTCGGCTAATGAGAACAATTTTTTTTATGAAATTATCCCATTCCTATCCTAAATACGCAGATTCATGGACTGGTAGAAAGTGAAAGAGCGGCGCTAATGAAGGGTATATTATATGCTTTGATAAAGTTAGAGAAGCCCCAAAATTATTTTCGCAGCCTTACAAATTGTTTCCTTCATGGTTATGATCTTACGCCGAATGAAGTTCGTTATTTATTCTGAACAAAAGGGGTGTACAGAGCTTAATTAAATTTAGTTTAGTGTTATAGAGGCTAGGTTCGTCTCGTTAAATGAGCTGATAAGGAGAAAGAAAAATCGACGGAACGAAATCGCATTTCGTGACGAAACACAAAACGTTAAGGGCGGTTTCATTAACTTTCGCTTAAATTATTCATTTTTGGACGGTGGATGTATTCAAACTGGGATGTTTGTCAACTAAGGGCCCGGACCCGCGCCAAAAAGGGTCGAAATGTGGATCGTTTTCATAATCTTTAACGCAGAGGAGAATTTTATTAAAAGTAATAAGTATTTCATTAGGGTATTCGCTGAAATCTTAATGAATATACATAAATAAATATGTAGGTATTTACGAACCGAGGGATTATCGGGCATGGATTAAATTCGGGATATGGGTTAAAAAGTGTTTTTAGAAAAACGCTCAGCCACAGCACTACGATGTTTCTATATGGAAACGTTTTGTACATTTTAATGGCATCTATTTTTTGGTGGGGATATTGTCAAAGCTAATACTATTGCATTACTTCTGAACTAGTCATTTTCTGCGCCCTTTTCTCTATAAAATCCATGTAATAATTCTTCTATCAGACCTACTCATAATTTGTCGTCAGAAACAGTTTTGCTTCCCGTGCCGTTTCTGAGAAACAGAGGATAGCAGCTAGCATAATATCATGTTAGAATATATTTTCTCATATCTTCTGAACGCAATAGAACTTCATCCTTCTAAAAAATATAGCGAAGTTGTGTCAACTGGATCAAATTACAAAACTTCCTATCTTTTCATTCCCTGCCTCTATTCGTTCCCACTTTTCTTACCCTACCTTTTAACAGATACATATCCTCTCCACGAGAAAACATAATGTTAGTAAGAATGGAAAACGTAGCATACTTTATGGCTAAGTTTTTGCTATGTGGTTAGCTTAACGGCGACCCCCAATTGCGCAAACTGTAATTGTCCAAATCAGCGCAACTACCCTCTGCAACATATAAACTCTCTCGCTCACCCTAAAAAATGAAAGAAGTATTTTCTAGTACAAACAACCTCCTTAACTAACTAACTAACTTAACTAACCCCCCCCCCCCCTATTTATGATTCTAAATGAAAAGTAAAGATTTGAAATCAAGAGTTATGTTTCACGACCAAACAGTCACATAATAACACATAATAATAATCTTATACTTACGCTATTTACTACAATAATGTCTTAGCTTTCATTCAGTGAATGAAGTCAACTAACTCACCTATGGAAGCTCCAAACAAAAGGCAAATTATATTAAACACATAATTGCAGTGTTAACACGCGTCGCAAATAACTCACAGCATGACGTCACATGCGCCACTCCAACGAATCTCAAAAGGCTACGTGTTGTACCTTCTCTTTTAGTAGTATTAGTAGTATTTTTAACATATTGAGATTCTTTCCTGCTTTTTCATTTTCTATATATCTCTATATACCTTTTTTACATGGGAAAGTAATGGAATAGGGTCGATTTTCCAAATTTGAAGTATTGGCTTTTCTGGACGTTGTTAATCAGATATTTTAGAAAAATCTCTGTTAAGTCTCCGGTGAACATTTCTCAGAAACTGCCTGTGATAATTGCATAGCCTAATCATAGCCACAAAATTCATGTTGAGTTGTGCAGTTTTTGATTTCAATGGTAACATTTTCGTTTAAAGTGATAATCCCTAACAAATACTAAAGGATAATAACTATTTGCTACCAGTACGAAATGCGTTTTACCAAGTGATTTTCGAGCCCAGAAAGGCGACGGTAACAATCATTTTAGCATGTGTATGGAATCTTACTTTTGTGCACAAGGGTTTCTTTTAGGGCACAAGGTATCACAAGGGCACAAGGTTTCTTTTATATACCTTTCACAATGTATTTAGATTTCTTAGATGTCCCAAATATTAGACAAAGAGTTGAACAAAGTTAAATTTAAAATCATACCTTTCCTATCCCTACTGATATACAATTTTTGCCTTTTCTTTCACGGGAAAAGATAGTTTTGTAATTTTCGGGGGTCAAGGTAAGCATAAGCCAAAAAAAAACCAACATTTTTCAATCTTCAGAATTAGAAGTTAGAAATTTTCTGCAGAGTTTCAAATAGCGCAAATAAAACGCTATTCTCAGATGGACCAAAGGCCATACTAATCGACCAATTAGACGTGATAAAATATTGCTACAAAAAATCTTAAATACGGGAATGATGATCGTTCAGGCCGAAATATTGGACATTGCAGGATTTCGGTACTAGGCAAAAATGGCGCTTTCCTCTTAGTTCACATTGCATTGATGTGTCAGAACGCTTAATAGAATCACATATATCAAGGGGAAAAACTGGCTAAATTACATACAATACTCTGGAAACTTATAAGAACCATATAGCAATTGACGTCCTAGATCAACTAATAATGCCCTTACGTATTCTCGGTAGTCTATTTTCGACCATTATCATTTAATAAGGAAACCAAACTAAATGTGACAATTGTGAGAAAAACTGTCGTTTTTCGGCGAACAATTTTGTCCTTGGCAAAATTCCATATTTTTCGTTTTATTTCCTCTACATCTACATACTTCTTAGTGTACACTTTCCAATCTTAGTAACGCTTAAGTGGTGTTTAAGATCATAAGATGCTCATCCGACCCAATTTCCTGTAAGGAGGCCGAGAAAACTGGCCTATGTTAGGCGTATAAAGATCCCATTATTAATAGTGCATGTGAATATCGATTTGCGGCTTACTCTTGCTACATGCTTTACGGCATTTTGTAGCAGTATTTGGACGTGATGTTCGTAGAACTGTAACACGCTGAGTGGGAATACTCTTTTTATCCCCGCATTATACTCTCTAATACTCTCTAATGGCTTTTGTTTCGTAAAAATCGAACAAACGGCATTTTTCCAGATAAAAATGGAGCAACGGGAACGTTTAAAGCAAGGTACGTTTTTAAACAAAATTTAATTCCAGTTTCTATTTTGCCGCATCAGTAAGCGGTTTTTTTGAAAGTATAATTTCTGCGGCAAAGCGAAGGCGTTATTGTTTCCGGAGATCAAAGAACAAAAATCCATCTTTAGAGGCCGCACGCTGCGGGAATTAATGCTATGGTTTTGTGAATTTTTAGGGAAGCAGATCGGAAAGATTCGGGAGCCAAAGTTCGTAATAAAATTTACTTTAATTATTTGTATTCTCCTCCCGAAGAAAAAAACACTTAGGCTGCCGGGAATGATTCAATTATATTTTGAGGAGTAAACGTTTTGATTGCCATTAAGTTTCATTCTTCAAAGTTATATCCCGTTTTCTATGGATTTCGTCAAAAGGGTAATAATGAATGATTACTGGAAAGAAAATTAAAACTGAAAGACCTTAATGTGGCCCCTAAGGGTTCTTGAACGAGCTTGAAACAATAGAAAAGTAAATTTTCAGTTCGGTATTTGCTGGGGATAATAGGATACAGTTACTTTATTTAAATAATTTACATTACATGAAATATGTAACGTACAAAATGATCAAAGAATCGATTATTGAAGTTTTTACGCGATAATACTATTAATATTCCTCTTGTCAAAAGATCGGCCCTGGTTGTACAGTTTGAATAAAGCGTTTAGTAAAGTTTAGTAGCTGAAAAACCTCCAACCTGCTCCTTCTAATTATCCCCCTATAATTTATTATTCGCGTGCATTACGGACGACCGTACCCTAAAATTTCATTTCAATTGTAATTTGACCAGCGACGCCACCGCTACGACCGTCACTGATGACGCAAAACTTTATACAAAGTTGTTTCAAATATTATTACGTCGATCGATGTGATGACAATTTAGAAATGACAACTGCTTGCATAAAACTTTTCCCTTAAATACTCATTTAAAGTTAAAACCAGCAATAATCCCATGGATTTACGAAGGAGAGAAGTTTCGTAATTTTGTGATTCTGCCAGTTCCATTTTCTGGCTATCTATTAATCTAATTGTATTGCTGAAGGAGACTGCTACCCTGATTGCCTCTTTTACTAATGCGTTTTTTCATTACGGCACGTTAAAATTACACAACAGCCATTATGGAAGGGATAGAGGCCAATCTAATTTGATTCACCGTATTTAACGCCTAATTAACGCATCGACATCAGTACATGTATGATATCATTATTTTCAATAATGTTAGTGTTCTGCTTCCAGTCTGATTTGACACATGAAATCGTCGCATACATAGTGTTGACCAAAGCATAGTATTTAGTTACTCTTGCAACGGAACCTCGTGTAACTGACCCAGTCGCCCAGATGGAGCATAAGAAATAAGAATAGCACATCTGTAGCGAGTCGCAACAACACTTTGATGGTAAGGTTTTTCTTTACTTATACCAAGTGCATCTGGAAACTAAATAAATGGAGTTACTTTTGTCTGCAAACAACACGAATAGTCAATCATGTCTAGAAAATTTGCGGAAAACACTTACTCATTTAAATGATAGGAATATGCAATCAAGAAATTAAATCAATTACTTCTTTTATATATAAATCAGATTTACATTTACTCGCGTTTGAATAAACTTGGGAGCATACAGCCAAACAATAAATATTTACCTGAAAAAAGTATGTATATGGAAAATATTTCTGAAAATAATGTCTAACTCAAGATAAACCGTAAAATATTCTTGAAATAAAAAACGTTATGTAATGAATACACTGGTGTTTAATGATAAACAACTGGATGACAATCCAATTTATATTATTATATGTGTACTGGTAGTCCATTAATGTGCTTGATAGACATATCAGTAATAAACAAATAATTGCTTAAATGGATAAATAAATACGCAATAAAATATGGCTTAAACGCACTTTTTTCAAAAACTATTATTAAAAAATACGGAAAAGGCGCGTTTTAATGCAAAAAGGCGCATGTTACTATTATTTTCACAATTACAGATCCACATGTTTTTACATGTAGACTTTAGAAATGATCAGAAGTATAAAGTTAACAACGATGTAGTGGCAAATGACTCTTTCACTTTCTTTAAGCTTGTCATAGACAGTATATGCTAAGATCTAAGCACTTACTAATTAATCCATCTTCCCAGCTGGAAGCCTTCAATGCCCAATGTAGCAAGGAAAATACGGGGGTGGACTTTTAAAGCCAGAAACATGCAGTGTTTACGGATACGTTCAAAAGAGGAATCTGTTTTCTTCAAAGAGTAATTTTAAAAACCAATTATCATCTTTAAGAGTGTTCGTCACATGGCGTAGACTAAATTCCTAAATTCCGCAAGATGTCGCTAGAGGCAGAAATGATGCAGAACAACATGGTCCCGTTCACTCTATGACTTACGATTAACGGCACTAGTCTAGATTTCTCGACAGATATTTTATTTTAGTGAAGTATGCAGAGGCCAGGTAATAGAGACATAAAGCAACATTATAAATTTGCACTCTTATACGAATCTGTATCCGTAAAGTGAGTCCAATCGACTAATTTATTTCTCGTGACGTAAGAAATATTGGTTTATAATATATATATATATATATATATATATATTAGCTTTAAACAAAAATGACAATCGTCACATCTATTACAGAACCTATAGCAACAATGCTGACGACTTTCAGGATGAGGAAAAAAGATGATAGCAGCGGAACAAATGGATTCCATAAGGAAAACTCCTTTCCTTCAGAAGGAAAACAAGGCGTATATTTACGACAGCAGAGAGAGTAGAATCCAAGCATTCATTATGGTACAGACATGGAATAAGGATGGAAGAGACGAAATGACCAAATAGAGCATTTAGGTACATACCACAAAACAGGGGAAGGAGAAGAAGACCGACAATACGATGAACAGACGGAATTAAGAACAATATGAGAGATCGAGCCATCGAAGAGGATGACTGGAAGGGTAACTGTAACGAACATTGTAAACATGGCGGGGGGCGCATGTTTAACTAATTCAGGTGAAACTTGGCACAAAATTAGTGTGGGTAAATGTCTCGATTAAGTTCGATAGTAAGCCAAATCGCCCCACTAAAAACTAAATGTCAGCCTGTTAAATTATTTAAAAATTCGTAATTCTTTTGTTTTCGATCTGATGCAGAAATGTTATGAAGCTTTTTTGTAGGCGTTGAAACGTTCTACAACCTTTGTTTTAACATTTTTTTTTCAGTAACTTAAGCAAAAAAGTTATTTGTAAAAAGTTAAATATTCCGTAAAACGATAAGTAAAAAAGTTAGAATTTAAGCGATTTTATTGAAAAACAACCACTTCAGCAGCACACTTATTACAAAATTTGCACGAAAAAGTTATCTTATTTTTTCAAAATTATAACCGTTTTCTTTCAGGCCAAAGTTTATCTAAACAGTAAAAGTAATAATAATTAAATGAATATAAAAGTGTAGAACACTAACTTTAATTTTAAAATTAAATTTGTATGAACTGGTTAAAACTCTATCTATCATTTCGTGTAGATTTTAGTAACAGAACCAGCGGATAATAAATACATTTGGGAGTATTTATCAGTATGTTGAAACGTAACATGAATATGTAACAGTAATCCCATAGTCTCATATGTACAGATAATTAGCGACAGTTGATGATATTAATGTATTACATAACAGTTTAAAACATAATTACTCTATTCGTTAGTCTGGTTGCAATTTTAACAATTTAACTTTTAATACGATTTTCGAATACAATATTGTAGCGAATGCCCCGTATAGGTCGTTGTTAGGGAAAAACAAGTAGTTGTTTATGTAATTGTGAAATGTAATACTGACGTCAGTGTAGTACAAAATCTCTGTGTGTGTAAAGACTGTTGTAGTTTTAGAAAAGTAAAGCCAGTTTGTATAAGAAACCGCTACAAATTTGGGGGCTCAACCGGGATTTGGTGAACCGAAGTAGCGGAAAAATTTTGGTGGACCTGAGATGGCGTACAGAAGTGATGGCGATGGCACGCGGCGGAGAGGCGAGGAGTGCAGTCTGTGCGGCGTTATGGAGTTGTTGAGCGGCTGGCGCGACTCGAGATTCCACAGGACTTACAGCTAAGTTAGATTTAGGATAACACTCGAATGGATTGACTGCGTGCGGCTGGCGCGCGTGGCCCGTTTGAGTGCTACACCCACATTTGTAACTCATATTGGGAGACGGGCGCTGTTCATCTTTAGTACAAGAATTGGTGATGGTTGACCACTGGGTTGTGTGTCTGGAGCCATGAAGCAGTTGCTGGGGATTTCAGTAACTGCAGGAGCAGCGAAGGATTTCAAGAGACAGGTCCCTCTTCTACCTGGAGCATTGGATGGGATTGGTCATCCCTGGTGTCTCTGATGGTCAGAAGTAGGATTGGCCTGCTTGGAGGATTTCAAGAGACAGGTCCCTCTTCTACCTGGAGCATTGGATGGGATTGGTCATCCCTGGTGTCTTTCATGGTCAGAAAGAGGATTGGCCTGCTTGATTTCGATTTGCTGCTGATTAATTTTTGTACAAGATTTGCAGTCTAACCCGCTCAATGGAGTTAATCAAATGGATTTGGCAAGGATCAGGCGGAATCTCTGAAGAAGGGGAGAAGCCGTAGCAGTAGCAGCAGTAGCAGCAGTAGCAGTAGCCGTAGCTGTAGCAGTAGCAGTAACCGCAACCGTAGCATTAGCAGTAGCAGTAGCCGTAGCAGTGGCAAAAGCCATAGCTGTAGCAGTAGCAGCAGTAGCAGTAGTAGTAGCCGTAACCATAGCAGTAGCAGCGGTAGCAGTAGCCGTAACAGTAGCGGTAGCCGTAGCCGTAGCAGGAGCAGTAGCAGTTGCAGTAGCTGTAGCAGTAGCCGTAGCAGTAGCAGTAGCAGTAGCAGTTGCAGTAGCAGTAGCTGTAGCAGTAGCCGTAGCAGTAGCAGTAGTAGCAGCAGTAGCAGTAGCCGTAACCGTAGCAGTAGCCGTAGCCGAAGCAGGAACAGTAGCAGTTGCAGTAGCGGTAGCTGTAGCAGTACCCGTAGCAGTAGCAGTTCGCTGATATGGAAGTAGATCGTCCGAGGGTCGAGGGCGACCCTGAAGACGGGGAGGGATAGTGTAGCGAATGCCCCGTATAGGTCGTTGTTAGGGAAAAACAAGTAGTTGTTTATGTAATTGTGAAATGTAATACTGACGTCAGTGTAGTACAAAATCTCTGTGTGTGTAAAGACTGTTGTAGTTTTAGAAAAGTAAAGCCAGTTTGTATAAGAAACCGCTACAATATATAGAGTTGTATTTTGTTATAATCGTATTAAGTTTCGAAAAACAATTTATTTTAAATGCAAATTTAACGAACTGGATTTCATATGAAATGAGGCCAACATATTCCCCCATTTATATCTCTTTGGAGTATCTGCCTGATTTTATTGTACACGTGTAACTTGAATGGTAAGTCTGTTTATACTTAGATAAGAGCGAAATTATTGTTTACTTTCGTCTCAATTGCAAATTTTCCAACACTGGAAATCCAATCTAATAAAATCCTCTTGAACATATATTAAATTTTCTCGAGGAATGTATTTTGAATTTTTGCAGGTGATGAGTTTCAACATGAAAGCCGTGTAATCTGCTCTTGAAATCAATTTATTTTGAAATGTTCCTTCAGTTTTCTTTTATTGGATGTAAATTACACCTTTTCTGCCCAAATCTTCCCGAATGGGAGTGAATAAAGTACGATTTTCTCATGTAAATTCCTATTCCTTTCGCCTCTAATTAAAGAGCGTTAAAACAATCCTGTCAATAATTCAAGTACTGAATGGATTTCCAGCTAGGGAGAGAAACGAATAATTTTCATACCACATTCAGTGGGTCATCATTCAAAAAATTAAATTGAAAACTGATTTAAAGATTTTCAGATATTACGGTTTCGTATATACGAAGTTTCCGGGCTTATTTGGTCGATATTGTAAATTTGTACTTCCTGTAGATGAATTTATCACTATTTGCCAGTGACCACTACGTCTGGTAGTGTTTGCTAAAGTTCGGTTCCGATTTGTGCATTTATATATTTAGAATCCATTGTTCGTATCAGATGGACCTAGAGGAGCATAGGATAATGGTATGAATGGTATTCTAATGGATTTCTAATTTATCAGGAAATTGAAGTTGGTCATAAAATCAGTATAGCGGTTATTGTATTTGCATAGCGCGGGTAATGTATTTATGTATCATCGGATATTCGTTGTTGGTATAACGGAGAGATAGATGTGTTGTTACGTGCTAAGGATATCAGGATACTATTAAATGTTTCGTCCTATTTGTTGTGCCAGCGTCGATTTGACACTTCCAAAAATTCAACAATAAGTTAACAAGGTATCTCACAGCAATATCGCTATCCTGTGAGGCCTTCCTATAAGTGAAATTGTATTCAAAAGAGATTAACTTTTTCAAATATTTTCTGTTTCAATATTTCCACTAATGTTAATTTTACAAGCCAAAATAAATTGCAAATGTGGATGGTGAGGTTCTATTATAAAAGGACATGTCCATGTCCTAACATGTCCATAATACATATTAGTGTCCATTTGGGAAATATTTGAAGAACGAAATATTCACAAAAGTAAAGTGGCCTTTAGGTTGGTTTTAGAAAAAACTTTTAAAATTCTAGGTGTTAACCTAGAAAACTAGAATTCTAGGAAAAAACTAGGTGTTAAAGTTTTAAAGTTAATGTTAAAATAATTCAGGAAAACTAAAACTTTTTAAGAATTAAGTGACAGTTTTAGAGAGAAATAATTCATATAAAAATCATGTTACGTTTAGTAAGAACAGGTAAAGCGGTTTTTGAGAAAATTGAGAAAAACTGAAAATTCACAAGGGCAAAAGACCGTTCAGAAAAAGTTGGTTCAAATTGCGGTAGTAAATATGTCTCAACGTTGGATGTCGCAATAACAAAAATAACAAAAGTAAAGTGCGCTGATGTCAAATTTTTACTGAAATCACATGCATTTGAATTTTGAGTGGATCAAGCCCAAATTCCCTCACACAAAGCTTCAGCTTTCCTTTATTTATATTTTCTATGCAAACTCTGAGAAAAAGAGGAACATATACACACACTAGCAGACATATATTTTACCGAAAACATATTTTTCTAACTCGGGCAACTTCAACAGGTCCATAAATGCATCTATTCCAAATTTGGACAATAGAATTGATTACAATACTTCATCTATTAATACATAGTACATCATATAAGTCAGTAAACTTACATTTTAAGTTTTTATTTCAAAAATACCATCAGTATTTTCGTAAAGACGTCAGTTTAGTAACTCTTAAATTGAGCAGTCAGCTTATTACATAAGAAGGCTCATCACTTCGTTATTTCTCGAAACGTCATGAGAAAACATCTACATTTAAAAAATAAACAATAATGTCAATTTTCTTTTCGTCTAGTTTGTTGGCACGTTAATATGCCAGTATAAGTTTCAGTGTTAGTGTTAGCAATAGTAAGTATGGGAGTAGACATGCGAACGTGGAATGTGAAATGGGGTAGAGAGAGGCGACGCGTTAGGATTTTCTTAAATTTTCTTCTCTCAGTAGTGTCGTCGACAAAAGCTAGAGCTGATGTATGCTCAACGCACATCGTTAAGTACGCTAGTGCGCCTTTCAGTGAAAAACAAACTAAAAATACCTTTTCCATTTATACTCATCAGTTGCAGTTAATGAAAGAATATTCTCACTAACAAATGTCGAAAACCATAGCTCCTCTGAGCCGAACAGTAACTCACTCTATCATTAAGGTTTTGCCTCTAATTTACTCAAAAATATATGTTGTATTGCATGCATTAAGCAATTATTGTGTTAAGTAAATCCATCACTTAAATTCTATTTTGTTATAATTTTTGAACAAAATCTCTTGCGAAAATTCAATTCAGGTTGATGATAAGTTAGCCATTGTGGTATCTAGTTAATACAGAAATTCAGTAATTTCTCCTCAAAAACAGTAATTTCTTTATTCATTTATCATTGCTGGGCTATCTTTGATTGGGGATTCTAATATCTGTTCTGTTATTGTTCTTCAAGAGAATTTTGTCATCAATAAAATTATGTTATGAATTATTTCATTAATTTACGTTGAAAAAAAACTAATTTTTGTGGAATTTTCTCGAAAAATCCTGAGATATAAAAATACAAATTTTCGATTTTTAATAACTGTTTATAACAATTTGTAAAATACGAAGTTTGTGTCATTTGGTTCACCATCTTAAAAACTAAATAAAACCATAGAGAAAACCTGTTTTACGAAGTTGTCATGAAATCCGCAAAGGCTCTTGGCATAATAATGTATTTCTCGATCACAACACAACACATTTTTGACACTCAATATAGATTATTGGTTATATAAACTAAATTATTATCTCATTCTTTTAAGTTTCGGTCATTCCCTTTTCCCCCATTTTCTCCAACACAGCCTATGCCATGTTTCGATAATTTAGCAGTAAATAATCATTACAGTGTTATACTTTGGGAAAGTAGTTTTGTTTAGTACGTTGTGCTCAGGTGTTTCGCACGAACAATTAACCGGACTGTTTATTGCCGTTATAGCAGCCGTTCAATTATTATCGCCCATTATCCTGATGCATAGCCAAAATCCTTTGGAATAAATTCATACATTGTTATGCAGTATGACGTAAATCAGAGGAGAAATCGGTGGCGGTATTTCATTCTTTGGCTAACAATCAAAAAATAACCGTTTGGAAGTTAAGTACTTAATTGGATGCATCATAAACGGGCTTCTGTCCTCGGTAATAACGATCCAGTCGCAAACTGTACCCAAGACGATGAATACAGTGCGCCACTTAAACTTTGCTGGTTAATTTAATAAAGTAAGTTCCGCAGCAAAATAAAATCACTTTGCATTAAATTAACTTAGAACACACTAAGAAAATTGTCTTCCGACGTCGCATTGTACGTGAATACTTACATATTCCGCACAGAAAATTAAATGAAAGACGATCCCAACATTTCTAAAGTAAACTTTTGACCATACTCTGCGCAACATCAATAATGCGGTACTTTCAACGTGTACATAGTCCCCGAAGTAGAAATATATGTCTCTAATATAAAGCCTTTTATTTACCAGGGTTCCGCCAAAGTAATTCAGTTTTCATACCGGTAAACATTCAATGCTTACATAGAGCTTTCCATCCCTAGAGAATGTACTGGATATGTACGTCGCCTAGTTGTTTCATGAATACGTGAAATAATGTATACATCTCTCGTATGACGGATACCTTTCCTAAATAAATTGAAAGCATTAGTGAAGTCTACAAATCTTCCATCTATAAAATAGTGGTTTTGGTTTAATCCAGCTTTAAGTACTTAAATATTACTTATGTTATGCATTTTTCAATTAAAACTGTTCCACAAAAATAATCTGGGTGAATGCCTAATAATGGAATAGGACACAACGATTTTTCTACTTTGGAAGCAATACTTCAAGTTATTTCTGAATGCCAAAGAAGTAACTAATATCTTCGTCATTAGAAAAACCAGTACAATAATCTGTTGTGCTGATCACAAAAGTAATGTTTTGCCTGTGTATCAATGTTTCAGAGAATTAAAACGACGTCAAAAAGGTGACGTCCAAGAGGAAAGAGGGCTTCTAGTCATTCCACCACAACTAGCTCATAAAATCTGTCTATATCATCAACAATTAGGACATGTTTCGAAATATTTTGCGTCCACCATGAGCCATATCTGTGTTAAATAACAATGCTATATTATAGAAGTGTAAATCTGTTTAAATGTGTGATTATTAATATCACTTCCTCTTCTGTATTTCAAAACTACACATCTAGATTATCTAGAAATTAAATGGCATAGGCATGTCAAAGTTAATATAGACTTCAAACAGTAAATGTAGACGTTTTACGTTATTGAAGTAAGAGAAATGCCTTTGTTGGCATAACGTGAAGCAGTGATATTGCATATCAGCTTAATGTAACCGAAACTTCACTGAAATACCTATATACACACTAAAATGTCGAACTGCGGCAATTCAAGCCTTTAATAATTTGATGTGGACAGTCTGGATTTGATGTCCGGTAGAGAATCAAATAACGAAACTAATATAGAGTCCGAGTTCGATTAATTTAATAACTCTGTCAGTGGAACTTACAAAGCAAACTGTATCGATAGCACTGTGGATGTTTCAGGTATATGATTAGTAGTTCATGAAAGTTTTTGTTAATATAATATTTAGGGGCAAAATCAAAGGGGTATTTCAGATGAAACAGTTGAATTTCTAAATATTGAATCATCTAACATCTGAACATCATCTAAATATTGAACTGTACAAATAATTATTTCTTAGTTTTAACAACAAATCACTGTCGTTTAAACAAATGCGGTGCCATGGGTGCAAGTGTCGCTGAAACATGTCGCTTTATTCCAATTAACGTAATTTAATTTTGAGCTAATGTGGCAGTACACACCAAGTCTTCGTTGATATATTGTCTATCAAATTAGTGATTATCAGTAACTCTAAGCAATGATGACAAATAGGGACATCGTTACCACATTTACTTAATTTACTAATGGATCGTTTTATGCGGGTCGTATTAACATTAAATCTAGGAACTTTCTTGTACTCGCAATTCAGTCAAAATGCAGGGACATCTTTGGACGTTCGTCGAATTGTTTATGAACGATACACAATTACCGAATTTAAATTATGGATTTCAATTTCGTACTCGTTTAATCACTGCGGCTATAAACTGATCGTGTGGTGGTGCAAATGTGCAGTAACTAATTTGGTGGGCCCTTAAGGGAAAGTTTTACGATATGACAGGTTAAATATGAACTAGAATTATGGTAAAATTATGACTAGGCTATAAAATATTTCTCTCTCTTTATTTCATCATCATCATTCATTTCATCATTGGCACGTAGATTACGCATTTAATTACTAACAACTTTACTACAAATCATATGTCGTCGTTGAGCGTAGTCGCTGTTTACCTGCGATGTTCTGAATTTCCACATAATTGACGTAAACTGCTGATACTTTCCATCTTACTGGTGCACGATTTTGATATATTATTTAGGAAAATGACCACTCATTAGATTGATTACGGTGGTAAACTACATCGAATTCGATTTTTTTCGAACCGTAATAACAACCTAACGGTGGTTACAGCAAAAGTCAGTAAACATTTACTCCCTCTTTTAGAACATGCGAACGGAATGAAAATGATACTTTAATAGTAGTTGTGATGAGAAAACGCGTTCGGTGTTTAACTGTTTGAATGTTTGATGAAATACTACGAATGTTTGTTAATCGAGTTCTAAACTTTTATACAAATAGTAGTTGGAAATGTAATAAAAAGCTTTGTGTAGCTAAACTTTTGTAAACTAAATTTTTTTTTTACAATAGAAAGCATTTATCATTCAACGGTTAGTGCGAAACAATAAAAGTTTCTCTTGTATAGGGGATAATCTGTTTCAATTTAATTTTGCTTTTGATAAGCTTACGGATAAATAAGTAATACGTCCCCAGTCAATAAGATTTTGAGAGTCATATGAACCGGGTAAGTTTGATTAACTGCTTCAGGAATAAACGTAAGTGACGAGGTTTTCGCTGGCGCGACCGTTCGTCTCGTATATGAATCACAGTGGAAGTGTCTCTAACAAATTATTAATTATTAATTATTAATTACTAACCGTAATTAATATGCTATTATTATGATAGCATTAGGTAATTGCACACCTATCACTTTTTAAAACCTGTATTTGGATGTGATTTAAGATAAAAAAAGGAGTTATAATTCTTCTAAGACACTCTTAACAAAAACGATAGGCGAGCAATAATAAAGGTAAAATTAATTCTAGGCCGTCATCTACAGGACAGATTCGTCTGATAGATTGTGATTCTGCCAAGATACCTAATTTTCAGGCATTTAACTGATACTATTTCATATTTGTAGTAATAATTTTAATCACATTGTATCAAATCCTGGTTCGTAAACACAATTTTTCTAGATCATTTAATTATTGAATTGAATTTTATTAATTCAATAGAACCTTTAAGTCTCAATTCCCTTTAAATACAACTTTTAAGGGTACAAAATTTCCTAAAGAAAACCATGACAATTAACCAACATCTTTTGTGCACTCCCAAATGCAGCCGCAATTATTTTTTTGAGCTGAAAAATGTTACTTTTCTTATTATCTTGCAGGTATATATTTTACACCACTGGAAGTGTAAAAATCTCATATGTAGACATTTAAGAAGAATTCGGTATACCTTCAATTTTTTCTTAATTTTCTTAATAAACGTAATTTAATAATTGCCCCTAATTTTTGATAACAAATTAAAATCAAACCCATGCTTAATTTGCAACTGATTTTAAAGCTTCGATTAACGTAACACCAAAATTGAAACATGATGCAATTTCAAATTGACGCTTTTCACTTTGAATTAATTTGTAGAAATTTAAATATAATTGATGCATCTAAGATATCTACAGACAATTTGGATAGTGTCAATTACCCATCATTTCATCAATAGTTTTCCTTATTTCTATATTGAAATATTCAATTGAAGGAGCCTAGAAGAATTTTCCGCCGTATATAAGGATTTTAACATTAAATAAAACGGTCACTATACGGTATTACCTCCCAAAACACACAAAACAATGAGAAAATCAACCTAACACAACGCCTATGTCATATAATTTTTACAGCCCAATTATTGTATAAAATGACAGCGTGTAATTAACTTGTACAGCCAGTTTTATTTAATATTAGTAGTTGCGTTATCATTTAAGAATTTTAATAATTAGAATGTGTGGTATATTCATTAATTAACACAATGCTAAACAACAATTATTTGGAGTATTTGGTCAATGCTATAATGTAAAGTTAATTATTTATTTCCAAACATTAAAAATCCCATCAAATGTATCCCGTTCACTTTTCATTTATTTTCCTTTATATATTCTTTGTATAAAATTGATAACTTTTATATGGAAAGCTTCCCCATGTATTCCACTTGCTTGCCAAGCACGTAGATTCTGAAATAATTTATCTCGATTTGACAAATATTCCTCATATTTTAATATTGGGTAAATACAGTCGTTGTGATCATAATAATGGTGTAAATGACACACGACACGAATACATAACTAGTCATATAAAAAAAATCGAACCTGAAACGAGGCATACAGGGAAAATAATAACGATTACTAACGGCTGATTGATATCTACGAGTAAACGTCACAGTATAACTGTGTGAAAAATAAAAATAATAATCATATATAACTCATGTGGGATGCTACCTCCTGAAAACGAACACATTGCTTTAAAACGATCGTATCGCATTAATATTGCATGAAGAGACTACTGACGATATTATGTTCAATTTAACCTGAACGACTGTGCTTAATCGATATAAGTATGATTAACTTGTAACTTCGTGAAAGTCCAGGTTTACGATTCGATGATTTTGTAACTTACTCACTGAAACAGTTTCCGTTGCAACGATGATTCGTTTAATTGCGAATCTAACCGAATGAAACAATGCATGATGTGCATTGTTTATTCAGGACCATAGAGTATAATGAATTCCTGGAATATACGCTTCAAAATAATTAAATCATGGCGATGCTTGCAGCAGGCACAGATCAAAAATTGGTATTAGTAAGGAGTTACTGTATATTAATACAGTACTGTAATTTTTGCTTTAGTTGGGTAACTACTTGCCTGCTTTCTGCTCATTTGAGGTTATTTTTAATTTGTATTTTGTTTTATTTAAACTAATTCCCCTTCGAGGAAACGAAGTTTGTTAACGGGAAGTTTTTAAATTCAAATTTTTCGCTCATCGTCAAGTGAAAAGTTAGTTGGCCTTATTTCCTTAATACCCAATGAAAACTTGCAAAGTTCTTCGTTAACGTCGAAGAAAGGGAAGTTAAGGTTTTATGACCAATTTGGTGAATCCTGATATAAGCAAACTTTTTCATCGTATCCAACAAGTTGACTAACTTTGTAAAGTTGGGATTCGATACTTTTTTTCTTGTTTTCCGTTATTCTTGCCCCACACAATTTGGTCTGATTCGGGGGTTTTACGGGAAAACTTATAACTTCATTGGCGTTCCATGGGATACTTTTATAATTTTATTATATAGATCAGCGGAAATTGTATTGGAAAATTCGATTTCTCATGGATTTTCATACCGGTTCTTAACGTACCTTGTATCCCGTTTTGGGAATATGCATCGCTAAGGGACTATCCAGTTCTCTTACCACATATGACGGAAATTTGATTTAATTACGTAATAGCAAATGTTCCGATTGACAGATAGAACGTTGTGCAATACCTCCTTGTAAAATAAAGAATTAATACGTCCAATTTTTTGACAGGTGACGACGAATCATATACGGATGGAGGGGTGCTATTTTCAAAAGTAATTTTTGAATTTAATCGGATATATGACAGTCCGGTGTAATTCTGTTCAATGCAAACGAAATTATGTATGAAATATAGGGTATTGCACTATTTCAAAAATGTGTAAATGTTTGCATGTCGCGGCTTTTACTAGGTAATGTGTACTTCCCTTTGACACAACAGAAAAGGGGGATTATTTATTTCGGGAAATACTGAATTTACAATTACATGACGTCTGCTTATTTTATAAACTGAATGAAAAAAAGTAATGTCACTAGGGTTAAAGACGGACTAATTCTAATAGGAATTAGGGTTGTTATTAGATTAGAAGAATTTAAACAGACAAATTCACATTTCGAGTGTTAATACCCTTGAATTAAATATACTACAAACACGCCTGTTCGGGAAAAAAACGACCTGGGCTTCTTAGAATATAACCTTGACCGCCAAACAAAATATAAGTAAGGAGTTAATTAAAACAAAACAGGCAGTCGACAGTCTAATTACGAATCGCAAGGAGTTTTCCTCCCTGTAGTGCGCCATTGTGACTGTGCCTGTGCGCCTGCGACAATATCTCTTATCAAGAAATGGTCATCCTTATCCAGAGAATAATGAAAAATAAAACTCCGCACAATCTTCTTTTTTCGTAACTTTACTTGCCAGTTACATTTGGTTATAATCTAGGGGACAGGTCCATTGAGGTTTTAACTCTCGTTATCTAGCCCGACGGTTAATGTGATGAACACAATTTACAATTTGTCAGATAAACGCATGTCTTCTCTTAATATTTGTTTCAGACTGCAACAGCAATAACCGGGTCCCCTTTAGGGCTCTGGGCGTGATAATAGAAATTAATATAGTTTAAGTGATGATAAAATAATATTAAAGTATATTAAAGAACAAGTAAAGAATCAAGAATTAATAATAAAAATGATGGAAGATGAGCTGAGGTTGAAGGGAATGCGAGCAAACCTCGATATTGCAACAAGTGGAATTATAAAGACTGGGAAGTTTCACCCAATACAAAGGGACCAGTACTTATCAAAGTAATACAGTGGCAAAAGAAAATGGAAGTTATTGAAACGGAGAAAAACCTAATAGGACGTAACATATGTATGAACAAAAATTTCAGGGAAAATCCAACATGACAACGAAGCAAATCCCACATTAACAAATGGCAAGAGAGAATGGAAGAAAAGAATTTTTCACGTACACTAAGCGCATAGTCAATGGCAAATATATAATAAGTATAATCAGTCATTGTAAATATTTCAATGTATTTCGTTGTAATTAAGTTGTATTGTCGTTAAAAGTGTTTTCTGCGTTCGTGTCAATTTTGTTATATCTTGTAAATTAAGTTTCTCATTGTACAATGCTAATGTTCAGAGTAACGCATAACATTGTAATTAATTTAAGAAATTACTTTTTTAGCTGTAATTTTCTGAGAAAAAAATGTTAACTGTCGTACAGATTCTTGTTATGTCACAATACGTGCAAAACCCCCTATCAAAAACTGGCACCAAAGAAGAATGACGTCATTACTGGAAAAATCAATGATATGGCCATCACAGTGTCATAAATATGCCATTTTAAAAAACCAAATGGACTTGTCTTACCAATAAAGCTCATATATAAAATTTTGATCTGACTGTAGTTATAAGAAAGTAAAGGAAATTTTAATGAACCTCAATTTCCTTCAGAACAATTTTTCAGATATACCAATTCGTTCATAATGTCATGAAACTGTCATAACTGTAAAATTTGATATTGATATGTTAATATTGAAATAGTATATTGATACATACCTTTATATCTACCGGTATAATTGGGTTAAGGAAAGTAAATCTGATCATTGAGCGATTGAGTAGGTAGGTGTGTATGAAATTTCCATAAATCAATTCTTGGACAGCAACTCTCCCTAGTCAATTCTTGGCGGCATTAATTAAGCCAAATAACTCCTAAACCCTACGAAATCCCTGCCATCCCTGAAAAAATCCCTTTATATCCTCCCACAGACGTGCCCCATATTTATATTTCATATTTACACAAAATTCTTGGGCGAGGATGTTTCGGTAAGTCCCACGACACGTCCTTTCCACGTCCACCTATGCGCACACCACAGAGTAATTTATTGTGTCCCTCTAATGGCTACAAGAGTGGAGCGTTATCCCCGGGGATATTCCGGAGTACCTCGGCTGCGATAGTTAACGTATTGATATATACGTCGGACCTGCAGCGACCCGATGTACGACTACCAAGAACGAGTTGTTACTGGGTCGTTTGGGAAATTGAGAAAAATTGCGACGATCCACTCACTAGATGGAAAACACTTTAAGGGCAGATACGCTTTGTTGGTAATTATTTTTTGCAGGGATGGTTAAAGCTGATGAAAAGTTTAAATGTTCGTTTTGTTTATTCATGTCTTCGACAATAGAGTGGTGTGTAACAGGGAATATCCTCGATGAGTCTCATGGGATATTTTTAAATGTTACCAATGACTTGAGGTGGAATTAATAATGACTGAGGGAGGAATTAAAATCAAAATTTTAGTTGCTATTTCCAATAATCTCAGTATGATATTAAAAATGCAATTGTTGAACGACTGTAGTGGAAATATTTTGGCTGTGATACAGATAAGCTAAATTTAGTCCCATAATTGGAAATGCATAAGTATAAGTAATTTACTTAACCGAGTAATAGATGAAAATATGAGAAGAATTGTAGTTGTAATGTGATGTACGAGCTTCAACTTTAAATCAGAATCGAAAGACACTGGAAACTCTGGATCTTAAATTTTTTTTGAAATTTCCTACTGAATTCCAGGAAATATTTCCTACATTTTTAAATTTGAGAGGTTCCATAGAGATTACAGATCCTCGTTCCTCGAGGAAATTCCTCGTTCATAAAATTATTTTTGGTATTTCTCATTAAACCCCAGAAATTTTAATATTTTTGTTTTTAAATTTGTCTTAGATTTTCTGGATGACAAAAATTTTAGAATTTTCCCTAGACATTGTAAGACTACATAAAATGAAATATGAAGCTGAATAAAATTTGAGAGATTCTGAAAACTCTTTGAAATCTTCCATTGCATCTTAGAAACTAAAATGAGCTCTTATGTGCCCAATAAAAAATTTCCTGCGAAATATAGGACTTTTAAAACATTAAATAGTGTGTAATTGATTTCATTAATTCCGAGTTTAAAAGCGGAACTACCGATAACTGAACAAATGCTTTTAATCATGTATACAAAATTGAGATACTATTAGTGATGGTGGTTCTATTGTTGTTTTAGCTGTAGCATATTTAAGAATATATGTATATACCTTGTATGTATAAGTGTAAAAACATTTTAATCTTTATATTTTATTTTATTTGTAAACACACGTTTAACTGTTTACTTGCTGATTATCCTTCTACAGAAGAAGTATTTGGAATGTGATGGAAAATGTTCCTAAGTCCTAAGATAATGTCCTGTTGAGTGGACAGGACAGTGAATTTCGAATCAAAAAATGTGAGACAACTTACACCTTATAAATTAGGGTTTACAAAAGTATTGACTCGAACATATCCGTAACATAAGTTTCTTTATTAATACCAATTAATCATCTACATATCTCAAAAAGGTAGTAATGGAATGGCGCTATTTAAGAATGTTAATATGTTTATAATATTGTTTACAATTATTTAAATCATGAAAGTGAATTGCGAATCATTGACTTTATGGAAAATCGTTTCCAATTAAGGAAATTCAACTGTGATTTCCCAGATACAGCTCCAGTGTTTTAATCAGATGCGCTTTCTGACTGGATTTAGGCTCACCGTCACTTTACTTTTCGGTAATAAAAGCGGATCCAAAAGCCAAATGACAAAAAAGCATTGACGCAAATTGCTTTCCCGATTGGCAAAACAGATTATAGCAAAGAGGAAAAAACGGGGACGGAATAAATGCGAAGCCCCTGCGATCCGGAGTTTTACAGACACGTGAAACCTTATACGCCCTATATACGTATATATACATATGAAAAAAGGGCATTATCATGCGGCATCGTCTGACCGACACCACTGCCATAAAGATGACGTTGTCCCTTCGATTTTTGCTTGTGGAAGCCGTTTCAACACCTGAATGTGGCCGCATTAGATTTATATTGTCCCAGGTTTCGGTGTACCCTTTTATTCATTCAGGTTTCGTACCCGCAAATAGGGATTCCGAATAAACTGCTTTCGCTTTCGGGATAAAATGCAAACAAGCAAGGATGTGCGAATGCGACGAAAAAAAACTAAATTCCGTTCATGGGATTAAACGAATCCCAGAGCTACGCTGGCGATATAATAAAATGAGATCGGTTAACATAAAAAAATAATTACGTCTGACTAATGTCAGATCGTAAATCGGCCAGATTAGGCAGGGCTCAGAGTTAAAGTACTCGAGAGGAGGAGTCGATGGATCGTGGGGCATATTAGGTTGGTAAGTAAACATTCTGCATCTTTATCGACATACTTCCATGAGTGTCAGTTTCAGTTTGTATATTTGTATGTGTATATTTTAATTTTTATTTTATATTTGTATATGTAAATGATTTTATGTGTGTTTATAGTTCCTTAGAAGCAAATTATTGACTACAGGGATATATGATATTTACTAATATGGTCGGATTAGTTCTTTTAATGGTGATTGCACAGGAATAGTCAACTTACCGTACGATATTATACATTTTGTAGAGCCAGTCTTTGGTAAAAGAGCATTAATTTAGAACTATTAATGTCAACAAAATCAGCAATAGTTATTACCACACTTTGTTCATTAGGCATTATTTGACAAAAAGTTTGGAGAAAACCATCAGGTAAGCATACCGTTTGGAAAACCACAACCCATATGTTCCCATATATATGTTCCCACCATATTATCCATTGTTTTATTCAAATTGAATTCCACGTGACTAAAATATTTTCCAATTTGTGTTTACTCAACAGTTATTGATTAATAACCAAGTCCCCTTAATATTAATTTTAATAGAGATGACATTTATTTTTGTCCGTTTTATTCCGAGGTAGAACTTTGCACTGCGTCTTACACTTGCAAGACTCTTTTCGTTATGGACTCACAAAATGGCCCATAAAAACTTAAAGACCTCGAATTACGCTTGAGGGGGTGAAAAATAGGAATAAAATTTATTTCATACAATTCGAACAGCTAATACCTTTAAACTTATAACGCTTATAACATAGGCTCGAAGATGATTCTGAAAATATTACAACTATGAATTTTCTTTTCCGGTGAGGTGAAAAACAGGGGAGAAATTCATTTTATCGGTCTAACTTTGGGGTACTTGTCGAGTAACCAGAAAAGTGAAGTAATTTGCTGTTATAACTTCGGCCCCTAAGAGTATGTTTAATAAAATTTAATAAAAATTTTAAAGACTCGAATTAATCTTAGCGGTCTGCTGAAAATGGAGGATTCTGATTTTGCAATAGAACTTCGTATGGTTACAGTATGGTGTCAAAATGTGTCTATTTTTCTTAATATTGAAATGTTGAAAGAAGGAATGTTCCATATGCAAAGTGACATATGTTCAAATTGATTAAAAACTGTTTGGGAACTTTTAAATTCCTAAATACGAAAGGTAAAAAAATATTGTTTGGAATTGTCGTAAAAAACAGTTACCTTACAAAATCGACAGCTTAATAGCTTGCAATAAACTCCGATATCGTCATTTACATTGGGCTAAAGGTGAAATAAAAGTGAAAATTGCAACACAAACTTCACAGAAATGTCGCTGATGCTTCCTTTCTTTTATAAATAGACTTCCTATGAACCGTCAGTTAGGAAATGATTTATTTGGTATTTTTAATTCTCACAATAAGTTACTTAAATGTAGCTCTAAATAAGTTTATTTGCCTCTTACTTAGCATTCAGTTTTTGAAAAATCTGATCTGATTTTTGGATATTCTTGAACATGCGATAAAATTACCATAATCAGAATTTGCTTATGCTGATTTACCTAAAATGAAAAATCTGCGTGCATGACTCTTCGAGTCACAGTTAAAAACACAATTCTGTAAGGAGTAAAGGGTAGTTTAAGAATTTGTAAAAATTTTATGGAAAAAATTAAATTTGAATGATGAATTCTCAAATATGGACATTTTTTTCAAAAATCTGTTTTTTTTTGGCGTCAAGAAATACTAATAACTCAAATTTATAAAGCCGGCCACGTTACAATACTTATACATCAGTAGCTCTTATGAAGCCTTAAAAATGGAAGACAGACTTCACAAGTCGGAGAAGTGTGTACGTTTTCATGTAAAAATCATAAAAGTCTGGCTTTCTCTTGGCGAATAACCACCACATGGAAACGAAAAGCAGATGCAATAAATCGGGAAAATTTTTATTTATGACTCCTAATAAAAGCTGCTTTTACATGATTTTACAATTTAAATAACTCAAACTTTCAAATTGAGTAGCTTCCGTGCTGTGTAGATGCTACGTGTTGAATTATTAAAATAACTCCATTAAAACTATCGCAAATTATGTTCCGTTTTCAAGCGGTGAGATTTTATATTTCGATAGTACTCAGGTGAATAATATTTTTAAGCGTAATCAAGGAAATTTGTGGGTAATGTATCATAGATTTTCGATTGATCCTACGGGCTTTCCCATAACATGCCGTATGAACTCAAATATGTAACAAGCAGAATACCTCATAACTTAATGAAACCTGTAAAAAGATGTTCGAGCATTTTAAAAAATAAAATCTGTTCTACTTTTCAAGAATGCTGGTTCTGAATTTACGCTTGATACCACGAATCCTTGTCGGTTTCGTACAAATATGTTATACACAAAATCTAGGCTTGTCATAAATTTTGAATCTTTATTTTATCAAAATATAGTATGCATCTGATCTAAAGTCTTAAGATTTTAAACTCACTGCTTACTGTACCGCAAAATGTGTTCACATCACAAAATAATCAAACAGAACAAGTACACGGAGGTACAATAAAATGCCTTCCAGGTAAACGATACACTCCGGGATAACAATGTACTTGTAACTTTTTAATTCTAACGTGCATTTAGACTTTCTCTCATATGTATGCATTCTACATATCCTGTCGCCAAAACCTCGTTCAGTGATTTGTGAATCAATAAGTAATTAACAATAACCTTTTATTATCACGTAACAACTCTATCTTCTTAAAATTCGATATTTGCCATAATTATTCCATCCCACCGTGCAATTCATTGCCATTACGAAATTTTTATTAAGCGTCATTTAATCATTAGCGCAAATCGACGCATTTTAATTCACATTTGCAAACGATAAATTTGTGAAAACTGATGCGTCCCAAATCGAAATTAATGATGATGTCACGCTCTGCTTTGTATGCACATTAATTTGAAGCGATTTGAAATTTGTTCATTTCAAATATAAAATTGCCTCGTAAATCTGTTATTTGTGTTTGATCCCAAGGCGGAGACGTATAATTGAATGAAAGGGCCTTTGTTTACACAAATAGGAATGGTCGCGACTCGGTTTGGCATTGTGGTCACACAACAGATTTCTGTTGTTTTCTTCTCTGCAACAGTATAAAGGGGCGTACATGTAAGACAAGATTTACAGCAAAGTTGGTACTTTCTTACTTTTTGTTCAGGACTTTATTTAAAGAAATGTTTGTCGGTTAGAAAGTTCCACTGATACATAAAGGGGCGTAAAACCCACATTGATGTTTAATCAACATATTTCCCGCTTCGAAATCAATACCTCGTTTATATTTTTGTTGACCATCACTAAGTGAATGGTATGTCGGCGATTTTGGCCTGTTGTTCATTTTTGTAACATGTATGCAATTGGAAATTTAAATTAGCTTAAATAAATAATGTAATAATTAAAACCGAAAAGCGCGAAATAATCCATGATAGAGGCTATCGAACTCTGTGTTCGTTAAATCATTGTGGAATGTACAATATTTTTCGAAACCGAAAATAACTTGTGAACATTTCGAATTTGAAACACTAAATTCTGTTGAACATATTTGTTTTGACGGAATTTATTCCGATATCCGGACGAGCTGTTAATGGATTTTCGTTTTAATTAACGCTCGGGACTTTTTGTTTTAAACAATGGGGGGAGGAAATGGAAACGTATGCAGGATAAGCTGTGTTTACTCAGGAAAATGTAGACATATTTAACCACTAATTGGATTCAACCAAGATTATTAGAGCAACGTAAAAAAACAATGTCGTTAAATAGAGTCCCACCAAAATGATTTTTGTAAAATGTTAATGAAGTGAAGAAATTTACATACCGTCAATCTGCCTACAATCCCTGTTGAATATTCAATTCCTCACTAACTTTTCCTTGCTCGACATTTTCTTATTAACTAAGAATTGCTGTTTTTAACCCCTTGACATAGTCGTTCTACTTCCGTCGCCATAAAGACAAGAAAGTAATAATTATGACGTACCTCCTTCAGAATTACAATTGAGTTCCGCAATTCTACCAGATTATCACGTTTTAGGGTTCTTTTTACAAGAACGAATTAATTGGACACTCTGAATTCAGTCTGTCCTTTTTAGGTGGCTTGTTATAATTTTCACGTTGCTCTACAACTGTTACTTAGTAATAATTATTGATAATGTCTGTATGTGGTAAACTTTGTTCTTATTCTCTATGAACAGATTAGAAAATTATAAAGCTTTAAGTCTTTTGGGAAATGAATTGATTATGAGAGTCTAGTTTGAGGTGTAAAATGGAGCCAAATGTTAAAGTGTTGAGAGATGAGCTAAACTTTATTATTTCGTGTGAATATGAATACTAGTGACCTGGTGATCAAACCACAATTGTAACTCATTATAAATGATACCTTCGGGCTTGGCTAACTGTCAGGAATTTTTGCGCATCAACGTCTATGGTTGTTAGGACCGTTCTCGTGCTCATGTAGTCCCCTGTTGCAAGGTTTTCAGCTAAGAATTCCTTTGGGCAAATTGGAAATTTGGGCAGTGGTTAGGGAAGGCCTCAAGGGCCCAATGCTCTGTAAAACACAAGTGTGTTTTTACCCAGGAAGTGGAGGCCTGGGATTGAAATATTCGTATCATCATGACTCATTGTAAAACCCTGGCCTAGTATGAATATTTTTAAGTCTACACTTTGAGTTAAATGATCATTTAACGGTATATCTTGACATCTGGGAAAAATAACAGATCGGTTAATTTATTCTTTTGCGGTTTCATGTATGTCTAACCTAACATGTGTTCATGTTTTTGTCAAATTCATATCGGTGTATGGTAGTAAATAAGTATTAAATTTTTTGGTAGTGTTTATTAGTAATCACATTACGTGAAACACTAAATTATTTTTTTAATATTTTCCTTCAACCACGGACCACTAGTTATTTCTGATAAGGGGCGCCAATTGCTTTAGCTAGCCAAAATAATTGACGAGATTAATAAATTCGATTTTCTTGTTGCGTTTCGAGTAAAAAGTCGAAACTATATATATGCTCGTTAACGCGCCAAATCAGTCAAGTAAAAACAAAATGGCGGCCTGCCAAATTAAATAAAAAAAATTCTTAATTATTTTGTGTTTGATCGGATGTAGGAATGTTATCAAGCTTTTACATTTAACATTTTTTTATATAACACACAAATAAAAGAAAAATTAAACTTTCCTTATTATTTCTACATTATAGTAAAAATAGCAGAACTAAAAAGCGCTATATTATGTTCTACTGGGTGATATAAAATAGCTTGATATACGTCATGTTAAGGTTCACAACTTTTTGGCGATTCATACAAAGTCCTATACCTCTTGCTATTTTCACAATTTCTTGACTTTTCCTTCTCTAAATAACTTCCACAAATTTCGCTTTTCTGCGTGTTCACTTCTTATTCTCGATTGAAAAAAATCTTTTATATATAGACCATAAGCTGCTTTCCTTCAACGATTTTTCCGTTGATATTTATTTCGAGGCAAAAAACCTGAAGTATAAAGAAACCAAGCGCACGTGGTTATTAAACTGTAATCCAGATTCGTTCATTTAAGTCTACACAACGCAACCAACAACAACAGAATTCAATTGTTTTCGTTGAATTCGAGGATTGGAAGAAAGGAATAAATGTAAAAATGGAGCAGTCGTGCCTATAGAGGAACAAAGAACCCTTTGAGAAATGGAAATCTGACAATGAGGTTATACAATTTGCATGTGGTATTGCATATATGGAAGCCATGTTCCATCGGAACGGCGAAACGAGATTTGTGTGTGTGAGACAGGGTGCGCCTTTCAAATTCACTCAAGCCGTCACGTAACAAGTTTATTGTTTTAAGTTAGATCAAGTTTTGCGATGTACACGCTCCTTTTTAAATTAGTCGCTCGTAACAAGAACCAAGATTAGAATTGAGAAACTAGATTGCTAGGCGCAATCGGTAAATCCTCTCTTCTAGAATAAATAATGCAAATCATGTTGTTTGCCTTTGCTTTCGCCGTTTGTACTTCTGGTTGATTTCCAGTAAAGTTCTTTGTGGAGAATTTAAGGAGCTGCCCCACATATCAACCTCCAAAAAGACATTTTCGACAAATTCACCTAATTAATATTTTTTTTTATATAATAATATTAATATTAATATTTTTGTATAAATTTATATACTTATATTTATATATAAATATAATTAATAGATTAATTTCATTCCATATCAAATTATAATTTAATATTAGATTACTATTAATTTATAAATTAACCTTCATCTAATAAATCTGTATAGATTTTCTTTTCACCCAGTTTCAATACCCCCGGATCAAGCGTTGAAATAACACTCATAGAACAAAGTTTTAATATGATATAAAGTTTGTATCAAAATTTATGTCTGTTAAACAAAACTGCACATGATAAATCTCCGTTTTAGAGAACACAAAAACTTACGACCTTTTAATTTGTATAAAGTGGAAAATGCAGATTGTAATTAATTCCACCTCGCTCGCGAGAACATCCTAATCTAACGGACCATTTATATAATCTAATTGTTGGCATCATCGGAAACTTTAGCTATAAACACTATCGCTATATTCTAACCTGCTTTTACTAATGAAAACAAATGTATCGCGTATGTTCTGTATTAAGCTTTGTTTGTATTTGCTGCTGTTTCAGGACACAACAATAACTTTTGGATGGAACAGAGTACCACAGATATCATTTTGCACCCACCCGCGCCCTTAGGGATTGTATACAATTTCATACTTATTAGATTACCGAGGCTGAAATCTTATTACCAGTAGGTCGTCGAGGTGGCTAAATTACCGGAAGTTAAGAGAGCTTAAAATAATAGCACGTGTGTATTAACAGTCGAAGATATTTACTTTTCACATAAACTAGGCGAAGTTCACGTATCGAGGCAGTAGTGAGAATTGATGGTAACGATAAAAGTTAATGTTCAACATAAAGTGAGTTTTTGAAAATATATCGAAAATCGAAAATTCATAAGAGTAAGGTATCAAAAGGTAAAATTTTACATTTTAGGTGACTGGCTGATTAATGTATTAAATTTAAGGTATATATGTGAACAAAGCAGTTTTTTGAGAAAATGTGGAAAATCGAAAATTCACAATAGTACTCTTATGGCTCAATATAAAAGAATATTTTATGTTAACAGGTAGTTTGATTGCCGGCTAAAGTATTATATAAAGGCATATGTCATTAGGGGTGACTTTGGAAATGCGGAACATCAAAAGTTCACAAGACCTAACTGCCATTTCGGCACATATTAGAAAAAATGTTTCAGGGGAAATGTAACTTTTATTGACCGGCAAAAAGTATAACTTAATTGGGCAGTTTTTTTTATATAAATTTGAAATACAAAAGTAATGTGAATTTTGGCATATTTTCAAAAAAAAATTGAAGCAAAAATATTTTGACCTCAGGAATTAATCGTGAGGTATATGTTAACAAGGATGATTTTAGAAAAAAATGTGAAAAATTATTATTCACTTCATTATTATTCACAAAAGTATTTGATCACAAGGTGTTTGATAGATAGATGGCGCTTAATTTCATTATCATTATTCATTCATTATCACAAATCACATTTATTTCCTGTTCAAATTGGACTCGTTTTCAATTCTCATCGTTGTAACCCTTACACCTTCTCCTTAAGTCTATTACATAATTGGATCGAACGAATAGTCCTTTCATTGCCGTTACCATTCATTTTTAGGACATCCTCCCTTGTCGCTTGGGATTTAAATTTTCCGCAAAAATCATTCTTACCAGTAGATTGCTGCGAAAGGATAGCGGAGGAAGAAAATGTTCTTAATAATACTCGATTTCAAAAAAAATTGCCTAGTACTCCGAAATATAAATTGTTCTCCTTGGCAACGTCTGACAAGGTTGTTTTTTTAAAGAAAACGGACAATAAATAATAAACCCACTGCTTGCGGCTTAGCAGTTTTCCTAGAGATAGCCGGAATCAATATATTTTATTGCATCGGCTTCATCCTTTATGCCAAACACTTTTTCCCGGGTTTTTCGTCTCCTTTCAGAGTAAAGTATAAAAAAGCACATCATAAATATTAAAAATAGGGTTTCCATTAAACTTTAGTGTTGGAAGTTCTCACTCTAGAGGAATATTTATCGCATAAATATGGGACGATAACGACACTTGGAATTTCAACGCTAGTTTAAATGTTTATTGTATAGGCCCGTTCCATTATTTATTGGACTAGTGTGGCGTTATCGTAAAAATTCGATTAAACCGATCGCCAGGGAGACCCATGTTCTCGATGCCATACACAAATTAAAATAATAAATAAATATCTAATGTCCACCGAGCAATAAAGTGAGCAAATATTTCATGCATGGTTCCTAGGAAAGTACAGACATTTGAACTTTTAAAAACGAATTATTTAAATTATTATAAATAGGCAATTTTCTACATTATTTCAATTTGCCATTAATAATTGCTGGAGTGCTCTATATTATGGGTATTTTCGTATTTTTATGTTTCCGGAGGCTCGTATGGTTTGAAATAATTTAAAAAATATCTCTCAACACCTATAGTTGTTATTGAACCATCAAATTTTTTACTGCCGCCAAAATAATTGTTAAAAAAATTTGAAACTATGTATACTTCCCTTTACATGTCGCAACTATTTCGCATGATATAGATAGAATAAGTATCTCCAGAAAACTGTTTTATTTTCACGGAATTCCCTGATTATGCCCCGAGTCTAAACTACCCGTAGCTTTAAAGAAGTAAACCTCCTAGAATCTGGCGCCTGAACATTTCCAAGACTTTAATTGTTCCTCTTCAGATCTTTACAGTGATTTAGTGCCACTTTGATTCTGAACACAAAGAAGATTCGCATCATACTTTACTAGAAGAATGTATTTTTCCCCTTTAAAATTAAGAACTATACAGTACATAATCTAAATTTCTATCGCGGCTACCTGAGGTATTGGTTTAATTAATAACTGTCGTTTTAGTATCCAGATTACGAACCAAGCGCCAATTTCGACTTGCCCTTCTTGTTCTCGTCCAACGAAAGGTCCTTACAAACTGTTAGACCAATTGACTGTATTATCCTTTAAAAATGGATGAATGGGTCTGAACCTTGCAAATCAATCAAATTGCTGTGTAATAATTGCTACAATATAAATAACAACGCAATTGGATTATTTGATACGTAATAGTCATATGTAAAGCTAGATTTTTTATAGACTTAGGTACATTTCTATACTTTTGTAATCTCAATTCAAGTCTGATCTTAACCACATCATTCGTCAGGTATTAAGATTTTATGATGAGAGTTTCCTGTCACATTCCATCAATTTCTCTGTTGAAATCCAGATTTCAACACAAATTTGAAAACATGTTTAAACTAGTATTTTCAGTTAGACGAAATATACATTTTTTAGACTATTAAGTTGAAAGATTCGGTATTTTCTCGACACGTCAACAGATAGGTAACGTAACTGTAATAATGAATTGGCAAAGTGTTTTCAAACATCGTCTATGAACCCTGTAATCTGCTAACAGCAACTCGCTTTCAAGGTGGAGGTAAATACGTTTTAATTTACTATATTATTCGACTAGACTAGAACATAGAACCGAGACATGAAGCTGCGTTTCAGTATTGGGTATTATTTAGATACTATCGATCATCACACTCAAAGGTGCCTAAATCCTCTGCTCCTAAATCCTAGCACAAGGGTGAGACTAACCTAAATACGTACAAATCCATATATCTTGACAATTGTTGATTACACTAATTCACAACAAAGGTCTTATTAATAACAAGCCACCTGCTGAGGTAATGACTTTATTGATTTTATATTCCATCATAGGCGAAGAAGGAAAGACGTAGTAATAAGAACACTCAGGCAAGTTGATGTTTTGACCAAAAATTTACAACCAGGCGAAAAGTGTTAATCTAAATTGAAATACTTAGACCAATGTATAAGTCCAAATGTTACAATAAAATCAGTCTAAACTGAAGTACCCTCATGAGGGGTACAATATTTAACTGGCTTGAAATTTTATTAATCGATAAAGAATAAAAGGTACCTGAGATTTCAATGTAATCGTAACGTAACACTCTCGGTTGTTTAACGCACTTCTCCTAGACGAAGGCTCTCTCAGGGGAGCGAAATTCCCAGGATTCTCCCTCCCACCTTTTTTCACTCACTAAGGAACAATGGGTTGCATCTGGAGATCTTTTTCTCACTCGGCAAGATTTTTCAAACTACAGGAGTATACTTCTGCAAATCTCATTCTCAAACTCTTTCTTCCTAAGTCTCAAGTCTTCCCCTCACTTCCATACGCTAGAACAGTACTCCTGTTCTCTCTATGAGAGTTTATTTTTTCACCAACCCAGTGTCTTCTCCGTTCAAATCCAGCAACCTTATACTCAAAAGTCGGCAGTTCCGCCTGAATAAAATGAATTTTTCGAACTTGATCATAAGAATTTTATTGCCCTGGGAATGAAGTTTTTTCAGTTTGTAATGAATCTTAATCAGACCTTAAAAATGTTAGATTAGGTCTTAAAATTTCCTGTTGATGAATTTTTATGTAAAAGTTTGCAAGCGTCTAAAGGAAATTCCTGAACATCTAACAGATGATTTAAAGAAACGTGTATTTTGATAATAACAATAAGCCAAACAATCAAAGTATGAATAAGCGGTAGAGCATTCAAAATGGGTAGCGAAGCATTTCAAAGGAATAACAGCTGTTACGCTGTTACGAAGCAAAAAGATTAAAGAAGAACTTTACTGGAAATCGGGTTAAATTTAAAGCAAAAAATGGCCCCAACGTTTTTATTATAATTATTAGTGAATTTCACTTTTGCGGTAATACAGTGCGTGTCAGAAATAAAAGTAGACCATATCATCTGAAGATATGATGGATTCAAAGGATTCAAATCAATAATTTAAACCTAACCGTAATTAATGAATCATCTTCGGGGAGCTGCTAACGTTCAAAAACATTTTAAGTCCTTTTTTAATTCACATCCCGAAGTTTTTACGTCCCGTCTAAAATTTATGAAACGACTAACTTTTCTCATTATAAGTCGATAAAATTATCTTTTACGATATTAATCATTCATTATCTAAATGATTTGGAAATTCTCCATTATTATGCTTCAGGATTTATTGCGTTTTATTTCGATTTATTGAAATAGATTTTATCGGTGTTTAATTGAGAAAAGTTATAGTCGTTAAAAGCCCTTTCGTTCTTCCTGAAAGCCGATGGTATCATCAGCGAAATGGAAAAAAAGAGAAGTTGTTAATAACGACATAAATTGTAGGTAATGCACGCTTTTTGCCAACGACACTTTTCCTGCTAAAACTTCTGATTTTCCAAGCCGACAATAATTTTTTTATCGGTCGGATGCTCTCGTCTAAAGCGATTTATCCTGCGGGGCATAAAATGTGAAACTTTTTGAATACATATATCCTTTATTGATCCGAGGATTGGACCCTCCGACTCATAACTTCGGTAAACCAGGGTTAAACCGCATATCGTCGGCCAAGAGGAGAAGGTACTGCGGCTACTGTCCACACTTCAGGTAATTTGAACCCCGTGAAAACGCCACGTTGCCGAAATCAGATGTTGCCATTGAAAATTGCCAAATGGATCGGCCGAATTTTGTGGTGAAACTTGGTGTGGCGGACGACGGGAAGGGTTGATTAATCGGGGATCGAAGTGAAACGAAAAGTGAAACGTACGAGAGATCATCTGGAAGGTTACAAGGAGTGACGTAGTTAGCAGGGGAATTTACACGTAGCAATTGAAATCAAACGACGTTTCGTAAAAATTCGTAAAATCCAAAGAATTTAAACAGTGGTACTGTCGTGGAATGTAACGTCATTACCCAACCCAGTTAGGTGGTTATGCTAAAATGCACTAACATTAAGTCTATGTAATGAAAATTTTAAAAAATGTTGTTGGTCATGTCTAAATTACATAATAAATATAAAAGTCACCAACTTGAGAAGAATATAAGAAAATTTCATTATAAAAATTTTTAGACTACAAAATTAAATTCCTCCCTTTTCCATACTTGTCAAACTGTTCGGCTACTGGATTTACTTTTAATGAAAAAGTTTTTGCGTCGATTGCGGGTTTTTCAAAGTTTAGTGGCAATTGGGGCTGTTTTGAACATTTCAGAAAGGCTGGGTTTTAAGGTTAGATTATTTTGTTAACGGTTACTCTCAAGCGATACTGCGCTGTTTATAAATACAGCAATCACATTCTTACGAGCATCTTAGAGATATTTTTCCGTAAATATTGGTAGACGTTATTTATCAACGTTTTGCGCCATTCTCTTGCAAGAAAAGAGGATACACAATATATACAATTTCTTAAGAAAATAATTTCAAAGAATAATAAAAACTCTACGAATACTCCATAAATATTTATCCTGCTACTCTGGCGGCAACATTTTGAGCAATCGCTTTGCAACAGATAAACAGTCAAGAGAGTTTTAATCCTGAATTTCTCAAGGATTCGTCTATTAGTTGTTTTTAAATTCCTTTTCATCAAACTGATTGCCACAGAATCCTTTGAGAATGTAATCTTTTATTGCAAGAAAATTCCTGGAATTCCCTAAAGCTGCCGGTCGTTTCATTTCATGAGAAATTATTAAGAAATTTGAACGATGCTATATAGAGGGGAAGAAATGAAACTAATTTTATGTCTATCAGTCATTAAAAATTATATAAGTAGAATTACACCAAAAATTAGTTTCCAAAACAACACCAAAAAACAATAAGTCCCACAGTATGTAGTGCAAAATTGGTTTTCTGTTTTCCTTTATTTCAATGTAAAATAAATGTGTGGTATTAGGTATCTGCATTTAATGTAATCAGTTTTCTAATTTAGTTTTTCAATCGTTGTTTGGTGGTTTGAGCAAAAAGATTTAATACCCGCTTTTTCACGTGGTCATGTATTCAATAAACGGACGTAAAAAGTTGATATGACAGTGCAAAAAATGAGTAACTGGTAATCAATGATGCTTAAGTCCAAAATAATTAAATAATTAATTGCTTAATTAACTAATTTAAATTTTGTTTAAATTGTTTAAATTATATGATGTCGGAAATCAACAGAATTTACTTTAAAAATAATCATTGCTAATGTGAGTACATTATGGTGTAAAATATTTCAACTCCTTTTTTCTATTTCCAATTTCACATGAAATGTAAAAATTATTGGAAATGTTTTCAAATGCAAAGTGGTAATAATTGTACTTACAATAAATACCTGGACATTTCAGAGTTTGTTAAATTAATTATCAATCAAATTATGCCAGACATCTTTTTGTTTCGATTCGGAAAATGTTAAAAATTCGTAAGGATCATAGAAAATCTCGAGCTTAAATTTTTTTTAAATTTTGTACTCACCACTGAAAACCCTCAGGGTAGTTGTCCAAATTGCCAGAGGGTGACTTTAGGAAAAGCCTTCGTCTTTCCACAAAAATGACGTTTCCGTACCATTTCTTCGGTCACTGGAAAGAAGGAAAATATTATTAATAAAAAAAACTATCAGTCTTGTTTTTTGCCGCAGAATCGTTAAAGCAATACTGTTCGTTTAATTCTCGGTAATGTACGATCCAGTAGAGCTATAAACACGACAGCATGTTGTAAAAGCAATTTTTTGTAACTTAACACTGATTTTCACAAGCACTTAAAGCCCATTAAATATATTGTCGAAGGCACTAATGAGGCACTTTTGAGAAAAAAATTCGTCGTAAACGATTTAAACTTTGTGAAGAAGCTTGTTAAGACGCAAGAAGTAACATAAAAATTTGCCAGCAAACTGCTGTAGATTCAGCCGTGAAGGGCCAAAAACAATAATTAATAATAACTAGTCGTGACCCATCGCAGGTTCGCTTGCTCACTTTGAATTCATCCTCTGTTCTCATCATTCCATGTTTTCAATTATTTTTCTAGTCCATGGTAATCTATACCTAATTCTTTTCGCCTTTGGAGCACATTCTTTTTGTTAGAGGGTTGATGAACAAAGACTAGGTGGGTTCTATCAAAAACTTTGGCTATTTTGAAGTTCTGCTTTTATTGCGAGAGAACGTTACTTTACGAAAAATCATCTGTGCGCCATCAAATAGCTTAACTTTTTTAAGGTTCAACATTCGCCGCGAGATGGCGCCTGGCATTTCCTATGTTAAAACAAATATAGATATACAGTAGTAATCGAAAACTATATGCCTCGATTTTCAGGCAGTTTTCGCGTCCCATGGCCACTGATGCGGAATGTATATACACCCATCTATTTTTATGTTTGTTTCGCAGATTCGCTCAGCGTAATCACGTTGTTGTCAACAACCACAATGGCAACTTTATCTTCAGCTTCAACTTCTGTGCATTGAAGCGCCTTTCATGTTCGCCTAATGACCTTTTGCTATGATCACTATTTTGTGATCATCAGAAGGCATCATTTCTAGTGCAGCTTTGAGGAATTTGACCCATTTATTGTGTTGATGTAAGATTTTTTTGCAGTTGAGCAATAATTTCTCGCTTTACGATAGCACAACGCTGATTGATTTCATCATCAGAATTTCTAAGAAAATAAATCTGATGAAATTTATGAGCAGCCTTCACTGATGCAGCATGATCGTAACAACGATGGCTCTGTACGATGGTAAATTTTTCCCAGATTCTGTAAAATTGATGACAAATTCTTGATGTATGAGCCTCGATGAAACGTTGGGAATCGTCGATGTTTGCATGATATGTTTGTGTATACGATGTCTGTTGCAGTTGAGAATTGACTCGAAGGTTGTGTTGAAATCTCGTTCTTCGATAATGTTCGCCCTAAATGATGTCCTTTAAAAGGAACTGTTATACTTTTAAGTTTACTGTTTAGAGGTACTTCTATAGAGGTTCTTAGTTAGAATGTAGTGATGCCTGTAGCTCTCGTGGCGGTGTCAATTGTAGTAAGTTGATCTGTCCGCTCGCACAACTTCTATCCCAGGCAACAGAGAATTTTTGTGATACAAAATTTACAATAATCAACTTGAGCGCCTTTTCTAAATATCCTGTAGGTGTTTAAAACTCGCATCCTAATCAAAATTTCGGTTTAGGGTTATAAACAGAAATAAGCCAAACAGTGGCTTATTTCCATTATTATTGGATAAATCTCGTCAATGTTAGTTGGATATTTGTAACAAATTAAAAACATCTTTGAAAGGGTGTTCAATAGAACTTCATCAAACCGTTTTTTAACGGGAAAAGCCGGAAAAACAATGAAAATTCTATGAAATTGCGAAATTCACAAAGATTAATAATTTTCTTAATTTTTAATATAAAAAGGAAACATCTCTGAAAATGATGGTAGTTATTGAAGGATAGTTCATGTCTACCTCAAACAAGCGCAAGGTCATGGCGCTGGGGAGGCAATGGGGAGAAGGAATAAGAAAGTCCTCGGGGCTTCGTAGTTGGGTTTTGGGCTTACAATTTATTGGTACCTGTTACCATCGCTAAAATTGATTACAAAATGTTTAACCAAGAATATTAAATATTGAGTATAATCATTCCCCAACTGTTAGTGTTAAATAATGCGTTTATGTTGTTTCCCGACATCTTTAACCTCATCGTGTACAGTTGAAGAAATTAATGTGGTATCCTAAAATGTAATAACTTCGCATTTAATTTTTTTTGCAAATGTGCCTTCCTTGTAGAGAATTACCCTTGAATCGCACCTTCACCAAAATTTCGTAGCAGCCACCTTCACCCAAAGCATCAAACCACCAGTTATTTTTAAAATTCCAATCTCCCACACCGACGTCTCTAGGGGTTGAAAATATCACTCTGTTTGATTGCAATCATAATTACCTTTTTAGGTGTATATACTTTCGAATTGTGATTCATTTTTGTGTCGGTGAAACGATAAGCGATCTAGAATATTTTGAGATAACGACGAGAGGGAAGTTTCAGTGAATGTGGTCGTCTCTTCCTTTCCGAGTTATTGTTTTTAATAATATCGTCTCGGTCCGTTCCTACGGCCGTTCGCTCCCCGGTGGTACATTCAAATTTTTTTAATAAACATCTGAGATAAACAATCCGGGAGAGCAAGTAAACCGGCAAAGAAAATATTCAAATTATGTGGTGGTGGTTGTTCGTCTTTAGCTTACAGCCTTATTATACCGCAGTAATAAATTCAACGGGGATATTATAAAGTGTGCCCTGTTCGCAGATGATTTTTTTGTTTGCGGGGTATAAAACAGATTCGCCGGCGGAGCAATGAAATCGTCCATATATTTACGGGAAATGGCGGACACAATACCAATTAATCATAACAGAAATGAAGCGTTACTCGGTTTGTTCCGGTCCCGTGGAAATATGCAGCGTCATTTCAACAAATGAAATTTATCCAAGGGTCGTAGCAGTCTAAGCGTTTAACGACCTTATGCCCGCTCATATCCTAACAAACATAAAACGGACGAAGGTTGTTAATGAATTATACATAGTAAGTAGAATGTTACAATCGGCTGGCGACAAACATGGTGGCCGGTATTTATTACCTAGCCGTTTCCATAAATCCGTGATGATGCTGAATATAACTTTAGCGATAAAAACTTAATAAGTTTGTTGCTGATGAAAAATCGATGCAGACGAATTCGCTCGCTGCACGTTTGCCCTCATGAACATAAAAGTCACTCACGAATAATTTATTTAAATTCGGCGGTGTACTTTTTATGGGCCCGTGAATAATGGATTTCCTTAACAAGTCGTTGAATTATTGTACTAAAATTGTTCGGGACTCCTTATTTTGCACCTACCTTTTATCACGTGTAACTACGATAAAAATCACTTAACGATGTATAAATAATTTTACAAGATAATTATTGCGACCTGTATATTTCAAACACGAAAATGTAATTAAGAACTCCATAATTATTTAGAGCCATTTGTTTAGAGGTTGCGTTTATTGCTTTCCAATATATCTTGCTACTAATTATTTCACTTTGGTTAGAAATTACCAAAGTTACTACCGAAGTACCGTTTTATATATCTTATAACCCTTTTTATATACATTGCTTATCATAATGAACTACTCTAATTTGTTTTCTATAGCATTAAAAAGTCACACTAATACAGTAAATCTGAAAAGGTAAAGAAATAGATAAACCTTCACAAAGTTCTTTAGGTAAGTTATATAAAAGAATTACCCAAGAGGAATATTTAGAAGAAACAAATAGTCCATCGGCATCAGCAAAAACTACAATACACATTGGTAAATATGTGTAACGGACTGAATACTGAATTTCTGAATACTTGCACAAGTTGCTGAATCAGTTTTGGATAGTATCTATTAACTTCAAGTTTGTCGCTATATACATATGGTAGTAATGATGGCGTGTCATATAGGGGAAGGCCATTATACATTTTTTAATAGAAACACTCCACCCCTTTGCGAGGATGGATGTTAATGTATGTATTTTTTGCCTTATTAAATTCTTAATCTTACCGCCTCTTTCTTTCTTATACGTGTGTTGTATTGACCTCTAATGAATTTTGGAAAGCATTGTGCCACTATGTTCCGAAAATCTTGTTGTCTATTACAAATAGATTCAGATGTTCTAAGGATGTGATATGCCTCTAAGAATAATCTCTTATACCAGTAGCGATCTATTTTCAAAGGGCACTTGTTTGATTTTGAAAACAAAAAAATTTTAGAATATAAAAGCAACTGATATTAGAGGCTATTCTAATGGGCATATCCCACGAGCTGTTTTTAGCTATTGTTATTTTGTAACTTAAAAATTTGGGTAACAAAAGTTGAGAGAAACATTGAAGTGCGAATTTTCTGCATATAGAATAATTAGTCAATATATAACAAGAAAAGTGTTATGGGATCGCAAAGGCGATATTAATTTGTGACTAAAATAATACATAGTTATCAGAATTGACGTTGTTTCCTAAGAGCAATAAACACGCCATTATTATTTCCCGTGTCGTACACTAATTATGGACGTCAGTAATTATTCCAGAGTTTTCATCAGAGACCCGTTTTTAAATCAAATTTACGATTTTTCTTTATTTTGTCACTGCATTGCAGTATCTAATAAATTCGCCTTAGCTGTAATTATGAAATAATGCATATTGTAATTTGAGTTGAAGTATCAAAACTTAGGATAGGCAGCGGTATACACTAAACGACAATGTTTAGTTATACCCTTCTAGATACATTTAGGTATACAGTAGATAACCAATAAGTTTTCCTGCATTAAACTTCTTTGATTTGCTTATTACGTCTCGAGCGAGAACAAACAAATTTTTATTAACTTTTAACAACTTAACTTTAGAGCGCGTCACAATTTTAGCTCTTATGATTTAGTTACCATCGCATAGGAAAACATGAATGTATAAAACAAATCAACTGTTACTCTACATTTTGACACTTATATGACGTTAAATATATGCATCGATACGCCTGTGATTAGACAACCGTCTATTAAGTTTATACACAATTGTAGAATATATGGGGATTATTTTCCCATATATCGTTCAACAACAATGGGAATCTCCTAAATGTTATCGATCGCCTCCAATGTATAACCACTCACTTCGCTTATGATTAATTGGCTCAAAGCTTATACCTTTGTATACGTAGCAGCTCACCTACGTGTGGAGCGATTCTCCTCCGCTTTCAAATTACGAAAAGTCAACTTTGAAGGCATTGTAATATTCACCGCAAAATATACAACCGCGGTATACTGTGTATGAAGCTTTTATTATTTATGGCCGTGTCGCCTGTCTTTTATTGCTTTTAGCTAATAAATGTTCTTGGAATAAGTGTGATAAAATGACAATGTCGCCGCGGAGTAAATACAAAAATGTTAGACAACTCTGCCTGGTCGCTGCGCCAAGTTCAATTAATGACTTACGCGCTTGATAGGAGACTCGAGAAACCTCGTTGAAAAAATGTGGAATTACCAAATTAAATATTCTTCCCTGAAAGAACATCGATTTAATATTTAATGCAGTAATGTAACTCATTTCAGTCATTTACTGCAGTAATGTAACTCAACTCAGTAATGTAACTCATAAAACAACGTGAAGAACTTTTACTGATATTGACAACACAAATAATTAAGGACACAGGTTAAATAGAAACAATAAGAGACGAAAGATATCAGTCGATTACTACTAAAACAATTCTCTAGGTTCTAAAAGGGGAAGCCATTAAAAGTGTAAAAAGCACGGTTCAGACGCATAAAAGGAATAGAAGGGTCAAAATAGGAAATAATGCAGAATGGATGGATAAAGCAGTAAAAGCACACAAGTAAAGACGATAAAATGACTTTCTAAAAAGATAAAAAACATATAACCTTAAATAGAGTTTATATTCCCCAAGGAATGCACAAGTCTGGTGCATGTGCATGTAGCACCAGTACGGTTATTCTGGTGGTTACTAAAGCGACACGTAATAAAATTTTTTATCAAAAACAAAATGCTTATTAGTCTCGGGTATTAGAACAGGTCCATTTCAAACATTAAATTTGGGCGCCGAGCACGTGTTCATTTTTACTCGTCACTAGAGCTCAGTGGTGTATGTATGTAATTGCAATTATTATTTTAAAATGCCTTTTTGGAGACCTTTCGACGTAGACGAAATTAATAATGGCGATGATATAGACGTTATACACAATACAAATAATGCTACAGAAACAAATGAGGCACAAATTTGGGATTTTGTTATAAAATTTCGTTGACAAAGTGAGTAACAATCTTTTATATCTCTTTAAATATAGCGCGCCTATGGAGCCGCTTCTTGGTCTTTGCGTGTCGTTAACATGGCTGTTAAATTTTATTGCTTTTTTTTTAACTGGACCAATTCAGACTGGATGGACATTACTTCGGACATCCCAGATGTTCTCGTTTCACTCCATACACTATTCAGTACGTGCCTATCATGACGCCAGCGTCAATTCAGTGGCTCCCATAGGAATTTACTGTTTATTATTTTACAAGTCAGAAACAACCTTCCAATAAGTTTTTGGAGTCTATAGGTTTTACAGTCATTCGTGGATGTTTGCCGTGGAACTACTCCAGGAAAAATATATTTTTCCTTTCGTCGTTAAAATTGTGCCATGCTTTTTACTAAACGATTAGTGTGATGAATTTGAGATAGTCTAAGAAAAACCTCAATAACTCAGAAACTGAACGCCGGATCAAAAGTTTTCTAATATCTTTTGTTCCTCATTCGATTTAACCTAAGAACGAGCTACTGCGAACGGTCTGATTTTTTGTCTGGTTAGAAAATTAGGAAGGTAGCAAGAAGAACGGATTTTTATCCATTAATAAAATGGATTAACGTGCGAAAAATTCACTGGAAATTATTGGAACGATAGCTCTTCGCGAATGAAATAAAAGCTCCAAGAGCAGTCGTTGTCACCTTATTAGTTCAGCATTAATTGCATTATGCCAGTATACAACTCGAAAATTTATCGAACAATTAGATCATTTGATAGAGGGAACCGTGTATTAGGAGAAATGGCTGCTATCATCCATTGGTCGATTATTGGTTCATATTCTAATTAATTAATTTAAACGAGTTATATTGGAACAACGATTTGCTAAGGTATAGAGTCCACTTAGGAAACCCGTAATAAATAAATATGAGTAAATATTAAACGTCGATAATGATTATACACACCCATCCATACCCGATGAACTACGATATTTTCCCTACCTGGCATCTTTTTTAGCTTAACCATAAATAAAATTTCCTTAGTCGAGGACTATTTAGTTTTGCATAGCACGGATGAGTATTAAGAGCCGTGCTAAACCTAGCCAACGACCATTTTCTTGCTGCAATTTTTCAGCAGATGCATTACTCTGATAAAAAACATAAGAAATTACCGTTTTCCTGTTAACGCTGACGTTGTAACGGTGGATAATAAGAAACTTTTGCAAATTGTCTCGTTACACGGATGCTTGTCGTTAAAATTTTATGAAGTACACGGAGGAAAATTAAATAACGATCTAAAGCAATTTAGGGCGGTAAACTTTAATAGCGTGGAAAGTATTTGTCGGTACTTAATGATTTAAAAGATATTTCTAGACTAATTATTTTCTGACGTGATTTAAAAAAAAAACCTGTTTACTCAATTTTGAAGTTGACACGAATCCCTATAAAAATAACAAAAAGAAGCTATTTCCAAAGGGTATTCCGCATGCCGCATTCAAATTTATTTACGTGTTACACTACATTTTCCTTTCTACTTTTCCTGAAGAACAAAAGAACGTGTTTCATTTATTTTGTTACTTGTTTTTTTCTTATTCGTCGGAGAACCCTCGCATTGTTTCGTGGCGTTGGCGTTGTTCATAAAAAGGCGAAAAATTGCTTTGTGATCGAGCTATTAGGTAAATTGCCCAACGAAATGAAAAACGAAATTGTCCTCGAGATTTGCTGGTAAATAAAAGGTCAATTTCCTTGTTTTTAATGTCACGTTCCCGGGATTTTCACGCGATTTATGCCACACAAATAGTATCATTTACACTGCAATGCATATAATTTAAGTACTTTATAAAACCAAATTCTGTAAATGTAAATGTATGCCTGCAACAGGCAAAATTGGAACAAAATACGTACTAACACTAACAAAATATCGAGCCATGTATATGATTGACAGAATGTGCTGTTTTTGTCATGGAGAGATTATATCACATACATTCATTTCAAAAATTTTTACCTCACAATCAGTAATAAAGTAATTAAAATTCACGTTTTTGAAATGAATGTACTGGAGTATCTGACATTGTTTTTTTATTGAAACTTGGGCATTTGTTTGTGAATTTTGGTCTTCAATGAATTATTTTAGACATGTTTTTCTGAAATTTTTACTTTGAAGTATGTCGAAAATTTTATTAGTGATGTATAGAATTTGATGGTAAATTTAAATTATGATGAGAAATAGCAGTTTCTTTAAACATTAGCTGATTTCAGTATTCAAAAACCCATCACTCATTGCTACTTTCCCTTAAAAGTCATTTTCTTAAAAGCGATTATTAACGCAGCAATAAATTATACGTCATATTAAATGCGCATACTGTATACTGAGAAATCACATAATAAGCTCGAGAAGGATATCGAACTATCTGGAGCGGCACCATTAGAATATAAAAGGCAACCGAAAGATAAGCGGTCAACCGCAAACGAACAGCTGTTTTGTAAAGAGAGCCGACACGCTCGAAAAGAAATCTACGCAAATGAATTAGTATAAGTCCGTATAGTGTTAGTGTTAGTAAAACAAATTACGTTTAATTAGTCATAGTTAGTGTTATTTAATAATTAAGAACCCGAGAACGTAACAATATCTATTTGCTTAAGATTTGTTTTAAGACCTAAAACTAAACGCACTAATTAATAGAAGAATAATAATGTCAAATGTTATAAAACCTCCACTTATTTGTGATCGTAAAATATTATTACAACTGAAAACTTTCCTCGTAATATTCACCGCAAGTTTAGGTCATTTATTTCATTCAACATTTGTTAAAGGAGTAAATAATACGAAAAGGCTTATGCGACCCAGTTTCAATTGTTCGTGTTAAAATCACCACCAAAATTACTAATGGCCAGCACCTTCATGCGGTGTCCAGTAGTCATGCTACGACGTTTTTCGAAATACTAAAATAAAACGTGGCGGTTATTACAGTAATAGTTTGGAGTTCCCTTCGCAGCATTCGACCGAAAACTTTACGAATGGAGCGCCCGTTCCGTAACTCTTTGTCCAGGGCTTTTCCATCACGAATACAATATATGTTTTGAGTTACAGCGGGATAAAAAACGATAACCCCCCTCGAAATGCATGTCATAGGTTCGGAGACAACTTCACTTCTGTCGCATAAATTTAAATACATACATTTAAAAACGATTTATGGCTTCGAAACGAATCACCGTTGCACACTGCTTCCAACCATGGAATTATGCTAATGTAATAAGTGGTGTGTCGAAACATAGAGATTTACCTCGGTTATTTCAGTCAGCACTCGTTTCCTGCAATTTACCCTTAAATTACACACACACATTACCTAAAGACATTAATATGTGTAATATTACTAATAATGGTAACAAAACAATACCTTTAATAGGTATTAACGTGCAAGTATTCATAACACTGGTCAAAGCGTAGGCTAACAGATGCTATTCAACTTAAATTCAGTTGTATATGTTATACTCAGGGTCGCTACATGGCCCGGGAATCCAGGAAAGCGCCAGAATTTTGCGCCTGGTCCAGTAATTACACTTTACTGTCCGAAATTTATTTCTGAAATTTGCGACAATAACGGCATAAGTAATGACGAAGGGTCTAATGATTAGAGTGATCATTACCTATTTTTCTTGAATAATGCACTGCTAGTTACGAGGCAGTATTTTCCAAATTTCACTTGGTATAAAACTTAGCTTGCATTCTCATCGCATGTTATAAATAAATTGCAGAAAAACTATACTTGAAATAAATAATACTTATAATAAATAATAATAATAAAGTAAACTATACTTGAATGAAAGTATTCAAAAACAGTAGGAAAATGTGTATGATTAATAAATATCACGTGGTCAATTCCAATAAATTTCATTAGTTATCTGAAAATTTTTTGGTAAAAAAGCATTTGTAATTAGCTATTTTTCAAAATTACTAAAGAGGGATTATTGTCCTCTGCACGTAAACATATGCTAAAAATTCGTGCACTCCGCGTCTACAGAAGTAACAGCACCATATTTCAGCTTAGGTAAAATATCTTTGTTTTATTTCAATTTTTTCCCCATTAAATTTGCCCATAAATATATTTGAGAAATTTTCGGCGTATTAAAACCCTTAGTATTACGTACTATATAAATAAATTTTTGTAAAACTGCAATCCTAATTTTTTCAGGAAAGAATTTTATTTTTTGTGCTCATTAAGTATGCCTACTTATACTATGTAATTTCGGTTGTTGCCTTAGATTTTTGTAGAAGATTTAAAAAATCCAGAAAAACGTGCAAGAGGCGTCCTTCAACTATACATATATATCGGTAATTGAGAGGTACCGTTAGATTTTTGTCATTAATCAGTATAAATTCATGAAAGCAATATTGCTGTCATAAAACAATACCTTCACTCTTTTGGGGAAATGATCACGTAGTGCAAGTGTTTTTGGCCAACACATAGCAAGGATTATTAGAAACCTCACGTAAAACTAAAAGAAATAAATTCCCATCACAGCCACACGTTTTCCTAAGTTTTCCCCAGTTTAAACGCTTGTTCTTTAAAACAGAGAAATTGAAACTGACATAGAATATCCTCCATGAGTTTCCTGTAACGTTGAAAATTGAAGCTGGGGTTAATTGATTCCCATCGTTTACATAACTAAAAACTGCTTTTGAGGTCTTTCCATAAGACTTACCAAACGATAAAATCTGGACCGATTTTTTTAGACCAAACATTTTTAATGACCGACTATTTAAAGCAAATATTTATTTTGTTGTGTTAGTTTTAAAAAATATGTGGAAGGTTAATATTTAATATTTCGCAATTAAGATTTGAAAAAGTTGCTGATTAAGATTTATTTAGATTGCTGATAATTTTGAAATGCACTTTCGGTAAGTTTTAATTTCAAAAAATCGACTAGAAACGTGATTTTCAATCCGCTTTAACATTTTTAAATATAATGAAATTGCTTGAGACTCCCGTAAACGATTTAGAACTCGTCTGAAGGCAATTTGGATGTTGAAAGTTCCAGAAGAGCTGAAATCTTCCTAATTAATTCTTGAAGTTTTAGAATTGAACTGAATACAAACGTTTTAGATGTCCATAAACTTGCTAGATTTTAGTTTATACTTGTTCTTGTTAACGAAAATTCTACAGGGTTTTTTTTATTAACATGACCCCCTATTGTTTCAAACTGTACGATATATTATACGGACAAGGAAAGGTAATTTGAGATTATTTATAACATTTTAATTTAAAACAAAATGGTTTGGAATGATTCAGACTTCCAAGTATCCGTTATCAAAACCAAAACGCACCTAGATCCTTCTTGAAACCACTTTGAGGAATCCAAATCTTCCTTGTGGTCCTCGAAGAATTTATAAGGCAATTTTCGCGGTTTAAGGCTCCAGAAGAACCAGGGATTTTTATTCTACATTTTTTATAGCAGTTAAAATTCCATTGAAAGTAATTGAAACGCCTCTAAAACTTAGATTATAGATTAAATATATAGATTTGATTTTGAGGCAAATTTGTGGTTTAAGGATCCAGAAGAACTTCTAGAATGCTTCTTACATATACTTAGCTTAAGCTTAGCGCTTAGTATTAAAACGGAAAACGTTGAAGATTTCAAGTACTTACATCTGTCGTTTCAGAATTTTAGAACGACCAGTAGCGTAACTACCACTTGGCGCAAACTACTCACGTACTTTATATCGTGAAATTCTTAATATGTCTTATCCAAGAAGCTATGACAACATAACCTCAGGGTTAAAACGTGTCTTGTCTCAAAATAACACATTTTCCACCGTAGAACATTGTTTTACTTCAACCTCGTTGTTTTCACACGTCCCAAATTTTATTTGGACACCTTTCACTCTTAACTCATTAACTGTATTAAACGAGACTTTCGAGGATGAAAGGACGCAGAAGAAACTTTGTCTTTTTTGTTGTCAGAAAAAACTTACGGGGAGATGGCAGACTCGGCCATCATAAAGTTCCCTTAGTGTTGTGTCAACAAAAGACAGCGTCCACCATTCGAAGTAAAACTTAAAAGTTATACCTTGAGGCAGAAAAGGCTCTTAATCCCGTGACACCGAGTCGGGTTACGACCGTGTAGCAAATAATGTTAAATTAAAAGGAGACAGGAGACGGGGAAACGCTGCTGCCTGCTCAAGTAATCAACGCTCTAAGAAATAAAATTGAAAAATCACTGGCAAGTGTTCCAAGCCAATTAACGCGAAGCACCTTCTCTTTACTATTCAAAAGTCTCATTTTTAGTGATAGTTTTCATAATTCAAGTCATGTCTTTTACTGTCACTCTGACTTTTACGGCGTCGTAACGTTTCATTTCAGCTGAAATTGTCATGCCAAGATAACGCCATTTGCATTAAAATTTTCATGGTGTTTCAAATCACTGTATTAAAAATCTGAATTAATTCAATTGCTTTATGTTATTAATCCAAATTGAAGGAATTGATAGAATTAAAGACTTTAAAAGGTTATTGCGCTGCGATAAAGATTCCAATAAAAAAAATCTTCTGATGACGATAATTTCTGTTTTTAAGTTTACATTGAATATATTAGGTTTATCGGTTCTCATTAGGTGCGAACGAAGAATTAAATATGCACGATATTTCAACTAACAGATTTATGCCGTAATTTCGTCTCCACAAATACCCCTCCTGAAAATTAAATCAATAAGTGAAAGAGTAATATTTTTAACCGTAATCTCAGACTCATTTAACTGAATTGAAGCTTTTATGGCTCTTATGAAACTTATCCAAATATTAAAAAACTAATAAAACCTGAAACTTATGGCGGGTTTTTGAGCTGACTAACAGATTATGGCATTATAAATTTTCCACGGCCGATAATAAACCATTTCTCCATTTTCATAATAAACTTGAAAACACAGAAGGGGCGTGAAGTTCTGGCTGCTTTTATGTATGGAAATCAGTATTCTAAACATTTTTTTTATGGAAAAGTTACCTCGAATTGCGAAATGGGCAGGACGAGAGTGCAATAAAATAAGAAGTAGGAAACGTGTGAACGAATTGTCCGTCTCCGCTTGATAGTTTTCATTTTCAAAGGAAACTCGGATAAGTTTTTTGAAAGCATGATGGTGAAAGTTTTTTATCACGAATGCTTAGTGGAAGTTCGCCTTTTGTAACGTTTAAGATAATGGGTGAAAGGAGAATGGCGAAGGACTTTCAAACTTTATTTGGCGAGGAAAAACTATGAAATCTAATCTCACCCTTCAGAAAAGGACAAAATGGAAGTTTCAGCATGCCTATATAGTTTCATAGAAATAACAGTTAAACTCCCTGATGGCTATAAATTTTTACTACCGCCCTCGTTACCATCTGGTAATAAAGCCCGGAAAGCTGACATATAAGTCAATGTCTTACAACACGGAGCACTAATATAAAACAAATAAGAGTTCTGTATAAAAGCAAAGATGTTGCTGTGACATTTGAACTACATTGACGTCGTCAATTAGAATAGACTTTCTGGAATTAAACGTGGCGTTAAATTTAAGGGTTTCTACGTCGCTCAACATTTTATTTTTATTTTTGTAAGCCATATTTGATTTAAACATTGTACATCTATGCATACATTACATTTGATCTGATGCATAGTGCATCTCCAACGTTTGGAACGTCCTATAAAATTACTGGTTTGATGTAAAAGAGGATTTGTTTTGGATGTGAATTTTAATTTGGTGTTTATTGTTGTTTAACCAAATATTTTGACGTATTTTTGCACAAAAATGTTTGCTACAGAAAATTTGGCACGACCTGATTTCGTAGGTACCAGAATCGTACTACAATTGAGCGATAACCCATTAGATATCATTACTGGCAGCAAGGAATATCATATTTATACAGATAAGTACTACACAAGAAACAAGGAATGCTAAAGCTCAGTATACACCTGGAACTATACTAAATAACAAAAACTATGCATATGCCTGCAGATCAGAAGTGTGTTATTATTGGCGTGGAGAGACACACGAGTTGTCACTGTACTTATCACTTGGAAACAATGCATGTACTTAACCAATAGACAGGAGAGTACGTGGAGGACATCTAAGTAATAAATAACCCAATTGTACTTCTTAATTACAGTAAATATATGGGATTTGTAGTTATAACTGACTCCTATGCTGCGTCATATTGTTTTATGAGAAGATCATGGAAATGGTGATGGAAATTAGAGTTTTGACGGCTTAAATTATCTAGTGCAAATGCGTATTTGCTTCACAAATAACTCTACATTCAAAATAAAGGATCGATGACGTATTCGAAGTTTGCTTCAGAACTATTCGATAGAACGCCAGCCAAGTTGATAGGGTTCCAAAATTCCTGGTAGACCATCAAAACCAGACAAAGAAGGGTGGCTAAGCGACAAGTTGTACATTTACATGACAACGAGGTAATGAAAAAGGACTGTTTGACATGATTTAAGCAATAATTCAAAATTACATAACAGTGAGGGAATAAGAAATACAGGTGACAAAATGGCGGCCTTTACCAGCAGTAAAACAAAGTAAAAAACGTAGTACATGTCGTCATATTCATATGCATATGTAAAGGGGAAATGAAAAATTGGTATATTTTTAAGGAGACAAATCAACCTGCTTTTACCATAATTAACGCATGTTGCCTGAGGAGAAATTGTAATTTAATTATGCCGAAATATCCTCATTAAAATAAAGACCATTTTTTCTTTGATCTGTTCCCCTCCTATCTCGGAACACCTCCTTTGTCCAAGCGTATGCTCTCTGTACACTTTTAATCTGAAACTTGATATCGGTTCCGAGCTATGCCTCATTATGTGGAGAAATATTCTCATTACTCAAAATTTCCGTGTCAAAAAGTTTCCCTCATTTAATAAACGTGATTGAAAAAGTTCACGTTTAATTATAAATAACTCCGGGAAACGTTCCTTCCGAAGTCCAACGGGGAAGCTTCAAAAACTTTTAACAAAATCTACTTTAAAAAATTCTTTTCCGAACTAGCACCGATGGCAATTGCATATAGCTAACAATGGTGTATTACTTCCGAGGCAAATAATGAAAATGGAATTTTCTTTGAAATTAACTTTTTAATTATTCTCTCCCCTGGCTCTGCTCTACTAAAAATCTTGAATGGTTGAAGGCTGATTGGGAAAGTTGCACTCTACTATTTTTTTATTCCTGCTGCGCGGAAGATTTCTTCGGTTCGAACACGAGTTCTCCGATGGTATTGCGAGAGCCCTAAACAAAAGTCTTTAAAATTGCAGTTTCAGACCGGCATTGTCTTCGGAATGAACTGCTTTCTGGATGCATCGATTTCACGGCTATCTTCTCCATTACGACCATCAGCTGGGTAATTCCGAATACAGGTCTACGGGAATACTCGTTTGCTATATGTTTAAGTCGCTTTTATCATGAGTAATTCTTTACCTGTGTCGCAGTGGCGATGCTGATTAGAGGATTCATTTGATAATGTACTGGGTGTCGAGCCCTTTTCTGTAAATTATGTACATTAGGGAGTGTGATTAATGAAAAATTTAAGAATTGATAATAGACAAAATGTGCCTGATTAAAGTATCCTAAAAACTTTACATTTTTCAATATCACATTTTTACCTCTGCTTGTACTATTGACATGCGATTGTTTACGCAAGCGTTTATATTGCAATAGTGTAAAAATAGACGACAATAAATACCACGTTTTCTGCTGACCGAAACAAACTTACTAGTAATTAATAAACCGCCATTCAAATTAATCACTTGCTTCATTTCAACAAATTAACAGTAAAATTATTGTTTAACCGCAGAAATAGGCGAGCTTCTATCGATAATCACAAAACTTTCAGCGGAAAACGCCGTCACAAGTTTCTCTATATTATATACGTTAACTTTGGAGTTAAAAGTTGGTTTCGATGTTGCGTTGCCCCGTTCGACAAGACATTACAAAAGATTACGTAACAAGCTTAGAATTAGTGAGGCGTACTTCAAAGAACGCTGATGTAAAGGGAAATTCACCGAAAGGAACCTTAGGGTACAACAAAAATGTGAAAAACTGGTCTATGTGCTATTAAAAGTTTTGCCGAACATTTCATAATATTTTAAGAGATTGTACGGAAATCAATAGTGCATCGCTTATTACAAATGGGGCCTTCATTCGACCTGTACATCAGTATTTGCATAGCAGGGAGTATTGTCAATTTGACAAGAAATCAAATCATTAATTGTGAAAAAATATTTTTTCGTATTAATATCGGTTTAGTTAAGCTTATTAGAGATAAGCCCTATCTAGTAGGTTTTTTTTAGAAGAGGATTTCTAAGTTATCTTCCCTGACTTCAACACCCAACTCTTAGTAGTAGTAGTTTTCCAATGTTATTCAATGGTACATAAATCCCTACAAAACAAAATCTAGTGGGTTATGGCCTGGTAGCCCTGTTGGCCCAACAATCGTACCCATTGTCCCATCCAGCGTTCACTAATATCGTTATTCAATTATCTACATTTTCCTAATCTTATTTAAAATGAACTGGGGCTTTTGAATTCACATATTAACTCGATGATGAAGTTCAACGTTTTCCAAAACATCTTCGACATTTTCTTGTAAATTTTAAAAACAATATCTGAATTTAGTTGAAGAATATATGGCCCTGATACAAGTACTTCAAATTTTTCAGCCCATATGTTGATTTGGAAATCCTACTGGTAGACACCGTTTACAGAGTGGGGGTTTGGATTCTTTTGCCTATTGTTAGCACTTTCCCTTTTGAAGAATTTAATTTCATAATTACGTTTATTGCCATTCCATGTGACGAGTGTGTTATTTCTCTCCATGTATTTTTCAACACACTAGATGTCCTAAAATTTAATGCATGTGTAGTATTTTTCTAAATATTTTTTAACCACCTTAATAATATATTCGTAGGCCACGATTTTGTCCAATATAGTGGACGAACCGTCGGCTGTAATAAAGCAGACATTAATGTGATAACGACACGTTTCATTTAGGGAGATATGCAAGAACATACCTACTGACCAACCAAAGTGATTGTTATAATAATAGCATCGCGTTAATAGCGATTTAATGGGATTTTATAGTCTCATTTATTCTATATCATATAGAAGGTAATAAATTTATTTTGTTTATGTACCAGTCCTTAACATTTTTACCATCGACGTGTCTCTAACAATTGTTCTCTACACATTTCATTCAAAATTAGAAATTTAATAAAGGGAAACTTAAGTCCCCAATAAAAGTCGAGCGAGAAAGTTTTACGCTTAGCCTCGTATAACTTTAGTTCTAATACACCAGCTCTGTCGATTTACAAAATTTGACGGTAATTATTTAATGCAATAACGAAATGAAGTTTCTTGTAATATCTGGAACGTCACAATTTTGTTTAAAGGTGCCACTTTCATTATAACAAATTTGATGACGATGACAAGAGTAAAATGGGGTTCACAGCTAGGACCCCAGTAGTAGTTGCCCCCCTAGTAATGAGGCCGTGCGATTAAATAATTTATTTAAATAAACCCTCTTGAGTAATACATATGTCACTGAGTCAAAGCGCCAGTAACCGCCATAAGGGTGTGAAGACATTTCGGTTACTAAATATCAAACTGATCAAAATTACGTAAAATAATGAAATATAGCTATTAACCTACTAGCGCCTTTAATTTTTAGCAGTCACATTCAACACTAAAGAATGTGAAAGCGTTAAAAGAAATAACTAATTTGAGAAGACGGATTAAAAATTCACCCTTCATTAAGAGTGCCACTTAATATTAGGATTTACAGGTTCATTAAAAAATATTACGGACGGAAAAGAATAACCAAGTTTAGGGTCCTCCAGATTCCCCGGAGGCCTGGAGGTTCATTGATCCTTAACCTGTCGATTTTCCTTTCTCCCTGGAGATTCACAGGGGATTCGGGCCTGCTGATTCTGGCAAGTTCCTGGACTTCTCGAGAAAGGGGAGCATCGTGATTCTCTGGATTCCCAGGGCTGTCTGAGACCTTGAGAGGACACGCATTTCGATCACAGGCCTCGATCACGTTGAGCGTTAACCAAATTCACGACCGATAGTTAGGAACACTTAATCAGTCTAGTCACGCAAGGAAAGAGTAATTACAACCAAACTTTACCCGTATGACGTCTGGCGCTTAGACTACTGAACAGAATCGAGAGGGGAAAAGGGGAGTGACAGGAGGACATCGCGCACTTTTACACATATTTGGGGACTCTATAAAAAATAGAACGTTCTAGAAGTCTAGCTGTTAAAGATCCAAATAGTGCAATTTTAAGAAGTCCCCAGAAAACGAATTATGGATAATCAGGAATCAGAAACGCCGTCGCCCTCTCATGACTCATAACGATTACAATGATTAATTTCGGGCAATGCAGCATTAGACTAGGTGGTAGCCTATCCTTAATCATAACAAATTCCATCACTAATATAAATGTTAGGAGTAAATTTTGATGCTAAGGCAACAATCGTAAGGAAAACTTTGGAGACTACTGATCATACCCACAGATTTCAAGTTATGCTACCCATTTCCTCCTAAACTAAATCCCATCAAAGAGCAGCACCTGGTATGACAGGGTTTGAAAACTCCCTTGCTTCCCCATTACGTTAAAAGTTTCTAAGTGACCTTTCGCTGTAAGCTTACCGCGTTCATTTTGAGGTTAGGTATTTCAATAATTATTTATATGATTGATTCGCAGTGTGGAGTCTGTAGGTATCCATCGGGCAGTATATCTTGCAGTCGTGACAGGCTTGAGTCAAGTAAGGAATAGGCTATTTCTCTCAAACAGGAAGTCTGGCATAGTGCCCATTTTTAGTGCTCTATACACGGTATGTGATTTTAAATCTGAATCTTTCATTTACAAATTAAAGTACAATTTTTCTTTCTTATAGCTCCACCACCAAAATTTTTCACCATTCTTGCATAATAATAGTCCTGAGACAAAAATTCTGAAATCAGTTTTTATGGGATTTTGACAGTATTTTCTCATCCATGGGATCTCCCTAAATTTTGTATCCCTAATGTCTTTCGAATCCCCCCTATTCCGATATAAAGTTCCTGGCAGGACATTTTAACGTTCTCACCCGTGTATATACGTGCATAAAGAGAGTTATTACGTTAAACAATATATTTTTTCGGTACACTGTATTCTTATCAAAATTGGAAAACGTGTAGAAATTTCTAATAAACGTAATTCGCACAGCTGAAGTTCCCTTTTGCGTTATATTATGGAACGCAGCCCGAAATCGGCGGCGATTCGTAAGCTTCAATACTAGCTAAATTGGTCGGAATAGAAGCTAAAACGTAGGTATGCAATTTACTCCCAATTCCCTTATCGGTCCCAGCCTCGTATTATCAAGTTATTTGGTTAAGAAAGATAGCATAAAACAAGATAATGGCAGACAATCTGCATCATCATGTAGATTATGCAAATTTGACAGGAATTGAGTTGAGTCGGGGCGCCCGAGGAATTTCAAGGAAGCCGAAGGAGAGGAGTGTTCGTTGCCGAAACTTCTAAGGATTTAACTTCTTAGTTTGCGTTAGTTAGTTTGTTGAAGCTGTTTGGTTTTCTCCCCTCAACTTGATGGTCATTATACAATTAGGGATTCTCCTTGAAACGAATTCGAGATACACGTTTGAATGGATAATTCAATTTGTACGCACTACACATACGTATAAACATACGTATTGTTTTAACGCCTAACGCCTGGGTAATATCGTCGAAATCATTATTTCAGAATCCATCAACTCTGTGATGAGAAAAGTGATAAACATCTTTAAGTTGCTACAACTTAAAATGCGTGGCGTGTTTCCACAGTTAAAGGAGGGTAAAACCTTAATCTTCAACAAGAAACGCCTCGTAAAGTTCCTACAGAAACCTGAAGCGCAATTGGTAGTTATTTAGCGTGAGACCAACGACATGAATTACATTCGGGGGGAAGATGCTACCATCATCCTCCTTAATACCTCCTCCATTGTAGAAACCTCGAATATGTGTGTTTCCTTCGAATCGCTCCTTGCACTTTGTTAGATGGAAACGAGATCAACAATGCAACTTAATTTTATTTGACTTGTTAATAACGAAATACTGCCGAGGGCGATTAAAATTCTGTAGCGGTGCCGGAGTTTCGCGGGAGTTAAACGAAGCAGATGATGCTCGTTAATCCGTTTGGTCGTTAAGAATGGCAAATCTGGAGGATTTATAAGTGAGTTTTTTTCGGTCCGAGATAAGTATTTGGGGGATTTAACGATTTGACGAGTCGAATCATGGGATATTGTAATTATATCTACGACATGAGTCAATAAGATCTCTGTTCGTAAGAGCCTTAATTATGAGGCCTCAACACTCCTGTGAATTGTAATTGTTATATAACTTAGTGAAAAAGCAATCAATTTGCATGTAATTTGTAGCGAATTGTCCAGAATTCATCAAGAAATTTGGGACTGATTTACAAAATTTTAGTCGGAAATGTCAACCAGTTGTTAAGTGATTTTGATACTACTAAAAATTCATAAAAGTGTGGAGAACAAGGAATTCGCCAATATTAAGGTTCGTACCTTTTGTATTATTTCAATGGAAGTAAATTTTTATGAATTAACCTTGGATAATTTGAAAAAAGAGATGCACTACTTCAATAGTTTAAAGCGAGGACAACGAAAACGAATGTATGAAATTACACGTGGTGTAAATATCTTGCATGCTAAATTTCCAGTGACAATTTGTCAAATTAAAGTGGATATTACGGTTTGAGGATAATTATTAAAACGGATTTCGAAACTGATAATCGAATACTGCAAGTTACTTATTTACTATAATCTGGAATTGTAAGAATTAATGTTATAATATTATAACTATTAGAGATAAAATTCTGGCAAGAAGAAGGTTTTGTTAAAAAATTATACAAAAGTTAAATTGAAGTAATAAAAAATGCCCAGAAAAAATGTACGTCGTTCTCATCTTTTTACAACGTGTGAAGCTGGAAATTTTACACTGCGCTCGATAATTTCATTATTTACAAGCCTGCTAAAATATAAATCCATAAGCCAATTCATTGATAAAACCATTCGAATATTTAATTCAAATGGCGTTGCTTTTATTCATTAATATGTAGATTTAGAGCCCTAATAGTTTAATAAAATGTTGATGTGTTCAATAGAAAAGCCTTCTAGAGCCAAACGAAAATACTTTTCAAAATTTACATTTGCTAATTCACAGTATGTGAACAATTTTTTACAAAAATTCAGGTGGGTTATAAATAAGCGACTTGTAGTACTCGGTACAAAAGATTTAAAAAGTGTCTTCAGGTGTCTTTAGTAAACATCTCACGTGTCAGCATCTGGCTTACTTTAAATCTTTTTAACACCAGCGGAAATTACTGTTTAAAATTGAACCCCTGGTTTTCCAATATAACGACATTGATATTAAAAAAAAAGAAGAGAACTGAATAAAAGTAAATGGAAACAAATCCAGCGTAGATACCCGCACGTTGGTAGTTACAGTGCGTGCAGATAGGGCCCTTAAATTCCAAAAATATACCAAAAGTAATTGTTCACTGTTTTTTACGCAATACAAAACGTACAGTTGGTGAAGAAGGGGAAGATAATATCACAATGTTTTAAGATGACTTTAAAACATTCTTACTAAATTTAGCTTCGAAGTGCGCCCTCCAGCTGATTGAATTAAACCTTATCACACCTTCTGAGGCAGTTCTAAAAATGGCGAATGCGCCTACTGAAAAGTAACCGGGAAAAACCAAAGTTATCTTCAAAACTGTTAATTTTGTCGAATTCGAACAAGAGTATAATTTCACTAGCAAATTTTTGGAAGAAATGTGCTTAACACCAATAATACAGGTCATTTAAAGATTATGAACAAAGAACGATTTAAAAATTTAATTTTGAACGACTCGAACGCCTCTGGGGGCAAAATTTAAGTATAACATTAAAAAATACGATATAAAACATTGAAGAAATTTTTTTGTCCACTGTACACTGCCGAAAGTAAGCAATGCAGTTACCAAACACCCAGTATAGGAAATTAGTCGTAACTTTCATTACTTTATTTCCAAACTACTACTTCAGGAGGTCTTTACGTTAACCCCTTAAAAATTAATTTTATGCAATGGCAGCGCCACAGCAAAACGAAACTTTTATGAGCTCTAATTGCATTGTTGCTGTCGTGTCCAGTTTTCAGCCCCAAACATGCTACGAAAAATATAGCCCAAAGTGCTCCTTTACAACTTTATTGGTTAAATAATGGTGAGATGAAAGTTCAGGCAGTTTACAGTAATGGAAAGGATTGTTGTGGGGTCGGCATTAAAGTCGCCATTCTGAATTATAAATACAGTAGGAGATACACATAATAGTAAACGGAATTCCTGAAAAGTAGCGAAATGAAGCCACCTAATTCAAAGTTCCTATCCTAATTTAATCCAGATAAAAAGAGGAATGTAAACAAAAAATCGGGAATTGGCCCTACAACCCCCTGGCTATCATGAGATCTTTAATAAGACTAATTATTGAACGACCTACTACATTGCTGTAACGCTTTGGCATGATACATGATAGGTGAATAGTAAAAACCAATTAATCCCTCTACTGTCCTTAAGAAAAACTTACGAAATTATCACGTCTTATCTTTGACCGTTTACCACTAAAGGTAATCCACTTTATTGTATTTTTGTGTAGTTTCCATTTTAGATTTGATGATGGATAAAACCGATAATCAAGTGATTCAAGGGGAATTTATAATTAAATTACCCAGTTTAAGGAACCCATCTTTATAATTTGAATGAAATGAGAAAATCTAAAATCTCCCCAACTAGTTATTCGAGCGTCACATGTGCATGTTTCGTTCAAACTTCATTAAACCGTGACTATCAGGTAGCGTTTTCTGCGATGTATCACACAAGCAAATGTGTCCTCAAAATTCAAACACAAATCGCAATCGTGGAAACGGAGAGAAAACGTCGAAGGCATGCAAAAGTTTTCGCATATGTGTACATGACCGATAAATCAGACGAAACCTGTGCTAATCAATTCCTTCAGGTGGAGTTTTACAAGAATTATTCATAAAACATGCATGTTATTTATGCATGCCGTGACTTCGACCATTAAAAGAGTAGGTGCCTCCTCTGTATGTATGCCATTGTTATGAATACAAAACACCTTTTCTAGCAAAAATATTCCTCCTTCGGCTTAACGTCGGCGAGTTAAAAAGAGGAAAATGAAGCGCTGTAAGACGGGATGTAATTAGACCTTTGCGGATTCAGTTTAATAATTTAGGTAATCAGAATAACCTTTTGTAGTTGTGAAGTACAAATTTTTGAATTTACTTTTTCCTGCACTTTAGAGTGCGCTTTATTTCCACAAGTTTGAACTACATTAAAGGATAATTTATATGTGTTTAATATATGTGTGTATTTTAATATGATTTATCATGAATTGAGTTTTGGATCTTTCATACTATGTGATTTCTCACAACGAATTGCTGTGGAAACGTATCGAAATACACCTATGATAACACAAGCATGAGCGAAGGCTTTTTCCTATGAACAGGGGGTTTTTCATTCATTTTTCACAGAGGTTTTATGCGAAAGATGTTTTATATATTTATTTATTTTTAGTATACCTCATCAATACTGAAAGCTCTTTACTTTCTTTGTTGTTGTTAGTTGATCAACTTATCACTACACGGTACACGATGGTACAAGATGTTAATAACAATTAATATTTATTTATCAAACTTGATACACATTTATCTATAACTGTGCAGCCTTACGAAATAACAAAGAAAACACACCACAACCGTCAAACGCTGTACAAAGTTGGATGTGTATAGAAGGAATTGGTCATGGAGTGACCTCAAGAGCAAGAGGGCAATAGTGTTATTCCATATATAACAGTTTACCTCTGTAGTTGTAGTTCATGCTATGGAATATGTAGTTATAAAACGTGATGTTCGTGAGACTGCCCTTGTAATACAGTGCTATTTTAGTTTTTGTTTTATTTGAAAAGTAAACTTAATTTATTTATTTTTAAATTGCTAATTTCATCTTGAAAATCTTAAATTTTTCCAAGGATAGGCTTGGAAAATAAAAGTTATTCAATTGCTTGGAAAACAAAAGGTATTTAATTGCTTGGAAAATAAAAGGTATTTAATTATTAATTATATAAAAGGTATTTAATTATTAATTATACAAAGTTGTAAGTAGGATTATTCAATCTGACTTTTAGGTAATGTTATAGTTCTGTTATTGTATATTATTATTTATATTATTGTTGAATTATATATCAAAATATTAAATTTTGTTAAATAGCTCAATAAATAATGATAGGATTAGTACATTTTCATGTATTTAAAACTGTGTGCCAAATATATAAATAATGAGTCCGGAAATTTCATTTTTCCCATGTTTATTAAAGGCATATCTTTTTGATGGTAATATATGGTCGGGCCTGCCTGCCTGGATAAATTAAATAGCTGCAGCATTTTGCAAAAATTTAAACCGAATAAAAGAACGGTTATATACTACTCACAGGTGTTTATACTCATGTATTACTCACACAACATGGCTTAAAATTTTAGCGAATTTATCTTGTGAGTTTCATTGAAAAATTGTATATTTTACATTTTGGGGACTAAGAGAAGGAAAGATAAACACTGGGAATTTTTTTTTAAAGACAGGATGAATTTTAAAGACAGGAAGAAAGACAGGATTTTTTAGAGACAAGATGAACTTGGAATATCGAGATTCCAGTTCCTAACAAAAGGGGACCTTTCGTTGATGCCAGGAATGAAAGTTTATCATTCCTACGACATCTACTTTTCGAAATATACGGAAGAGGACAATGGGAATAACGAATTTTCCGTTATAGAAAAATTAGAGTATTTCCAAAACCTCTGATAACGTATGTTAGCTAACGGCTCCCTCCCATATGCAAAAACGTTAAACAAAAAAGGATCCCAATTACAAATTAATACATGTTTCAGAAAATAAAACTATTATTGATACATACATGATGTAAACTATAATTATAGTTTATTTAATGTATTATCTGAATACACAGGAGAATACACAGGAGGAAAATAACCTGTCAATAAAATTCAAACTACCCGCCATAGGAAAAGAAATTCAAGACAGATACAATCTCTTAATAAAAATAAATATAAGGAAACCGCTATGGGCACATACGAAGGATTTGCTGAATGTAGTAAGCGGGTTAACGTAGGGAATTACAGTCTCCTCTTTATAACAGAAAATATATTCCAACTAAATGTCAATAGTGAGTTGGGTGGGGTTGTATCGAATAGCTCAAAATAGGCAAGAAATTAGAAATCTTTCAATTATTAAGCAAGAAATGATCTGACAGATTAAATACTCTTAGAATTAGATTATCAGATGCAACAGGGTAACTTATAAATTCTTAGTACGACTTGCGAACCGTACGTACACAGGGGATAAATTCGTGATGACATTTAATAAACTGCGGACGATCTACATCTCTGAAATCTCCTACTGTATGAAAAGTTTTCAGGTAATCTGCATACATCAAGAATTACAAGGTAGCCTCAAGAAATATGTAAATACCGAATCAAAACCTGAGTACATAAAACTCTATGCTGCCATCGAAAACCTATACAGGGTACTCTTTACACAAACTCAATTTAAAAAGCGGTAGAAACTCTTAGGACTCTCTGACACCTAACAAGTCCAGGAACCATTCAGAATTATGTACATCTCGAAATTTTCACTTTACATCCATCCATTCTCCCTTTATGTATCTTCAATTGAGTCTGAAACGAGTATACTGACTGCACCATCTTTCTTTCCAGGTTTCATCATGAGGCTATACGTGATACTGACCATCCTCTGCCTCGGAGAAGCGTCGCCGAAAGACAGCATCCTCCTCAGGGACCGAAACAGGGCTAGGGGAAAGGTCACCAAAGTGTCCAAGCCAAGGGATCTGTGCACCATGGAGACTAACGATAACAACAAGATGCGATGCATATGCACCAGCGAGAAGAACCACCGAGTGTCTTCGGCCGAATGCTGGCTGTTCGGGGCCCTATCGACGGACGATTACCTGTGGGAGCTGGTCAGGAAATCGCAACCGTATCTATCCGACTATCGCATCGTGGCCGGTAACCAAGACCACCTGAAGAGGATACCCCATTGGTTCGTCACTAACATGGTGTACCTCAAGAACTTCTCCATATCTTTCTCGCTGCTTGAGCACCTGCCTAAATATACGATATCCAATTCGAGCGCTTTGAAAGAACTGGATCTGTCGAATAACAAGATAGAACACCTCGATCCGTTTGCCATAGCGAACCTGTCCTCGTTGAAATCCCTAAACCTACGACAGAACAAAATAAGAGCCATCAGGCTGAACGCCTTCTTCGGTTTGCCGCAGCTCACGTCGGTTTTCCTCAACAGAAACAACATCTCCCAGATCGAGGACAGGGCCTTCATGCATATGAACAACGTCCTGGAACTCGATCTGTCTGAGAACAATCTTTGTGACATCAACAACTTAACATTTTTCGGGCTCTATCATCTGAAAGTTATCGATCTATCAGTCAACAAACTCGTCAGTCTGTCCTCGTCGATATTCTCGGAACTTTGGGACTTGGAGGTAAGCATCGCATCGGTTACGAATCCTGATTTTGTTTAACGGGCAAATTTATAATCGCGCCTTGAGGATTCGTCAAACCTCAAGGCGTACTTAGTGTACCATCTGTATTTTCTAGTCAACTAAGTACACCTTAATAAGGATAAGATAAGTATGAGGCCTAGGTCGCTTTGATCTTACCTTGAGTATCTCTCAGAAAATATTAAAAGTTAACTTCGCCTTTAAGACATGGATTCAAGATGAATCTGTTTTCCGAAGTTTTACCTTCTTAAGTGCTCCTTGACGGATGCAAGAATACATTGTAAATATCGAACAGCTTATCTCAAGTTCCACCAAGGTTTCCTCTACTAAAGCCTTCTTGAGTATTCCTTAGTGATGGACTATAAATTTGCCCCTAAGTAAGTTTTGACGTCGAACAACGGCTGGTATAAACATATAAAAGGCTCCTCTCGGATCCCACATTAAACTAGAGGTGTTTAAGGAAGTTTCAATACATCTTAGAGAACAAAAGTAAAATAGTGAGTAGAGCGATGAAAGCTACAGGTATATAAATATATTTCAGTCCTGCTTATAACATTTTCATAGAAAAATGGCAATGTATATCTTATTCCCTTTTCAGGTTCTTATGCATAATGTTGCACTTTATTATTGCATATAATCTCAGATTTAAATGTAAAAATACTTGAATTACTTTAATTGTTTTATGGTTGTAATCACTGGCTTCTTTTTCTAGTCTTATTATTTCTAAATTTAAAAATTCAGGACAAGACATGCGACAACTCAAATTGTTACTTGAACTTTTTCAAAAACAGAGTTTAGATGTTGAAGCTATTAAAAAAATGATTCATTCAAGCAAAAGTTCAGCCTTCAAACAAAGCTTGTTTTTTTAAACAATAAACAATAAATAGTACACGTGCGATAGACATTTGTAATATTTCCAATCAATCAATTTTCATCACTGTTACTTGAGTTAACTGACAAACCTGATTAGGAACCTTAACCAGGGGAGTCTATCACTTGGGAATAATAGGGAAACTGATTATCAACTTGCTAATTATGTTAACACAGATATTTTTAAAATTCATATTCATATGAGGAAAAATATAATGAGCTACTAACGATCTGGAAATGTAAAGTGCGTCCCTGCTTTAGAATATTTCAGAGATTATTATCAAAATCAAATGAAATACGAGATTGAAAAGCTCCATTTTTTTTTTAATGAAGTTGATTGAAAGTCCAACAAACTGACTGTTCATATTTTTGGAAGATTGGGAAACTACAAACGTTGGGTAATTAAAATCTTTGATTAAAACCTTTCCTGTTATAGTAGCACGAATAAAATAATATTAATTGTTACCCCCGCGTAAGTAATAAAGTACATACCGATGTTACGAGCACTAAAATTTATTTCGAGCTGCAGTAAAAATTTAAGTGATTCGCCATCGGTCCTGGGGCGAAAACAAATCAAAATCCTAATAACATTTCTTGGATAAAGTGCTTTTTTCTACACGAGACCCTCGATTTTGACAAATTACACCCCAACGGCGGGTAATTCTTTCCCATTGTTCTCATTAGGGAATTTAAATCCGAAAATATTTCCCGAGGGCAGGTGTTCTTTTCTGTGTAACTGGAATGACCGAGTCATTACGAGTAACCCGTAATATATAAAATGCTTTTCGTCTTCAGACCGGTCATCATTTTGCGAATTTAATTGTCCTTCTGAACTAACTGGGATGAAACAATCGGAAAAACTGGGAACAATGGCTCCGAGGGCCTTTTCATTCGGTAACAAAAGGTAATTACTACCGTTGTTGATGTACACAGAGATATTGAACCAGAGTAACGTTTTTGTTAAATTATTTCGTTGCAACTTGTATCAAGTGAATGTTAGAACTTAAGATTATTTCAGTGATATTCATATTAAACCGTTATAATTTAATTACACCAAAACCTGATATGAGCGCTACAAAGTAGCTCTTTTTAATTTGGAATTAAATTTTATTTCGGGAAGCCTTTGCCTTCCCTCGCTCGAGTTTGGAAATTCAATTCCCCACCTAATGATATTCACAATTTCACCTAATGAAATTCTTTCTTGTAGTCCCGATTTGAAACGGATAAAAAATTTAAAATACCAGCTAAGAAGGCCAAATAAATTTCCACATTTGAAAAACAATAATCGTGAGACGGGTCAATTTTTATTTGCAGCGTGTAACAAATTTGCTGGTGGCATATCTCCTTCCTTTCACCTTTACCGAAAATAAAAGTTGGAAAGTAAAAGCAAATTTTCCTTGATTTCGATTTATGATAATTCCCGCCTCTGACGGCAGACTGTTCATCACGCAGAAATAATGTTATTCAACTTTAAACGTTTCTCAAGCGAATTTTTCTGACATCTACAACCGTTAGAAATAGAGGTTCGCGTTTCGCAAGTCGCTTACACTTAATGCCATTATCATTCTCATTAAGTAATCCAGCGAAATGAGGGCACTTAACACTGATCCGACGCTAATTCCAGGGCGTTGCGTGTTTCACATTTTTCATATTATTAAAGGTGTGAATAAATTCAATTTCGCCGTCATCATATCAACGTCATTCGTGAAATGCAGACGTATTCTTCTTTTAGCCTCGCGTAGCACGAATATCACAGGAAGGTCGGAGGAGGAAATTTAATGCAATAGCTTCGATGGTATTGATCAAACTTAATCGGGTTAGGCGTTTATTAAATTGTACGTTTATCAGGGAAATTAAGTGTAATGTAAACCGGAGTTTGTGCGCCCCAAGAGCTATCATATTGAGTTTAATTAGGAGATTGGAAATAAACTTTTTTTGCCCTATAGATTTATTTTATGCGCCTTAAAGAGCTTAACTGATTAAAATTTAATTAAACGGGGGAAGGGGTTTTGGATTCATACCTCATTTTAACTGACGTTAATTTTAAATTTAATTACAATGTTCAACTCAGGCGGTACAGGTTTAATTGATAAAAATGGTAAAATTGATCAAGAACTCTTCAACAACAACAAAATGTGTTAATGACCAAATAGGAGGAAATATAGACATATTTTGGAGTAAAATTAATATAACAGGTGTTTCACAGAGTTTGAGGCAAGAGTCATGTCAAAGACTTTAATAAATATATGTCACATAATGCATAGTTTTTGAGATATCGACACGTGCAAATCCGTATAAATTTTGAAGATATTTCGTAAACGGTCATTTCGATTGATTTATAATTTGGAACACAACTTTAGTTAAAGAAGGTGTCTTCTACCCTTTTAAATAGAACCTATACGCTTCTGATTTTTATAGTGAATGCCATATAGAAAATTTTATGAAATTTGCAACCTCATTATTGACACTTTTCTTTTCATCATTATGAAATGGAATAATTTAATATACTTGTACCTTTTAGTACTTCAAGATTCTTTTAGAAACTACTAAGGATACAGCAATCTTAATCGTGAACAAATATATATATTGTTACCATATGTTTAATAATAAGTTGTGGAATACAGTCTTCTTTGATTCCGAATTATATGGCCTAAGTAAGTTGTTTTCCTGATTTATATTATGTTTAATAATTATCTATCTGTTCGTAGTTTCTGTAGGATATCCTCATTTCTTATTTGTGCTGTCCAAGATATTTGCAGATTTTGTTCAGATTCGTTGTTTTTAAAACTAGTTTGTACTCCATACAGCAGTACTTACTGTAGTACTGAGATTTAGAGATGTGGATCGCATAATAGTCCTCGCACCTTTTCAAAACTGTTTCTGGCCTGTCGTCATTATCATTAGGTCGTATTATCAGCTAATTATATTAGTCGGCTAGGTTGGTAGGTGAGTGGATGCTGTAAGTGTTTTTGTTGTTATATGTGAATACTTGTATTTTTTAAACATATCAAAATGATAAAAGTTTACGTGTTTTTCTTGTAGAGCATCTGTTGTCTTACATTTTTTTGACCACACTGATTTCCTTTCGTCTTTGCCTGTTCAGTATTTTGTACCCTAAAATGTTTTTCCTACGAAACGTAAAGAGCCAAGGTTTGTTACCCAGCCACTAGTGGCGCTGTTGTACCAATTTTGGCACAGCTTACATATATAGGACTTAGGAAAGATATTTTTCCCATTAAACGTGCGTTTGTACTCGTTGGTGTTATTCACCCCATTACAGTGGTTTGGGACGTTATTATCGAAGCAGTAGAATGTTTCATACATGGTGTTTAGTGTACCAGAATTTGAGCGGCAAATTTTTGGGTTCGTTGGTATTTTTATATAACGTAGGTGACTTATAATAAGTTCGAATTATAAAGCAAATCAACGAATTGATATTAAACTTTATTTTCCAAAACTAAAAATGGCAAGTCCGTGTGGGGTCAATTTTTGAATTTGTTTAACGATGACTGCAGTTATAAACCTTACATGTTTAGCTTTTAGCCTGACACGTACACGAAAGGAAGGCCATTTTCCTCATTTCCCAAAAGATTAATGAAAGCTCCATATAATCGAATTTCTAAGAAAATAGACTTTCCTTCCGCCATCAATCTTCCCATGAGCGTAACTGATTTTTCATTTTTTTGACAAATCAGTTTTATGTGTTTCGAAAATTAGTACGCAAATATCAATCAAAGCGTGTGTTCTGTGCTGAAATGTTCGCTTCAAAGGGAGTTCCCGAAGAAATATATATATATATATATATATATATATATATATATATATATATATATATATATATATATATATATATATTGTTACCATATCCTTATATTTGATTGTGTGTTTTATTTGATTTATTTATCTCTCTTATGGTATCTATCATCACTTCATTTTATGAAATACTTTTATATTTTAATATTCCTAATAGTCGACAAATAGGTGATTAATATAATTAAACAGCATATAATAAAAACTGTCGCTGCCACTAGTACAAAATACACAAAAAACTATAAGCTATAAATGTCACGAAACGCATTTACAACAATGCTTTATTTACTCAGAGAAAAGTGCGCTTTTACGTCCTGTTTTCCTAAGTACTTCACACATTTCAACTCCGCTTCTGTCGTATATTCTTCCTTAACGATCCGACGGCTGGTAAACTAAGTATATCACAAATCCAAACCATATAACCGTACATATTTATTTTCGATAGGCCCATACGAAACGTATATATAGTCCGAAGCCAACGCAGACGCACGCCAAAGCTCCAATTAAAACGACATTTGATGAAAATATATCCCATCTGATACATCATTTAAAAGGGTTCAGTATTAATTCGGGATATGCTTGGCCCGTTAATAACTTTGGAGCTGTACGTTGTCCGAGATCGGCGTAATGTTACATACACAAATGTCCCGGCGAGTGTGTGTGTATGTGTATGTGTACTCGCTAATACCATTGTGATTGATTTGATTTGGAATTATATTCGAAAAGTCAAATCGCATACAAGTCTCTCGGTACCAATAATTTTACGAGTCACGCAGGCCGCAACCGGTACTGTTTCGAGTTAACGAGTCTGAAATTAGTATGCACAAGTTTAGTCCTGAGAAAATTCACCCGAACTTCGATGGAAAATTTAAACATTGTCCAGATTCTGAATTTCTCGATGTTTGCTGTTTTTAATCACGACGGCAACGAATATTCCCGGTTTATACTGAAATGCACGTGGATAAATTTATAATTTTACTTCCAATAATATTAAAACTACGTTAATCCCGACCAAAATTTTAATTAAAACCATCCATTATCCTAACAAAAGGCCGCTAGTTTCCGCTTTATTAAAGCCTCTCATTTTAGGATAGAGAGTTATTTATTGTAGGTGATGTTTTATTTCATTTAACTTGGGATAGCACGGACGATAACTCCGTATATCACCAATAGATAACCGTAAAAAATAGAAATAAAGATCGTGTAAATTACATAACCCGAATCAGCCACCGCTATCCCAAAAGTAAATATGACGTTTGATTATCTTTAATTATTTTGAAATTTTTAAATTTGAAATTCTGGCAGTAATATCTCCTTCAAAGTTTTGCGATAAATCGAAGCAATACCGAATCGATTACAAATGCACGAAACGTCTTGAGCATTCATATTAGCGAGAAATTGTAATCGTAAAAGCGATCCCGTTCCTGCGATGCAGTTATTACCTACCCAGGAGCCTAGCGAATAACTCGAGTGTTAACAATATTCGCGCTTTTTCGAAAATACGTATTTTACCATTTGTTGTATATTTCTTCGGGAACTCCCTTTGAAGCGAACATTTCAGCACAGAACACACGCTTTGATTGATATCTGCGTACTAATTTTCGAAACACATAAAACTGATTTGTCAAAAAAGTGAAAAATCAGTTACGCTCACGGGAAGATTGATGGCGGAAGGAAAGTCTATTTTCTTAGAAATTCGATTATATGGAGCTTTCATTAATCTTTTGGGAAATGAGGAAAATGGCCTTCCTTTCGTGTACGTGTCAGGCTAAAAGCTAAACATGTAGGGTTTATAACTGCAGGCATCGTTAAACAAATTCAAAAATTGACCCCACACGGACCTGCCATTTTTAGTTTTGGAAAATAAAGTTTAATATCAATTCGTTGATTTGCTTTATAATTCGAACTTATCATAAGTCACCTACGTTATATAAAAATACCAACGAACCCAAAAATTTGCCGCCCACGTTCTGGAACACTAAACACCATGTATGAAACATTCTACTGCTTTGATAATAACGTCCCAAACCACTGTAATGGGGTTTGAATAACACCAACGAGTACAAACGCACGTTTAATGGGAAAAATATCTTTCCTATGACCTATATATAGCTGGCTATGGCTAACTATATATATGGCTATATATAGCCATGTATGGCTATGGCTATGGCTATATATAAGCTGGCCAAAATTGGTACAACGGCACCACTAGTGGCTGGGTAACAAAACTTGGCTCTTTACGTTTCGTAGGAAAAATATTTTAGGGTACAAAATACTGAACAGGCAAATACGAAAGGAAATCAGAGTGGTCAAAAAAATGTAAGAGAACAGATGCTCTACAAGAAAAACACGTAAACTTTTAACATTTTGATATGTTTAAAAAATACAAGTATTCACATATAACAACAAAAACACTTACATCATCCACTCACCTACCAACCTAGCCGACTAATACAATTAGCTGATAATAAGGCCTAATGATAATGACGACAGGCCAGAAACAGTTTTGAAAAGGTGCGAGGACTATTATGCGATCCCCATCTCTAAATCTCAGTACTACAGTAAGTACTGCTCTATGGAGTGCAAACTAACGTTAAAAACAACGAATCTGAACAAAATCTGCAAATATCTTGGATAGCACAAATAAGAAATGAGGATATCCTACAGAAACTACGAACAGATAGATAATTATTAAACGTAGTATAAATCAGGGAAACAACTTACCTAGGCCATATAATTCGGAATCAAAGAAGACTGTATTCCACAACTTATTATTAAACGAAAAATTCAGGGCAAGTGGGGCATAAGCAAAAATAAATTGTCCTGGTTAAGAAATGTCAGGCAATCGACAGTGTTAAATTTTGAAGAACTCATAACAACGGCAGAAGACTGAAGAAGAATATGCTATTGTGATCGCCAATCTCCAATATATGGACGCAGCATGTGAAGAAGAATTTGTTTTCCCACGACCATTTATACTTCCCTTTCACATTTAAATCTTTTCTTTGCTCCATTGTGCCTGAAACCGGTATTCACAATGATCGTGGTATAATTATTATTTTCTTTTGTCTACTTTGCTTGATACTCCATTTGTTTTCAGTAAACTGTTGAATTCTAACCTATCTGCTTGCTCTGCTATTCTATTTCTTCTGGTTTTGTGGTGATTGTGTATTTACAGTTATTAACTTCTTTAAGTGTTTGTTTTATCGTTTAACGAAAAGATTATGTTTCGTCACTTCCGTATACAGATTTCGCTTTCTCTCAGCATTCTTTCTGTGCTCTCTAGTTCATTAAAAATTGTTTGAAACTCTCGTCATGTCCCAATTAAGGCTAACGGGTTAGCTTAATTCGAAATTACTGTAATTTATACGCATATACACTAATAATTTAAAATTAAAAAGTTAAAGTTCGGTCGCAGGAAATTAAATTGATGTACACTGCAAGTTCGGTAAGTAGTTAATTAAGAGAAATTCTACATAGCGTTTGACGGGCTATTCGTTGCGTTTCTGAGGCATTCCGACATTTTTAGTTAAATTAGTGGCAGCAGAGTATAAGTTTTTAATTGGCCGCCGCGCATATTCTCGGAAACAGAACCCAGTTTCGACTTGTTTCGAGGTTGAAGTTCTGCTCAGTTCGTTACAATGGGCCGCCCCTGTGCAGGTTATTCAGTGTCGGTTTGAACCCCGAGATAGACAAAACTGAAACTAATTTGTTTGTTATTGTGCCCTTAGGAAGATGACGCGGTCGCGGGATGAGAATATTAAATAGAAACGGGTGAACAATCGCGAACGAGAAGCAGCGATGAGGGAATTAAAAAGCTTATGTATGATTTGTGAAGATGAAATTGTCCACAGTATAAAAATAGGTAAATATTATATGGAAAATTTTTGAAAAAATTATGTATCAAGAGTGGGGAGTGATGTGGGTGCATCGAAGATGGCGAGAAACAAAACAGATGTCAAAAGTTTCAAAACGGGAACCATATTCATAAGTACCGAATGACCGAGCTTTACTCGGTGAATTTGATTAGGTCACTATTGTTAAGTATATTTGGTTGTCATTACCTTGCCTAAATTTGTGTTGAATGATGAGAGCCCACCATTCTCGCCCATATTTTGAAAAAAATTCTAAAAAAATTATGTTTGGAAATCGGTGGACAAACATGAAAATACACAAACATACTGAGATTGTCCTCATATAATATTATATACAAACTACGAACCAACCCTATAAAGTAACACTAACAATTTGTTTTTAGGTGCAAATAGGTATAACCACCATAGAAATAATTAATTTGGGCCAAGACAGAGGTTCTCGAAAGCAATTTTTACCAAAAAACGTCAAGAGTGAAGTACTCTTCAGAGAAACTTTAGCCAAAGTTTTTATAGTTAGCATACATATTCACTAATAGAATAAAAATTCTTGGAGCGAATTTAGAGTTTCAATTTATTTATTTATTTAAAAATGTTCTGTGGCCCTTTTGCAATGTTTTTACCAATTTCTTTTTATATTTTTTTCAGCTATAGCTATACATATCAAGTGACAGCTCATAGCAGTGACAGCAGTTTTTTTTTATTTTAAATTTACTTTTACTTAATTCTTCTTACTTTGCTTTTCACTCTATTTAACCATCGAATATGTATAATAAAGATTAATAATATTTTTTTGATAAATCTTCTCGAAACAGTACTTTATCCTTTTGATTTAAATTGATACACTTTTGACAGCAGAACATTCGATAATAAAGATTAACAAAACGAAATTCCACCTGGGTACCGAGAAAAGCTAACCTACGAGAAACTACAAATGAGCAACCAATTTTTATAAAGGGAACACTTTTGAAAATGTAAAATTTTGTTCAAGTCGCAATTACAGTAATTTACATTTTATGGCTTATCACCTCGGAATAATGAGGAGTTAATACATTTTTGTGGGAGTTAATACATTTCCTCTTACATAACAAGAGGGCCACGGGATGTTTTGTTGTTGCTCAATCTCATTATTTCACATCTTATCGAAGAATTAGCATGCTGCTTATGGAGGCAAAAAACAGAATTGTTTCGTAGGCGACAAATAGGAACTCGGTTAATATTATTTTTTGTTTAATGATATAGTGTTTATTATTGTTCTAAAAATTATTTAGACTTTATAACGGGGCGGTAGAAAATATGATCAAAAGCATTTAACAGTACCAGTTACAAGAAACTTTAAACTTTGCACATTTACAACTTTCTGACGTCAAGATGGTTTAGAAAAAACATGTAACTTCGAATTTGTTCCCGAATGGTGCCACTAGGGGCAAATTTATTTTTGTCAGTAATATTTGGACGTCCTTCTCTAGTAGTTAGAGACTTTAATCTCTACAAAATCTGGTAAGGCTTATGCAACAGTTACTAAATAATCAAAAACTAGTTACTTGGTACAGTAACAGATTGAGCTCTCGGATAGTTAAGAAATATCCATCAATTCACAATTTAACTTTTTCGTGGAGTGGAAAAGAAGGTGGAATTAGACCAACTTCCAAGTGAATCCGAGTATATCAACTTGTTTAAACTTGTTAAAAGTTAAATATGCAGGAAATAAGTGGTACAAGAATTTTAAACTTAAATAACTTTAAAGTTGGACAACTCTTCTAATACAACTTTCCTGTCTCCTAATTTTAAAATACCCGCCTGAATGCCTGAAATGACTTTAAGAGTTAAAGTAGTATTTTGAATCACCATTTTTACCGTTTATACCGTGCTAAACATTTAAAAAAAAGGTAGGTTAATAAGTATAATTTTTGGCGGATGCGCCTAATAAAATGCTTATTTTATGCTTTCGTATGCTTTTCATATTGGAATTAATTTATTTGATATAATTATTTAATGTTAAAACACGACAAAGATGTGCTAACATATTGTCTACTTGCATATACGAGTTTTTTAAAAAGGCTGATTACTTTCTGCAACCTACACTGATCTGTCTTAATTTGTCCTGTCAGCGCGGTTGAGTTATAAAATACAAATTATTCCACGGAACTATTAAGTAACATCTTACCTCAACAACGTAGTTGATTCATTAAAATAAGCCGCGAATTGTAGAAATACTCTCTTTTGCCATATTTCCTGTAAAAACGTACATATACCAATCTCTGTTTTTTTCTCTTTTCAGGATCTCTTTCTCGACTATAACTTGATCGAGTTCATCTCGAATAGAGCTTTTGACGGCTTGCGTTTCCTGAAAACCATCAGCCTAAGCAACAATCGTCTTACAAGTTTTCCCCCGGGGTCCTTAACCAGCATCTTCACCCTTCTCAACTTAGACCTTAGTAATAATAGACTGGATACGCTTGTACTGGATTCCATCCAGCCCTTTTATGATAATCTGAAGACGAATAAGACGAAGAATAACGGGACTATCGATTTGAGAGGTAAGTAGATCCCTAAATTGTATATTCGAGTTACTAACGAGGATAATTGGCTGGATATGAGACGGATGCTTCGAGTTGAATTAGTCCTTGTTCGCGATTTTCGTTTTAGCCTACGACAGCATTGCTTTGATGTGATAGTATTTGAAATTACTTGGTACCTACTTATGAGCTTGAGCATTATTGTAACACTTGAGTAACACGTGCCGGTTAAGATTTATGAGATAAATTACACCGGGCTATGGATAAATGTAGCAAACCATAAAATGTCAATTTCTGGTAGTGAACCTGTACATTTACTTCAGGTGTCAAACGTCCGGTGTGAATTATGATTTTCAGTAATCAAAATTTTTAATACTACTTGCAGGTTATGTTTAATACATTTGTGCATTAAAATTTTAATTAATACAGCGAATTATCGCTTATTGTTGGTTGCATAAAGCCTAATTTGTTTACATAGATGTGCTTTTAAATCATTAACTCAAAACCTTCATAATTTATTATTAATGTTACAATTTAATGGTATGAATACTATTGTATAATTCTGGTTAATTAAATCATTTATGGATGTCCATTAATGAAAGTCGGCCTTTGGAAGGTCGACCTTCCAAAGGCCCTATGGTCCAAAAGTCCAAGGTAACCTATGTATTCTAAAAGTGTGGGAGGCCACTAATAGTTCCCAAAATAATTTACGAAGAAATTGCGAGAAACCATTTGCGTAGTGCAGTGTAGTGTAATAGCATTTTTACTTCTTGAGTATCTGGAGTACAAAAATGATTACAATTTACAATATTTAAAAACAACTAATATTTTTTCAAATTCCCAGCAAGTCTTACGATGTGAAATAAATGTTTCACTCGGTTATCTATTTGACATTGGCAGTTGTTGAATTGACATGAAATATTAAGAAACAGTGATGCATTTTTATATAAAACTGAAAAACTTTGTACTAATGCAATTAAAATGGACACAATTTAATGAGGTGACGTTTTCTTAACGAAATCTCTATTGCAAGTGGCATCAAAAGTGGAGTTCAGTTGGAGTTTTAGTAAAATCACAAACGTTCTAAAAATGACTTTGCTAACAAAAATTTTATAAAAGGAACAAGTCATTTTGACTTTTGGAAACGTTCCAAACTTTTGAACCATATTGTATATTTCTGATTTAAATTTTATTTTGATCCATTTTTACCATTCCACTCTCAATTCAGAAAAGAGTCTTTATTCCATTTGAGGTTTTAATGGAACAAAGAACGACCACCCTGTGAGCCTAAAAGTATATATTAACAACGTAATATTTAACTTCAGCGTCTGACGGTTCCCCTCCGTGGATAACTAAAAGTGGGTCCGAAAATCGAATGTCCAAATTCTGATAATCTGTATTTCGGTAAATAGAGCAAAGTCCAAAGTTATGAGCAAACGAACAGTTCATCTTGCGTGCGCCATGAAGTTTGCAGCAGAAATCTGAGAAAGCATATGCTTTCCGACTTACATCTTAGTCTACTTTCTCATATCCGTTTCCGGATTTGTGTTGTTGCAAGAAGATATATGGATGCCATAACGTTGGAATCTATTCATAAGTTTATGCATTAGTTTGTATAATGTGGTGTGGGTTATACGGTAATTTTCGGGAAGGCTATGGAAACCACAACTTTCGCGGCGGGGACTCCGCCGTCGTCGAAAAGATGACTACTTTAACAAACGAAATGTTTCTTCCTCGAATCCTCAACTTGTAATTACAAAACTATCGTTGAATTTTGTTCTCGAGCACAGACAAATTTCAAATGATAAACCTAATTTGAATACTTTGCTCAAATAGTTTCATAAAATTCGATGCGCGAAATTAACTTTGAAAATATTTGCATTGCCGTGGGCAAAGCCCTTATTGCAGTGATAACGCCTAAAACCCACAATCAAAACTTTGAAATGATTCAAACAAATACCCGAGTTCGAATATTGGTAAACATTACACATTTAATTACAGCAGAATGTTATGGGTACCTACCCATCAATTGTTAAAATGTCCCATGAAATTCATTTCTAAATTTAAATTAAAAATAGCAATTGCCAAAAAATCCACGCCCTACTCATCAAATTCTCCTTATTGTTGAAAGGGTGAATTTCTCCTTTCCTCGACAACCTGCTTAATCAGTAATCAGTAATGCAAAAGAACTTGTAACAGTAAATATCAGTGAGAATTTTAATTGCCGCAGAAATCGTTTCTTTTTTTTTTAAATTAATTTCTCCGAACTCCTCCCCGTCTTACAGCTGAGGTATTTACGCCAAACGAAATTATATTAGAAAACCGCCAACAGGGATTTTCTGGTTTTGTTAATCTTTGTTAATACGTTCTTGAGTTATTGAATTTTCTTGTATGTCAGATGGTGTGTGACGAATGAAAGGAAAAGGGGTTGCTGAGGTACGGGCACAATTTATATTTCATGCTATGTGGAGAGAAATTGGATTTGTCTTCATTATTTTAGCGAAAATCCGAGCCAAGTACGTGGCCCTTTATCTTCAAATGCTTCCATTTGTTTAAGGAAAGGTTAACACTTGGGGTTTGCGTGACAGTGTGAAGGGATTAGTTTAAAATATTTATAGCAGCGAATGCTGGATCGACATTCTTATCACCAAAAATTACACCATCACCTTCACAAAATAAAACATAACATACTAAATAGTGTCTCTATCGCATAAATGATGAAGTATTAAATTTACACGCAAAAGACTGTTAACTTTAACGTTTCCTCGTAAACGAGGTCAAAATAGCAAGAGTGTTGCTCTTGTGGAAAATCCTCTTTCAACTTTGATGAAGTAATTACGATTAAGTTGTTTATAAAATCTGGGGGCAATTTTGATAGTGGGATAGAGCTCCATCGCTGGCCTTGGAAAAGGGGCCAGAATGTATTGAGGTTTATTAATGAAAATGAGCCTAATTAGAAACTTAATTATCTAATAAATAAATTACAGATAATTAACGGTCATACAATAAAGTTAAGAAAATTAGTAGCACCAGTAAGAAATACAGTAATTTTTTATGGTATCTAATAGGGTTGTGTAAATTACAAAAAATGTAACCTGTTACAATTATCGTTTCTCCGAGAATAAGTAAGATCTAGTTTTAGGTATTTTGTCGTTTTGGTTTTATTTAGAAATAACTAAAAGTTGATGCTCTTCAAGTTTTATATACGAATCAGACAACAACTAAAAAGAACGTCATTTATATTTATTTGTCCATGTATACACTGTATGCTAATGCAACGTTCTCTGCTTACAAGGGTAAACCATTTCCTTTTGGTAGGATTGGTATAACTTGATTTTAAAACTACTTAACACTAAAAAAAACCTAAATCTTGACATATAACAGAAAATATTTTCTGATTGAAGTGTTGATCTACATTTTATTAATTTTTCTTATATCAAATTTTTCTATTTTTTCCTACCTCATTTAAATTATTTACTCATAATTATTTGCAATCCACTTTTTTATCAATGGTTGCTTCTCTCTGTGTTCTATTAGTGTTCTTTCTTCCTCTACCTGTCTTCTGCTTCCTTCGTTTCTTATATGTTCTAGATCTCCTTGCTGGTCTTCTCCAGAAGTCTATTTTCACTGCAAACAGCCAAATTTCTGAGCCACACGCAATCACTGGTTGTATTATTCTCCTTTTTGTTTCTAGTCTAATATTCTTCTGCCATAATACCGAGTTCAATGTTCCTATTATTTTCCCCCTTAATTGTTCTGTCTTTAATTGTTTCATCAATTCGCCCTGTCGTTATTAGTTTGATGCCTAGATACACACGTTCCTTGTAGTTTCTGACTTTTTCTTCTTGTCCCAAGTCCCATAAATCCCCCCATAAGTCCCATAAGTCCCCAAGTGATTCACATCTTCCTATACTTATGTATTGAGCCATTTCAGTGGTGACTTGTAAGCTACATTTTCGATACTCCTCTATATGTTTTCCAGACACATAGTCTTCTTTTCTCCTGTGCAATCACTACTTAGTTATCTGCACAGTGTAAAGTATGTAATGTGGTATCTCCAATACTCAGACCTATTCTTCTACATTTCTTCATTATATTGAATAGAATAGGGGACAGACAGAAGCCTTGTCTTAACACTATTGTTGTCATAATCCCTTCTGATCTGCTGTTCCCTATTTTTATTCCCACTATCGTGTCTCTTTTATAGCATCTATTATAGTTATATTTATACTAGTTCTACCCAGAGTTTCCCATAGATTGGAGATAGGTACAGTGTCGTAGGTTTTCTTTACCTACCAGAAATTTACCTTTTTATTGCTCTACCAGCAATATTGCCATTGTTGTTCGGTCTGCTCCTAAGCTGTTTTGTGCCTCAAATTGGTATGGCAATTCTCCCCGCAGATTACTTCATTATTTTATGATATCATTTTCAAACCCTTTTTATCTATGAATGCAATCCTGACCTCTTTCCATGTTAGAGGTACTGATTCTCCGTTAGTGTTAATGAAAATTGCTGTCAGTTTATTTAACAGTTTATCAGTTCCTTGCTTTATTAGTTCTGCAGGAATCTCCTCCGAATCAAGAACACTCGTTGTTAAATAATGCTATTGCTTTTCTTCTCCTTTCGATGTTAATTGTTACTGATTCACCTGTATTGTGTATTGGCTGAGGAACTCCTATCTTTACAATTTTGATACCAAATATGAGCTACTTTAAAGTATCAAAATTTATGTCGTTTACAAACTGGCACCCATCACAAATTGCAATCAAACTGTGGATAGATTTTAATTTTTCGACCCAAACGAGCCCCAATCTCAAAACTTTGTACGGAACTTAGCATCTTTTAAGCAATACATTAAGAAGAAACTAACACAATATTTTACATTTGCACCCTGTAACTCTTTAACTATCAATTACTAGACTAATCTAATCTAGACAGGTGCAAACCTACATTTGTGTATTAATATGATTATACCTCACTTGTGCTAAAACTGATCGTTTTCTCTGCAGACGACTACCTTCAGCCATTAAGATTCGTTAGGAAACCAAGTTTTCCCGAAACAACATTCTGTTGCGCTATTCGGTTTATAATGCATTTCAGAAACTTTGTGATAAGCTCTTGTTTCGACCGACTTGACACGTTATTGTATACGCAAAGTTACAAATTCTAATCGCTCGCTTCAAATCTCCCGACTTATAGCCTCAATTAAATCCATTAATACTACCGACAACGGTTCCCTACATACATCCCGGATTAACCATTCAACATCACTAAACTTCATCGGGCGTACATTCTGATGGTCAGTATTACGTGATGCTCTTATCCTTGGGCTTGTTATGAAAGGGACTTAGATCAACTGTGAGGGAAGCAAACCGGACAGGAACATAGAACGTACAATATTAAAGCATATATGTGTTGCTAATTTGGACACATTAACACGGTTAAAAGTTTTGTTACTTTATCCAAGTTGCCCAAACGAAATTAATTACTCGCGATAAATTGTATGAGGTTTCTCAGAAGTTTAAAAACTACTGCGATGTATTATCAAGAGGCGCAATTTCGTTCCATTGCCTGGAATGAAAAACTAAGCAATTCGTTTTAACGAAGAAAGATGTGCGATGCATTTTGTTTTCCCTTCAAGGCAACACACGTCCTTGCGTTGCCCTTCCAACGTTGATATTACTCTTTGTAAACTCATGTGTTACCTCATCCATTATTCACAATTGACCTGATTTTGTTTTATTGTCACGTGTTTACCTCGGACCTTAAAGGTCAGGGAGGAGCGTAAAAAAGTTCAAAACGTCGATAATCAAGCTTTAATCAAGCTGGTAATATAATCGGTGTGATTAATTGTTAAGGTTTCACGGAGACGTTATCAGATAAATACTAAAACTTTTTCAAAATATCATCTAGAAAGGTATAAATTTATTTCTTGTTCATTTATTCATTTGTCGCTGTCGTGTAAGATATATTTAACTTAGCATATTTCTAACAACCAGCATATTTGTTTTTCTGCCACAATTATTTTATCATAAGTTGTAACGTGCTTCTGCAATCAGTAACGCCTCCTTTGGTTAAGTGAACCGGTGAAAAAAGGTATAAAATGCACCCGTCCAACGTAAATCAAGTCAGAGCGAATTATTCCCGACTTAAAACCGTTTTATCTGATCCCTCATGACATCGCCTGAACTGGCGTGTAACCCGTAAGGAATTTAATTGTTTGTTGATGAATAGCCTCGTGTTCGATTAGGGGCTCCTGACGGTACTTTCGTCGATTTCATTTCTGTTGCAGAACTTTTCAATTAATTCGGATGAAAATAAAAGAAATCGATTACGTTAGATCAGCGAGGGCAGTTTAGCTCCCTAAATATACACCAATTTCACCTCTTAATGTAGACGCATTACATTGTTAGGTGCACCTAATTCGGCTATAAATTTCGTTGCTTTTCGGACTCCAACGTTACATACTCGTAAACATAAACCCGGATGTTTATTACACAGTGATCTTACGGATCTCGGCAAATCTTTAATCTGAGGTCGGGAGTTTCAAGCGATTTGCATACGGAAAGCTAATAATCCTGGAAAACAATTTATAGTCAAGGGATTTTAGTTTATGATTCGATTATGTTAAGTAAAGTGCTTTGAAAATGGGGCACGGGTGTTTAAATCATACACAAACATTTTAGTGATTACTTTGATTTGAATTGAATTTTTGTGCGTTATTGGTTGATGAGAGGATGTGGGACGATTTAGCTAGTGGATGTAGTTAATATAAATTTTATTCAGCTAATTCAGCTATTCAGCAAATTTATTTTGTTTGAACTTCGGAAAAAAGCCAAGTGTCTTTTAATGGAATTTGATAACGATTTTAGATTTCAAGATGGCGTAAACGACATAGCAAAAAAGTGTTAGGTATTAAACCATCAGAGTAGAAAAGTTATTAGTGTATTACATTCAATTGGGATATAAGGCAGTAAAGATACACTTTGTGATGTCACTCATACACACGAAACTTGTACTAAATAACTGAAGCCGTATATACGTAAGTTATGAAAAACTAAAAATTCTTAAGAGTAAAGTTCCTTTTAGGAATCCTTCGAACAAAAATTATAGGCATTCAATGTAGTAGTTCGGATGTAAAGTTTAGTAAGAATATGTCGTCATTCTCGAACTGATTGAGAAAAACTGAAGATTTACAAGAGCACAGAGCCCTTCAAAACTCTAATTTTCAGGATACCACAAATTTACAAAAGTAAAGTGCCCTTAGCCCTTAATCAATTTTAACCAAAATTACATGGATTCAAATCTTTAGCTTTCAGCATCAGCTTTTCAATATTTACAGTTCCTGAAAAACTGTCGCCCATATTCTCGTACAAATACATAGACATTTCTCCAAAAAATGTTTTTCCGACTCAGGGAACCTCAGTAGGCCTAAAAAAGCCAATATCCAAAATAGCCAAAAAAGTAGTATGAGAACTCGATGAATACTTCATATGAGAAAGAAATATAAAGTAGTAATAAAAGAGATTGCCAAATACAGAAATCGAGCTTTAGAAACTGAATGATGTATTTTATAAGAGAATAAAAATTTAGAGCAATTTAAGCTTTTCGGCAGATTTAAACTACAATTAAATGTTCGTGTTCATGTACAAGGTAACGGATAGAATGGTAAAAATTTACCGCAATTTTATAAACCAGTGATTTCCCAGAGACAATCGTCTGAAATACTGATTTTTTTTATGACACCGTATAATAGGAAGAACCTCTATCAAAATTATTACTGGAGATCGACACTTGTGATATGAATAACACGTCATTTTAAGGAATGCAAAATCAACCTGTCTCAAGATATCTCTCCAAATCACCTAATTCACGAAAATATGAATATTTTATCCCTCATCTTATGTAGATAAGAAAGTATAGAGAATAAAACAAATTTACAACTCTCGTTAGAGAAATTTTTCTGATATCCGACATATATCGGTATGCAGATTTTGTCATCCACCTTACAATTGTAAATGTTAATCAAAGCGGACGGTAGCAAGAAAATTGCAAAAAAACGCAAAACACCCATCAGTAAAGATGAAAAAGTATCAGCCGATTTCAATAACATTTCTCGAGCATACTACAACCTCCCTCTAGAAATAGTTTGAATATTCGACAGATACACACGCAGTCTAACACATACAAATCGAACAAAAATATGCTTTTTCGTCACAGATGCGAAGAAAGATATCTCGATTTTAAACTTTTGTAGTAATCGCAATACCCACTTCACACTTATTTCTGTCGGTGTAATTTTCTATCGCTTGAAACTGTACCTATTGAATATATTCGTAAAGCAGTCTGATACTTACCATCACTGAAAAAAGAAATCCTGCAGCCCTGAGTTGCCCTGAAATTCCATAAGTTAACATCCATTAAGGTAAGTTCCAAATGAATTAAAAGTTTCTTGAATAAACAACTGATTGGCATTAAACCAATAAAATATTGCTTAAATAATGCTGGAGAGCTATGTATTAAATTTATTTAAACTTAGTAGGTAATGCTCTTTTATTATTACTATATGTCGAAAACGGATTGTGCTACAAATGACTAAAATTAGTGAATGCACACATGATTAATTTGCTAATTTTCAAAATTTATTTGTTGCTTGCAAAAGACGCATATATTGATTAACTCACAACATTTGAGTGGTTTGATGTGAATCGATTGTGTTGTTTCATTTTCAATGAGACGTTAGGTTAGACATTCCAGAATCGCTTGAATGCATTCAGTAATGAAATATATATTGCCGAATGAGTACCTATTAATTTTCAATTGCATGTTACAGACATATTAAAGAGCGCATTACGGTATACTTGAACGTTCTATGCCATCACATAAAATATGCATTGCGATAGATGCCTGCTCCTTGCTTAGTACCCATTAGGTGCTTTAAAATAATTGTGCATTATGTATATTTTTACGTTACCATTATCGATAATGCGCAGTAATAAATTCATAAGGTAGATTAATGCGATGTTTGTATTTTACAGTCTTCTCATACGTACTAATTTAAAATAGGACTGGCTTGAATTTTTAAATTTTTATGCTGGTGAAATAATGTCAAATCGATTTTAAATCTCGGATAAAGAAGTGTTTTACCCACCCCCGAATTTAAGAAAAAATCCCTCACCGATAAACAAGGAGACAGTCCATCCGAAAACCCGAGAATATAAAGCCACGTATAAATATTTCATATACATACACTTAGGGATTTCCCCCGTTTTTTACGGAATCGTCGAGTCGATTTTCCTACATATATTCAAATTCTCCCCGGAAAGGGTTGGTAATTACTTATAAAACGCCGGCGAACGGGAAAGGTACAATAATTCCATGTTATTCCCTTCAATCTAGTCGTAGGCTTTCCGTCGAAAAGAGGATTTTGCGGCAAGGGACTATTCTCGGGATAATCGAAAAAAGCCAAGCCGAAAGGTCCAAATCAGACACAGACGTGAGTAACCCCTTGTACATCGATTATTCACTTGCTGTGTTACGTGTCCTGAGTGACAACGTCAGCATTGAATAAACCCGCATTAGCATTAAATCCACGCCGGATACATGTCATCAATAAAGTTTGCGGGTCCGAAATCGATTGAGTGGATTTTTTCTTAGGGAATCTTAATTTCGGGACGAACCTCATTCGGCCCTAAGCCACAGTTGATGTAATAGAAATAATCGTGGGATTTGGAACGGCTCTGGTGTCAAGATATCTTTATAAACTTGGTTGATTGCAATACGGCATGTAGTCTAGTCAGACGAGTACGTGGAAAGACCATATAAGCAGGAAATATGAAGCCACCATTTCTTATTACAACAACAGACTAATTAAAAATATTAAAGCAACACCAGGGTATACTTATGAGAATAGATCTAATCTCGTCTACTTGTATCATTTTTTGTTAACCAATGCCGCACCCAATAAGCCAAACACGCAGCCTAGTCTCAAATTAAAGCAATTATAATAAAAGAAATCCAAGCAGAATCATGTATAAACAGCAACACTCTACAAATGATTGGAAATCATTATATCGACTGGTGGATACTCCCTATCCAAATCCAATTGGAAGAGTGGTCGAAATTTCAATGTACCGCGGACATACAAAAAGTGGCTTGTTGCTCTATTCCAAGATACAATATTTATTTACGGATACTCTCGTATAACTTAGCCAATTGGCCAGAATAAGAAATCAGAGTTGCACGCTTGTATCGGGTGTTCGCTGATTCGAGGGTCCGTTATGGTCATTAAAATTCTGCGAACCCAAAAAGGGCATAAGAAAACCTTTCCCTTTTCTCTTAGTTATCCACTGGTATTGCATCTCTAATGATTTTTGTTTATGTTTTAACGCTAAATGGCAATAATTTTGTTAGGTAATTAGTGATGATGCTTTCAATGGGGTTATACAGGAACAACTTATGATGTCCAGCAGGAAAACACAGAATGCCAATGGACGGACTAGTCGCAGCTAATAAGGCTTTTTTAGTGCGTCAAACTGAGTTGGAAAAAAATACTTAAGATGACCCAGCAGACAGAAAAAAAGAAAGACGTATGTGAAACACACAAAGCAAACGTTACTATTGCCAAAAATCCTGAGTGCAGCACAAATGCAATCCTGCAAAATATTATCGAAACAAGAACGAAGAAATGATAAACACTGGATTAATGACGGAAATATGAAACACAAAACAGAGCAGCTAGACCAATAAGGAAAGTAGAATGAGTGGAAAGACTGGCAAAAGAAGAGGCAGATTTAAAATTTAGTCAAGGATCATTAAAACACGGAAAATGTATAGTCATAGGGCATAGCGTTCAGCTTACTGCGACAAAACGCGTGATTTTTTAATTATACTTAATTCAGAAATGATAACAAACTGACTGACAGAAATGATTAAGTGGACTGACCGTCTATTTTAATATTTTTGTACCGAAGTACTGAACTTAAAAATGAACGAAAAAATTTGTAATCTCCTCCCCTAAATTTAAGGTCAATTACATCAATTTCGATCATGCTTCAAATAAATAATTCATAGGGTTATGAGTGTTCTTGGTTTCCAAAAATATTTAAACAAGCTGATGTTAAAATCCTATAGTAATATTTTAAGCCATTACATGATTTTCCCAAACCGCCAGTGGAAATCTAAATATTATCGACATCGGTTTTCTCGTGTAACATCAAAAGGACTTAACGCAATCATCACAAAAACTGTTTCAATACCCGACGACTAATTCCACGATCTGAAATCTCCTTTCATTCCTCTCTTTAAAATCTATTTAGGATCCGATAATTTTAAGAGTCTTACATAGATTTCGCTGGAATTTTTGAGAGTAAATTAATTTCCTTCGAACGCCATTGCTTCCACAAATCTCAAGAGAAACGATAGCTTCGTTAATCGGTGATTACCATTGATACAAGAGGCAATAATATTTATGATCGAATCGTACTTTACAAAAATCAGGATAGTTCCCAGGGTACTTTAATATTTCGATTTTTCTCGAGGATATTTACGAAAGCTCCTCTACCTGATTTCGTTATTACGTTTGGCTTAAAGTTTGCATTTAGAGACCGCAGTTATTTCCCCTGGCACAATAGCAACGGGAATTACATTTTACTTTCTTAGAAATCCGCCAAACTAAAAACCGTTCCTACTCGCTGCTTAGTTTTCCCCTGCGAAATGGCAATAGCGATGACCTCTCTTCCGTATGCTAAACAGAAGACCGGAAAAGAATCGCAAAATATTCACGTAATAATTTTATTGCAAATGAGAAACGTGAACGTCGTACTTTTGACTGTTAACTAGGAGAAATTATTTCTGGTATGCGGCAGAAGGGACGGCCTTCAGGTGGACAAGGGTCCGGCGTCGGATTAGGGCTCTTTAATTAGATGGTTTAATTATTAAACGGTTAAGCTCGGACGTGACAAAATCGTCATAGTAGAAGAACGTGAAGGTACGAAAATAGGCATTTCACCCATGTATACTCGACGTTGTAATCGATAGTGTGACCGCACCGCTACAAGGCATTAACATTTAGCTTTGTTTTCGATAATTTTAGTTTCAATAGGACCAGGAGTATATGTTTAATACAGGATACTCTGTGCCATTTGCGCCTGATGTGAGTCCAAAGTTATATTAGGGCTTGAAATCAGTAATAATAGACCACCGCTTCCCCTGCCTAAAAGGGATAACATTTCTGACCGACTATATGAAGATATGATATATTGTTACACTTCCATATCAAGACATTAACGTTGTCAGTTAAACATTTACTTTTAGAGCGTGCTTTGTTTCCTTTAATTTTTGTTCCTTGACAAAACACCTTTCATTTATAAATAGTAAAGTTAGTATGTAAATGCCAATTAATTCAGACATTTCACCATGTGCTTTATGGATACTGGTTGTAAGTGCTGATTTGACATGAAAATTAATGATTAGATTTTGCTACAATCTAATGTAACTTAAAATGTGAAATTCCCGGCCTGAAAATTTATTAGTCATATTCTTGCCATTAATAATGTTATTACCAAGTTCAGGTAGAATTAATCTTATACCATTGCACAGTCCTTCCGAAGCGGCCAAATTTCGAAAAAATGTTATTATTGTAAATCACCCATGCCAATAAAATTAAGAATTTTGGAGTAAATTGAAGTGCTTGTCCATGTTCATCTTTATTGGAATCGTATGTTTTACATACTTTATATCATTAATTGTATCAACGTCTTTGACTGTTTGGCGCTAATGTCGCTCCTTCTTTCATATTTATAAGTGGGACCTTTGTCTAAGCACAGTAGAATATTCAAATCGACAGGAAGATCTCCTTGTATTTTATTATTCAGTAAACATCGACGAGACCACGAAAACATTTTAAGGGATTATTTGGAACCACGATATGCTTTTAAAAAAGTTGTCTTGGAAGTTATTAGACAGAAAGCTGGCACTTAAAACAAAAAAATTCAAGATTGCAACAAATTCGTTTAAGATACAAAACACAAAACCCATTGTCAATATAATGATAGTGAGTACATCATTAAGAATTATGACGTTGTACCAGAAGTAAATAGAAAACTTCTTTCAAGGTATAAAGGCCCTTATTATATCGCGAAGGTTTTACAAGAGATCAATACGTTACACCAAACGCTTCATCAATCTATGTTCGTAGGAGAAGGGTTCACGGACCAATATTGACTTCGCATGAATCGCTGATAGCGTAACCTGTGCCGTGGTCCTATGAACCTCCCCTTAACCCCTAGGGCTAAGTAATTGTTATGTTTATATGTCTCTCCCCCTACTTAGAGTTGCCTTTTTAGTGTATACTCACCATTAGTCGTGAATAAATGCATGTTTCCTTTCGTTTCGATCGTTAGCTTTTCGTTGCTTTACATCCATTCATAAAGCTGCAAGCCCTAAGTGCACCACTAGGCTCCCCTCTGGGGCTCAAAGCATGACATTGTCATGAGAGTTTATAAAACTTATGAAATATGTTATGGCATGAAAATTTATGTATTACGTATCGTACAATCTAATGTCAAGATAGCTGAACTGTAGGAAATTACTGTAGAAATTTGAATTTCGCACCGAAAGTAAACGATGAATGATCCGACTCTGCTCTTTGCTATTGGATAATCACCCTGTTCTGTGGCTTCGTTCCTCAAGTGGGAAAGAAAAGGAAGGAGAATAAGAAAATATAATGTATAACTCGAGGATAGGTTGTTAAATCTTGGTGATTAATGCAAATTTTTGCTCTATGAACAATCACCTCCTAATTACTACAAAGAGAAGTAATTGAAATGTCTTTTGTAATGAAACTATTTTAACATTTAAAATTAAAATGGAACATTCGAGACCCTCCAAAATCCTTCTACATTCCAACTTAAAGTCATTTTGACCTTTTAAAAATCTTAGATAAACCCATGGAATACATACGGGGTACCATGTGGGCGAAGCCCAGCAGCGAAATTGCATGGATATTTTATTTGCTTTGATGACCGTCAAAATTTTCTAACCCATGCTAGTTGCACCTTGTTACGCTACTGTGCAAGATAGTCTACTTTTTTGTGTACCTCATTAGTGCCTTAATTTTCTGACGAAGAACAAGTTTAACACACTTCATTATTGCTTTAAAATATAGAATAAAATGGAAACGGGAGTAATTTTGATAAAACACGATATAAATTTTCAAGTACCGTAAACATTTTTGAATTTTTTACCCAAAACCGCTTATATAATGTGTACGTATTGTGTTTAAATTTATGTTATAGCTTTAAAGGTATTACAGTAATTTTTCTTTTTGTGCCATAACAATTAGCAGGATAAACTAAAGTATTACATAGACATTTCTTAGAATAAACTCCAGCAAGACGTATTACAGCACGACAGCTTTATCTAAATTGAGTCGCTAAAGATTACTTGGCACTTAGAATAATTCCAACATTTATTTCTTTATTACATAGTTTATTTATGTTTTGTTTACGTTTCCTCGCACGATAATAATCGGTTTTCAACATTGTGCGCCTTATCGTCTTAAAATGCAAATTAGATTATTTCGCACCATAACACGCTATATTTGAGGGGAAAAAATTGTTTCTAGCCCATTTGCTTCTATCTATTTGATATGATTACATACATAAATTCATATTACATTTGAAGTAGGACAAATGAAAATAATTCCTATACTTAAACAAATTTAAATAGGTTTTACTGATTGAACTCATTAATCTGTTTTATTCTCTGCACCACTGCACTGGATGAATTAATAATGGGAGGTCATCAAAATTTTGAAATTTACATTTTTTTCTAAAAGCGCAATCACAAGCTGCACTTACACATATGCAATGATAACACAAAACTCAGATGTGAAATGCACTCATGCATTTCAAGTTGAACGGTATAGAAACTTAATCAAATACCGCTCAGCACAAATACATTCTTATCCCCTTCACCTAAAGCCTGGATTTAAGTTTTAATAAGATACGCTCCGACAAGTATAAACAGCTGGCAATGAAACCTGGATAGGGAGTTGAATACGAAGTGAGTGGCAAATACGTTTCCAATATACATAACTCGAGACACTAAAACTGAATTTTAGATAAGGGCAGACTCTAAAGGAGTTTGCCGCAGATAAATGGGGCGAGGCTCAGGGCCGGATAATCTAATGCTGTCAACTAAAATGTACGGCCCCTGTATGTGCATAATTAAAGCAAACCGATGTCGGGCCGCCTGGTAATTGGGAAGGTTTTACGTTGTTTTTGTTGCGGTCATGTCCATATTGACCCAATTAGCCGTTATTAAATATACTAAAGTCCGGGATTATTACACACATTTTTTGCGAGCGCAGCAAAATGTTTATTTTACATAATTTTGTCAGGAATTATCCCCGCGGCGGAACTATTAAGGTAAAGGTATCGTTCAAACGACGTCCCAACATGTGATATTAATGGACGAAGACCTTTGGAAATTTTGCCGATAGAATTTACTCAAAGCCCTTTCTTTCCGTAGGAATAATGCAGCTGACAGAACGTTTGGTTGAACTTTTCATAACGTGTATCTATTCACTAATCAATAGTTCGATGCGGAATTCATGCTACACCAAATTTCTTAACATATAAACCCTGACAATTTCATAGGAGTGCTTAAATATTTAGAAGGTTGGCAAATTTGAACCAAGCGTGCCATTACAACGAACAATTAAAATAATAAACCTGATAAATTTATTTTAGAAAAATAAAACTGGCAAGAGCAGCACGACATCTGTTCAAAGTTGGGCAATGTTTTTAGTTCATTTAATTTTACATATGCTGTCTACAAATACTCGACGGTCTTATTCAGGAAATTCTAAACGATAATTTAACTTAAGCCATTATTCAAGAAATCCTATATATAATTTTCACCGAACTTTGTTAGCTTAATCAACCATTTACGTAATTTTTGTTTATTTTCTACTATCGTAGAAATTAGATAGGACCGAGTTTAACTGTAGAAAAAACTTGATACGTTAACGTTACATAAATAATTTACTTTGTTAAAAGAATGAATGAAATGTCAATATATCATATTAGGTACTGTACTATGAATAAAGTAGAAATAAACTAGTGAGTGAAATTCATGTATAAAAGCAGCGTAATTATTTCAATAAAAACAATGTACACAAAAGTGTTTCTGCTTTCTTAGATTTCTTAGATCAATGCGGATTAACACGTTACACACTTTATCTACCGAAAGGTAGAGATATAACATCAATCTTTAAACACGAAACGCCCTACCTAAAACAACCACCATGTACACCAACACAGTGTAGACACTACACTAGAGTCATGTTTTCTACATTATGTGCCACCAAGACTCTACCTTGTAAGCAAGACTCTACCTTGTAAGCAAGTTACTCTCTGTTTTATTTCTACACCTTTCGACAGATTTACATTACATTACATTTTATTTACACTACGGTCCACCATACAATCAAATTCTCCTGCATGTACCGAGTGACGCAATAGTAATGAAAGATAGTTAGTAGTATAGATAATTAAAGCCAAGATACTTAGTGATAATGAATTTACAGGGAGCTAAAATACATTGCGTTGCGTAAAATACTAGATTTAAATAGATCTAAACTACACCCCGTCATGTAAAAGTTTACTGGTTTTGTCGACGATTCGGCTCTGTTCTGGGGCGTTCTTAAGACAAATACAAAGTGAAAGACGAAAAAGAGAAACCAAAACGAATTACAAATAACTTCCGTTGCGGCAAAAGTGTGTAAAAACTTTTTCATGAAAAAATTCATTTTCGCGTAATTTTAAACGAATAAAAGTTGAGAAAAAATTTTCAAATTGATTTGTATATTACCTGAGTAGGATTTTTCTCATTTCAGATATCAGATTTAATTAAGTTCTCCCTTGTTCGTCATTTTTTGCTGAAGTTTTGCTTAATTGAAAAAAATAAATTAAAAACTTGTTTTTTTTTTGGGCGGTAATAAGACTAAGGTTCAAGGGCAGTTGACAACTTTTACTGTAATGTAAGTGTAGCTGTTGATAGGTTTTTAATGCATAAATTTTAATTTCTCATTAAAGAAACTGTAACTATTTACAATGATGTTTATGTATTTACTGAAAATGTGGAGTAGCGTTTCGTCGACATTTCGAAGGCACAATATAACCTGAAGAGGAATATTACTACTAAGAAATTTTTCATAAGAACAGCAAGTGCATGATTAGCCATAACAGGCGTCAATAAATCTGTTTATATAATCCATTTTTTTTTGTAAATATCGAGAAATCAAAAATAAACGCAATTATGTCTAATAATTCATTCACCTTTTTTCTCTGTTGTTTGTCTTTTAGTTTGTATTTGTCTTGAGAATACCCTACAACAGGGGCGACACTTCGACATAACCAGTAAAGTTTTTACATAACGAAGGTGGTATAGGTCCATTTTTAGTCTGTGTGCGTTGCCCTGAGGACCTCCCATTGCATAACTAGAGAGATATTGGAAGTGTTCCACTTGATATTTCAGCTATACTTCAACATTACGTTAGAGTATACCGTCATTAAAAAAAAATATCCAAAGAAGACTCTAGGGGTGTTAATATTTAAAACTCTTCAATTTTCCTAATGAGTGTGACATGAACTTGTACCACTTGTTGTATACCGTACATTTCTAGACAAAATCGTGGATATTTTTACGAATAACCATTGTACATTGTAAGTATTAAAATTGATCATTTAAATTATTATCTTTTTATTCTGATGCAAGGAAAGGAGTATTATACTTCAAAAGCATTATGTGATACAAATCACTTTTCTTTCATATGAACTTCCCGTGATCTAAAGACGCGTCACTCCCATTTATTTCAATAGATCGCAGTAAAACCTTCATCCTCGGCCCCGTCTATTGTGTAAACAGCGGTAATGGCGGAATTGACGACAAGTAGTAAAAAGTTACAAAAGTTCTCCTTCCGAAATCCTCATAAGAATGGCGGCTTTCCAACGCGATAAAACTCCATCCGGCACATTCACACCTTTCCAACGGAAATCTACATGCGGCCCAAACTGCCGTAAAACACTTCGCCTTTATCATCAAAATTCCGATCCGCCATCTCGCCTGGCCTTGTTAATGCGGACTCCCCTCTTCTCCTTCGCCTTCCACCTAACTTTAAAGAAACTGTTTTTTATATCTCCCCCGAACTATGGGGCGTGATAGGACTTAATAAACTTCCGAAGGAGGAGTATATAAGTTAAATCCTAGAAACTCCGGCCACATATCTGTCTGCGATCCGGCGCGAGAGAAATTCAAACAAGAAGAGTGGACTTTGGAAGTTCGGTCATCGTTAAAGTTTCATCGAACTTTCCTGGAGGGTTATAATAGAAAATAATTGTGACCCGGTTTTGGGGATCCCACTTTTAAACGTTTTTGAAATTGTTTGCCGTGTTGACTTTACTGTCGGCGTTATCGCCCGGAAAATTTTATTTAACTTGGCCAGAAAGCTGGATTATACAACGAGATAAACGACGGATTTTCAAAAACTGATGCGGCATTCGATATTACAAAAATAACCTGATTCTTTAAAAGATCTCTGTTTTCTAGTAGAAGCAATGACAAAAAAAATTACACGATCAAAGATAAATATCATACTAATTATTATTTCCGGAAACCAAATTGGAATTTCACTATTACTAATCCTTTGTACTTCCTTAATTTATGATTCAAAATTCCCTTTAGCAGATGGTATACAAATATCAAAGGATACTCAATTTCCTACTTAATGTCCTACTGTCTACATGATGTACTGTCCTACATCAACTGTCGTTGATATATTGTTACTACCGCTGCCATTATACGTCCAGATCATAAACCTTTCCCTCGATTCATGATTCAGAATATACAAATATTCAGATCCATGATCACACTAGATGCACCATATTCAAGATTCAAAAACCAACACACACTATACAAATAAGTAGCGAGCAACTTAATCCCATTGACGTTCTTGCTCTCACTGATTTTTATTACCGCTTCATGTCATATGAATACAATTCATTCGTGGTTTATGGCACTTTTAACCCAATGAATAAATCGGTAATAGGGTATCGCTTATTAATATTTGGTATCCGTATTGTTGGAAAATAATTTTATATTATAATTAAGTCATTATAATTTGAGTTATTTAATTAGTACTGTTGTGTATTTAAATGAAGTAGTAAAACTATTTAATTAAAACAGTTTTCACGGAGATTAATAATTTATTATGTAAATAAAGCAGTTATTCACATATCTAATATAGAGGAATTTTGATTACTTGGGCAAATGAACACTTGAACACTTGAAATTTTAATATCATTTTGTTATCCCACGTAAAAAGCAACATGGGTTTTTCATAATTAACATAATTAATTGATTGAGACGTACTTCAGTACCACAAATTACCACTGTTACATATTAATTTCTTTAATAATAGGCTAAAAATAAAAATAAACACCTGAGCTGGTACAATAAGTATTTAATTTTAGTAACGATAGAAAGATTTTGATTAATCGAATGGCATGTCAGTTTACATGGAAAGAGAATTTCTAATAAATGCGGTTTGTAATTACAAAAAATTTGGCGATTTGTCCATCGAATAATTTGGGGAGGGACGTGCTCCAAAGTTTACCAGCACTTAGGAAATTCTGAAGAGGAAAGTGCCCTTTAGGGCGGATTTATAGAAAAATGTTTTAAATAAACATTATGAGTATTAGGCAATCAAGTTGTGAAGCTTCAAAAAATCGGTAAAGCCATTTAAGGGATAATTGAAGAGAAATCAAAATTCCTCGAGATAAAAGTGGCTTTTGCGATACTATTGTTAAAAAATATTTCAAACAAAAGTTATAAATAATAAATAGCTATGTCAAATTGCGAAATCTGAAATAAACTACTGTCGTTTTCGAGAAAATTACCAAAAATACTGAAAATGTTCGAGAGGAAAATGCCCTTAACGATGCGTTTAGAGAAGAATAAATATTTCAAATAAGTTTCAAAATCAAAAGTTTCAAATAAAAACTGCAAATGTACAAGTGTAAAGTCCTTTTAGCGCTTTCTAACAAAAAAATGTTTCAAAAGAAACTAATAGCTATTTAACAAAAAAGTCAAATTGCGACGTCTGCAATAAACTGCGAGACTCGTTCTTAAGAAAATTAAGAAAAACTGAAGGGTTTTACCACTAAAGTGCATTTAGACCTAACCTAACCACGACCAGATCACAATATTTTCTCATTATATGAGTAGCTCATCTGATAAAGTGTTATTTAAACATATATAAAATAAAACAATACAGTGACGGCTAGGTAGATATAATAAGCGTAGTTGTTACTGCCTAAAAAGACTTTAGGGCAATTTTTTCATTAGGATCACTGAAGAGCACATCCTAGATTATTAAAACGTTTCCGTTAAAAAAAGTGCAAAAATTCAGACTTACAACTTTCACTATATCTATAGTGAATGTTGTACTCAATGTTGGACTCAAACAGGTGCTTGTTATTATATTCATATGATTGGTATAAAAATTTCTATTAATAATTCATATTTTTATGTGACAAGAATTTTTCGTATATTTTACATGCATATTACAATTTTCTTTTTAAATTAATTACACGCCTGTTGCGTTATTCCAAGTCAGTTTCACAGGTTCCTTGCATAAACTGAACAATTAAATTGGGCAATAAAAAGGTATCAATATTTTAACTGGAGTTTAATTTGTCAAAGCATTGTATATATAAAATAGACTTTGGATGTATGTTCGTGGATTTAACAAAAAGAATTGTGAGGGCGTTTTAATTTTTTTTTTAACAAGATTTTCTACTTAATAATCGTTTAGTAAACTATACATATCAACTGATTGCTTAGATATCGTTAATATTCGTCATTAATTTATAGGGAGACCGGCTGAAGGGGTATAGGGAGGACACTGGAATCTTTCTCATTTACACCACCGCTCGAAGAGCTTTTTGGGGTCCGGTATTTTATTCAAAATACCTCAGAAATCGTTAATTACCACAAGCGCTCTTCTTTGTATTGTATAAAGTGTGGTATTATGTATAAAGTATAGTTGCCATGTATTTGTGTAAACTGTATGAAAAAATCTTTGTTGCTATTTGCATATCATAAGAGGTAATTGTTTTAAATTTCATTGATGAGATTGCACAGGTGCTTAGTACATACATCCATATCGAATAGCATTGAAAGCAAATATACGGTTTAAGAGTAATTAACCTTAAATTTTTTTTTCAAATTTGAAAATGAACATATCAAAAGTTAACGAAACTATTTAAAAACTTTATTAAAAAAACAGGGTTTTTTGACGTCCCTTATACACTGCCGAGAGTTAATTGGATATTAACCGAAGCCTAATCGTCTTCTATGTCTATAAATTAATTAGGGTAAATAGAGAGTGAAAGTTTCTACCTTCGTTATGTTTCATAAATTAATATGGCTATCAGAAAATAAACATTTTTTCTCGTTCCCAGCACACAATTTATTTCTCAATTCTTTCCCATTCAAATTGCTTTTTTTCACTCTTTCTTTTAATAACTCGTAAAAACCCCCGGAATATTACGTCAATTTTCAATAAATACCAATTTCTAAAAACCTTACGATATTCTCGTATAACTGCAAACCGCGCCCTAAACCGATTAACAGAAATTTTAAATTCTCTCCGGAACGTAAAGGAAGGATGTGAGAGAAATGAAAAAATAACTTGAGCATCGCAATCGGCACAAATCGAACGGACGCAGGATTTGCATATTTCCTGTCGGATTAAAAATAATGGTTGTCGTATTTAAAGAGTTTTCGTAAATTGGCGTGGAATTTATAATTCGCCATTGGGTGTGTTGTAATATTAGATCATTTACGAAATAACTTGGAATTATAATCGACAGTGTTGGGATCTGCAGTGAATCAGGGAAATCCCCTTCCGGTACATCTTCTCCATTTAATTACGTGGCAGTAATATAATGCAATGGATCGAAGCTTCATTAAGCTCCAGCTAAGTTAAAGAGAGAACGGCTCAAACTATCCGCCTGTATTATTGTGAATTTTTCTTTGTTTTGTTTTCATAGTTTAAGGTGGAGATTTTGCCTACCGTTTCATTTGTCAGGTCATTTTTATTTAATCGTTTTATTTATCGATAAATCATTTCATCGCTTCGTTCGTTCTTTATTGCAGTAGTTTATACAAAACCTCCCATCAATTAATTAATCCGGTCGAATCTATGTTCGATGCACGCTTGTTATATCTGCTGGTATGCATTCTATGCAATATATTTCGAAGCAAAAAACCTGCTCGGTTTCCGGTGTTACATATGACCACTCACTATTAATTATATTTACATTAGGATTTATTTCATCAAAATATAGCGGGGACATTCGAAACAGATACAAATGTGATCGATCCGAGCACAGGAGGAAATAAACCATTTGTTATGCTCGCAACGTACAGTTGTCTACAACATCGAATAATTGTGTTATTATTTTGTACCTGTCCGAGTGGAAGAAAAATTGGAAAACATCGTGTTCGATCGACCGACGTGAAAATGCGTTGCCTGGTACAGGCTGATCATTGCAGTTCCTGCTTTGGCCATTTTAGGAAGTTCCTATTTCCTTTTTTTTTTAAATTAATGCCAACTATCGCGCGATCGATCTTTTTAGTGTTACCCATCAAACGCAGATAATAAATGATACAAACCTCGCAGGTTTGAGGTTTCTCCCAATGCCAAAAAAGCACCAACTCCTTTTATATTTACAGTGTGGGTCTATATACATTTCCGAGATTAATGATTTCCAGCATAGTACAATACTGGGGTATTGTTCATGTTCGATTGAGATCTGCTTATTGTAGTATGGCGGCGTTATTAGCTAATAAATTTTCTTCACATGTACACCGGACAATGGCATCGGGGCATTAGCGAGATTTTTTTGACAATGTTGCAGATTTATATCGCAATTCTTTCTGTCGCTTCAGAAATAGTATTGCGTAGTTCAAAGAAACGAGGGAACAAATTTTATTAAAATACCAATATTAATTACGTATTTGAAATAAAAGGAATGTTTTGTGAAATAGCTGAAGCATTCATTTGTCAGTCAAAACTGAAACAATTAACAAATATTTATTCAATTACGATAAATGTACTTTTTAAAACAAAGACAAACGAGCGATCAATACATTCTTTTGTGGGATATCAATAGGTATGAGCCGAGTGAAATTGCTTACACTGGTAAAATTAAATTTTATTGAAAACATCCAATAAATTGAAATAAATGTTAAGCGACTCATAACCGTTCTGTGCTTTTTACATGAATATTATGTATTCAACAACGAAATTATTTTAACCAACATTTTAATAACATCGTTGTAGTTATTGAAAAACAATTGTTCTAAATACGCTGAAATTTGTGAGTGGTTTATAAAAGCTTGCGCTGTACTATTCGACAATTACAGTTTTTAAACAAATAAAGGCGTACAGGGAGTCTTCAATTGAAGATCATTTTCAAATGTAAACTGCTTATAATTAAACATAGGTGCAAAAGTGTGCCCCTTAAGAAATTGTATGACTTTATATATGAAAATGATAGAAATGATATTTTTGACTAATGACAATTATTTAATCATTATTTTAAGACTGCATAACAATATTTGGATATGATAATTCTTTGATGTTTTGCTGTTTTGCACAAATTCGTACTGAAAAGTGTACGAAGCGTTTTATTGAAAACAGGGCCTTTATGAAAAATTTAACAATGAACAATTATAATTTTTTTATGTTGCAGTCAATCTTTTAGGCTTCTCCTGAAATGAAGATGTACCAACTTTCTACTTTCTTCGACGTTTCGTCTTTCGACGTTCGACGTGTTTGATTAAAATTTAAAAAAAAAAAGTAATTAATAGATAAATTCACAAAGCAGCCGTAGCCATTCCAACTAATTAAGTATAATTGGGGGTATGAGTGCAATAACGGACTATCTCCTATATCAGTAAATATCAGAAAAAGTGTTAAAAGAAATGATGAAAATAAGTTAACGCGCAAACGCCTTATATAGGAATATTTTGTAGTTTTTGGTTGAAACGTATTAAAGAACACATATATTTGAGAAATTTCTATTTTTGATTTTCAGTTTTTTCAATCAGGTTTTCAATTTTTGATTATGGTTTAGTCCACATTGCATCCAAAATAATTGTAGAGTAGAGAAGTACGATTAAAATTTTAATTTTCTAATGCTTTTCATCTCCCAATGGACCAATTACTTCACCTCCTGCTGCTTGTGCTCAAAACCTCAAATTTTGGCTGGTAAATTGGAGGAATATGTACCATTATTCGTAAAATGTCTTCCTTTTTAGCTTTGTTGATAGATTACCATTTGAGCAAAGAAGTGAGAGTTCTATTATTTCCTCGAAAACAGATTTATTTTACTAATATCCAACATATCAAAAGGAACGTCTTCTTTGTTTGAATACTTATGTTAAATAGTGTTGGAAAAGTCTATCCTAAACCTCAGTCATTGTTTTTGTTAGAGAAACTTTTCTGTTTGTTATATTATTTTTAAGCATTTTGGTAGAAACAAAAATCGACTTATTCACTTCTATCGATGAGAAAGGATTTTTTTTTCTAGCATGCCTTATGACTTTATGCCGGTCTTTATATATATAAAATATCCATTAAATTTTTGTAAGTAATTTCTAATAATTTCCATGATTCAGCCTCCATCCTTTCTCGCGACCGTTAATTTGCGAAATTGAAAATCTCCCACCGATTCATTGCGCCTTAATTGGTTCTCCGCGAAACACCTTTTATTCAAATCTCCCCTCCTCATCCTACCAGAATGCAGTGAAATAAAAAAGGGTACTAAGGCTAATTGCCCCGGTGATTTTTTAAATTAAAATAGAGTCGTAAACATTTCTCCAGCAGAAGAATGAAAGCGGGATTTACTGTTAACAACGTCGTCGGAAACAGGTCAAACAATCCGATTCATCAATCGACGTTTCTCCTTCGATTCAATCGTATCAAGAGCTAAAGCTCGTCGAAAAAGCTCCTGATCCTAACGGGCACCTGAAATTTATTAGCTAATATCGCCGCGTACTACATTAAACAGATTACACGATCGCCTCGTACATACACGTCAATTGTAGTAGCTTCGGGTGGGACGTGTTGTTCCGTCACATTAATTTTCCCAGTGATTGCTGCATCGAATATTGAAGACGAAATTGTCAAACGTATCGTAAATATACTCCGTTCCTGATTGGCTTTCCAAACCTGCCTAATGAAGTGAATTCCGCTTTGCCGTTTAGTGAGTTAACAATAATATCGCATGAATTATTTATCTCCTTCACTCGGTCCTCCTATCAATTACTAAACCTGTTTGGACTCGAACAAAATTTGATCTGGATGTATGTCACATTCGGTTTTCAGTGAAAAGTCTATCGTAGCTTTGGAAATGTCTCGGTAAAAATTCTACATTTCGTAGTGTCGATAAAAATGTCCTTAGGGCCCTTCACAAGTCGTGAAACGCTGAACTTCTTATCAATTTTCTACTGATTATGGATAGGTTCATAAAAGTTGAGAAACTATTTGGGAATCCGAATTTTCAGAGGACATTCAGTAAGTCCTAAACCTGAAAAATTCTTCTACATTTTGTAGTGGTATTAAAAATATTCCAATAACTTTCCAAAAGTTCTGAAAATTTTGATACTTATGAGATTTCAAGAGAAAAAGTGAGACGCATGCAATAAATGGCAAGGAGTGTTAAAAGTAAATTATCCATGCATCAATTATTAACATACACTTCCTACAATATCCTACACTATTACATATGCCTCACGTATTTTCGCAGCTATTACAAATTTTCAGAACAACCCAAACATGGATATAGATATCTTTATGGGATTATAAAACTGTATTGGGCCTGAGGAAATGATTTTATACTTTTTAATGGGTTTTAAAGACTTGGTATGTTGGCAAAAACCTTTTGAATTGAAATTAGTACACTATGATCTTGTCAGCTACTGCACTGATGACGTTAAGCGTATGAAACGTAACGTCGGCTAAAGATTCACTATCAATTTTTATCAACCTCCTACGACCAAAAATTAAATAATTCATGTACACCTCATAACTTATCATACCAATTAGGCAAAATAAGTGGCAATGGACATGAACGTTTTTAGTTCCAATAGTAATTACTATTTAAAATTTAACTACAAAATGTTTTAACTTTAAATAAATAAAATAAAATAATAGTTAAATGAAATTTAACTATAAGTGTAGTCATTGACATATCTTCTGTTGCTTAAGATGCAGGGTTAAATTTTCATACAAAATTTTAATGTAAAATTAATTAGTTTCTACTGTTTCATCATATGATCGTATTGTCACATTGTTGTAAAAAACAATATCATTTTTCATCGTTTGCCATCATTTTTCTCTATTCCGTAAACATAGTGTAACAGTATTAACACCTTTTGTTTTTTCTAATACCTCATAAACCCCATAAAATACTTCATTCTATTTCGTCTGATTTGGCCCTGATTCCCTCTCATATTAAATTTAAAGCGGCATAAGCGTTACGTCTGACTTATTTAGGGTTTCAGTACGTTGCTGTTGTTGAATTTTGAAAAGCGTGAAAACGACCCATTGACCCCTAACTCCCGGAAACCCGTAGCGGTAAACGTTCTCTATCGTCCACAAATCTGACCCGGAGACCGACTCGTATCAAAGTGCAATTTTCATTTTTCATGGCGAGCGTTGCCATTACTGTATATCTAACGAAATTTCTTGTTTTTTCTCTACGTTGTTTCCTCCGTCTTGATGCCTTTTTGTACATTATTTATTCGGCGGTTGCGGCAAAAGCGCCGCAATTCATTACGCCTAGCACTCTCAGGCAAATTCAGCAATAAAGTTTATTTGAAGCATTTTTCAAGGGTGGCCCCATTCGACGTGACGCGGGAGTTCTGCGTTTGAGACATCCTATCTGCTTTATTACAGGATAATCGGTTGCATTCCTTTGCTTTATTACACTTGTTTATATCTCCATTACGTTATAAATTTCATGCCTGGATTGTAATAAGAAGATTTCCCTGTAAGACGCTATATTGTGTATACAAATGCGTTAGTTGTTACAGTCTAATCTACAGTACAAAATATACATGAAATTGTCACAATTCTGATAAATTCGAAAATATGTCCTCAAAGCAAAATATCAGCCATCAATTATTGAAACCGACACGTCATGACGTTACAATTCATGATCGATTTTCAAAGTAAATAACCTACGCAGGTACTCTTCGTCTGTCTGGATAAACTATTGTTTTACGGATAATTGAACATAACTGACATACCGTAATATGAGTGTTTTGATACGATATGAAACCTACCGTAAACTTTTAAAACAGAAAAATATACGCTCCGGTAAATGAAACGAATAAATTCCGCTTAAGTTAGTAAATATTTACTCATTTACGGAAAGTTTCCTGTTGTGTTTTCTATTAGATATGTGAATGGATGAGTAACTCTAATTGCCTGCTTTGTTGTTTGAGAGGAACACTAATAAGCGTTTGTAAATCGTATAAAATGTTTTCCATATACGTGGGTTTCAAACGTAATTCGTGAAGTCGCAACAAATTCGATATATCTCATTCACGCCCACCGGTTTCAAAAAGGTATAAAGGGAAGAAGGGGCTCGAAATCACTGCTAATAAAAAATAAATAATACCTGTCAACGGTACATGTTTCGTCATCCAGGATCCATCTTCAGTTGATAGTTTTAAGCCAGTGATAGTCGATTTTAATTTGTTGTGACAGTTGTAGTAAACATCTGATAAGTTGCTTACTTTGCTAAATTACAGCAAATGTCAAAAAAAGGTTTAAAAAAACCACTGAACATCAAATATTATTTTTATCTACCAGAAAATATATAACTTAAAATAAACCATTATATTTTTGAAAACTAGATACAAAAAAAATTTAAAAAGGCTCTCGATTCAGCCAAAAACGTCTTTGCGTCTAACTCTGCTAAAAAGGGATTTAGGGTAGGAGGCAATCTTTTTTTCTCGCAATCGACTTGCCTAGAAATTCGGCTTACGACAATTAGTATAGACGAGGTTATCTCTAAAATCTTCAAAAAGGAAAATTGCGTGTAAGAAACTGAAAGTTTTCTAAATCATCCGGAAAGTTTCGAGACAAAGAGAAAAAGAAAGGTATGTTTTCTATAAGTTTACAAAGCGGCTTACCGCAAGGAAATTCAATGAAAATTACTCAGAATGGACCTATTTACAAGTGGAATATGATCTTAACGAGTGGCCGCACTTTCTTCATTAGTTTAGCAGTAATGGTATTATGTATTAAAATTTTCAAATTGTAATGTAGGTCAGGTTTTTTTGAATTCTGATCTGACTAATATGAACAGTTAATGTGTAATGTAAAGAGTGTATAACGCTTTTTTATTAAATCGATATCTAAAAAATTGTCAATTCTACGGCGTGTGAAACTGAATATTCGTTAAAAAAATTTACAACCAATTTTGGGCATTGAAACCATCAAGAAATATCATCACAGATATTTTTTGTTTTCGAAATTAGGTGGTAAATCATTTCAACCGGAGCTCTGGCTTTAATAACTTGCAATTCATAACAACATTGAAAATATTCTGAGGTCCTTTCAAAGGTCCTGCAAATTTGTAGTAGGGTGTTTTAATGGCTTTAAAAGTACTCGTTACTTCAAGATAAAAGCTAGGGGCGCATGCAATAGATAGTAAGGCAGGTAGAGGGTGAACTATTGTTTCCAAACTTTCGTTGTCTTAAAAATTGTCAATTCTCCAGCGTATAAACATGAACGCTTATTAAGAATTTTACGACCACTGTCGAGAATTCCATCCTTCGAAAAATTTCATCACAGCGATTTCCAATTTTCAAAATGAGGCTAAACAAGTTTCATTTTAAAAATGAATTTTTAGAAAATGGGCTTAATAATCCGTAATTTACGTGACAAATCTAATGGCCGCAGCAACCGACTTCTTCAATCAACAGCTCTTGCGAGTTTTCCTTATTGCACAATCTAAATTTTCGAATATTCTACTTGTCTCTAGGTGCTTATTGTAGTACATGGAAATATGCGCTTTTTGGTACCTTAGCCTAGTCTAAACGATGATGCTTATACATTACAGATAAACAAACTGCTGATCAACTTTCAAGGCTTGTGCCTTCGGCAATTATAAATTTAGAGTAATTTTCAGAATCAGCTGCCTTCAGGCTACTATTTCATCCAGAAAACTAGAATTTACCACCACGAAAATTGTCCATATAATGACATTAATCTTAAAATAGTTGTGAAATTGCCCATTTTTAAGATATCGAAATTATATGAAAGCTTAAGAGTCTTTAGGCCAAATACTATCAATTTTCGTGAGTAAAATCAGAATTAAAGAACTTTTCTGAAATAAAAACAAATAAAAAAAGCTTTATTTTTGCTTTTCACTTAATTTTCCGTTCTTTAGAATAGCTCACTGTGTGAAATCGAATGTGGAATAAAAAATGTTAACAAAACATTTTGATCCGACGCTTAGTTACTGTATTATTGTGCATTTTCTTAAAATATCTCGATTTCATCACACTGATCGTTTAATAAAAAGATTAACACAACTACCTTCCCCGTGGAAGACGGTAACATTTACAACATTCTGGTTTCCCTTATGTAGGGATACGCCAATGATATGTGTGTCACGTGATGAATATTTATCTTCAATTTTATTCTCACTCCTACCTCACGTCTTTCCTCTTTGTATTTACACTACCACGTTTCTCTATATCAATGTTGGCAACAAGAAATATTGTATTTATGAATGACTTGTCTCTGTATATTCTCCCAACCCTGTGGTACCCCTATTTGAGGTGTGTCGTTAATAACAAAGCGTACGTCTGTTGTTGGAATTAAACATTAATAAACGTGTACAATGCATTCTGATGAAACCGGAAAACAAAACAATTTTTGTTTGATTGATGATGAATTCCAACCCATCAGAAATATGTGTGATGTTTTATGAAAATAATTCGAAATTATTAATTGAATCATTAAAATTGTTTGATCTTTTGTATGCTACAAATCCACTGTGAACTTCATTTCAAACGAAAGACGCAGTTAACAAACAACAATAAATTTTATTGTTAATGTGTTATTGCGTCATTTTATTAATTGACCACCGAATGGATTATTCAAATTCGTAACCCAAAAATTTGTCATAAAAGTCGTTTCCCTCACCCTACATACATATAATTACGAGGAAATGCTCTTTTGTAGACAAATTACAAATTTTATTCGTCACGCCTACGACCCGCGAACCATTTTTTGAACCGTAAAACATGGAATTAATGGGCCCTTTTTTCATTAATATTACATCAGGACTTCAATAAAAATTTTATGCCAGAGTATATAAAGTATATTAGGCAATAAATCAAAACAATCCTTTTTCCTTTTTTAATATATTCGTTTAGTAATTTAAAGGCCCTCATCTGAATGCGATATATTCCGCATATTCAGACTATAAGCATTCAAATAGTAATAAAAATATAACTAATGTTCAGGTATTAGTCGAACCACTTTTCGTTAACGAAGCAACTGCCATAGGTAAAGTATTAGCATATGTATATTACGTAGGTCATTTTGACACATATAATAATTGCAATCATACATTTTGCATGTTTGCATGCATTGTTTAACCTATGAATCCATATGCATTTATAGGTAGACCGTTATCTTGACAAAAGAACATTCGAATGATGTTCCGGATCGGTATTAAGCATTGAATATTCATGAAACGTGGCGATACAACTGTAAAATGTGTACTCGTGTATCTACAAACATCATACCAATATTACCAGTTGCATGGCACGTTTCAAAATCAGGAATGGATACACTAGAAAGTACGTAATGCACCAGCATCGCTTGATACAGCAGGATGCGTTAGTCAGTTTAAGCCAGAAGACGGTATCGGAATAACATTGCAGGAAAAATGAAGCGGAAGTAAGTACGTATATTTATGGTAGGATCAATGGATCTTTTGCGTTCACACGATCACCCCCCAGCGAGTGCTTAAATATACAATACAACACAAATTTTTGTAGGGCATCATGTATTGTCGATTCGTCGTTACTTATTAAGATATTCTCTTCGCTATTTCACGAACTAATTGGGGTCTTTCCCTTGATTGAAAAAAGAGTGTAGGAAAACGCGCAGGGAACCGAAACTGCATTTTTGCGCCCCTGGAACACGTAGATAAACGTGAAAAGTATACATTTTTCGAAATATTTTATAGCGCACGCTTCACTGAGTCCGATATTGTGCGACGTTGTGATGGAAACACGACTAGCGATTGCAACTGCATTTCGTTGGATAAAAATTCAAAAGTAATTTTGGACGTGAGCGAACGATGCGACAAAATATCCCACTTATTAAAATGAGAGAAAAAAAGGAAAAGGATTTAAAGCTTTCCGCTTGGAGCTTATGACGTGATCGTATACGTGAAATGGGGAAGACTGGAGGGGAATGTGGGAAATCGTGGTGTTTGTGGTATGAGAGATGTTTAAATATTTATGTTATGTTAACGAACTCGAGGTCAATTGCGACAGAGGCATTATCGAAATCAGATTAATGGAACTTTGTAGTATCAATAATTATTTCCGTGGAGGGTATTAACAATCTTTCGACGTTTTAAAAAAAATTCAGTTGTAGTACTTCGCAAAATAATTTTATCAATAAACTCAAATCGTGATTTTGTAAATAAACGGAAATCCTTCTAAAATTTTATCAAATACAGATATTTATAAATCCTCAGCAGATAGGAGTGGGTAAAACTACAGTCAGTTACAATAGTCTAGGTAAATCTAAATAATTTACTATAGTTGCGGTACCATAGTTACTTGTGTTTAACAACTTTTATTTACACTTTTAATTTGTGATAAGGCGATATCTCAAGTATGAAAAATTTTCACGTTTCTTAAATACTGCACAGTTTTCCTCAATACCCTAAGACCCCTAAAGTTTTTGGAGGGTTTCATCATGGCTATTCCCAAATTTCTCTGAAAATGTCAGGACTTCCTCGAAAAGTTATAAATTTCACATCACTTTTGAGATAAATATGACTACATTAAAAGGGTCGTATATGCATTGTTTGTTATGGAAAGGCCCAGAAGGTTCTATAGATCCTGGGTGACTTCAATTATTCAACAATTACGTAGTTTTCATTCAGATCATACTGGAAATATTTGATTTTAAAACTTTATGAAATACTAATGTGCATGCAATGTTGAGAAGTAAAATACAAGGTGTCCAGAAGATCTCTTGACAAAAAACAAGTAATATAGATAAGCAAATATAGCCTAAATCCCCTTATACTAAAATACATCCTAAGAAAAGTTGGAGCTTTTTGAATATGATATCCCCACCTCAATTTTTTTTAAATATCTTCTAAACGACACATACATTTTGGAGCTTGGCACATTTAATTACGTTTATAATACGTCAAAGTTGAAAACAATGAAGCAAGAATCAAATTGAAATCAAAAATTATTGCATTGTGTGTCGACAATAAAAACTGTAATGCTGGTAGAAAAAATAGAAAAGGAGTTAATTACGATTAGCCGGAATTGTACCAGTCTTTCGAAAATAATCTCTTACGAATTGGATCTGGGGCTCACATGATCCACAATGCGATCAAACAGCTGCTTTCTATTGAATTATTGTTGGTGAGCGTGTTATTATAAAAATTTAATAAGTTTTATACATTTGTTCCCATCGCCTTGAAGTTTATAAAGATTTTTTTAATGCAGTTGACGCAGAATATCCTAACCTTCTGAGCTACAATAAAACTAGGTGACATATCTGCATTGAAGGGTTCTAAAAATGTTCAATCCATTAAAATACCATTTTATAACCAGTGCCAATTCTCAATTGTATTAAAAATTTATGCCTTAACTGTGGTTATTTTTAATACATGCACAGAAAGCTACGTTTAATCAAGCCGTGTTTAACATCGAGGAACAAATCGTGTCGGCAATAGAGACTGCAAAGAAAATTAATCTGTAAATTAGTCGGAGGGAGGGAATGGCAATAAAATCTGGCGTAGTAGCCGGTAGAACCGTTCAGATAATTTCGGTTGATTATCCTTCCTAATTAATACCGATGTAGAGATTTATTAAAGAAAACAGATTAATTAACAATTCGCTTTCAGTAACAGTAATATTAATTAACATTATCAGGGCGTAGTAATGGAAAAATAAGGGTTGTTCTAAAAGTGGTGAGGCACTGTCTGGAAGAGAAAACTTGATGATGTTGCAACTTCTAAAAAAAGTCTAAGTTTCTTCCTAAATTCATTACACTGATCTGCCATATTAAATTGAAGCTCCAAAAACCGAAAGTTCTGAGTATTTATATAGAGCTTTGAAATCATTCAATTGATGATCTAAAGTTTCTTGCCATTAGTCTTTTTCGTTGAATTCTAAACGCTACTCAAACGATGTAAATCATGAAACTCTTAGAAAAAGGAGAGGTGCTAGAGATGAAAGCATTCATATATATGTTTCGTTTTATGTATGCATCAGGGTAATGAAATTAACTATCATTGAACTAACCCTGCTATGATATCAAATACAACTTCTATTGATAGAACGTGAATTTGCTTAAGCGACCTTAGTTAATCCACCGATTGTAAAAAGAAACACGAATACTAGAGCTCATAGTGTTGTTAATGAAAAAATTAATTTAATCCCATAAAAAAGAAGAAGTATATTGGAATTATTTTCCGAAATATTGGAGAAATGGTTGAGAACATGTGGAATTAGACACATTATAAGAAAAATAATTACACTATACCCATGAAATCCTGATACAATAAAAAATGAAGACCTTTAAACAGAACTGGAAGTGATAGATAGTGCTACGACTAGAATATAATTTTACATTGAAACCAAATTATAATAGAAATTACAGAAATCTGGTGTTGTCATTGAGGAAAATGTGGAAACCATAGACGCAGAACATTTAAACTAGTAAAAACACTTGGGCCAGCAGTGTCAATTCAATGCAGAACTAAGAGTATTCGAATGTGCAATTTAATGACGATCCCCATCTGAAAGCAGGTACAACGTGTGATAAATTTGCTAAAAGAGAATACCTTTCTTAGTAGCAGTCAAAATACAGAAGTGTTTTGACAAGATGTCATTGACTATTCATTACATTACTGCTCAGAAAGTAATGGAATGAAAGTCATCAACGTTTGCAAACTAACTATCACAACAGTGGAGTACATTTTATATCTACCTAGCAGTAACATATTTTAATGATTATGAAGATAATATGCACCAATATTATTGTATTGGTTTTCGTATGTAAAAGCATTATTAGCGTCTAAAACATGTAAGTAAAAATAGTTTCGCTGACTTGTTTGGTTTTCATTAAATCTATTTACTAATGTGCCTCAAAATTGAATTTTTACACTTCACCTTACATGGCTGACAAAATACTAAAATTAAAATCTAAAATCAATTACTTTGTAAACAGCCAGTAGGGTACTTTACTGAAATAATGTAATAAGCCAAAAAAATTAATTTTCAATTTACAAGTAGAACTTTAACTATTACTAGTTGGTGTAGTACAATATTTAAACTTAAAATAAAGTACGAGTCAAGTCATTACACTCATCATCTTCCTTTATAGCTTTGTTCAGAGCTGTTATATACTGTGTACTATTTTGACGTCTCGGATACCACACAATAGGATCGCAATCCAATAGCTTTTCAATCTGGAAGCTACGTACACCCTCGAATGTAATTTATTATTAAAGTATTGTTTCAGGAAACCAAATTCACGTGATATTCGGTATGTGCGGTGACGTCGATACCGTGAAATAGATTTTCCATGTCACCCAATTCGCCTGTCGCGTACACGTCTGGTTAATATCTGATTGCTGCACTCGCTTTGTATATGTTTGTGTGCACCCCATATAATCCTCTAATTGAATTTCAACCTATTTCACCAGAATGCGTTCTCGATAAAAAATAGCAGTGTAATTTTGCGAAAGTGATTTTTATTTCGGTGAAGTCCTCTCGTTGCGATTCAACTAGTAACTTAGCCAATTCGTAAGGGGTATTATCGTTAATGCATTAAAAAGGGTGCTCTTAGTACGCAGTACGCCTATCAATCGCAAATGACCCTTTTACGAAAACTTTTTTCTCGAAATAAACCCCTCTCCACCCGCGTTATATAGTTGTTTTTCTATTTCGGATTTTCCGTACTAAACGGATCGTGAACGATAAATTTAATGAGTTTAATCTGTGAAAAATCTCGATCTCATAAATAACTTCGTGCGTCGGGTGGGACTGAAATATTTTTTAGGATTATGGTGCCAGTTCATGTTAGTTAATAATAAATTAGTGTTATCGCGCTTTCAGATTTCTCCATTACATGTAATGACCGCGATCTAAATGAGATATTATTCTTTATTGTACGTACTAAGCAGGGATGATGAATATATTCAATAAAAGGTTCGGTTGGGGAAGATAAAGTATGTGCAGATAACTTGGTAAGCGCAACGTAGTAATAGCCACACATTGTGTTAAATAGGGCCATTGCGTACCCAACATTTATTCGACACAATAATGAAACATTTAAAATCATACATGTAGATGCTAGAAAGCTAGGTTAGCATCATTTTTCTATAAACCTCGAAGCAATTTCAAGAATTTTTTTAACTGCCAAAATGACAGTTTATGTCGAAACGTCACTAAGATAAAATAGCTGACTGACAACTGTCATTTCCTTAAGTTGGATGCGTCAGGCACTAATAAAACAATTGCCAATTGAAATTAAGTTATTTGGTATTTCGTAATTAATTGCAAAAAAACTTTTAATCCAAAAACATCATTCCTCTGCAATCTCAAAGATATTCAGGCAAACACCCCTTCCGTTCAGTAAAATCCGTCCGGCCAAAAGTGCAACGCGTAACATTAAGTGTTAATTTGTAAAAGCACCAAGTTGTCTTCTGTCATCAATTTACCCTCTGATCTAGTAGTCGATAAACTTACAGGGGAGGCGTTTAAGAGGATCGAATTTAATGGTGTTAACTCCATTAGATATGCAGACTTGATTGATCGCTTAAATAAATGTTGGGGATTCGGAACGGAATTAACCTGATTAGAACCAAAGTCATGGGAATAAATTAGTAATGGGAATTTCGGGCCACTTTGCTTCGAAAACATGAGATTCCTATGGGAAATCTAAGAACGTTCGAAACGGGAGTTTTGTGGAATTTCGCAACGAACAACCTGCAATTACTCAATTTAACGAAGCAAATTATCTAACTTCTCTAGCGGTCTAGCGAAACATGAAATGACTTCTCAGGTAAAACAAAATTACTGGCCGTCATAACCGTGAGGTAAAATATATCAATAAATTCCAGCAAATCCCACCTATTGGTCATGGCCTGTAACAGGTAACAGGCCCGGTAGAAATGTAAATTCTTTCGTGATACTTACTATCCCAAGCATCCATAAAAACATTTGCATAAGTTATTTCAATTTCGCTAGATGAGATACACATTGGGGTACTCACATTGAATTAGAAATGTCATTAAATTGGCTGTACCAAATGGACATTTTTCATTATGAAATTAACATGACATAAGATATGTATCAGATATATAAACTGTGTAGATAAGGAACAAAAATATTTTGCGTATAGAACATCACTGCATATATTTAATGTACACAAGAGAAATCTATAACAGATTCCAAATTAGTGAATCGAGAAATTAAAAGTTTTAATATTTACTATATTTTATTTCATTGTATTACAATATCATATTTCAACGAAAAATAAAGTGTTATCCCCCAAAATGGCTTGATCATCCCTGAAAGTGTATGATGAGAAAGTAATAATTATTACTCCTTTATCATTATTTTAAAGAAAATCAAAATTTTAAAGAAAATTAATTTAAAAAAAAAATTAATTTAAAGAAAAATTTTATCATTGGTAAATAAAGAAAAAGCCTATTATGAAAAGTTATTTAGTATACGAACTAAATCTCTTATAATATGGCGAAAAGAGGAAACGAATGATTTCCAATTAATGGAAATTATTCAATAACGTTAAAAAATTATATATATAATTTTTAAGTTGTCAAAAGTTTTATTTTTCAGAATTATCTACACTTTCCCAATTAACTTTTTTGAAGAAAAAAGTATATACGGGACAAATCGCAAAAATGCAATTTCACCCCTTTATACCCCCACCCTTCTACGAACATCATGACGTTAATATTATGAAATTATTTACTGACATTATGATATTGAATTTATTTTCCTGCACTATCACTTTTCTACGCAATTAATTTATAAATTGACTCGTTTTAGAGGTAATTCGCCGGCACTAATAAGTCCTGTACGGTCCCATATTTAGAAATTTTTTTAATGCATCTTTCGCTTTAATGTTTTAAGTAAAGGCAGTAAAAGCAATTTGAAGAATTTGATTGTTGGCAATTAATTACAATATCAGTCACAAAGAAGTGAGGAATCACTTTAAACTGCTGATTACCTTTTGACTATTTTCAGGCCGCAGCAATCAGGTTCAAGAGGTGTAGCTCAATAGAATGAAATAGCCATATAAAACTAGCTCTAATGAACATAGATAAAGAAAAGTGAATGAAATAGAATCTTCAATATAACATTACTCTATTTTCTGTTTTGTATCAGGTTGTGTTTTGCAAAAGATATTGTTATATATAAGGTTCATTAGTAACCCGTCAATATATAAATTGTTAATTTATTCTGGTAACATAGCCACAATTCCTTACAACAACTGGTTATCTTATTGAGTCTACTTAATTTTTGTCGAAAATAAATTAAGATAGGGCCGCGAGAGTGAGAGGCGAGAGAGATATCTAGCAGAGGCATCGGAAATGACCGGAACATTAAATCTAACCCATATCTTTCCGGATCGATTTCCAAGGGCGCATTGTTATGGCCTGTTATTTGCCCTTCTCCCTGTTTCTCACTTATTTTGATGAATGGCCGCCGGTCATTCCTTCCTGGATGTGACAGGATTCAATAATAAGATGTTTTATTATTGATGGCCGCACATAATTGATTCGTGTGGAAAACCCCGGTTTCGAATTCCACTTTTCTTTTTGCCTTCTCGATCAAACGTCCAAGTTATCCGGACCGGAGACGTCGACGCCAAAAGAATTTAAAGCGGATTATGGAGAATTTAGGAGACGTCGGCTAATAAGATTGAAATAAATTTTTAACGGAGTCGGGATTCAGTGATTCATGCCGCAGACATGATTTCATGTATGAAATTTATGATTTATAAAATTTTACTCAGTACTTTGTTAACTATCTTTGTATAAATGTGTACCTTGATTCAATATTACCTGATTTTCAATGACTACTTATTATTTGCCAATGGTGTATATATGAAACCATTAATGTTCAACAATTAAATTGTTTATAACCAAATTCAAGAATATGACTGTTATATATATATATATATATATATATATATATATATATATATATATATATATATATAACAGTCATATTCTTGAATTTGGTTATAAACAATTTAATTGTATATTTTATATTGTATTGTATTATTGTATATTATATTATTATTGTATATATATTATTATTGTATTATTGTATAATTTATATATATATATATATATATATATATATATATATATATATATATATATATATATAAAAAAAAGGAATACTTGACTACAACTATACACAATGACTAATATTTCATATTGCATTACCTTAATGTCCCTATTGTTATGATTTGTTAAATAGTCTTCTGCACTTAATTCATAATACTTATTGTAAATTTTTGGTATATGTCGGTTTGCCAGTCTCCGTTTTTGATGTAATGAACCTTGGGTTCGGAGTTCCTTAACGGAAAAATGGCCCAAGAAAAAATCCTATATTTAAGAAGTAGTCATGTCTTAAAGTTGTTGCTTATCTTGTATGTACACAATTTTACCGCGAGAGGGCGTTAAGAACGTAAATTTAAGTAAATGTGTTATATCATGCCTACCAAATCATCTGATCTCTTTCTCATAGTTAAGTAAACAGTTTAATCCATATACCTCTACTATGATTCATTCTGTAGAATAAATACATTTCATACATATAAATAAATTGTCTTTCGAATAACTCGGACCGATTGGATACAATATATTTTTATCACAAGAAAATTGATTAACAGGAACAGGAACAAGGAAAAAGCTGTTTACAACTACGACCAGGATTCAAATCAAAAACTCTCGATTTCACGTCGACTATTTTCCCAATTAAACTACCGCGAGACTAAACCGTGTTCCTTATGTGAATGTTGTATTAACACAAAAACGGACGGACGTTACAGATGGCGAAGAGATTTCTCGTGGTATTCTCTGTGTCCGCCGTATGTTTTTAAAGTGATGGAGTTTAATTGCAAAATATAATCTTAACTGTTAACATATCTTTTAATAGCACATCATTGTTATATAACAAATACAACAGCAAAGTTGTCTCAGGAAAGAAACCATAGAGAAATTTAAAAAAAAATGAAGACCTATTCTCGAAAACAAAACTTAGGTCTCTTAGTTTGCCCTTGTTGAACTTTAATTTGTAGGTATTTATAAGGTGTATATATACATTGTCTTGTAAAGTTAAGTTTAAGCTGATGATGTATTTAGCGTGGAATTTAAGGTTCGAACTTAAATAGACCTTCACACATCTGTTCCTCTAACGAAGTGTATTTATCATGGAACCTAATATATGAATAAATACAGTGTGAATAGGTTGTCTAATAAAATGAGCTTAACGGTACCTTTGATTAAAATAAAGTTTTAAATATCTTTTTGAAAATTCAATACAATTGAGTTTACCAACCTGATTATGTTTACAAGCGCAGACTATATAAATGTGTAGAAGTTTACTCAAATAGCTAAAGTTCATAACGCAACAATTATGAGTACTTTTCTGATTTTGCATAGGTAGCACCGCACTTGCAATGAAATTACCTTCAATTAAATCAGTAAGGAAACAAATGAATGTATATTATCAACACCAATCTCCTTTTTAAATCTGATCGCCCGGTACTAGTGAGCAGAATGAGATAAGCAACCGATCCTTTCCTTGATACTAAAACTTTGTACTTTTGATGGGTAATACATTTTTTCATAAGTGCAAATTTAGAAAATGATTAAATATGGTTAAATTAAGGGTAAACTCGAGGGGAACCCATTAGGGATTGGCTTGTTTATACATAAAATATCTCTCGTTAAGAAAACAGACGGGTGGAAATCTATTTAAGTGGGGACCTCAGACTGTCTCATTAATAGAAAAGATTAACTATTAAAGCTATTCAAATCTTTGAATCAAATTAAAACCACAACGACAGAACCTTTTAACATACCAGCCCTGTAATAAATTCCTCTGACACCTTCAGATGGAATTGTGTCGCACAAGAATTCACGAAATAAAAAAAAATAGATAGCAATTACGATAACGCATAACAAAAAAAAATTTATCACCGTCGCGACAAATCCAAACATTAATTTAAATTTCGCTCCTAAATTTTATCTTTCCCTCGAATTTAAAAAGAAAAAAAATTAACATTTTTATCACCATGAACGCTCACCCTTTACACGTCCCCTTATCATTAGAGGCGCGTATTTCCAATTGAAACCGAAAACGTTCGCCCGTTTAGCGGGCCCCAGAAAAACGCATCCACCTTTTTTTTCTCTGATAAATTTGCAGACCTTTCCCTCTGGTTGTACGCCGTGACCTAAATCTCACACGGTCTCCCTTCAAATAATAAATCCGTATGACACTTTAAATTCCCGGGTTCGAATAGAGAGAGGGAGAGGAAGAGAGGAGCTGTATAGATTGGGATAGTTCGATTTTTATCCGACGATTATTGTGGGAGGATTCGAGGGGAATAGATGTGGTTTTAATGCGTTTTACAATTTCAGAAATGGTACAATAACTTATAACACAGTTTGTGTACTAAGGAGGCATTCTGTTAATTTTCCCTTTCAAGTATTACGAAATCATTCAAGCACAGTTGAAGCTCGAACATGTAAGGTTACTCTATGAAGTAATTCATAATGATAAACCGTTGAATTTTCGTCAAAATTCTGTGAAATTCAAAACGTAATACATCATTTTTAATAAATTTATTAGCTTCAATTTTTAAATTAGTGTTTCCATTTTAATTAAATTTATTGCTGCCTACAACTAACTTCCCGCCCCTTTGATGTAATTAATGACGGTATAAACGTAAATACGTTTATTCAGAAACTGTTAATTGGATAATGTGATAAATGTATCCCTACTTCTGTCGAAATTAACAAATCATCACGATTAATTGGAGTCGACATTATGTAAATATTCAAATATGTTACCTCTGCTCATCACTCAAAACGGTCTTCGCAAGTTTTCAACTCTATATTGCATGCATCCCTACATCACAGTTGTAATTACCAGAATTACGTCCGTGCTTTCTACCAAAAGATTTTCCTCCACATAACTAACTTTGATCAATACGTTCATTACCTGGAACGTATCAATTATTAACAAGCATTGTGCCGTTGTTTCTTTGTTTGAAGTTTCTGACTGTTATGTGTTTTATAGATAACAATTCGACAATTACAAGACAAGCTTTTATCTGTCATTTGTGCTACCAAATTAATTTATACATGCGATGAATGGCAACTGTGAAATAATTTGCATCACGCCATCTTACAAGTGGGAAATTGTAACGAAATTGTTAAAATATTTACGTCTATTAAGCCAGGTCATCCATTTCATAAGTCGGTATTTTTATAGCACTGTATTTTATTGCTAATTTATTGCTAATTTATTACGCCAAAAAAGATTTTATTGCTACACCCCTTTCCGAGATAAAGGAGATAATCTTGCCTAATACTTAAGGCAAATCACCCAAATATTTACCATGCGTCATATTTTATTGCTAATTTGTTGCTGACATATAAGCACTTTGCGATTTCCCAAAATCACCCGTTCAACCCCTAGCAGATTTCTCACCCCCTGGAATATCTCGGAAGACATTTTCTTTGCAAACCAAAGCATGAATCCATTCAATACTGTGAACGATACTTGCAGGTTCGTCAAGTATGAATTTTCAAGTACAAATTAAGATGCAGAACCTTAAGTTAAGTTAAATTTTCAATTGGATAATTATGCAGTCAAATAGGCAACGTCGAAGAGGAAAAATCGAATGACTTAGACGATTACACATTTTTCTGTGGAATTAAAATTTTCTTATATGACGAAGGGAAATTTTCTAAAATAAGCCTAGAATATGTTTCTTTATAATTCCTAATCGAGAGAAAGAAGAGAGTGGCAAACATGTTTCTGAAGCTTTTATTTACAAAGGCCGTTTTTAACATTAACATCAATTTTATTTTAACACAGAGGTCGGCAACGAAAGACAAGAAAGTTATTTTATTCTTTATAGATTTTTTATTCCTAATGAACCGGCAAGTATTGTTCACAGAACTGAATGGATTTAAGAAGAAAATTAATTAGAGTAGCAAAACTGTTCGTATGTAAACAAAATACTAATGACTGTAATCGAGACTTCATTAATGGAAGAAATTGGATGCTTTAAATTTGCCAGTAATGTTAATCGAATTGTAAAATCGATTTGGAATAAAAAGATTTGTGTGCTAAAATTGATTGAATTTGATTGTTTTACATTGAATTGTAAGGATTAATATTTCAATGAAAATCGAAATGATATGCGACATTGTCATAAGAGCACATGTAAAAAAGTCATTTTTACATAGAATATTTTATGATATTGGTTAATGACCCTATTCAAGATGTTGAAAATACACTCGTCCGAGCTACGGTCATAATATAGGTACAAAAAGAATTCCGACTGTTGAAAAGAATTTGAAAACCGGAACGTTTCTTAATTTTTTCTAATCGACTCAAATATAGTCAAAAAGGAATAAAAAGATATAAGAAATCATTAAAAGTTTTTTACACTAATAGCAAAGCGTAAATTAAAATATATTTTGCTAAGATTCGGCTTCCGTAGCCTCAGGCTCACTTGAAAAAATCACTTCAAAACGCTCTAAAAAATTTAAATAAAATATGACGTTTGGTAAATGTTTTTAAACCATTGGTTCCGGAGATAGGTATGGGTAATCTGACTTAAGTATTAAGCCAGATAATCCCCTTTATCTCGGATAGGGGTGGGGCAATAAAATCGTTTTTGGCGTAATAAATTAGCAATAAAATATAGTACTATAAAGACTGCGGACTTATGAAATGGGTGACCTGGCTTAATAGACATAAAATATTTTAGAGAATACATCTCATAAAGATTAGTACTCACATCAATCAGTGACTACGCTGTATAAATCCCGTTTGTAAAATAAATATAATCACAAGACGAATAAACACATTGTTAACAAATAACAAAAACAATATTTATGTACAGAAATCATTACATCTGCTCAGACTTATAACTACAGATATCTTATACTTTTTCTTATAGAATATGTATGAGAGCTTCTATCTTGCTTAATATGCGCCATATATAACACCGAGCTCATAAAATTTCATGTACATTTCTCCCATGGCTTTATTATTATTCAAATGACATTCAAACATTCATCAACCTAAAACATCTTCAAGGAGTCACTCGTGTGCCTCCTAGGGATGCATTTGTTTGACCCGTTACGCAAAAAACTAACTTTCAGGCACGCTGTCTCGTCTTGCAATATTTATTCAAAGTTAATTTATCTTGATAATACATTTCCGTTGGAGACGCACTCAAATGTAGCCTAACGTTGTAGACGGCTGTATTTCTGAGCAACACAGCACTATTATATTCGCTTTTCATTTCACGGGACATTTACTTTTAAAAGATACAGGACTGTTGAAGGAACGGGGCTTGTTCTCCGCTATTAAGACGTAAAATTTGATTTAAGCGGCCGAGTTCTCGGTCAAACGCAGCGGAGAAAAGTTGCACGAAAAAAGTACCTCCATTAGTCGATGAAATGTGCGTTGCTCCAATTTCCAAATAGAAACCGTTGTATTTACCTGCGTCAGCACCGAGTTGACATCGCTATTTACTGAATTTTGTGTCGAAATTGAGTTTACCGTAGAACGGCTCGGGAGTTTACATGTCTGATGCTACGGTTAAATTATTTGTTTTTTGGTAACTGCCTTGACTCCACGGTATAACGTTTCAATAGTTTCTCTTCAATGCAAAGTAAGCCAACTGTGTCGGTAATGCAGAAGTTACGAAAATTATACACGCTCATGTTACTTGGAAACGATTAATCTCAAAAAAAAGTTAGGAAAACTAATGATACAATGATGGACACGTTCTGGATCAATTCCAAACGAAGACTGTCAAATAGTCATACTTTCAAACTCACATTGGAGGAAATAGATAGTAGTAGAACACGTTTATGGAAGAGACGATACATCTAATGATATAACCGCCATGCAAACTGGAAATATGTTGTCTGCTATGACTAGTAAACAGTAATGGACGATTACCATGGAATTATTAAAGATCTCAATAAGCAAGCCACTAACTAGCACAACTAATATCAGGCCCAAAATCTGTCTGAATTTTCATCGGTAAGACTTGGAATATATACAAAATGCATGCTTGGCGCATATGTCCACATTTCATAAATTTTAATAATTTCAGCATATTTCATAGATTCAGTTTCCATAAAATTAACACTTTCGGGTTCTCCATCTGTAAGATCCCATTGAACGATCTCGGCGTAAGAATCCCTTTACTTACGAACTTTCAAAGAAGTCCAAAATGTATTGAAGTCTTTCTATAATATAGGAGAATTCGGCATTTGTTGGTGTAATGGAAATGCAGGCAATATCATGCTTAAAAAAGCAGCAACAGGCCGGTAGACACGTCACCGGTTCCTTTAGAATTGTTGGAAGACAGAGAGGGATTAAAATTGAATCTGACAGGCTTTTGGGGCATCTGAACTTTTCAAATTTTAATTTATTTTAAACGAAAAAAGTGTCAAATATATAGAATAAATATTGTAGAACCTAGAATATATATCTCACAAAAAATGCCTTAAAATCAGATCTAAAATGATTAGACGCGTATCGAAGCAATTCAGTTAAAACGCTTATTGGATTACAATTCAAATTTCTGGTTCCTCTAGAACGTCGAACTGTCGCATGTGCCTTGAAATCCAGTCTAGAAGGTTTAACAAAATTTTTTTTACGTAATGCAATAACCACAGAAAACATATAGATTTCCATTAATGAACTCAAGTAGAATCTGAAAGCGTTTTAGTTTTTATTTTAAATGTTAGAAAGTCTGAATTATGCCGAAAAAGAATCTGGTGGTACCCTCTGAATTTTGGAAGGCTAATATGGCTTCCAATGATTTTAACAAAAGTTCCAAACGATTTCAATTTGATTTTCAACGTTAAGAAGAACGTAAAACAATATTTCCATAAAGAAATAAACGATTCCATAAACAAAACATTGAACGTTATAAAAAGATCCTTAACAAGTTACAAATTGATTTACCCTCCGTGGACCACATAAAATGCAGATCTTTTAATAAATCGCCCCAGATAGCTTCTATGAGCATTCTTATCACAATTACCAAAAATAGAGAAAAATAGAGTCCCAATCATGCTAAAGAAGATATCTGGTGGTTTCTTTAAATCCTGGAATCACAGTTCTTCTGGAAGCTTCAATATCCAAAAATTCCTCCAAAAGACATTTTCACGATTTGCGAACATTTCAAATAATATTATTTTAACCACTAAAACGAATCTATCATAAAAATTCCAAACTGCGGTTTCTCCAGACTGGACACTCCAGACAAGTTCCACGCGTTTCTTTGAAATTTTGGAAAGCCAAAATCAGTTTAATATTTTAATCTAGGAGGAGGAGATTCATGAAAATTTAAGACGTGTCAATTGTAATTCTAACCGTAGAAAATTTCAATAATCTGGAGGGAAAACTTCAGTGGTTCTTGCGGAAACACCAGTATCCAAAATTACTGAAAACTTGCTGATACTTGCAGAAAATCAGTAATACCAGTAAATACCATGCATGCAACGTTGCCAATACTTGCTAAAAGTTTAAGACTTTCTGATTTTTTGAGTAGTGCTTAGTTTACGAAATAAAATGGTCACAATATCTACAACCGTTATTGCTATACTTTTTAGTAGTGCATATTTCCGAGCTCTAAGCCACAATAACATCACATAAGTGACGTTTTAGTCTACGAAATTAAAAAAGTTCGCTGATCCCTCGGGAAGTCCTGGCGATCGAATTTTTTTTAATCCTCGCCGTTTGTACCAACTATCCTGAATTGTGAGGAAGCAAGCATCGCCCTCGCCGAATCCATAAATTCAATTCGTATTAACAACACAATCCCTGAGAATAACTGGATCGTAAACTTGTTGTCGAATCCCAGCACGATCGGATGCCGTAAGTCGAAAAGCCACAACGAAGGCTATTTGTATCGTCGTCCGAATCGATATTCCTAACGAACCTATTCACTTTAACGTCGTCCTCCTCCTGTTTTCCGACTCCTCCGGGGTCCGATATTGTGATGTGTTAATTTAAGCGGCCATCTAGCCCTGAGGGCCCACAGGTAACTTCCAGAAAATCGCCTCTCTATTAGTTGATAGAGAGCCGCAGAGAGGAGGAGAAAGTGAGGCTCGGGACGGACTTCGATTAACTAAAGCAAATTGTTCGACGGTGTTACGGTGCAGATTCACTGATTAGAGATGAAAATTTGATAGCAGCTGATGCCGACGAAAACGTTTCGAGTTACTGGTGGGTAAAACAAATACCTAAAGGGATAATCTGAATCGAAATGTCGATCTATAAATAATGTCAAGTAGAGCTCGGATTTTATACACGTGAAAGGAACAAAATTTGACAAAATGGACACCAATATTTGCAACATATGCACCAATGTATTAGTCAAAATTTTTTAGTGGCATCTTTTTTGGATACAGTATGATCAATTAATAGCACATTAAGCCATTAAGTTTACCTCCAAACAACAACTACTTACTAATGTCTGCTGTCTATATTAGAATTCAACAGGCTATAAAATGGCGTGGCGTTTTCTACGGGTGCCGCCACCAAATCTTATAAATATATACGTACTTTCAAATTTAGTGACAGAAAACATTGTGAGTTGGTCACATAGTTACTAGAACATAACAATGCTTTCTGCAAATCAGAAAATTCTATGCAAGTCAGTTTTTGCTCGGAGGATTGAAAAAGAACATTTTCGTATAATCTATTATAGCTCATTAGATTTTTGGAAGAATCTGCTCAATTTTGCTGAAAATCTGCTGAATTTGATTTCTAAAGACAGATTTGGAGCCAAATTTTGATTAACAGATTGTCAATTAACAATTGACCAGATTTCATTGGAAATTTTTCGGAAAGTTATTGCATTTGATTGAAAACCATATTCATGTTTCTGCTATTTAGTTGAAATCCTAGTTTTTGGGAAAATAGCAACATTCTTTTCTTGAAATTTCTGAATAAATGATTCAACCTTATTTCAATGAGAATTGAAATAGGAACGAACCAAATTTTTTAACCCGTGGTTTGGCTAAAATTTTAATTTTTAAGAAATTGACTAGGATACTTTAACAATTTTTAAAATTATTGAATTATGGACAAAAACTTACATGTTATTATTGCTTTCTGAACGATTGAACAGAGTTCATTTAGGTGTGTAGCAAGTCTTCTAAATTTAGTTCAAAAGGTAACATCAAGAGCTGGCAGCATTCGATTTATGTGGTGATATGATATGTGCTGATATATGTATGTTTAACACAAGTGGATGAACAGTAAAATTCATTATACTTTTCGCAAAGTTACCGAATTTCATATAGAAAAACCGATCCTTATTTGGCCAGCTGCCTATTTAAAATATCAGTTTCTTGAAATTAACTGGAATACCTGTTTTTGAACAGATACTATTTGACGTTTTTTGTCTGAATAATTGATTCTATTAAATTTAACTCGTAGGAAACATACGCTATTAAAAAAGTCAAAATAATCAGAGTTCACCTCTGCAACACAACCACATAAAATTTTCAAACCTTTGGCGAAGTTATTATTTTCCGCCATTTTATTACTCTCTATAGTTTAATGAATCCTAATGTAGTAACAAACGTCATTATTGTATACAAATTGCCATTAAATATAGCTTAAATAGAGTTAAATATCTCACTTAACTTAAATACCATCAGTTTAACAAGTGAAATATTAGCACTAACGAATACATACAACTCTCTAGAGGACTTTTATTGGACCGTATTTTCCTATTTATTTCCAAGCAATTTAAATAGGCGACCGTGAGAACCTTTGCAAGGGTTTAATTTCTTTACTTTGTCCCAATGCAACGCGGTACCAATGTATCACATAAAAATTAAAGAAAAATCTACCGAGGAGGTATATTTAGTAATTTTATGGTAAATTTTGGGTTTTACCTTCTCCTCTTGAACGAAACAGATAAAAATTAAAATAATTTTAGTGTAGTTTCAAGAGGCTGGCAGCAAAAATATATCGCTAATTTGTCAGCGAGCTGACACTGAACTGAACTGAATAGTAAAAATATATTATTTAAGCATTTTTGACAACAGCTAATTTGGTTCGAAATTGCCTAAAAGTACCCGAAAAATCAAAATTCCTTTAATATTCTCGTCATAACAAATACGAATTGTGCATCTAATTCGAACATAAGCGAGAAGTGTGCTCTTAATTTCACAATTACCAGTCTGTAACGGATATTTCAGCAAAATTATTCAACTACAATGCAAGATTAATTTTAGTGGACAGTTGTCATGATATTTATCAGGTATTTATTTTCAGAGATTATCCCCTGGTATTAATGGAGCAATGTTTAAATGCAATATTAGGACAACAACTGAATTAAATTCATTTTAGAATAAACAATAATATTGAATTTCTACTGTTGTAGAAATGAAGGTTTGATTAACAGTTAGCATCAGTATTTGATTTACACACAAAGAAACAATATTCCGCTGAATTTAGTTTCAACATATTCGAGATAACAATAAATCAATCGCCAAATTTACATACCAATTTATCTGAAGGCACTGTTGAAACTGTTGAAAAATTAGTTTAAATATTTAGGTTAAATTTAAGTAACTCTGAATCGTTGCATGAAATTACTTTACAAAATCTACTTATTTTTCGGCCTATTTTAAAACTGGTAGCAAGGGAAAAAATTGCCCTAAATTACATAAAATTAAATTAACTTGATTTAATTTTGATTAATTTAATTTCAATTAATTAAAAGATCTGACTGAAAAATAACACAATTTGACGCGTTTTTACAGATAGTTACTGGTTTTTTTTTCTGATTCCGTTTCATAACAACACGCCGCTCTTGTATATTTCAACATTCCTAGGACAGCTGAACAAAATTTGCTAGAAGTTGTGACGCTTAGATTTTTGCATCTAGGTACAATACAATACTTTTTCTCAGAATGTGAAGCAACAAAGAGCAAAGAACGAAGGGAAAATACCCCTCAAAAAATAACAGCAACAACATTTCCTAGTCAAATAAATCATACTGAGTGACGTCACATATCAATGGCGCCAAGTTTCTCACAGTTTAAATTGTTGAAAGTATAAAACGATTGTTAAATAAACTGTAAAATGGGGAAATTTCATCGGTGGTTTTTTTTCTTCTTAGAAACCATCAAGTCGCGTGTATGTCTACCCACTAAAAACTTTTTAGGAATGAGAAAAACTGTCTATGTTTGTAAAATATGCAAATATGCACTCAGAATACATCTTTTCCAAAGCTACAAATTTGCCATCACCTACTTATTGCTTGTTGTATAACAAAGTAACATCTTTAAAACTAAAAGCAAGACATTGCTCGTATGTATGTGATTAAACAAAATTTATACAAATTATTTTATTTAGAACGTATTCATTAATTAACCAATCTGCTTCCCAGTAGATTGATAGAAATAGCGATTTTATCTTACCTATATAAAGTCACTTGATTGAGCCAGCAGGCATAAATCATTCACCGCGGCATCAATATTGAGTGAAATTAATTAAAATTTGAATCGTAAAAAAGCATAAAAAATATATCGCCATAATTGTCATCCTTTGGGATGGAGCAATTGCGCAAATGGAAAATTTAATTATATAGACGAAGAGGTTGAGAGTAATGGGACATTTGAGAACAGTGGTCATCTCGCAGCATAAAAATATAATGAAAGTAATAACGTTGAGTGTGTCGGCCGCTTTTCCAGATGCTTTCCCGACTGTACTTAGCGCAGCTTTCAGGTAAACTAAATTAGAAGGATGTTATATCGCGCGGAAATGTCGTTCCGCGCTCGATGAATGATTAGACCAGTTCCGTTTCATTTGTTCCAATACAGTGAGAACAAACGCAGATCCATTGCGCACTATAATTAATCTCATGTTACGAGATTTGTAAGAAATGAACTGCAAATAAAGTGGAACGTACCAGCACATGCCATTACACAACATATTTTAAAGAAAACTGACAACGTCACTTTTTAAGAATTTTCTATGGCGGAAATAACATTTTCATCAAATACTATTCACCATTCCATTTTCAATAAATGCACGCTGATTTTATCTTCAGTTTGGTACATACAACCTACATGTGTACGTTAAAATGGCCAGCAGGACTCTACATTGTTGGTAGTGTTAATATCCTACAGCCGCGTTTGAAAGTGCACACACAATATAAACGAAAACGTTCTTCAAACCTGTGACGCCACTATCGATAACTTCTACCAGACGGAAAACTATTACCACGACCCGCGTTGAATACAACTTCAATCAAAAGTTCGAGAATTTTTCTTCAAAGATTTTAAGCGAAAACATTCTCCGGTTTTCCAGTTCCCCGACTTCGTTAGGGGATAAATAATGCAAACCCAATCAAGACGACAAATCCTGAGGACTTCCCAGGGCATCATTTTTTTTTGTGTATAAAATTAAAGAGTTCTGTTCAAATTAGTTGGAGCAAATGACTCCGAAGTTCATTAAGAATGTCATTAATAATTCGTGTGGGGATTTCGACGAAGGGAACAGATGAAATTTCAACGAGAAGTAAATAAGAGTTAAATTTGTGTGAAAAAAAGGGTTTAAAGGGACCCAACTGCAAGGCGCGTTTTTACTGTTTCTAAAATAACATCGATAAAGTATTTTTTAATAAAACACCTAACGAAATTTTAATTAAAAGCAAACAGTTATTTCGTGCAAAAGATTTTACATAAAAGACTTTCCAAGCCTACATATGGGAAAGTGTAGGTATATGTGTATTCAAATTTGCAGAAGATGAAAAATTTTACGCCGGTCTGTTTATGTTTACGGAAACTTCGGATTTAATAAAAAGTTGTTAAAATTTCATGTTTGGTTACTTTTTTGTAACAGTTCCTAAACAAATTTTCTAGATGAGAATTTTAATGGGCTTTCCCCCTCTCGAGACCAGCCTAGTAAAAATGGTTGCCCAAATAAACAGACATGCGAGATATTCAAACAATTCTTAAAAATTGTCAATCAGTGCTACAAAACTTATAAAATATCAGTAAGAAACGTATCAGTGAAACATTTCGAAGAGTATTGCGTTGCCATGGGTTTCTTGGCAGGGTTCCCAGGTTTAGAATTTGCAAGTTCTCTTGTATCTTTCAAATGGACAATTTTGGTGTTTGGTTTCTATTTCTACACTAATAATTTTTATTTAGATGCTAGAAGCAAAATCTTTACACATACGGTCCTTTTCTTACTTTTTCATGATGTACTCATGTACAGTATACCAGTACCAGCATAATGATAGGATAGTACAAGACCTGTTAGTATTGTAATCACGTCGATTTTTGGATTTGAGATATTGATATTTTTGGGCGATTTGAGCCCGAAAAACATATTAAAAAATGTCCATGGGTGATACCTGTATGTATGCATTTCGTCAATTTTGTGTTGTCCAGAAATCTAGTCTCGCTTTTTTAACATTGTTTATTTAATCCACTATTTATTCCATATTAATTAACATAATTTTTTTAACTGATCTTTTTTGAACGGTCCTGAAAACCGCATTACCTATTTATTTCAAACTTTACAACAACACTTATATATTTAATAGCTATAACTTGCACTTAAATCTGCACATATCTAGTTAATATTAATAACTGAAAACCGCAACATTAATTGTTCCCAAACTTAATATTTTGTTGTTATATTAAATCATTATTTTAATAATCAAATTACAAATTAAAAAATTTTACTTCAAACCTTTTCCTTTTTTTTCAAACCACCTTAGAAGACACTATTTTTAAAACTGTAGATTTGTGTCGATATTAATAGGGCAAACAAGTATTTGTTTCAACCCAACAAAAATAATTTTTGATTCAAGAACATTTATAATGGAAAGCATTTCAAATATCTCTATTATAAAATGTTTTCAAATATTTATATGGTTATAGCGTATGTTCTGCTATAATGCACGTAAACAGTTTAAAATTTTACATATACTCTTTCAGAAAAACGCAAAATACACAACAAGAAAATATTAACGCTATGTGATAGAAAAGCTTAAAGATCGACCGCTAGATGGAGATATTTGCTTTAGGATACCCCAACAAAATAAATTAAAATTACTTTATGGGAGTTGTTTCACATATAAGAAATTATAAATATTAGATTTGGTGATTTTATTTAGGTACTTTAGGTATAAATTACTTATATTTCAGTTATATGCCAAAATAGAATGCCAAAAGTGATAATTACGATTTCTGATATTTAAAAGAATCCCATAAATGGTCTTTGATTTATTTTGTTGTGAACATTAATGTTTCCTTTATATTGTACTTGTAATTTTTCTGAAGGGATGTCATTATATTAAAAGAGAAAAATACGCTTATTATGATTAATTTTGTATTTCTAATCGCATACATTTACAGCATATTTGCTTAGTTTAATTAGACTCCCTAAATTTGCTTATAACATAGATGTTTCGTTTCCAATTTGTGTGCTATGATAATAAACTGCAAAACATCAATATTTCACATATCATTTAATTATACTCATACCGCGTATTCATTTACGATAATCTCTACGATAATGAAAACAGACTGTTATCGGTTAGTGCCCTATATAGTAGCTATCTCAGCTTGTGATTAAGTTTAATAAATTAATATTTGTATAGTGATTGAACTTTGATAAAATAGTAAATTTGCTGCTAAAAATTTTTAAAATTTAAATATTTATTCTAATGCCAAATAGTTATGTTGAACTTCAATAAAAATTTTGCCAAATTTTCTTCCAATGACAGTTCACTTTTGACGTCAATTGGACATTTTCAAAAGCTATTACGAATTCCGATAAGTCATTATTGATTTCGTTGAAACTTTGTGCATAACAACATACTGAAACAATGTACTTGTATCATACAACTATGTGCATTACATATATAATAATTAGAGACTATTTTAATCCTATTTAAACACTTATCGAAGAAAAAAATAAAATGTGTCAAAGCTTTAGAATATTTTGTCATCAAAAATAATGCAAAATATTGCAAGGTTATTCCAATATTACTTGAGACCTTTGTGCACTTGTAAAATATTTTAAAACTATCTCAGCTTTAACATTTAATAGAAATAGTCCTTTATTAGTTTTACAATTCTTCTTTTGTACAAGCCATAGTCTTAAGGGTTCAGAGATTTTCAAAGAAGTTTGTGGCATGTGAGATTACATTTCTAAGAGTATTAATTGTCTTAACAAGATAATAAAGTTTAAAATAAAATTGAACCTGTTACAGTAGTTCAGACGCTTTGAGAAAAGCTTGGAAGCTGGGGAGTTTTCAGAAACTTGTGACAGCCTTTAACGAAGCAACGGCACTATTAAAGAAATCGAAATTCTTTTTAAAAAACATGGTATTTGAAAGGTAATTTGTTACATGCTGAAGGAATGTGATCAGTTCCTGGGAAATTGTTATGGCGTTCTAATAATCAATATTACGAAATAGGACTTTTCATTATCATATTTTAATTTGGCAAGTAGTACGATTTACCTGCCTAAAACTTACTGAAAACTCTTATATAATCAGACTGTTGATCATAACTTCAAAACTTCTTTAACCAAAGAATTCAATTTTCCCAAACTTTTTATGTATAAAATTTGAAATTTGGGTGTAAGTTGTGAACATTTTAGTTTTTCGATGTTGAATTCATATACAAAGACTTTCTATGTTCGTCGATAAAAAACAAGAATTGTATAATGGGAAATAATCATTCTATTTGATCGATACCAAATAAATGCTTCTCTAGTTTTAAATTTTGTAACAAGTTATTTTAAAATAAATAGTAACGACGATATTTTTTGCATATTTCATGTTACATTATTTCTTGTCCTTTCCAGTAAAACGACCTTCTTAAATTTGCATCAAAATTTAAAATTTTGATTTTAAAAGTAAACGTTACTAAAAAATTTCAAATTGATCAGCAGGTGGCTGCTAATCCGCATCAAACACAACTGAAAAAGAACGAAAATGGGCCAAAGCAAGAATTATTAATAAAATGCCTACGGAATAGCAAAACTTTAAGCAACTTTACCACGGTTTATATAAAACTGTAGTCCGTAAGTACCGTTAAACAATTAAGTAAAACCAACAACATACGATTTTTCTCATTTCTAGAAGTTCTTTTTTGGCTCATCTACTCAACTAGGTATTTGAGTTTACGACATATTGCCATTCACTTAATACTTAATACTAATAATACTTATATTTTCTATTCTGAAGAGGCACTTGCAATAAAAATTGCAACATTAGTTGAAAACATTTTTGGAAGCGAAAAAATATGTTTTCAAAAATGACCTCTTTTAAATTTGCCTTAATTTGTTTCTCAATTATAATGTCATAAGTTACTTTTTGAACGCATGTTATAACTGACATTTTATGTGAAAATATGAATAATAACCCATTACCATAAAACACTAACCTTGAAATACAGCTGCTTCTGTCCCTCTGCCAAGACGTCCGCCATTAGATGAGTTTAGTACCTGAGAAATAGTACCAAACATTAATATTTACATTTATGATAGTTAATGATCTATTAACGATAGAAAAAAAACTGAATAGTTAATTTAAAAATAATTAAAAAATCCTAACCATTAGAAGAAAGTTGTTTTGCATCTGCATTCTTTTTGGAAGTTTTCCGCCACTGCTACCAAGATGGCTCAGCTTCCTGAAAGGATAATAAAAATATTAAGGATAACATATTATAATTAAATATGGAGAAATCAAAATTTGATAAACAATTTAAATACATATCAACCAAAACAAATCACCGATTGTGCATTTCTGTGCTCCACTGCGCCGATAAGACTTACCTGGAAATATTAACACCGAATCATAAATTAAACAGCCATTGATAAACCATAGTAAAACCAACCTTAAAAACAGCTGTTGTCCTCTTATATATCAGCCCTTGTCTGAAGTTCTATGCCATTGTCGTCGACATATACTCACCTAAGGAGAAAACGAAGACATTTAAACTTGGATCGTAATAGAATAAAAAGAAAATTAAATTGTACTTGTAGAATAATTCAACAAAAGTACAAACCGTTTGACAATGGCATATAGGCATGAGACCCACCGCTCCTGCTCCTTCAGCCAAAAGGTGTACAACCTGAAACAAAATTGTTAAAAAATATATTAAGCACAGGGTGGTCAAATGTCAATTGTTTAAGAAAATCACCTTTGTCGGCCGTTTACACTTAAAAGCACTACACAATCACACAACGCGACACAGTCGTTAAAGAATCGAGCATAATTAGAAACGCATTAAAATATTCAAAGAATTAAAACGAATATTACAGTTGAAAATCAATTAAACGCGTCAATAACGTCACCTGCTAATTAAAACAACCACCGCGGCCGAATTCAACCTAAAACCACATCAAACGAGACGTAAAGTCACTTTAGGAAATTATCCCGACACGAACGCGAGGAAAATTCTAGAAATTTTGAATAAAACACAGCCCGCAATTTAAAACGCGTGCGTCTCTACGCGTGAACCTGTACGAATACTCTAACTTGCCGAGACTTGAAAGTAAAGGTGCGAAGTTATTTTGCCCAACAACAAAGAAAAAACGTTAAGCCGGACTCACACGGCAGGTGTCACGCGGAGTCCGACTCGAGATTCGGCAATCCTCGGATCCACGAGGGCCCATCGGACGGCGCAGCGCCTCACCGAATCCCGAGTCGGACTCGACTACGATGCGCCGTCCGAGCCCGGCTTTAAAGTGAAGCAAAACCAGCCAGGACAAAAAAGGTGTGAGTCATTGATAACAGCGAAGCTGAGGAGATAAAATCGTAAATAGTTTCGTTAAAATACGAAGTATATTTTGAAGGCAAAAATATTATAAACGAGCACACGTTATGATATTCGTTTCGCGCACCCTACTCGTTTCATTCCCAATGAGATAGAATACGTTGTAATAGTCGAATATAGATGAATAGATTAATTAAATTCAAATGGGTAGGTAATTGGCACGTATTATACGGTGGTTTGAGTTGAAATCGGAATTAATTATACCGATTAGTTCAGTAATAATTGAAGATATCACGTTAAGAGAACGTAGAAAAATGATCTACAGTGTGTTTACTTAAGTTGAGACCATGTGGAAAACATTTTCATTATTGATTTTATTTCAAAAATTATTCTTATCAAAAGTTCTGCGTAGCCGAAGATCCAAAATGAAATAATCAGATACTAATTTTTTGCAGTCGTATACGAGGTTCGTAAAAAAATATAAATATTGCTGAACCTTTCCCGGAATCATAAACCCTTTGCTTTTACCTATATTTTTGATAAACTCGATTAATGCTATTAAAGAAAATTGATTGGTATTGAAAAATACACTTAGTATACTTTATATTAGATAACTTTCACTTAGGATAACCCAGGTTTTTTAATTTTTTATGAATTTTTCTACACATTGCTTCTATTTGAAAACACAAATTTATTTTTATGTATCTTCTATATATCTATGAATTCAGTGCGTATGAATTTATCCTTTTTCGCCTTCTTCTGCTTTTTATTTTCTTGGTTATAAAAATGGATATGGATTTTTATCAAGTGTATTAACCTCGAAACCGCTTGACTGACCACCATGACAGTTGGTACATATATGTATGTTCATGGAGAAGGTTTTTACGCTATCCACTTTATGAACTCTCACCACCAGATGACGCTACAGCATATCAACCTCTATACCGGTCAACCGCTAGCCATCAAAATTGGTACAAATGGATACTTGAGTACGCAGAATATTTTCGTGCTATTAGCTTTATTTTAACCCGATATCGCTGCAGTATAATAGCTTCCATACCGTTCAACCGATCGCCATGAAAATTGATATAAATGGATATTTGGGTATGGAGAATATTTTCGCGCTGTTAACTTTATTCGAACTAGTCAAAAGATGGCACTGGTACACACAAAATTTTATACCATTCGATACATCATCATGAAAATTGGTACGAATGGTTATTTGAATACGAAAAAAATGCTATTAATATTTAAGAAATGATATTGATATTATTGCCTTAAACATTATGTGCCATATAAATGTATATTCGAATTGTAACTGTTTTAAATAAGTGAGCGAATGAAGCCGCGAGGAATATATTACTTTAAATTCGGTCAAACACTTCTTGTCAGTGCATCCTAATTATTTCTTCTTATTCCTTTTGGTTTGAGAAGAAAGAATGTTAAACACTGAACGTCAAAGTGCCTTGGTAGTTTTAAAATACATTAGAAATCAAAGCTTTACTAAATTATGAAGAAAAAATTGAAATTGTTTCGATTGTAGGCGACAACTATTAAACAAAAAGAAGCTGCAGTTATTTTCAATAATAGCCATCCACATAGAAATGATGTGGATTAAACAGTTACAAAGATATTAAATAAATTTAATAGTAATGGAAATATTCAAAAACAAATGAGGGCAGTGAATTTGAAGTGATGCTTTCTGTTGTATTCGTAGATGAACCAAAATTCTCTATGTCTATGATACAAATTAATACAGTACGTATAGATGCAGTTGCAAATATATTAAAACTCATTCATGAAAAGTTAGAAATAGATCCATTTTTAAGAAAACGTATAATTTTTTCCGAGTCCATTTTTTCTAATGGAACTAGGCTGTTGCCTATGTCAAAAAAAAAACAGTGGTAAAAGGAATTGGGACTTTAGTGGAATCTTATTTTTCATAGGCAGATTTAATCTATTAAAAACGTAAATTCGCAGAGTGCAACCAAATTTAGTCAGTTTATCCACTTTTTGATTTTTTGGCTATAACTCAATATATTTCGATTGAGTATAACTCGATATATTTAGTGAAAAATTGTAAGAAGCCTTTTTCTAGAGAATCAAGTTTCCTATCGAAATATCGCACAAAAATCATTGTATAAACCATTCACAATAATCATCACAAACAGTTTTATAATAAATATGGCCGGACGCTTCATTTCTTCAAAGTATGATGCAGAAATTCAAAGAAACCAATCAAACCACCTGGAAGTTTGAATCATAATTTAAAGGAAGCAGATATTCACTATGAGATTTTTGACAGAAATTCACTACGAAATTGGTTTTCATGGTTCAATTTTAATTTCAATTGAGATATGAAAGCAAATAATTGGTAATTTTCAATTAACACAACTTAAACTTCCTTAATATACGCTTGGAAGGGAGGTTCAACATCCTAAAATCAAAATAAAAGTATCTATTAGAACACAAGGGTTACTGAGTGTAACATTTCATTCGAACTGTAACAAAATTTTCTTGTATTCGGTATCCTCCAATTTAGCAACGTCATTAACAAAATATTTTTTCAGATCCATATTACATATTTAAATACCGCTTCAAAAATTATCCAGAACTTTCCACGAAACATTTTTTTTAGTATTGCCCTCGCACAGTTTGTAAAATTTTCCACTCTCTGTATTATTAATCATAAATTAATTTGGTTTGTAAATTTTACCTTCACAACCTCACATTTTAACAATCTCTATTAAACATGTATTTACAGGAAAGGCTTCTGGGAATCTCAAAATTCACAACACTCGTATTCGGAAAGTTTCATTACAGCCGAGACCAGACGATTTATATTGTTTACACGTACCCTTTTACCAATAGTTAACTCGTTATAGAGTTTAGTGCAGAACTAACTTACCCAAATGTGTTTCCTGATTCCCTCCCAGAACATATATTTGTTGCTAGACTGCATTTAAATTGTTAACTGGCAATGAATGGGCTACTCAAACAGAATATCAGGGCAGGTTATGAGCAAACTACGCCACCACATGGACGGATCAATTAGCCACAGTGCATATTTTATGGCGTGTTAAGTTATAAAGTAGGTAATTTAAGGGAGAGATTTAGCATCTTTAGATTAGATCTAAGCTGAGAACGGTTGTTCGTAAAAGGAATTTTCACTATAAATTGTAAAAACAATCGGAAAGTTCTGAGACGCCAGGGTGTGAATATCCATTAGAATGATAGTTTTATCGACTGGGAATATAATTAGTGAAGTAAACGTACATATTTTAATTATCGCGGATCGTTTAAAATATTTTTGTTTATAGTCTCGCGTTCACTAGTAAAAATAGGTTATTCTTTCGGATAACATCGAAATTTATGGAAATAATTTGAAATTAGTCCCATCTTACTCTCTTCTTCACAAGTTATATTGTGTCGGCGTGCCTTTCTTACTTTTCAAGGATGAAAAATACCCCTTATGACAAAAAATCCAAGCACTAAAGTAAGTTAGCTTTTTATAGGCTGAAATTTTGTTGAATGAATGAAATAGTTAATCTGAAACATTTCAATAAGGCATTTACAACGTTATATAGAGTCTCTGCGGTAGTTTTCAATTTATTTATAAAATATCAGTCCAAAAAAATCATTCCTCATAGTACAAAAATTGTGGAAATTATACACATGTGTTTCATAAGTGAAAACGGGTAGGCAGAATAAATAAAAGTTATGAAATATAACTTATCAACTTCCTTTATGACGAAATGTAAAGGGCAGAATATTTTGAATGGCTTACAATATTTTAATTTTGTATTTATAATAAGTTATGAACCTTTTTAGTAGTTCTAAGATTTTTTAAAATTGTCCAAAATTTCAAATTTTTAAAACCACCCTTACGACAGTAATTGTGAAAATTCTAGATTTCATTGTTTTATAAAATAACGTCTATGTTAAACATGGAAAAAACTTTGCTATACATTCTGAAACAAAATTTTTATGAGAATATACTCTGTATTAAGCTTGGAACCTTTACAAACAAATTAAAAAACTGTTTGCCTAAAACAATGAAATTGTATGTACATTATAATTATTTTTTAATTATATGCTTATATGTATATGTGTGTGTTAACTGTTTTTATTCATGCTGACGTACATGGAGTTAATTTATTTCTCTATAGTTGTATAAGAGCCTGCATCGTGTAACTCGGAGATCGATACGATTTTATAGCTACGATACAAACGTTCCAAAATAAGAAAAACTTTCACGGGAAAAAGATGATTGGTTTTTCGACCATAACTTCCTAAATTTTTAAGCTATCCCAAAACGCTTCAAAAATCATTGTGCAGAAAATTTCACGCGATTTTGACCTTTTTTGAAAAACTAATTTTGTGAAATTTTCAGTTTTAAGAGATAGCGTCAGGAGTTCTG